>CM057754.1:5417175-6679567 GCA_030064425.1 Trapa bicornis
CTAGTGCCGCTCTGCCCCACCCTCTCTCTTCTCAGTTCTCAGCCTCGCATCACATTTCTCCTTATTAATACGTTTGACTCTCTCTCTCTCTCCTCTGCAACTGCTTACTGCTCTTCTCTCGGGACCTTTCAATTGCCATAGCCCACGCCCGCCCACCTACCCGACCTAGGTTGTCACCCCTCTCTCCAGGTTTTTGTTGGGCACCTTCTCCGTTGCGGAAAATTCCGTTAAAGTTATCAGCTCTAGTCTCTGTACCGATCAAGAACCCTATTCGGTCAGTTCTCTCTCCTCTGCTGCTTCTGGGCGTGTCTTCGGGTTCGTTCTTTCTTGATCTATAAGAGTTCTACCAGATATCTCTCTCTCTGCTCGTTTTAGCATGCTTGGTGTTTGGCTATTTAGCTTGTTTGCTCGATACGTATGGATTCATCAAAACTTTCATGTATGTACTTGATGATCTTGTTCTGACTCGTTAACCTGGATGGTTTCTAGGATAAGACTCATGGAAGGGCATCCAGAAAGCACGTATCATGCTATTCAAGAGAAAGCAATCCCATTTCATACCTTTGATGCCCCTAAAAATGCAGAGTCATCAGACTGGCTCATGCCGTCGAACACCTGGCCCCAGTGGGGATCCGGCGGAGACTGTGAAACCTTGTGGGTGCCTGAAAAGGATTATGCCATGGGCTTAAATACTCCTTTAGATGGATACTTTCAGGGAATTGCAGATTGTCCTGGAAGCATGATGCTCCCATCATCATACTTGAAGAAGAACATTTGGCAAAATGCCCCATTGGATATTTCGGATTTTGATCTCTACGACCTAAGAGGAGCTGCACAGGAGGATAACTTATTCTTGTGAGTAGCTTGCTTGATTCCTGGTTTCATTCTGCTTGATCAGTGTTTCTTATTTACTTTAGATGATGATTCATATGGAGTTAATACTCCATAATCTTCAGCAATTTCTGCGGTTCATTTTGTTTTTTCTCACAGTTCTCGGTTTTCATGTGATTTGATTTTTACAGGAACTCCTCACAAGATCTTTCTGGGAAAGAGGAACTTCATGGTCCTTTTTGTTCTTGTCCTGATTGCCCGTATGAATTAAATCTGGCTGAAAACTCCTGGCTGGATTCTGCTGTCTCACAGAGCTTCATAAGCAGAAATAATTGTATGGATGGCTCAAATTTCTGTGAATCCGATCGCTTCACTGCATCTATGGAATGGGACAAGGTGACAACTGCTCCGCAATCTGTCTCTTGCAACAACACGCAGGAGATGATTTCAGCATCCATGGTAAAAATTCTACCGCTTTAATATCACATAATTCAGCATTTCTGCAGGTGGATCAGCTACCAAAGTATGTTTAGTTTCCTTTCTTCTCGAGAAAGATGCATTTTCATGGCAAGTAACTGAATTTTTTCTCCCTTTTGAAATGGTACCGCAAGTCTATGGAGATGGCACTCTATGTTGGGTCCCCCCTTTTGAAATTCAACTTTTTAAAGGCAAATTCCAACTTCTGCTGCAAGTTTGTGACTTGTTCAGTTCTCTGGTTTTCTTCAGAAAACAATTGCAGTCACTGATGGTGTTCTTCTTCAGTTTCATGGACCTTGTTCTTGGAAATTGTTTCCCTAACCTAAGAGTTGTACGCCCACTTTGTGATTCTTAAGATTCTGTGCCTCTGACGAAATGATTGCTATGCCATTGATTCAAGGTATCACCATTACACATCCAGTTCCCTTCTCAACAAACTGAAATGTCCCCTGAAGAAAGTACCCTGCAAGAACTCAGCACGGTGATGGGAAAGGTGAACATTAACTATAGCTTCTCCTAATCTTGTATACAGATCAGATTCCTGTTTCTGGGTCTTCGTTTAATTCGTTCCTCAATCTTGTTAGTTTACCAAGAAGACCCGCATTTGCCTTCGGGATTCTCTATACCGCCTGGCTGAAAGCGCAAAGCAGCAACAGTTTGACCATAACCGGACTCTGAGGTGCTGGCATCCTAACCTGTGCATTCTCTACATGTATATCTCATTCTTTGAATCTGAGTCGGGTTACTGACGTCAACTGGTGATCTGCATTGAAGGTCCGAGGGCGGAAAGGTGGAGACAGAGACGAACATAATCGACAGAACCGTTGCTAACATCATGTACAATAGGAAGGACTGCTCTGTCGGAACTTTGGATCTCCCGCACGGTCATCAGGTGCCCACATTCTCCTCTCAGTGATAGATGAAGTAACGAAAAGAGACCAAACCGCACAGGCTCAGAGATAGGCTCATCTGCTGATGTTGCTGGGCAGTGCTGCATTGGCGAGTACGCTCTTTGTTAGAGATAGGGCAAGCACTGGATGTCTGCGAGCCAGCCCGAGGACTCTGCTGAATACTTTCAGCGCAGTTTTGACTGACCGTTGGGTCGTGTAGATATTTGGCTATTATTCGTCCAGATACTCGAATAAAAGCATGACTCTTGCACCCATATACTCAAAATTGTTAAGGGTAAAATAATCATTAGGCCATTCAAGTAATTAAAAATTATTTAGTAGATACAATTCAAGTAATTAATATGGTACCTGCTCAATAACATGTTAGCAAAGGTATTTTACACCGTTTCGAACTTCCGTTCGCGGTCGAATCCAGTTTTTGTACTCGCCCATCCCGTCCAGCCAGCGGGACCCGAGGGTGGACCCGGTTCTCGGGTTCGGATCCCATTAACATTGGTATTTACGGGTGATTCTCCACCACTACTAACAATTCCGTTTTCTTGTTATTAAATAAGAATTTCTCTACCAACAAAATAATCTGATTTCAAATTCCTACAAACTACTAAATTCAAACACAGAATAAATATATTATTAGAATATAATTATTTAGTTTGGAACAAAACTCTCCATTTACACATTTTTATCATAATTAAAAATAGTACATTACCAACCAAGTAAAATTAATATCTTATTATATAATATTTTGAGATTATATTCACTTAATATTATCAAATTTCTATTTTTATTAATGCAATATGAACTATTTTAATTCATTTTCTATTTTAAGTATTTTATGCTTTTTGGAGCTTCTCGTGTAGTAGTAATAGGGTAGCATTTCTTAATAATAAATTAGGATAATTATATTTTCCTGTCTCAAATTTTATATATTTAAAAATATTTTATCTGTATACCGTAAAAAATGTGATATATAAACCTTTTTTTTGTAAATAACTTTGTTAATCGTATATATTTGATAAAAATAACAACTTCAGTGGTAAAATATTATATAAATGAGACTGAAAATGCAAGTTTTAAAAATATAAATATTTTATTAATTTCACTTTTTTTAAGCTGAAAATTTTACTTTTAAATATACACAATTCAAGTAATTAAAAATTATAAAATATAACACTAATTACATTCTATCGCTACTAATTATGAGAGACATAGACCACTTGGCTAACCCATTTTGTATTGGATGGCATTCTTTAATTTTGCCACTCCATGATCTGGATCTGTGGTTGTGTAGCACGTCATGACCGAGCAGTTCGGCCTATTGCATGAGATTTACAGCATAAAAAATTAAAATATAATTAGATTGATTCATTTTCTTTCAAATTATAACGGTAGATGGTAAAAAGATAATAGAATAATATAATATTCGATAATTGATGTAAATTTAATTAAATAAACTAATAATTAATAAGTTTAATCAATCGAACTTACAATTAATTTAAATGGTTTATTATTAAATGATATGAATAAATAATATAAATAATTATTTAAAACTGAAAGAGTGCACAACCATAAACTTAAGGGCTAAAAAATTTTAAAATAAATTTATATAATTTGATTAAAAAAATTACTTAATATTAAAATAGAATATAAAGTAAATAGTAAAAGATATAAACAAATAAAGTTAAATTTAATTAATAAGGAGATATTTATTAATATAATAAAATTTTTAGTACAATATTAAATAGATTAAAATTTTAAATTATTTATTAAAATATTTTAAATATTTAAATTAGATATAATTAATTTTTAATATAATAGATTTTTTTTACCTTATTTTATAGGATATTCGATTATTTTATAAGCAAACACATAATAAAGAATAAACACTTTATAATTTAAATTTTATCAGTTTTATATTTTTTTATTTTTAAATTACTTTTAAACTTATAAGTTTTTTACCTTTTACGTTAAAGCAGTAAAAATTTATTATCTGAGTTTTATAAAAAAAAATTTAGAGAATTTAGGTGTAATAACTAACTATCATACTCTTTTTTTAAATAAAAAAGATATATTTAATATTTTCGTATTTAAATAGTGGAAGTTTTAAAATATTTATCATAATTGATTTAAGGTGTCGGCAGCGGCGTTTATAAAAAAAAATATAATTTAATTTGTGGATCCACTTATACGGCGTGTCATATGCTTTAAACCAAAAGGATAATCAAGAAATTGAACCCAAAATGTGCTCGAATCGGACGATTGTGTGCATTTAAAGACCCAAATGTGTGCCCAAAACCCTCCAAGCTCCAACCCAAAAACAAACCACCAACCTCCATGGCCATCGCTCAGTCCACAGAGGAGGAAAACTGCAGCGATGATGCACCACCTCAGGTCGATGAAACCCTAAACGGCGAGTGCAAGGAGCTCCTGCTCACCCTCCCAAGAGCAAGAGGATGGAGGACTCCTCACATTTTCCTCTTCCAGGGCTTCTGGTGCCAGCCCAAGGAGATCCAAGCCATCATCTCCTTCCAAAGACACTACGTGCCCCGCGACTCTGACGCCATCCTCTCCACCCTCCCCAAGGCCGGAACCACCTGGCTCAAAGCCCTGACTTTTGCCGTCGTCAACCGCGGCCGCTATGCCCACCATTACCACGACCACGAACACCAACACCCTCTCCTCGTCTCCAACCCTCACGATCTCGTCCCTTTCTTCGAATACAAGGCTTACGCCGGCAGTGATGGGGCCCCGGACCTCTCCGGCCTCCCGGACCCGAGGTTATTCGGGACCCACATGCCGTATCATGTCCTAGAGGCGCCCACCGCCGGCCGCTGCAAGATCGTCTATATCTGCAGGAACCCCTTTGACATGTTCGTGTCCCAATGGATGTACCTCAACAAGGTGAAGCCGGAGTGGCTACCGGAGGTGCCGCTCGATGAGGCCTTCGAGATGTTTCGCAGTGGAGCTGTAGGGTTCGGCCCCTTCTGGAGCCACGTGCTCGGGTACCTTCAGATAATCATGACTGCAGACTTTGTCTCCTATGCATATAACTTGAAATTAAAATTATATATTTAATATTATCTTTTTAAAATGTTAAAAAAATAATTTTGGAGTATTTTTATTTTGCACACTACGAGTAAAAACTAACTGTCTCAAACAGGTATTGGAAGGCAAGCAGGGAGAGGCCTGACAGGGTTCTGTTCATGAAGTACGAGGAGATGAAGGAGGACATCGTGTCGCACCTGAAGCGGCTGGCATCCTTCCTCGGATACCCCTTCACGGCGGAGGAGGAGGAGGGCGGCGTCGTCGAGGGCCTGGCGGAGCTCTGCAGCTTCGAGAAGATGAAGGAGCTGGAGGTGAACAAGAGCGGGAGGTCGATCATGGACTTCGAGAACAAGAACTTGTTCCGGAAGGCCGAGGTCGGGGACTGGGTCAACTACCTGTCGCCGGCAATGGAGCAGCAGCTCTCCAAGGTGTTGGAGGAGAAGCTGGGCGGCTCTGGCCTGGAGTTCAAGATCTCCCCTGGATTGCCCGTGGGCCAATAATATTATTTGATGATTTATGTAGTTGATTCAGGCTGAGCAAAACTTTTGACGATGAGTGAAGACTGTTCTATATGTTTGTGGTATTGACCCACTTGGATTTTCCATGTTCTCAAATTGTTCTTTTAGATGGAAAGAACTCAAATCTAGACTACTTCATAGTCCAAATGACATGAACAATAATGCCATATTTGCGGCAGCCCCACTAAATTTAGCAAACAATGATGGGTGGGTGGATTATGATTCTTTGATATATATAGCTAGTTGATGCTCAATTGCATACGGAAACCCTAATAAAAGCTTGCCTTAATGGCTAATAACCAATGCCATTGCTGGGCAGAAATCACCTCTTGCTCAGTGAAGCTGGAATTGGAATTCAATGTCTCTACAGTAGACTGATGGAATCTGCTGCAAGTTGTGGGTGGGAATTGCCATGTGACAAATTAAAACTTAGGTGGTGACGAGGACTTGGATCAACTTATACCTCATCCATCCATAGATATTTCCATCACATGTGGACATGATTATCTGCACATTTGCTTGCTTTTTTTTCTCTTCCATAGAACTTTACTAAGAGAAGATATCTATGACAATTACTTTTTCATGGGATATATCTCAAGTTAGCACGTGAATGTGAATATTGAATGAGTATATATTGCACTAATACAAAATTTTTACTAATAAATAAAATAGTGTGAGATACACTCTATTTTATATTACACAATTATGTATATTATTTGAATAAAAATGATTAAATTTGTGATAAAATACTATTAATTATTTTTAAAAGTTATTGGTATATAAGTTATTTTATAAAAACTAAAATTAAAAAAGTAGTGGACTCAAAATGTTCTGTGATCTTTTACTGTAATAATTGAGGATAGTACTTTTATTGTAATAATTGAGGTATAGACGTGAATGTCAAACAATCGATATTAAAATAAATATATATTTTTAGTTAGTACAATTATAAATAAAAATGATATATAATTAATATTTTTATTTAATTAATTTGGAATAATAAATTAAATATATTAAATAAATATATCTCGCATTTATATAATAATAAAATTTTGATGGTAAATTATATAATTTTAGTATAATTAAAATGTTAAGTTATATATGTATAATATTATAATATATATTTTTATTATATAATTTACATTTAAAAATATTAAAAATTATATGCAATTTAAGTTAAATAAATATATATATATAAATTATAATATTATACAAATAAATTGATTAAATTTAACATTTTAATAATACTAAATGATATAATTTGCTATCTAAATAATATATACATTTGTAAAATAGATTTAATTTATTATTTTAAATTAATTAAGTAAAATATACATATAATTTTTTATTATTTATAATAATATAATTTTACTAGCAAATTATATAATTTATTATCATTAAAATAATTAATTAATTTATATAATATTATAATTTTTATATCATATTTTATTTAACTTAAGTATATATAATTTTTACTTATAATTTTACTAAGTAAAAAATATATATTTTATTTTAAATATATATAATATAATTTAAATATAATATTATAAATTATTTTTAATATAATTTGTGTTGGTAGCGAAAATTATTATACTATAAGTGATATTAATTAAGAACTTTAAGTATATCTGTTATAATTTATAGTACTAATATTTTAAGTAAAAATTCCAAATTCTAATCTCTACATATTTAACAAACCAGTAAATTTATTTTAAATTTAAATTTTCTAAAATGACGAATTTACGAAATGCTAGATACTAAATAAATATAATAATATAATTATACTATTTAAAATATTATACTAACAATTTAATATAATATTTTAATATTTTTCCTAAATATAAAAAATATAAAAACAAAAAAATATTTTCAGATAATAATCATTATATCTAATCTCTATTGTAAAATGAAAAATATATTAAAAGATAATAACATTTATGGATAAAAAATGGTTAATATACTTAATATGTTATACGAGTTTATTTATATGTTTAAAACAATATAAAATGAAAAATATATTAAAGGATATACCCATATTGGACTCCAGGCGGCATTATTGGTCCCTTTTCAAGATTCTTCTTCTTCTTCTTCTTCTTCTTCTTCTTCTGCTGCTGCTGCTGTGCTGCCGGGCAATGAAAACCTCGACTGTTTGCCGGAACTCTTCCTTGCTCATGGAGTCTTCTGGGAACGGACCTTCGATCGGCAGCTTTTCACTGCATCCTAGCATTCTCATGCAATTGATCTCCGTCTCTGACCGCCTCAATTCGTGCTCCGGAACCTGCTTCTCGTCCTGCAGCCGCCAGTGACTGAGCTTCTCCGACCGAGTCTTCCTGTGAGAACCGCCGGCACATGCACCTCTTGCGGGGACACGGACAACGTTAATCTTAGCCTTCTCGAATATAACCTTCTCGCCTTGGAAGCATGGCTCCGCAAGTGGCTGAACAACGTGATAGCTCAAGCGCTCACTCTTCTCGAAAAATTTTCTGTATAACCCGTTCCTTTCGGAAGAACCGCCGTGGCGGGAGAACTGTCCGGACTTCGCGAAGAGGGCGATGACTATCAGGTTCCTAATCACGAAGACAAAGCGGGGGATTAAAAGCACGAGCTTCAAGTCCTTGAAGTACTCGCCGGGGCTCTTCACGCCTTACGGGAGCTGAACGGAAACGAAGAATCTCGAGATCAAAAACAGCACCACGACTAACTCCACCGTCCGGAGGAGGTTGGCAATCTTCCTCAGGTGGAATATTTTCTTGTCAGCTGCTTTCTTAGCCCTCTCGACTCCGAGTATCCCATCGAGACGAAACGGCTCCATCAGAAGAAGCATATGGGAAACGGAGAAGATGATCGAGAGAAGAGGATCGGGTTTAGAGGTTTCTTTTTTTTTGCAGGCTTTAAGGTTCTCACTCGAACCAGAACCTGAGTCGATACTACCCCGTTTCACTTCGGGAAGGCATAATCACCATTATAAACCCACCCAATTAATATTAATATTATTGTATTATTTTTATAGAATTTATAGATCTTGTGTTACTTTCAAATACCGCAGAATTAATATTAAAAGTAGAAAATGAGTATGTTTTTCCTATACTTACTCACAAATGAAATATAATAGAATAGAAAGTGTTATTTTGTATCAAGTACCCATAATTTTGACGATACCTTTTATTTTTAACTCCTCCTAACTTATTTAATTTTATTTTATAAATCTATTTCAGTTCAATACGCTATTGACTCTCTCACCGTAAGTAAAAAACCAAATCATAATTTTCTTCAATTTGGAATTAACATTAACTTTTTAAAAAATATTAAATATTCAATAACTCAAACATCGCAAACATTACATTTATGGTACATGTCTAACTATTTTGTTTAAGTTCTCAAATTACTAAATAGAAAATGTTTTACTTACACTATTTTTTCATCACTTGTCTTAATAATTATTACGAGTGATATCAGAATTATCTTAAAATTTATCTTCTCCTGCATTAGATGTATAATGATTAACATAAGATTTTTCTATCTTTTTTCATATTACTACTTCAACTATAATTTTTTCTGTCATTTTCTATCCCAAACATAAACACTTTATTTGCAAATAAATAATAAATTCTATATCATCTAGATTATTCACAAATTTCCACCGTAATACATTTTATACTATAATCTTCTAACTTTTCACTATGGTTCTGAAATATGTACAAAAATTATATATAAGAAAATCTTGAATTTGTCCGCATGCTTAATTCCACACCACCCTTTTTCTGGAGTTATATTATTCACCCCTGGAGTAGTACTTTTATTTAAAACATAGAAAACTCAGGTAAGTCCAAAAACTCTTAATAATTTTCATTTTAATAAAAATATTTCTAATTGTGAATAAAAATACTTCTAATTATTTTTATTATTTTATTGAGTAGTGTATATCACTATCAATTATCTTATTATATCATTTTTAAAATATAAATTATCAAACTATTTAAAAGTAAATTTCTCACCTCAACATGTTACTAAACAAAAAAATATATTCATCCACTTCTTTTTTTATTTTTCCTTTAAATAATTTAAAACACTTTAAAGCTTAATTACTTTTCTTCAACTTCACTTTCTTAGGTCGCTTCTCAATCAAATACTACTACTTATACAAATTATATATTTGATTCTTGAAAATCTTTTTAACATGTTCTTATATCATTTGAATTAATTCTCATTCTCTCAAATAGATAATTCGACACACATTTTATTCAAAAATAACATTTATATTGTTCTCGAAAATTTGTCCCAAACTGAGAAGGTTGCTATTCAATTATAGAATATAATAAATTTATTTTAGAATTAGAAATCTTTCATTTACTTTAAAAACTACACTTTTTTTAAATTGTCACTAAAATTAACATTTATTTTAAATTTAGGTGGTTGAAAATCTTCAAACCATTTAAGGTGTCCAATAATATAATTGCTACCATTGTAATCCAAATACTACTTATCAGAAGCATCTCCTTACTTTTCTGATTTATAGAATGTTATTAGTAGCATTGTAGATTTTTATTTTTCCAACACGGCATCCTTTGAATTTATTTGCCATTCATGATAATAATATTAAAAGTGTCACATCTTAAGACATTTGTAATATTTAATATTTGTTTTATTTATCATACTTATCCTACTTATTTCTTTTATTTTCATATACACTTTAAAATTATATCTACCTTTCGAGTTTCCTAATTCTTTAAAATAACTCACCATCAATATTTGTTTAAATTCTCTCTATCTAATGTATTTTTTCTCATGAACTAACAGAATTTCTCTATAATTTGTCAATTCTTAAAATTATAGTATTAAAAAATTTCTCAATAACACATTCTATATAGCCATACTTATTAGTTATATAATTTAGAATTTTCTCAACACAAAAACCCATATATTCACCATACAATTTTATTTTATTAGTCATAATTAAAGTTTTTAAAAAATACTCTTCAACTTCTTTATTTTTTTTATTTAAATTAACTCAAAATCTCTTACCGGTATTTGCAATTGTACTTACTTTACACACAAAGATCCTTCATATTTTAGCTTAATAACGTGTCAAATATCTTTAAACGTACTACAATTCAATATAGTATATCTATTATAAATATTTCAATAGTTTGAAATAGATAATTATCTATTTTAAATCTTTCAATTGCATCTCTTCCAACAACTTATCATTACCTTCACATTTTTATTTTTTCAATTATAAGTTCCAAATCAGTCATATTCCACAATTTCAATTAATGTAAAAAGGATTTCAAAAAAATTGACTAATATTTATAAAATCCCTCAAATATGGGAATAATAGATTGCATAAAAATTATATTTTTATAATTTACCATTGAACTTGAATATTAAATCTCTAAATTTGATACCACTCCTATATTTCAGAATAATGTATCAGGAGATTTGAACACAAGTTCAAATACCTAATTATTTTCACGCAATTTTGATCTCAGGAGTTTAAGATGGATTCGAACTATAGCGAAATGACATTATTTTCACGGGTCTTGGATCTCATGACTGTAGGATGGATTCGAACCCCTATAAATCACTCACTCTCTCACCTCCTTATTTTTCTCTTTCTACATATTAACTTAGCACACTAACTCTCTCAAGCTCAAGTCGAAAGAAAAATTAGAGCTTAAATGATGATTGAAAAGTAAATGAGGAGAATGGAGAAGAAGAGATGCATGTACCAAGAACTTTATCTCAATTTCGGATTCGTTTTAACTTGTATATAGAATATATTTTCAGACAGCATACAATTAGTTACTATCTCAAGGAGTAAAGTTAAAATAATCTGCCATGGGAAAGTTGAAACTGTAGCCATAGCAAGGAATGTGGAATGGAAACTGATAGTGGGTGTGGCCAATGTTAAAATAATATGTTTATTTCACTATATCCCACCTATATTATTTCAACAAAATAAAGCAAATGGTTCTTTCATATAAGATATATAAAATGATCTTAATTATTCAATTGACTTGTACTCTCCTTCCGTAAGTTTAATAATGTACCATCATCATATATAATTACATAAGATTAAAAGCTCAATCAATCCATGAATCGTGCATGGTGGCTTCGTTAGCCATTTCTGATCCATTATCAGCTGCATAAAGCAGAATATCCAAACTACCTATATTGATGTGATGGGGGAACGATAATGCCGCCGTGCATAAAAGATGCTTTCTTTCTGCTACAGTGCTAATTTCAGCCATCTTTCTTCCAAACTTCAAGTGGAGTAGGTTCAAAATCTCACTCATGTCCTGCAGTGGTGGCCTAGCTGATTCACGAAGCCAAAAATGCACCATTAGTAAGTTGGGTGATGAAGTCTCGAGGGCAAACTGAAAGTGAGGACCCCCCCGTCAAGCATGACAAAATGGCAAGTTTATTTTATTGGCGGCGAGGTCCCTTTCCCAGATGATTCTTCTTCCTAGGTGGGGGGATCCTGCACTGCACTGCACCAATTGATGATAGCAAGTAAGAGCAATGTTAGGCAATATACAAATGAACCCTGCAATGGCCATGTTTCCCTCGTGAAACTACCATGCCATGATACAGACTATTATTCTTAGTATATGGGCTTGATGTATCAAACATTACCTCACAAGTTTTGCAGGAATGAACTGGAAAGCTCAAGAATTCATCAACTTCAATCCTTTTCAGTGAATCTGTTTTCATTGGAAACCATTAATTAGAAATTTAGGTTGCCTCACAAAATTAAAAAGAAAAACTCACCATATGTATAAGCAACTAAGTATCCTCTCAAGAAGAGCAACGCTTAGTGCAAGAGAAAACTCCACCATGATGGCTGATCTTCTGGATGGTATTACTTCATACCCACAATTGCAAGACTAGCCCCAGAGTAGAAAGATTAATCATCAGCATTCTCATAAGTGGCACCATTCACAACAGCGTTACTAGAAGTGATTATCCGAGTAGGCTATGCGCTGAGCGACCAATAACCACAACCCCCAAAATAAAATCATCAGCATTCTTTTCACCTAACAAATTAACAGCTACCATCTGAATCGACATTTCCCACAGCAAGACAGCTTGATAAATGGAAAACAAAGGATGCTACTCTTCTAGAAGCTGCTGCAGCTTGTGCTCAGCCAACGCCTGATTAGGTTTATCTTCCAAAACCGGCTCCCTGGATCATGAGCACTGCATTCCCTTCAAAATGGCATCACCTGATCGGAAAATGTAAACGAAATAAAAGTAAACTTACTAGATTGAAATGGGATGATTCAAGTTCAGATGCTAAATGCTCAGGGAAGACACTTTTAGCAAATTCTAGCTAAATCCAGGGTCACTAAAGCACAAGCAGTAATCACTCACCTTTTGGTAAACAGATGCGTTGACAGCATTATTTTCAGTCTGCAACATTACCCAGTAGCCTACAAGCCAAAGAATCCTCGGCATTTTGAGGATCCACAGAAACATTTCCTCTTCCTGAAGTTATTATTGATATCATCATCATTGGACACAACTCCATAATCATATGTTAACTCCGTCAGAGGGGGAATGTGTCGCATAGCAAAAAAGGCAATGTGGAGATACGATTGATTATTGTCTTCATACATGACCGGTTGCCAGAAAACATTAGGATAACAGCAGTGGTTCATAAATCGAGCAACATTACCAAAGCTTTTTGCAGAGATAACCAAAGGCGATGGAATATTGTAGACCTCATCCTGCGATGGATCGTCAGAGCTGCCTTTCAGGAGTAACCCCATCTCATTCCACCTAAAAGGCTCCAGTACTCGGCTAGTATCAAAAATGTATTCATTACCACCTCCTTCTTGCAGCTTCTGCTTTAGACTGGCTTTGTCTATGACTTCACCTGCATACTCACAGATGAAAGTGCCTGCTCGAATATGATCCCAAGAACGGAGGCCCCAGCCTCGATCCTTGGTCTTAAACACCTCAAGACGAAGCTTCAAACCAGTCTGTGATACTCTGTTCTTGCAGCCAGGGTAGCACTGACAGGAAGGCCCACACTCATACAGCATTGGCTTCCTGCTTACAAGGATACTGTTTCCAGTGTATGGAAAATCTCCTTTATTTGTCTGATTGCAAGAGCAGTTGGGATCCCCAGGATTACATGAATTTTGGCATTTGCAAGTATGAGAACCCTGCATATAAGGCTCAAAGTACCTAAGGGATGGGAAATAGGTAAAATATGATGGACCCTTCTCGTTATCAACGTCATTCACAAGAGTAACAGGTATGCCCTCGGTTCCTGAAGTGAGGTCAGGAAGTACAAGACCAGCAGGACTGGAGACCCCTTCTTTCCACTTCTCTACAGATTTCCATATTCCATACACTGAAGGCTGACCAGGAACTCTAACCAACTTGTACTTGAAGATATTAGTGTCAGACTTGCCTTTCTGCATCCATGAATCCTGCACCGTATACAACCCGTCGTACATGTACACCTTGGTGTTTAGGTTGACCCCATCTTTGATTCCCCGGACAACTCTGACTTCATTTCCTCGGCGCACACTTCTCTGGAGGGCAAGGTTCCCTCTCACGAGCTTTTGATCAGAAGCTTGCTTATCCATTACAGTTGGACCGCCACCCTGACCACTATAAATCAAGACATTCTCATCTTCATCATCATCATCATAATATCCTGATGAAACAATGCTTAAAGCTACAAAATCTTCCTCAGATTCTCCCCTAAGGTTCATGTAATCAATACCTGCCATGGATGGGGCATGTATGCCCAACACACAGAGCTCTATCCGGAAGTAGAAAATATCACCAACTTCAACTCCGGGGATGGCTCCAATTCTCCTCTTTATGTTTGTTCTGAATCCTGTGGTCATCATCATATTGCTAGCTTTTAGGTCTGCCCGCTTTGCGAGACCTCGTGAAATCGCCCCAGTATCATCCAATTGACAGAGACGCCTTCTTAGTCCATCATAGCCTGTCATGATGAGATCAACCACCTCTCTGTTACCATCTTCTTGCTGTGCTAAGCTAACCGGAACAACAAAATTATGATTAATGGGTATTGACGCCTCAGATCTCCAGCTCCTCTTCTCTACTACATTTGTCTTCTGAGATGATTTTGGAGGACGGCCACGTTTCCGTCTCTCAGAACCCCCTGATGCATCTACTGGAGGCTTCACATCTCTATTGATAACTCCAGAGGACTCTGGTGTCCTAAGGGGAGTAGGGGCTACTGGAGGCTGAGGAGGTGGTGGTGGAGACACAAAAGGATAAAATGGTGTATAGCCTGAAGGAAATGGTCCACTAGGTGGAGCTTGGACAAGGATAAGGCCTTGATTAGGGTATGGAAATATAGGCTTCAGGCTCCTGAGAGGCTTTACATCCATAACCCTTGTCTTATCGATGGATGAGGGAGAATGAACAGGATCCATACCAGAGCCTCCTCGCACTGTACCAATTCTTCAACAGCAGAAACCACAACCCTCAACTCAAGAGCACAGAACCTCAGTCCCTCGACATTAACAGACTAAATCAACTTTAACCCTAATGCTTTTTCCTTCACTCATTAAACCATAAAAAAGGAACTCACTAAACCATGCACCTACACGGACAGCAAAAATCTCCTGCAGAAACCCATGAGAATTATGCTTAAAAATTAAAATTTCCGAACTAACTAGGAAAGAACTTTTCAAATGAAGCTAAGAGTGGTGGAATCTCAGATCCACTGGAGTCTGCCTAGCCCAGAGGTTTACACTAAGCACATCATCCATCCAAAACCCGAAATCAGAACGAAACATGATATTATTTAGACCCTACAGATGAGAGAAGAGGCAAAACTTACCTGGAGGATCGGGAGGTGGAAAAAGAGAGAATCAATTTGCTTTAGGCGCAGAGTCCAAGGGAAATGTTACATCGTCCTCCTTATGGTTCATACTCCGGGTTAGGTTCATCGATGTAGTAATGTAATAATCCCATGAACGAAGCACAACATCCATCCAAAACCCGAAATCAGAACGAAACATGATATTATTTAGACCCTACAGATAAGAGAAGAGGCAAAACTTAGGGATCAGGGAGGTGGAGGCGGAAAAAGAGAGAATCAATTTGCTTTAGGCGCAGAGTCCAAGGGAAATATTACATCGCCCTCCTTAGGTTCGTACTCCCGATTAAGTTAAGAACTAAATTGGAGACTTGAAAGCTTACGTTATGAGCCCTAAGCCCTCGCGATTAAGTTATGAAGTAAGTTAAGTTATTCCCAATTAAGTTATGAACTAAGTTATGAACCTTAAGCCCTCGCGCTCGTTAGTTTTCAGAATATTTTATTTCATATAAATGAAAAAATAAATAATTTTCCCCATTTTTAAAAAAACATAATTTCATTTTCGTTTTTATAATATTTTTTAAAACTTGATTAATTAATTTATAACATCTATTACTGATGAATCTATTGATATTTAAAAAGAAAGGGATAACACGAGAAATCGAATGCTGAGTTATAAGGCTGAATTGACTCACCTATTCCGACATGGGAGAAGAGGCTATTGTGATTCTGAAATTGGGAGATCGAAAACGGTTTTCCGTTTAATACTACTGTCAGTTTCCCAGGAAATGCTTACTTTGAAAAGATCATCTATTTTTCTTTTCGGCCGAGAATAGCGTGGTGGAAAGGCAAACACAAGAGTTTCATTCTACTATGATACTTTACTTCCTTATGATCTCATTTATGGCTCACAAGGATAGAGATGTAAATCCAAGCTCACATATGTACTTCGTATAAACCCGAGATTCGGATCGTGTAGGCTCTCTACATTCTCGGGTTCACTTTCATAAAATCCGACCAACACTTTACCAAGCGCCTACATTTAGACACAACCTATGTTATTACAATTATATCCAAAATATAATCGAAAATTCGAATAGTCTCAAAAAATATTAAAAATAATACATTAAATAGAATAATAATTGATAACTACATCAACATGATAATTAATTTCAATTAAAACAAACTAAATATATGCAAACTCCCTAGCGGAAAGTCTCCTCCCTGAATTTCTTTGTTGAATTCCAACCTAATATGATCCCAATTCTTCCCAAATAACATATCTTGAGGTAGGTCTCTAAAGGCGACAACTGACGCTTTTGCTCCATCTTTTATCTGAAACTATGAGAAGTAAATCGGACTGCAGCTGATTCCTTACAGCATGTCTTCCTAGATGTAGGTCTAATCTATTGCTGGGAAAAAAGCAATTGAATGAGGCAAGAGATGTACTCTACAACGTGAATGATCCTACAACATGACCATTCATATCCCCTTTTTCACCCTGTTTGTCTGTGTTTCATCTCACTGAACATTTCATTGACTGGTTCTCCTAATCTCTATGGTTTGACACTTCGAATTTATCAAAACAAAATTGCATAACTTCCAGAGTCCAAAAATGTCAATAAATGTTTATCATAAATGTTTTCACCACAGCTGGGATCAAAAGGAAAGAAAACTACCAGCCAATCCGCTTGGAAAAAAAACTAAGAATTCTTTAGCTGCAGCCTGCAGGAAAGATAGGATAATCAAGGAGAATGTCAGGTTATGAAAGACCATGCAAGTTCAGACAGGAGAAAAAACTCTAGCTAAAAGGATTGAATACAAAGAGATAAGCAACTAACGGCCAAACACACTGGATGACACAAAGTTGGATTAATCTCATGCATGGAAAGCACATAATCAATATAACATACTTTTCATGACTTTGAGGATTTTGGGGTTTCTTTTCTAGTCATAATCCAGCTAAAGAATTGTGGCACTGCACTGCATCAAATCCAACTTATCCCATGATCAAATCATAAAAATGATGCTCCACATGATCAACTCACATTGCTTGAATGAATCTTGCCATTCCACAAATTCCTTGGGATCATTGATCACCATTTTGTAACTGACTATAAAACCTTCATGACTAAACCTTCGACTATATCAACTCATTGTCTTTTCCTTGGCAATGGTAATGTTCAAAAGATTCTGACAAGAAACTCATTGAGAAAGAAAGACTACAAGGATTAAAAAATGGTCTTTTCATCTTTTAATTGGATGACATACTTGAACAATAAACCTATACCCAACCAGCAAGAACTCTGAAACATTAGAACAGTTACTCAAGTTCAAAAAATTCAATGGCAGCCATTTCTTTCTAATGCTCGGATTTCATCATCCAACAAAAGGTGCAGTCTATAAATACCCCAACATCTGAGATTAGCTATGGATAAATTAGAATACCTAGAACTGCCAAGTTCATCCATATTTAGGTATAATCTGTTCCAACCAAGAAGAACTGGATTACAGTGTCTGTAAAGCCACAAGGAAAGGACCTACTTCACTGGAATTGGGGGTTGGTCACCTTCTATCTATAGTCATTATAGTCTTCATCTTCTTATTCACACTCTTCTCTATCTCAGGGGGAGCTTCATAAATCTTCATCAAGTCCGGGATTTCTTGCAAGTTCTTATGCACGTACTTCTTCAAGAAAGTCTCTTCTGATAGAGTGAATAGCCAGCAATTGGCCTTATTCTTCTTCAGCAAATCTTTCGAAATCAGAGTCTCAATAACCTTATGCCTACGGCGAAGCCTAGAATCCAATCCGTAGGTAAGAAACTTAGGGTACTTGATAATCATCTCAAGGTCCAGTTTTGCTGTGTTGAGGTAGAAATCCATCACCTTCCTGATCTTCTCCTCAGAGGAACCGAGGCAGGTCGGGTCCTTCCTGAATGTTGAATGGACATCCTCCTCCGACCATCCAAGGCTCCTCAAAACCTCGATCTTACGGTTCCAGTTTGTTTCATTCATGCTGAGCATCACACGTACGGCATGGATGAACAGGGCGGACTTCGGATCGACTCCCAATCGTTTAACCGACTCCACTGTTTTAACTACCCTCTCGTGGCTCTGAACAGCCGCCCTGGGCTGATAGACTATGAACTTAGAGATCCGATCAGAGGTCACACCCTCACGCAGGAGGAAGTCTACGTTTGGCTTTAGGGAGGACTTGTGCTGCGAGGTGAGAAGCCAGCCGAATCGTCTGATGGCGATGCGGAGTTCTTCGAAGGTGTGGATATACGTACGGAGGAAATCGAAGACGGGCTCAAGCTGGGACTTGACGCTTCGCCTCAGGACGCTAGGGTTTCTCACGATGAGTTCGTGGAGGAAAGGGCCTTCGAACCCATTCTCGATGAAGAAGTCCATCTTGGGTTTGAGGGTGGTATTTGGCCGGCAAAGGAGGATCTTCGGGCGACGGGTGATTAAGGTGGCCAGCTGAGTGTCGCCGAAGCCGTAGGATTTGAAGAAGCTCAGAACGAATTCGGCGTTACCGGTGGCTGACTCTCGGAGCTGGACCTTCTTTGCGGCGGTGATGGCCGCTTCTAACGGGATGCCGCATCTATTCACGAGGTAGTGGACTGTGAAGGGGAGCTCCGGCGAGGTCCCCTGAGTGCTGCTGAATAGGCGTTTAGAGACGAGAAGAATTGAACTGAAAGACCGAAACTTATCCATAAGAGGAGGAAAGAGAGGAGGCAAGACAGACGGTAGGGCAGACTTTTCTCAGCCTGCAAATTTTCATACCAATATACCAATTGGGCGGCGGCAATGCTAAAATGAAGCAACCATGGGAGAGGAGGGAAGAGTGAAGCGAACCTTTGCCCTATTTGCCAAAACAAAACAAAAAAACATAAATATTATGTAGATAAAATAAAAAAAGTGAAATATTTTAACAAAAACTCACGTACTTAAATAGTCTCAAAGTGTTAACTTATTTTTTATATATATATAATTTAAATTTAATGAGATGATAAGATTCAATAAACTAACCAGTCAAACAATATTATATAAATTTATTTATTTTTCATAAAAATTACGAAACAAATACAACACATTGAACCCTAAATTTCCTCAAAAAATTAAAATTAACTTCTCGCGCCCCATCTGTCCCCTTTCTCTCTGATGACCAATTTGGAGATGGCAATTAGTAACATATTTGACAATTGGTTAATGCAGAATAAGATAGTCAGAAGAAGCCGAGCAGAGGCCACAATGACCCGGGTCCAATGTAGTAGAGGAAATCCAAACCCATAAAAATTACACCGCTGAAAATGTTCCCCCATACTTTTGTCTGCTGGAACACACTTCAACTTCAGGGTATACTTACACCTAGAAAAGCATCCAAAACATATGGCAGGCAACAACCCATCCATAAAACCCCAAAAGCCTAAACCATGAGCAAATATAACAGTCTAATAGATAGATACCTCACCAACTACAACACCTACTAGGGGAGAGGTGAATCACTAGGTGGCAGTCTGGCAACTCTCCCATGTTCCGTACTTTGAGCTGAAACTACCTCCACCAGTCTGCTCTGCATACTCAAGAATGACTGCACGAGAACAATTGTCCCATGTCCTTGCTATGTCCTTGAGGGACATGGGCTGTGAGAGCCCCCTGAGGGAAATGCTAAACCTGGATTTTGCCTTGGCTGAGAGATCTTCATACTCTTTACTGTAGAAAGAAAAACAACATGATTTCCCACAAGTCCACATGGGAAAGAGGCACATTTTTAGTGGATGGCTAAACATTCTGGTAACTATTGATACTTATCAGATACAGAGGTAAGGCATAAGAGTAGAAGACAGATAAAGACAATGAAGAAACATTTCCTAACCTTGCTTCAACAGGAAACTTGTCAAGTAGTACTGGTGAGCAACTGGGGTAGTTTGAGGGGATGAGCATCCGCAAGGGTTGAATTGGTGACTTCACAAAACACACAATTATGAGAAACTCTTGAGAGACCTAAAGAAAAGAATCCAATCACCAAAGTTCTAATAACTCACCAGTTGTGCAGAACCATACTGTGACTTCAAGCCTGGGCTGAGAGACACAGCATTGAAAGAGCATTTAACAATAACTCCCTCCCCTCCATCTACCACAGCAGCTGCAGCAGTTGAATCTATGTCCTCATTACTGATATCAACTACTGTGTCGATTAAACGTCGATTTATTTCCCTGATCTCTTCTATTAGAGTATGCTTTTCCTGTACAAATAGCACAGTTGTATCAGCCCCAAAACTTTCCTGGTATCTGTGGAATATGACACTATAAAAAGTTACTGAATCACCAGATTGAGTAGAGAATGCCGACTTAGAGAAGTCATATTTTCCATATGTAGAAAGAAAAAAAATTTCTGAAAATTTTATATTTCATTACAGTAAACTTGGAAGATGGTGTTTGTTTAACCTAAAGAATGAATACGAGTACACAGGATATGAAAGCTGCACTTTGCCATAACTACATTTAATAGCACAGTTGCAAGTGAAGCACCTTACACATCTAATTCAGTGAACATGCATGGACCTTTGCAAGAAATATTATATTTCAAGAAGCTTTGATAGTCTAGCATATATTGTGCAAAAAAGATAGTCTAGCATATGATTACAATTTAACTATGCACAAAAAAGTTATATTAGAAATGCACAGTGGACTGTAAAAAAATGACACCAAACTCCAGGAGCCTCGGAAAATTTTCTCCTTCCAAGATGCTGTTCAAACATTCAAGTGAGAAGAATGCTGCTAAAGGAATCACTGAGAGGAGCCGTGATTGCATTTAGAAAAACAATCCCAGATCTTTAATACATATGATAGAAATACTCTGAAAATCATCAAGCAAATATGGTACCTCACTCCTCAATTTCTTGATACAAGAAGTTGCAGTTGATTCCACGTCAGAGGACTCTGCACACATTAACCTCTTGAAATTATCATTCATACTGCTGGCTGAATATGAGACATTCAAAGGCATTGCACTGATGTAGCGCCTTATCTTCCTAGTACTGCTGGAACCATCTTGCATGATAAAGTTCCTTGCTTGCGTACGGCATTTGGTCATAGCCACTAAGTCCTCACCAATAGCAGCTCTAGATCCATTCCCTGGTGCAGAACCTGCTATCCTATCAACCATGCTAACTACTGAACTGATGTCACTGATGGCATCACTTAATGCTTCAGGTGATGCTGATTTCACCTAAAACAAGATAGATAGACACCTCTCTTAGAAATTTGTCAAGGATGATTGAGGAGAAAATGAACTCAGCCTCAATCTTATAATTAGTGACCCCTAGCAGAGTTTATTTGAACCTGTTGACTAGCAAACATGGAAAAATCAGTAGAAACAAAAATAACATAAAAAGAATTGGGTACACTAACAGCTCGTATCAATCGTTCGATTGGCTGCTCGGTCGCGGAGGATTTCCCATAGACCACTGTCGCTGGTACACCATGAGTTCCATCAGGGCCGCACTCTGCGAGAAGCGGAGAGGCTGAAATCCCAGGAGTACCTATAGCAAGGGACTGTACACCTGCTGGGAGAGTAGGTGCATGATGATGGCTGAGATTTCCAGTATTAGAAAGAGAAGACAAGCTCGAAACCGGCTTCTGATTCTCAGAATCAACAGGCATAGGGGATGGAGCCAAAGGAGATGATGGAGATGGGACCACAAAAGGTGAGCTTGCAGATTGTAAAGGAGTTCCAGTTCTAGTGTGAGATGGCAGATTTTGCTGATCAATTTGTGGTGAAGGATGCTGCTGAATCTGAGGGGACACAGCCTGCAGAAGCTGGGGGGAAGAGATAGGAAAAGAAGATCCTGATTTCAGTTGGTGAGGATAAGCAGGATGTGGCCCTGCCCCTGCTGAATGGTGTTGTTGGAAGCCTCCTGGTTTGATACCCATTGAAGGTCTTACTTTCATCTCAACTTCATTCATATGATGCATTTGAGACATCTGATGAGCCTGCAACTGTGCTGGGAGTTGCTGTTTAGCTTGTTGGCTCAACTGCTGCTGCTGCTGCTGAATAAACTGTTGTTTCTGCATCAGCATCTGGCGTTGCAACTGTTGCTTAATCTGCTGCTGCTGCAACTGTTGTTCTTGCTGTTTTAGATTCTGTGGAAGGATGTTACTATTTGCTTGAATATTGTTAACATTTGACTGTGGAAGCATATTTCCCCCACCCTGCGATGACATAGCATTAACATTTAACTGCTGTGGTGCGGAAACTGGATTCTGTTGCATAGATCCCACAGCAACATGCTGCAGTGAATTCATGGAGTTTCCTTGCCCAGACTCCATGCTGGAATTGGACTGCAGAGAGCTCATCGTGGGTTGCTGTGCATTTGTAACCCCTGAAAATGATGAAATAGAACCATGCTGCATGCCAGTCAAAGTGTTCTGCTGCATGGAACCTACAGAACCCTGGAGATTCATCGGCTGCAACTGGGGATTCATTTGATTCTCATTTGACTGGACTTGACCAGCCTGAGATTGTGACTGCTGTGGTTGCATTGGAGGTATATGATGAGGTGGAAGCTGCCCATGTGACCTTTTAGGCCTGTTGTTATTTAAGAAGTGCACTATCTGCTTCTCATATAAGGGCAGCTTATCCCTCAATGAAGGATTTATCCCATCCTTGGTAAGTTGCAGGAAATTAGTAAGGCGCTCCACCATTGCTTGGAAGATTTTAAGCTTTTCAATCTGCTCTTGTTTTGGCTGTTGAGGAAAAGAATCATGCTGCCAATAGATGCCAAAAAAATAAAATGAAAGTAAAATCTTATTAAAATTCTTTCCAATTGGATTTCTTCATCAAAGACTAAACTCAAGTATGTTGTTAAAGGGGCCAGTCTGGTCCATGAAGCAGCACAAAACCCATGTGGCGGAACCGAACCGGCACATTAAGGGCAACTCCAGTTTGGTTCCAGGTGATACAGTTCAAGACTGTAACCAGCACGGAACCGTCAAACCCATTATAAGCCGTGAACCACAAGACATCTAAAACGGGGAAAAAAAGTTTTCACTGCCTCCCCCTCCTTGGAGTTCCCACCAGAGACGGTTCAACCAGGGAGCATGTGAACCATCACGGATTCGTGCTGGTTCATAGCCTCACACTTTACAGGTTAGAACTGGCTTGGAACCATGAAGCTTTATGGGCGATGTGGTTCAAGGTTGGATGGCTCCTAAACCAGCACAGAACCGCCAAAACTAGCCCATTTAACAACACTACCATGAAGTAAACACTGTCCACTAAAATAGGCGAATGTATTCACACATTCCATACCTGCAGCACCTTGGAGGTAATTTTCTGGTACATTTCATTTAATTCTGGCAAGTACATTTCCTTCAATGATTTTATCTGTGATAAGAAATATCAGAACATAATATATAAGTTAGGCCTTAACTATGAAATGTGAACAGTTCAAATTGCCACAATAAAAAGTTCTAACCTTTACGAGAAATCTCAAATAAAAATCTATTCTTTTTTGTTTCGGTTCAAATAAGATCCTAATGCTTTAATAATAACTCAAATAAGGCTCTAACATTTACATAATAGCTTAAATAAGATCATTCAACATTAATTTAACTTTATATATTATAGTGAACAAATAGGAAGGTGATACCTGGCAAAGGTTATGATTAGAGTCACCTGGAATCTTATGTGAGCCAGGTTAAAAAGGTTAGAGTTCTATTTGGGCAAAAAAAAAAAGTCCGGGGCCTTATTTGAAACTTTTCTAAAAGGATAGGAACCTATTTGACCCAAAACAAATGTTAGGACCCTAATGGAGATTTCATCAAAAGGTTAGGGCCAAATTTGAGATTTCAACCTAATGTTTTCTGAGTATGGCTTCCAGCTCAATATTTCTATCCAGCAGTGCCTTCTCCTAGTGCTTAACAAGCAATAAACACAATGTAACGAGTAAGCCAGTACGTACCTTCTGATAAGTCTCCTCTTGCCAGTCACCTCCGCTGACTTGGCCTGCCTGGGTAGTGGAATCAAGAGGCACTAGCATTGAAAATTAGAAATAACTCGATTAGTCTAAGAACGACATTTAGAGTCTGGATATGAGCTGTACTGATTATCTGGAAAGCACAAAAGCAAGCACATACTGGATGATGACTCTGCAAGGCCCCTTTGAGTTTGGTAGATCTGCTTTTGCTGATCCATCACATTTTGCCCTGACTGAAGCACTGGAGCTGAAGCTTGATGTCTTTGCTGCATATCTCTTTGCAGTGATGTTTGTTGCTGTATGCCCAATTGCTGCGATAAAAGTCCAGGTTGTGATTGCATCTGTGACATCAATTGTTGCTGTGGTGGTGGCAACTGAGATTGCTGCCCAGGCAAAAGACTTGAAGGCCCACCCTGCATTTGCTGCTGAGCTGACACTTTGGTCTGTTGCATCATGTGTAGTGAGTGCTGGCCAGCTTGCATACTAGAATTACCAGATTGAGTACCCATCGCTGACTGCTGCTGGTGCATTCCAGAGACATTGCCTTGGGGAGCCAGTTGTTGTGAATGGAGGTTTGAGAGGTTGTTTTGCCGGGATAATAACTGCTGTTGTTGTGACTGCTGAACCTGGAGGTTTTGAATATTATTTTGTTGGTTAAGCATCCTGTGCTGCTGTTGTTGTGACTGCTGCTGCATGTCCCCAATATTGTTCTGTTGATTGATCATTTGATTTTGTTGCATATTTGTCTGCTGCTGCTGTGATTGCATGATCTGCTGTTGATGAACAGTCTGTTGTGGCTGTGTCTGATGCCTTATCATGGGTGGTTGGTGTTGTTGAAGCATAGGCTGTGTTGTCTGTTGGATAGGTTGCTGTGTCTGTTGAAGACCGGTGAGAGGAGGTGCTTGCATTCCTGTTGTTTGCATGACAGTTGATGACTGCATAACAGATTGCTGGGAAGATTGAATTTGACTTGGTTGTAACATATTCTGCTGCTGCTGTTGTTGTGGCTGCTGCATGTGAGATGGCATCATGGAATGTGATTGCTGTTGCTTCTGCTTCATAATATGATCCGGAATCTTTGGATGGTAGAGATACTGCGACTGACTCTGAGATGGTTGTTGCAGTTGCTGCTGAGAAACCATCTGTTGTCTTCCTTGTACCTGCCTCTGATTCACTAACATGTTGGATGATAAACTCTGCCCCATCGAATTCCCAAGTGGATTCTGTGAAACATTGGCTATGTTCTGCATATTTGCCTGATTTACCACATTTGGCAGAGAAGTTTGATTTATGCCAGAAACAGAGGGCAATGTGGAGGTTAAACCAGCAGATCCCTGAACTCCAGAAGTTGGCAAATTATTCTGGATGTTCTGCGACAATAGTTGTTGGCGCACCTGAGATTGATTACTCACCACTGGATTTGAAATTGAAGGGCCCTGATTTTGAAGTTGGGGTGGCATACCTAGAGTGGAATAGAAAACAAATGAAAAATAAATTAGAAATCTAGCAGATCATATGAAGGACACGTGAAGGATTAATATAAATAAGATAATTATAAGAGCACACTAATGGTTCACCCCTTAAAATTGCTCAAACCAACACTTGGGGTACTTGAGAGATATTTTCCAAAAAAATGATCCTCTAAAAGATGAAAAGGTGTAACACTTGGGCACCCAAAAGATTTTTTCCAACAAATGTCCCCCTCAAACTTCAAAAAATGAATCATTACTTAACACCCTCAAACTTCAAGAAAATCAACTCTTATCCCCCTGACTTTTGATGGGAAGATGGTGGTGGGGGCTAAGTGGATGTAGGTCACCAATCCAGAACTTTTGCAAATCCAGCTGCTTAGCATTCCAACCTAGTTCCAACAATACACTTCTCACTTAAAAACGAGCACACTTATTGACTGCGGTACAACGGAGAGTTGTATGCTGTGTTCTTTGTAATCTTAGCATTCAATGACTCTTGTTCCTATCAATGATTATCTAGTGGAAGTATCAACCAAATTCATGAGTTGGAGATAAGCGAGATAAAATTTTCATCTTTGAGGGGATCGGTTGCTAGGAAATATCTTTTGGATACTCAAGTGCTAGCTTGAGCACTTTAGGGGGAGAAGTGTTAGTGCACTCTAATTATAATTGAAGTGTATCACAATTGTATATTGTTGGTGCTTTTGATTGTTGAATACTTGCACCTTTCCCAAAATAAAATATTTGAATGAACGGAGAAAAAATATGCATAAAATTTGAGGGCAGACATAATCTATCCATGCCTTTTTTTCCAATCAATTTATAAAACAAACAATATACCTTCTCACTAATCTGCAAAAGGGATGCAGAAACAGCTACAAAGGAATTCCAAATTAATGGACAAAATTGTTGGGATCTCATGTAACTTATCAAATACTGACTTAAATGTAAACAACTACTGTTGACCCAAAAAATTTCAAGAAAAATGAGGATGTGAAAGAAAAAAAGGGAAAACAGTAATTAATACCTCTTAAAGGCAGAAAAAAATGTGTACTAACTCATATTACTTATTTTTTACTCCAATTTTAGCTAACAATTTTATCCCCTGTTACCTCGACAAGCAAAATCCCAAAATGGCATCCCCTCAATTGGCCTCAAGAATTGCACAGATGGGTCTGCCCAGGTCAATGGAGAGATTGCCATGTGGGAGTTGCCTTTGCCCGGTCAAAGGAGAAATCAAATTGTAAGCTAAAATTGAAATATCCGGTCTAAACTATGAGAATTTGAAGTTGAGGAACCAAATTGTTAGCACTTATAAATTTGGGGGGCCAAAATGATTTAGTCCACTAATTCCCAAAACCCATGACATGAAGAACTTTCTTCTTTGCCTACTATATTGACAAATAATTAAATCCCTACACTCAACCTGAATCTAGTGTCCTTGAGCCTAAATGATGATGCTTGCATTGCTCTCATCAACCCTCAGATCAAGGCTCGAGAGGATGATACTTTACCAGAATCCAACTTAACCTCAAGGTGGCTAAATATTATTTTGTTTAGGTCAAATTCATTTTCAAACAGAAAATGAATTGAAAACTTATCTTCTTTATCAAATTACCGAAACTTTTAATAGCATCAAGCATGAAGTGCGTCTCTAGCTCATACCTGGATCAGGAAGATTATTGTTATTGGAAGCAGAGTTGGACTGCATAGGATTGGCAACTGGATTTTGAGACTTTGACTCCATGGTCAGCATCTTTAAAGATATTTTCCGCAAATAGTCGGGCTGAAACGGAAATATTTTTCAACTCTTTAACAAAAACTGTGGTTGTTGGCATAATTTATATCGAGTTACGCTTCAAACATTCAATAGTAAATGTAAATCTGTGAGAGTGCATTTACATTAGCAAGAAGCCTGGACTCATAAATCTACAAATATCTTTACACAATCAATTACTTCATAACATTAAAAGCATGAATTTCTGTAAATATAAATAATTGATCAACTTTACAAATCCAATATTATAGAATGCTCTCTAAGTGAAACAAACTATAGATCAACAGACCTGGCTTGATGCACTATGAAAAATTTTCTCCTCGAATCGGACAGCAATTTTCTTTAGTTCCAGCAATCCCTCTTGACCAGAAAAAGGGAGATGTTTCTTCAAAGTGTCCATTCTAAAATGTAGAGAATAAATTCAGACATTCATTAAGCATTGTGTAAATCCTATATAAATTAGTTGAATGGACCGTCAAGAGAGTAAAAAATAGCTAGAAGTTCAAAAATCAATATAAATATCTTCTGCGTAAGAAATGAACGATAAATTTTGTACTAGTATTATTTTCTGTATATAAGAAAGGGTTTAACATCTAAGTGTCAATCCAAGTACATGTTAAAAATCATGTAGCCTAGCTTCAATCTCAGAAATTATCCTTGAGGCAATATAAATAAAAGTAAAGACAATTGTCCCTTGCTTCTTTGTACAATAATCTAGTTTAAATATCCTATGCAGCCCAAGTGAGAACAACATATTGAAGGTCAAAATTCAATGAGCTTACATTATTTGATAAATGAATATCAATAAAAATCTGATAAGATTACATAGGTTACATCTTATACGATATCTTCCTATTAGAAAAAGGAGAAAAGAATTAAACTAATACACACAAGTACATTGAATTAGTAGGAAAAACACATAAATACATTGAATTAATACGAAACAGAACACAAATGAGGTATGTATTTTTCATCTGACAGTGTAAACAAATATATATGCGTATTATCATGGTGCAAAATCAGGGCTTGTCAATTAACTTAAAGCAAATATTGAAGAAATTTTGATCAAGGGTTCTTCCCTTTTCTCTCTTCCGAAATACTTAAAGCCTTATTTAGAAGCTGCTAGCATTGCCCGGGTAGGCAATTAACCATCATTTTAGTAGCATATGATATGGGTCAAATATAACCCATTAAATGAGTGCTCGAACAGGATTAAATCAAGACAAATTGTTGACCTTTTTTGCAGTATATGTAAGTACTCGGCAAATTCTAGGTGCATTCAGCTCTTCTGAACATACAATCTCATACAGGATCCTTTTATTTGACATGTAAAGACCATTTCCGAAAACCCTAGCTTGGGGCCAGTGCAATATCACAACCTGAAGAAAATCAACTACAAGGCATAAGACGCTTACATCTTGTTGACAATCCGATTCCTCGATTCCGTGGGCAGTTGCCTCCTCCAGTCCTCAGCATCCTGTACAGCATCGCCGCCGCCTGCCCCGGGTGGGGATGGTCTCCAGTTATTGTTGTCCATCATCTATATGGTCCGCCGCGCCGCCAAGCAGAGAAGCAGGGGATTTCTCAAGGCGATACGTTTACAGGCCACAAAAAGCTGGGGTGAGTATTATTTTCACATCAGCAAGGCGACAAGTAGCCGGCTATTGACCCCTGTGGACGATCCACAGCCGGAAGATGCAAACAACCTGATGTGCTATCGGGACGGCAAAGATTCAAGGCGGGAGAATCTGAACATATGGGGTAGGAGAGCAGGGAGGAGGCGAACAGACTGTAGAAGTCAAGCTTATCGGGCGATTTCGGGAAATCTGACGAGAGAATATAGAGCCTCTACCTCTTCGTACGGTAGATCGAGGAAAAATTACCTTCTCACTTCTTCGATGGTAATAAATTAAATAAATACATTTTTTTTAATTTCATCCATAATAAACTTTATACATTCCCTAAATTAAGTCTTTTGTGACCCAAATAAGCATTAAATAAGTCCCTTCAATAAAGGCTTCTACTAGGGTTTTGCAAAAAAAAAAAACACAGCCTATATTAATTAATTGGTGTATTTATAAATAAAATAGGTTATTTGTACATCAAATATATTGATATATATATTATTTAAATAGGACATTAATTAGGTAATTAAAGGAATGTGTTAATATCATATGTTTTTATTAGATTTTGTATATCAATTTATCTATTTTGTATATTACTAATAATTGCAATTGGATTAAATTTGGCATACTAATATCCATCTAGCTTATATTATTTTTATGTTTGTATTAATTAAAATAAGCGTAGATAAATAATAAAATGTTCAATTTACAATTTATATAAGTTTAGTAATTATTTAAATCGATTGTATTTTTATTCTCACTTAGGTAAATAATTATCCAAATTAATATAATTTTATCATGTAATTATTATTTTTTAGTATTTTTATATCTTGTTTATATAGATATCATTACACTTCATTTTTTATGTGAATGTGTACATATAATTTTCCTCATTTTTATCAATAATTTTTAAAATACATAATATGCACATTTATTAATTTTATAAAATACTTTAAAGAGTAGTACTAATGATATCCCAGTAATATTAAGTTACTCTAAATAAATTAAATTACAAATTTCGTTTTAATTTTAATTTTTTTTATACTTATACACTATATTATAATTTTCTTAAAATTATGATTTTGTTATGTTATATCCAATTCATGTGTCTATTAATTCGTTTTAATTAATATATTCTATTATTTAATATATATCATACGCTATGCCCATATATGTTAAAAATATATATAAATTTTTAAATTTTTTACTTAAATATTTAACTTTTTTAAAATTTATATTTTGATATTTAAATTTAGTAAAATTACTATTTTCCCCTTAAATATCAAAATTATCTTATTTTAGATTATATACTTTTCAAGTGTTTTATTTAGGTCCCTATACTTTCCTTATTCTTATTTAGATTACTTATTTATAATTTGATACTTCAAATTTTTCTTAAGTTCTATTTATATTCTTGAGCATCAAAAACTTATTATATGAGTTTTAAACATTTTTCATTTTTTCTCATTAGTTCTTAAACCTTCTTCATACCCGGATAAAAACATTCAAGAAATCTCATTTTTAAATGTGTTTTTTTAACTTTACCAAAATTATATTTTAATCTCCAACCTTAATTACTCAACAACATAATTCTAAAAATTTATCAAACTCAAATATGATGTCCCAAGTTAGGTCACAATTGTAACACCAAAAAATAATAATTCAATAATTAGATCAAGTTGAACCGAAAATGAGATCGAATTGGGAGTGTAAAATTGAACTGAGTTGTGAAAACAAACCATAATGAAAGAGGGGTAGATGAAGAGGCTAATAATGGTGAGAAGGGTTATGGGATACCGTTAGTAGTGTCTCGGAACACAAGGTCGATGATTGGGAGAAAATCGAGAGAAAACCGGTTTGAACCAAGTTCGGGTAGGGGGACTCACAACCCCCAAATTTTTATGGGTGCAAAAAAAATCTGAATTGAGTGGTTATTATTTCCATTCCATGGAAAATTGAATGTATAATTTTTAGTTATTTTTATTTTAGCAATAAATGGTCGAAAATGGGGTAAACTAGGCCAAAAACCACCGAACCGATTGAGAAATTCATTGAAAACTAGTTCACTACAATACACATCGGTCAACATGTAGCAACGAGCATACGCACACACGACCACATGCACCTGTGTCATCTTACTTGCTCGACCAACAAACCGAATTCCCCTATTTTTTCTGATGATTCACCTAGACATCCAAAATCCACCGCTTGGGGAAATTAATTCATTGCTAGAGCTAGTGGTTATGTAACGAAGAAAAAATGTTAGGGGATAGATAACCACACAAGTATAGAACACATACATATAAAGCTTGGATGCTCACTCATTGGAAATTCCTCTCAATTCTCTCTAAAAGTTAGACTGATCCCAATTCTGGTGACCCAAATACCAGAAAGTATAACTCCTTCGTCTGATCGCCTCCGATGACCATCTTGGTACCCCAGGAAAGCTGAGTATCTTAGCTTTCCATTGCCAACTCTCTTGATCCTAACTCCACCTCTATAGTTTTTGGCGAGATCGCACAATACGTGATCTCCAATGACAAAAAAATAGAGCAGCTGTTTAAGGGGCCAATTTTGATGGCCTCGACGATTCTCGTGAGCCGAGCAAAAATCAGTAAGTCTCTTGTACCACTAACATTCCAAAGCCTCCTACCTTGCTTAATTTGAGTGAATTTTGTGTATAAATTAAATAATCTAAATCTCAGATCACGGATTAAGTGCTCACGCTGACTAAAATTAACATTGTAGTAGCTACAAACCACCAATTGAGGTAATTCTGGTCATAAACTCCTTGCGGTGTCAACTTTCAAATCCCACTGACCTTTGCAACCAATGTGCAATTTCCGATGGGTTTCCAACTTTAACCTGACTTTTACCTGCTTGCATGAAAGTTTTCGATCAAGTCCGATCTGAGCAATCCTAGCTGACTCTGACCAAACTAAGTTTACAAAGGCCTAAAGGGAGGTCAGGGGAACCTTGACACTTAATTTGATAATTTTTAGAGATAATTTTGTCATAGGTAAAAGGTTGGGGACTAAATTACAAATATTTGAAAGTTAGACGACCCAAATGTAAATGAGCTTTCTATGGCGTCTTCCTATGGGGCTAAATAAAGTTTAGGACTGATTGAAAAGTTTGGTGAAGTTTAAGGACTAGGTTTGCCTATTTTGGTAGGAACCTATTTTCAATAAAAATAAAATTAAGGAATAACGTGCAAATATGAGTATTTGTGCAGCCAAAATGTAACTTTTGGACAGCCTAAGGACCTAAACTTAATTAAAGAAAGTTTATGGCCCTAAATAAGAAAAATGAGGGCTGAATGAATCCTAGAGCCTAAGTTATAAAAAAAAAGAGGGCCAAAATGGTAATTTTGCCAAAACTTAGAGGTCGTTCAATAATTAATGAGAAATAGGGATTGGACTTGTCCCGTGCCTATTTGGGTCCAAAATTGGACTAAAGGAAACTTGAGGGACCCAATTAGAAGATTTGAAAAAGTTTAAGGTCTGGAAAAAGAGGTTTTAAAGTATATAGGCAAAATGGTAATTTTGCCTAAGTTAAAGACTAAATGGTAAGTTAGGGAAAGTTGAACCACTAGGTAATAATTAAAAAAAATTTTGGCATTTCAATAAGAGTTAAGTGAAAAGAGAATTACCTTAAACCTAATGGGTTGACCTTAGAAAATGTTAGGATTAAGGGCTGGTTTACCGACTAATAAGCCGAGTAACCGAGACTCGTAAGGGATAAACTGTATAGTTATAGTAAAAGTATGGTTGGTTGAATTGTGGAATGGTAAGAAGTGAAACTAACCCTTTATTTCTAAACCTTGTAGAGAATGCAAGGGAGACTCCAGTGAAATTGAGAGCGGGATTTTGGGAACCTCGCGGAAAAAAAAAGTTCCATGAAGTAAGGTGATTACATGTATTGACGGCATGTATTATTGTACCGACCATAGCCTAAAATAATATGCTTGATTGATTATGTGATAATAGAATCAAACTAACCTTAGAACTCACATAAAAAATATAAAATGAATAATTACATGCCCACTAAAGCAAATATGATTTTTAGGTTAAAGTAAGAACTGATCATGAAGTTGAGACATGTTGTATAAATACAATTAAGTGGTACTGAGAATTTATTGGAATATGGACTATTTTTCTAATTGAGAAGATGGTCGAGTGACATTCCTAGCTCCAAATAAATGCAATTGTTGTGTTTACATGTTGTTTGAACGTCCAGGGTACAAAGTAATGCTTGAGACACGGGTATAGGGCGGGATGCCCAAATACATGATATTGGAAGATGATCGAGTGTCAGGTCAAACTCCTGAGATTTACATGCTACGTGGGGAGTTGGTCAAATGAAGAGTTGGACTTGTAAGTGCATCCATTTTATGAAAATGTTGATTTATGATACATAATTGTTTGTGATTGAGGAGTTGGGCGAGAGACATCTTCCAATAATAAGATATTGTCTGCACCATTACTTGATCAGTCCATTAGTATTATGATTATAATTATGTGCCATGTGAATCTTAGTATAGGAGAGAAATGACTATAAAAGGATATTTAAGAAGATTATGCCATTACTTGAGTGAAAATGAAAAAGAGTTCGTTTAATTTTTGTGGAATACTTCAATTTTTCTCGGTATACCTAGATAATTTACGAGTTTTGTATTTATCATGCACTAAGCCAGCTAAGTCGAAATAATGGTTTACCTCATACATTAAATCTCATACCTTATACCTCAAAATATCAAAAATAGTAAAACATTTCCTGTTATATTTGTACAACATTAACAAAACTAAAATTTTTAAACCTGATCAAATTTTAATATTTACTTTACTTATTAAAAAATACTGAAAAATATTTAGAGTGAGTTAATTAGTTTAACAACTTAGTAAATAATTTTTTTTTTAAAAACATTCATTTTTACACTTTCAAATTTTTGATATTTTATAAGATTTTCTTTTCAAAATTTTTTTTATCCCGTACTCCTATTATAGAAGAGATCGCATATTCGTAGATATAGGACCAATCCACTTGTTTACTAAATTACTTTTATCAAGCAATAGATGTGCACTACATCCTCAAAACTTGATTATTTTATTATATACGCTTTGTAAAATTAGACCTCATTTTCCTCTACCATCTCATCTATCTCAGTATAAGTGCGCATACTCCATTCTAGGTTGGGCTGTAGAGAGCTCATTGTGGGTTGCTGTGCATTTGTAAGCCCTGAAAATGAAAAAATAGAACCATGCTGCATGCCAGCCGAAGTGTTCTGCTGCATGGAACCTACAGAACCCTGGAGATTCATCCGCTGCAACTGGAAATTCATCAGCTGTAACTGGGGATTCATTTGATTCTCATTTGACTGGAATTGACCAGCCTGAGATTGTGACTGCTGTGGTTGCATTGGAGGTATATGATGAAGTGGAAGCTGCCCATGTGACCTTTCAAGCCTGTTGTTATTTAAGAAGTGCACTATCTGCTTCTCATATAAGGGCAGCTTATCCCTCAATGGAGGATTTATCCCATCCTTGGTAAGTTGCAGGAAATTAGTAAGGCGCTCCACCATTGCTTGGAAGATTTTAAGCTTTTCAATCTGCTCTTGTTTTGGCTGTTGAGGAAAAGAATCATGCTGCCAATAGATGCCAAAAAAAAAAAATCAAATGAAAGTAAAATCTTATTAAAATTCTTTCCAATTGGATTTCTTCATCAAAGACTAAACTCAAGTATGTTATTAAATGGGCCAGTCTGGTACGTGAAGCAGCACATTAAAGGCAACTCCAGTTTGGTTCCAGGTGATACAGTTCAGGACTGTAACCAGCACGGAACCATCAAACCCATTATAAGCCGTGAACCACAAGACATCTAAAACGGGGAAAAATGTTTTCACTGCCTCACCCTCCTTGGAGTTCCACCAGACACGGTTCAACCAGGAATCATGCGAACCATCATGGATCCGTGCTGGTTCATAGCCTCACACTTTACAGGTTAGAACTGGCTTGGAACCATGAAGCTTTATGGGCGATGTGGTTAAAGGTTGGATGGCTCCTAAACCAGCACATAACCGCCAAAACTAGCCCATTTAACAACACTACCATGAAGTAAACACTGTCCACTAAAATAGGCGAATGTATTCACACATTCCATACCTCTAGCACCTTGGAGGTAATTTTCTGGTACATTTCATTTAATTCTGGCAAATACATTTCCTTCAATGATTTTATCTGTGATAAGAAATATCAGAACATAATATATAAGTTAGGCCTTAACTATCAAATGTGAACAGTTTAAATTGCCACTCAGTGTAAAACAGTTCAAATAAAAAGTTCTAACCTTTACGAGAAATCTCAAATAAAAATCTATTCTTTTTTTTTTTGGTTCAAATAAGATCGTAATGTTTTAATAATAACTCAAATAAGGCTCTAACATTTACATAATAGTTTAAATAAGATCATTCAACATTAATTTAACTTTATATATTAAAGTGAACAAATAGGAAGGTGATACCTGGCAAAGGTTATGATTAGAGTCACCTTGAATCTTATTTGAGCCAGGTTAAAAAGGTTAGAGTTCTATTTGGGCAAAAAAAAAAAGTCTGGGGCCTTATTTGAAACTTTTCTAAAAGGATAGGATCCTATTTGACCCAAAACAAATGTTAGGACCCTAATGGAGATTTCATCAAAAGGTTAGGGCCAAATTTGAGAATTCAACCTAATGTTTTCTGATATGGCTTCCAGCTCAATGTTTCTATCCTGCCTTTTTCTTGTACATAACAAGCAATAAACACAATGTAATGAGTGAGCCGGTACGTACCTTCTGATAAGTCTCCTCTTGCCGGTCACTACCGCTGCCTTGGCCTGCCTGGGTAGTGGAATCAAGAGGCACTAGCATTGAAAAATAGAAATAACTTGATTGATCTAAGAACAACATTTAGAGTCTGGATATGAGTTGTACTGATTATCTGGAAAGCCAATACAAAAGCAAGCACATACTTGATGATGACTCTGCAAGGCCTTGCCTACTATATTGACATATAATTAAATCCCCACACTCAACCTGAATCTAGTGTCTTCGGGCCTAAATGATGATGCTTGCATTGCTCTCATCAACCCTCAGATCAAGGCTCGAGAGGATGATACTTTACCAGAATCCAACTTAACCTCAAGGTGGCTAAACATTATTTTGTTTAGGTCAAATTCATTTTCAAACAGAAAATGAATTGAAAACTTATCTTCTTTATCAAATCACCGAAACTTTTAATAGCATCAAGCATGAACAGCATCTCTAGCTCATACCTGGATCAGGAAGATTATTGTTATTGGCAGCAGAATTGGACTGCATAGGATTGGCGACTGGATTTTGAGACTTTGACTCCATGGTCAGCATCTTTAAAGATATTTTCCGCAAATAGTCGGCCTGAAACGGAAATATTTTTCAAGTCTTCAACAAAAACTGTGGTTGTTGGCATAATTTATATGGAGTTATGCTTCAAACATTCAATGGTAAATGTAAATATGTGAGAGTGCATTTACATTAGAAAAAAGCCTTGACTCAGAAATCTATAAATATCTTTACATAATCAATTACTTCATAACATTAAAAGCATGAATTTCTGTAAATATAAATAATTGATCAACTTTACAAATCCAATATTATAGAATGCTCTCTAAGTGAAACAAACTATGGATCAACAGACCTGGCTTGATGCACTATGAAAATTTTCCTCCTCGATTCGGACAGCAATTTTCTCTAGTTCCAGCAATCCCTCTTGACCGGAAAAAGGGAGACATCTCTTCAAAGTGTCCATTCTAAAATGTAGAGAATAAATTCAGAAATTCAGTAAGCATTGTGTAAATCTTATATAAATTAGATGAATGGACGGTCAAGAGAGTAAAAAAATAGCTAGAAGTTCAAAAATAAATATAAATATCTTCTGCATAAGAAATAAAAGATAAATTTTGTACTAGTATTATTTTCTCTATATAAGAAAGGGTTTAACATCTTAATGTCAATCCAAGTACATGTTAAAAAACATGTAGCCTAGCTTCAATCTCTGAAATTATCCTTGAGGCAATATAAATAAAAGTAAAGACAATTGTCCCTTGCTTCTTTGTACAATAATCTAGTTTAAATATCCTATGCAGCCCAAGTGAGAACAACATATTGAAGGTCAAAATTCAATGAGCTTACATTATTTGATAAATGAGTATCAATAAAAATCTGATAAGATTACATAGGTTACATCTTATACGATATCTTCCTATTAGAAAAAGGAGAAAAGAATTAAACTAATACACACAAGTACATTGAATTAGTAGGAAAAAACACATAAATACATTGAATTAATACGAAACAGAACACAAATGAGATATGTATTTTTCATCTGACAGTGTAAACAAATATATATGTGTATTATCATGATGCAAAATCAGGGCTTGTCAATTAACTTAAAGCAAATATTGAAGAAATTTTGATCAAGGGTTCCTCCCTTTTCTCTCTTCCGAAATACTTAAAGCCTTATTTAGAAGCTGCTAGCATTGCCCGGGTAGGCAATTAACCATCATTTTAGTAGCATATGATATGGGTCAAATATAACCCATTAAATGAGTGCTCGAACAGGATTAAATCAAGACAAATTGTTGACCTTTTTTGCAGTATATGCAAGTACTCGGCAAATTCTAGGTGCATTCAGCTCTTCTGAACATACAATCTCATACAGGATCCTTTTATTTGACATGTAAAGACCATTTCCGCAAACCCTAGCTTGGGGCCAGTGCAATATCACAACCTGAGGAAAAACAACTCCAAGGCAGAAGACGCTTACATCTTGTTGAAAACCCGATTCCTCGATTCCGTGGACAGTTGCCTCCTCCAGTTATTGTTGTCCATCATCTATCTGGTTCGCCGCGCCGCCGAGCAGAGAAGCAGGGGATTTCTCAAGGCGAGGTAAGTACTATTTTCACATCAGCAAGGCGACAAGTAGCCGGCTATTGACCCCTGTGGACGATCGACAGCCGTAAGATGCAAACAACCTGATGAGCTACGGCAAAGATTCAAGTCAGGAGAATCTGGACATATGGGGCAAGGCAAGGAGAGCAGGGAGAAGGCGAACGGACGGTAGAAGTCAAGCTTATCGGGAAATCTGACTAGAGAATATGGAGCCCCTCCCCTTCGTCTTCTATTGCTCTCACTTCTTCGATCGTAATAAATTAAATAAATACATTTTTTTAAATTTCACTGTAAACCAACTTTATACATTCCGTATCTTAATGTGTTTTTGGATTAAGTTAGTTGTAGTGTAGTAGTTTTGAGGGGTGAAAATTATTTATTTGGTAATAAAAAATAATTTATATTATAATTAAATACTTAAAAATTTTGGGATATTTTAAAGTATTTTGTTATTTATTGTTTAAATTATTTTAATATTTATATATATATATATATTAAACAATATTTTATATAAAATTATATAATATAAATATTATATATATAAATTAATGTATAAAATATATTTAATATAATTTAATTATATATTAACTAATAAATTATTTAATTTAATTCAAATGATAAATTTATTTTTTTAATTTTTATTAATAATATTTATATTAATTTATGACCACACAAATCATATACTATTAAAATTTTTTAACAGATTCAAATTAATTATTTACAAACTAATCAATTCAAATATAGTATAAGTTTTTTATAAACTAAATAATTATTAACTAAGTTATTTCAATAAAGACCTATATTAGGATTTTGCAAAAAATACAATTTAGATTAATTGGTGTATTTGTACATCAAATAGGGTATTTGTACATCAACTTATTGATATATATATATATATTATTTAAGTTAAATATTAATTACCATTTGTTAAATATTATTTGTTCTTACAAAATTTAATAATTCAATTTATCTATTTTGTATATTAATAATTATTTAAATTTAATTATAATTTTTATGAATTTATTTATTATTTCAACACTCTATATCTATTATCATTAATTTGAGTAGTTAATTCAATTAATATAATTCTATCACTTTGTTATACTAAAAATTTATAGAATAAATATAAAATTTTATATTAATTGATTAAGTAATAATTATGAAATATAATATGATATTAATAAAATTATAAAATATTATTATAATAAAAAAATAGCATATAAATATATTATCTAAATATGTTAATATATATATATATAATATGATAAAATTTTTATTTAAAATTAATTATTATCTCAAATAATAAAGAATATATTATATAGATATATAAATATCTAAAAATATATATAATATCTGCCAAATTTTTTAATTTAAATCTATTATTATCTTAGATAATAAAAAATATTATCTAAATATCTTAGGATATATATATAATATCTTTTAGAACAAGTGGAGAAAGAAATAATAAAAAGAATAAGAAGGAAGGAAGAATAAAGGAGAAAGGATGATCTCACATATAGAACAAGTGGAGAAAGGAATAATAAAAAGAATAAGAAAGAAGGAAGAATAAAGGAGAAAGAATGATGGAAAAAAAGGAGCATAAAAGAAACGCACTAGAATAATAAAAAAATGGAAGAAAAAGAAGAAAAAAAGTAACAATAAAAAAAGAAAAAGTGTATAGAGTGGAGGAAAAAATAAGCAATATTTTACTTATTAATTATTTTACGCATTTGTTATAAAATTTGTTCACTACACTATTTTCTCTTCACCATAACAAAACTACAATAACATAAAATTAATAAATCTTGTAATCATTGATATAAAAAATAAAATCGAGAATATTAATGCATTTACTCATGCATGAGCTACAATAACATAAAATTAATAAATCTTGTAATCACTGATATAAAAAATAAAATTAAGAATATTGATGCCTTTACTCGTGCATCAGCACATGATCCGACTAATATTTTGATAGTCTTAGTACTTAATAGTTTTGTAAAGTCAAACCTTAATCATATAACAAAATTTTATACGAAGAGAAAGGTTGAGAACTTAATAATTATGGACCGATTATCATAAAAATAAACTTTGTATATTGGTTGTTTTCACCGTAACATCAATGATATATTATGTTATTAACATGCCATGATTTATCTATGATAGATAGGACACTTAAGAGTCTCAAAAAAATTATACAAGAAATAGATTTTCATACTTGATAAACAAGATGGAGAGCATAGAAAAGGCCTAACAAGTCAAATATAAGCCTCATTTGACAACCCAACTATCAAAAGTTATGGCTGATATAGATGTTGATATAGCACGTGAAACTCACGTGCAAGCAGAAGCATCAATAATCAATGTTACAAGCAAGCATGATGTATTTGCGACAAAAACAATACGAGTTGCTGCAAATGGCTCGATACCTAATGATCAATTACAAAATCTCATTAAAGAGGCATTGAGGGATCAAGTTTAAGTGGGTAGCTCATCTCTATCATCCTACACGAAGCCATACTAGCGTAGGATTGAGATGCTCAAGATGCCTCCACATTATTAATCACCTAAGTTCCAACAATTTGATGGTAAGGGCAACCCCCACAACACGTTACTCACTTCGTCGAGACTTGCAACAATGCAGGGATGAAAGGTAATTTTCTAGTGAAGCAATTTGTGTGAACTTTGAAGGGAAACACATTCAATTGGTATACAGACCTCATGCCAAGATCGATCGACAGTTGGAACCAACTGAAACATGAGTTCCTTAATAGGTTTTACAGTACAAAATGTACAATGAGTATGATTGAGCTTATTAGTGCACGCCTGCTAAAAGATGAACCAGTTATAAACTATATTCAAAGGTGGAGAAACCTTCGTCTCAATTGCAATGATCGTCTATGCAAGCCTATTGCGATTGACATGTGCATACAAGGAATGCATTGGTGATTACGCTATGTCCTTCAAGGAATCAAACCACAGACGTTCGAAGAGCTCACTACAGGAGCTCACGACATGGAGTTAAACATCAAGGTAAGCGGGGCACATGAACCTCCTGTATGGTTCGAAGTCAATAAACAAGAATTGATCAGTAACTGTGCATACAAGGAATGCATTAGGGATTACACTCTGTCCTTCAAGGTATCAAACTGCAAACGTTCGAAGAGCTCGCTACACAAGCTCACAACATGGAGTTCAGCATCAAGGTAAGTGGGGCACACTAACCTCTTTGTCCATAAACCATTCAGATCAAAGGATCGTCAAGATGTGAAAAAGGAGACGAAGCCACCGTTTAAGTTAGACAGTAAACAAGCATTGACCACAAACATGTCGGCTATTACACTCCCCACAAATTACCATTTTCCCTTTTTTCTTTATAACTTAGGCTTTAAGACTTTTTTGCCCCTCATATTTCTCATTTGGGTACCTAAACTTTCACAAATTATGTTTAGGACATTTGACTGCCTAAAAGTTACATTTTGGCTACTTAACTCGAGATCTGAAAATTTAAAAATTTAATTCTCACTCAAATCGAGTAAGGCTGATGGCTATGTAAAGCTGGTTGTATGAGAATTCTGCTGAATTTTTCTCAGCATTCGAGGTTCATCGAGGCCATTGAAATTAACTTTCGAAGCAACTGCTCTATTTTCACACATTAGAACTCCAATAATGTGTGTTCATGCTAAAAACTATAGAGGAAGAGTTGATGGTCAAGAGATGTGGCATTGGAAAGTTGAGAAAGTCAGCTTTCCAAGGACACCAAGATCATCTTCTGAGGTGGTCGTATGACTGAGATAGGCTCTCTATAATTCGGGTCACCGAAATTATGAGCTACTAGCTTTAAGAGAGAATTCTTATGAATTTTCGATGAAGGAACACCTGATATTTATATGGATGGATTCTAAATTTACGTGGCTATCAATCCATAACTTTATTTTATCATTTCATAGCATGTAGCCATATAAATGAATTAATTTCCACAAGCAGTAGGTTTCGGCTGTCTGCGGAGGTTTATCCGGTTATTTTGTAAAAATCGATTCGGATCGGGCGAAGGAGATGACATGTGTGCACGCGGTTGCGCGTGTAACGCATGCGTGCACCCGACGTGGCACGTAGACCGGTCTGCATAGTAGCGAATTGATTTTCGACAAATTTCTTTGTTGGTTCAGCGGGTTTTGGCCCGTTTCACCCCTTTCCTAGCCGGTTCTTGAGAATATAAAAATACTAAAAATATTTTACATTCAAATTCCAATTGAATGGACTCAATAACCGACTAATTTGGATTTGTTTAACATCCTTTAAAATTCATGGAGTTTTACTGCTCTAAGTCGATTCGATCGATTTTGGTCATTCCAAGGTTGGTTCACCTCTGATTCATGGAGTTCTTAGCCCAACATTTTTTTTCTAAAAATTCATATTCTCATTTTCTATAGATTGGGCTCAAAATATTATTTTTTTAGTTGTTTAGACCCCTTTAAAAATAGGGGTATTTTTTCGTAAATTGGTTCAACTCCCATTTGGCCTGGTTTTCACTTGGGCCTTTTCCACCACTTAATTCATGGTTCTTAATGATTTTGTGAGGGCATTTCTAGTGGTTTTACCCACTTACTCATATCTTTGGGTTTGACTCATTTTACAACTCGGTTTTTACTCCACTACTCTTTTCTCAGATTTTTGTTCCTAGTTCAATAACGATTTTTCGGTTTAAGCAGATTTAACCCTAGATTCAGAAATTCTATTGTTATATATAGCCCATGTGGTGATACACTTTGGGGCATGGTATATGTTTGGGGCATGAGTAACCTATTGTATATGGCCTAAGTAGCACATTGCATGGGGTCTAAGTAACCAATTGTATGATTGTATGGGGTCTGAGTAACCCATTGTATGATTGCATGGGGCATGAGTAGCCCATTGTATGGGGCCTAAGTAGCCCAAGTGTGCGAGTCTGAGTAACCTTGGATAAGGTACGAGTCGTGAGTAGCCTGAAAGTACCGACCAAGTGTAGGTCATACTTATATTTGGGACGTGAGTTCCCACTATATGTAATTTTGTGATATATGTTCCTTTTGTTGTTCATAAGAAACCAAAGAGGGGGACCGAGAATAACCTGACCATAGAGTAGACTACGAGTTGTATGGCCCAAGACTGACATCTCAAGGGGTAAAGTAAAGCATGAAACTCGGAAATGTTTATATACGAGTAGATCATGTTAGGTGGTTTACAGGAAATATTTGGGTCATAAATTATGTAGTGGCATGATGTAAGTGTCTCATTCACTTAGTTGTGAGCTCACTCAACTCCCCTAAATGAATTGCAGGTTTAGTCGAGAAGGTGCGTGGCAACAATGGGAAGGATCTTCTCGATGCGAGCATCGCGTAAGTTAATCTCGTTCCCTGCTCACAAATATGTTTTAAGTTTCTTATTATATTATTATTATTCCCGAGATATTTTGATAAATCATTATGTGGGCTCAAATGAGAAACTTTAAAAGAAAAGTTTCGAATTTCTGTTGTGTTTACAAGTGCTTTATTGGAAGCCATACTCACTCTAATTTTCACTATGGTGAATGTACCTACATAGTGATTATTGGCGAGGACAGATGGAGGGGCACGAATCTCTGACCGACAAAATCGGGCCGGGGCATGACAATTATGATACATTCCTAACCGGGGTTGGCCAGAACAATACTGTAAACCACGCCCCTTCAAGGTAAGAAAACTAGAGAAAGAACCGATCAACCCAAGAGAGGGAATCGAACTAGTTCACGAACCTTAACCACTAGAAAACGGACAAATTGGGAAATTTACAATTCCTAAGTGACCCAAAAAGTCATAAAAACCTTGGAAAGGGACTTTAGGACAATTTGGGGAAGAAAATCAAACCGGTTCAGGTGAACTGGATCTGAACCAGATTGAAACATTTTGGACTAGTTTGAACCACTATTGAACCGGATGCTAGATTCATTTTTCTAAGTGGCTTAAAAAATTCAAATTGGAGAATTGAAGCCACCATTAGATAGATAATGAATTTATAAATTTTTAAAATTTAAAAACTCAGTCGAATCGGGCCTGAACCCTCTGGTTTAAGCATTGAACCTGATTCGGATCGGTCCGATCCAGTTCGGAACAGTGTCGTTTTCTTCCTTCAGATGACAGCACTGTTCACTCACCGAAAAATCGAGCAGCGCCGACAAAGATGAAAGGTCTCCGTCCAAGGAGTTTCAGGCAATGAATGACTGCCATAAAGACACCAATCGAATGACTAAGATGTCCATGAGCTTCCTATATAAAGAGCTCCTCCTGATTCATCCTCTTCACACCTAAAAACTCCTCTCTCTCCCTACTGCTCCATTTTTTGGTGAAGCTTGAACCAGAGCTCTGACTTGGGCATTTTTCTAAGAAGGCATGGTCAGGTTCTTTAGATTCGAGGAGAAGTCAGCTACCCGACAGTAGTCTCCATTTGCTCCGAGGATTGTTAGAGAAACACCGGTGTGATCGAACAGTGAAGCAGCTACGACAGACTAAAGCTGCCCCATTTCGGCCGAGCTGAAAACGGCCAATTCGAGCCCTTCTCAAGCCAAACCAAGCTTCACCAATACTTCCACAACCCTCATACGACTGAATTAGAGCTAAAAGGTAAGCCAATTTGGCTCCCCTCTGTAATTTTTTATCAGTGTTGGAGAGAGAATTGATAAAACTTCACCGACCAAATTCTCCCTCAATTCGGCATGAATTGATGCGATTCTTGATCCTAGGAGTAACTCCAGGACGAGAGTTATCTATCCAGATCGAAAGCTCGAACCGTCGCACCCCCGATGGTAAGCTTTCGAAGCGTTTTCTCTTCAAGTCCAATTTTCCGTCGAAGCTTCGTTTGAGCCCATATCGGATCCAAATGATGTAATTCAAAGTTCCATTGAATCATGTGGAAGTGTAGGAACTCAATTTTACCTTCAATTTCAATAATTAACCTCGATTGATCAGTCCATTTGATGAAATCAAATTCGACCATGTTGAAAGGGGGAAATTGGGAGAAAATTTTGGGGGAAATTGGGGATTTTGAAAATCCGAGGGACTAAAGTGTAATTTTCTAAAATTGAGGGCCAATTGGGCATGAAAAAGATGTTGAAGTACCAATTGGTCAATTTTTGGAATTATTGGGGTAAAATTTGCCATTTTTGTGAACTAAGGGCAAAATGTTAATTTTTGAAAAGTTGTGGACCAAATTAGAAATTTGGGAAACTTGAAACCCTTTTTGTGATTATAAATAAATTGAGGTCCCAAAGTAAATTTTAGAAGTTTTGGGACTCAATTTGGGGGAAAATTGGCATTTGAGACCTAAAGTTAAAGAAAAATAACTTTAGGGACCTAAATGCAAATAACTAAAACTTTGGGAATTTTACTTATTCATGATGAATGAAGGCTATTAGGTCAAAGGATAGTGAAAAAAGATGCTAATATCGTGTAGGAACACGAAATATCGGGAATGCCAACAAAGACAAGCTCGAGTGGACGCAAGGAGCCACATAAGAGGAATTTACTACACTATTGGGTGAGTGGGAATATTCACATCATACCCGGTTGGGATGATGAGTACCTCGAAATGAAAAACTACTAATAAGTGAAATTTTAACATTACACCTTAATGGGGTGATATGGAAACTACGCGGAAAAACTATTTAACAATTGTAACTAAATCATACCCGGTTGGTATGATAGACTTCCAAGAAGGAAGTGAAAAACCCGTTTACCGGTTGTAAGCAGAGATGTCATCACACCTGGTTTGTGTGATAGATGAATGAAAAAATTATTTTTGTCAGAAGTGCTCTCCCCTGACTGTGTGCCACTGCTTAAAAATTTTGGGAGACCTTTTTGATGGGAGCTCGAATAGCTCATATAGGCCGGAAGCCTCAGTTTTGGAACTTAGGTGCTAAAATGCTTGATTTTGAAAATCTCGTATAATGGGCCTAAGACCAGTTGACACAAACAGGAGCTCATAAACAAACATGAGATTAAGCCATGAAAATTTTAATGAATGATGTGATTTGGACATATTACTAAGACATGACCGATATACTTGATGGACTTGTGGTAATGCGACAAGACAGGTCATCGGACTAGTATAGACAAACAGTTGTAGGTCGAGTTGAGGGTCGGGGCCGTTGGTGTAAACCCCGCACTTTTGAGTTAAGGAAAATCGAGAAAAGAACCGGTCAAACTAAGTAAGAAAATCGGGCCGATTTACAAACCCGATCATTTGGGAAAAAGCAATTTGGAAATTTACAACTTCCAGGTGATACAAAGGGTTCATTAAACCTTGGAAAAGAAACTTAAGAAAAATTAGAAGAGAAAAACCAAATTGGTTCAGGTGAACGAGATTTCATAAGAACTCTGAAGTTAAGCGCGCTTGTTCGAGAGTAGTGCGAGAAAATAATTTAATACCTAAATTAAATTATTAGAATTAATACAAATAATTTAATACCAAAATTTAATTATTGGAATTAATACCAATAATTTATGGCAATATTAATACTAGTAATAAATCTCTCTCATTTAATACATGATTGTACACCTATATAAAGAGGTTATCCCCATTCATTCTCTTTACACCTGAACACTTTTCTCTATCTCTCTACTGCTCCATTTCCCGGTGAACCTCGAACTAGAGCTTCGACTTGAACATTTTTCTTAACCTCAGAAGGAGAGGTCGGGCTCTTTAGAACAGGGGAGAAGATAGCTATCTGATAGCAAACTCTAGTCAATCCGAGAATCGCTGGAGAAGTGCCAACATGATGGAACAGTGAAGCAGCTCCGGCGGACCGCAGCTGCCCTATTTCGGCCAAGCTGAAATCGGCCATTTTGAGCCCTTCTTAGACCAAACCAAGCCCTCCCAACACTTCCTCAGCCCTCCCACGGCCGAATTAAGCCTAAAAGGTAAGCCAATTCGGCTACTCTCTGTAATTTTCGGTTGGTGCTAGAGAGAGAACTGGCAGAATTTCAATGATAAAATTCTAACTCAATTCAACATCAATTGGTGCGATTCTTGATTCTAGGATGAACCTCAGGACAAGAGCTATCTGACCAGATCGAAAGCTCGGACTGCTGTATTTCACCGATGAGTAATCGAAGCTTTCTCTCTCCATAGTTTATTTTACGACGAAGCTTCGTTTGAGCTCGTTCCGGCGTTAAAACTTGCGATTCACATTGCTAAAGAGTCGTATGAACATGTAGAAACTCAATTTCAACAATGGAAAATATTTGATCGGTTAATTTGATAAAATCAAATTCGGCTGTATTAAAAAGTTGGAATTGGTGGAAAATTAGGGATTTTCGAAGATTTGAAGGACCGAAATGCAATTTCCTAAAATTGAGGGTCAATTGGGCATGATAAAAATATTAGAGGGCCAATTGAGGAATTTTAGAATTTTTGGGGTGAAACTTATCATTTTTGTAAAGGAAGGGCAAAATGGTAATTTTGGAAAAGTTGGGGGACCAAATTGGAAATTTGGGAAATTAATCCCCTTTTTGTGAAATGGAATAAATTGAGATCCTATGATAAATTTTAAAAGTTTCGGGACTTAATTTGAGGAAAAACCAGCATTTGGGACTTAAAGTTAAAGAGAAATAACTTTAAGGACCTAATTGCAAATAAATGAAAGTTTGACTTTCTCATTCATTTGGAATGAATGAAGGCTATTAGGCCGAAGGATAATGAACCGAGGTGTTCATATCGTGTAGGAACACGAAGTACCGGGAACGCCAATAAGAACAAGCTCGCATGAATACAAAGAACCGGTCTAGTGGAATTCACGACATTAACGGGTGAGTGGGTTTACTAACGTCATACCCGGTTGGTATGATGAGCACAACTTAAAGTTAAAAACCACTTACCGGTTGTGAGTGAGATTTTATATCATACTTGATTAGGGATGATAAGCTCATCGAAATGAAAATCTACTACTATATGGTATTTTAAACATCACGACTTTGAGTAGTGATGTGAAAACCATGCGGAAAAACTACTTAACGGTTGTAAGTAGATCATACCCAGTTGGTATGATGAAACTTCCTCGAAGGAAGTTAAAAAACCATTCATCGGTTATGAACGGATATGTCTTTATATCGGGTCAGTATAATGGACTGTTGAAAATATAATTTTGTCGGAAGTGCTCTCCCCTGACTGTGTGCCAATGCTTAAACTATTTGGGAGACCTTCTTGACGGGAGCTTGAATAGCTCTTATAGGCCGGGGGCCTCGGTTTTGGAACTTGGGGGCTAATATGCCCGATTTTGAAAATCTCGTACAGTGGGCCCAAGGCCAGTTGGCACGAGTAGGAGCTCGTAAGCAAACATGAATTATATGCCATAAAACTTTAAATAAAGGAGTTGTTTGGCCATGGTACCAAGATAGAATCGACATAGTCAGTCAACTAGCGATAGTGCGACATGACCGTTCTCCGGACCAGTCAAGTCAAACAGCTGCGGGTTGAGTTGAGAGTTGGGGCCGTTGGACCAGTGGCACCACATATTACATGGCTTGGTAAGAAAATATTGTTTGTGCATGCACTATGATTACGGGATCATCAAGATGCCCATGAGGGGTAGTGATGCATATCCTAAGGGCCTTGGACGACTCGGTGAGTATAAGGACAGTTCGTCGTTCCAGGTGATCGTGTGAAATTTGGAGTAGCACCAAGCGCATGAGATTGGGGCGAGGGACAAGATGAGGTCTCTATCCTTATAACGGACACGAAGAATTTATTTCGAGAATGAGGGTCGGATGTCGTGAACATTCACTCATTCTTAGGGTAGAAGTGGATGTACTTCTGTCCGAGTGGCCGGTAAAGTCGCTCCGAAGCCACAAGTGGGTTCAGTGGACGTATTGACCTGTAAATATGTATTTAACCTTCATGATGAAGGATGTGTGTTGGGTGATGACACACCGTGATTAAATAAGGAAATGGTGATAAAAACCGAGATTTTGAATGAAGGGATTTTTGAAAAAAAGGAGTCTGGCACACTCCAATAATAAATATTTTCTTACAAGTCCAAACTTTTGAAAACCCATTCACTGAGTAGTCGTACTCACCCCCTCCCTTATATCCCTTTTAGGAAATCCCAAAAAGCTTACCCTTAAAGACCATCAACTAAGACACTTGTAAGACAGGTATGTAAAGTTTAAAATTTAATGTAGTTTTGATTATGCTATTTCAGGAAAAGTTGCAGGTTAAAGGATGCCTTACTCTTTACGGTTTATAATAAGGGGAAACCCTTTAATAAATCGGGAGAGTGGCGGGTTGTTCACGGGGATCCGACCAAACTAGGTCGGGGCGTGACAGTTGGACCAGTGGCACTAAAGATTAATGGTTTATATGGAAAAAAATTATTATTTGTGCATGCACTTGAGGTTTGAGACCATCAAGATGCCCAAGAGGGGTAGTGGTGCATCCTATGGGCTATTGGATGACATGGTAGAGATAATGGCAGTTTGTCATGCCAGTAGTTAGAAAAGCTCGACGTAGCTTCATGCGCATGAGGCCAAGGTGGGGTCGGGATGAGGTCTCTATTATCATATGGACACAAAGTATTTTGGGTCTGAGGGTAGGACGTTGGAGACGTTCACTCAGACTTCGGGTAGAAGTCAGAGACTTCTATAAGGGTGGATGGAAAAGACGCTGCGATCCACAAGTGGATGCAGTTAGTGTAACTACATTTTATGAATGTGTCACGCCCTGACCCGGTTTGGTCGGATCCCCATGATCAACCCGCCACTCTCCCGGTTTATTAAAGGGTTTCCCCTTATTGTAAACCGTAAAGAGTAAGGCGTCCTTTAACCTGCACCTTTTCCCTAGAATAGCATAATCAAAATTGCATAAAATTTAAAACTTTACATACCTGTCTTACAGGCATCTTAGTTGGCGGTCTTTAAGGGTAGGCTTTCCGGGATTTCTTGAAAGGGATATAAGGGAGGGGGTGAGTACGACTAATTAGTGAATGGGTTTTTAAAAACTTTTGACTTTTAAGAAAATAATTATTATTGGAGTATGTCAGACTCTTTTCTTTTTCAAAAATCCCTTTGTTTAAAATTTTGGGTTTTCCCACCATTTCTTAGTTACCGGTGTGTCATCACCCAACACACATCCTTCATCATGAAGGTTACACATATTCGCAAGTCAGTATCACTACTGAACCCGCTAGTGGCTTTGGAGCGACTTTTCCTGCCACCCAGATAGAACTACTACCGCTTCTACCCTGGGAATGAGTGGATGTACGCGACATCTAACCCATAATCCCGAAATCACTTCTTCGTGTCCGTATGAGGATAGAGACCTCATCCTGTCCCCACCTCGGTCTTATGCGCTTGGTGCTACTCCAGATTTCGCACAGACACCTGGAACGATGAACTGCCCTTATAGCCACCAGGTCGTCCAGTGCCCTTAGGATGCATCACTACCCCTCATAGGCGTCTTGATGATCTCGTACTCACAGTGCATGCACAAACAATGTTTTCTCATATTGCCATGTAATTTGTGGTGCCACACTGGTCCAACGGCCTCGACTCTCAACTCAACCTGCAGTTGTTTGTCTTGACTGGTCCGTCGACCTGTCATGTCGCACTACCGCTAGTTGACTGAGCATGTCGGTCCTATCTTGGTATCATGGCCAAACAATTCACTTACTAAGTTTTATGGCACATATATCATGTTCATTTACAAGCTCTTGCTCGTGCCAACTGGCCTTGGGCCCACTGTACGAGATTTTTAAAATCGGGCATTTAGCCCCCAAGTTCCAAAACCGAGGCCCCTAGCCTATCAGAGCTCCTGTCGAGAAGGTCTCCCAAATTGTTTAAGCATTGGCACACAGTCAATGGAGAGCACTTCCGAAAAATCATATATTTTCTCTATCCATTATACCGCACGGGTATAAGGACACCTCCGTTCATAACCGATGAACGGGTTTTCAACTTCCTTCGAGGAAGTCTCATCATACCAACCAGATATGATCTACTTACAACTAGTAAGTGGTTTTTAATTTTCAGTTGTGCTCATCATCCCAACCGGGTATGATGTTAGTAAACCCACTCACCCGTTAACGTAGTGAATTCCACTAGACTGATTCTTTGTATTCAGGCGAGCTCGTCCATGCTGGCGTTCCCGGTACTTTGTGTTCCTACACGATATAAACATCCTTGTTCACTATAACTCGACTTAACAACCTTCATTCATTTCCAATGAATGAGAAAACCCAAACTTTTTAGTTATTTGCAATTAGGTCCCTGAAGTTATTTCTCTTTAACTTTAAGTCCCCAAATGCCGATTTTTCATCAAATTGAGTCTCGTAACTTTTAAAATTTATCTTGGGATCTCAATTTATTCAATTTCACAAAAAGGGGTTTAATTTCCCAAATTTCCAATTTGGTCCCCCAACTTTTCCAAAATTACCATCTTGCCCTTCCTTTACAAAAATGGTAATTTATTTTTGCCCCAAAAATTCCACAATTCCTCAATTGGTCCTCTAACATTATTTTCATGCCCAATTATCCCTCAATTTCATAAAATTGCATTTTGGTCATTTGAATTTCGAAAATCCCCAAATTTCCCCAATTTTTCCCCCAATTTCAACTCTTCAACACTGCCAAATTTGATTTCATCAAATTAACTGATCAAACACCTCTAATTGTTGAAATTGGAGTTGAAATTGAGTTCCTACATGTTCATACGATTCTAAGGAATTTTAAATCACAAGTTTTAACGCTAGAATGAGCTCAAACGGAACTTCGCTAGAAAATAGACTATAGAGAGAGAAAGCTTCGATTTCTCGCTGGTGAGGGCACAACGGTCCAAGCTTTCGATCTATGCAGATAGCTCTTATCTTGAGGTTTATCATAGAATCAAGAATTGCATCAATTGATGCCGAATTGAGTTAGAATTTCATTATTGAAATTCGGCGCTTCTCTAGTGATTCTTGGATTGACTAGAGTTTGCTATCAGATAGCTGACTCCCCCCCGGTTCTAAAGAGCCTGACCTCTCCTTCTGAGGTTAAGAAAAATGTTTAAGTCTAAGCTCTGGAGGATTAAATGACAATTTCACGAAATTGAAGGTATTTTCATAAGATTCACGCCAATTAAGAGTCAATTGGGCAAATTGGACAAATTTGGGGTAAAATAGAAAATTTAAAAAGTTGGGGACCAAAATGTAAATTTTTGAGGGCAAATTGAGGAATTTTCAAAAATTAGAGACCAAATGGAAAATTGATAAAATTGAGGGTCTTTTTATGTAATTCCCTTCCAATTGAGGGTTTATTGGACAAATTAGATCAAATGGAGGACCAATTTGTAAAATTTGAAAAGTTGGGGTCAAATTACAATTTTAGGAAAATTTGGCGCAAAATGACATTTTCAAAAAATATAGTAACCCAGAGGCGGGATTGATAAAATTAAGTACTCGAAGGGATAAAGAAAATTTGAGGCCAAATTAAGGGGAAAAAAGGGAAAATTGAGTCGGTAATGATGAACGCACAAACCTTGGGGACTAAAGTGCAATTAATACCAAATATGAAGGCCTATACGCAAATACGCCAATAAACGTGATTTCTTAGTTCAACACCCTAACGTGTACACCCGTGCCAAGGGACTAACTATTTGAGCGCTTGCTTCCGGAAGAGAAACTGCGAGGCTAGACTCCGAGGTTAGAAATTCAAAGTGTAGGACGATCGAGTTGAGCTGTAGGAGGTGATTAGAAGCAAGAATTGAAGAAAACAAGGACTTACAGGCCGCCAATTGGACGAGGTAAGATCCGAAGTCTCATATGCTCAAATTGGGAAGAAGGTGAAGGGCGATTTGGGGATTTTTGTGCAATTTTCAAAAATTGGAGGATTAAATGACAATTTCATGAAATTGAAGGTATTTTCATAAAATTCACGCCAATTAAGGGTCAATTGGACAAATTTGGGGTAAAATAGAAAATTTAAAAAGTTGGGGGACCAAAATGTAAATTTTTAAGGGCAAATTAAGGAAATTTTAAAAATCAGAGACCAAATGGAAATTTGATAAAATTGAGGGTCTTTTTATGTAATTCCCTTCCAATTGAGGGTACATTGGACAAATTAGATCAAATGGAGGACTAATTTGTAAAATTTGAAAAGTTTGGATCAAATTACAATTTTAGAAAAATTTGGGGCAAAATGACATTTTCAAAAAATAGAGTAACCCAAAGGAGGGATTGATAAAATTAAGTACTCAAAGGGATAAAGAAAATTTGGGGCCAAATTAAGGGGAAAAAAGGGAAAATTGAGTCAGTAATGATGAACGCACAAACCTTGGGGACTAAAGTGCAATTAATACCAAATATGAAGGCCTATACGAAAATACGCCAATAAACGTGATTTCTTAGTTCAACACCCTAACGTGGACACCCGTGCCAAGGGACAGACTATTTGAGTGCTTGCTTCCGGAAGAGAAACCGCGAGGCCAGACTCCGCTGGCACAACCCCGCCAAAATTATCAGGTGAATGGAAACCGCTATAACGTTCATTTTGGTTGGAATAACAGTTTAAGATTTGAAAAATTGTTTTCTCGGAATTAGCCTCCCCTAACTTGATGACTCTACTTAAAATGTTTGGTAGCTAATTTCGAGCTTAGGCTCGAGATGTTAGTGGGTCCAAGGCCGGTGGATACGGGTATGGGCCCGTCCAAAATAGACATGTGATAAATGAGGCTAAAATACTTGAATAATGGGAACTTGTTTAATAGCTATCGAGCCAAGCTAAGTTGTCGAGTTTGTTGAGCCGAATCGCTGCTTTACCCAAAACCAGGTATATAAATTTAAAGTTTCAATTTTGTTAAATATTATATATGGAAAGTATTACAGCTAATATGCTTTACTCTGTTAACCCCGAGTAGCCCTATTTGAGGTTTGAGATAGTGGCAAGTTATCCACTAGGCCCTGATCAAATCAGGCCGAAACGTGAAAGCACGACTCACCTATGATGCACAATGCCAATTCACATTTAATTGAAACAATTATTATCCCAATTTATATTTTTCTAAAAATAGCTTATCCATTTCAAAATAATTTTCATAGTTCGATTTGTTATAAAAATTGTGAAGTTTTAGTTTTAATAGTATTTTTGTCTAATAGTTGATTTACTAATTGAGTTTATGCTAGAGTAATATATTTAATTTATATTGTCTAAAATTTTAGTAAGAAATAATTTTCAATACAATTCGAGTTTTTATTACCGATGTAATGTCGGTTTAAAAACTTTCAATTTAAAAATTTTGAATACAAAACTTTGAGCAGGTATTTACTCTCATATCACACTCAGTTCTTTCCATTTACTTTCCTATTTATGATGTCATTATAAGAATACTACACCAATTTTTTTCTTAGATTTCCTATTTATTCATATGAATCCCCAATTTTATTTACTCCATCTTTACAACATCCTAATTTCTATAAATTCATGACTATCACTTTACATTCGGGTTTTTAGCAAAACCTAAGGCAATTCTTCTGTTCCTAAGTGCACTTTGGTACTTATCCATTTTAGGGTGTCTCCCGTACATTGATCAAGAGAAAGAAATCACATCACTCATTTGAAAAGTGTTGGACAAAGATCAGTTGTCCGCAGCACAATTCCCATTATTGGCGTCTTGGGATTACGAGTCTACGTGGACGTAGCAAATCTCTGATTTAACACATTTGACAGAGAAGTTTGATTTATGCCAGAAACAGAGAGAGGGCAATGTGGAGGTCAAACCAGCAGATCCCTCAACTCAAGAAGTTGGCAAATTATTCTGAATGTTCTGCTACAACAGTTGTTGGCGCACATGAAATTGATTACTCACCACTGGATATTGAAATTGAAGGCCCCTGATTTTAAAGTTGGGGTGGCATACCTAGAGTGAGTGGAATAGAAAACAAATGAAAAATCAATTAGAAATCTAGCAGATCATATGAAGGATTAATATAAATAAGATAATTATAAGAGTGCACTAATGGTTCACCCCCTTAAAGTTGCTCAAACCAACACTTGGGTACTTGAGAGATATTTTCCAAAAAATGATCCTCTAAAAGATGAAAAAGTGTAACACTTGGCCACCCAAAAGATTTTTTTCCAACAAATGACCCTCTCAAACTTCAAAGAAAGAATCATTACTTAACACCCTCAAACTTCAAGAAAATATTGCAATTGCTCTAGATGCTTTTTTTAACTTAAAAACGAGCACACTTGACTTCGGTACAAGGGAGAGTTGTATGCTGTGCTCTTTGTAATCTTAGCATTCAATGACTCTTGTTCCCATCAATGATTATCTAGGGGAAATATCAACCAAATTCATGAGTTGGAAATAAGCAAGTTAAAATTTTCATCTCTGAGGGGATAGGTTGTTAGAAAATATATTTTGGATACTCAAGTGCTAGCTTGAGCACTTTTGGGGGCCAAGTGTTAGTGCACTCTAATTATAATGTAAGTGTATCACAATTGTATATTGTTGGTGCTTTTGATTGTTGAATACTTGCACCTTTCCCAAAATAGAATATTTGTATGAACGGAGAAAAAATATGCATAAAAATGATTTAGTCCACTAATTCCCAAAACCCATGGCATGAAGAACTTTCTTCTTTGCCTACTATATTGACATATAATTAAATCCCCACACTCAACCTGAATCTAGTGTCCTCGGGCCTAAATGATGATGCTTGCATTGCTCTCATCAACCCTCAGATCAAGGCTCGAGAGGATGATACTTTACCAGAATCCAACTTAACCTCAAGGTGGCTAAACATTATTTTGTTTAGGTCAAATTCATTTTCAAACAGAAAATGAATTGAAAACTTATCTTCTTTATCAAATCACCGAAACTTTTAATAGCATCAAGCATGAACAGCATCTCTAGCTCATACCTGGATCAGGAAGATTATTGTTATTGGCAGCAGAATTGGACTGCATAGGATTGGCGACTGGATTTTGAGACTTTGACTCCATGGTCAGCATCTTTAAAGATATTTTCCGCAAATAGTCGGCCTGAAACGGAAATATTTTTCAAGTCTTCAACAAAAACTGTGGTTGTTGGCATAATTTATATGGAGTTATGCTTCAAACATTCAATGGTAAATGTAAATATGTGAGAGTGCATTTACATTAGAAAAAAGCCTTGACTCAGAAATCTATAAATATCTTTACATAATCAATTACTTCATAACATTAAAAGCATGAATTTCTGTAAATATAAATAATTGATCAACTTTACAAATCCAATATTATAGAATGCTCTCTAAGTGAAACAAACTATGGATCAACAGACCTGGCTTGATGCACTATGAAAATTTTCCTCCTCGATTCGGACAGCAATTTTCTCTAGTTCCAGCAATCCCTCTTGACCGGAAAAAGGGAGACATCTCTTCAAAGTGTCCATTCTAAAATGTAGAGAATAAATTCAGAAATTCAGTAAGCATTGTGTAAATCTTATATAAATTAGATGAATGGACGGTCAAGAGAGTAAAAAAATAGCTAGAAGTTCAAAAATAAATATAAATATCTTCTGCATAAGAAATAAAAGATAAATTTTGTACTAGTATTATTTTCTCTATATAAGAAAGGGTTTAACATCTTAATGTCAATCCAAGTACATGTTAAAAAACATGTAGCCTAGCTTCAATCTCTGAAATTATCCTTGAGGCAATATAAATAAAAGTAAAGACAATTGTCCCTTGCTTCTTTGTACAATAATCTAGTTTAAATATCCTATGCAGCCCAAGTGAGAACAACATATTGAAGGTCAAAATTCAATGAGCTTACATTATTTGATAAATGAGTATCAATAAAAATCTGATAAGATTACATAGGTTACATCTTATACGATATCTTCCTATTAGAAAAAGGAGAAAAGAATTAAACTAATACACACAAGTACATTGAATTAGTAGGAAAAAACACATAAATACATTGAATTAATACGAAACAGAACACAAATGAGATATGTATTTTTCATCTGACAGTGTAAACAAATATATATGTGTATTATCATGATGCAAAATCAGGGCTTGTCAATTAACTTAAAGCAAATATTGAAGAAATTTTGATCAAGGGGTCCTCCCTTTTCTCTTTTCCGAAATACTTAAAGCCTTATTTAGAAGCTGGTAGCATTGCCCGGGTAGGCAATTAACCATCATTTTAGTAGCATATGGGTTAAATATAACCCATTAAATGAGTGCTTGAACAGGATTAAATCAAGACAAATTGTTGACCTTTTTGGAAGTATATGTAAGTACTAGGCAAATTCTAGGTGCATTCAGCTCTTCTGAACATACAATCTCATACAGGATCCTTCAATTTGACATGTAAAGACCATTTCCGCAAACCCTAGCTTGGGGCCAGTGCAATATCACAACCTGAAGAAAATCAACTACAAGGCAGAAGACGCTTACATCTTGTTGACAACCCGATTCCTCGATTCCGTGGGCAGATGGCTCCTCCAGTCCTCAGCATCCGGTACGGCAAGAGCATCCGGTACAGCCTTGCCGTTGCTTGCCCCGGGTGGGGATGGTCTCCAGTTATTGTTGTCCATCATCTATCTGGTCCGCCGAGCAGAGAAGCAGGGGATTTCTCAAGGCGATGCGTTTACAGGCCACAAATGGCTGGGGTGCGACAAATAGCCGGCTATTGACCCCTGTGGACGATCCACAGCCGTAAGATGCAAACAACCTGATGAGCTGTCGGGACGGCAAAGATTCAAGTAGGGAGAATCTGAACATATGGGGCAAGGAGAGCAGGGAGAAGGCTAACAGACTGTAGAAGTCAAGCTTATCGCTAAATTTGACTAGAGAATATGGAGCCCTCCCCTTCCTAAGGTAAGATAGATCGAGGAAAAATTACCTTCCAGTGCTCTCACTTCTTCGATGGTAATATATTAAATAAATACATTTTTTTAAATTTCACCGTAATTAAACTTTATGCATTCCATATCTTAAGGTGTTTTTGGATTAAGTTGGTTGTAGTGCATTAGTTTTGAGCGGTGAAAATTATTTATTTAGTAATAAATAATAATTTATACTATAATTAAATACATAAATTTTTGGGATATTTCAAGGCATTTTGTTATTTATTATTTAAATTATTTTAATATTTTTTTATTCTTATATATATTAATTAAATTTATATATTAAATAATATTTTATATAAATATTATATATAAAAAATTATTGTAAAAAATATATTTAATATAATTGAATTATATATATTAACTAATAAATTATTTAATTTAATTTAAATGATAAATTTATATTTTTTATTTTTTATTTTACCACCAAACAAATTATATATTATTAAAATTTTTTAATATATTCAAATCAATCACTTACAAACTATTTAATTCAAATATAGCCTAAGTTTTTGTGTGTTAAATAAGTATTAACTAAGTCTCTTCAATAAAGGTGTCTATTAGGATTTTGCAAAAAAAAAGCACAACGAAATTAATTGATGTATTTATAAATCAAATAAGGTATTGGTACATTAAATATATATATATATTATTTAAGTTGTACATTAATTAGGTAATTAAAGGAGTTTGTTGAATATAATGTGATATGTACATTAATAATATATAAATATGTTAATATATATATAATTTATGCTAAAAATCTTATTTAAAATTAATTATTATCTCAAATAATAAAAAATATATTATATAGATATATAAATATCTTAAATATATATATAATATCTGCCAAAATTTTTTATTTAAAATCAATTATTATCTTAAATAATAAAAAATATTATTTGAATATCTTAGGATATATATATAATATCTTTTAAAAAAATCTTATAGTATATATGTTAAAAAATAAGTGACGGGTATTTATTTCCTCGGTCCCCATATAAAAAAAGGGGAGAAAGGAATAATAAAAGGAAGAAAGAATGAAGAATAGAGGAGAAAGGATGATGGAAGAAAGGAGAATAATAAAAGGAAGAAAGAATGAAGAATAGAGGAGAAAGGATGATGGAAGAAAGGAGAATAAAAGAAAGGCACTAGAATAACAGAAAATGGAAGAAAAAGAATAAAAATAGGGAAGAAGATGGAAAAGAAAAAGTAATAATAAAAAAAATAAAAAGTGTGTAGAATAAAGGAGAAACAAAGGTAATGGGACAAAGTGCGTAGATCACAAAATTTATTGCGTATAAATCTCTCACACGTCTAATGGGATATTATTTACCTATTTTTTATTCACTACAACAAAATTATAATAAGATAAAATTAATAAATATTGTGATATTGACACCTCTACTCATGCACAGAGTACATGGTGCAACCTCATTACTCATAGTATTACAGAATCTCACCTTATTTTTATAACAAAATTTTATATGAGAAGAAGGGTCACACTGTACTTAACAAGTCGTTGATTTACCAGTTTTTGAATGAATATTATGAGACGCTTTAAGAAACAATGGCAAAAAATATATTGATAGTGAAGATTCACCATTTCCTACCTCTCAAAAACAATCGTCAAAAACATATCATGTTATATGTTATGAAGATAAATATCACATTGCTAGAATAGCAAGTATCTATCATGTATAGGACACTTTACAGTCTCATAAAAACTATACAAGAAATATATTCTCAAATAGCTTATTTGATAAACAAGGTGGAGAGCATAAAAGAGGCCCAACAAGTCAAATATGAACCTCATTTGACAACCCAACCATTAGAAATTATGGCCAAAGCTTCGAGAGTATCCAAAAATGCTGATATATCACGTGAAACTCACGTGCAAGCAGTAGCGTCAATAATCGATGTTACAAGCAAGTATGATGTCTCTGCGACAAAAATAATACAAGTCGCTACAAATGGCTCGATACCTGATGGTCAACTACAAAATATCATTAAAGAGGCATTGAGAGATCAAGTTTAAGTGGGTAGCTCATCTCTGTAATCCTACACGAGTAACTTGTGTAGGATTGAGATGCTCAAGATACCTCCAAATTATCAATCAACTAAGTTCCAACAATTCAATGGTAAGGGTAACCCTCGCAACACGTTACTCACTTTGTCGAGACTTGCAACAATGTAGGGATGGAAGGTGATTTTCTAGTGAAGCAATTTATGTGAACCTTGAAGGGAAACACATTTGATTAGTATACCTCATGCCAGGATCGATCGACAGTTGGGACCAACTAAAACATGAGTTCCTTAATAGGTTCTATAGTACAAAACGTACGGTGAGTATGATTGAGCTTACTAGTGCACGTCAGCTAAAAGATGAGCCAATTACAAACTACATTCAAAGCTAGAGAAACCTTTGTCTCAACTGCAAGGATCGTCTATTTGAGCCTTTTATGATCGACATATGCATACAAGGAATGCATTGGGGACTACGCTATGTCCTTTAAGGTATCAAACTGCGGATGTTCGAAGAACTCGCTACACGAGCTCACGACATGGAGTTGAGCATCAAGGAGAACGGGGCACACGAACCTCCTGTACATTAACCATTTAGACCAAAGGATAGTTAAGATTCGAAGAAGGGGACAAGATGTAAACCCCATCCTATGATAATAAGAAAATCGGGGAAAGAACCGGTCATTTTCAAATTGAAAATCGAGTTGGTCTATAAATCTGAACCAATAGAGAAAGGGTAACTTGAGAAATTTATGGATCCCGAGTGACCCAAACAATCCCAAAAGTCATTATTCTCGGGATATTTTGATAAACCATTATGTGGGCTCAAACGAGAAACTTTAAAAGAAAAGTCGCGAATTTTTGTTGTGTTTACAGGTGCTTTATCGGAAGCCTTACTCACTCCGGCTTTCACTATGGTGAATGTACCCAACATAGTGATTATCGATGAGAACAGATGGAAGGGCACAAATCTCTGACCAACAAAATTGGGTTGGAGCATGACAATTATGATACATTCCTAAACGGGGTTGGCCAGAACAATACTGTAAACCCCGCCTCTTCAAGGTAAGAAAACTGGAGAAAGAATCAGTCAACCCAAGAGAGGGAACCGAACTGGTTCACGAACCTCGACCACTAGAGAACATGCAAATCGGGAAATTTACAACTCCTGAGTGACCCAAAGAGTCATAAAAACCTTGGAATGGGACTTTAGGACAATTTGGGAAAGAAAACCAAGCTGGTTTGAACCACTATTGAACGGGATGCTAGATTCATTTTTCTAGGTGGCTTAGAAAAAATTCAAATTGGAGAATTGAAGCTACCATTGGATAGATAATGAATTTAGATGAATTTACAAATTTTTAATTTTGAAAAACTCGGTCGAATAGGGTCTGAACTGACCGCTTTAAGCTTTGAACCCGGTTCGGACCGGTCCGATCCATTTCGGAACAGTATAATCTTCTTCCTTTAGATGACAACACTGTTCACTCATCAAAAAATTGAGCAGCACGGGTGAAGATGATAAGTCTCCGCCCAGGGAGTTTCAAGCAATGAATGACCGCCATAAAGACATCAATCGAATGACCAAGATGTCCCCAAGCTTCTTATATAAAGAGTTCCTCCTCATTCATCCTCCTCACACCTAAAAACTCCCATATCTCCCTACTACTCCATTTTCTGGTGAATCTCGAACCAGATCTCTGACTTGGGCATTTTTTTGAGCCAAAGAAGGTGAGGTCGGGTTCTTTATATTAGGGGAGAAGTCAGCTACCCGACGGTAGTCTCCATTTGCTCCGAGGAATGTTGGACAAATGTCGACGTGATTGAACAGTGAAGTAGCACTAACAGACCGAAGCTACCCTATTTCGGCCAAGCTAAAAACGGCAAATTTGAGCCCTTTTCAAGCCAAACCAAGCTCCCCCAACACTTCCACAGCTCTCATACGACTGAATTAGAGTTGAAAGGAAGCTAATTTGGCTACTTTCTGTAATTTCCAATCTGTGTTAAAGAGAGAATCGACGAAACTTCACTAACCAAATTCTCCCTCAATTCAGCATGAATTGATGTGATTCTTGATCCTAAGAGTAATCTCAGGATGAGAGCTATATGCCTAGATCGAAAGCTCGGACCGCCGCATCCCGATGGTAAGCTTTCGAAGCATTTTCTCTTTAAGTCTAATTTTCCATCGAAGATCCGTTTAAGCCCAAATTGGATCCAAATGACGCGATTCAAAGTTCCATTGAATCGTGTGGAAGTGTAGGGACTCAATTTTACCTTCAATTTCAATAATTAACCTCGATTGATCAATCCATTTGATGAAATCAAATTCGACCAGGTTGGAAAGGGGAAATTGGGGATTTCGAAAATTCAAGGGACTAAAGTGTAATTTTCGAAGATTGAGGGCCAATTGGGCATGAAAAAGATGTTGGAGGACAATTGGTCAATTTTTGGAATTATTGGGGTAAAATTTGTCATTTTTGTTAACTAGGGGCAAAATGGTAATTTTAGAAAAGTTAGGGACCAAATTGGAAATTTGGGAAACTCGATACCCTTTTTGTGATTATGAATAAATTGAGTCCCAAAGTAAATTTTAGAAGTGTTGGGACTCAATTTGGGCGAAAATTGGCATTTTGGACCTAAAGTTAAAGAAAAAGAACTTTAGGGACCTAAATGCAAATAACTAAAAATTTGGGAAATTTACTCATTTGTGATGAATAATGGCTATTAGACCAAAGAATAATAAATAAGGATGTTCATGTTGTGCAGAAACACGAAATATGGGGAATGCTAGCAAAGATAAGCTCGCGTAGAGGCAAGGAGCCACATAAGAGGAATTTACTGCACTATCGGGTGAGTGAGAATTTTCACATCATACCCGGTTGGGATGATGAATACCTCGAAATAAAAATCCACCACTAAGTGGAATTTTAACATCACACCTAAATGGGGTGATGTGGAAACTACACGAAAAAAATTACTTAACTGTTGTAAGTAGAACATACCTATTTGGTATGATAGACTTCCTAGAAGGAAGTGGAAAAATCGTTTACCGGTTGTAAGCGGAGATGTTATCATACATGGTTGGTGTGATAGATGAATAAAAAGATTATTTTTGTTAGAAGTGCTCTCCCCTGACTGTGTGCCACTACTTAAAAATTTTGGGAGACCTTTTATACGGGAGCTCGAATGACTCATATAAGCCAGAGGCCTCGGTTTTGGAACTTGGGGGCTAAAATGCCCGATTTTGAAAATCTCGTACAGTGGGCCTAAGGCCAATTGGCACAAATAGGAGATCATAAATAAACATGAGATTAAGCCATAAAAATTTTAATGAATGATGTGATTTGCCCATGGTACTAAGATAGGATCAACATACTCGATGGACTAGTGGTAATGCGACAAGACAGGTCAACGGACCAATCGAGACAAATAGTTGTAGGTCGAGTTGAGGGTCGGGGTCATTGGACCAGTGACACCAAAGATTAATGGCTTATATGGAAAAAAATTATTGTTTGTGCATGCACTTGAGGTTCAAGACCATCAAGACGCCCAAGAGGGGTAGTGATACATCCTAAGGGCTACTAGATGACATGGTGGAGATAAGGGCAGTTTGTTATGCCAACGGTCAGAAAAGCTCGATGTAGCTTCATGCGCATAAGGCCGATGTGGAGTCGGGATGAGGTCTCTGTCCTCATATGGACACAAAGTATTTTGGGTATGAGGGTAGGACGTCGGAGACGTTCACTCAAACTTCGGGTAGAAGTCAAAGACTTCTATCAGGGTGGATGGAAAAGACGCTGCAATCCACAAATGGATGTAGTCGGTGTAACTGTATCTCACGAATGTGTGTGAACCCTTCCTGATGAAGGGCGTGTGTTGTTTGTGATACACACCTACTATAAAAATGGGAAAGAGGTTTTGAAAACATCGGAAAAGATTTGAAAATCCCTGGAAATGAATTGGTAAACCTTAGAAAAAGGTTTTGATAAACCAAAATTTGAAGAAAAATATTTTAAATGAAATGAGTAGTTTGGCACACTCCGATTAAAATTATTTTTATGAAAACTCACACCCAACACCCATTTATTGAGTTGTCGAACTCACCCCCTCCTTTTACCCATTTTCAGGAAACCAAGAGAAACCAACCTTAAAAATTTTTCTGTAGCTGAACCTTAATACATGCATGTTTAATTTATGTTTAGTTTTGATGAATGCTATTCCAGGAATGATACGAGTGAAAGGATGCCTTACTCCTCGCGGTTTAGACAAATGAAAAGTTTTAATAAACCGTGTGAGTGGTGGGTTGCTCATGGGGATCTGACCAAACCGGGTTGAGTCGTGACAAATATCGTTTTAGGGCTAGATCTAAAGTTTGCAAAAAATGAGCAACAATTAAAAAGTTTTATTATAGACGGTGACTAGACTAGTGCACTGGTGAGCAATATCGTAGCCACTTGAATTAATGCAAATGTAGGTCGGAGTATCATGTAAATGTCATTTTACTAGAATATGTTATTTATGAAAACTAGTTGAGATTTCCATTAATTTATTTAATCTCAATATTTACCCAAAACTTATGACGTCGATGGGGTTTGAAAGTGGAGACCAATAGGTGTCAGTGATATTTTTCGTGAACGCTTGTCCATTGACGGTGTTAAAAATGACCCGAGAATGAGATGACATATTTCTGGTTGTCAAAACATGTGCATTGTTTGATCACGTCGACACTGGTACAATACATGTAGAATGAGATGTTGTTTGATTTTCGAAAATTAAAGTTATCTAAATTTTAGAAAGAATTTTGGCAAGTTGTGTGAGTGTGGATGACCAAACCTTATATGGTTGTATTCTAAATTTAATTAATTATATGATCATAATTTTATTTTATCAAACCATAGTCCACTTATACTTATAAGAATTAAATTCTATTTTGTAGTGAATTTTAGAAATGCGAAAAAACCAACAAAAATCACGGCGTGATGAGGCAGAGTGGACGTGTAAAATCCATCCAATTAGATTAAATGAAATCCGAAAAAGAACCTGTATAAGTTATGCATAAAGAATCGAGCCGTTTAATGAACAAAAAGTAACTAATGTGGGAAATTGAAAAATCCCAAGTGACAAAAATTTCACAAAAACTTCAATGAAGAACCATGAAGTAAAATTGGAGAGAAAATTGAACCGGTTCGTGGTGAACCAGACCCAAACCAGACCAAATCGACATGAACCATAGTGAACCGGTTCGCAAATTCATTTTTTCAAGTGGCTTAAAAATGTCAAATTAGAAAATTGAGACCACCATTAGATAGAAAATGTAGTTAGAAATTTTTAAATTTGAGAGAACCGGCTGAACTGGGTCCAAACCAGCCAAATTTCAAATTCCGGTCACCGAACCGGGTCGAATGGGACCGGTCAACGATCAACGGTCAACGGATGATAGGGCAGCCACACTCGTAGTCCAAGTCAAAAAAATTGACCAATCATAGCGCGCCACGTGGCACACCTGCCACGTCATCATCTTCAACCTTAAGACGTAGACAGAGAAGAGGGGGGGGGGATCGCCAAAAAAGCTGAAGACTCCCGCAACTCGAAAAATGCTCCGGTCACGTCGCCGGCGGCCAAGTCGGAGGTCGAGTCTTACATCGGCGGGTAGCCTGAGCAGTTGCCGACCTCCCTATATAAAGAGCACCCCCTCATTCGTTCTAAGCATCCCATAATCAAGGGAAAAATAAGAAGAGTGCTCATAGAGGTACGAGGGAATCACATAGTAAAGTTGCTTCAGAGCTCGAAGCAGCGAGCTCTTGCCCAATGCCACCTCGCCTCAACTAAACCTTCCACTGGCCACCTTGGGCACCACTAACCACCTAAGACCCTCCACAACACCCCTATATGCCTCGGTAAGCTCAATTTTACCTCCCCTCATCAGAATTTCTGAATTTCAAAGTTGTACCGATAGAAACTTCTCTTTTCAAATTCCCGTAATGCAGCAGCGAATTACAACAGAACTCAATCATGTTAGGTTCCCCTTGACTAGCTCTAGCTGCCCTCACCTCAAGCTCCAGCCACCACATCTCCGTTGGTAATAAATGTAATCTTTCTCTCTCTACAGTAATTTTTTCGGCGGAGCTATGACAGGGCACGAAACTTAGCCAAATTTAGAAATTCGAAGTGCAAGATGATCGATGGAAGCTGTAAGAGGTGATTAGAAGCAAGAATAAAAAAAACAAGGACTTATAGTCCACCAATTGGATGAGGTAAGATCCAAAGTGTCATATGCTCAAATTGGGGAAGAAGGTGAAGGGCACTTATGGGGATTTTGGGGGACTTTTGTGTAATTTTTCAAAATTTGAGGATTGAACGATAATTTTATGAAATTGAGAGTATTTTCATAAAATTCACCCCAATTGAGGGTCAATTGGTCAAATTGGACAAATTTGTGGCAAAATGGAAATTTTGAAAAGTTGTGGGACCAAAATGCTATTTTTTGAGGGCAAATTGAGGAATTTTTTAAAATTAGAGACCAAATGGTAATTTGATAAAATTGAGGGTCTTTTTATGTAATTCCCTTCCAATTGAGGGTCCATTTGATAAATTATATCAAATGGAGGACCAATTTGTAAAATTTGAAAAGTTTGGATCAAATTACAATTTTGGGAAATTTTGGGGCTAAATGGAAGTTTAAGAAAATAGAGGAACCTAGAGGTGGGATTGATAAAATTAAGTACTCGAAGGGATAAATAGAAAATCTGGGGCCAAATTAAGGGAAAAAAAAAGAGAAAATTGAGGAGGTAAAGATGAACGTACAAACGTCGGGGACTAAAGTGCAAGTTAGACCAAATATGAAGGCGTATACACAAATATGCCAATAAATGCGATTCCTTAGTTCAACACCCTAACAAGGACACCCATGCCATGTAGGGACTGACTATTTGAGCGCCTGCTTCCGGAAGAGAAATCGCGAGGCTAGACTCTGCTAGCGCAACCCCACCAAAATTACCGAGTGAGTGGGAACCACTAAGACGTCCATTGCGGTTGTAATGGTGGTTTAAGATTTGAAAAACTGTTTTCGTGAAATTAGCCTCCTCTAACTGGGTGACTTTGCTTTAAATATTTGAGAGCTAATTCCAAGCTTAGGCTCGAGATGCCAATGGGCCCAAGGTCGGTGGATACGGGCATGGACCCGTCCAAAATAGACATGTGATACACGAGGCTAAAAGACTTGAATAATGGGAACTTGTGTGATACCCATTGAGCCAAGTTGAGTTGTCAAGCTTGTTAGGCTGAACCGTTGCTCTGCCGAAGTTGGGTCGTCGAACCTGTTAGGCTAGTACACATGGTAGAGTCGAAGCCAAGCTGATATACCGTTGTGTAAGAGGGCCAAAGATAATGGATATAACTTAAAAAGATTATTGATTGTTAATGCACCATGATGTTCGGGCCATCAGGACACTTGGCATGAGGTAGTGATGGGACCTAAGTACTACTGGACGACCCAGGGAGCATAAGGGCACTATCATCGTTTAGTAGGTCATGAAGTCAAGGGCTTCTTGTGGATGGAGACCGAGGCAATAGGGGTAATGAGGTCTCGTTCGTTGAGCGAACATGGTGGAGATACTTGAGTTTGGGGTTGAACTGCTGATGTTCGTACAAACTCCGGGTAGAGGCAACATCCCTCTATCAGGGTAGACGATAAAGGCGCTCTGGTTCACAAGTGGCGCGGTCGAGCACCATTCTACGAATGTGTGATTCCACCTATGATAGGAGGGCATTTGTTGATTTTGTGACTACGTGAAATAATATAAATAAATTAAATAAAAGAAAAAAAAAGATAAGATGATTTCAACTAAATCGTTATAGTAAGTTCCCCTCAATGAGTTGTCGAACTCAACTCCTCCCTCTAAACATTTTCAGGAAGGAACACCACTACGTCGATTTATTCCCCTCACACCAAAAACCAGGTACACAAATTTAATGTTTCAGTTTTGTTAAATGTTATCCAGGGAAAGCATGACAAGTAATACGCCTGACTCTCTTGACCTCGAAGAGCCCTCCTTGAGGTTCGAGAGAGTGGTGGGTTATCTATCAGGCCCCGGCCAAACCAAATCGGGACGTGACAACTTGAGTGGTATCAAAGCCAGCTTTTCCCAAATACATTATCAAAACTTTATAAGCTAAATACTAATTAAAGAAAACTTTAACCTAGCTATGGCATCCAAACGAGGAGTCAAGAGAACAAGAGCTGCAACCGCTGATTCCGTCGAAAACCCCACCTCGGAGACAGAATTCCCATGAACTACCTCTGCCCCGCAAGTCATCAGTTCCGAACACCAGCAACTGTATGAGGAATTCACTAAGGTATTCAGAGAACCACACCTTAGCAACAAACCCCACCTGGATTCCGAGTCCCAGACCCATCAGGAGGATGTACAATCCCAACCCCCTGTCGAACCTATTCCACCCCTCCTCGATATTTTCCACATACTTGAAGACCCTCCAATAATTGGGATGTAAGCCCTTCTACAGGGAGAAAGAGGCTAGTGTTGCCAAGGACTTGTTAACAAGCCTCAAAAAGTTCATGGGTATCATCCGGATACCCCCGGAGGAGAGGGTAACATTGGCTGAATTTTTCCTGGAGTCCAACGCAAAAAGATGGTGGGACAACGCAAGAAACCTCTTCCCGACCCTACCTACCTGGGAAGAGTTCGAAGAGAGATACTCGGAAGAATATCTAGCTCCTCACCTCATCAATGAAAAGAAGGTGGAATTCATCCAACTCCGCCAGGGAGCCCACACGATCTCGAAATATGAGACCAAGTTCAACGAGCTGCGACCCTTTGCTCCCGACCTAGCGGGACCAGTTGACCTTTGCCAAAAGTTTATTGATGGTCTCAATATGAATATAAGAGACTAGATGGAGGTTTTGGAATGCCCCATTGACTTAGCCGTCATAGTCGGCATGGCCCATGAATGCGAGCTGCTAGTCCAAACAAGGCGCCATCGGGTAGAAACAGGGGGGGGGGGTTGGGGTTGGGAGGACGTAGAGAAGACAGGAGACAAGGCAACCGAGGAGGCCCAACGGAACTAGGCCTGCCTCGATGGAGGAACCCACCAAGATTCTCCTAGAGGGAGGAGGCCCATCGTGGCCACCAGGAAACAGATGCACTCCCTCCAAAAAGAAGCCCTATTGCCTCCGGTGTCAGAGGAACCATGGAGGACCATGTGCCACGTGCTATGGGTGTGTGGGCAATCTAAGCACTACATCATGAGTTGCCTGAGGGCTCGAGAGAACACCCCATAGAATGTCCCACCACTACCACCACCTAGGAACCCGACACCAAACAACAAGGGACGGGAAGCACCCACGAGAGTCCTAGCCAGGGTTTACAACCTGACCCAAGAAGAAGCCCGGAAGGACCCGAGCATGGTGGCTGGTATGTCCCAACCATCCTCCTCATAAGTCGAGTCTGTAGCCAGAGTCCTGTAGTCCCCTTTTTGGAATCAATAAAATGCATTTCCTAAAAAAAAAAATTGTTAATTTCCACTGAGGCTTCATCCAAGTATTCGGAAAGGCAAGGTATGCCCTCTTTGACTCTAAGGTGGAACACTCTTTTATCAAGGAAACTCTAGTCCCGGAACTACCAAAGGAAACCTCTCCTCTCCGATCACCACTCCACATCCTCACCTCGTTAGGCGAAACCATGGAAAGACTCACATACGATAAAGCCTGTGAAGTACAAGTCGGAAGAACAACCCTTGAAGCCGACCTGATTCCTCTTCCACTCCAAGAAGTAGAGATCATTTTAGGGATGGACTGGCAAAGCACGCATCAAGCCCAAGTAGACTATAAAAAAAAGAGGATAACCTTTCATGGCTTGGGAAAAAAAAGAAACTGTATTTGAAGGAGACAGAGGAAGACCGAAATACATCTGGTGTCCTATATGGAAGCTCAAGACTTGCTAAGGAAAGGATGTAAGGTCTTCCACGTGTAGATCACTTGAAAGGACCCATCGGAGAAGGGTCTAGTAGAGATTCCAATGGTCAACCGTTATCTAGAAGTTTTCCCAGAGGAACCACCTAGTTTACCCCCAGATCACCAACTGGAATTCGTAATTGAGGTAGCACCAGGCACCAACCCTATATCACAAGCACCCTACTGTATGGTGCCCGTGGAACTCAAGGAGCTAAAAGATCAGTTGGACGAACTTTTAGAGAGAGGGTTTATACGCCCAAGCCAATCCCCGTGGGGTGCACCCATTCTATTTGTCAAGAAGAAAGATGGAAGTATGTGACTTTGCATCGATTACTAGAAACTGAACCAAGTGACGTTTAAGAATAGGTACCCTCTCCCCAGGATAGACGACTTATTTAACCAACTCAGAGAAGCCGCCTACTTCTCCAAGATCGACATAAGGTCGGGATATCACTAATTGAAGATTCGTGAAGAGGACATACAAAAAATTGCTTTCCGATCACAGTACGGGCATTACGAGTTCAGGGTAATGCCCTTCGGACTAACCAATTCACCCGCGACTTTTATGGACATGATGAACCGGGTGTTCTAGCCATATCTAGACAAGTTCGTGATAGTATTCATAGATGATATTCTCATATATTCCCAGACTGAAGAAAAGCATCACACACACCTGGAGATAATCCAGAGTACCTTGCGAGAAAACCGGTTGTACGCCATGTAAACCCCGCACATTTGAGTTAAGGAAAACCGGGAAAAGAACCAGTCAAACCGAATGAGAAAACCAAACTGGTTTACATTTGGGAATAAGAAATATGAAAATTTACAACTTTCGATTGATCCAAAAGATTTATTAAACATTGGAAAAGAAACTTAAGACATACTAGAAAACAAAAACCAAATTGGTTCAGGTGAACTAGATTCGATAAGAACTTCAAAGTTAAGCGTGCTTACTTGAAAGTAGTGTGAGGATGGCTGACCTACTCGGAAGTATGATTTTTTGTAACCCGAAATTTCGGTAAAAAATTTTTATGCGAACATACGACTTATCATAAATAGCCATCAATTAATATATATTTAATTATTTGAATTAATACCAATAATTTAATACCTAAATTAAATTATTGTAATTAATACCAAAATTAAATTATTGGAATTAATACCAATAATTTATGGCAATATTAATACTAGTAATAAATCTCGTACATTTAATACACGGGTTTTACAACTATATAAAGAGGGCATCCCCATTTCATTCTCCTCACATCTAAACATTTCTCCCTCTCTCTCTACTGCTCCATTTCCCGGTAAAGCTCGAACCAGAGCTTCGACTTGAACAAAGGTCAGGCTCTTTAGAACCGGGGAGAAGATAGCTATCTGATAGCAAACTACAGTCGATCCGAGAATCGTTAGAGAAGCACCGACATGATGGAATAGTGAAGCAACTCCGGCGGACCAAAGCTGCCCTATTTTGGCCAAGCTAAAATCGGCCATTTCAAGCCCTCCTTAAGCCAAACCAAGCCCTCCCAACACTTCCTCAGCCTTTCCACGGCCGAATTATGACCGAAAGGTAAGCCATTTCGGCTTTCCTTTATAATTTTCGATCGGTGCTAGAGAGAGAGTCGATTGAATTTCAATGATGAAATTCTAATCCAATTCCGCATCAATTGATACAATACTTGATTTTAGGATGAACCTCAGGACGAGACCTATCTGCCCAGATCGAAAGCTCGGACTGTCGTGCCTTCACTAGTGAGTAATCGAAGCTTTCTCTCTCTACAGTCTGTTTTCCGACAAAACTCTGTTTGAGCTTGTTCCGACGTTAAAATCTGTGATTCAAAGTTTTTTAGAATCATATGAACATATAAAAACTCAATTTCAACTCCAATTTCAATAATTAGAAGTGTTTGATTGGTCAATTTGATGAAATCAAATTCGGTAGTGTTGAAGAGTTGAAATTGGGGGAAATTTAGGGATTTTCGAAATTCAAAGGGGCCAAAATACAATTTTATGAAATTGAGGGTCAATTGGGCATGAAAATAATGTTGGAGGACCAATTGAGGAATTTTGAAAATTTTGGGGAAAAACTTACCATTTTTGTGAAAGAAGGGCAAAATGGTAATTTTGGAAAAATTGGGGAACCAAATTGGAAATTTGGAAAATTAAACCCTTTTTTTTTAAATTGAATAAATTGAGGTCCCAGAATAAATTTTAAAAGTTACGGGACTCAATTTGCGGAAAAACCGACATTAGGGACTTAAAGTTAAAGAGAAATAACTTTAGGGACCTAATTGCAAATAACTAAAAGTTTGGGTTTTCTCATTCATTAATGAATGAAGGCTGTTATGCCGAGTAATAATGAACAAGGTTGTTCATATCGTGTAGGAACGTTAAATACCAGGAACGCCAGCAAGGACAAGCTCGCGTGAATACAAAGAACCAGTATAGTGGAATTCACGGCATTAACGGATGAGTGGGTTTACTAACATCATACCCGGTTGGGATGATGAGCATAACTTAAAGTTAAAAACCACTTACCGGTTGTGAGTGGGTTTATTCACATCATACCCAGTTGGGATGATGAGCATAGTTTAAAGTTAAAAACCACTTACCGGTGGTGAGTGGGTTTACTAACATCATACCCGGTTGGGATGATGAGTACAATTTAAAGTTAAAAACTACTTACCGGTTGTAAGTGGGTTATTCACATCATATCCAGTTGGGATGATGAGCATAGTTTAAAGTTAAAAACCATTTACCAGTTGTGAGTGGGTTTACTAACATCATACCTGGTTGGGATGATGAACACAACTTAAAGATAAAAACCACTTACCGGTTGTGAGTGGAAATTTTTTATCATACCCGGTAGGGGATGATAAGTACCTCGGTATAAAAACCCACTGTTTAGTGGTATTTTTATCATCACCACTTAGAGAAAGTGATGTGAAAATTATGTGAAAAAAACTACTTACCGATTGTAAGTATATCATACCCGGTTGGTATGATGAGACTTTCTCGAAGGAAGTTGAAAACCGGTTCATCAGTTATGAACGGAGATGTCCTTATACCTGTTGGTATAAAGGATAGTGAAAACCAATTTTATCGGAAGTGTTCTCCCCTGACTGTGTGCCAATACTTAGACTATTTGGGAGACCTTCTCGACGGGAGCTCGAATAGCTTTGATAGGCCAGGGGCCTCGGTTTTGGAACTTGGGGGCTAAATGCCCGATTTTAAAAATCTCGTACAGTGGGCCCAAGGCCAGTTGGCACGAGTAAGAACTCGTAAACGAACATGATTTATGTGCCATAAAACTTAATAAGTGAATTGTTTGGCCATGGTACCAAGATAGGACCGACATGCTCAGTTAACTAGCGGCAGTGCGACATGACAAGTCGACGGACTAGTTAAGACAAACAACTGCGGGTTGAGTTGAGAGTCGAGGCCGTTGGACTAGTGGCACCACAGATTACATGGCAATATAAGAAAACATTGTTTGTGCGTGCACTGTGAGTACGGGATCATCAAGACGCCCATGAGGGGTAGTGTTGCGTCCTAAGGGCAATGGACGACCTGGTGGCTATAAGGGCAGTTTGTCGTTCCAGGTGTCTGTGCGAAATCTGGAGTAGCACCAAGTGATTTCGAGATTGTGGATCGGATGTCACGTACATCCACTCATTCCCAGGGTAGAAGTGGTCGTATTTCTATCCGGGTGGTAGGAAAAGTTGCTCCAAAGCCACTAGCGGGTTCAGTAGTGATACTGACTTGCGAATGTGTGTAACCTTCATGATGAAGGATGTGTGTTGGGTGATGACACACCGTGGTAACTAAGAAATAATGGAAAAATCCAAATTTTTAAATGATGGAATTTTTTAAAACAAAGGAGTCTGACACACTCCATATAAATGTTTTTCTTAAAAGTCAAAAGATTTTAAAAACCCATTCACTGAGTAGTCGTACTCACCCTCTCCCTTATATCCCTTTCAGGAAATCCCAGAAAGTCTCCCCTTAAGGACCATCAACTAAGATGCCTGTAAGATAGGTATGTAAAGTTTTAAATTTCATACAATTTTGATTATGCTATTCCAGGAAAAAGGTACAAGTTAAAGGACGCCTTACTCTTTACGGTTTACAATAAGGGGAAACCCTTTAATAAACCGGGAGAGTGGTGGGTTGATCACGGGGATCCGACCAAACCGGGTCGGGGCGTGACACACCAAATCCTCTAAGTGTGAGTTCTGGCTGCAAGAAGGAGTAAAGTGGATCCATCCAAAATAGAGACCATATCAAATTATAAAGCCCCAACTAACCCAACAGAAATCCGTAGCTTCCTCGGCCTCTCCGAATACTACCAGAAATTCATTGAGGATTTCTCTTGGATAGATAGCAGCTCCCTTAACTCAACTTACAAGAAAAGGAGTGAACTACAAGTGGGACGCCAAGTGTGAAGAGTCCTTCCAAGAGCTCAAAACTCAACTCACGACGGCCCTAGTACTGGCCTTACCCGATGCGGATGCTAGGGAATACATGGTGTATAGCAATGTGTCCAGACAAGGACTAGGATGTGTCCTGATGTAACAAGAAAGAGTCATTGTCTATGCCTCAGGACAGCTAAAGCCCCATGAGAAGAATTACCCCACCCACGACCTCGAACTGGCCGCAATTGTGTTTGCCCTAAAAATATGGTGCCACTATTTGTACGGAGTAAAGTGTCGTATCTACACCAATCATAAGAACCTGAAATACTTCCTAACCTAAAAGGAACTCAACTTGTGACAGAGAAGATGGCTGAGCAAGTAAAGGACTACAATCTGACCATCGAGTATCATCTCAGTAAGACCAACGTGGTGGCAGATGCACTCAGCCACAAATACCACACGGGAGTGGCCTCCGTCTGTTCAAGCTATATGCCTTTACTAAGTTAGCTGCGGAATTTAAGGGTAGCCCTCCACGTGGACAAGAGCCAAGGTAACCTAGTAGCCAACCTGGTAGTACAACCTGGTCTATTGTACTAAATACAAGCTTTACAAAAGGAAGACGAGGAACTCCGTCCCCATTGGGAGCCAAACAAGAACAACGCAGCACCAAACATCGCAGTCAGGTACAGTGTGGTGATGACCTTCAAAGGGAGAGTGTGGGTACCAAATAGCCAGGAATTAAGGAGGGGTATACTGGAAGAAGCCCACGACTCGATGTATGATATGCATCCTGGCAGTACAAAAATGTATCGCACCCTAAAGTAGGGATATTGGTGGAAGGGAATGAAGAGGGACATTGTAGAGTACGTGACCAGATGCCTATCATGTCAACAAATTAAGGCCGAACATCAAAAACCCTCCGGGCTATTACAGCCTCTTCCGATCCCAGAATGGAAATGGGAGCACATCACCATGGATTTCATGACGGGACTGCCGACAACAAGAAGGGGTCAAGATGCCATATGGGTAATCGTGGATTGACTGACCAAATCTTCACATTTCCTATCCATACAGGTGACAAACCCGATAGGAAAGCTCACCGCACTATATGTGGGGGAGATCATACGCCTCCACGGAGTATCGGTAAGCATCGTATCAGACCGAGACCCGAGGTTCACCTCTCGATTCTGGCCCAGCCTCTAGGCACCACAGGGCACCAGACTCCACATGAGCACAACTTTTCACCCCCAAACAGACGGGCACTCTGAATGGACTATCCAAACTCTGGAAGATATACTACGGGCGTGCGTTCTAACCATGAAGTGAAATTGGGTGGACCATCTGTGCCTCATGGAATTTGTGTTCAACAATATCTACTAGACCAGCATCCAAATGGCACCTTACGAAGCCCTCTAAGGACGACCTTATCGCATGCCCTTGTTTTGGGAGGAAGTAGGAGAAAGAAAACTCGGAAGGGTAGAATTAATAGAAGACTCATTAGAGAAGATCCAGGTCATAAGGAGCCGATTCAAGGTAGCCTAGGATAGGCAAAAAAGTTATGCCGACAATTGGAGAAAGGATCTGGAATTTGAAGTTGGAGACCAAGTATTCCTAAAGGTGTCACCTTGGAAAGGGATACCCAAGTTTCAACAAAGAGGGAAGTTGAAACCTCGGTACATTGGTCCATACACCATCATTCGTAGGGTTGGACCTGTAGCCTACTTGTTGGAGTTGCCTCCAAACCTTCAGAGGATCCATGACGTCTTCCACGTGTCCCAACTATGAAAGTACGAACCCAACCCAAGCCACATACTAGATGTGTCACGCCCCAACACAGTTTGGTTGGATCCCTGTGAACAACCCGCCGCTCTTTCTCGGTTCAAGAAGAGTTTCCTCCTTCTTTTACTCGAGAGGAGCCATGCGAAATCTGAACCTTATTCCCTGGAATACATATATCAATTAAAATGCAAGCTTAAGGAATTTAAGCATACCTGATAAAAGGGTAAGGCTCGGTGTTACTCCTAATCATTTCCTCTTTTCCTGAATAGGGATAGAAAAGAGGGGTGAGTTTCTACAACTTAGTGAATGGGTTTTTCAAAAGTCTATTTGTAACTTTTAAGAAAACATTTATATTGGAGTGTGCCAGACTACTCACTTTTAGAAAATCCCTTCATTTAAAAATTTGGGTTTTTCCACCATTTCTTATTTATCATGGTGTGTCATCACCCAACACACATCCTTCGTCATGAAGGTTACACACATTCGTAGGTCAGCACGACCACTGAACCCACTTGTGGCTTCGAAGCGACTTTACCGGCCACCTAGATAGAACTACGTCCACTTCTACCCTGAAAATGAGTGGATGTACGCGACATCTAACCCTCAATCCCGAAATCAATTCTTTGTGTTAGTATGAGGATAGAGACCTCATCCTGTCCCCACCCCAATATCATGCACTTCGTGCTACTCCAAATTTTGCACGGTCACCTAGAATGACGAACTGCCCTTATACTCACTTGGTCGTCCAAGTCCCTTAGGATGCATCACTACCCCTTATGGGCATCTTGATGATCCCGTAATTATAGTGCATACACAAACAATATTTTCTTATTATGCCATATAATTTGTGGTGTCATTAGTCCAACAATCCTGATTTTCAACTCAACCTGCAGCTGTTTGTCTTGATTGGTCCGGAGACCGGTCATGTCGCACTGCTGCTAGTTGACTGAATGTCGGAGCAGCCTTGGTACCATGACCATACAATTTACTTATTTTATGGCACATATATTATGTTCATTTACGAGCTTCTACTTGTGCCCATTGGCCTATGGCCCACTATTTGAGATTTTCAAAAAACTGGGCATATTAGCCCCCAAGTTCCAAAACCGAGGCCCTTGGCCTTTACGAGCTATTTGAGCTCCTGTCGAGAAGATCTCCCAAATTGTTTAAGCATTGGCACACAGTCAGGGGAGAACATTTCCGACAAAAGTATGTTTTCACAGTCCATTATACCGACCTAATATAAGGACATCTCTGTTCATAACCGATGAACGGGTTTTCAACTTCCTTCGAAGAAGTTTCATTATACCAACTGGGTATGATCTACTTACAATCGGTAAGTAGTTTTTCTACATGGTTTTCACATCACTTGTCACGCCCCGACATGATTTGGTCAGATCCCCGTGAACAACCCGCCACTCTCCCGGTTTATTAAAGGGTTTCCCCTTATTATAATTCGTAAAGAGTAAGGCGTCCTTTAAACCTGCACCATTTCCTGGAATAGCATAATCAAAACTGCATGAAATTTTAAACTTTACATACCTGTCTTACAGGCATCTTAGTTGATGGTCTTTCAAGGTAGGCTTTTCGGGATTTCCTGAAAGGGATATAAGGGAGGGGGTGAGTACGACTACTCAGTGAATGGGTTTTTAAAAGCTTTTGACTTTTAAGGAAAAATATTCATATGGAGTGTGCTAGACTCCTTTGTTTTCAAAAATCCCTTCATTTAAAAATTCGGGTTTTTCCATTATTTCTTAGTTATCACGGTGTGTCATCACCCAACACACATCCTTCATCATGAAGGTTACACACATTCGCAAGTCAGTATCACTACTGAACCCGCTAGTGGCTTCGGAGCGACTTTTCCTGCCACCCGGATAGAAGTACGACCACTTCTACCCTGGGAATGAGTGGATGTACGTGACATCCGACCCACAATCCCGAAATCACTTCTTCGTGTCCGTATGAGGACAAAGACCTCATCCTGTCCCCACCCCGATCTCATGCGCTTCGTGCTACTCCAGATTTTGCACAGACACCTGGAACGACGAACTGCCCTTATAGCCACCAGGTTGTCCAGTGCCCTTAGGACGCATCACTACCCCTCATGGGCGTCTTGATGATCCCGTACTCACATTGCATGCACAAACAATGTTTTCTTATATTGCCATGTAATATGTGGTGCCACTAGTCCAACGGCCCCGACTCTCAACTCAACCCGCAGCTGTTTGTCTTGACTAGTCCGTCGACCTGTCATGTCGCACTGCCGCTAGTTGACTGAGCATGTCGGTCCTATCTTGGTACCATGGCCAAACAATTCACTTATTAAGTTTTATGGCACATATATCATGTTCGTTTACGAGCTCCTGTTCGTGCCAACTGGCCTTGGGCCCACTGTACGAGATTTTCAAAATCGGGCATTTAGCCCCCAAGTTCCAAAACCGAGGCCCTTGGCCTATCAGAGCTATTCGAGCTCCCATCGAGAAGGTCTCCCAAATAGTTTAAGCATTGACACACAGTCAGGGGAGAACACTTCCGACAAATTAGGTTTTCACTGTCCATTATACCAACCGGTATAAGGACATCTCCATTCATAACCGATGAACGGGTTTTCAACTTCCTTCGAGGAAGTCTCATCATACCAACCGGGTATGATCTACTTACAACCCGTAAGTAGTTTTTCCGCATAACTTTCACATCACTTTCTCTAAGTGGTGATGATTAAAATTCCACTAAACAGTGGGTTTTTATACCGAGGTACTTATCATTCCCTACCGGGTATGATATAAAATTTCCACTCACAACCGGTAAGTGGTTTTTATCTTTAAGTTGTGCTCATCATCCCAACCGGGTATGATGTTAGTAAACCCACTCACCCGTTAATGCCGTGAATTCCACTAGACCGGTTCTTGGTATTCACGCGAGCTTGTCCTTGCTGGCGTTCCTGGTACTTCGTGTTCCTACACGATATGAACAACCTTGTTCATTATTACTCGGCATAACAACCTTCATTCATTTCCAATGAATGAGAAAACCCAAACTTTTAGTTATTTGCAATTAGGTCCCTAAAGTTATTTCTCTTTAACTTTAAGTCCCTAATGTCGGTTTTTCCTCAAATTGAGTCCCGTAACTTTTAAAATTTATCCTGGGACCTCAATTTATTCAATTTCACCAAAAAGGGCTTCAATTTTCCAAATTTCCAATTTGGTCCCCCAATTTTTCCAAAATTACCATTTTGCCCTTTTTTTTACAAAAATGGTAAGTTTTGCCCTAAAAATTCCAAAATTCCTCAATTTGGTCCTCCAACATTATTTTCATGCCCAATTGACCCTCAATTTCATAAAATTGTATTTTGGTCCTTTGAATTTCGAAAATCCCCAATTTTCCCCAATTTCAACTCTTCAACACTACCGAATTTGATTTTATCAAATTGAATGATCAAACACTTCTAATTATTGAAATTGGAGTTGAAATTAAGTTCCTGCATGTTCATACGATTCTAAGAAACTTTGAATCACAGATTTTAACGCCGGAACGAGCTCAAACGGAGCTTCGCCGGAAAATAGACTGTAGAGAGAAAGCTTCGATTTCTCACCGGTGAAGGCACGGCGGTCCGAGCTTTCGATCTGGGCAGATAGGTCTCATCCTGAGGTTCATCCTAGAATCAAGAATTGCATCAATTGATGCGGAATTGGATTAAAATTTCGTCATTGAAATTCGGTCGACTCTCTCTCTAGCACCGATCGAAAATTGTAAAGGGGAGTTAAATTGGCTTACTTTCGGTCCTAATTCGACTATGGAAAGGCTGAGAAAGTGTTGGGAGGGCTTGGTTTGGCCTGAGGAGGGCTTGAAATGGCCGATTTCAGCTTGGCCGAAATAGGGCAGCTTCGGTCCGCCGGAGTTGCTTCACTATTCCATCATGTCAGCGCTTCTCCAACAATTCTCGGATTGATTGGAGTTTGCTATCAGATAGCTGTCTTCTCCCCGGTTCTAAAGAGCCCGACCTTTGTTCAAGTCGAAGCTCTCGTTCGAGTTTTACCGGGAAATGGAGCAGTAGAGAGAGAGAGAGAAGTGTTCAGGTGTGAGGAGAATGAAATGGGGATGACCTTTTTATATAGTTGTAAAACCCGTGTATTAAATGGGCGAGATTTATTACTGGTATTAATATTGCCATAAATTATTGGTATTAATTCCAATAATTTAATTTCGGTATTAATTCTAATAAATTAAATTTCAGTATTAATTTCAATAATTTAATTTCGGTATTTAATTATTTGTATTAATTCCAATAATTTAATTTAGGTATTAAATTATTGGTATTAATTTATGATAAGGCCTACATACAAATTTTTGACCGAAATTTCGGGTTACAAAAAAAATTCATACTTCCTGAACCACTTTGGTTTTTATTTTCTAATTTGTCTTAAGTTTCTTTTCCAAGGTTTAATGAACCCTTTGGATCACTTGAGAGTTGTAAATTCCCAACTTACCCGTTCAGAAATAATCGGGTTTGTGAACCGGTTCTGAATCCTCACTTGGTTTGACCGGTTCTTTTCCTGGTTTTCCTTAGCTCAAAAGGGCGGGTTTTACATCACCACTTTAAGTTGTGATGGTTAAAATACCACATACTAGTGGGTTTTCATTTCGATGAGCTTATCATCCCTAATCGAGTATAACATAAAATCCCACTCACTCGATAGTGCAGTGAAATTCCACTTAGTCGGGTTTCGTCCTTAGCAAGCTGGACCTTGACTAGCGTTCCCGATGCCTTGTTCTCCTACACGAAATGAACATGGTTGTTCATTATTTTTTGGCCTAATAGCCCTCATTCGTTTCAAATAAATGATAAAACCCAACTTTACATATATTGTCGGGTTTTTCCTAAATTTGAGTCCCGAAACTTTAAAAATTTATCTTAGAACCTCAAACTATTCAATTTCAAACAAAGGGGTTCAATATCCTAAATTTCCAATTTGGTCCCTTACAGTTTTTCCAAAATTACTATTTTGCCCCAAAAATCCTAAAATTTCTCAATTGGCTCTCTAATATTCTTATCATGACCAATTGACCCTCAATTTTAGAAAATTACATTTTGGTCCTTCGAATTTTTGAAAATCCCCAAATTTCCCCGTCCCCCCCCCCCCATTTCAACTCTTCAACACTGCCGAATTTGATTTTATCAAATTGACCAATCAAACAACTCTAATTGTTGAAATTGGAGTTGAAATTGAGTTTGTACATGTTCATACGATTCTAAGGAACTTTGAATCACAGGTTTTAATGTCGGAACGAGCTCAAACGGAGCTTCGCCGGAAAATAGACTATAGAGAGAGAAAGTTTCGATTTCTCACCTGTGAGGGTGCAACAATCTAAGCTTTCTCTCTGGGCAGATAGCACTACTCCAGAGGTTCTTCCTAGGATCAAGAATGACATCAATTAATGTTGAATTGGATTAGAATTTCGTAATTGAAAATTGGCTGACTCTCTCTTTAATACCGAACAGAATTTGCAACGGGAAGCCTTACCTTTCGATCTTAATACGGCCGTGGAAGGGCTGAGGAGGTTTCAGGAGAGCTTGGCTTAGCTTGAGGAGGGCTCAGATTGGCCGATTTCAACTCAACCGAAATAGGGCAGCTTCGGTCCGCCAGAGCTGCTTCACTATTTGATCACGCAGGTGCTTCTCCAGCGACTCTCGTAATGAACGGATGTCACCACCTTGTAGCTGACTTCTCCCTAGTTCTAATGGACCCCACCTCACCTTCTTTGGCTTAGAATTGTCCCTATATCGGAGCTCCGGTTCGAGGTTCACCGAAAAACTAAGCAACTAAGAGAGAGTGAGCTTTTCAGGTGTGGAGAGGACGAATGGAGTGGGGCTCTTTATATAGGGAACTTGGGGACCCGTTGGCTGTCCGTTTGGCACCGTTATGACAAGAATTGAAGACCTAAAACGTACCCAACGGAAGCATTTTTCCTTCACCAACGTTGCTTCGGTTTCCCGATGAATAAACAGTGTTGTTATCCTGAGGAAGAAGATAACATTGTTCCAAACCAGATTTAAAGCCTAAACCGACCGGTTCACCCCCCATTTGACCGAGTTTTTCAAATCTAAAAATTTCTAAAATCATTTTCTTTCCAATGGTGGCCTCAAATCTCAAATTTGAATTATTTAAACCACTTAGAAAAATAAATTTAGGATCCGGTTCAATAGTGGTTCAAACCGGTCCCAACCGGTTCACCTGAACCGGTTTGTTTTTCATCCACATTTCCTTCACAAGTCTGTTTCCATGACTTTTTTGACTCCATAGGTCACTTAGGGTCCATAAAATTTCTGCTTTACCATCTCTTTATTAACTCCGGTTCATAAACCGACTCGGTTCTTAAACCGGTTTAATCTGGTTCAGGTCCGGTTCACCTAAACCGATTTGGTTTTTCTCTCCCACATTGTTCCAAGGTTCCTTCCCAAGGATTATAAATCACAAGGAATCCATAAGCTTCTCGGTTCACCCATTCTCTATCGGTTCCTGTTCATGAATCAACTTGGTTTATAAACTAGTTCTTTCCAGTTGGATTCGGTTCATCTAAACCAGTTTGGTTTTTCTCTTCCAATTCATCCTAATGTTCTTTTCCATGGTATTATGAACCCTTTGGATCACCCGGGAGTTGTAAATTCTACAATTGCCTGTTCACAAATGATCGGATTTGTGAACCAGTTCGGTTTCTCACTTGGTTTGACCGGTTCTTTTCCCGAGTTTCCTTAGCTCAAAAGGGCAGGGTTTATAAGATGAGCCGCCACCAGAAATCGAGGAAGACCTGACCTACCAAGTATAACCTATCTGGATCCTCGACCGGTGTGAGAAGAACTCGTGGAACAAAAAAATTCCTATGGTGAGGATACTCTGGCAGAATGGCCAAGTAGCGGAAGATACATGGGAGATCGAATCAACAATAAGGGACAAATATCCACAACTATTTGATATGTAACAGTTTTGAGGACAAAACTCCTAAAATGAGTGGAGAGTTGTCAAATCCATCCAATTAGACTAAAGGAAACCGAAAAAAGAACTGGTATAAGTTATGCATGAAGAATCGAGCCGTTTAATGAACGAAAAATAACTAACGTGAGAAATATGAAAACCCCAAGTGACCAAAATTTCACAAAAACTTTAAGGAAGAACCCGAAAGTGAAATTGGAGAGAAAACCGAACTGGTTCGAGGTGAACCGGACCCTGACCAAACCAAACTAGCATGAACCATAGTGAACCGATTCACAAATTCATTTTTTAGGTGATTTAAAAATGTCAAATTGGAAAATTGAGACCACCATTAAATATAAAATGAATTTAGATAAATTTAGAAAATTTTAAATTTGAGAGAACCGGCCAATCGGGTCCAAACCGGCCAAATTTCAAATTCAGGTCAACGAACCCAGTCGGACCAGATCGGTCAAGAGACAACGAACCAGTCAACGGTCAATAGTTAACAATTGACACGGCAGCCATGCAAACAATCCATGTCAGAAAAATTGACCAATCACAACGCGCCATGTGGCACACCGGCCATGTCATTGTCTTCAACATTCAGACGCTGATAGAGAAGAGAGAGAGAGAGAGAGAGAGAGAGGGAGTTGCCAGAAAAGCTAGAGTCTTCGGCGACTCGAAAAACGCTCCGGTCAGGTCGCCGACGGCCGAGTCTTATGCCGATGGGTAGCTTGAGTAGTTGCCAACTTCCCTATATAAAGAGCACCACCCTCATTCATTTTGAGCATCCCACAATCGAGTGAAAAAGAAGAATAGTGAGTTTTCCGATGAGCTTCAAACTATATCTCCAACAACGGGCGAAACCTCCACCAAAGGAGCTCCGAAGAGTGGCATTGGAACTGGGGAAGAATCCTCTAGCTCCAGACCTCCTCAAAACAACCACGGAGTGCTTAGGGAGGTGCGAGGGAGATCGCACAATAAAGCTGTTTGAGAGCTCGAAGCAGCGAGCTCCTGCCCGACGTCACCTTGCCCCAACCGGCCCTTCCACCGCCCACCTTGGCCACCACTAACTACCTAAGACCCTCCACAGAACCCATACAGGCCCCGACAAGCTCAATTTTGCCTCCACTCGTCAGAATTTCTGAATTTTAGAGCTGCACCGACAAGAACTTCTCTTTTCAAATTCCCGTAGTGCAGCAACAAATTGTAACAGAACTCAATCCTGCTAGGTTCCCCTTTACTAACTCTAGCTGCCCCCACCTCAAGCTCCGACCACCGCCTCTTCGTCGGTAAGAAATGCAATCTTTCTCTCTCTATTGTAACTTTTTCGGCGGATCTTCGACAGGGCACGAAACTTAGCCAAATTATGAAATTCGAAGTGCAAGGGAGCTATAGGAAGTGATTAGAAGTACGAATTGAAGAAAACAAAGACTTACAGGCCATAAAATTCACCCCAATTTAGGGTCAACTGGGCAAATTGGACAAATTTGGGGCAAAATAAAAATTTTGAAAAGTTGGGGACCAAAATGCAATTTTTTGAAAAGTATGGGCAAATTGGGGGTTTTTCAAAAATTGGAGACCAAATGGTAATTTGTTAAAATTGAGGGTCTTTTTATGTAATTTCCTTTCAATTGAGGGTCTATTGGACAAATTAGATCAAATGGAGGACCAATTTGTAAAATTTGAAAAGTTGGGTCAAATTACAATTTTGGGAAAATTTGGGGCTAAATGGCATTTTCGGAAAATAGAGGAACCCAGAGGTGGGATTGATAAAATTAAGTACCCGAAGGGATAAATAGAACATCTAGGGCCAAATTAAGGAAAAAAAGGGAAAATTGAGTAGGTAAAAGACTTGAATAATGGGAAATTGTGTTATACGCATCGAGCCAAGCTAAGTTATCGAGCTTGTTGGGCCGAACTGCTGCTCTACCGAAGTCGGGTCATCAAACCTGTTGGGCCAGTACGCGTGGTGGGGCCGAAGTCAAGCTGACAAACCGTTGTGCAAGAAGGCCCAATATAACGACTATAACTTAAAAAAGGTTATTGATTGTGCATGCACCTTGATGTTGAAGCTATCAGGACACATGATGTGAGGTAGTGATAGGACCGAAGGACTCCTAGACGACCCAAGGAGCATAAGGGCAGTATCGTCGTTCAGTAGGTCGTGAAACCGAGTGCTTCCTACGCACGGAGATCGAGGCAGTAAGGGGAATGAGGTCTCTTGCGTTGCGCGAACATGGTGGAAATACTTGAGTTTCTGGTAAGACTGCTGATATTGGCACAAACTCCGTGTAAAGGCAGCATCTATCTATCAGAGTGAACGGTAAACGCTCTCTGGTACACAAGTGGCGCGGTCAAGTACCGTTCTACGAACGTTTGATCACTCCTATAATAGGAGGGTGATTGTTGATTCTGTAACTAAATAAAATAACGGAAATAAATTAAATAAAAGAAAAAAAGATAATATTAATTCAAGTAACCATTATATTAAGTTACTCTGTTTATTCACCTGAGATCCAAAACCAAGTAAACATATTTATAGTTTCAATTTTATTAAATATTATTCAAGAAAAGTATAAAAGATAATTCGCATAAGAGATTTGAGATAGTGGCGGGTTGTCCATCAGAAACTGACCAAACCGGCATGAAAGGGTTTGAGATAGTCGCGGGTTGTCCATTGGCCAAACTAGCATGACAGGACAAATCACATATGATTAAAGTTGCTAATTCACCTTCAATTGAAATAATTATTATCCCAATTTATATTTTTCCATTTACTTTCCTATTTATGATGTCATCGCTCCAATTCTTTTCTTACATTTACTATTTATTCATATGAATCCCCATTTTATTTACTCCATCTTTACAACATCCTAATTTCTATAAATTCATGACTATCACTTTATATTCTGGGTTTTTAGCAAAACCTTACGCAATTCTTCTGTTCCTGAGTGCACTTTGGTACTCATGCATTTTTGGGTGTCTCCGGCTTTTTCGTTGTGTCTCTCTCTGGCCATACACTTCATACTTTGATCAAGAGAAAGAAATCACATCACTCGTTTGGAAAGTGTTGGACATCGATCAGTTGTCCGAGGCACAATTCCCATTATTGGCGTCTAGGGATTACAAGTCTACATGGACGTAGCAAATCTCTGATTTAACACATTTGGCAGAGAAGTTTGATTTATGCCAGAAACAGAGAGAGGGCAATGTGGAGGTCAAACCAGCAGATCCCTCAACTCAAGAAGTTGGCAAATTATTCTGAATGTTCTGCTACAACAGTTGTTGGCGCACATGAAATTGATTACTCACCACTGGATATTGAAATTGAAGGCCCCTGATTTTAAAGTTGGGGTGGCATACCTAGAGTGAGTGGAATAGAAAACAAATGAAAAATCAATTGGAAATCTAGCAGATCATATGAAGGATTAATATAAATAAGATAATTATAAGAGTGCACTAATGGTTCACCCCCTTAAAGTTGCTCAAACCAACACTTGGGTACTTGAGAGATATTTTCCAAAAAATGATCCTCTAAAAGATGAAAAAGTGTAACACTTGGCCACCCAAAAGATTTTTTTCCAACAAATGACCCTCTCAAACTTCAAAGAAAGAATCATTACTTAACACCCTCAAACTTCAAGAAAATATTGCAATTGCTCTAGATGCTTTTTTTAACTTAAAAACGAGCACACTTGACTTCGGTACAAGGGAGAGTTGTATGCTGTGCTCTTTGTAATCTTAGCATTCAATGACTCTTGTTCCCATCAATGATTATCTAGGGGAAATATCAACCAAATTCATGAGTTGGAAATAAGCAAGTTAAAATTTTCATCTCTGAGGGGATAGGTTGTTAGAAAATATATTTTGGATACTCAAGTGCTAGCTTGAGCACTTTTGGGGGCCAAGTGTTAGTGCACTCTAATTATAATGTAAGTGTATCACAATTGTATATTGTTGGTGCTTTTGATTGTTGAATACTTGCACCTTTCCCAAAATAGAATATTTGTATGAACGGAGAAAAAATATGCATAAAAATGATTTAGTCCACTAATTCCCAAAACCCATGGCATGAAGAACTTTCTTCTTTGCCTACTATATTGACATATAATTAAATCCCCACACTCAACCTGAATCTAGTGTCCTCGGGCCTAAATGATGATGCTTGCATTGCTCTCATCAACCCTCAGATCAAGGCTCGAGAGGATGATACTTTACCACAATCCAACTTAACCTCAAGGTGGCTAAACATTATTTTGTTTAGGTCAAATTCATTTTCAAACAGAAAATGAATAGAAAACTTGTCTTCTTTATCAAATCACCTAAACTTTTAATAGCATCAAGCGTGAACAGCATGTCTAGCTCATACCTGGATCAGGAAGATTATTGTTATTGGAAGCAGAGTTGGACTGCATAGGATTGGTGACTGGATTTTGAGACATTGACTCCCTGGTCAGCATCCTCAAAGATATTTTCCGCAAATAGTCGGCCTGTAACGGAAATATTTTTCAACTCTTCAACAAAAACTGTGGTTGTTGGCATAATTTATATGGAGTTATGCTTCAAACATTCAATGGTAAATGTAAATCTGTGAGAGTGCATTTACATTAGCAAAAAGCCTTGACTCAGAAATCTACAAATATCTTTACATAATCAATTACTTCATAACATTAAAAGCATGAATTTCTGTAAATATAAATAATTGATCAACTTTACAAATCCAATATTATAGAATGCTCTCTAAGTGAAACAAACTATGGATCAACAGACCTGGCTTGATGCACTATGAAAAATTTTCTCCTCGAATCGCACAGCAATATTCTGTAGTTCCAGCAATCCCTCTTGACCGGAAAAAGGGAGATGATTCCTCAAAGTGTCCACTCTAAAATGTAGAGAATAAATTCAGAAATTCATTAAGCATTGTGTAAATACTATATAAATTAGTTGAACGGACCGTCAAGAGAGTAAAAAAATAGCTAGAAGTTCAAAAATCAATATAAATATCTTCTGCATAAGAAATGAATGATAAATTTTGTACTAGTATTATTTTCTCTATATAAGAAAGGGTTTAACATCTTAGTGTCAATCCAAGTACATGTTAAAAAACATGTAGCCTAGCTTCAATCTCTGAAATTATCCTTGAGGCAATATAAATAAAAGTAAAGACAATTGTCCCTTGCTTCTTTGTACAATAATCTAGTTTAAATATCCTATGCAGCCCAAGTGAGAACAACATATTGAAGGTCAAAATTCAATGAGCTTACATTATTTGATAAATGAATATCAATAAAAATCTGATAAGATTACATAGTTTACATCTTATACGATATCTTCCTATTAGAAAAAGGAGAAAAGAATTAAACTAATACACACAAGTACATTGAATTAGTAGGAAAAAACACATAAATACATTGAATTAATACGAAACAGAACACAAATGAGATATGTATTTTTCATCTGACAGTGTAAAAAAAGATATATGTGTATTATCATGGTGCAAAATCAGGGCTTGTCAATTAACTTAAAGCAAACATTGAAGAAATTTTGATCAAGGGGTCCTCCCTTTTCCCTCTTCCGAAATACTTAAAGCCTTATTTAGAAGCTGGTAGCATTGCCCGGATAGGCAATTAACCATCATTTTAGTAGCATATGATATGGGTCAAATATAACCCATTAAATGAGTGCTCGAACAGGATTAAATCAAGACAAATTGTTGACCTTTTTTGCAGTATATGTAAGTACTAGGCAAATTCTAGGTGCATTCAGCTCTTCTGAACATACAATCTCATACAGGATCCTTTTATTTGACATGTAAAGACCATTTCCGCAAACCCTAGCTTGGGGCCAGTGCAATATCACAACCTGAAGAAAATAAACTACAAGGCAGAAGACGCTTACATCTTGTTGACAATCCAATTCCTCGATTCCGTGGGCAGTTGCCTCCTCCAGTCCTCAGCATCCGGTACAGCCTCGCCGCCGCCTGCCCCGGGTGGGGATGGCCTCCAGTTATTGCTGTCCATCATCTATATGGTCCGCCGCGCCGCCAAGCAGAGAAGCAGGGGATTTCTCAAGGCGATACGTTTACAGGCCACAAAAGGCTGGGGTGAGTATTATTTTCACATCAGCAAGGGACAAGTAGCCGGCTATTGACCCCTGTGGACGATCCACAGCCGGAAGATGCAAACAACCTGATGAGCTATCGGGACGGCAAAGATTCAAGGCGGGCGAATCTGAACATGTGGGGAAGGAGAGCAGGGAGGAGGCGAACAGACTGTAGAAGTCAAGCTTATCGGGCGATTACGGGAAATGTGACGAGAGAATGTGGAGCCTCTCCCTCTTCGTACGGTAGATCGAGGAAAAAATACCTTCTCACTTCTTCGATGGTAATAAATTAAATAAATACTTTTTTTTAAATTTCATCCCAAATAAACTTTACACATTCCCTACTTCAAGTCTTTTGTGACCCAAATAAGCATTAAATAAGTCCCTTCAATAAAGGCTTCTACTAGGATTTTGCAAAAAAAAATACAGCGTATATTAATTAATTGTGTATTTATAAATAAAATAGGTTATTTGCACATCAAATATATTGATATATATATATTATTTAAATAGGACATTAATTAGATAATTAATGGAATGTGTTGAATATCATATGTATTTTGTATATTAATTTATCTATTTTATATATTATTAATAATTATAATTGAATTAAATTTGGCATACTAAAGTAAGCAATCTGGCCCACTTTAAAAAAAGAAGAATAAAGGAGAAAGGATCATATCCCATATATAACAAGTGGAGAAAGGTAGAATAAAGGAGAATTAAAAAAGAAGGAAGAATAAAGGAGAAAGGATGATGGAATAAAAAGGAGAATAAAAAGGAGAATAAAAAGAAACGCACTAGAATAATAGAAAAAATAGAAGAAAAAGAAGAATAATGAAAAAGAATAAGAAGAGGGAATAAGAAGAAAAAAAAGTAACAATAAAAAAAGAAAAGTATATAGAATAAAGGAAAAAATAATACAATATTTTGTTGTATTAATTATTTTGCGCATTTTTTACATTATGAATTTGATAACGAAATTTATTATTACATACAAATTTATGGCTAGCCTTGTAACACACTATTTGCTTATTTTTTGCACACCTCATGAGACACTATTTACCTATTTTCTCTTCACTCCAACAAAATTACACTAAAATTAAATTAATAAATCTTGTCATCGCTCATATTTAAGATAAAATTGAAAATATTGACGCCTTTAATCATGCATGAGCACATGATCCGACCAATTCTCCCACTAGTCTCATTACTCATAGTATTGTAGGATCAAATCCTAATCCTATAACAAAATTCTATAAAAGGAGAAAGGTCGAGGATTTAATAAGTATGTACCGATTATCATAAAGAAAAATCTTGTATATGGGTTACTTATCCCCAATTCCACTGTAACACTAACGATATATCATGTTATTAATGTTTACATTCTTCTTGACAATACGTTAATGCATCAGTTTTTGAATGAATATCGTGAGACCCTTGAAAAAACAATGGCCGAAAATATGTCGTCTAATGATAGTGAAGATTCACGATTTCCTACACCACAAAAAACTACACACAAAAGTAGAAATCTCTAGTAACACTAGCTTGTTACCTACCATGATGACAAATATCAGATCGCTAGAAGAGCAAGTATCTATTATAGATAGGACATTTGAGAGTTTCATAAAAACTATACAAGAAACAAATTCTCAAATAGTTTATTTGATAAAGAAGGTGGAGAGCATAGAAAAGGCCCAACAAGTCAAACATGAGCCCCATTTGACAACCCAACCATTAGAGAAGTTATGGTTGAAGCTTGGAGAGTGCCCAAAGATGCTGATATAGCACGTGAAACTCACGTGCAAGCAGAAGCATCAATAATCGATGTTACAAGCAAGCATGATGTATTTGCGACAAAAACAATACGAGTCGCTGCAAATAGTTCCATACCTAATGATCAAGTACAAAATCTCATTAAAGAGGCATGGGGGGATCAAGTTTAAGTGGGTAGCTCATCTATGTCATCCTACACGAAGCCATACTGGCGTAGGATTGAGATGCTCAATATGCCTCCAAATTATCAATCACCTAAGTTCCAACAATTTGATGGTAAGGGCAACCCCGTAACACGTTACTCACTTCGTCGAGACTTGCAACAATGCAGGGGTGGGAGGTACTTTTCTAGTGAAGCAATTTGTATAAACCTTGAAGGAAAACACATTCGATTAGTATACGGACCTCATGCCAAGATCGATCGATAATTGGGACCAACTAAAACATGAGTTCCTTAATAGGTTCTATAGTAAAAAATGTACGGGGAGTATGATTGAGCTTATTAATGCACGTTAGCTAAAAGATGAGCCAGTTACAAACTACATTCAAAGGTGGAGAAACCTTTGTCTCAACTACAATGATCGTCAATGCAAGCCTTTTGCGATCCTTCATGGTATCAAACCACAGACGTCCGAAGAGCCCACTACACAAGCTCACGACATGGAGTTGAGCATCAAGGTAAGTAAGGTACATGAACCTCCTGTATATGAACCATTAAGACCAAAGAATAGTCAAGATTTGAAGAAAGGGACGAGGCCACCATTTAATCTAGACAATAAATAAGAATTGACCACAAACTGTGCATACAAGGAATGCATTAGGGATTACACTCTGTCCTTCAAGGTATCAAACCGCAAACATTCGAAGAGCTCGCTATACGAGCTCACAACATGGAGTTCAGCATCAAGGTAAGTGGGGCAAACCATTCAGACCAAAGGATCGTCAAGATGTGAAAAAGGAGACGAGGCCACCTTTTAAGTCAGACAGTAAACAAGCATTGACCACAAACATATCGGCTGTTACACACCCCACAAATTACCATTTTTCCCTTTTTTCTTTATAACTTAGGCTTCAGGACTCTTTTGCCCCTCATATTTCTCATTTGGGTACCTAAAATTTCTTAAATTATGTTTAGGACCTTTAACTGCCCAAAAGTTACATTTTGGCAGCATAACACCCATATTTGCTCTTTAGTCCTTAACTTTGCCTTTATTGAAAATATGTCTCTAAACTTTTCTAAGTATGCAAACCTAACCCTCTGACTTCACCAAACCTTCCCATCATCCCCAAAACTTTATTTAGTCTCTTAGCAAGAGCCCACATAAAGCTCATTCACTTTTGGGTCCCCTAATTTTTACATATTTGCATTCTAGTCCTCGACCTTAGACCCATGATAAAAGTATCTTAAAAAATTCTCAAATAAGTGTCAAGGTCCCCATGGCCTACCTCTAGGTCATTGTAAGCTTATTTTGGTCAAAGTCTGCTAGAATTTCTCCGATTGGGCCTGATAAAAAACTTAAAGAAAAACAAGTAGTAGTCGGGATAAAGTCGGGAAGTCACTAGTGACGGCATGTGAGTCATCAAGACGAGTGCGATTTGAAAGCTAACTCCTCAAGAAGTCTATGATCACTTGAATCACCTTAATTGGTGCTCTGCAGCTCCTACAATATCCATTTTAGTCAGTTTGGCCACTTAACTCGAGATCTAAAAATTTAAAAATTTAATTCTCACTTAAATCGAGTAAGACTGATGGCTATGTAAAGCTGGTCATATGAAAATTCTGCTAAATTTTTCTCAGCATTCGAGGTTCATTGAGGCCATTGAAATTAGCCTTCGAAGCAACTGTTCTATTTTCACCCACTAGAACTCCGATAATATGTGATCCTGCAAAAAACTATAGAGGAAGAGTTGATGGTCAAGAGATGTGGCATTGGAAAGCTGACTTTCTCAGCTTTCCAAGGACACCAAGATCGTCTTCTAAGGTGGTCGTATGACTGAGATAGGCTCTCTATAATTTGGGTCACTGAAATTATGAGCTATTAGCTTTAAGAGAGAATTCTTATACATTTTCGACACATGATATTTATATGGATGAATTCTAAATTTATGTGGCTATCAATCCATAGCTTTATTTCTTCATTTCATAGCATATAGCCATATAAATTAATTAATTTTCCCAAGTAGTAAGTTTTGGTTGTCTGCCGAGGTTTATCAGGTTATTTCGCGAAAATCGATTCGAGTCGAGTGAAGGAGATGACATGTGTGCACGCAGTTGCATGTGCAATGCATGCGTGCACCCGACATGGCACGTAGACCGGTTTGCACAATAGCAAATCGATTTTTGACAAATTTCTTTGTTGGTCAGCGGGTTTTGGCTTAGTTTACCCTTTCCTAGCCGGTTCTTGAGAAAATAAAAATACTGAAATATTGTACATTCAAATTCCAATTGAATGGACTCAAGAACCAACTCATTTGGATTTGTTTAACATCCTTTAAAATTCATGAAGTTTTCCTGCTATAAGTCAGTTCGATCAATTTTGGTCGAGTGAAGGAGATGACATGTGTGCACGCAGTTGCATGTGCAATGCATGCGTGCACCCGACATGGCACGTAGACCGGTTTGCACAATAGCAAATCGATTTTTGACAAATTTCTTTGTTGGTCAGCGGGTTTTGGCTTAGTTTACCCTTTCCTAGCCGGTTCTTGAGAAAATAAAAATACTGAAATATTGTACATTCAAATTCCAATTGAATGGACTCAAGAACCAACTCATTTGGATTTGTTTAACATCCTTTAAAATTCATGAAGTTTTCCTGCTATAAGTCGGTTCGATCAATTTTGGTCATTCCAAGGTTGGTTCACCTCCGATTCGACCTGTTCTTAGCCCAACATTTTTTTTCTAAAAATTCTTATTCTCATTTTCTATTGATTGGACTCAATATATTCTTTTTTTAGTTGTTTAGATCCCTTTAAAAATAGGGGTATGTTATACTCTCTGAGGCATGTTATATGTTTGGGGCATGAGAAACCCATTGTATGGGGCCTATGTGTGCGAGTCTGAGTAACCTTGGATAAGGTACTTGCTGTGAGTAGCCTGAAAGTGCCGACTAAGTGTAGGTCATACTTGTATTTGGGATGTGAGTTCCCACTATATGTAATTTTGTGATATATGTACCTTTTGTTGTTCATAAGAAACCAGGGGGGCCGAGAATAACCTGACCGTAGGGTAGACTACGAGTTGTATGGCCCAAGACCCACATCTCAAGGGGCAAAGTAAAGCATGAAACTCGGAAATGTTTATATACGAGTAGATCATGTTAGGTGGTTTACAGGAAATATTTGGGTCGTAAGTCATGTAGTGGCATGATGTAAGTGTCTCATTTACTTAGTTGTGAGCTCACTCAACTCCCCTAAATGAATTGTAAGTTTAGCCGAGAAGGCGCGTGACAACAATGGGAAGGATCTTCCCGATGCGCGCATCGCGTAAGTTTCTTATTATATTGTTATTATTCCCGAGATATTTTGATAAACCATTATGTGGGCTCAAACGAGAAACTTTAAAAGAAAAGTCTCGAGTTTTTGTTGTGTTTACAGGTGCTTTATCGGAAGCCTTACTCACTCCGGTTTTCATTATGGTGAATGTACCCAACATAGTGATTATCGGTGAGAATAGATGGAGGGGCACGAATCTCTAACCAACAAAATTGGGCTGGGGCATGACAATTATGATACATTCCTAAACGGGGTTGGCTAGAACAATACTATAAACCCTGCCTCTTCAAGGTAAGAAAACTAGAGAAAGAATCGGTCAACCCAAGAGGGGGAACCGAACTGGTTCACGAACCTCGACCACTAGAGAACATGCAAATCGGGAAATGTACAACTCCTGAGTGACCCAAAGAGTCATAAAAACCTTGGAATGGGACTTTAGAACAATTTGGGAAAGAAAACCAAACCGGTTTGGACCGATTTGAACCACTATTGAATGGGATGCTAGATTCATTTTTCTGGGTTGCTTAGAAAAAATTCAAATTGGAGAATTGAAGCCCATTGGATAGATAATGAATTTAGATGAATTTACAAATTTGTAATTTTGAAAAACTCGGTCAAATCGGGTCTGAACAGACCGGTTTAAGCATTGAACCTGGTTCGGACCGGTCCGATCCATGTCAGAACAGTGTCGTCTTCTTCCTTCAGATGACAAAATTATTCACTCATCGAAAAATTGAACAGCGTCGGTGAAGATGATAGGTCTTCGCCCAGGGAGTTTCAGGCAATAAATGACCGCCATAAAGACATCAATCGAATAACCAAGATGTCCCCAAGCTTCTTATATAAAGAGCTCCTCCTCATTCATCCTCCTCACACCTAAAAACTCTCCTCTCTCCCTACTGCTCCATTTTCTAGTGAATCTCAAACCAGAGCTCCAACTTGGGCATTTTTTTGAGCCAAAGAAGGTGAGGTTGGGTTCTTTATATTCGGGGAGAAGTCAGCTACCCAAGGTAGTCTCCATTTGCTCCGAGGAATGTTGGATAAATGTCGGCGTGATTGAACAGTGAAGTAGCACTGACAGACCGAAGCTGCCCTATTTTGGCCAAGCTAAAAACGGGCAATTCGAGTCATTTTCAAGCCAAACCAAGCTCCCCCAACACTTCCACAGCCCTCATATGTCTGAATTAGAGCTGAAAGGAAGCCAATATGGCTCCTTTCTGTAATTTCCGATCAGTGTTAAAGAGAGAAACGATAAAACTTCACTAACCAAATTCTCCCTCAATTCGGCATGAATTGATGCGATTCTTGATCCTAAGAGTAACTTCAGGATGAGAGCTATCTGCCTAGATCAAAAGCTCGAATCGCCGCACCCCGATGGTAAGCTTTTGAAGCATTTTCTCTTTAAGTCCAATTTTCCATCGAAGCTCCGTTTAAGCCCAAATTGGATCCAAATGACACGATTCAGAGTTCCATTGAATCGTGTGGAAGTGTAGGAACTCAATTTTACCTTTAATTTCTACAATTAACCTCGATTGATCAGTCCATTTGATGAAATCAAATTCGACCGGGTTGGAAAGGGGAAATTGGGGTTTTCAAAAATTCGAGGGACTAAAGTGTAATTTTCCAAAATTGAGGGCCAATTGGGCATGAAAAAGATGTTGGAGAACAATTGGTCGATTTTTGGAATTATTGGGGTAAAATTTGCCATTTTTTGTTAATTAGGGGCAAAATGGTAATTTTTGAAAAGTTAGGGACCAAATTGGAAATTTGGGAAACTTGATGCCCTTTTTGTGATTATGAATAAATTGAGTACCAAAGTAAATTTTAGAAGTGTCGAGACTCAATTTGGGGGAAAATTGGCATTTGGGACCTAAAGTTAAAGAAAAAGAACTTTAGGGACCTAAATGCAAATAACTAAAAATTTGGGAATTTTACTCATTTGTAATAAATGAAGGCTATTAGACCAAAGAATAATGAATAAGGATGTTCATATCATGTAGGAACACGAAATATGGGGAATGCCAGCAAAGATAAGCTTGCGTTGAGGTAAGGAGCCACATAAGAGGAATTTACTACATTATCGGATGAGTGAGAATTTTCACATCATACCCGGTTGTGATAATAAATACCTCGAAATAAAAATCCATGACTAAGTGAAATTTTAACATCACACCTAAATGGGGTGATGTGGAAACTACGCGAAAAAATTACTTAACTATTGTAAGTAGATCATACCTATTTGGTATGATAGACTTCCTAGAATGAAGTGAAAAAACTGTTTACTAGTTATAAGTGGAGATGTTATCATACATGGTTGGTGTGATAGATGAATAAAAAGATTATTTTTGTTAGAAGTGCTCTCCCCTGACTGTGTGCCACTACTTAAAAATTTTGGGAGACCTTTTATACGGGAGCTCGAATGGCTCATATAGGCCAGAGGCCTCGGTTTTAGAACTTGGGGGCTAAAATGCCCGATTTTGAAAATCTCGTACAGTGGGCCTAAGGCCAATTGGCACAAACAGGAGCTCGTAAACAAATATGAGATTAAGCCATAAAAATTTTAATGAATGATGTGATTTGGCCATGGTACCAAGATAGGACCGAAATACTCGATGGACTAGTGGTAATGTGACAAGACAGGTTGACGGACCAATCGAGACAAACAGTTATAGGTCGAGTTGTGGTTCGGGGCCGTTAGACCAATGGCACCAAAGATTAATGGCTTATATGGGAAAAAAATTATTGTTTGTGCATGCACTTGAGGTTCAAGACCATCAAAACGCCCAAGAGGGGTAGTGATGCATTCTAAGGGCTACTGGACAACATGGTGGAGATAAGGGAAGTTTGTCATGCAAACAGTCAGAAAAGCTCGATGTAGCTTCATGCGCATATGGCCGATGTGGGGTCGGGATGAGGTTTCTGTCTTCATGTGGACACAAAGTATTTTGGGTATGAGGGAAGGACGTCAGAGACGTTCACTCAAACTTCGGGTAGAAGTCAGAAACTTCTATCAGGGTGGATGGAAAAGACAATGTGATCCATAAGTGAATGTAGTCGGCGTAACTGTATCTCACGAATGTGTGTGAACCCTTCTTGATGAAGGGCGTGTGTTGATTGTGAGACACACCTAGTATGAAAATGGGAAAAAGGTTTTGAAAACCTCGGAAAAGATTTAAAAATCCTTGGAAATGAATTGGTAAACCTTAGAAAAAGGTTTTGATAAACCGAAATTTGAAGAAAAATATTTTAAATGAAATGAGTAGTTTGGCACACTCTGATTAAAATTATTTTTATGAAAACTCACACCCAGCACCCATTCATTGAGTTGTCGAACTCCATTCTCTCTCATCTGCTTAGTTTTCCAGCAAGACTCAAACCAATGCTCCAATATAGGGTTTTTTCTAAGCCAAAAAAGGTGTAGTCGAGTTCTTTAGAACCTGGGAGAAGTCAGCTACACGTCTATAATATCCATTTGCTCTGAGAGTCACCGAAGAAATACCGCCATGATCGAATAGTGAAGCAGCACCAGCTGACTAAAGCTGCCTTGTTTCGGGCGAGCTGAAATCGGCCAATTCGAGCCCTCCTCAAGCCAAACCAAACTCTCCCAACACCACCCCAGCCCTCCCACGGCCAAATTAGGACTGAAAGATAAGCCAATATGACTCCACTCAACAATTTCTGACTGATGCTAGAGAGAGAACCGATAGAATTTCGATGATAGAATTCTAATCCAATTTGGCATCAATTGATGCAATTTTTTATCATATGAGAAACCTCAGGAAGAGAGCTATCTACCCCAATTAGAAGCTCGGACCATCGCGCCCTCGATAGTGAACAATTGAAGCTTTCTCTTTCTACATTCTATTTTCCAGCGAAGCTCCATTTGTGTCAGAGAGACTTGTGGCATCCTGACTCCTTTATCATGAAGGTTAAACACACAATTGTAGGCTAGCAAGCCCATTGAATCCACTTGTGGCGTCAGAGAGACGTTACCGGCCACCTAGCTAGAAGCATGTCCACTTCTACCCTAAGAATGAGTGGATGTTCGTGACATCCGACCCTCAATCTCAAAATCAATTCTTTGTGTCCATATGAGGATAGATAACTCATCCCGACCCCACCCTGGTCTCATGCGCATGAAGCTATGTCGAGTTTCATCAGGACACCTGGTCTGACGAACTACCCTTATACCTACCAGGTCGTCCAGAGCCCTAGGACACATCATGTGTCACGCCTCGACCCGGTTTGGTCGGATCCCCGTGATCAACCCGCCACTCTCCCGGTTTATTAAAGGGTTTCCCCTTATCGTAAACCATAAAGAGTAAGGCATCCTTTAACTTGCACCTTTTTCCAGGAATAGCATAATCAAAACTGTATGTAATTTAAAACTTTACATACCTGTTTTACAGGCATCTTAGTTGATGATCTTTAAGGGGAGGCTTTCCGGGATTTCCTGAAAGGGATATAAGGGAGGGGGGTGAGTATGACTACTCAGTGAATGGATTTTTAAAAGCTTTTAACTTTTAAGAAAAACATTTATATGGAGTGTGCCAGACTCCTTTGTTTTCAAAAAATCCCATCATTTAAAAATTCGTGTTTTTCCATTAATTCTTGGTTACCACGGTGTGTCATCACCCAACACACATCCTTCATCATAAAGGTTACACATATTCGCAAGTCAGTATCACTACTGAACCCGCTAGTGGCTTCGGAGTGACTTTTCCTGCCACCCGGATAGAAATACGACCACTTCTACCCTGGGAATGAGTGGATGTATGTGACATCCTACCCACAATCCCAAAATCACTTCTTCATGTCCGTATGAGGAAAGAGACCTCATCATGTCCCCACCCCGGTCTCATGCGCTTCGTGCTACTCCAGATTTCGCACAGACACCTGGAACGACAAATTGCCCTTATAGTCACCAGGTCGTCCAGTGCCCTTAGGACGCATCACTACCCCTCATGGGTGTCTTGATGATCCTATACTCACAGTGCATGCATAAACAATGTTTTCTTATATTGCCATATAATCTATGGTGCCACTAGTCCAACGGCCCCGACTCTCAACTCAACTCGCAGCTGTTTGTCTTGACTAGTCCGTCGACCTGTCATGTCGCACTGCCGCTAGTTGACTGAGCATGTCGGTCCTATCTTGGTACCATGGCCAAACAATTCACTTATTAAGTTTTATAGCACATATATCATGTTCATTTATGAGCTCCTGCTCGTTCCAATTGGCCTTGGGCCCACTGTACGAGATTTTCAAAAAAAACTGGGCATTTTAGCCCTCAAGTTCTAAGATCGAGGCCCCCGGCCTATAAGAGCTATTCGAGCTCCCATCGAGAAGGTCTCCCAAATTGTTTAAGCATTGGCACACAGTCAGGGGAGAGCACTTCTGACAAAAATAGGTTTTTACTATCCATCATACCTACCGGTATAAGGACATCTCCGTTCATAACCGATGAACGGGTTTTCAACTTCCTTCGAGGAAGTCTCATCATACCAACCGAGTATGATCTACTTACAACCCATAAGTAGTTTTTTTCACATCACTTTCTCTAAGTAGCGATGATTAAAATACCACTAAACAGTGGGTTTTTATATCGAGGCACTTATCATCCCCAACCGGGTATGATGTTAGTAAACCCACTCACCCGTTAATGCCGTGAATTCCACTAGACTGGTTCTTTGTATTCACGCGAGCTTGTCCTTGCTGGTGTTCCCGGTATTTAACGTTCCTACACGATATGAACAACCTTGTTCATTATTACTCGGCATAACAACCTTCATTCATTAAAGAATGAGAAAACCCAAACTTTTAGTTATTTGCAATTAGGTCCCTAAAGTTATTTCTCTTTAACTTTAAGTCCCTAATGTCGGTTTTTCCTCAAATTGAGTCCCATAACTTTTAAAATTTATTGTGGGACCTCAATTTATTTAATTTCACCAAAAAGGGGTTTAATTTTCCAAATTTCCAATTTGGTTCCCCAATTTTTCCAAAATTACCATTCTGCCCTTCTTTCACAAAAATGGTAAGTTTTTCCCCCAAAATTTCCAAAATTCCTCAATTGGTCCTCCAACATTATTTTCATGCCCAATACCCCAAATTTCGAAAATCCCCAAATTTTCCCCCAATTTCAACTCTTCAACACTACTGAATTTGATTTCATCAAATTAACCGATCAAACACTTCTAATTATTGAAATTGGAGTTGAAATTGAGTTCCTGTATGTTCATACGATTCTAAGAAACTTTGAATCGTAGATTTTAACGTCGGAACGAGCTCAAACGGAGCTTTGCTGGAAAACAAACTGTAGAGAGAGAAAGCTTCGATTACTCACCGGTGAAGGCACGACAGTCCAAGCTTTCGATCTGGGCAGATAGATCTCGTCCTGAGATTCATCCTAAAATCAAGTATTGTATCAATCAATGCAGAATTGGATTAGAATTTCGTAATTGAAATTCGGTTGACTCTCTCTAGCACCGATTGAAAATTATAAAGGGGAGCCGAATTGGCTTACCTTTCGGTCCTAATTTGGCCGTGGAAAGGCTGAGGAAGTGTTAGGAGGGCTTGGTTTGGCCTGAGAAGGGCTTGAAATGGCCGATTTTAGCTTGGCCGAAATAGGGCAGCTTCGGTCCGTCGAAGTTGCTTCACTATTCCATCATGTCGGCACTTCTCCAACGATTCTCGGATTGACTGGAGTTTGCTATCAGATAGCTGTCTTCTCCCTAGTTCTAAAGAGCCCGACCTTTGTTCCAGTCGAAGCTCTAGTTCGAGCTTTACCGGGAAATGGAGCAGTAGAGACAGAGAAGTGTTCAGGTGTGAGGAGAATGAAATGGGGATGGCCTCTTTATATAGTCATAAAACCCGTGTATTAAATGGGCGAGATTTATTACTAGTATTAATATTGCCTTAAATTATTAGTATTAATTCCAATAATTTAATTTCTGTATTAAATTATTTGTATTTATTCTAATAATTAAATATATATTAATTGATGGCTATTTATGATAAGTTGTATGTAAGCACGCTTAACTTTGAAGTTCTTATGGAATCTAGTTCACCTGAACCAATTTGATTTTTATTTTCTAGTTTGTCTTAAGTTTCTTTTCCAATGTTTAATAAATCATTTGTATCAATCGAAATTTGTAAATTTTCATATTGCTTATTCCCAAATGTAAACTGGTTTGGTTTCCTTATTCGGTTTGACCGGTTCTTTTCCCGGTTTTCCTTAACTCAAATGTGCGGGGTTTACATCATGCCATATAATCTATGGTGTCACTAGTCCAACGTCCCCGACCCTTAACTTAATATGCAGCTGTTTGTCTTGACTGATCTGTCGACCTGTCATGTCGCACTACCGCTAGTTAACTGAATATGTCGGTCCTTTCTTGGTACCATGGCCAAAAAATTCATTTATTTAAAGTTTCATGGCATATATCTCATGTTTGTTTACGAGCTCCTGCTCGTGCCCACTCGCCGATGGCCCACTATTCGAGATTTTCAAAACTGGGCATTATAGCCCCCAAGTTCCAAAATCGAGGCCTCTGGCCTAGCAGAGCTATTTGAGCTCCCGTTAAGAAGGTCTCCCAAATCATTTAAGTAGTGGCACACAATCAGGATAGAGCACTTCTGACAAAAAGATATTTTTAACTATCCATCATACCAATCGAGGGTGAGGATATCTCCGCTCATAACCGATGAATGAGTTTTCCACTTCCTCCGAGGAAGTTTCATCATGCCAACCGGGTATGATCTACTTACAATCTATAAGTAGTTTTTCTGCATCATTTTCACATCACCCCTCTAAGTTGTGATGTTTAAAATATCACTAAGTAGTGGGTTTTCATTTTGAGGTAGTTATCATCCCCAACTAGGTATGATATAAAATCCCACTCACCCAATTGTGTAATAAAATTTCTCTTAGCAGACTTTGTTGTCCTTACTTGAACCCGTCTCAACTAGCATTCTTGGTACTTCGTGTTCCTAAATGATATAAACATTCTTGTTCAATATTTATTTGGCCTAACAGCCCTCATTCATCCTAATTGAATGAGAAAATCAAACTATTTCTTTATTTGTAATTTGGTCCCTAAAGTTACTTTTCTTTAACTTTAAGTCCCTACTGCCGGTTTTCCCTCAATTTGAGTCCGTAAACCTTTAAAATTCCTCTTGGTACTTCAATTTACCCAATTTCATAAAAAGGGGTTCAAGTTTTCTAAATTCCAAATTTGGACCCCAAATTTTCCAAAATTACCATTTTGCTCGTCCTTTACAAAAAAAAATAGTTAGTTTTACTCCAAAAATTCTAAAATTGCTCAATTAGTCCTCTAACATTCTTATCATGCCCAATTAATCCTCAATTTTAGAAAATTGAATTTTGGTCCTTTGAAATTTTGAAAACTCCCAATTTCCCAAAATTTTCCCCCAATTTCAACTCCTTAACACAACCAAATTTGATATCATCAAATTAACCGATCAAACACTTCTAATTGTTGAAATTGAGTTTCTGCATGTTCATACAATTCCATAGCACTTTGAATCATAATTTTTAACGTTGGAACGAGCACAAACGGAGCTTCGTCGAAAAATAGAATGTAGAGAGGAGAAGCTTCAATTGCTCACCAATGAGAACACGATGATCTAAGCTCTTTATCTGGGCAGGTAGCTCTCCTCCTGAGGTTCCTCCTAGGATCAAGAATGGCATCAATTGATGTCGAATTGGGTTAGAATTCTGTCATTGAAATTCTATCGCCTCCCTCTCTAGCACGGGTCGGAAATTGTAGAGGGAAGTCGAATTAGCATACCTTTCAGTCCTATTTCGGCCGTGGGAGGGCTGAGGAAGTTTTGGGAGGGCTTGGTTTAATCTGAGGAGGTCTCGAATTGGCCAATTTCAGCTCAGCAAAAATAGTGCAGCTTTGGTCCGTAGGAGCTGCTTCACTGTTCTACCACGCCGGCGTTTCTCCGGCAACTCTCGGAGCAAACGGAGATACAGGCATGTAGCTGACTTCTCCCTGGTTCTAAGGAACCCAACCTCACCTTCTTTGGCTCAGAAATGACCCTATATCAGAGCTCTAGTTCGAGCTTGACCGGAAAACTAAGCAGTTGAGAAAGAGTGAGCTTTTCAGGTGTGGAGAGGATGAATGAGGAGGGGCTCTTTATATAAGAAGCTCGGGGACTTCTTGGCCATCCGATTGGCACATTAATGGCAGTTATTCATTGCTTGAAACTCTCTGGGTGGAGACTTATCAACTTCACCGGTGATGCGCGATTTTCTGGTGAGTGAATAGTGCTATCATTTGAAGGAAGAAGACAACACTGTTTCGAACCAATCTAAACTGGGTTCAAAGCTTAAACTGATTGGTTCACCCCAATTCGACCAAAATTTTCAAATCTAAAAATTTCTAAATTCATCTAAATTGATTTCTATCCAATGGTGGCCTCAAAACTCAAATTTGAAAATTTTAAGCCATATATAAAAATAAATTTAGAATTCGATTCATTAGTGTTTCAAACCGATCCATACCGGTTCAATCCTGTTCGGATCCGGTTCACCTGATCCGATTTGGTTTTCATCCCACACTCATCCTAAAGTCCCTTTTCATGGTATATGTGACTCTTTAGGTCACTTGAGATCCATAGATTTCCCGGTTTATCCTCTCTCTATCAGTTCTAGTTCATAAACCGGTTCAATTTGGTTTGGATTCGGTTTACCCGAACTGGTCTGGTTTTTCTCTCCCAATATGTCATAAGGTTCTTTTCCAAGGTTTATGAACCATTTTGAATCACTTGGGAGTTTTAAATTTTCCAATTTGTCTATTTCCTGATAATCGGGTTCGTGGACCAACTCAGTTTAAATTTTAAACTGACCGGTTCTTTCCACAGTTTTCTCATTTTCAAAGGACGGGGTTTACAACTCTCCCCTCATTTTAAGGGTTTTTTTCCACAAAAAAGTTACACATTAAATAATTCAGATTTATTATCCCTCATCATACTCTTAGTTTCTCATGTCTCTTCCTATATGGGTCCGTTCTGCCACAAAACTTTTACCATAGGAATTTTCTTGTTCCTCAAATTCTTGTGTATGCAGTCAATGATTTGTACCAGTTCTGTCTGATAGGTCAGTTTCTCTTCTAAATCTATTGGAGGTCAGTCCAATACATGATTAAGATCAGGCTGATATTTTTGAAGCACTGAGATGTGGAATACATCATGTATTCTCTACAGGTCAGGAGGTTGTTCCAATTTATAAGCTATTAGTCCTATCCTTTGAATGATTGTATATGGACCGATATATCTTGGTTTCAACTTTCCTCTTTGTTGAAACCTAAGTATTCCCCTCCTTTGGGAAACTTTGAGAAATACTTGATCTCCCACCTTGAACTCCGGATCTTTCCTTCGATTGTCCGCATAACTCTTTTGCCTATCATGTGTGGTATTAAGACAACTCCTTATTAATTTTATTTTCTCTATGGCATCCTCAATTAGTTTTACTCCTTCTAACTTCCTTTCCCCCACTTCTTCCCAAAATAGAGGGGTACGGCATGGTCGTCCATAAAAACCTTTATAGAGAGCCATCTAAATACTGGTCTTATAACTATTATTATAAGCAAATTCCATCAGGCACAAGTATTTCTCTCAGCTTTTATTCATGGTGAGTACACACGCTCTTAGCATGTCTTCCAAGGTTTGGATGGTTCACTCAAACTGTCCATCTGTCTGAGGGTGAAATGTCGTACTCAAATGAAGCTTGGTCCCCATGGCATTTTGTAAACTTCGCCAAAACCTGGAAGTAAACCTCAGATCTCTATCTGATACTATACTCATCGGGACACCATGAAGTCTTATGATTTCCTTCATATATAAGACGACCAATTGTTCCATTGTGTCCGTCACTCTTATAGGAAGGAAATGGGCTAATTTGGTCAATCTATCCACTATAACCCAAATCGCATCTTGACCCTTTCTTGTCACCAGTAGTCCTGACGGTTTCTGATGCTCTGCTTTTGTCTGTTGATAGAACAAAAATCGAGCTACAAATTCCGCAATGTCCCTCTTCATGCCTTTCCAATAGTATCCTTGTTTGAGGGTGCGGTACATCTTGGTACTGCCCGGATGCATTGCATATACTAAATCGTGTGACTCTTCCAGAATTAACCTCTTCAACTCCTTATCATGAGGCACACATACTCTACCCTTGTAGGTTAGTACTTCATCACCTCGCAAGTCGTAGTTCGATTTCCTTTTTCTGTTAACCGGGTCCAAATAAGATTGGAGTTCTTTATTAGTCTTTTTGTTGAGCCTTAATATGCTCTATTAGATTGGACTTCACTGCCACATTACCCATCAAGCATTTTTCCTGCTTGTCCATCCTCAGGTCCACCTCCATCCCTCCTAATTGTTGTAAAAAGGGTAGATAACTTGTCTTTACTTGAGTCGCCTAAGTTTGATACTTGCGACTTAAGGCATCTACTACTACATCTGCAACTTGCTACTACATTTCCAAGGTGATACTCTATTATAAGATCATAATCCTTTACCAATTCCAACCATCTCCTCTGGCAAAGATTTAACTCCTTCTGAGTTAGGAAGTACTTAAGACTTTTGTGATCTGTGTATATCCTGCACTTGTCGCCATATCTTTAGGGCAAACAACTATTGCAGCTAATTCCAAGTCATGAGTCGGGTAATTTCTTTCATGTACCTTCAATTGTCGCGAGGCGTAAGCAATAACCTCCCATGTTGCATTAAGACACATTTAAGCCCTTGTTCGGATGCATCACTATAGACTGTGTACTCTCCTGCATTAGGATCAGGTAAGGAGAGTACTAGTGTGGTTGTCAGTCGAGTCTTTAACTCTTGAAAAGACTTCTCACAACTCTCTTCCCATTTATATTCAACTCCCTTCTTGGTGAGTCGAGTTAGAGGAGCTGCTATTTTAGAAAAGTCTTGCACAAACCGTCTATAGTATCCTACCAATCCTAAGAAACTTCTTATTTCTGTAGAATTTCTTGGAGCCTTCCAATTTGATATGGCTTCCACTTTAGTTGGATCTACTTTGACTCAGTCCTTGGATACGATATACCCTAAGAATCCTACCTCATGCAGCCATAACTCACACTTGGAAAATTTTGCATATAACTTATTTTCCTTTAATATTTCCAAGGTAGTTGCCAAATGCTTTTCATGTTCTGACCCGGTTCGTGAGTATATAAGGAGGTCATCTATGAATACTATCATGAACCTGTCCAAATGAGTTTGGAACATGCATTCATTAAGTCCATGAAGGCTGCAGAGGCAGTCGTCAATCCAAACGGCATCACTTTGAACTCATAATGTCCATATTTGGATCGGAATGTCGTCTTAGGGATGTCTTCTTCTCTAATCCTAAGTTGGTGATAGCCCGACCGAAGGTCTATTTTGGAGAAGTAAGCTGCTCCTTTTAACTGGTCAAACAAATCATCTATCCTTAGGAGTGGGTATCGATTCTTGATGGTGACTTGGTTCAGGTTCCTGTAGTCGATGCACAGTCTCATGCTTCCGTCCTTTTTCTTTACGAATAGAACAGAAGCACCCCACGGAGATTGACTTGGACATATGAAATTCTTCTCTAGTAATTCGTCCAGTTATTCCTTTAATTCCTTCAACTCTGTCGAAGCCATACGATATGGGGCTTGGGATATGGGGTTTGTTCCTGAGATTATCTCTATGGTGAACTCCACTTGTCGACTCAGAGGTAGCCCGGGTAACTATTCTGGAAACACCTCTGAATAGTGTCTAACTACCAGAATGTCTCCTAGTTTCTTTTATTCATACTTTTCATCCACAACCATGGCCAAAAAAGTTGTACAGCCTTTTTTTATCACTTTTCCATCTATCTCCCTGAAACTTTAGTCATTTTGTCTTTGGAGTATGAAAGGTTATCGTCTTCTTCCTATAATCCATCTTGGCCTAATGGTTACTCAGCCAGTCCATTCTCGGGATTACTTCAACCTCTTTTAGGGGTAATGGGATCAAATTAACTTCAAGTTGGATTCCTCCAATTTTTATCCCACATCTCCGTAACTGTTTATTCCTGTTTAAACCTTCTCCTAAAAGTGTAAGCATGTTAAGGCTTTGTACTAGTGGGGTGAGCTCTAGGGGTACTTTCGAAACCAACTCTTCCTTGATGAATGATCTCTTTGCTCCGAAGTCAAAGAGGGCATAGACTTGTTGTCCCCATAGCTGTATATACCCTTATTTAAGAAACGTATGCTTTAGAAAAATTTTCATTTATTAGATCAAAAGATGTTCAGTTTACATGACTCCCTTGAACTAATTTGGAGGGTTTTTTGTTGTACCCACTATAGTGCTAGGGTCTCCTCTAGCCTCGTCTTAAGTGAGCTTGTATACTCTCGTTGGTACTCTCGCTTTAGCATCTAGCATGGGGTTTCTGGGATTCCCTTGAGGTGGTCGAAGAGTATTCCTCGGTGTGTTTTCCCTAAGGGTGGGACAAGAGTGCCCTTAGGACGCATCACTACCCCTCATGGGCGTCTTGATGATCCCGTACTCACAGTGCATGCACAAACAATATTTTCTTATATTGCCATGTAATCTGTGGTGCCACTAGTCCAACGGCCCCGACTCTCAACTCAACCTGCAGCTGTTTGTCTTGACTAGTCCGTCGACCTATCATGTCGCACTGCCGCTAGTTGACTGAGCATGTCGGTCCTATCTTGGTACCATGGCCAAACAATTCACTTATTAAGTTTTATGGCACATATATCATGTTCATTTACGAGCTCCTGCTCATGCCAACTGGCCTTGGGCCCACTGTACGAGATTTTCAAAAAAAACTGGTCATTTTAGCCCTCAAGTTCCAAGATCGAGCCCCCGTCCTATAAGAGCTATTCGAGCTCCCGTCGAGAAGGTCTCCCAAATTGTTTAAGCATTGGCACACAGTTAGGGGAGAGCACTTCTGACAAAAATAGGTTTTTACTGTCTATCATACCGATCGGTATAAGGACATCTCCATTCATAACCAATGAACGGGTTTTCAACTTCCTTCGAGGAAGTCTCATCATACCAACCGGGTATGATCTACTTACAACCCGTAAGTAGTTTTTTTCGCATAACTTTCACATCACTTTCTCTAAGTAGTGATGACTAAAATACCACTAAACAGTGGGTTTTTATATCGAGACACTTATCATCCCCAACCGGGTATGATGTTAGTAAACCCACTCACCCGTTAATGTCGTGAATTCTACTAGACTGGTTCTTTGTATTCACACGAGCTTGTCCTTACTGGCGTTCCCGGTATTTTGCGTTCCTATACGATATGAACAACCTTGTTCATTATTACTCGGCATAACAGCCTTCATTCATTTCCAATGAATAAGAAAACCTAAACTTTTAGTTATTTGCAATTAGGTCCCTAAAGTTATTTCTCTTTAACTTTAAGTCCCTAATGTCAGTTTTTCTTCAAATTGAGTCCCGTAACTTTTAAAATTTATCCTGGGACCTCAATTTGTTCAATTTCACCAAAAAGGGGTTTAATTTCCCAAATTTCTAATTTGGTCCCCCAATTTTTCTAAAATTACCATTTTGCCCTTCTTTTACAAAAATGGTAAGTTTTGCCCCAAAAATTTCAAAATTCCTCAAATTGGTCCTCCAACATTATTTTCATGCCCAATTGACCCTCAATTTCATAAAATTGTATTTTGGCCCTTTGAATTTCGAAAATCCCTAAATTTTCCCCCAATTTCAACTCTTCAACACTACCGAATTTGATTTCATCAAATTGACTAATCAAACACTTCTAATTATTGAAATTGGAGTTGAAATTGAGTTCCTGCATGTTCATACAATTCTAAGAAACTTTGAATCGCAAATTTTAACGTCAGAACGAGCTCAAACGGAGCTTCGCCGGGATGATGAGCACAACTTAAAGATAAAAACCACTTACCGGTTGTGAGTGGAAATTTTATATCATACCCGGTAGGGGATGATAAGTACCTCGGTATAAAAACCCACTGTTTAGTGGTATTTTAATCATCACCACTTAGAGAAAGTGATGTGAAAATTATGCGAAAAAAAAAACTACTTACCAGTTGTAAGTAGATCATACCCGGTTGGTATGATGAGACTTCCTCGAAGGAAGTTGAAAACCCGTTCATCAGTTATGAACGGAGATGTCCTTATACCGGTTGGTATAATGGACAGTGAAAACCTATTTTGTCGGAAGTGTTCTCCCCTGACTGTGTGCCAATGCTTAAACTATTTGGGAGACCTTCTCGACGGGAGCTCGAATAGCTCTGATAGGCTAGGGGCCTCGGTTTTGGAACTTGGGGGCTAAATGCTCGATTTTGAAAATCTCGTACAGTGGGCCCAAGGCTAGTTGGCACGAGCAGGAGCTCGTAAACGAACATGATATATGTGCCATAAAACTTAATAAGTGAATTGTTTGGCCATGGTACCAAGATAGGACCGACATGCTCAGTCAACTAGCGGTAGTGTGACATGACAGGTCGACGGACTAGTCAAGACAAACAGCTGTGGGTTGAGTTGAGAGTCGGGGCCGTTGGACTAATGGCACCACAGATTACATGGCAATATAAGAAAATATTGTTTGTGCATGCACTGTGAATACGGGATCATCAAGACGCCCATGAGGGGTAGTGATGCGTCCTAAGGGCACTGGACGACCTGGTGGCTATAAGGGCAGTTCGTCGTTCCAGGTGTCTGTGCGAAATCTGGAGTAGCACGAAGCGCATGAGACCGAGGTGGGGACAGGATGAGGTATCTATCCTCATACGGACATGAAGAAGTGATTTTGGGATTGTGGGTAGGATGTCACGTACATCCACTCATTCCTAGGGTAAAAGTGGTCGTACTTCTATCCGGGTGGCAGGAAAAGTCGCTCCAAAGCCACTAGCGGGTTCAGTAGTGATACTGACTTGCGAATGTGTGTAACCTTCATGATGAAGGATGTGTGTTGGGTGATGACACACCGTAGTAACTAAGAAATAATGGGAAAACTCGAATTTTTAAATGAAGGGATTTTTTAAAACAAATGAGTCTAGCACACTCCATATAAACGTTTTTCTTAAAAGTTAAAAGCTTTTTAAAAACCCATTCACTGAGTAGTCGTACTCACCCCCTCCCTTATATCCCTTTTAGGAAATCCCGGAAAGCCTCCCCTTAAAGACCGTCAACTAAGATGCCTGTAAGACAGGTATGTAAAGTTTTAAATTTCATACAGTTTTGATTATGCTATTCCAGGAAAAAGGTGCAGGTTAAAGGATGCTTTACTCTTTATGGTTTACAATAAGGGGAAACCCTTTAATAAATCGGGAGAGTGGCAGGTTGATCACGGGGATCCGACCAAACCGGGTCTGGGCGTGACAATAGTTCTCTTGGTTCCTTTATTTAGAGCCATTTTTGTAAATTTTAAATAAATCCTATAAGTTACTATATTTTCTAGTCTTGATTATGTATTCGAGGAAACAGTCGGTTTATTTAAGGGTTTCCTCTTGTTATAAACTGTAAAGAGTAATATGTATTTTAACCTGCACCTTTCCTAGAATAACATAAAGTAAAACTGCATAATTTTTTTTAATTTATCATACCTGTCTTACAGGCGTATTAGTTTGTGATCCTTAAGGATAGGCTTTACGAGATTTCCTGAAAGGGATATAAGGGGGAGGGGTAAGTACAACGACTCAGTGAATGGATTTTCGAAATTAAATTTTTTAGGAAAATTTATTTGTTTTAGAGTGTGCTAAACTACTTATTTTCTTTCAAAAACCTTTGATTTTAAATCTTGGTTTCTATTACCATCTCATATTAATTCACGGTGTGTCATCACCCGACATACATTTTTCTTCATGAAGGTCAAACAAACAATCACAGACCAGCACGCCCACTGAACCCACTTGTAGCGTCGGAGCGACTTTACCAGTCACCTATATAGAAGCACGTCTACTTCTACCCTGAGAATGAATAGATCCATTTAAAAATAGAGGTATTTTTCCATAAATTGGTTTAACTAGGGATGCCAATAGCTTGAGTCGTGGCGGGTTTTGGCAGATTCACACCTGACCCGAGCTCGAGTTCAACAGATTCGTGCCCGAATGGATCCAAATCTCGGGTCTACTTAATCGGGTTCAGACCCAACCCAATCTCGAATCTATTGGACCCGAGACCCGTCTGGACTCGAGGCTCGAGTCCAAGCTTCTAGACCCAAACCCGCTACTTGGGTCTATTTGAACCCGAGTCAGGTACATCTTTTTTTTAATATGTATTTTTGTATTATATATATTTTTACCGATAATAAAAAATTTTAAATTATTATAATGATGTATATTTATTACGTTATTTTTTTTATTTAAACACTTGTATATCAATCAATCATTTCCTCGTAACTCCATTACGAAGTCAAATGGTTTTTGTGAGAGGCCTTGGTACTAAATAACACTCTCCAACTGTGATGTTCAAAAAGGGATAATAATAACAATTTGTAAATGCCACCAACAATATTAATGGCAGGTGAAAGTAATAGAGAAAAAGGGGTAGAATTTCCCTTTTTAATATATTGATTAACATGTAGTTAAACTCTCACTAATTTAGTTTAAATTGAATAAAACATATGCTAATATGGTCTAAAACTTAGTCGTATTTGTTTTAATATATTGATTAACATGTAGTGAGATAAAATGGTACGTACACCCATTAATTAAATCGCATACGTAGATGATTACCTGTTATGCATGTGCATGGTGCAACAGCTGGTTGGAGTTGGAGTAATGTAAATTTGTGTTCCCTAAACAAGATGGTCATTGCTGCCATTGCCGCCGCTGTCCCGGCAGCCACCTCCGACCCAGTCCTCCTGCCTCTGCTAACAGTAGTGGTCTGTGTCTCCATCCCCACCTGGTCATTACAGGTCTCTCCGACGTATAAATATTTGAGTGGGAGATCATAGATAGGTAAGAGTAAATACTAATAAAAAAAGTAAAAAAAAGTCAAATTCTGAACCCATAAAACGATGGGATGGGTAGGAGATTTGATGAAGTAAACAGTGCCTGACTTGATAGTTAACGGAAAAATGGAGTCTGCTGCTGTTGGCAGTTGCCCTCCATCCTTCCTCTAGAGAGAAACTCAATTCAGTAGGAGCAGCACATAGCAGTGGTGGCGGTGAGTATTTGGGTTCATTCCATTTGGGTAAACCTATATAAATACGCACGGTGTGCCTTGTTAATGAAATATCGCGATAAAAAGACACAGAAATGATAAGGTCCAGTCCACTTTTTGAACCTGAGGCCGCTAGAATGAACTTCGGGTCCAGCCAACGGAACATGAGGTGGATCCACTCGGGTTGGGGAGGAGTACATATCCGGCTGTCAAATAAGTTTTCAACTCTAATAAAGATTTCTTATATATTCCATACCATTTATACTCTATTTTTTTTTTTCGTTAGTCGACTTAAATGGACAACTATTTTAAAGAAATTCTATATAAATCATCTGTAGTATCCATCAAACCTAAGAAATTTCGTATTTACAAGTGATTTTTTAACGCTTTCCAATCGAATATAACCTATACTTTTACTAGTTCTACCTTTAACTCTATCTATATATATATACAATATGTACTACGAACCCTACTTCTCTAACCAGAATTTACACAGTTAAAAATATTTCTTAATAATTTTTTAAGAGCATTTTTAGTAATTTTATTCCTTACTCCTATTTTTACCATTCCATTTACATTTTTTAATAATTTTTTGAGAGTATTTCTAGTGATTTTATTCACTTATTCTTATATTTGGGTTTAAATTAGTTTAAAACTTATTTTTATTTCACCACTCTTTTTTCATATTTTTATTACTACTTCAATAACAGTTTTTCAATTTAAGCAGATTTAATTCTAAATTTGGAAATTTTATTATTATATATGGCCAATAGATAATATATTTTGGGGCGTGTTATATGTTTGGCTCATATACGGGGTTAAGTAGTTGATCCTTGCCGAAATAGTAAATCCGATCGAGACGAGTTGACGTCGGAATTTACCAAAACTTGATATGACATCGTATGTGCACTCCAAGTGAGGGCTTAATGCCACATTTTTTACTGAAGCATGGTGTGGAGTCCTTTAGGCTTTCATACACTATGGTCTATCGTTGCAAAAACAGTAAATTCGATCGAGACAGTTGATCGCAGAGTTTGTCGGAACTTGATCTAACGTCATATGTGTGTTTCAAGCGAGGGTTTAATACTGCGTTTCTCAATTGGACCAAGACGTAGAGTCGTAAGGGCTTTTAGAATTTTATCGACGGACAATCGACTTGATTTAAAAAATATGTGATAAGTTTCATATTTTGTATAGTTATTTGGATAATGCATCTCTTTTTATAATTATATTTTTTCCATGTAATTTGTCACTTTACTCTTCTTTTCTGCACTTATCTTCGGGAGAATTACGAGTAACCATGAATTCGCCATAGTTTACATAGAGATTCTGTCTCGCATCCTCCTTTTGTGTTGAAGTCGATTGTTACTAAATCAGTAAATCAGATCGAGATGGCACAATGTTGAATTGATGCATACTAGCATGTGGCCACCTTGGCACAACAAACAAAATACCATGGAATAGAATTTCACCAGATCGGTATTCATTGTTATAAAAGGTGATGGGCACAGAAGAATTTTCCGATACACCAAACGACAGTGAGACTACACGAGCTCAAATCAACATATACTTGCGTATCAGTTGAACACCTTAAAAGTAGTAAACGTAATACAATGTTGCCCAATAAACTTCCACCAGAAGCTGGTCATTCTTCATGGTCGCTAAAGGTGATGAGCATTGAAGAGTATTTAGACACAGCAAGTATTGTATTGGATGGCGAGATGAAACGAGCTTCCATCAATGTATACTGTCAACCCAGCATCTCTGTGTGACAAACGGGGAATGTGTACGTTGGTCGAACTTCATCATTACAAAAGGTGATGGGTATGGAAGAGTTTTTCGGACACAGCAAGTGATGAATGAAGTGATAAAGAGCTCACATCAACTTATAAAGAGCTACAAGCACCTCAGCGTGACAAATAAGGAATATGATATGATGCTTTCGAATAAACTTCTATTAGATCTTGTTCAATTTTCATTATCACAAGAGGTGATAAGCACAAAAGAGTATTTAGACACAACATGGAACGTGAGTATTTAGTCCAATAGACTTTCCTGAGATGATCGTCGCAAAAAGTATTGGGCATGAAAGAGTATTTAGACACACCTAGCACTCGATTGCAAGCTGACACGAGCACGCATCAACGTATACTTGTGTCGGCCAAGCACCTCGACGTCATAAATAGGGAGGGTGATACGGTGCTCAAAACGTGATGGACATGAAAGAGTTTTCAGACACAGCAAGCAATAGATGGACGGCGAGATAACACGAGCTCGTATCAACTTATATCCGCATATCGGCCAATTACCTCAGCACCAAAAATAGGGAATGTGATACGGTGCTTAAATTAATTTTAATCATTAATAGGTACGTGGGTATTTTTATACTAAAAATTTTTAGAGTAAATATAAAATTTTATATTAATTGATTAAATAATAATTATGAAATATAATATTAATATCGTGATATTAATAAAATTAAAAATATTATTATAATAATAAAAGATAATATTATATAAATATATTATATAAATATGTTAAAATATATATAATATGAACTAAAAATCATATTTGAAATTAATTATTATCTCAAATAATAAAAAAAATATATTATATAGATATATAAATATTTTAAAATAGAAATGTATAGAAAATAAATTATTGAGTTATCCCAACTAGATAACTATTTTTCAATTTGGGTACAGTTATCCCAACTAAATGGATAACTTATCAGTTTGTATCTCATTATCCTTAATATTTGTATTTTTCTTATGGCAATTACCCTCTCTTAGTGTAAGGTAAGATTACTCAAACACTTTCAAATTTTTTAAAAAGTTTTTTATATTCTAGAGTTATTTATTCCTATGATAGTAATTTTATTACTACTAAACTTAAAGATAACAAACAAATTTTCTTATTTATAATAGGATTTTTCATTGGTCCGTGGTGACTACGGTAGCACGGGTTCATTTGATTGCTACAGTGGTTATATCTACAAAATGGAAGTTTATCATTTATTAGGGTTCTATGGTTTTAGTTTTGAAAACTTGTTAAATCATGGCTATTATATTATTTAAGTTGGCTCACCTTAACATTTTTAAAAAAAAAGTTTAGGGAAGGTGATTAGTTATACAATTTAGTAAGTGGATAATATGATAACTTTTTATAAAAATAAAAAAAATTTATAATTAATACCCTTCTTATTTGTAGGTTTTGTGTGTTTAACTTTTTATTAGAAAAATATTTTAACATTTTACTTTTAAATTTAATTTAACATACAATCACACGATTTTACTAACCAAATTGGTAGAACGTGATACCTTCTACTCAATTTTGTGCGAGTATGCCAAATTTCAAGACCTAAATTTATTTGTTTTCGCTAATATTCCCACTACTACCTCCACCTTAATTAACCTTAATTATTTTGTGTTCATCCAGCTTGAAATTCGATTAAAAGTGTACTACTCTGTTCAAGTACTCGAACAATTTATTACCGAGTATTTTACAAATAAAATATTATTATTATTATATTTAACCAATATAATTAAATAAATAATATATACAACCATTTGTAATTAATTATAAAATTATGTTCCTATGATATATATATATATATAGTGAACAATACTTCTAAATTATGTATTATAGTCAAGTGTTATCTTCAATAGTTTTATCATATCAATGACTTACCCTTTTAATATGAGTTCCAAACGTGTTTAAATTTAATTGTTTGACAAGTCAATGTTGATTAATACATCCAGTTTCCTTGGCATTCGGACTAAATAAAAGTTAATGTTCGGGACATTCAATGGAGTTGTCGATCACATGGTTGAGATCTCTGGGTAGAGAGGGGAGGTCTCCTTAGAAACCCCATAGGAGGATGGTTTATGCCTAATAGCATTGCCGTCTAAGCGCACAGAATTTCTTCCAATCCTCCGCCGGCGGCGGTGGCAGCTCCGGGAAGTTGCGCATTTTTTCATTCCTTTTATGCCCTCGAGTTTCATCATACTTTCCCATGTTTGTAAGTGGAAACACGTCAGTCATCCCCACTGCCCATTGAATCGCCGCATTCATGAGGATCATCATTGAACCTTTCTGATAATGGCAATTTCAGGGTTTCCTGCATACACGCTTCTCATCTGCTGCATAAGAGTTGCCTGTTATTCTTTGCCCAAAAAGGAGCAACGGGTAGTTGGAAGGCGCATGACATGTACCGCTTCACTTCTACATTTAATTTTGAATTATAATGATGAAAATTATTTTACTTTAAATTTAGAATATATATTAAGAAATAATAAAATAAATAGATAAAAATTTACGCTATAAATCAAATTTATAATATTTTAGTAGTAGGAAAAAATATTATATTAATATTATTTATTTTTATTTAGAAAATTGATTATTTATTAACTTCATTAATATTAAATAGGCTTTAAAAGGGAATTTTCTACTCAGTATAGTAAATGGGCACTCCAATATATCTTTATTATATCAGATATATATTTGATAAATTCGCTAATTTAGGTTTTAGCTCGTGTGAATTCGATGGAATCAAGAACGGACCAGATATCGCACTGGCAAGACGACCACACACTGTATTCGCACACGCCGGTTTCGGCCATTGTCCTTTGATTAGGCGGCCATCTCTGGCTCCGCCGTCTGCCACCAGCCAGTTACTCTCCATTATCCATCCCTCTTCATCTCTCTCTCAACACGGAGTCCCCCGCCTTTTGCCTGCCCCGTCGATCCTGCAGGATCTGATCTTCAGAGCACAGCACAGCACGGCCAATCCATGCCGCCGTCTCTCGGCGACGTTCCCGTTGACGGTGGCAGCCGTGCCTGCTCCGCCGGAGAAAACGGCGTGTGCCTCCATGAGAAGCCAGACTATGATGATCCGACCTGCACGTATAATTGCTATGCTTCCGTTCCTCCTCTTCCCTCTCTCTCTTGCCGTTCTGGTTCATCGCTCGTCCTGGATTCTGTCCCGTTCAAGGACTCGGAGAAGGTACGGAGGGTAGTCACTGCAGTGGTGAAGGGATTCTCCATTGGAGCTGGTCTCAAAGGTGGCCTGGCCCTGTTCTCGATTCTTGTTAGGCTTAGGCGGAGGTTATCCGCTTCCAAGCTGTGAGTTTATCTGACGTAACTGAAACTTCTACTCTACTCACCTGCATGTGATATTTATGCCCTGTTTGATAATTGGATCAGAATCTGACGATTCGTTTTATCTTCCGTTTTCTAATCAGCAAGCCTGAGTTATTCTCGAACAGGGAGGCAATAATTCTGGCTTTGAAGGAGACCTTGAGATACGGATTATTTCTCGGAACCTTCGCTGGCACTTTTGCCTCGGTGGATGAGATAATAGGTGCTTTGGGAGGCCATCGCAGGCATTCAACCACTTCCTTTCTCTTTATCATTAGTTACTGACTTTTAGCCTGCAATTTGAGATCCTTCCAGTACAATTTGTAAACTTCCATTTTGTATCCACTTGGTCGGAAGAAGTAGGAATGGCGTCTTTCATGAATTCAAGGAGTTGGATAACTTTCTCAGGAGTACTCATACAAAAGATAAAAAAAAAAAAAAAACTTTTAATGCTGACTAAAACCAAGAAAATATAGTGTGTACTTAATTAAGTTCAGGTTTTTGACAGGGTTTGCAGGTGAATGTGTTTTAGAATGATGTTTATTAAAACTTACAGGTGACTTGCACAATTTGTTAGGACGGCAAAATGGAGGCATTTGTTAGCAGGGGCAGTAGCAGGTCCTTCTATCTTACTTACAGGACCTAAAACACAGCATACGAGCTTGGCCATTTATATTCTTATGCGAGCAGCGGTATTGGCCTCAAGATGCGGTATTAAGAGCAAAAGATTCGGGAAGATTTGTAGACCACTTACTTGGAAGCATGGAGACATATTCCTCATGTGCCTTTCCTCCTCACAGATACTGTAAGGGCAACAAGTAGCCTATGTTTCAATTTCTTGTGGCTTTATCACTATCTTTTAGGTACTCATGAACTATCAAATTTATAGCATATCTTAGTTTTATGGCATCATTTTACGGTCACAAGGATATATTTGTTCATCTTACTTTTTCTCGCAGAAAGTTCAGACCAATTAAAATCCAAAACAAGTGCAAAGAAAAATCTTAAGGATTTGATAGGAGTCTGTTTTTTTATTGGTTACGGCTCTTTATGCCTGTGTACTTGTTGAATGAAAGATGTCTGTGTTTTTTGCTGTTGTTCACCCCATAAAGATCCATTGATATACTTTCAAGTATTTTGAAGTTGACTGTTTTAACAATGTTATAGTGATTAAGTTTCTTGTTTTCCTTTTAATCTTCTTGGTGGTATCTGATCCTTGACTGAAACTTTTTGTCCTTAAATGTCTATAAGATTACAATGTTCATTTTCCAAGACAACTACAGTTGCCATAGTGTTGAATAAACTCTTGAACTTCAGGTCTGCATACATTTTGAAGCAAGAGAGCTTGCCTCCATCCTACAAGTCATTTCTCAACAGCCATGGTGGAAAAAATCTTACAATATTACAAGGGGTGAAAGAGATAGCTTCTGGTATTCCCTTTACCAACTTGGAGGCAATTGAAACATATTACAAGTCATTGGGTGTTGATATCAAACTCGACCCAAACATGAAGATCCCCTGCTCGGTATGACCTGCCCTGGAATCATGTGTCTCTGAACAACATCCCTAATCTGCTGAAAAAGACCTACTGTATTCTTTCTAACTGCTTGATTCTACTTTGCTTTTGCAAAAAAATATTGATATTTCCTGTTAAGATGCAATTTCTATAGACAGAGAGCTAGTGTTTTTGTCCAGTGATAGTCTGTTTTATCAATACTCTTTTGTTGATAATTTCTGAACAGTCAAACTTCTGAACATTTGCAGATAATACATGGAAAACAATCATGCAGCTCACATGGTATCTCTTTTCTAATCCAAGCATACAAGAGAGCCTTACCTGTCTATCTCCCTGTATACTTGGTTCCTGCCCTGATAGTCCATAGGCAAGGCCTCTTGAAAAGGTAGAAAGCTGGACCTTGATATTTTTTTCTAAAAAATTTAAATCATGGTTCAGATGTTTCTTTAAAAGTGATCAAATTTATAGGCACTAAAAATGATGATTTGAGGTGCTTAATTCTAATATGTTACCTGTGGATTCTTTAATAGGACAGCCTAGAAAATTTGGTAATTTTAAAACCTTGCTATAATTTATAATGAGAGTTCCAGCATATAATGATTCTGTTTAAATAATCTCTGCTATGCCAGTTTTCAGTTTAGCTTAAAGAGCATTCGTTATCAATATTGGGGAAGTCATATTGCCAAAATATAAGTGATTTGAATCATTGCTATACCTTAGAAGTAATTTCGTCAGCCACGTAAATAAATTAGGATTTTGAGGGCATATACATATCGATCAACAGGGTACCCATTATCTTTCCTCTCTTGCAGGCCCTACACCATCTTGGGAAAGAGTCTGCTTGGTACTTCTAGATCAAGCCTGTTTCTTTCTGCATATTGTGCATCTGCCTGGTAAGCATTCACCATTCTTTATTTCATCCATTTTTCTTCTATTTTATCCATTTTAACATTATTTTGGCATAGAGGTGTATTCATATTCTATTAGGATAGTGTAGATTATCATTCTTTGACAATCTATTACTTGACCACCCTGGTGGGAAATCATACATTTGGATTGTGTATAAAAATGGTTGAATGTTCTTAAAGCAGTTTATCTTAGTCATCTTAACTTTTTCCTTCCCGAGCTATTTTATCTTCTTAGATCAACCTAATCTGATTTATTTCAACATAGATTTATTCATCAATAATCTAGCTCGATGTGATGTTCATCATTAAAGTCTAATCTCTCTTATCATCATTACAACATAGATTAATTCATTTGGCATTCATCTAGGTTGATCTAATGGTTCTACTCTATCAAGATTCCCATCTGATTCACAGGTCGCAACTAGCATGACTGGTTTCATTCACAATAAGCCTGTTTACTGTTCAATTTCCTGGCAGTTCTGAATCATGTGTGTCATATGAAAATAAAATTGTAGAGAAAGTTTAAATGAGAGAATGCTCAGGTGTCACCCAAAAAAAAAACAGAACAAGCTTGGGTGCACTGAAGAAATTATAAACTGTTACTGCTGCATACGCCGAGAAGGGGCATCTATCCTCTGCTAACTCATGATGAATTTCAAGATTGCTGTTTAAAATTCCTGTATTTAATTTCAGGGTATGGACTTGCATACTCTTTAGAATTCTCAAGAGATGCAACATCCCAATGGTGGCTCTGGGGACGGTATGCTAACTTTTTCTTACCCTACAATTGCTTGATCAAGAACTTGAGATGTTTAGGATTCCTTACAATTTATTTTTGGCTCAGTTCCCGACTGGTCTAGCATTGGCAATTGAAAAGAAGAGCAGGAGAATTGAGATATCTCTTTACTGTCTAGCAAGGGCCATCGAGAGCTTCTTCACTTGCATGACAGATGCTGGATACTTACCCAAGGCCAGAACTCTAAATAGAATAGACGTGCTAATCTTCAGCATATCTACGTCCATAATCATGCACTGCTATGCTGTAGAGAGAGATGTCTTTCGCTCCAAGTATCTGAACGTCCTCGATTGGGTGTTTGGTGTACCCCCACCTCCTTCTGAAACTCCACGTCATAAAAGTTCTTGAGAAGCCATCCTGTGTCTTAGCAATACTAGAGAAGAAATCGTGTATACTATATGCCATTTATTGGCTGCCAAAACTGCCAATTTTTGGTAGACAATGTGCAAAACTCTAATTAGTTGGTTCTTTTTATGCTGTTCTGATTTCTTTATTTAACACTATAGCCGAAGGTGCTATCCATTGCTAAATTGAGATATTTGAATTTTTTTCTTGGTTACATGATTTGGATTATCATGATCACTTCAATGTCTGCAGGGAATGCTACTGTGATGCAGTTGTAGCTCTAAAGAGTACCGGAGTACTAGCTTGAGCTGATAATGCAAGTAGTTTTCTTTGGCAGACCCGAAAATCAACTATGCACAGGAGATAAAGCCTGGAAGGAATGGAAACTCATGGCCCATTTGGCTCACTGGATGAGAGGGTAGATAGAGCTCAACCAGGTAATACTCATACAGCTTGCCGCCCCTTAGTGTTCCTAAATTTTGAAAAGTAGCTGCCATTCCTGTAGTTTTATACTCAAAGAAAAGATGTACAAAGTTTAGACATTCTAGGACCCCTTATCCACGCAATGATATGCATGACATAATGAATCTATCCATCACAAGATCTCTACAATTATCTAATAATATATCTTCCTTCCAATAGTTTTTTTCCCTGGCTGTTACTTTGTCTTTAAACTTACGCCGGTCCCCATGGGAGATATATATATAGAAAAAAAAACTGTGTTATCTATTGGAGGTTGCTTGCATTCATTCAGTTCCTTTTAAGGGAAGTAGGAGTAGTAGTCTCCTTTTCATTCCTAAGCACATTTAGTTAAGTGGAATCAGCCTTTAGGGTGGTGATGGCCTGAACCCTGGCTGATCATTTTGGCTATCCTGAACCCTGGCCCCTGCTCATTTGATGATATGTAGGTTTACTTGCATAATATCATAGCATTTGGTGATCTTATGGGAAACACTTTTACACATTTGTTATGTTATGCTAAAAAATCAGTGATTTTATAGAGCCATTTTCCTTCAAAAGTATAGCTTAATAACAAGCCCACTCACCCAGAAAATAATAAGATATCTGATAGACAAAAAAAGTGAGTGTATGTGTAGACAAAGCAAAAGGGGAGCCTACAAAAAAAGACTAGGAGAAAAACCTAACCATCGAGAGCTTTATGTGGGTGATCAAAATTCAAAAGGGCCCCTCATCCTATGGTACTCCTCTCCCCCCCAACAGAAGTGATATGTTGTATCCATGATTATTTCCTCTCTCTTACTCAAGCATTCTATCCTTGTTCTCTCCACACAACCATCCATTTTTTTCTTTGACAATATTCCCAATCTCCCTCTCCTTGCACCAAGACTTTGCTCATTCCTAGGGCCCATCTGATACCTCTCTCTATACATGTATATATATAATTATTTATCAAGAAATGGAAGTATTTGTAATGCAAGAGGCATGTAGATATATGCTTCATATGGCAATCGTGACTCTTACTCAAAGCTCAGCTTGTGTTGTGAAACACTAAAACTCACGATTCACCCACATAGATGGCTTTTTCCCCCAATGACTAGAAGAAGTTCAAAAGCCATTCACCATCATATATTTGCATAGTTATAGTGTTTTTAAGTACATAAAATTATTAATAAACTAAATCTATTGTTTGCCCATGCAAAAAAGTTTTAATCAATGCAATATGGGGTGGTGGGGGTGTCTTTAATTAGGGGTTGATGTAGTAGTCTATGGGTGCCCATTGATGCTCTCCAAATGGGTGTTATAATATCAATTTTTGGGTGCTCCTTTTCTTCTTCTTTTTTTCTCCCATGTGCATGAAGGAAATGAGCAATCAAGATCACATGGGTGGGGTGGGTGGTTTACAAATAAAGACCCTCGAGTGGGCAACTTTAATCATACACACCCGAAGGAAGGTCGATGTAAAGGGTTGCATCGGACCATTTTGGACCGCCGGTTAAGATCCCCCACATTAAAAAGGAAATTTGTGTCATAGAAGTATTGTCGAATGTCTTGATATACCTCATGAATGATGATATAAAGTAAATCTAATGTTTCCTCATGGAGTAGGAGCGCGAACGTAGTAGTAACTTGAACAAATGTCGGACCATATGTGTAGAAAATGTCATTTAGATTTTCTTACTCATTTTATTAATTTTTACTTAGGGTATTAATAAAATAATAATTTATTTAATTAAATTATGTATATTTTTGTAGAAAAAAATTAAGCATGGAGTTGTCATTGAGAAAAATAGGTGCTCCTGGACAAAAAATGAAACGTGATTAAATCGTCTCCTTAAAAGAACATGAAAAGACAAACGCAGTCAATAGGAGGGAGGGCACCGTGCAGTATTGTGTAATTTCACTAGACCTGAAATTACACTAACTTTCCTTATTTTCTAACTTTTCCCTCGACTTATTAGGGTTTTTTTTTTATAGAAATACGCTTATATTTTTATTAAGTTAGGCATTTAATATATTTTTATTAACTTACAATAGCAATGCTAATTTGACTAATAAATTGATTTGTCATTGTTATTTCTTCTTATATACAATTTAAGAAATTTTGATTAAATTGGTCCAAAATTTTCTTGTGGGGCTAAGTCTCTAATTAGCATAATATCAATTCCATATCATAATCTGTATGTTATGTATAATGTTTACATTGTAAAGACATGGTAATACATTTTGTTTTTAATGGAAAAAAAATAGATTTATACAAAACGTAAAATGAGACACAAAACTAAAAGCGTAGTAGTGCTAATTAGTTAGATGGATAAATTTTGTACCAAACAAAAAAGAGTAAATTTATGTTTTAAAAAAATGTTACACTTTGTATTTTTAAGTAATTTGTTCACTAGGACAGATATCTGCCGTAGAGTTGACTCTTGTAGACCCAACTAGTTCACCTAAAATCCACTCATTCAGGTTTAATCGTACCCTAATTTATTCGTGCATACAAATACTAATTAAATCTTGATTCTAGTAAGTTCGGAGTTAAAAATTTCAATTGAATCCATATTTGAGTTGGGTTGAGCACTTGTTATCAAATGTAGACCTTAATCATTAGTGAATCTAGTAAATAACTTGTTACAGTATGATAATTAACGTCTTACTACCATTTATCTACGTAAAGATTAAAATATAAATAAATATAATTATTTTAAAAAAACTTAACAATATTAAAATATGAAATATATATATATATATTTAAATGGATATAATTTATTTATACAAATGGTTTTATAACTCCAATATTATTCATATTAAAATATTATACGAATTTATTTCTCAAATTATCTGAAAAATATCATTGTGAAAATTTAAAACTTTCACTTTAATTTCAACATTTCGTTCATATTATCATTAAATGGTACTAAGTTTACGTCTGCGCAAGTGATCATTATACCTTTGATTATTGATTTGCTTTTATGGAGACGCGTGTCCAACCATCTACCTTAGGTATCTTACCTATTTTATTTTATACTTTCTCTTTTGATTCAGGTTAATTCATTTTATATTTATACATATTTTCCTTTTCGTGTGAATAAATTTTTGTTTATAATAATCCAAATTTAACTTACCATTAAGTTAACATTACTATAATGATTGATTATTAACTTTTACAAATTTATTATAATTAACTCATATCGAATTTTATTCAACTTATTTAATGTTTTAAAATATTTGTGGGGTTTGAGAACCTATTTCTATTGAAAATATTATCCCTATAGGTTTTTAATATTTAAAGTTTAGTAAAAGTTTTGTAATATAAAATAAATAAGTATAAATTTTATTAGTGACCGGAAAAACACACACCTTAATTCAAGATCTTTTATTTGTATCCATTAAAAAGCTCATTGGATGATAATGCGTATGTAATTTTATTAGTACAAACAATTTGATATTGAATGTATGTACCATCAATTCTATTCTATTCATTTTTTAACTTTTACAAAATTATATTTTTATCTTTATTTCTCGATTTTTAAATTTATATATTCATTTGATCATTTTTTTACATTTCGTATATTCTATCCCTCTATTTTTTCTTTTTATTTTATTTATATTTAAATCTTTAAACTCACACTATTCACAATTTAATCCCTAAAATTTTTATTATTTACATTTAAATTATTAAAATTCCATTAACTATTATAAAATACCTAATTAAGATTAAATCATTCAATAATATTTACATATATCTACTTTTTATAATTAAATTTCTACTAATTATTCTTAAACATCTCATTTCTAATCCAATTATAATTAATTTATAATATTTATCATTAAGTATCTAAACTCTTCTTTTTGGTTCTTAAAATGCTTTTTATCACATTTAAATCCTCCTATTTTATTTAATTGTAATTTGGCTCATACATTTCTGTAATTTTACACTTTAGTCCATAAAATTTTATTTTATTCTCAATAAAGCTAATAATTGGATCCAAATATAATTGTAATTGATTCTATTATGTTCCTATAAAATTTTTAAGCTCAAATTCGAACGATTTAGCCTTGATTTAGCTTATTTTGTAGTTTAATCGAAAAATAAATATAAAAAGAGAAAGTGACGAAAAACTCACAAGGTAAATATTGAGAGAAAATCTTTGTCACATCTTTGTGTAATACCCCAACCCCGACTCAAGGGTTAGAGATACAATAATTGATCATACCATTCCCCATATTAAAACAGTGATACTCGCACCATCGTATTACCGATATAATACAATGTTAAAAATAAAAATCGATACTATAAGTTTTCATAAGAAATAGAAATTTTATAAAATTATACATTTATTTTATATATTTCATCCAAATATCTTAGTAATGACAATTAACATTAATAAAATGTGCATTTGTGAAATTTTTCTTGATGCTTATACCTGATTTACACAACTAGTGTCCAAGTTAAAGTTAGTCGTGTTCTAACTTTCATTGAAATAAGATTAAAGAGTGGTGAGTTTAAAATCTCAATAATTGTGAAGATGCATTGTGTCTCAATCTCATTCCTTAATTTTTTTTAAAAAAAATACTTATATAATGTATTTTTATTAAGTTTAATCACTAGTACATATGATATCTCTCTCAAGTCTCCGCTAATCTAAGCATGATATTGGGAAATTTTATTGTTATTACTCAAACAAGCAACGTATGTTTGCATGTTCATCCATAAGTTAAATTGGATATGTAATTATTGAAATAATTGTTGGAGACTTAAATGGTGGATACATGAGCATCATAACTTATATATTGTTCTATATAACTTTTACTTACATTATATTATTTGTCAAATGAATAAATTTAAATTTAAAAGGAATTTTTTTAATTCTCGAAAAATGTGGAACAGAGAAATAGATTGAGAAAGATCTCTTGTTCTTATTATAAGATCGTGATTGAATAGGTAGATATTTGATAAAAATAATAATATTCTCCTTTGAGAATAATAAAAAAATAAAAAGTGTTTAATTGGAATATGAAAATGGAACTAAATTAGTCCTAGTTACTTTTTGAGACGAAAAAAATATTTATAATATTTGTATTTTCTAAAAAAATATTTTAAATATGAACGATTAAGTCATAAATTCAAATATAAAAATAAGTTATATACAAAAAAATAGTTCTGTAGGCCGAAAGTCCATCAGTGATTTCAACTAGCCCATTAATGTAAGCATGAGGCTAAAACTTAATTTTCTATAAAAATAATTTGAATGAGTATAGATTGAAACTGTTAACCAACTATCACTCGATTTAAAAATAAATAGATTCACGCCTATGCACTAGTTAATGGCTCATTAGGTAAGAATTCTCCCACTTATACTATCATATCTAGTAGCCATTAAAGTACCCTAAATATTCTCATATAAATAAATTTATTCATAGTATACATTCTCTTAACACATCAACTATTTATGTTACGCCCCAATTTAATTTCAGGAACATGGTTCGATATTAATTTATTATATTCATTTAATACTATAATGGCGGGTATCTTTACACTTATAGAAGAAATGACATGACTAAAGTTCAAAATAAAGTATATATTACTTTTTAGTGAAAATTTAAATATTATTTCATAAGTAGTATCTCTCAAAAACTTGTACAAAATTCTTCTTAATACAATAACTAATAAAAATATAATTAAACCCTGTACATACTACGAAATTTATATCTCAAATCCCACAAGTTATGTAGGTAATATCTTACTCAAAAGGCTTATGCATCCTGAGCTTTCAACTAAAATTTGTTGATACATGGGTGAACTCAGTAATAAAGTTACTAATATTAAACCACTAAATAGCTTTAATCCCTGTACTTCACTCAAAACGTATATAAATAAAGATTTCTCTCATAATTCTTATATTATGTCATTTTCATAATTCTAGAACCCTTATCACTTTGCATTAGGTTTTACACTAATTCACAACAATCAATCATACATATATTCTCATTGGAACAAACATGCTCCCACCATGTTTCATCCAAACAAACATGGTTTATATACAAGTTGATTTTGTGTCGTCGATATATATATAACTTGATTGTCCATTGTTGTCATGCACTTAATAACCCAAGTGACAAAATCCTAATATACATATAACTTGATTGTACATTGTTGTCATGCACTTAGGTATAGTAGGATTTCGTCAGATTAATTTGATGATCTAGAAGTATAACTTAATCCATTTTTATTCGCTTCTTCCTTTCTACTTATAAGGCCCAAATTCGAGTCATAGGGTTGACAAATTTACAATTGGTCACGCCTCTTTATTGATACAAATGTAAGTACAATCACACTTGTAAAAATGAGTGAATAAAAAATTTAAAATATAAAATATATTATATAATATTTTCAAAAAAAAATATTTTAAAATAATACAATATTTAGAAATATAGAAAAACTCCTAGAATTTATGCATGTTTTACAATACAATTAAATATATTTAAAAAATTGGTCCCAACCCCGAATCCACCCTTATACCCGATATTGTATACCTTCGGTCCAAATCCGGAACCATGAAATGATCCATTACTAATTATGACTTAATTTTTTTAATATAAACTTTAATATAAAAAATAATAAGAAATATGAGAGAAATTATTGTAAACATCCCCATATAACTAAATAGTTATTTTACATACCAACTAGGTTCATATATATACACCATTTATTTCTTTTTCTATAAATTATATATAATTTAATCTAATATATTATTTTTATTTATCTAATATTTAGTCTTACCAAAGTTTGTGAACATATAAAAGTTAACTACTATGACTAGTACTTAAGTAAAATGAAAAGGGTGAATAGCTTTTAAATGAGATTATTCAATGTTAAACATTGATTGTTAAGGTTATGCCTTAACTTTCTCCTATTAGATCTATAATAAAAAAATATTTGTAATGGTTCAATATAAAATGAAAAAAAAAAAAGACAAGGTTAAGCTACAATAATGGTGAAAGTGGTGACTCCATCAATAACTATATGCTAAATATTAATGGTGAGCTACTTGGGCTTGGAGTAGTAAGGCAATGTCATAGATTGCAGAAAGACATTGCATAGATCAAATGGGTAGGATAGGATGACCCATGACATGAACAAACTAAGTGGTGATTTTTGAGTGAATGATTGTTATTGATACTATTGTATGATTAATTTCGCATGCTTTTAGATATGAAGAAAAAAGAGGAATTATTGCATGCCCTCTTCATTGGATTCAATGAATTTTGGCACTAAATTATCCACCACTTGCAGTGCAGTTGGACTTCTACTAGGGCCTAGTCTATCTTTTTCCATCTCCATGGCTTTCAACCTTCCTCCTTCCTTTTTCCTTCCCCCTGTCTCATGCCACCCACTCCCCCTCCCCCACCAAATATTTCCATGGTATTTCTAATATTATTAAAGTAAGTCTAAGAGGGTGGAAAAAAGCAGAGGCTATAAACTATTTAACAGCTAGAGGAAGAGGCAGGCCAGCAGCAAGGATGACCTTACTTCCTTTCTCCCCTCGTGACCCCATTGCAGAAAAAGCTAAAGAGCAGGGGGAAAAGGAGCTTTACAACGATGAAGAACCGAGCCAACCACCAAATATTTACTCAAAACATGTAGAATATTATGGAGCCCTCATCAGATAAAAAAGGCGGCAGCCATGGCCAAAGCAATCCTCCTCCTCTTTCTTATACCAGCCAAAGCACACCCAACAGCAGTCATTCACTGCACAAGATCCGAAGAAGCCCACCTCTGTCTCCACCAAAAACACTCCCTGCTGCTGCTCCTTATGGTGGTGGTAGTGGAGAAATCCAAGCAAAAAGTAGAGTCGAGTCCAATTATAGAAAGATAGTAGTGGTAGAAAATAGATAGAAAGGGCTCAAGAAGGAAAGGAGGAGGAGATATGAGAGGAAGGCAGCTCAAAGGCAAGTCTTCCACCGACCTCCTCGTATGTTTTCCGACAAGGGCCAACCTGGCTCTCCTCCCTAAGCCCATCTGCAGTCCTGCAAGGCTCTCCTTGCCGGAACCCAACAGCGGTAACAGCATTAGCAACAGAAGCAGCCGCCGCATGAAGAAATCCCCGAGCGCTGCCAGGAGAGGACAGAACGGTGGCCCCGTCTTGTGGGCTAATACGACGGTTAAGCAGGCGGCCTTGGAGCCCGCGGTGTCGTCGGAGCCCACCTCGCCGAAAGTCACGTGCGCCGGGCAGATCAAGGTCAAGCCCAGGATCGCCGGAGGAGGAGGCGTCATCCAGGGGAGGAGCTGGCAGTCGGTCATGGAGGAGATCGAGAAGAGAAAGAGAGAGCGGCCTGGCCGGGCCCGGCAGTCCTCCTCCTCCTCCTCCTCCTCCTCATCGGGATTCATGACCAAGGAGATCGTGCAGTTCTTGGCTTGCCTGAGGAACGTGAGGTTCAACTTCCGGTGCTTCGGAGCATTTCCGGCAGATACGGGAACTCTCTCCAACGACGATGATGATGAGGACGACGATGAAGAAGAAGGTGAAAACGGTTGTACCGAAGAAGAGGAAGATGAAGAATGGGAAGACAATCCGAAACCAGTCTTCTCCAACTGGTTCATGGTGGTTAAAGAGAAGAATGATGGCAAAACTATAGAAACCCATCAAGAGGAGGCGGCGAAAAAGCAAGGCGGTAAGTCCCGGGACGATGGCACGCTTGCGGTGGCTGAAGTTGTCCCGCCGCCTAATGCACTGTTGCTGATGCGGTGCCGCTCCGCCCCAGCCAAGAGCTGGCGGCTGGAGGCCGTAAAGGAAGACCGAGAGGAAGCAGAAGAAGGGATGGACGAGGTGAAAAAGAAGCTAAGGCTGCTAATGAAGGAGAAGAAGAGAGAAGACGAGGAGGAGGAGGTGGAGAGGAAAAAGAAGAAGCAACAGAGCATTCTAATGGAGGCTTATGGTGTCACCAACGATCACTGCAAGATGTCATCGGAGATCGCCAAGGAAACATGGGTTGTCGGCGGGGGGACAACAGGGGAAGCACTGCTGCCAAGGAGCTGGAGTTGTTCTAAGAGGTGAGCTTTGTTCTTGGAGGAGCACGTCGTCTCTAGATGGCTTCTGCCTGTTATGTTTGTCTTTTCTATCTCCCAAAGTTCATTTTCTATATAACTTGATGGGTATTTGGATGGATGAGTTGATCGATTCTTAGTTGGAGAGGTAGATGGATGGATCATGGATGGTAGTCGTATTTTTGTGTGTCTGGTCGGTGTTTTAGACTCGGCAAAAACTGTACATAGTTTGATTCGATGGCGACGGCCATGGCGATGTGATGGTCGGAAATTATAGTACTTTGAAGGTCAGGGTCGGCCCCCTTATTGTAAATTCTCTCCATCTCTGCTCTGCTCAGTGTTGTTTTGTGTGAACCTGTTTCCTGCATTTTGCTACGAGGAAATAGATCAAACCTTTGGCCCATGTTTTGGATATATGGGTAGAATATTATGGGCCTTTTAGGGCCCATGAAAAATACCTTCATCGCCATGGTGACCGATCTGTTGGTATAACTGGGTTGTGCAAAAAAAAAAAAAAAAGAGGTAAGAGAGAGAAAAAAAACAAAGGAAGTAAAGCACAAGGGATTCTCTGGCTCTAGCATAATGGAGTTATATGGATCAGCTTTACAAGTGAGTCGTGCACACAATAATTAGCCCCCGTCCTTTTTATTACACGTGAAAAAGAAATAAAATCAAAGGGCCAATAATTCCTCCACGCTAGAGGACGGTGCAAGTGGTCAGGTGTCACTGTGTTCATGTTCATGCCACTTCAAATTCAAATTCAAATTGCATCCCATATGACATCATTTCTAGTACATTATATTGTGATTAATGGAATTTTATCATACTATTAAAAAGATAAATCTATTCTAATGTTTTTATGACTAAAAATTAAACGTCTATACTCAATTTACAAATTTGATTAACATAAATATTTACTTATAACTCAATTTACAAATAATGTTTTTTATAAATGATATTTTTAATTGAATGTTAATAAAATATTAATATTAAGTATAATACAATATTTATATTTAAATTAAATCACCCTATAAAATTTTATATTTTATTAAACATTTTATTTGATATCTTATATTTTCTGTTCACTGAGATGGTAACGAGTGTATCATTATAAATGTCCAATGTAAAATTGAGATTAATTTATAAAATAATTTAAATTAAATAAATATTATTTTTATTTTTATTAAACATATAAATAAATAAAATAAAAAAAGATCGAACCAATCGAATTCCGATAGGATGGCACCGGTTATATTTTTTTATTCCCACGCCCGCAGGATTGACTTACGTATCCAATGGTTCCATGTTTTTTTTTTGCTTGTACACGCCATGAAAATACCTACAAATAGCCCCCATTATTGATGATTTTTTATGCATTGAAAAGGATGGGCAAACTTCCAATTTTCATCGAGTTGTCGCAATGTCTTACACAACAAAACAAAAATTTGTTTAGAATTTTCATTCAATCTCTACCGCTCTCTTTTTCTACAATTAAGAATTTAGACGGTCAGTCACACCTTCATTGGCCATAACTTAAGCATATGCCCACTCTCGCATATTCAACTCAGTATTTATATATTAACATATACTTTAACAAAAATTACAATTTTGCTGTCAACCCGTCATGTACATAAACTAATTTTTACTAATCTCATTAATAACTTCATTTCACATATTATATATTAAACCTACTTCATATCATATTTATCAAAATATCCAAAAATTTTTATATTTTTTACTTATATAACTTAACTTTTCTAAAATTTATATTTTATTACTCAAGTTGAGCAAAATTACCAGTTTGACCAAAAGTTCTTAATTTTGTACTCTGAATCGGTCCTAAAATTACTTTAAATAAATTGTGCTACAAAAATGCATTAATTACACTTTGTTCCCAAAAAATAGGTAAAATTATCATTTTTCCCTTCTGGTAAAAAATCATATTTTTGCCTATTTACCTTAAAAAAACTATCATTTTTCCCTTAATAGTTCAAAATAAACTATTTTATCCCCCATTAAGCATAAATGATAATTTTCCACTCATTTACCAAATATTATGGTTTTACCCTCAAACTCCCGAAAATAACTTTAGACATCTTTATTTGTATCAAAATCACCTCATAATCCCTTAGGCTATTTTTGGGGACTTTTCCACAAAATTTTTTCATTTATTGGCTAATTGGAAATTTCTAAATTCCATTTTAAATTATTGTTTACCGATCCTGGTTCACTTAAATCCTTGGTTTTCTTTCAAAAATTTTCGATTTTTTTTTTCGGTTTCCTTAGCCTGGGAGGATGGGTTTCACAGTTGCCCCTCGCTGGTAAAAACTGAGTTTTATCTCTCTAGAAAACTTTTACTATAAATCTCTGTTTGAGCTTAAAAATGGGTAAATTAAAGTAATTTAAAATCCAAGATTATTGTAAAGAGATGTAGGAAGCTATTAGCAACCTGATAGAGGGTAATTAAAAGGTGTGTGTTCCATTGTTAAATCAAATAAATAAAGAAAAATGTTAAATTATTATTTTTAATGATAAAAGGAAATGAGTAAGTTTAATTACTTAAAAATGAGTGTGAATATAAATTGTAAAACTTGAACAATCTCATATCCTTATTTTTTCTCCTATCACCTAATGAGTTGTCAAACTCACTCATTCACTTATCCCATCCCTTACGCCAAATGTAGTGAAACCTTAAAGGACAAAGTTAGAATTTTCACGATAAAATAATTATATACTAAGTTATTTTATTTACTTTTATTATGAAAAATTTTTATTTTTATATACATTTATTTTTTTAACTTATATTAATGAAAATATCATAATAGTAAAAGAAGTAGTGATAAATTGTTAATAGTATTACAACTAAAACGAATCAAATTATGATAGATAAATTTATCGTGTACACCTAAATATTAGGTCTTATGCATTCCTTATTTTTGGAGAAACTCATCCTTCAGAAAGAGATCTAGTGCAACAGGTGCCTCCATACTATTAACCATTGAGATTTTCTTGACTAGTTTTGGTCTTTATTTGTTTCATTTTCACATTTTTTTTTATTTTAAAATTTTTTTATTTACTATTTGAATCTTAAAATCACATTTTACCCTTATTATATTTATTTAAAATTTTAAATTCTGATTTGTTTCAATTTCTTAATCTAATTTTTTATTTCTGATTCAATTTTAAATTGGATAAATTCTAATTATTTATTCATGACCAATTATATAATTTCAATTATAATTTAACCATTTTCTAAGATTTTTGTTCAAATCAATTCCGGGCATAATTCGATTTTTTAATTTATTTCAACTCTTGCATTGAATTTGATTCGATATTAAATAGGAAGGTGCTACAATAATAATCCGCTTATAAGATTTTTGTTCAAATCAATTCCGGGCATAATTCTATTTTTTAATTTATTTCAACTCTTGCATTGAATTTGATTCGATATTAAATAGGAAGGTAATAATCCGCTTATAAGAAATGAATTTCAACTCCCAAAAAATTGCAACAAAAATGTATTAAAAAAACATAACCAAACACTCAGAATAATGAAATCAATATAAACATGCACAATTATAATAGAAGTTGATTTATTATTGTATATGAAGTGTGAAATATCATCAATGAAGGTTTGAAGAAACCACGCGTCATAAGCCTATTTGAGAGCCTGAAAAGAAGTAGGAGGTGGAGTAACCTGATATATATATATATATATATATAGATGACCATGAATAACAAAGTCAGCATGATTGACTCCTTATATTCTCTTAAGTGAAATGTGCATAAAGACACATGGGACGGAAGATGGTTGCTTAGTTTGATTGCTGACTAAAACTAGGAAAAATCCAGGAAGAAGTGATCCAGATGAAAGGATGCCAAGATTTGGAGTAGCCTTGATTGCAGACTAAAACATAAAGAAACTAGGAGACGAAAGGATGCAGCTGATTTGGAATCGGACAATGACCGGAGAAACAAAGATATGACCAAGAGGAAGAGGTTGAAGTCTTCCCAGGAACCGTTAGACTCCTCTCATACTATAATAATTTAGAATCAAAGATAATTGTTGAATATATTGTATGTTCACTTGATTCAATCAATTGTGTTACAATTTGTGGGAGATGAAGGTGATGACTATTACTTGCAATTGGGGATAGTTGCAGGTAACCCATTGCAGATAGATAGTGGCAGACTAGTGTGATGGTGATTTAAGAGTGTATTATTAGATATGATTGGCACTTAGAGTTATTTATCATTTACCTTTTCCCACTATTTTTTTCCCCATTTTACCTCCCCTCCTCTCATTCCTCTTAAAACCCTACTTCCTTCCCCTCATTCCTACACCAACCGGAAAAGAGAACAGTTCAGCCCGAAATGCACGAAAGGCATCCAAAAGTAAGAAGAAGACGACGGAAAATGAGGGGAAAAAAAGGAAAAAGAAGGGTAGATCAGACTATATATCTAGCTATAATGGCTATGCAGGAAACTCTTCTGTTTGTCACTGCAATCATGATCAAGTGCCTGCAGATGCTCTCTCTCTCTGAAAAAAGCTGATCTTAGAATATATCTCTATCTCTTTCGTTGTCTCTGCTTACCACCTCTCTTTTTTTAGTTTCTCTTATATGTCCTCCACTTACACTTCATGAGGGTTTCTGTAATATTCCTTACCTTGGAAATGTCGATCTTCCTGTAGGGATCTCACTTGGCTATTATATTCATGGATTCTGGAAATTGTGGGAGTTCGCAGTCCTCGTCAAGTGGCGGAGATGATGAGTACGATGATTCTGCTTCAAGGGCCAAAGAGCAACGGCCTCTTCATCATCACCATCATCATCTCTCCCAACCAGCTTTCACGTTCCTCCTCGACCCTAATTCCCTCTCAGCTTCTTCTTCGGTGCCTTTCAGCGCTGGTGCAATTCCGAGTTCTTCACCACTCGACCTCCTCTCGCCGCCCCACTCGAGTTACAACCTGCTCATGGCGGCCGGCGCTAGCTTCTCTTCTGGCCACTCCTACGATCTCCAAGTCGCCCCTCATATCGGCAGTGGGCCCGGACAGCCCAACCCTAGCGTCCACTCTGAGTACGATGGCTTCACTGGCTTCCTGGACGTCCACGCCGACCACCAGTCGCCGTCTTCCGGCGGCCATAATGTCCTGGCAGGTGCGAGTGGACCGATCCGTAACAGGAATCTCCCGATCTCCTGTCATCCTCTAGCTCCGTCGTCCGTCTCGTGGTCTCTGAGCGATCATCAGTCGACCGCCGCCCGGAACCCTAAAAAGAGGACTAGGGCATCCCGGCGGGCGCCGACTACCGTGCTCACCACCGACACGACGAATTTCCGAGCGATGGTGCAGGAATTCACAGGGATACCGGAGCCGCCATTCTCGAGCTCCTCTCTCTCCAAGAGGCTCGACCTCTTTGGAAGCGGATTGGCCTTGAGGTCGGCTGCGGCGGACGGCGGCAGCCATTTGGAGGCAATTAGGACTGCAGGATACCCTTTCCGCTCCTCAACCCAAAAGCTTCAACAGACGACGACGTCATCTCCATTAGCTTCATCATCGCCTTCACTGCTCATGAATTCGTCACATCCACATCCACTCCTCACCTTCCAGTCCTTACTGGTACAACAACCCCAAGGAAACATGTCCATGCGTACCAACGCCTTCGACGAATTGGCAGCCCTCGCAGCCGGACCGGAGGAGAGGCCGAGCAGCGGCGGTAATATGCCCCAAAGGGTCACTAGCTGTAAGTTGAACTACTCAACTACCGCTTCCCTGTCGGAAATTCAACACGATAAGGGTTTGGGCAACGTCATCTCTAGCTCGAGGGGAGAAGGTGGGGTGGATGCTTGGATTTGCCCTTCAGATTAAACTAACAGCTAGGGAGACCTTCTTGAGTAAGCAAAGCTTCATCTTATTACATATATCTCTCTATTATATTGAAGCATCATCAACTCTCTTAAATAGCATGCTGCTTGTTCCAGCTGCTCCTTCTTCCATTTCTGTTTTCTGATGGATCATTAGAGCCAGTTCATAACTTCATGTCATCTTCAAACTCTGTGTAGTCCTCTAGCTGGTGGCACAAGATCTGTTAGCTCTTGTCTTAAAGAAAGCTTGTAACCAGTTAGGTAGGTAGAGGAAAAATAATAGACAATGGAAATGAGAACATAGAGATGGAATCTAATTATGATGGGGGTTAGAGTGATAATTGGAGGACTAGCTTTATGTCCATGATTAAGACCCTTTAGACCTTAGAAGAGAGAAGAAATTGAATTTCCATGATGGGATACATGGAAAGCACAGTTTGCATAGCATATGAGATGCTGAAAATTGTTTGAATGCATTATATAAAATTGCCTATTCAGTGTTATAGGTAGGAATTGTGGGTAGCTGCAACATTACTATAAATATTGTCCTTCAATCTTTCTGTATATCATCCCCATTGCCAAGGATGATAGGGGAATGAATATATATGTTGTGGAGAATTAAAATGACAATAAAAGAAGCTAAATTTCATTCCACATAAATGTATCAAACTTGGTCATGCATGTTCCCATTTTAAGGAGATACCAAAACTTGAAACCCTAATATCTGAAGGATTCTTATGATTTGATGATTAAGGGCAATGACAAAAACTTGATTAAAGCCTTAATCTCATCATTGGGTTCAGAGTTGTGGGTATAAAGTGTGTTGCTTCCTAATCTATCTATTTGGATATTTATATTGCAAACTAGTTCTCAAGATGAGGGTGTTATAAAAATGTATTCAACCCAGTTGGCATATGATGAGGGGAAGAGAAGAGAGGGTCGTGCAAAGTGGGTGTGTGTGTGTGTCAGATATGTCATGTGTTAGTAACATCGCCGAGGTGTGGAGGCTTCTTGGCCCCATGGGAAGCTGGTGGGCTCCTCCGCCAGTCATAGTGGAGGTGCTGCTGCAAATGGCACTATCTCTGAGCACATCTTAGGTATTGTCTTCTGATTTGCCGGTCTATGTTGGTCTTCCACGTACTTAAATAGGCCTTCCATCAACATGGATTCAAGTTCAACCCTTCTCAAGGCACACCCAAATACGCCCAGTCAAGAGCCACTAATGACAGAGATCAATCTCACGTCTCCTTTCCTGCCTGCACCTGATACGTACACCACACCACAACATCATTGGATTCTTTGTTGGTCCATTTTCTTCTCCCATTTCATGATGCCCATTAACGACTTTCAGCAAACGAGGGGGAACTGAACTGATGATGAATAACTATGTATCTAGAGAGAGAGAGAAATCAATGGCAACTGGCATAGCATAAGTGAGCTGAAATCATTATAGGAGTGACCTCCCAATAATTTAATCATACCCCTTTGCTTCTCTCTCTCTACTACTAAAAAATTAAATAAAATCATCCTATAATATAAAATTAACTATAATATTATATTATATATTCCATTCTCATCATATAAAATATTGAATTTTGGAGTACCAGTCCAATTATATTGTTCTTACATCAATCACTTTTAGTTATAACATTTTTTTTATCCTTTAAAAAATCCTTAAAGTATAGGCAATATTAAAAATTTTCTAATACCACTCCATAATATTTTAAATAATTACTTTATGATATATATTTGTTGAAAAATATTTCATTTCATTATAAATCCTTCTTTATTAGTTTATACACTCATTTTTTAACTGCCCTTCCATTATGAGTGCCAACCCACTTCCATTTTATTCATTTTGTTTTTAATTTTAAAATTATTTTAATAAATTTAGTTATTTATCTGATTCTAAATAATTTCCACAACATTATAAGTGAATAAAATAGTTTTAAAAAATTATAATTCATTGCTGGTTGAATTTATACACGACCATTTTTTTTAATTTGAGTTCAATAAAAAAACTGTGTAAATTGAGGCCTAAAATGTTACCTTAAATTAAGAAAAAATTTCTTTTACCCAAAGTATTCGTATGATAAGTCGTGGAGCTAAGTGAGTCATTAATTGGGCCACATGGGATTTCTTTGAAGGCCCACTTGGAAGTATCTTTAATGGGCCGAATTAATGTGCTGACTCTATTACTACAACGACGAGGTGCAAACGGCATTAATTGATGGAGTGCTGCCGAATAATAATAATAATTTGTATTATAATTATGAAGTAATTTTAAAATAAAAATCAAAAGCAATGATAAAATGTTTAGGGTGTTGGAGATTTTCTTGTATACAAAAATAATATGCATGATATATCTAATATCAACGAAAGGTGAAGGTAGAAACCAGATAATTCAATTTATATGTAATTATTTTATTGACTTCATTTTTGTATAATTTTTATTAAAATTAATTTAAATAAATATTTTTATAAATATTGAGATTTTAATGAAAAAAATATTTATAATTTAAATTATTAGTAAAATATTTTTATTTGAATTAAACATATAAATTAATTAAATAATGTTTTTAGGTGAAAAGAAATTCAAATTTGAATTAGGCGCTTGGAATAATTTACTGATCATTATGTTGGCAAAAGACAATCATCACGTGATATAATTGCCCAATTATATTATAGCATAATATGAATTATAAATAATAATTTATATCATATAAAGTTTTTATTTAGACCACATATTTACTTTTTGATTCATTTAGAAACTCATGGCATGTATAAATTGAAATTTGAATAAGGATGCGGTATTTTTTAATATTAATAATTTAAAATGACATTAAATATATTAAATTCACTATATATATAAATAACAAAATTAATATATATATAGAAATCCATAAATTATTATATAAAGTGTTGAAGATGGAATTAAGATAATATAATAAAAATTATATCATATATATTTTATAGAAATATTGGAGTTAAGAATAATCCCTAACTATATGAAATAGCCACAATGATTATCTTATATATACATGGCTATATTTAAACACTTAGACCGACAAAAACTATATTCTATGCCTCATTGCTATAAATGAATTAAAATAAAAGGATAAAAAGGGAAACATAAACTACACCAAAACATGGCTCTGCAAGCACGCCATTATTTAGCAAGTCGATGAGTTGCGGTGTACACAGCACAGCCTGCATTGCATGAGGCGCTCCCACGTCAATTAATTAATAAACTAATCAATTAATTAATTATTAATAAGTATCAATTAATCATTAATAAACATTTTTTTTTGTGAAGGATGGTGTGTGGGGGTAACTTTTGAAAATCTTAGTACGGAGCATGTGAGAGCTCGTGATTGTGACGCACATGCCTCTGGCAATGATTTATTAAATCCCTTAGGAGCTTAATTTACTGAAATTTTGATTATTTTATAATAAAAACATTACAATAATAAGATTATCAATAGATCGGATTGGCACCAGGTGAATTTTGACCGACCCGCAATGGGACTCGAATCCGACATAGACTAGATCCGATTCCCGAAATCCGCATAGACTAGTTCGATTTTCGAGTTTTTCTAACATATCTAGTCTATGTCAATGTGATAGCATTTTAAACAACAATTATCGTCATCACTCTCATCTCTCAAGGACTGAAGTGTCAATTCGGTTGAGATCCGACCGAGCTTGAACCTCTCACCCGTTTTCAAAAATTGAAATTCGAAAATAAAATCTTATCATCGGAAAAGAAACACGCGTACACACGCTCTCCCCTGTCTTTCTCTCTCTCTCTCATCTTATTTTCGTTTTCCTTTTGCTTTAAAAAAAAGCGGAAAACATAAGGGAAGAGTAGCTGCGCTGCGACTACCACTCCCCTACTCTTATATCTCCCAGCTCCGTAAGCTAAGCAAGCAAGGCGAATCGAAGCAATACCCAAAAAGCTCAAGTAAGTCCTCTCTTCCCTCTTCTTCCCATAACCGCATTCTCTCTCTCTCCCCTCCGTGTCACCAACTCGAAGAGCTGCTTTGACATTGCATGATTGCAGAAGAGGAGTCTCACATTTTGTTGTCTTTGTCTGCTCTATTCTAACTCATTAGAGTTTCATCCTAGATCAGCGCAGCCATGGAGAGGAGCACCCCCGTGAGGAAATCCCACACTAACACCGCAGATCTACTCACCTGGTCCGAGACTCCGCTTCCGGATCCGCTGGCTCCCGGCTCTGCCTCCTCACGTTCCGGCGCCCGCCCTCACCAGGTGCTACTTCTTCTGCGGATTTCAGGCCGTTTCCTCGTGATTTTTGCTCCTCTTTATCTGATTGTGTGTTGATTTGCTTGGTTCCGTGCCGTCAATGGTAGCCCTCGGGGGTCAGCAGGGTGGTCTTTGGCGGCCAAGTGACCGACGAGGAAGCTGAGAGCTTGAACAAGAGGTGAGATCTATCATCCTCTGAATTTTCACCGCATTTAAAAAATTTCCAAAAACAATTCTTTTATGAACATTTTCTTTTGTATAAACGCTCTTCCTCTCATTTTCTGCCTCCAATATTTTTCGTTCCCTCTCCTCTTTTCGGCCTCTCTGCAGAGCTGTCATTGTTCCTTCAACTATAGCCTCTCTCTGTTCCTCATCTACGATTTTTCTCCGGAATATATTCTGTCTGTCTGCTATCATCAAAATATCTTCCATTGATATATATCTGCCGATCTGTAACTGATCTACATGTCCGATGAACATATATTGAAATGAAAATTAACCCGTTTTATCTGGATTTGATTTCCATTGACTTTGCAAAGACCGGTTTCATTCTTCCCCTGTGATTTTGATCTTTCTTGGTATTTTGCTCAAGATTTTTTCACCAGTTGACTGTTATGATCTTGTGTATCTCAATTAGATCTGAATCCTAGACTGACTGAGATTTCACTCCTGATGAGCTCTTGCAAACATTGTTTGTTCCTTCACAAAAAATGCAAGTTATTTTATCTATACCTCTTATATAGTAGAATTGGCCATGGAGAGAGACCAGACCACGCAGTTGATTGGATCTACACTAGCCTAGAATATATGTATAGATGTACTGATCAACCAAAAACCTTTCTATTATCATTGTGAATTTTGATTAGTTCATGATCTTTTAGACTTGGTGTTCTTCAAACATGTTTAAAGTTACTTTTTACTGCCATAGCCATCAGAAACTGATGAACAAATTATTTTGATTTGTATTTAGAAGCAATTTCAAACTCTTAGATACTATAGAACAAAGTTTGATCATTTGAGGGGAAATATATATCTCAAAAGCTAGATTCTAAGGAAGCTTTGTAGAGGGAGAAGACTCTAGATCTTTGGGAAGTGAGAATCCTACCTTTTTCCGCTTATCTTGGCAAGACTTTGATTTGTTAAATAGTCTTTCCTTATCTTCTCCATTTATCACTAAATTTTCTCCTACTTTTCAATTTCCTATAGAATCAATTAGTAGTTTTTGTCCTTTCCATCAATTATCATTTGAGTAACCCCCTTCATATTTTTAGTTTAACTTTGGAGCATTTTTACCCCTTGATGATCAAATTTTTATTAGGGTGGTATATTTGTTATCAATTACACTATTTTCCTTATAATTTGTTGTCTAATATGAACCTTTTCCTCTTTTTCTACAACGTTCTAGACTACTCTTCTTTCTATCTTTCTTTACCACTTTTAAGTTTAGAACACACTTCTATTCTTATCTGCACATCACCAGTGAGCTAGTGCATTCAGCATGCACGAGGGAGAAGACAAGGCAAGGAGGAATACCATGGGCTGACATTTTGAGCAAGAATAAAAATTATGCTATATACGAATAAATTATATATGATAAAAATTATATAATTAAAACATTTTCATTTATATACAACAAAATTGTATGGCTAAAACTTTTGTTGACAAAATAAATTTTTGCCACAATAAATTATGTGGAATAAAATGTATTTAATATATATACATACCACAAAATCTATGTGACTAAGAATTTTATGGGTATATAACAAAATAAAAGTTATCATATAATAAAGCATCATATAAGGTAAAATGTATGGTCGTTTATACGAATATGACATAATTATGTTGTATACGATAACAATTATATATAACTAAGAATTTTGTTTTATATGATAAATTATTATATAAATATATACGATAAAAACAATTTTGTTGGTATGACTAAATATTTTGTTGGTAATATACAATTTTACCAATGTCTAATATAATATATTATTATAGAGCATATTTATCTGAGATTTTGATGTGGGATTTCAGCAGTTTATTGAACAAAATTCCTATTGTTCAACAAATTATTGAAATAACACATCCATACTATAACCACTCAAAATTCCTAAAATAACAGTCACATAAAAATCTCCTAAGAAAAACAAGTTCTAATTACAATTTGTCATATAGGCAAAAATATTAGTCATATGGTTTTGTCATATTTATATTTATTAATAAATTTTCATATACAGTATGGTTAGGTCATAATCATATATATATATATATCATATAAAATATATTATACTCCACAATTTTTTTTGTAATAAAATTTTATCTTGTTGACAAAATTTCTGGTCATATAATTTTTTCGTATGCAATAAAATTCTTAGTTATATAATTATTATCATATATAATATAATTATATCATAGCATTGTATATTTTATATCAAGTACATCATATTCCACATCTTTTTTCTCATGCTCAGTTGAGTAGTTCTTGCCGTCACCCAGCCTTGCCTTATCTTCTACTGGTTGCTGCATGCTGATTATGTTAGCTAGATGGTTGTGCATATATGTGGGAGAAGAGAGGTTTTGTTCTGAACATGAAGCAGTGAAGGAAGATAGAAAGAATGGTAGTCAAAACATTGCAGAAAAGGAAAAGTTCATGTAAGATTAACAGCCTTGCACCTTGAAAATAAATAAAATTTTATCTTAAATAGTTTTTATAACTCAATATTAAGTTACACTGCCACTTTCACCAAGAAATTCAATGGTTTCATATTAAACCTTTGTTTTATGCCTAGCAATTATTGGGAGGTCCATACATGCCCCTGATATAGTTCCTTCATTTTTTTACCGTATAGGATTTGTAATTTTCTCTCTTTTCTCCGATCAGAACTAAGATGTGTTTGGCACTTTGGAGTTATTTCAAATGGAGAATTCAATATATTATTTTTTGGTTAACTTCTTCTGCGTTTATCTATCCCAGGAAGCCATGTTCTGGCCACAAACTAAAGGAGATCACGGGAAGTGGCATATTTGCAGCCAATGGAGAGAGTGATTCATTGGAATCTGGAGGGAATCCAGCTTCATATAACAGAACTGGAGTTCGGATGTACCAGGTATATTATTTCCCTCGGGTTGAAGTATTATTTTTGGCTTTTTGAAGTTTGATAGTCCTATCAATGCATTGAGTTGCTGCTTATTCATATTTTTAGCAAACACTTGCTGGAATTAGCCATATCTCCTTTGGGGAGGAAGAAAGCATATCTCCCAAGAAACCCACGACACTGCCTGAGGTGGCAAAGCAGAGAGAGCTTAGTGGAACATTGGAGAGTGAATCTGACGTGAAGTTGAGGAAGCCAGTTTCAGATGCCAAGTCCAAGGAGCTCAGTGGGCATGATATCTTTGCACCACCTCCAGAAATATTGCCAAGGCCAGTCCCCAATCGTGCTCTGGATACAAACCAAGAGATGGGAGAGTCTACTCATCGTCAACTACGCACTTCTGTCAAAGTGTCAAATGTGAGTATATGCTTGACTATTCTGATGCAATCTATTCTTTTAACTTCTGATAGTGCATTTTGTCAGACTCCAGTGCCAATTTAAAGCTACCCATATTCCAACTATATAATAAGAGAGAATTTTGCAAAGAAATTATTTTCTTATGAGTGGAGTGAACTCGTTTTTTATTTGGTTGGATCTGCAAAGCACTGGTTTTATTTTATTCCTATTTTATGCTTTTTGAAAGAGTCGAAACATGTGGTCCCTGAAGATAATTAACTAAGGATTCTTTTGAAAGATAATCTTGTTTTCGTTCTGTCTACACAGCCAGATAGCTTTTTCAGTCAAGTGGCAATAAACTGTTTTCTATTTTCTATTTTCCTTCACATTTGGGATCTAAGATTTGCAGTAAGCTTCTAACCGAATGATCCAGAGAGCTAGTAGTCGATTCATGATGATCATCAATTTTTGTGCTGTATTGGATCATAATTAGCCTGCGGGAGGTCAGACCAGTATCACCTCCAACGAGGAGCTTGTGATGAAGACAGCCAAGAAGATCTACGACAAGAAGTTTGTTGAGCTCTCTGGGAATGACATCTTCAAGGACGAGGCGTCCGCCGCATCTGCCGAGAAGCCCCTGAGCTCCGCCAAGATGCGGGAGATGAGCGGGAACGACATCTTTGCTGATGGGAAGGCGGAGTCGAGGGACTACTTTGGCGGTGTCCGCAAGCCCCCCGGCGGCGAGAGCAGCATCGCCTTGGTTTAATAGGTGACAAAAAGGAAAATTTAGGGCTAACTTTGAGTTACTATTCTTGGGTTCTTGTTGGTTTGACCTTCTGCTGCTGCTGGTGTTGTTGCCACTAGCCAAGCTGCCGCTGGTGCATGCAGCTTGGGACTTGAACAAAAGCTTGACATCTTTACTGCTGTGTTATGCTTAATTATGATTCGGGTGTTGTTAGGATCATAAAGAAAACATAATTGACTGGAGGATATTTGTAAGGAATGGCTGGCCTTGTGCATAACATTGGTCTGCCAGATTTACCACATATCTATCTTTATCTGCCTGTTAAGAGTCCTCCGTGTTGGAGAACTACAAAGTAATCTCATTTTTTTTTTAAGATTGAAAACCCAGTGGGATGTGGCAGTGGTCCTTTATGACGTCACCCTACAATAATTGCTCTATCTTTTGACAGCTTTGTTCCTGCCACCTGCATGTTCTTGGCATCTTTTTTTTTCCCTTAATGGACACTATAATCAAAAGCATCACTTTTTCAGCCGGTCCTATTCTAACCTCATTTCTTGTTTCCGGGCTGTGATGCGACTGGTCAGGGCTTCTTGGGAAAGTTTATCTTGGGAAAGTTTATCTTAGGAATCAGAGATACATAGTGGTTAGAAGAAGAAATTCTGGCTAATTCTCTGTGGGTAATAATATTAATAGTGATGATCCCATATTCCATCGGGCCAGGACTATGGACTAACGTCCAGGCATGCATACCTAGGGAGGCGGGAGGAATGTCCAAACAGAAGCATCAAAGGCCCATGTCCAGTAGTAACATGGGTGGTAGTAGATAAGATATATGGAAGCCGTGAAGAGACACGAGAAAGCAATGAAAAGTGAGGACCATTTGTCCTTCATCTTCTTCTTCCTCCCTCATCGCCCAGTTTGTGGCCTCTTTTCATGTCAATTTTAGATCCAATAATTGACAAATGACACAAAAAAGCCATCCTGACTAGCCAAGAATCAAGTCTGAGAGCTGGATGTGGGCAAAGAGATAAGGACTGGAAGCATGACCCATCTCGCCCCTACCTTCATCGGTCCAAATAAGAGTCGTGGATCACAGTAGCGTTAATTTACTTTGCACTTTTCACTTTTCTCTACGTGATAATAATATTAAATATTCTCTATTTTTTATAATCACTTTAACAATCTAAAATTTAAAATTAACTTATTAATATTTTTAAATTCATAAAGTTAAAATTAAATTACTATTAGTTAACACTCCTAAAATATTATATTCACAAAAATAATATCACGATGGTATGTGCTAATATATTGTTCCTACTTTCAAAAATATATATAGTTTATTTGTAGATTATTAGCCTTGATCTTATTTCTTTAGAAATATAAGGAAACTTTCTCTAAGTACCATTATCGATTTCTCTGTTATTGGAACTGCATAGAACCGGTCACGTGCTCCTATATTTACAATCATTCACATATTTATAATTATAATAGTAAACCCAGTATAATTTAATATTCATAATATATATTATTTATTATGAGAATACTTTATTAAAAGTATAACAATATAATATCAAATATAAATTTGCAATATACCTTCAAAAACGTCCTAGACATATATGTTAGCTTATAGGTTTCTTTTCATCCTAGTTCATGAAAATTGGCTAATATTTTAAAGTAAATTTTAAAATTTAATACATATTTTAAAATAAAAATATGAAATATTTTTATTAGTGTTGAGTATTTTAATTAATACAACATTTTATGTTTAATCAAACATTAATTATATCCATTCAATAATTGAATTATCACAAGTTCACATAATATAATTTCCTTATATCCACTTATTTTGTTGCTACAAATCAATATAGTAAAATAATATATTATGGACTATATGTTTAAATAAACTTTCATTTACATGTTATATTATTTGTATGAGCACTATTATTCAACCCCAAATATATCAAATAAAATATAAGACTATTGAGAAAATATATTTTTTTATTTTAAGAGATCTAATGTGTATATAACTCTCAAATTATTTGACTTACTAGACTAATGTTATTTACATTTATTCCTCTCTTGTCCCATACCAAACGACTTATAATACCATTGACAAACAAAAATAACCAGAGTGTTTTAGACTTTAATTCACAATCTTTGCACTATTAACTCTATGTGATAAGATTAATTTCGAGCTTAATATTAATTTTTGAGTATGTCCAATTTTTTACAATATTTTATTAATTCTTATTTTTTATACTGAACTCGTTATTTCATTGCATATATTATTTACGAGATAAGGTTAATAATATATTTCAAAACATTACCTTGAACCCACTTTCAATAAACATAAATTTAGCTCACTTTCATCAATAATGGGCTCGTCACATTTTCTACTATGGATCTAAATCCTAACTCTCCATAAAGGTTTTCAAGGATATCCAAGTAGTGTTCATGCTATCATTTACAAATTATTCATGTCATTCCTTGCACGTGTAAGTAGGGAGATCGATGTTACAATAAATTGAACAATTTAGATACAAGTTATATTTAATACTATATATTTTCCTTTAATTATATATATATATATATATATATCACTCGGTTTTGCCTCATTTTCAATTAGTTTTCTAATTTTATTAAATTTTTAATTCAAGTTCTTAATATTCTCTTTATTTATATTTGGGTCCTTAACTTATCAATAGTTACGATTTAGTTCATAAATTTTCCAAATTTATAATTTAATCCCCAAACTTTGTTATTCATAAAACTAAGTTTAAACCTCCCTGATTCAATACTATCATAACACTAATCGTATTTCCTATGACCCCATGAGCATTTCAAGGTTTAAATTATCTAATTTGACCTATAAACAACTAAGATTGAAACTTCGTCAGAAAATTACTTTTACGAAGAGAAATCTTTGAATTCTTACCAGTGATGCATGGCGACCAGAGTTCTCGGTAGGGAAAACTAGCTCTCTTCTTAGGGTTCCTCCTAGTATCAAACGACACTTTGATTGATGGCCTGAGCTATCAAAATTCGAGTCGAAAAGATTTCAGTAAGAATAAACTGAAACTGAAAAAATTATAGCGAATGGTAGTGGTGGAGACTTACCAAGGTGATGAAAGAAAATGTGGACTACACTAGGGATGGTGTGAGGCTCTCGACTTGGCAATGGGTGGTCATGACACACTTAAAACTATGCTAGACACAAACTGTGTTTGCTCAGGCTTTGAAGTCAAAACACTGTGCAATCCCGTTTGGGCTTCTCGGATGGTTCTTATGCATGGTTAAAGTCTGCTGGACCTTGTGCCGACCTTTCTGATTAAGAAAAAGTCCCTTGTCGATTTCATCAAAAAATTAAATATTGTAGGGATTTTGAGCGTTTAAGGTGTGAGAATAATGAAAAGTTTGTATTTCATTTCTGATTTTGTCGTTTCCAATTTGGCCTGCCCTATCTCGCTCGCTGAGTATGTTCGACGTTGAATACGACATTGTGTGCAGGTGTGTAAGCATTACACATGTGAGCTGCTATGTGGAACATCGTGATTGACTGGGCTGTTGACGTGGAACCCTACTCAAGGTCCATGTCATCCTTTGACTATCTAATTTGTCACGTGTCGATCTCCCATTAGTTACTTAATCCGACGTGGCTGTTAATTGAATATAATTATCAAACAACCATTAAGACTTTGTCGTATGTTATCCTCTGATTAATTGACTTAAATAAGTTAGGTTTCTCATATAGTTGACCTAAAATTCTTTTAGTTGATTGTAGCTAACTGTCACATGTCAATATCTGATTGGTCAACATTTTTATATATTTACTTAATGATTGACAGAGCGCATTCGTCATACAAAGTCCCTTGATTGGTTGCATGCGATGATGATTATGATTAGGTGGGCCACATTGATTAGGTCGGACGATTAACCATGTTAATTGAATTGGGTTCCGCTAACCTAAAAACGTAAATCGGCCGTAGTAGGCTCAATTCGACCAATTTTCTAAGAACTGAAATTTTATAAATTTATTTTCTAATTGGTGGTTCCTTATAAATTCAACAGAAGGCTAATTATTTTTTTTATTAGCATTATTTTTTCCTGTGATTTTCTTATTTATCTTATAGATGTAATCTCTTAAAGAAATATTGAAGTGATGTAAAGTTGTTTTATATTATAAGTCTTTTATTCACTCCATTCTACAAGGGTGATGATATTCACTTTAGTTGAATTGAGTGGACATGACAAGTTGTCATTGAACTAAATTGGAAAATCGGGATGGGATCTAACATTAAGGCCTATCGTTTATGAAAATTGATATAAATCCAATGCTTATGAAAAGATAAAAATGACATCCATAAGATTAGGAACTTTGATATTCCAACATATATCTATTGTGATTTTTTAAGTGGTTCGTCAAATAACAAGTTAACCTCGGTTATTTTGTATGACCATATGATGGAGGATGGGTATGGTAATTCAATAAATGCCTACCTCTAGAGGTCATGTCAATTACGAATGGATAATTGAGGTGAAAGTGAATAACAGTAGATTGATTTATCCTAGTATACGAAAAGTCATATTACGATATACATATCAATTAAGGCATAATATTTATAAAATATTGGGTTATAATAATGTGTATGTTCTAATGTTCATTAAGAGCCTCTAATTCATTTTCTAAATATTAGGTTAAATCCTATTTTCATAAAACCTCAATTTTATAACATTAAGCTTTAATCTATTTTTATAAACATGAACTATTGACCCATTTTTTTATAAATATAATGTATAAACTCATCTTCATAAATATTAAGCCCATTTTTATAAACATAGGACAATAGTCTTATTTTAATAAACATTTATTTAACCTAATTTCACTTCCCTAAAATTAAAATTTAGCCAAATTTTATAACCATTTATTATATTATTAAAAGAGATACACAAATACGTGTGAGTACCACTTTGAATTTTAAAATTTAACTCACAATTTATTAGCAAAGAATAAGAAAAATTCAAATACTAAAAAATAAATTTAAGTACCTTAAATTAAAACTATAAAATCAAACATTTGGAATTAAAAGTCGTGACTTTATACTTGTTTCCATCTTCATAACATTTTAAATCCAATTATATCTTCTTGTGACTTTAAATTCAATTATATATAAATCTTGACACGCACGCTTCTTAAGATCCAAACCCTATTCAAATTATCTAAACCCAACTCCAAAATATATTTTTTTGGGATCAATATTTTTAAAAATTCAGACCCAAATTTAATTACTTAATTGGGCTGGTACAAAAGTCCATAGGACCCATATCAATTTCAGGCTCATATAAATATGTGTTTCCATACCAAATCCACAATCCAAAATTAAAATCTCAAACACTTCACAACCCAACAATTCCTCCGTACACCCATTAATTTGAGTCTCGGTACCATCAAACTTGTAAATATTGTAATTATTTTAATATTATAAATAAAAAATATTCTCTATATTATACAATTTATAATATTATTATTAACCGTTTGTTTGGAAGGTAAGATTTTCACTCTAGAGAATTAACATATTGTCCTCACACATTTACAATTTCTAGGTGCTTGTTGTGACAAGCACCTAGAAATTGAATTTTAATTTGAATTTATTATTATTAGTTTAATATCATATTAACAAATTTACTTATGCATCAATATTTATTAATAATATTATTATAAATTATGAAACTTAAACTTTTAAATTTTATATATTAACTTATTTTAATTTAAAAAATATAATAAAATATTAATATATATATATATATACACACACACAAAAAAAGAATTTTGATGAAGGATGGTTGTTTATTGAATGAATAGGTGTAGTGTCAGATAAACCTCCAATCAGATGAGGCGGCTGACCAGCATGAGTTGCTGGCTATAAAATATTATACATAGCTTATGATCTACGCCAAGCCTGCTGCCTCCCATCCTCGTGCGCCCCCTCTTCTCTTCTTTTCCGTACAATTATTAGAAATAACAAATTAATGGGTTGTTGGGTCTCCTCTCTCTATTGAATGACAGGGACGTTACAAAGAAAGAAGGATCCAGAAGAGAAGGATAGTGAGATAAGGTGCGGGACCCAAGTACCCATCGGGGCGGTCCTCATCCTCATCTTCACCCCTCCGCTTTCTCACTCTCTTACTGCTGCTTCTGCAACAATGATGTCATACTGTAATACAAAATTGGAATTGTTACCATTATTTTAACCGGGGAAATTGAATTCAGGGCCATACTTCCCACTCAACTACACGCCATATTCAATGCCATCAGAGGGACTTTGACGGAGCCCCGCAAGTGGCCGATATCTATCTGATGGGCGCACTATGGAGAGTTCTAGAGGGTGGTGGTAGGTAACTAACAAGGGAAGGAAAGGGAAAGGAAGGAGATCAAGCAAAATCTAAAAGCAAGAAAACTCATTATAAGTTCTGCACGCCTCAATCTCCCACTGGTCCCCGCAAATTTAAGATGGACATTATTCTATGGTATGGGACTGCTTGCAAGTAAGTTGGATATGAGGGGAGAGTAATTTTTAGAGGCATAGTCCTATAAGGAAATAGGTAGGGGGAGACAAGGCTATTTAGATGGGGGTAGGAAAATAATTCACATTTACATGGAAAACACGAGCTAGGCACATATTAATAAAAACAATTTTTACCAAGAAAAATAAATTACTTAAATATTATTATAATATTCTCCTAAAATATTTTTTTATATTCTCTATGTTACCTATTAAAATATTATATTATATTTATTAATCATATATATAAATACATCTATTGTAAAATTCTATAATTTACTATTATATCAATATTAAATACATTTGATTCATTCTCCTATCATTTTATTATGTTTATGTTATTGGAGTTAAATTGAGAAAAACCTTTTAAATACTATCATACGGAGATTGATTCCTAGTCGAGTTCATTTTTATTAAAAGTATCACTTTTTTAACTTTACTTGCGTCTCTTCTTGTTGCCGATGTGAGGAACTCCACTCCATTTGTACCAATTAAGACACTTACCACCAGGTAGTCCCTTTTATTTCGTCAATTACAACAACTACTATAGTGGGCTTGCCTCCAACCTTCGTACCACCGAGCTCCCTACCGATCCATCTTAATATTAATAAGGTATAAGTCACACATGTGATAATAATCAGGTAAGAGATTCTATAACTAATATAAGACGTGGATGCCCATTCTCCTTGCCTCTCTCCCGCACCTCCAACCAACTTAATCACAATGCTGCCCACAATATCATCAAAGATTTTCATCTTTCTCTAGCTTGGTCACTTGGTCACTAATATGGTTTCAAGCCTATTTTTTTTCTTTTGTAACATTTGATATCCCGCAAACAAATTGCCCGAACCATATTTGGGTCATTCACACTCTCATCCTCTTTTAAGTCCAACAAATTTTAGGCACTTCTCTCTTTTCTTATTAGCTCTTAATTTTCTTTTATAAAACAAATATGGATTGTTTAATCCATGTGCAATAGCCCACATTTCTTATATAGATCAGGTGTAATACTATAAATTGCATCAAAATAGTAAAAAATTGATCAAATAAAGTCAAATAGGTTAAGTTGTACCGAAAATTGATTAAATCATTCAAAAAATCAGTAAAGCGGTTGAATAATAAAGGAAGTGGAGATATATAATATATGTAGAATATTATTATAATACTTAATTTATGTGTACAGTATAATGAGTTTATATAGGTTTAATAAAGTATTTATATGAATAGATATAATAAATTAAAATAATACAAATAAAATCTAATAATATCTAAATAAAATATGGGGAAAATCTAAAATAAACTCATGTCTATTGGTAATACATAGGGCTTGTATTTTTTAATTTGTACGTACCCATTTCTTGTGGTTCATTAGAATTATGACTTGGTAATGTCTCTCAGGGCTTTGTCTTTTAACTTGTGATTTCTTTTGGTAATGTCTATTGGGACTTCTTGACTTGTGTGTACTCATGTTTTGTTATCTCTTAGTAATGCTTATTAGGGATTGCGTATCTTTACTTGTGGTGTCTTATACCTTTAACTTAATTTATTGTCTATTACTCCGAATAAACTCAAATAAAACTCAAGGTTAGATATAAATAAAATAATTAATGCATGATACATTAATGAATATGTCCGCTAAGAAAAAAAGGATAAATAAATCAATTGAAGGTAGAATGAGCCAAATGTAAAAAATGCCTTAAGATAATCTATATAAATAATATATATAGGATAGACCATTTGTGTGAAAGTCTAAAAGAAAAGAATTGAGATGAATTTTGATAAATACATTATAATTATAATTTAGATACTAAATATAAAAATTTTTTTAAATGAGAAAGATATATGTTAAATTAAGGAGTACACTATTAATATAAAAAAAGAATAAATTCATTGAAAAATAAAGAAATTGTGTTTGACTGAATTAAGGCTAAATTGAATAAATATGTTTAAAAATAGTATTTATACTATTTTTAAAAAATAAAGATATACTAAAAAATTTGAAAGAAAAATATTGAACTAAATTGAAATTTTGTCAGAAATCAAAATTTCGTTTCTTGATATTACAACAAAAATGATAAAATGAAAGAAATATCATGTTGAGAAATAATACACATAATGAAGAAGAATGGATTCGGGGCCGGGTGACGGCACCTTACCCCCACATGATTGTATTTCAAGAGTTTTCCTCAATAAGGCTCTCATACCATGAAGAACAAAGGAAGGGGTATAGAAAATATATATAAAATATTATTGTAATACTTGATTTATGTATACAATATAATGTGTTTATATAGGCTTAATGAAGCTTTTACATGAATAGATACAATACATTAAAATGATACGAACATAATATAATAATATCTAAATAAAATATAGGAAAAATCTAGCTGTATTTGAATAGACTCATGTCTATTGGTAATGCCTGTTATGGCTTGTTTCTCTTTACTTGTACACACTTATATCTTGTGGCTCTATTAGGATTATGGTTTGGTATCACCTCTTATGGATTGTGTCTCTTCACTTATGGTGTTTTATGGCTTCAACATAATTTATTGTCTATTACTTGTAATAAACTAGTCGAAATGGACCAATTCAAAAAATATACACATGATCGGCTCATTTGCACAACCTGTTCACCCTGCACAATAAAAAAAATGATGAAATAGCATGTAATTATGAAAAAAAACTAAATAAAAGCTGACCAATTCATCCGGAGAGACAATTTCCCTTCTATGACAACATGCATTTTTCTCTAAAATTTTGAGTTTCCATTTTTGGATGAACTCCATTATAGAGATTCGAAATTCTCTTTCTCATCACGAAAATTTATGTTCTTAGTGGCATTTGAATCGCCTACTCGACATCCTCTATAAACCACTATCCTGAACCAACATGGACATAGTAATACCAATGTCGATGAGATAAAATAATGCCACAACCCAAAATACTGAAAAGTGAACACTTGCTTTTAGGGTCATTTTTATTGCATTCGATGACAAAAAATGACTGGGAAAACTGTCATAAACTCTTCATGACGTGATCTAGCCTTTTTTGCAGCCATCACGAGCTAAGCATAAGTCACGTGGTCGTAAATCGCTATGAAATATCCATGTTCTATTTGATTTTGGTTAAACTTAGTTGATCTTTATTTTAAGGCACATCCGACCATTGTTTGAGATACTACTTGAGCTAAGGATATGGCCAAGGAAAATTTTAAACCCTATTTTTCATAAAAAATAAACCGAAAATATGGAACAAAAAATTTAAAAAAACTGAGGTTCGATTTAAATCGGGGTCACAAAAAGTAACCAATATTAGTTGGAAGTGGTCCAATGTGAGACAAATTTCACTAATATTATAAGAGAATTAATCTAATTAAAATTTGGAAGTAAGAGTTAGATTGAATAAGAGTGAACTAGAATTAAACATAATTGAATCGTATCGAACTAAGAGTACCCGATTAGAAGATTCATCTTTTGAGATGACTCATAAATGGAAAAAATGGTAAATTGAGTCTCACACATTGTAGAAAATAAATTTAGAAATTTATGTAAATTAGAGAACCAATCGAATTGGGCCTAAATCAGTCGAAAAACGATTTCAAATCACCATAATTTGGTTCGATTGAATCGATCAATAATCCAACCGGATCAACGCAGTAAATACAATCAACAGACTAATTTGCAAGGTCAGTGCCACATGGACAGTCACAATCAACCAACAAACGTCACGTGGAAAATACGTTTGGTTAGCTACTAGACAAGCGATCTAAAGCACTTATCAATCATAACATGAGATGTGGTAAACGTTAATGATTAACGAAAAGAAATCTCAATTAGCAAACCACATCAGTTAGGTTGGCGAATCAAAGAGTGTCACATAGAAAGTGTGTTGAGTGATATGTGGTAGTTAACAATAGCCAATGAAGGATTGAGTGACTCGGATTATCATGTCGTAGGACATAACTAATCTTGGAATGACATGGGGTGCTGACACATGTTGGCCAATGAAAAACCTCACATATTTAAACCGTCTAATCATAGAATCCCATGTGGCAATGACATAATGGTTGTATGATGACCAAATCCTATCAACTACCACGTATGATCAAGCAGCCAATAGAAGGTTACCACGTCGCTGGTCAACTAGTGAGAGAATGATATGGATCCTAAGTGGAAATTCACGTCAGAGACTCCAACCAATCATTGTTGACCACATGACAATTCACACGTGCAAGCCCACACGCGCATGCACAATGTGGCTTCTTCCTCTCATCACCTCATTTTAGACATGGGATTTCCTCTCTCTACAAAACCTTCCATCTCTGGGTAAGGAATATTCACTCTGACACGGGGGATGCCAAGAGTGTTAAGGAAAGACAGGGTGAGGAATTGAATGCTCATCGAGCTCCCTATATAAAGAGCACATCCTTTTTAGTCTCCTTACACCTTAAACAATAAAATTCCTCTAATAGCTCCAATTTCTGGAGACCTCAACACTAGAGCTTCAGTAAGGACCTTTTTCTTAACCAAAAGGTCAATACAAGGTTTTGCAGGTTTATAAATAAGTTTTCTACCCAATAATAGCTTCTCCTAAGCTTGAGGATGACAAGAGAAACTCTTACAAAGTCTCATAGTACCTCGACTCTAAGACCTGAACATGCACAATTCAATTCAATTTAAAATTGAGCTTCCCCATTTCTAATCATGATCGACCCAAGACACGCATACAACCTCAAGTTTTGTCCACATCTTCCACACAACACCATGGTAAGTCTCATCGCTGTCATTCACTAGAAAAAGTATGAATTCTTATAGTAAATACTTATGTCATACCCCGACCCGATTTGGTCGGATCTCCGTGAACAACTCGCCACTCTCATGGTTTATTCAAGGTTTTTCACTCTTCTAAACCGTGGGGAGTAAGACGTCCTTCTTACCTGTACCTTTCCTAGAATGACATTAATCAAAACTAAATATAAATTTTACATACCTGCTTTAAGGTTCGGCTACCGATAAATCTTTAAGGTTGGTTTTCCCTCGGTTTCCTAAAAAGGGGTAAAAGGAGGGGGTGAGTTTGACAACTCAGTAAAGGAGTGTTGGGTGAGAGTTTTCACAAAAATCAATTTCTTTAACTGGTGTGTGCCAAACTCCTTTTTTTTTTTTTTAAAATACTTTTCTTCGAATTTCGGTTTATCAAAATCTTTTTCCAAGGATTCCCAATTCATTTCCAAGTATTCTCAAATCCTTTCCACGGTTTTCATAACCTCTTTCCTATTTCCATATTCGGTTTGTTTAATATACAACACACACCCTTCATCATGAAGGGATCACACACATTCGCAAGATGCAGTTACGCCGACTGCACCCACTTGTGGATCGGAGCGTCTTTACCATCCACCTTGATAGAAGTCTCTAACTTCTACCCAAAGTCTGAGTGAACGTTTCTAACATCCTACCCTCAGAGCAAAATATACTCTGTATCCATATGAGGACGAAAATCTCATCTCGTCCCCACCCCGGTTTCATGCGCAATGAAGCTACGTCAAGCTTCTCAAGACTTCTAGTATGACTAACTGCACTGATCTCCATCAAGTCGTCCAGAGCCCTAGGACGCATCACTACATATCTTGGGTGTCTTGAAGGTCCCGTAACATAGTGCATGCATAAATCAATAATTTTTCCACATAAGCCATATAATATGTGGTGCCACTGGTCTAACGGCCCCGAGACTTGAAACTATTTGTTTTGACTAGTTCGAATACTTGTCATATCGCACTGCCGCCAGTCCATTGAGTATGTCGGTCCTATCTCGATACAATGGCCAAACAATTCATTCACTTAAGTTTTCATGGCTTAGAATCATGTTTGTTTACGAGCTCCTGCTCGTGCCAAGTGGCCTAGGGACCACTATTCAAGATTTTTCAAATTGGGCATGTTAGCCCCCCAAGTTCCAAAACTGAGGCCTCCAACCTAACTGAGCTATTCGAGCCCCCGTCACAAAGGTCTCCAAAAAATTTTAAGTAGTGGCACACAATCAGGGGAGAGCACTTCCGACAAAATAAACTTTTCAGTCGTCCATTACACCAACCGAGTATGAGGACATCTCCACTTATAACCAATAAATGAGTTTTTTTTACTTCCTTTGAGGAAGTTTTATCATACCAACCAAGTATGATCTACTTACAATCGGTAAGTATTTTTTCCGCGTGATTTCCACATCACTCCCCTCAGGTGTGATGGTTAAAATACCACTTAGAAGTGGGTTTTCATTTCCAAGGTGCTTATCATCCCAACCGGGTATGATATTAAATATCACACTCATCCGATAGTGTAGTGAATTTCCTCTTAGCTAGTTTGTTGCCTTTACTCGAACTTGTCTTAGCTAGCGTTCCCGGTACTTCATGCTCCTACACGATATGAACATCCTTATTCATTATCCTTTGGCCTAATAGCCTTCATTCATCCCGAATGAATGAGAAAACTAAACTTTTCATTTATTTGTAAATAGGTCTCTAAAGTTATTTTTCTTTAACTCTAAGTGTAAACCCCGTACTTTTGAGTTAAGGAAAACCGGGAAAGAACTGGTCAACCCGAGTAAGAAAACTGAGCCGGTTTACAAAGCCAATCATTTGGGAATAGTCAATTTAGAAATTTACAACTTCCGGGTGATCCAAAGGGTTCATTAAATCTTGGAAAAGAAATTTAAGACAAATTAGAAGAGAAAAATCAAATTGGTTCAGGTGAACAAGAATCCATAAAAACTTTGAAGTTAAGTGTACTTGCTCGAGAGTAGTGTGAGGATGGGTCTCCTAGGAAGTAAGATTTTTTTTGTAACCCGAAATTTCGGTCAAAACCTTTTTATGCCGAACGTATGTCTTATCATAAATAGCCATAAATTAATATATATTTAATTATTATAATTAATACTAATAATTTACTACCTAAATTAAATTATTGGAATTAATACAAATAATTTAATATCAAAATTAAATTATTGGAATTAATACCAATAATTTATGGTAATATTAATACTAGTAATAAATCTCTCCCATTTATTATAAGGTTTTACACCTATATAAAGAGATCATCCCCATTCATTCTACTCACACCCGAACACTTCTCTCTTTCTCTCTCTCTTTACTGCTCCATTTCCCGATGAGGCTTGAACCAGAGCTTCGACTTGAACAAAGGTTGGGTTCTTTAGAACTGGGGAGAAGACAGCTATCTGATAGCAAACTCGAGTTAATCCGAGAATCGTTAGAGAAGCGCCAACATGATGGAATAGTGAAGTAACTCCGGCAGACCGAAGCTGCCCTATTTCGGTCAAGCTGAAATTGACCATTTCAAACCCTCCTCAGGCCAAACCAAGCCCTCCCAACACTTCCTCAGCCTTTCCACGGCCGAATTAGGACCGAAAGGTAAGCCAATTCGGCTCCCCTTTACAATTTTCGATCGGTGCTAGAGAGAGAGTCGACCGGATTTCAATGATGAAATTCTAATCCAATTATGTATCAATTGATGCGATTATTGATTCTAGGATGAACCTCAGGAGGAGAGCTATCTGCCCAGATCGAAATCTCGGACAGCTGTGCCTTCACCGATTAGTAATCAAAGCTTTCTCTCTCTATAGTTCATTTTCCAGCGAAGCTCCGTTTGAGCTCATCTCGGCGTTAAAACTTGCGATTCACATTTCTAAAGAATTGTATGAACATGTAGAAACTCAATTTCAACTTCAATTTCAACAATTGGAAATGTTTGATGGGTCAATTTGATTAAATCAAATTCGCATGTGTTAAGAAGTTGGAATTAGGGAAAAATTGGGGATTTTCGAAATTCAAAGGACCAAAATCAAAATTTATGAAATTGAGGGTTAATTGGGAATGAAAATAACATTGGAGGACCAATTGAGGAATTTTGAAATTTTTGGGGCAAAATTTACCATTTTTGTAAAGGAAGGGCAAAATGGTAATTTTGGAAAAGTTGGGGGACCAAATTGGAAATTTGGGAAATTAAACCCCTTTTTGTGAAATGGAATAAATTGAGGTCCTATGATAAATTTTAGAAGTTTCAGGACTTAATTTGAGGAAAAACCAGCAGGGAATTAAAGTTAAAGAGAAATAATTTTAGAAACCTAATTGCAAATAAATGAAAGTTTGACTTTCTCATTCATTTGGAATGAATGAAGGCGATTAGGCCGAAGGATAATGAATCAAGATGTCCATATCGTGTAGGAACACAAAGTACCGGGAACGCCAGCAAGGACAAGCTCTCATGAATACCAAGAACCGGTATAGTGGAATTCACGGCATTAACGGGTGAGTGGGTTTACTAACATCATACCCGGTTGGGATGATGTGCACAACATAAAATTAAAAACCACTTACCGGTTGTGAGTGGAAATTTTATATCATATCCGGTTGGGCAATGATAAATACATTGGTATGAAAACCCACTATTAAGTGGTATTTTAAACATCACTACTTAGAGGAAGTGATGTGAAAATCATGCTGAAAAACTACTTACCGTTTGTTAGTAGATCATACCCGGTTGGTATGATGAGACTTCCTCGAAGGAAGTTGAAAACCCGTTCATCAGATATGAACAGAGGTGTCCTTATACCCGGGCGATATAATGGATAGAGAAAACATATGTTTTGTCGAAAGTGCTCTCCCCTGAGTGTGTGCCAATGCTTAAACAATTTGGGAGACCTTCTCAATGGGAGCTCGAATAGCTCTGATAGGCCAGGGGCCTCAGTTTTGGAACTTGGGGGCTAAATGCTCGATTTTGAAAATCTTGTACAGTGGGTCCAAGGCCAGTTGACACGAGCAGGAGCTCGTAAACGAACATGATATATGTGGCATAAAACTTAATAAGTGAATTGTTTGGCCATGGTACCAAGATAGGACCGACATGCTCAGTCAACTAGCGGTAGTGCGACATGACGGGTCGACAGACTAGTCAAGACAAACAGCTGCGGGTTGAGTTGAGAGTCGAGGCCATTGGACTAGTGGCACCACAGATTACATGGCAATATGAAAAAATATTGTTTGTGCATGCACTATGAGTACGAGATCATCAAGATGCCCATGAGGGGTAGTGATATGTCCTAAGGGCCTTGGACGATCCGGTGAGTATAAGGGTAGATCGTCGTTCTAGGTGTCTGTGCGAAATCTATAGTAGCACCAAGCGCATGAGACCAGGGTGGGGACAGGATGAGATCTCTGTCCTCATACGGACACGAAGAAGTGATTTCGGGATTGTGGGTCGGATGTCGCGTACATCCACTCATTCCTAGGGTAGAAGTAGTCGTACTTCTATCCGGGTGGCAGGAAAAGTCGCTTCGAAGCCTCTAGCGGGTTCAGTAGTGATAATAACTTGGGAATGTGTGTAACCTCCATGATGAAGGATGTGTGTTGGGTGATGACACATCGATAACTAAGAAATAATGGAAAAATCTGAATTTTTAAATGAAGGGATTTTGAAAAGTAAGGAGTCTAGCACACTCCATATAAATATTTTTCTTGAAAGTCAAAAGATTTGAATCTCATTCACTGAGTAGTTGTACTCACCCCTCTCTTGTATCCCTTTTAGGAAATCCCGGAAAGCCTACCCTTAAAGACCGTCAACTAAGATGCCTGTTAGACAGGTATGTAAAGTTTTAAATTTCATGTAGTTTTGATTATGCTATTCCAGGAAAAAGGTGCAAGTTAAAGTATGCCTTACTCTTTACGGTTTACAATAAGGGGAAACCCTTTAATAAACCGGGAGAGTGGCGAGTAGATCACGGGGATCCGACCAAACCGGGTCGGGGCGTGACATTAAGTCCCTAATGCCGGTTTTCCCCCAAATTGAGTCCCAAAATTCCAAAATTCACCTTAGGACCTCAATTTATTCAAAATCACAAAAAGGGTTCAAGTTTCCCAAATTTCCAATTTGGTTCCCAACTTTTCCAAAATTACCATTTTGCCCCTACTTTACAAAAATGGTAAGTTTTGCCCCAAAAATTCCAAAATTTGCCCAATTGGTCCTCCAACATCTTTATCATGTTCAACTGGCCCTCAATTTTATGAAATTGCACTTTAGTCCCTCGAATTTTTGAAATCCTCAAAATTTCCCCCTAATTTCAACCTTCTAACTCGGCCAAATTTGATTTCATCAAATTGACTGATCAAATGAGTTTAATTGTTGAAATTGAAGTTAGATTGGAGTTTCTACACCTTCATACAATTCAATTGCACTTTGAATTGCTCAATTTAATGCCGAAATGAGCTCAAATAGGGCTTTGCTGGAAAATTGGACTTAGAGAGAGAAAGCTTCGAAAGCTTACCGTTAGGGGCAAGACGGTCCGAGCTTTCAATCAGGGCAGATAGCTCTTGTCCTAAGGTTTCTTCTAGGATCCAGAATTGCACCAGTTGATGCCAAATTGAGTGAGAATTTAGACATTGAAATTCTATTGGTTCTCTCTCTAGCACCAATCAGAATTTACAGAGTGCAGCCAAATTGGCTTACGTTTTAGCTCTAATTCAGCTGTAGGAGGATCGTGGAGGTGTTGGGAGGGCTTGGTTTGGCATGAGAAGGGCTCAAATGGGCCAATTTCAGCTCGACCGAAATAGGGCAGCTTTGGTCCGCTAGAGCTGCTTCATTGTTCGATCATGTCGGTGCTTATTCGACGACCCTCGAAGCAAATAGAGACTACAGGCGTGTAGCTGACTTCTCCTCGAATCAAAAGAACCTGACCACGCCTTCTTTGGCTCAGAAAAGACCCTATATCAGAGCTCTGGTTTGAGATTCATCGAAAATTGGAGCAGTTGAGAGAGAATGGAGTTTTAAGTTGTAGAGAGGATGAATGAGGAGTGGCTCTTTCTATAGGAAGCTCAGAGACTTCTTTGTCGTCCGATTGTCGCCTTAATGGCTGTCATTCATTGCTTGTAACTCACTGGTCAGAGACTTTTCAGCTTCATCGGCACTGCTCGATTTTTCAACGAGTGAACAGTGCTATCATCTAAAGGAAGAAGATGATATTGTTTCGAACCGGACCGAACTGGTCCGAATTGGGTTCAAAGCTTAAACTGGTCGGTTCAGGCCCGATTCGACCAAATTTTTCAAAATTAAAAATTTCTAAATTTATCTAAATTCAGTTTCTATCTAATGGTGGTCTCGGATCTCAAATTTAATTTTTTTAAGCTACCTAAAAAAATGAATTTAGTATCCGGTTCAATAGTGGTTCAGATCGGTCCAAACTAGTTTAATCCGGTTCGGATCTAGTTCACTTGAACCGGTTTGGTTTCCATTTCCAATTCATCCTAAAGTCATTTTTCTTGACTTTTGTAAATCTTTAGGTCACTCGGAATCCATAAATTTCCCAGTTTTCCCTTTCTCTATCAGTTCTGGTTTATTAACCAACTCAGTTCATAAACTGATTCAATTCAGTTGGATCCGATTCATTTGAACTGGTATGGTTTTTCTCTTCCAATTTGTCCTAAGGTTATTTTTTAAGGTTTTATGAACCCTTTGGGTCAGTCAAGAGTTATAAATTTCCAAAATTGCCCTATCATGCCCCAACCCGGTTTGGTTGGATCCCCTTGAACAACCTGCCGCTCTCTTGGTTCAAGAGGAGTTTCCTCCGACTTTAACTCAAGATGAGCTAAGCATAATTTTGACCTTGTTCCCTGAAAGACACATATGCAATAAAATGAAAGCTTAAGGAAAATTTAAGCATACTTGACATTGGGTAAGGCTCGATATTATTCTTAGTCATTTTTCCTTTTGCTGAAAAAGGAATAAAAAGGAGGGGGTGTGTATGACTACTTAGTGAATGAGTTTTCAAAAATTCACCTTAAGGAAAAGAATTGTATTGGAGTGTACCAAACTCCTTTCTTTTAAAAATCCTTTCATTTAAAATCTCAGGTTTTATCACCATTTCCTTATTTAATCACGGGGTGTCATCACCCAACACACAACCTTCATCATGAATGTCAAACACACATTCGTAGGCCAGCACAACTACTGAACCCACTTATGGCTTTGGAGCGACTTTACCGGCTACCTAGATATAAGTATGTCCACTTCTACCTTGAGAATGAGTGGATTTACGTGACATTCGACCCTCAATCCCGAAATCAATTCTCCGTGTCTTTTTGAGTAGAGAGACCTCATCTTATCCCTACCCCGGTCACATGCGCTTAGTGCTACTCCAAATTTCTCACAGTCAATTGGTACGACGAACTGCCCTTATACTCACCAGGTCATCGAGGGCCCTTAGGATGCATCACTACACCTCATGGGCGTCTTGATAATCCTGTAATCATAGTGCATGCATAAGCAGTATTTTCTTATCATGCCATATAATTTGTGGTGCCACTGGTCCAACGGCCTCGACCCTTAACTCAACCTGCAGTTGTTTGTCTTGACTGGTCCAGAGACCTGTCATGTCACACTGCCACTAGTTGACTAAATATGTCGGTCCTGTCTTGGTATCATCGCCAAACAATTCAAATATTAAAGTTTTATGGCACATATCTCATGTTTGTTTACGAGCTCCTGCTCGTGTCCACTGGCCTATGGCCCACTTGTTAGAGATTTTCAAAACCGAGCATAATAGCTCCCAAGTTCCAAAATCGAGGCCCCCGACCTATAAGAGCTATTCAAGCTCCCGTTAAGAAGGTCTACCAAATCGTTTAAGTGTGAGAGCACTTCCGACAAAAATATATTTTCAACTGTCCATTATACCGATCGGGTATAAGGACATCTCCACTCATAATCGATGAACGGGTTTTCAACTTCCTTCGAAGAAGTTTTATCATACCAACTAGGTATGATCTACTTACATCCAGTAAGTAGTTTTTTTCCGCATAATTTTCACATCACTTCTCTAAGTTGTGATGTTTAAAATACCATTTGGTAGTGGGTTTTCATTTCGAGGTACTTATCATCCCCAACCGGGTATGATATAAAATCCCACTCACCCGTTAATGCTTTAAATTCCAATAGACCAGTTCCTTTTATTCAGACGAGCTTGTCCTTGCTGGTGTTCCCGGTACTTCGTGTTCCTACACGATATGAACATCTCGGTTCATTATCTCTCGGCCTAATAGCCTTCATTCGTTCCAAATGAATGAGAAAAACCAAACTTTTATTTATTTGCAATTAATTCCCTAAAGTTATTTTTCTTTAACTTAAAGTTCCAAATGCCAGTTTTTCATCAAATTGAGTCCCAAAACTTTTAAAATTCTCCTTTGGGCCTCAATTTATTCAATTTCACAAAAGGGGTTTAATTTCCCAAATTTCCAATTTGGTCCCCCAACTTTTCCAAAATTACCATTTTACCCTTTACAAAAAATGGTAAATTTTACCCCAAAAATTTTAAAATTCATCAATTGGCCCTCTAATATTTTTATCATGCCCAATGGACCCTCAATTATAGAAAATTGTATTTTGGTCCTTCGAATTTTTTCAAATTCCCCAAATTTCCATAATTTCCCCCCCAAATCCAACTTCTTAAAACATCTGAATTTGATTTCATCAAATTGACCGATCAAACACTTGCAATTGTTGAAAATGAAGTTGAAATTGAGTTTCTACATGTTCATATGATTCTTTAGCAATTTGAATTGCAAGTTTTAATGCCGGAACGAGCTCAAACAAAGCTTTGTCGGAAAATGAAGTGTAGAGAGAGAAAGCTTTAATTACTCACCAGTGAGGGCACGACGGTCCGGTCTTTCTATCTAGGCAGGTAGTCCTCCTCCTGAAGTTCTTCCTAGGATCAAGAATGACATAAATTGATGTTGAATTGGATTAGAATTTTATTATAGAAATTAGGCCGACTCTCTCTCTAACACCTATCAGAAATTGCAAAGGGTAGTCGAATTGGCTTAACTTTCCATCCTAATTCGACCGTGGGAGGGCCGAGTAAGTGTTGGGAGGGCTTGGTTTGTCCTAAGGAGGGCTCAAATTGGTCGATTTCAACTCGGCTGAAATAGGGCAGCTTCGGTCTGCCGAAGCTGCTTCAGTGTTCGATCACGCCGATGCTCCTTTGGCGACTCTCAGATCGAATGGATGTCACCACCGTGTAGCTGACTTCTCCCTGGTTCTAATTAACCCGACCTCACCTTCCATGAATCAGATATGATCCTATATCAGAGCTTTGGTTCGAGCTTCACTGTAAAACTAAGCAACTAATAGAGAGTGAGCTTTTCAGGTGTGGAGAGGTTGAATGGAGAGGGGCTCTTTATATAGGGAGCTCGAGAACTTGTCGGCCGTTCGTTTGGCATCTTTATGATAGGCATTGATGGCCAGAAATGTATTGAACAGAGGCGTTTCTTCTTCGTCGGTGGTGCTTCGATTTTCCAGCGAGTGAACAGTGGTATCATCTAAAAGAAGAATACGACACTGTTCCAAACCAGTCCGAACAGGGTTTAAAGTTTATACCGGCCGGTTCACCCCTCATTTGACAGAATTTTTCAAATCTAAAAATTTCTAAATTCATTTTCTATCTAATGGTGGCTTCAAATCTCGAATTTGAATTATTTAAGCCACCTTGAAAAATGAATTTAGGATCCGGTTCAATAGTAGTTCAAATCTCGTTTGGTTTTCAACTCCAATTCCTCCTCAAGTCCATTTCCATGACTTTTAGGACTGTTTGGGTCACTTGGGATCCATACATTTCCTGGTCTACCCTCTCTCTATCGATTCTGGTTCATGAGTCAATTCGGTTCATAAACCAGTCCAATTTTTCTTCCCAAATTCATCCTAAGGTTCTTTTGCAAGATTTATGAACCATTTTGAGTCACATGGAATTTGTAAATTCTCAATTTGCCTATTTCCTATTAATCGAGCTTGTAGAGCAATTCGGTTTAAGAATTCAAAACTGACTGGTTCTTTCCCCCGGTTTTCTCATTATCAAAGGACGGGGTTTATGCCCATTCTCTGGTGATTGGGTTTGTGAACTAGTTCAATGTTTCTCACTCGATTTGACTGGTTCTTTTCCCAGTTTTCCTTAACTTCAAAGGGCAGGGTTTACAACTTAGTTTTTTTAGTTCGATTACAAATACCATCGATGATCAACTGAAGTGTCGGTTGATCCTAGAGGATCCCAAAGGAGTAGAGCTAACTTCCCATACCATCAACACCAACCGCCATACTATCACTTATAAGAATTCAAAACTTTCTCTCTCTAAACTTATTTTCTAGGAAAACTCTCGTCTTGATTATTTTTAGGCTAAATTGTTCGATTCAAAACTTGAAATGAATGTGAGAATATTGGGAAGACAGTTAGCATCATGATATGGCCAAATTTTGGAGGTTTAAACTCGGTTATATGAAGAGTTAACTTCGAGGACCATTTTGCAAATTTAAGAAAGTTGGGGAATTAATTTCAAATAGAAATAACTTTAGGGACCCAAATAGAGATAAAGCAAAGGTTAGGGGTCTAAAGAAAAGATCTAGGGACCCTATTGGAAATGAAATAAACATATGTACCTATGTGAATAGTGACCAACTGTAAATAAGCTAACGTGTGTCGAAAAAATTGTAAATTTCTAAAAGATTACAATAGAGATGGAATAAAACCCTCACTTGCAAAACCCAAGTTATTCATTAAATATTTGTTAAAGTATTGTAGAATTATACCTACTTGTTTGTGCAAGTAAGGGCACAAAGGTGTGGAATCCCTCTACGGTGAACACGTCCACAAACTACCTGTGAGAGGGATTTTTAGTATCACGTCCGATTGTATCGATTATCCCTTTTTACTTGCTATTTATTAAAAATCTGAGCATCTTTACTAAATCTTTAGTAAAGATGAAAAACTATACAAGATATGTTTTAAAAAATATTTTCTAAAGTTCGAGTGTAGTCGTCACCTCTACATGAAAAATGGATTAAGCTCAAAGTCAATGGAAATGGGTCAAACCCATAGTTTATGAAAGTAGGGGCCCAATGCCATGTTTTAATAAAGGGGCCATGACTCCCACATTTTCAAAAGTAAATTTTGAAATAATAAGTGAATCTTACTATGTGTATCTTGTAAAGCTTTAAAACGGGTCATGCTCTAAAGAAAACCTGAGTACTTGGGACTAGCAAGATAGCAAGTCAAGTCACAATAATAAAACTACTGAATGGATTTTTTTGTGGAACATGTCATTCTGACTATGTAACTATCACCCCATGGTGCTTTATGATTTGTTGTCCATGTCCGACTTATTTAACCATTGTCCATAGTGTCCATCGATATGTGGTGCACTCTAATTGGTTGCTCTTGTACGATGTTTTTAAACTATCATCAACAGTGTTCATTCGACATGTGGCACAACTTGATTGACCGTGTTTGATAATTTGGCTCAGCATCCGCTCACCAGACTATTTCATCACACAGTGCACGATGATTGAGGTATCCACATGGCTTGTTGGGATTGGTCACGACATCCGATGTGGCGGGTGTTAGGGTAACCTTTTGTAAGGAAAAAAGAGGTTTTCAATATACTTTCTTTTTGTTTACAAATTTAGTGGATTTAACTCTTCATTGGATCAATGTTTTAACCATTCCCCTTGCTCGGGTTGGTTTAGCACGCAATCACATTCGCCCTTTATCAAAAATGGATCACACGTTCCCAGAGCAGTACCTAACTGCTACACTTGTGGACCGAAGCGTCTTTATCGTCCACTCTCATAGAAGTCTCGGACCTCTACCCTGAGTTTGAATGGACATCAATTGTCCGAACCTCAAACCCTAGCCATACTTCATGTTCGATTTGTGGGACGAGACCTCCTTCCCCTTGTTGCCTTAGTCTCAATGCATAGGAAGCTCCCAGAACTTCTCGACTCACTAGACGACAGACTGCCCTTATACATCTTAGGTCATCTAGTAGCCCTTGGAACCAACACTACCCTCTGTCGAGTGCCTCGATGGTTCCCTCTCTCATAGCATGTACAAACATAAGTCTTTTAATTTATACATTTTATCTTTGGTGCCACCCATCCAACGAATTTGCTACTCGACTACACCTCAGTAACTACAAACCCAACGAGTTCGTCCACTCGACTTCGGCTTAGTAACAGCTAGCCAATCGAGTATTCATGATCTGGCTTCGGCTGGATGGTTGTATCGGAATCAACCAGTTATGAGAATATTTCTTAACTCATAAGCCTACTTATCTATGGGCATCAACCCGTTTCCATCAGCCTTGGGCCCACTTACGAGTTTTTCCAAAATTGGTCCTTAGGCCCTATTATTTTCAAAAATCGAGGCCCGAGGCCTATTTGAGCAATCTTGCTCTCATTAGGAACATCTCACAAAAAGTTTAATTAGTTCCAAAAAGTTAGGGGAGAACATTCCTGGAAAATTTTTTACCAAAATCGAAAACGGCCCTCATCACCCCAACTAGGTATGACGCTAAAAATTCCACTAAACCGGTAACAATGACGTGGTTGTCCTGGTGAGATCTCGATTCATGGTGCACTCATTTGCCCAGGTACTTGGACAACCAACTCCTAAATAGTTCGAGTATCCACATCAGAAGAATTGCCATAAGAGGCCTCATACTTTCGTGTATTTATGCATCGATCCTCACATTATGCCTTAATTACATTTAGGTCCCTAAAGTTTATAACTTTACATTTATGTCCCTAATCTTCCTTTAATTTCATTTAAGTCCCTAGGATTTCCAATTATCCCTCATGGATCCTTAGTTTTTCCAAAAATTACCAATTGGCCCTCAATTTTTCCAAAATTGCCAATTAGTCCTTAAATTTCCAAAAAATTTCAATTGGTCCTTAAATTTTTCAAAAATTGCCAATTGGCCCTCCATTTCATCCAATTGCCCAATTGGACCTCAATTGGGAGTTAATTTCATTAAAATCCCCCTAATTTTTCTCAAATTACAATTCGGCCCCCAATTCTCCAAAAATCTCCAAATTGCCCAATTTTTCCAAAATTGCAATTTGAACCCCAAAATATCATTTCATTCAATTGATCACCAAAACTTGGGTAATTGTCTTCATTCATGATCTGAATCATCTTCTTTGTGTCTCACTCATCATTTCAAGCTTTGAAACACTTCATTTGGCTAAAAAATTAGCTCAAACGAAGCTTCACCGGAAAACTTAGTCTAGAGAGGGAAAGCTTCGATATCTTATTGGTGAGGGTTCGATGACCGGAGCTCTCACTTTCTTTGAATTGCTCTCCTCTTGGGAATCCTTCCTGGATCAAACCACACCTCAATTAGTGGTTTGAGTAGTGCAAATTTCTTAGTTTAATTTTTAGCATAAACACAGTTTTAGTTTTTTTGGTGAAGGGCGGCGGAGGAGACTCACCATTTAGCTCAAGGAAGGTCAAGGCACTCTAGGTGTGGTCTAGGGAGCTTGGTTTGGCCGGAATTGGTCTGGGGATGGCTCGAATTGAGCTCAAACAACTCAGGTTACCGACTGTCGTGGAGTAACGGTACTATGCGAGCTTCCTGGCTCTTCTCCGATGGTTCTCGGGTTGAATGGAGGGTGTAGCTGGATAGAGAGCTTCCTCCCAATTCTAGGGACACCAATTGTAGCTTCAAAGGTCGAAGAAAACCCTGCTGTCGGAGCTCTGGTTTGCTCCTCGCCGGAAAATGAGCACTTAACCTTCTTACCTCGTTTGTGGGATGGGGAAGACGAGTGGAGGGGTGCTCTTTATATATAGAGCTCGACAACAGACCGGGCTACCGGCCGGCATAGGACTCGGTCCCAAGCTCAGCTGCCAGTGGTCATATCGGATCTTTTCCTAGGTCGTCGAAGGACTAGCCTTCCCCTTCTCTCTCTCCTTTCTATCAGCTGACTGAGGAGGAAGACGATGACGTGTTGGATGTGCCACATGGCACGCTGTGATTCGTCGGTTTTGTTGACATGTCATTACCACTTGGTTGACCGATTGACTAGACACATGGCAGCCTCCCATTGGTTGCTCAAGTCTACGTAGCTAATTATCGGGCTTCCATTGACCATTGACAGAACACGTGGCAGCCTCCCATTGCCTCCTTATATCTGCATGGCTGCTGACCGGGCATCCACTAACCATTGACCGGTTTGGTCTATTGACTCACTAGACCGTTGACTGGCTGAACCGTTAACCGGCTGGATCGTTGACTGGTCTGGTCCGATCAGGTTCGGTGACCTAAATTCAAAAATTGGTCGTTTCAGGCCCAATTCGATCAGTTTTCTAAAAATTAAAAATTTCTAAATTTATCTAATTTCATTTTCTACCTAATGGGGGCTTCAATTTTCTAATTTGATATTTTTAAATCACCTAGAAAAATGAATCTTTTAATTAGTTCCTCACGGTTCAACCCAATTCATTCTGGTTTGATTCGGTTCGCCTTGAACCAGTCCGTTTTCACATCCTATCCACCTTATGTTTCTTATTCATGATTCTTATGACTTTTTGGTCAATTGTGATTTTCCAATTTTCCATTTTAACCATTATTTACCATTTTTTGTTCACTTAACAGCTCGATTTTCTCATGAAAATCGACAATTATTTTTCTAATTTCCTTGGTTCAAGAGGATGGGTTTCACACCTTAACTCAAGGATAATCTTCTTGGCTTTTACTCACTACTTGGGTTAAATTTCCCAATTTACCATTGGGTCCCTAATTTTGAAAAAATTACTCTTTTGCTCTTATACTTTAATATCTTATATTTTTGGACTTTAGACTTTGTCAAGTCTTCCAATTAGGTCTCTCATGTTTTCTCGATTCCCAATTTGGTCCCAAGTAGGAATTGGAGCAATTCCAAGACTTACTTCCCATGAATTCCCAGCAAGCCTCTAAGTTTTGGAAAAATCACATTTTTACCCCTACTCGAGAGAACTTTGGCTTTGGGATCCATTTAACCCCCAAACTTTTCATTTGGTTCCCTAAAGTTCTTAAATTTAATTTTAGTTCCATGGATTGCCCAAATGTCCTCCTTTGGTCATGCAAACACCCATATTTGCACTTTATTCTCTAACATTACATTTATTGCAAAAAGGTCCTTAGACCTTTCCTAATAGGCAAAATCGGTACCCAAACTTCAAACTTTCCAACCGGCTCTAAAACTTTATTTTTCCCCGTAGGAAGGCCCCACAAAAAGGTTAGTTTAATTTGGGTTCCCTAACTTTAAATTTTTTTTATTTTGGCACTCGACCTTTGAGCCATAACTAAAGTATCTCCAAAAATTATCAAATTAAGCGGAGTGGTCCCCCCAGCCTCCCTCTAGCCCATCGTAAACATGGTTGGGCAGGAGTCAACCAAAATTGCTCCGATCGGGCTTGATCAGAAATAGTGACACAATATGATGCAAGTCGGGTGAAAGTTGAAAACTCATCGAAGGGGCACGTTGGCCATCGAGGCTAGTGAGACTGGATAGCTGACTCTCTCAAGAGTTCGTGACCACTTGAATCAACTCAAATTGTGGTCTATAGCTCATAAAATTAACGTTTTAGTTAGCTTGACCACGTTTTAGTTAGCTCCGTCCTTCGGACCCTTCGCTTGCTCTCTAGCACACTCTAGGTCCGTCATTCCAGACTGGACCTGAACTTGCTAGGGAGCAAGTAAGCTACGGGGAGTAAGCAAGCTACAGGGAGCAAGAAAACTACAAGCGCGCTCCGGCGAGAGAGCCAGCAAGCAGAGGCGCTGAAAGTGTAGGCATGCTATATGGCAAGCTACGGGGAGCAAGCAAAGGTCTAGAACAACCCGTAGCGCGCTAGCAAACTACAAAAACAACAAGACGCATGCTCCAGCTTTTAACACCTTCGCTTGCTCGGTAGATTAGACCCTACACGCGCTAATGTACTTGTTGTTTTCTTGAATATTGTCGGATGTGGTCAGACGAAAAAGAATTTCTCTCCAGTAGTCAGGTCGCTGAAGTTAGGAGCTATAAACCCCGCCCTTTTGAGCTAAGGAAAACCGGGAAAAGAACCGGTCAAACCAAGTGAGAAAAACTGAACCGGTTCAAAAACTCGATCATTTGTGAATGGGCAATTTGGAAATTTACAACTCCCGAGTGATCCAAAGGGTTCATAATACCATGGAAAAGAACCTTAGGATAAATTGGAAGAAAAATACCATACTGATTTAGATGAACTGAATCAAACTGGATCGAACCGGTTTATGAACCAAGTCGGTTCATGAACCATAACCGATATAGAACGGGCAAATCAGAGAAGCTCAACTCCCTTGTGCCCCAAAGAAATTTATAAACCTTGGGAAGGAACTTTAGAACAAAGTGGGAGAGAAAAATTAGATCAGTTCGAATGAACCGAATCCGAACCGTATTAAACCGGTTTATGAACCGGAATCAATAAAGAGATGGTAAACTATGAATTTTATGGACTCTAAGTGACCTAAAGAGTCACAAAAGTCATGGAAAGTGATGTGAAATGGGATGATAAGTACCCCAGTATATAAACCCACTGTTTAATGGTATTTTAATCATAACAACTGAGAAAGTGATGTCAAAATTATGCGAAAAAACTACTTACTGGTTGTAAGTAGATCTTACCCGGTTGGTATGATAAGACTTTCTCGAAGGAAGTTGAAAACCCGTTCATCGGTTATGAACGTAGATGTCCTTATACCGGTCGGTATAATGGACAGTGAAAACCTATTTTATCGGAAGTGTTCTCCCCTAACTGTGTACCAATGCTTAAACTATTTGGTAGACATTCTTGACAAGAGCTCGAATAGCTCTTATAGGCCGAAGGCCTCAATTTTGGAACCTAAGGGCTAATATGCCCTGTTTTTGAAAAACTCGAACAGTGGGCCATAGGCCAATGGACACGAGCAGGAGCTCGTAAAAGAACATGATATATATATGTGTCATTAAACCTTAATAAGTGAATTGTTTGGTCATGGTACCAAGGCAGGTTCGACATACTCAGTCAACTAGTAGCAGTGCGACATGATCGGTCTCCGGACCAGTCAAGACAAACAATTGCGGGTTGGGTTGAGAGTCGAGGCCGTTGGACTAGTGGCACCACATATTTCATGGCAATATGAGAAAACATTGATTGTGCATGCACTATGAGTACGGGATCATCAAGACGCCCATTAGGGGTAGTGATGGGTCCTAAGGGCCTTAGATAACCCGGTGAGTATAATGGCAGTTCGTCGTTCCAGGTGTCTGTGCAAAATTTGGAGTAGCACCAAGTGCATGAGACCGGGGTAGGGACGGGATGAGGTCTCTATCCTCATAACAGACACGAAGAATTTATTCCGGGAATGAGGGTCGGATGTCGCAAACATCCACTCATTCTTAGGGTAGAAGTGGACATACTTCTATCTAGATGGCCGGTAAAGTCGCTTCGAAGCCACAAGTGGGTTCAGTAGTCGTGCTAACCTACGAATTTGTGTAACCTTAATGATGAAGGATGTGTGTTGGGTGATGACACACCGTGATAAAAAGAAATGGTGATAAACCCAAATTTTTAAATGAAAGGATTTTTGAAAAGTGAGTAGTCTGGCACACTCTAATAATAAATATTTTCTTAAAAGTCCAAACTTTTGAAAACTCATTCACTTAGTAGTCGTACTCACCCCTCCCTTATATCCCTTTTAGGAGATTTTGGAAAGTCTACCCTTAAAGAACATTAACTAAGACGCTTGTAAGACAAGTATGATAAAACTAAATTATTTTGCAGTTTTGAATTATGTTATTTTAGGAAAAGGTGCAGGTTAAATGACGCCTTACTCTTTACGGTTTATAATAAGGGGAAACCATTTAATAAACCGGGAGAGTGGCGGGTTGATCACGGGGATCCGACCAAACCGAGTCGGGGCGTGACAGGAGCAGTCGATGGTTAGGAGAGGGATTTTGAGCAAATTCCCCGGAGGGAGCAACCCTAATTTATATGGAGGTGATCTAGATCATTATGGCAATCTATTCATAGCTTCATTTCATTAATTCATAGCATGTGGTGTTGGAAATTAATTAATTTGCCCAAGCAATGGAGTTGGTGGGTTAATGATGATCTACTGGGTAAAACAAGTCAATCCGAGTCGATAGTTGGGCGAGGAAGATGATATGCATGTGCGTGATCATGCTTGCCTATGCTCGACGTCCTAACATACCAATTTAGCTTTGTAGCAAACCGATTTCCTGTGAATTTCTTGATCGGTTCATTGATTTTTTGTCTGATTCGCCCTTTTCTTGGTCGGTTATTGAGAAAATAAAAATAACTAAAAATTCTTTATTCAATTTCCTATTAAATTGACTTAAAAACTACTTAATTTGGATTTATTTTGACCACTTAAAAATTCAAGGAATTTGTGACTCAATCTAGCTTGAACTGGATCAAATAAGCTCTCTCCCGAATTTCTCCCAATCCATGACTTCGTGTCTCTCAACACTACTAAGGGTTTCTCATGATATTTTTTCACCCCTCATGGCCCCTCATTAAATCCCTCCTTCTTTCTAGTTCATCCTTATTTCCTAGTCTAATCACTCTTTCCGATTCAACTCGATCAGGTTACTAAGTTGAGATTTTTTTATCTTACATCTAGGCTCATCTCCTTCAACATATTCAAATTCATCTCATTTAGATCATCTATTTTAATACATAAAATTCCATCTTCTTTAGCTCATATATCTTAACATATGAAAATTTATCTCATTTAGCTCATCTCTTTCAACATATTATATTTTAGCTCTCTTTTAAATATCTAAAATCATCTATTGAGAACATCTAAACGTATCCAAGTTTAATCCAAAATCTGAAATTTCAACCCAACTCATCGAGGCAAGCAGGAGGGCGACGGATGTGGGTGACTATTCAGCTTTTGGGCCTTCTAAGCTCTCTTAAGCATTATGTGGAGCACCTTATTTGCATATGAATTCTTATGTTTTTCCTTAACTCGATTAGTCCCCTTCACCTAGGACTCCACAAGGAAATTGATCTTTGTCGAGGTTAGGGTTGCCCCTAGGGTCCCGGCTCCCCCTCCATTCTTATTTTGCAAATGACCCAACCTCGCCTTCAGGTATTTAGGGTAAGAGTTTCCATTCAGCCAAGGGACGGCGAAGCCTTGAAGGTAACTAACTACATTGCCTTCAAATAAAGTTTCAAGACCATGGACTATTTTGTTTTTTTAAGTCAAATGAGTCAACACTTCTTATTGATGGATTATCATCTTTAGTTTATAGTCCATTATACCTATAATCTCCTTACTTAATTAACCAAATTTTTATAAGGTTGTTTACATTTTTAAATTTCATTATTTTCTCATAATTATGACATAATAATTTATTTTTTCCTTTAAATCATTTTATTTATTTTTCTCCCAATAACTAAACGATTCAATTCTCTTCTAACTTTAAGTCTATTACCCTTATTCAAACAAAATTAAATAGATTTTAAACATCTTTTTTTCTTTCCCACGAGTTCACATATTAATGCCCTTTGTTTCTTTTTAACTTAAAATTTATATTAGTTTATTATTTCAATAGTCTAAAATTCAACATATTTTATTTTTAAGTTAAGTTCTTAGACCAAAATATTCAAATTTTCTTTTAATAAGTACAATTTAATCAAATTGGTCCAACATCTAGGGCTAAATGATTTGAACCTTTTAGTTTAACATTATAAGTATGCATTTTTTTTGGTAATTTTCAAGAATAATTTTAAACTAACCGATTTATCTCAATTTATCATAATTTATGATATAATTTTCAATTAAATAAATTTAATTATTTATTTTCAATTAAGGAGTTTTTGAATTTTAGTCTAATTAACTTTATAAATTTCTAAAATTTTCAGTGCATATAAATTTTTAATCCAAATTTGATTTTCAATTCTAATTTATATTTTTCTTAATTTAATCTCGATTTATAATTTAGTTTGTTTTATTTTTTAAAGTACACATCTACTCTAATACATATTATAACTTATTATTTTATTAATAATTTTTATTATTATTTATAAAAGTTTTATTGCGTAACATCCACGATTATATTGTTAATAGTGTGTAAGATTTTTATAGGGCGACCGCTAAGAACCTACTCTTACATCTTATAACGAAAATAATACTTTTAATTTAATTGACAATTATAATAAATTTTCATAATTTTACTGATTACCTATATATTTTTTTGCATATTTTGTATTTATTTTGAAAACCTCATTTAACTCAAAATTAAGGTTCTTAAATTCCATTGGGTTAAAATTTCCCCTTTTTCTTAACTTTCAAAATCAACAACATAACATTGACTGACTATTAAGACTACACATTTCATACCATATTATACAGATTAATCACTCTTCTCACTTACATTTTTCCATAAAATTTTAATAATTTACATTTAACAATAATTGTTATTTTTCTAACCAATTGTATTCCAACACCTATCATGTCTTGCGTAAGTCCCCACGTCACTATTGTTTTTCCCTTGTATTCACTCACACTGATTGTATTTTAATCACTTGTATTGTTACATCTAATATTAATAGACAATTTATTTTATAAAATACATTTTTGAAAAATATATATTAAATTATTATTCTTTAAAAAATTTTAAAATAAAATATTGCAGTATAACTCAAGTTATGTCACTCACTGTACTTGCCCACATTATTTGAGAGGATCCGAAGGACTTTAACATACATACATACCTCAAAAAGGAAAAAAAAATATCGGTGGCCGAGAATTGGCGTTTTGCGGAGGTTAAGTGGTCGTTTAGGGTGGTGGGAGAATAAGGTATCACGGGCAGCAACAGTGTGTATAGCAAAAAAACAACCCCTGACCCATCCTAAGGAAGAGACCCTCCTTACAGCTCACACATCGTCAGATCTGGAACCACCTGTCTCACATGCCTGCCTCCATCTCTTCAAGGCTAGATTTTTTTTTCTTTCCAACGGTGCCGTTTTCCTTCTCTCTCTGTTTTCCTCGTGAGTAAGCACGTAGTTTGTTTTTTGGCCAACAGAGTAAAGCCCGTAGTTCAAATATTTGAATATTGAAGGGCAACTGTTTTTTTTTGTGATATCACATGTATTTTGGACAAGATTAAATGTTTGGTAGCAAAGTGAATAAATGAACCAACTTCAGCCTCTACTGCCGGTCAAGAAAAGACCGGATCTAATGCAGGCCGGAGCAGTGTAACGCACGACCGGCAGTTCGACGTACACCTGTCCATCATGTGTCGGTCTATAAGGGATGTTGGAGTATACGCGTCTGGCCTTGATTGGATGAATATGAGGCAGCTCGCTATAAAGCTGCACTTGCCGTAGGAGCAATGCGCAACTCAAAGCGAGGTTTGGAGAGCTTTCCACCCACTCCACACAGAGAGGAAAGAAAACAGTTTTAGTTTTAGAGAGATTCAGATCTTGAGAGCTTTCTTCTTCTCGGTGAAATCCCCCCCGCCCCCTCCCCCTTCTGTAAATCCCCGCTCCTTGAATCCCTTTTCTGTTAATCGTCCGTCTTTCAGAGAATTCTGATTTCAAAAGGGTTTGCTAAAAAACACTCAATTTTTTCAGAAACTACAGGATTTCATGAAAGCTAGATGGTTTCAGAATCGAGATCGGGGAATCTGTCCATGTGTGCTTAGTCTTCTTTAGAAAAATAAAGTTTTATTGTTTCTGGGTCGAATCCATGAGAGGGCAGTTTTTGGTCCCTCGATATTGACTGAAGGTTTGGTTTTTGAAAAACCAAGTATTGAATTCGGATCCCCTTTTCAGTTCAGTTCCTTGTTTTTTTTTTCCTTGTGATTTTACTTACCAGATCAAGGTATTATGGCGGCTGCGATGGGTTTTTACAGTAGCAGACCACCTGCGATTCATTCAGTCTCAGATGATCCTTACGGCGTCGGAGATGATGGGTTGATGGAAGCCCTTGGCGCTTTTATGACAAGCGCTTCCTCCCCTTCTTCCTCACAGGACCCGTCTTCCTCCTCTTCTCCTTTTTCTTGCTTTTCGTCCTGTCACTATAAAGAGTTCCCTGAGCAGCCTGGTTTCATGCCGGACGGCAACTCCTCTCCGGCGGCCCAGTTATTTTCAGGCGCCTTCGGAGTTGAGCAGCCCGGAACCAGCTTGATCGGGCTTAACCACCTCACTTCTACGCAGATCCACCAGATCCAAGCACAGATCAACGGCCAGATTCACCAGATCTGCCCGCTTCTCAGCGGCTACAATCAATTGGAGAACCTCCAGATTCACGACCGTTTCAATTCTCTTGGCCTTAAGCCGGTGGCGATGAAGAAATCGGGCTCCTCGACAAAGCCGAACAAGCTGTACAGGGGCGTGAGGCAGCGACACTGGGGGAAGTGGGTAGCGGAGATTCGCTTGCCCAAAGACCGGACTCGCCTCTGGCTCGGCACCTTCGACACCGCCGAGGAGGCAGCTCTGGCCTACGACCGCGCCGCCTACAAGCTCCGCGGCGACTTCGCCAGGCTCAATTTTCCCAACCTCAAAGATCTTGGGCCCGACCAACTCGGAGGGTTTGAGCCACTCCACTCCTCCGTTGACGCCAAGCTCCAGGCCATCTGCCAGAGTCTCGCGGAGAAGCCACCCAGCGCCCGGAGACGCACACGTACGGCTCCGAAGCAGCGGCACGAGGCATCTTTGGCGGTCGTCGAGGAACCGAAGCTGAGTGATGTAGTCGCCGTGGAGGTAAAGGAAGATGAATCTTACAGGTCGGATTGCCTGTCTTTGCCCGAGAGTGGCGGCGGTGGTGGTTCCACCAAGTCATCGCCGCTATCGGATCTGACATTCGCCGACTTCGAGGATTCGCCGTGGGGATGTGTTCCTGTGGTGGACCAATCCATCCTGGAGAAGTACCCATCCGAGATCGATTGGGCAGCCATCTATGCATAGGATTTCATTTCTGGGGCGTAGTTGATATCTGTCTGTATAAAATCTGTTTCCGTTTGTGAAGGGGTAGGTAACGCAGGTGGAGAGTAGAGGCTGCTCGCCGGCGGCGCCTGCAATGGAGTTTTTGGCAGTTGCAGAAGCTGCGCCGGAAGAACTCTCTCAATATATTATATTAGGGTTATTGGTCTTAAGCTCTCTTAGATGAGGTGGTGTTACGCACTCCTATTAACCACCATTAGGCAGCTGGTTTTTTATTTGCTGCAACCTATTCTTCTACATGCATGTCCCAATGTAATGCTCGCTTCCAATAGTTACTTTTGCTTATCCTATTCCCCTAAAACAAAATCTTGATATTTATGTATATTCTACCTTATGCCTAAATTATCATAGTATGTTTCTAATCCAATATATTATTTGTTTTAGTGCAAAAAAAAACTCGAAATATATGTAGATACAAACTTTAGTTCTTGTCGATATTTAAAGAGATTTACCATGGATTTCAACATATTTTTGGACTATTACCTAATATCTTAAGAATAATATATTGTAAATAATATGATGTAACATAAACACACTAAACACACTGATATTAATGGTTATTTTATTAAAAAAATAATTGAATGTATTATTAAGTTGCTTCTTGAGAGATTGAGTTCCACCTGGCCCATTTACATGTAATAGCACATTACTTTTTAATATGGGTACAAGAAATTTATATATCATCATATTGTCGGGAGCATTAAGATGTCCATATAAAAGTTTAAAATGTAGTTAGAATTATTTTCTTTAATAATTGAATCGATCATAATTGTAAAATATTAAAATATACATGTAGGGGTACAATGTGTGAATTTAGTTTTATTTTTTAATAAAAAACACACTTTTGAATTATTATATAATTAAATCCCGAAAATGCTTTTGATAGGATCATATGCTCCCTACATAAGGGACCATTTTTACCTACACACTACTTATCTATGGAAAGTTGATGGGAAATAACTAGCTCTCACTTATAATTGATTACATTAAAATCACCAAGGATAAATGGACATTCTAAGAAAATTATGGAAAAATAATACAAGTATTTTGGAATTGAGCTACAATCTATGATTCGGGTTTACTTGGCCAAAAATTAATCCTAAGCTAAAATAGGTTGATAGAGTGGAGTAAAGATTCAATCCCAAATACCCAAAAAAAAATTATTTTAGAACTCCAAAACAAGTTAAATACTATCACAATTTAGTATTAATGGTAATCTACTATGTTTTATCTTTGATAATACATGTGTGTATTTTTATCACACCCTATTCAATTTCTAGTAGATGGTTCCATTTAACTCGCTAATTCACTCAATTTTATAATAGTAAAATTAAATATTCTACAAATAAAATACTAAACCATTAGAAGTCAAGTAACTACTGAATAAAATAAATCTTATAAGAAAATTTTCAAATTGTTAAAAATGAAAAATCACTTGTAAGTGAAATTATTTTATATAATACCCGATTGGTATGAAAATTTTCCTTGAAAAAAGAAGAAACCCGCATACTGAGTTAAAAATAACTTTTTGTCAGAAGTATTCTCCTATTAATGTGTGTCAATTCTTAAAACATTTGTAAAACCTTATTAACGAGAGCTAAAACAGCTTACATAGGCTAGATACCTCAGTTTTTTAACTCTTAGAGCTAAATGTCCAATTTTGAAAAAACGCATGCAGTGGGTCCAAGGCCAATGGGCACGAGTAAAATCTCGTAAACAAACTTAATTAAGATGAGCCATGAAAATTTCTAATAAAATTGGTTTTGTAATTTCACCATGGTATCGAGTTAAGACCAATAGTGCTTGATGAACTGGCGGTAGTGTGTCAGAGCTAGGTCGACGGACCGGCTTAGAAAAAAACTGCAGGTCGGGTTGAGCGTTGGGGCTGTTTTACTATTGGCACCAAAGATAATGGCTATATGTGAAAAACTTTTGTTTGTTCATGCACTTGTGGTAAAATACCATCAAGATGCCCTAGAAGTAGTGATAGGTCCTAAGGGCTACTGGATGACATGGTAGAGATAAAAGCAGTTCGTTGTACTAGTTAGTCTTGAAGTTCTATAAGCTTCTTGCACATGAGACCGGGGTGGGTCGGGATGAGGCCTCCATCCTCATACGGACACGAAGTGGCATTCGGGTCTGAGGGTTGGATGTCTAGGACATCCACTCAGACCTAAGGTAGAAGTGGATGGGCTTCTATCTTATTGGATGGTAAAGACGCTCTGATCCACAAGTGGGTGCAGTGGACGGGTTGCACCTGCGAATGTGTGTACCCTTCCTAATAAAGGGCATGTGTTTATTTTCTAAATACTTCTCGAGGCAAGGGGTTGGGTAAAGAGAGCTAAACACACCTAATATAGAAATAAAAAAAGGTTCGAAAACCTAAAATTGAGGAAAATTCCTTTTTAAAGATAGCGATAACCTTGGCATGGTTTGGATGAACTAAAGTGATTTTGAAAACTCACATCCAACACCCGTTCACTGAGTTGTAGAATTCACCTTTTTCTTTTTACCCATTTCAGGTAACTAAGGAAAAACCAACCTAAAAAACCCTCATATATTGGAACCGTAAGACAGGTATGTCTGTTTTTAAATATTCAATTTTGTATAATTCTATTCCATGAAAATCAGGGAAAAAGAACGTCTTACTTCTAACTGTTTAAAAAGGGTGAAACCCTTCAAAGACCGAAGGGAGTGGAGGGTTGCTTACAGGGATCCAACCAAACTGGGTGGGAGCGTAACAAACTTCATGCGCATTGAGACTGAGGGTATATAAGAGTGAGGTCTCACCCCTATAATTGGGGATTTAGAGTATCGATAAGTTTGGGAGGTTGGGCATTGGTGCTCACTTAGACAATTGGTCGAGGTTATAACCTCTCACCAAGGTGGATGGTAAAGTTGCTTTAGGCCAAAGTTGAAGAGATCGAGGTTGTAGCCTCTGAGTGTCTGTTCTGCGAATGTTTAATCCCTTTATAGATAAAGGGTGTTTGTGTGTTTGTTTAACACAAACCATGGGTATGTTTAATTAATGAAATCCCTCCAACTAGTAAGGAACCTACCATAAGCTTGATGAAATAAGCTACAAATTTTGTGATAAACCTTTTATTAGAAGATAAAATATGTGGTGGCTTGCTTATCACACTATTGTCAATAAAAATGAAACTCTACTTAAGTGCATACTTAACCATGGATAAGAAGTTATGATGTTTTGTAAATCATATTCACTGAGTTGTTAAACTGACCCATTCTCTTAAATCCTTTTTAGGATAGCTTATGCACTAAGAAGTGTGAAAACCTAAGAATCAAGTTAGAATTACCACAATAATATAATTTCTACTAAGTCGTTTTGTTAATTTTATTATGTAAAATATATAAATTTATAAGCCTTTACTTTTGCTAATCTATTTTGGTAGAAACATCATTTTAGTAAAGGAAGGGGTGACAGGTTGTTCAGAGGGTTCCAACCAAACCGGGTTGGGGTGTGACATGAATGCTCAACACAAATGTAACGAAGTACAATTATGAAAAGGGAGAAACACTCCAACAAAGAAAATATAGGAAAAAGAGTCTTGAAAACTCGAAGATGTTAAGATGTTTCAAAAGGTATTACCTTGGTGAGAAATTTTAAGGTTTCAACAAAAAGAAAAAATTGAAACTGAGGTACATAAGCCCTTACCTAATCACCTGAAGATTTGGATTGGTCGCATATCAACTAAAATCCCCCGAGAAGTACAATGAATAGATGATGTGTTTCAAATATTGGTACTAAGAAAGTACGAGTATGACCCAAATAATGCATTGGTGTACCCCACGGGAGTTAGGAGAAACTCTAATCTTCGAAGTGGAATCTATACACATTGTTGAACAATGAGAAATGAATCGTTAGAATAAGAAAATTTCTATGATAAAGATTTCCGGGCCTGGTAACCAGTTAGAGGAAGTGATACAAGAAAACGACGTTTGTGATAAGGGACGAATGAGTCACAGATTTTAAGTTAGTGGGATTTTGACATGAGGCTCGGTTAGGCTAATGAATGCCGATTAAATCATAGAAACCTCTTTTCCAGAAATAATCTATCTTGATTGTGTGACACTACTCAAAATACATTTTGGGAAATATTTTCGTTGAAGTATAAAGTATGAATCATATATATTATATTTTGAGAAATCACTTTTATCCTAGTGGGCCTAAGGCCACGATTTTGAAAAGAGAAGTGGATAATATGTATTTAAGCTGCAAAGTCATGAGTCGGGTTAGAGCTTGTTAGGTTGGCGGCCTAAAGATAAAGAATCTAAATCTAAAATTTCTTTTGTGTGTGATTATAATCTTATACGAAACCAAATAGGCGTCTGGTATAGGATAGTGTTAGTTCTAAAGTCTATTGGATAGCAAGTTCAAGACAAGGAAAGTCATCATTAGTCTAGTATGTGATGAGACTCCTGGAGTTCCTGTGCGCATTTGAGACCGAAGTGAAGTAAGAGAGGTCTTATCTCTCTATAGCAGATACTTTCATTCGAATAATGTATAGGGGTTGGACAATGATGCTCACACGAGCAATTGGTCGAGGTTGTAGACTCATACCAACGTGGTAGAAGTTGTAGCATCTCAATATGGTGGATGATAAATACACTCTGGGTCACAAGTGGAACGAATCGAGATTGTAGGCTCACATGGTTTGTTCTACTAATAATTATTTCATTTTTATGAGAAAAAAGTATGTTTAATTGTTTGTGTAATACAAACCCACCAAAATAATAATATGATCATATGAAAGATAACCTATTATCTATTTGAGTTTTATAACTTGAAACATACTCCATGAGTTGTAAATTCACCCGTTTTCCTTAAATCTCACAAAAAAATCATGAAAAATAATAAATAATGAAAAAGAATACTTGTAAAAAATTAGGGTAATCCTACTTTTATGCTTGAATAATATTATTGTTTGTTTTTATAAAAATATATTTTAAAATACCTTTTTGGTTAAATCTAACTACTACTAAGATTTTGGTGACAAATTACTGTTTAAAAATATTGAAAATAGTGTTAGATTGTTCAAAAAGTTTCGATTAAATCCGGACAGCATTTGACAGAGATGGACTCATAGATCTTTGCAAAAGCTCTTAAGTTGCTAAAGTGCTAAGCATCATGGAAGATATACCCATTTATTAGAGTTTACAATAGTCTTACACTCTGATAGCATAAATGTAGCTCACATATTTAGAGAGGCTAGCTAATATGTGGATATCATTAAACACAATTTTAAACAATATCTAGAATCAAGTAGTACATTTACATATGTATATGAATTATACTTACCTTACTAAGATAGAGATTTGCTCTCACAATGTAGACAAATTATATTTTTCTAGCAATTTTCAGGTAATGCTACCCAAAAAAGATTACACAAGGACTACCGAAAGAGGATTATAGGATGCATATGAATAAGTGATGGTGACAACGTTTACTCTCAACAAAGATGAGTCCGGCAAAAATAATGACTGCGTTTATTTTTTTTCCGATAATGTTCAGAAAATAAATGGCAAGACAAACCTAAGTGAAGATGTCAATTTTATTTAAATAACATGTCTTATGACATGCTAAAATAAGTATTATGGAGCAAAAGATTCATTCCTCTCAAATGTTGCAATTTGACCTAATTCCTACAGTTGGAATAAGCTGTGTGCTTTGACATTTAAAATCCTACTAATCTATAAGAACTTTCAAAACTCAAATTGTATTCAAAAGGGCACTGACGTGTGCAGTTAGAATAGCTCAAACAGATTGCTATTGCGAGATTACTATGGAAGTGAAGAGAAAATTTGGAGTCTAATTTGCAGATGGGAGGTTCCTTAGAGGGTTAGATCATTCTTGTTGTTGTTCTAGCATGGCAAGCAAGCTTGAAGCTCCCGTCCAATGAAAGAAGTTCCGGCGCACTCTCGTCATGTCACTAGGAGGTGAAGCCATCCTTCCATATTATGAAAGACTGCCCAAGAGTTGGGACCATACTAGGTGAGGTGGGTTGGACCACAAAAAGCAGCCTATGGATGAGGGTTTGCAATTACAGTGCCCACTAATCAACCATTCTCCTTGAAGTAGATGGATGATTTCCCGAATCCTGCCAACAGATTCCCGGGGCCACTGGTAGTTGGCCCACTCTGGAATTTGTTTTTTTTTTCGTTCTTGGGTTGTCAGGTTGGACCAGTTGACCATATGCACAATCTACTGCTGCTTTTGTCTCTCCACTGATCTTTGTGGGGTTTCTTCTACTGGAATTCCATTGCTGTAAGAGCCCGTCCATGCAGACCATTAATCTCTCTTTTGACCGAACCCTGATTATGATTCTAGAATAGCTTCCCTATAATTTTATGCTCCTTTTTACTATGTGTTCCTAGCTTTACAACCTAACGTCGACAAGAAATTTATACAGCAACTCTTCTGGATATTTGTGTTGTGCAAAAAAAAAAAACCATTAGGGTAGTGAATCTAGTGATTGATAAAAAAAAGGAAGAGCAACTTACAATATGTGAAGCAAAAATCAATTCAAGAGGGTGACAATGGTTGGTTGACACGAGGATGCCTCCTGATCGGGCCAATTGGTACCCGCGCTGGACTCACCGGTTCTACTGAGGTCAACCTGTTTTCCGATTTGACTACGGGCTCAGCTACTCCACAGACTAGTACCTGCTCGCCTAGGTGAGATAAGAAGTTATATCTCAGTCAGTCGTCCAACTCCCAACAGTATCCACCAACATCCAACAATGCGGCTGCCCGTGTGGCTCTAGTCCAGGACCTGGGGATGAGTTATGCCGAAAATATAAGATGATGTCAAGTATCATGGTGAGATGATGAGGCAGGCACCCGGTGCAGCTGTTCCTCCGGCAGGCAAAGCAGGGTAATGAGCGGCCCGTAGGGTTCAAGAGTGTGGATCTGAAGGCTGGTGACGTGAAAGCCTTGTGAACACCTGAGCTGGAGTGATGAGGAGGGCTTGATGGCGATTGGGAAGGTTCGTGGGCGAGGAGTACCCCATTGCTGTCATGCTTTGATCTTTCTTGGTATGCGCTGAAGATGGGGGAGACCTGCTTTAAAATCAAAGGGTCCCTTGCACAATGAATCTTTCTGAGATTTTATTTTGAAGGGTATTTTATGAGAATTGCAAGATGCAATTTACTGGCAAATAAATTTGCAAGTATACTATGCTTATAATACTAGTAAATTTACCCCCCAAAACATGCAAATCAAAAGCAAATACAGGAATAAAAAAGCTTACATTTACGTTTCTTTATTTCCATTTGTTGATGCAAAATAGATATTAGGTATGCGGGTGTTTATCTATAACCCAGGAGACTTCTTTTATATGAACGGGCAAAACATAAAGATCAAAAGGTCAAAGCTAACATTTACTGCCAAGGTGAAGGAACCTTACTGTCTATTCGGTCTACCTTGGAGTCAAAAAAGTTACCCAAAGATGGAAAAGCAAACCTAGAGCTGAGTTAGTGCAAAAAAAAACCTCAGAGCTGAGGTTGGTCAAACATAACTTGCTGCTGTTTAATATAAGTTCATAGGAATAAAATCATACCAGACAGAACAATAAATTCAAGATGTGGAAATTTTTGGTGCTTCACACTGCTGACCTATCCCAAAGTGTAAATTTCCTAGAGAAGTTTGAATAATGCTACTCAGCTGGGGCCACCTTGAAATGATGCAGGACAATCAATACCAAATAATAAATAATGGTGTATTGTGTACAGAAGGAGAATAAAATCAGAAAAGGTCTCTAACCTTGATCTAAGAGCGTGAAGGATGTACTCAGTAGCATTTGGAGGGATGGTGTGTAACTGCTCATAGGGCCTGTGCCATACAATGTGTCTGAAAAACATTATTTGGCAAATGATTTACAATTCAATTCAAGATAGGAAAACCATGTCAACCATGTGCAGAACATGAAACAAAAGACAGTTGTAAAGTCTCTTTATCTTCGTTTTTTAAAAAAGAAAAGTGGACAACTTGTAAAAGTTAAGAGCAGCGTATCAAGAAATTAAAGATCAGACTTCATTCTGTGCAATGTCTTTCACTATGAATGACCATAGAAAAATATATGGATTGATGCACTTATCAGCCAACCACTATCTTGAGTCAGCATTATACTTCCTGTTATTTTTTTCTACGTTTATCCTGAAAGAAAGGTCATTGCAATATTTCACAAAACAAGGTGGATGGTCACCTAAAAGAATGATAAGAAAAGTCATCAAATTTTATAAAAGGAAAGGAAAAAGTGAGCCAGCCCACCTATTTTTGTATTTGTCCGTTCTCCTTCTAGCTACCAATATTATGATAACAAGTACATGACACACAATCTTCATGAGCTGTTCAAATGTGGCCAAACTTGATCTATCCAGTCCTGGAAGATTGCTAGCAATCCAACCAACAAGTGGTGCATTGAATCCACTGCATTCCCCAATATCTCTATCACCAAGCAGCACATGAAATGGAAAGGCCAAGAAGGGGGCACAGTATACGTTCAAATTGATGGAGCACAGATACCCATTTAGTCTCAAGTCAACTCAGAATCCATGGCAGATAGATCCCCAAAACTAACAACATATGGGACTTCATATTAATGCAGTCAAATCATTTGGAAACTCAAAAGCAGGCCCATGGAAGTATAAAAATTGCTGGAATTAACAGCACTGGCTCTAAACAGATGATACACTTCAATGGAAAACAAGTAATAAGTGACACCTAGTTGAAGAGTACAATAAAATGGAACCAGAGCACTCTAAAATTATGAAACGATTTGCAACTGAAATCATTCCATGGACATCATTGTTTTTCAAACTGTATGAAAAATGATCTAAGAATTAATTCCTTGACCTTTATCAGATATATTTGATAATATCCATGGCACGCTTATCCACCAAACTTCCAGTGGAAACCAAAGAACAATTCTTCTTCATTTTGATTTCCAGACAGGAGTAATAATGGCATACTTGAAGTAGGCATAAACTACAAAGCCACCAAAACCCATGGATTCAGGTTACCCCTTGTGATGAAAGACCATTCCAAATCAGATTTTTCTACGAACAAGGAAGGTAACAACCCTAGCCATCAAGGGAAAAAGGCGAAAGATGATGTGAAACTCTTGAATGTCACCTTCAAATGTGCAACTACATGAAACAAAGAATGCAAAAAAAAATTCATGGAACGTCTTCAATTGTCAATACGAGATAAACGCTTGCAAAATTGTCAATTGAAGCTACATTTCATCCGCTCAACGTTTGCGCCTAACCACACGAGCTGATACTTTTCAACTCATCTTGCCCAGATTCCTCCCAAGAGTTCTATATATTACACGTATTAATATTTAATAATGGAAAGCGGATTCCGAGGGATGTGAGTGAATGAAATTTGCTCCTACGAACTTGTTGCCGTGTAAAATTTTCTGAAATAAGGTCTAGGAAGCCAGAATCTAACCTTATCAACAGTAAATTTGCGACCAACATCCCACTGAGCTCATCTCCTCCGTTGCCATCCGGCTCCTTGAGGGCTTCCCGATCCCGAGGGTCCGACGGCTCTGCAAGACGGAGAAGACACCCACTCGTTGAACACGAGAATGAATGACTCTGCTAGCTCGCATGGGGAGCGCTAATCTCGATCGCACCACCATAAATTAATTTTGTCTTACTAATATATATATATATATATTATAAGCTTTAGATAAGAAAAACTCAATCATTTTATGCAGTTGGATACGAGAGATTAAATTAATAATTCTTCAAAATAAATTGGAAATGACTATATTAATGCACATATATTTTTTCCTTTGATTATCCGAATAGACTACAAAATTGAATTGATGTACACTATACATCTAATTAATGTTATTTTTTTGCTAGTTGGTAGCAATTATTGATAATTTGATTATTGTAAATCTAATTTAAGATATTAGTAAATAAACCTCAATTTAAGAATTTTTATTAATTAATTATATAAAATATATGTAAAAAAATAAAATAAGACAAATTATTACTCTATTTATATATGTACATTTGATGCTATTTTTCTTTTCTTAAAATATCAATATATTTTATATTTCAATTAATAATAGAAATTTATGTTAAAGTAGTCAAACCAATAAAATATTCTACCAAAATTCTTCATCCTAATAAAGTCAATATTTAAAAATATTTATACTTTTTTATATATTTATTGTTTATTCACAAATATCAAATATATTACTTATTTTAGGCATATACATGTACTTTAAATATTATTGCTAACGTAGCAAAACTTAAGAACCCTAAATACGATTGTTGCATAAATTTTTGAGACTTGGATTAAAGTTTATGGTTAAAAAAATATTATCATCCTAAAATAAAATCTAAAAAATAGTATCATTCCAAAAACTCTAAAAATCAAATATGTTCGAACCTTAAAAAAATTCAACAAATATCTAAAAATCTAAACCCTAAAAATATAAAAATTAAGAAAATTATAATCATAAAAAGTAAGAAAACTTATATACTTAAAAAAAAGCTTAAAATCCTTAAAAACTCAAACGAAAAAAATGAGATAAAGACATTTAATTATAATATCTACATGTTTATTATTTTGACGAATAATATATAAAAGACATAATTAATATGTGTAATAATACATATAATATGTAAATAACCTAATTGAAATATATAAATATTTAATTTTATGTATAAAATAAGTTTAAAATGACACTAATTTATAGTTCATATCTTAAGTATGAATTTTACATTTTACTTTTTAAGGCTAAAATTATAAATATGTTCTAATAGTCTCTATGATAAATTTATTGAAGTGCAAATATTTTGTTTGACTCGATTTAAGTACAAAATTTTAATCAAACAATCTTCTATAAAAATTAAAAAAATAATGGTTTTTTTGTTATTTGAACTCTTAACGAAAAAATTTAAGTTTTTATTTATAAATTTAAATAAACAAAATATTTGTAGTTAAATTAAATTATCATATAAAGTTTTATAGATATTTAATATCTTAGTGTTTATTTTTATGCGTTCAAAAAATAAAGGATTAAATGAAATAAAAATGTGGGCAATTTTTTTTGGTCCTATATGGAAATTAGCCAGCCAGAAATTCCCCCCTCTTTTTTGCCAAAGAAATTGCCTTATTTTTTTTACCTAAGAAATTGTCTTTTTTTTTGCACAGCAAATAAATTGGCTTCTTGAAACGTTCTCTCCTACCTTTAAGACTTGTACATCAGCACTCCACGCGACTCCAGCGCGTGTGGGAGACTTCCCCAGCCAAGTGGCATCCTCGTAAACAGAATGGAGGCCGGGGGGAAATAGTCTGTCTGACAACATTGACGGCAAACAAAGTGAGAAGCAGGGATGGGGCAGTGGATTTACGCCCCTGTTAACTGCACTTGGGGGAGTACCGTCCCTCGCCAAGTAGCAGCGAAAAAGACATCATTACCCCTGGGATCTCGAACAGAAACGCCTCTCCCTCGCTGCCATTGTCCCAGTCAGAGTTCCCCACTGCCCCTAAACCCAAGCTTACGTGGTAGTCCAGCAGGGCCCAGTCGGAGCGGATCCACGCTTGATCCCGTTTTTTCTTTTTATGTGCAACACAACGCTGCATCCCATTTTTAGGAGGGTACTACCGTGCGAGTAACATACACGTAAAGCCTTACCATGAGAAATTAATTATTGTAGAAATTCAACCGTCCTCTTGAAATTTACCAGAATGCCCAGACCCAACATTCTGTGAGATAGGGTAATTCGGTCAAAACGAATGTAAGGGCTTGGAGGTAATTCAGCGGCCTCGGGAGGATAGAAGTTGAAATAGGAAAGACGGAATTTTAATAATAAAGCCCGCTTTTTTACTCCCCTAAAAAGAGCGTCGCCGGAGAACAATTTAACGGTGACCGGAGAAAAAAAACCGGGATTAGTGAGCCTGGATATCTCCTATATAAACCCCTATCCCCCTTGTGTTTGCCATTCTATTTCTCTCCTTGAAGATCTCTCTTAAGATCCAAGAGATTCTGAGACTCTATATCTTCACACAAGCATACTCTCTCTCACCTCCGCCCCCGGCTCCCTCCCTCCCTGCTCCCTGTACTGAACAGTCTCTAGGTAGATTCAACTTGCCCTTTTAAGAGGTAATAACTCGATTTCTCCGGCTGAATAATCATTCAATTTTCCATTAATTGATGATTGGTTGATTGCTCAGTAAGATTGATGGAACCCTCTGGACCCAATCTTTTGGAGACAGCTTCCGCCAATTTATCAGGTCAATATATTGTGCAGAATGATAATGAATCTCGATTTGACTGTTCGGCTTGCATTCTGTTGTTAAAGTTGCGGTCGATCTGTGTGTGATTGGCTATTTTATTATTCTGGAGGGATATAGAACTCGAGGATGTGGATTTCCTTGGGGTTTTTAAACATTGGACAATGCAAGCGCTGGTTGAGATTAGGTCAGTATGCGTTGAAGTTATCTTCGATTGGGTTAGGTATTGGCCAGTATTGCCTATGAGGTCACGTGTAGGATGAATGAATGTATGGGCGGATGTCGCTTAATTTGAATGGTTGAATTTCAATTCGCCTTACATAGGATTTTGGTTGTTGATTGCAGTGCCATAAATTGGGTCTTTTGGAGATATACTTGTAAAATCTAATAAAAGAAACAAGCGACTCTTACGTTGAACCTAGTTAGGTCTTTCTATGCAGTCTGTGTGTTTCTGCTTTTTTCTATTCTGTGTTCTCTATAGGCCATTCACGCATGTTTGTTGAATTTGAATTGGTGCTAGTGCTCTTCTTGGTGGCCTGGTTAAGCACAAATAAGTTGGTTGCCTTGGCTGTTCAGTGTTATATGTGAGTTTGCCCCAAATTCCTATGGTTAGTTAAGTATCCCTGCTTTTACCGGCTTCCATGACCTGTATGGTCGATTGTTCATGTTATCTTAGAAGAACCTTTTGTTGGCAACAAAAAGAGGTCTGCTGAATCATGTCAACTCCCTTTAAGAACCTGTTTCAAAGATCAGTTCTGGCTTTGGAATCTGTTCTGCCCCTTATCCCCCATGTTGTCTTAGACATTAAATGCAGATGCCTCTGCCATGATAAGGCAAAACCATATCTATCTTAAAAAATGTCCAGAAATTGATACAGTTAACCATTTTAACATAGGACCAAAGTTCTCTTCAGATGTGTTTCATCATTTTGTGGTATATTATTGAAATAGATATAAGAAGATTTTTTGTATACTTGCTAGAGATAATTAGATGCCGAGTTGCTTATCTGAGTATGGTTTCACATTTATACATATCTTATGTATGATGTTCTTGTGTCCTAATCTCTGGTCTCTGGATTGCAATAATGCACAGTTGATTACTTCTTACTCAAACAAGCTAGTTATGTCAGAGGAAAGTTTGGCTCCATATGTTTTCTGTGTTATTTTCTAACTGATGGTTATGGCCCTAATCTTATTGTCCCAGTAATTTGATATCACATATTCTAATTGGTCCAGCTGACCTGCTGTATTTGGTTTGATTTTTGAGCAGATATATATCTTTTGCAAAGAGATATTTGGATGGGATCAGGCAAGTTTTATATTGAGAAGAAAATTATTGAGCTGTTTGAACTCATTTAGGCTGACAATTCAGTTTTGATGCATATATTTATGAAATGGCATCTAGAGGAAGGCCATTGTTTGATCTAAATGAACCTCCAACCGGAGAAGATGAAGACAATGATGGCATTGTCTGTTCATTGCCACAAAAAGCTTTACCATTGGCAAACACCTGCCCTTCAACTTCTCAGGGACTGCTGAACAATAATGCATTTTCACATGCATCCTCTGTTTCTGGTTTTCAACCTTTCATCCGTAATAAGGCAAATGGTTCTGAATCCACTGAAATGGAGCAGAAGAGGTTTGAAGAACAAGATCATAGGGTTGGCTCATTATCCAAGACAAGTGAAGAGGAGGCTAGACCACCTGCTAGGCTTGTTTCTGATGTAGCTAATGGTCTGGTTGAAAGAGAGGAAGGTGAGTGGTCTGATGGCGAAGGACCCACGGGCACAAAGGGATGTAGTTCTTTGCATGAAGAAGGTAAAATTGTGCAGCAGGATCCTGATTCTCTGCACAAAGAAGATAGACGTGAACAGGGATCTGGTTGTTTGCATGAAGAAGGTGAAGTTTTGGTTGGACATGAAGTCCCTGGGAACAGGGAGAGGGAGAGGGAGAGGGAGAACACTTCATGTAATGGTAGAATCTCTCATTATGCAAGTGCCAATAATATAAATGAGACATTTATAGGAGTCAATTTTAAAAACAACGATTCAACATGCAACAATGGATTGAATATGGAGGTGGTTGTGAAGAAAGATTCATCTGTTAATGCCAAGGAAGAACCAAATACAGGTCTGAAGCACAGAGAAGTTAAAGGTATTGAGGCCAGCTATGCTCTAAAATGTGCAAATAATCTAGGAAAGAGGAAGATTGACCAGCAGAAGGAGGCAATGCTTGGGAAGAAACGTAATAGACAAACCATGTTTCTTAATTTAGAAGATGTGAAGCAGGCAGCTTCTACGAAGAACTTAACTCCAAGAAGGAATTTTTCATCATCTGCTACCACCCGTTCTGTAAGAGAAGTGCGTGCTGGATCTCTACCGGTTGATCGTATTGCTGAAAAACCAAATCAACTGCCCTTCAGAGACCAGAAACGGGCAGATGTCCCTTCAAGTGAAGCAGGTCCTTCTATAGAAAATGCTACTGATTTTAATGGTGATCCGGATGCAGGACTTCTGGGAAAGCCTAAGAGGATGGGCATTGATGTTGATCTTCCTTCAGGGGTATCGTTGGCTCCCATTCCAAGGCAAAATTTATGGAAGACTCCTTCTGACATGAGGATACAAAAGGCTTCTCAAGTATCTAATAAGAAATTGGGCTCTACTAACCATCATTCTATGGATTCAAAATTAGGCAGTAAGAAGCATATATTGTCTAAGAAGCAAACTGCAATTAATACATCCTATCAAGATACGTCAGTTGAGCGCCTTATACGTGAGGTTACTAACGAAAAATTCTGGCATCATCCTGGTGAGTACATTGTCATGATTTTTCAATGCATCATACCAAAACTTTATAATTTATTTCTGAAGCTTAGCTTTTGTTACATGTTTATGCATCCACATGAATGCATATATGCTTAATCATGTATACATAATAAATGTATTCTGAATTTATGTAGCCAAAAGAAGTATGTTCTAAACATTCTTTCTATTGCAGGAGAGAGTGAATTGCAATGTGTTCCTGGTTGTTTTGGGTCTGTAGAAGAATATATCAGAGTTTTTGAGCCTTTACTCTTTGAAGAGTGTCGAGCACAGCTTTACAGCACATGGGAGGAGTTGAATGAAACATTTTCAAGAGATACACATGTACTGGTTCGTGTGCGAAATGTAGAAAGGCGGGAAAGAGGTAATGCACTAATTTGTGATGAGAACGACTTTATTTATTCATTCACAAGTTAGTTTCTTCTACTAACTGCATATACATCTGAAAATGCTTTTGTGGATTAGATATATAATTTTAATGTGTTTCAAATCATTTGTGCTTCTTTATGTGAGCTCTCATTTTCATTATGAACTGACCGGTTTTCTCTTTCCCATTGCTAAGGATGGTATGATGTAGTAGTCCTTCCTTCTTCTGAAATCAAGTGGTCATTCAAGGAGGGTGATGTTGCAGTTCTTTCCACCCCCAAGCCTGGGCCATTCAGATCCAAGAGGAACAACTTTTCAACTGAAAATGAAGATGAGCATGAGATAAGTGGACGTGTGGCCGGTACAATTAGACGATTTATTCCACTTGATACTCGTGATCCTCCTGGTGCTATTCTTCATTTCTATGTTGGAGATTTATATGATTCTAATGGGTAAACTTTTCACTTTATCTATAACACTTTTTTTTGGGTCTCAAAATGACTACTGATTTCTTGATTTGCCATTATATATATTTTTCCTTATTGTTCACTTGCACTGCTTTCTCTGAAGTTTGCTCTATTTTATTCTCCTTAATACATGCAGTGAGGGTAGTAACGATCACATTTTGAGGAAACTTCAGACCAAATGTACCTGGTACTTAACTGTGCTTGGTTCTCTTGCTACCACTCAGCGGGAGTATGTTGCATTGCATGCATTTCGTCATCTGAATACACAGGTGCATTCAATGTCTCTTTGGTATGTAAATTGCTTTCACAATAATTTAATTTGCATTTTGTTGATATATTTCTTTAATTTTTTTGTTGTAGATGCAATCAGCAATTCTTCAGCCAAGTCCTGAGCAATTCCCAGACTATGAGCAGCAGATCCCCACAATGCCCGATTGTTTCACACCAAATTTTGTAGAGCACCTAAATAGGAGTTTCAATGGGCCCCAACTTGCAGCAATTCAATGGGCTGCAACACACACAGCTGCTGGTACCAACAGTGGGATGGCAAAGAGGCAAGAGCCATGGCCGTTCACTCTCGTTCAGGGGCCCCCGGGTACTGGCAAGACCCACACAGTTTGGGGAATGTTAAATGTGATCCACTTGGTTCAGTATCAGCATTATTATAATTCTCTATTAAAGAAACTTGCACCTGAGAGCTACAAGCAATATAATGAAAGCAGTTCTGATAACAAATCAACGGGGTCAATCGATGAAGTCCTCCAAAGCATGGACCAGAGTCTATTCCGCACCCTCCCAAAACTCTGCCCAAAGCCACGGATGTTAGTATGTGCTCCTTCGAATGCTGCAACTGATGAGCTCTTGGCACGCGTCCTTGATCGTGGGTTTATTGATGGTGAGATGAGAATGTATAGACCTGATGTGGCTCGAGTTGGTGTTGACTCTCAGACACGGGCTGCACAAGCTGTTTCTGTGGAGAGGAGGACTGAACAGCTGCTTGCTATGAGTAAGGAGGAAGTCTATGCTTGGCTGCACAGGTTGAGGAACAGTGAGGCTCAGTTCTCTCATGAGATTTCTGAAATCCAAATGAAGCTCAATAGTGCAGCTGCTGCTATTCGATCTCAGGGATCAGTTGCTGTGGACCCAGATGTTCTCATGTCACGTGATCAGGCACGAGATGCACTACTCAAGCAACTTGCACAGGCAGTGGAGAGCAGAGATAAAGTCTTGGTTGAGATGTCTCGAATTCTAATTGTTGAAGCACGGTTCAGAGCTGTGAGCAACTTTAATTTAGAGGATGCTCGTTCAAGTCTTGAGGCAAGTTATGCAAATGAAGCTGAGATTGTGTTCACCACAGTGTCGAGCAGTGGGAGGAAACTGTTCTCTCGTCTGACCCATGGCTTTGACATGGTAGTGATTGACGAGGCTGCTCAAGCCAGTGAGGTAGCAGTTCTTCCTCCATTGTCTCTTGGAGCAGCAAGATGTGTACTTGTTGGGGATCCTCAGCAACTTCCAGCAACTGTTATAAGCAAGGCTGCAGGAACCTTACTATACAGTAGGAGTCTATTTGAGAGGTTTCAGCAGGCAGGTTGCCCAACTATGCTGTTGTCTGTGCAGTACAGGATGCATCCTCAGATACGTGATTTCCCTTCAAGGTATTTCTACCAAGGGCGTCTCACTGATAGTGATAGCATAACTGCATTACCAGATGATGCTTACTACAAGGACCCTTTGTTGAGGCCCTACCTATTTTATGATATAACCCATGGCCGCGAGTCCCACCGAAGTGGTTCTGTGTCTTATCAGAATATTCTTGAGGCACAGTTCTGTCTTCGCTTATATGAACATCTTCAGAAAACTTCTAAATCTTTAGGAATGGGGAAAATATCTGTTGGTATAATTACACCATATAAGCTCCAACTAAAATGCCTCCAGCGCGAGTTTGAAGATGTTTTGAATTCAGAGGAAGGGAAGGACATTTACATTAACACAGTGGATGCTTTCCAGGGCCAGGAACGCGATGTCATCATAATGTCATGCGTTCGGGCCTCGGGTCATGGAGTTGGATTTGTTGCAGATATACGAAGAATGAATGTTGCTCTTACTCGTGCAAGGAGATCTCTTTGGGTACTTAACCTATATTTGAATCTGTTAATGTTCACTTCATGTTTCTTACAGTACAATTCTGACATAATTTTGCTGTGTTGATAGGTTATGGGGAATGCCAATGCTCTGATTCAATCTGATGACTGGGCTGCATTAATTGATGATGCCAAAGCAAGAAAATGTTACATGGATATGGATTCACTTCCGAAGGACTTCCTTGTATCAAAGGGGCCTGCTTACACTCCCTTGCCTGGTAAATCTTCTTTCAATGCAAGGGGACTGAGATCAGCTGGGTTGAGGCACAGATTAGCCGACTTGCAGCAAGAGGGGCAGGATCATCGTTGACTCGAAGATATTGGAACTTACATCAAGGAAGGCCCCCAATGGAGTAGTCGGCAGGTGCTGGAACCATGGTGCACTGAAGAGGCCTGATCTATTCAGTTTCTACGAGGAAGAGGGATTACTGAGTTTCCTTTTGGGCAAAGAGATCTGCACAACCTCTCGGCCCGGACTTTATTTTCTCTTCTTTCACCCTCCCAAGAGAGACTAAAGGAAGCTGCAGTTTCTTGGCAAGTTGGACACTGAACGTTCCAGGAACTGTGTAACCATGTTAAACTTGGCTTGAAAGGTGGCTCTTACTACAGAAATCAGGGCTGATCTTTATCTCCAGTGGACAGGGCCAGCTGTTTGCTTGGGGTGTTGGGTGGCAGTTGTGGCAGCAACTGTTTGGGGATGTTATGCACTGCTTCTTGGTGACACCATCTACCCACCCGCATGCCTTTGGACTTGTGTCTTTAACTTCTTGTCAGGTTGGATTTGCCGTATTGGATTTTACTTGAGCTCAGTGGAGATATGGTGGATGGAAGGAAGTTTCCCCCTTTGCTGGCCTTGTTTCTGCGTTTGGAGATAAAACTCTGCCTCAGATTGGTGTAAAACTGTGTCTAGACTTTTCCCACTTCCCGCCATGGCTGGGGATGAAGCAGCTGAAAGAAATAGAACATAACAGAAAGCCTCCAGTTTTTTAAGTTCCTGAGAGGAAACTAAAGGTACTCTTTTTTTTTTTTATGTTTTATCAATGGTGTTAGGGTAAAGAAGAAACATGGAGACCAATTAAAGTAGAAGAAAACAAAATGGTTGTATAGAGGATCATCCACTTTGCAGTTCCAATTGATTCTGTAAATGATCTTTGGAATTCTATTCTTTCTGAGTTTGTTTTTTTACTTCTCCTGTTTTTTCAAATTCTATGGAGTTATTGCAGCACAGTATCTAACCATACATGGGGAAAACAATTATGTTTATTTGATGCTTTCTGTTGTTTAACCTCAGAATATGGTTTCAAGCACTGATATATTATGTTGGTGTGTGGGTTCGACCAGCAGCATTCTAATTTGTGTACGTACCGGGTCTAAGATTGTATGATAAAACCCGCCTTCTGGCACCTTGGTTCATGTGATGCCACACTTTCTAGCATCAGCCAGACTGGTGACCCATATTATATTTTATTTGACTGTCAGCAGGCAGGCAGGCCTTTAACTCACATGGCAAGGAAGAAGGAAAGGCAGGAAACCAACCTACTTGCAGGAAAGGATAATACATTTCAGTTCCTTCAAGTAGTCAACGGATCCTTCCAAGTGCGTGCTGCCTGCTTATTATTCTCATTTGCTCTTAACTTCGGCTTTGACATGAGGATAATTGAATTTGGACAATAATGTGATGTGTGAATTAGCAGCGCCACTTTAGATTTGGGGTAATCCTGACACTATGTATGCATCTAGATTCCTGGTTGGCTGGCTGGCTGGCTTGACCTTCTAGACCATACGTGCAATCTTGGTCAACCACTCAATGCCACCAGGAAGGAGGCTGAGATGTGGCTCTTTAGTCAAAATATAGCTTCCAAAGTTTTCCATCGGAATTTTCCAAAAATTAAAAGAATTTTATCCGAATTTTTATTATAGAAAATTTCTATATTTATTTAATATCTTAGGGAAGATTAAATTAATGAACATTGAAAAAAATAATTTGGTATTTTTAATTATTTTAAATAATATTATATTTATTTATATATTATTTAAATTAATATAAATGATTTTATATTAATAACAATAAAATATTAAATAAAAATAAAAATATATAATTATATTATATAATAAAATATAATTATCACATTTTATTATATAATCAAATTATATAAAAATAAATTAATATTTATTATAATCAAATTATATATACATATTTTAATTTAAATAAAATAAAATTTAAAATTAATCAATTTCCTCTCTAAATTACTACAACCAATTCCATCCAAACATAGTTAACAACTATTTCAGCACTTAAATATATATATATATATATTATATTGAAATAATGTGAATTAATTAAATAAATGAAAATCATAAATGGCGGGCGGACCTTTTTACGTTCCTTTGACTTTTAGCGGCTATAAATGTCAATTCCATCCTCTCGTCACGGATCACTTTTTTCCTTATATTTTTATAAAATGTTCCAAAATTCTACAGCAAAAAACATGACATGTTATATATATTCGATAATTTAGTGATATACTTATAAATTACATCATTTTAGTCTAAATGGAAAAATATGATATTAAAGTTTATAAAATAATTAAAATTAAAATTATATAATTAATAGATCGGAATTTATGATAAAATATGCTGATATCATTATATTTTTAGATTTTCAAATTTTTAATTTTTTTGTTGGATTTAAATAATAACAAATTGCATATGTTCTCATTAGTCATTTTCCGGTCAGGTATTTTTAAATTAAAAATTTATCTGTATTGCATTCGTTCATTCCATTGCCATCATTTTGCCTTTTTCCCGGATCATATATTAAGATTGGATCCGTAATATCTTCTCCTTCTTCATCACATTTTCCAAGGGGGGAAACAAGCACTCCATCTCGCTTGTCCTCCTCCATCTGTCTCTGTGGACGACCTTCGCTTCTTGTTCTTACGTGTGGCCGATGTTTTCGGGCGGCAGCTGAGGACCCTCCACCGAGATCGCTCTCCTCCGGGCTCTTCTGAGGTTTGAAATAGTCAGCTGGTAGTTTAATCGGATCCATTCTCCTTCGAATACCTATTGATTCGGGCTGTTTGTTTGCTCTTCGATATATTCTGATTCTGATCCACTAGCCTTGCTTTTCTTGGGAATGATCTTACCGAAAATTGGGTGTAAAAACATTTTCTTACTAATTCCTTTCATGCATATATAATTATATTCGATTGATTTTAGGCGGTTCTAAGAATTGCACCCAAAATGTCTAGATTAATGTAAAATAACTGGAACGATATTGTTATCTTATTGTGAACGACAGCTGAAGTCTGTTGAGACCGTCTCTAAAAGTACCTGAATAAGCTAGTCGTGGATCTGTAATAGTGGATAATAGGTCTAGTTGTTTCTCTGAACTGTTTCTGAAATAATTTTCTTCTTTCTTTAATAGATCCTTCCAAGTGTTTCATATGTCAGTTTGAGTAACTCATCAACCTTGTTCCTTGGCTGCTACTTGAATCAAAATGAAAGTTCTATTTCTTTCCATTTCCTTATATCTTATAAAGTGGCCATTATGAGTGTAATATTCAATATCTAACGCTTGGAGAATGGTTAAAAGTGCTAAAAGGGAATCATAACAGACTTTCCACCTTGATCTAGCTACTTAATTATTAAACTTGAATGTGAAAGGAGTAAGATAAAATTCTAATTTTATGATTTTGAAAATCTTTCATTCTACTGAAGTCAACAAGTCATTGTTAAATTAATATGGTTGTGGAGTTGATAAATATATGAAAAACTAATCCTGAGAGATATAAGCTAGAAATCAGAAACAGGAGGATGCCAGGCTATTGAACGTTTTGAAATGTTAGACACAGACTTGTTTTTTTATTAAGTGGCTTTGTATATCTTTTCATAGGGTCATCTATAAGACCGAATAATGTGCTTATGCTTTTGTGTGGATTCCATTTCTATTATTTAGTACATTAGATAAATTGTCAAGGTGTTACCAACTGAGTGAGGTAATAATGATTGATATAGATATCTAATTAGTAACAAAGAAGAAAGCCAACTACTTTCTGGAAGTAGAAAACTGTCTTATTTCTTTATTCTACTGTTATGTGACTATATATACCCAACAATAACTGAAAATTGAAAAGATTATAATACCCTTATACATAATACTAAAGTAAAGAGTCTTAACACTCCCCCTCAAGCTAGAACATAAATATCATAAACTCCTAGCTGGTTATAGATTATAATTAATTCAACTACCTCCTGGGGACCTTGTAAATAAATTGGCTAGTTGATCCTCATATGCCACATGAAAAATCTCTGTTGACTTCTCCACAATCTTCTCACAGATGAAGGGACAATCAATTATAATATGTTGTATCCTCTCATGAATGAACGAATTGGATGCAATATACATGGCTGTCTTGTTATCACATAGCAACTTATTAGGAAGAGGATGTTCAACATCAAGCTCCTTCAACATACTATTCAGCCAAATCAACTTGTAAGTAGTATGTCCCATGGCTTTGTATTCAGATCCTACACTAGAATTTGCAGCGACAGTCTGCTTCTTATTTTTCCAAGAAACCATATTATTGCTAATAAAAACACAATACCCTGCTGTTGACCTTCTGTTAACGGGAGATCTAGTCCAATCTGTATCAGTAAAATTTTGTACACAAGTATGACCATAATCTTGTTACCATAGACCCTTACCATGAGCTTTTTTAAGATAGCATAGAATACAAATGACAACTTCTCAATGTCTTGTACACGGTGAATATAAAAGTTGATTGAATGCACTAGTAGCAAAGAAAATATCAGGATGAGTAACTTTCAAATGATTCAAATTCCCAACTAGCCTTCTATGTTGCGCAAAAAAAAGCTAGCCTTCTATAGAATTTAGGTTCATCCAATAGCTCTCCTTCATCAGCTACAAGTTTTGTATTAGGATCCATGGGAGTATCAAGTGTCTTTGAGCCTAACATTCCTGTTTCCGTTAACAAATCAAGAACTTACTCCCTCTTAGATAGAAAAATACTTGATTTGGCTCTAGCAGCCACAATGCAATTGTCCCTAGTCTTTAGTGTGAAATTCAATTGTAAGAACAATTTCAATTGTTAAATGCCCCTATGATCAGCACCAGTAATTACTATGACATTAACATACACAATTAGCACTCTACCAGACTTAGGAGTGACTATAGAAAACTGAGTCATCGACAACACATCTTTGAAGACTAAATTTCGCTGCACTATCACTAAATCTTCTAAACTATGCTTAAGGAGACTATGTTAATCCATATAAAGATTTCCGCAAGTGTCATGCTAATTGAGATCCTCTGAGGTTGCTCCATGTAAACTTCTTATGCAATATCTCCATGTAAAGGTTCATTTTAACATCTAACTGATATAAGGACTAATAAAAGTAGCAGCAAGAAATATATATATATAGGTGGACAAAAGCCACTTTTGCTTCCAGAAGTTTGTTGAGCTCATAACCCACAAGTCCCATGATTGGAACTTGGTTATGATAACAAGATAACAGAGAAGAAGGCCAACTATTTTCTGGGAACTAGAAAAATGTCTTACTTCTCTATTCTACTCTGTGACTATATCTACCCAATAATAATGGAAAATTGAAAAGACTATAATACCCTTAGACTTAATGCCAATAATAAGTTAAATTATTTAGTTTGAAGCACATATCTCTTGGAAAGGTTAGACATAACGATCTCCACCATTCTTTCTACTACATAACTGAAAGAAACTAATATTGAAGGGTCAATTCTCTTTCCAAACTCAGTTTTGCATGAGTTAAATATGGTATATTTTTCAAGATTCTCATATATTCTCTTGTGAATATATGGTTTAAAGAGGCCATGTGCATATTTTTCATATCTCAAAATCAGTATTTATGGAATCTCAAGTTTTATATGGACTATTTTATTTCATCAATAAAATATTCTGTGGAAGTTGGACATGTTTTCTCCATACAGTTTTGTCTTATCACCTAGTATCTTACTGTCTTTACAATGAAGATAATGAATTATCAAGATTAAAAATAAAGTAATTAATGTTCTCACTGCATATCAACAGGGAAAGTTATCTGTGTAGCCATGAGTGCTGAATTGAAGAAATCCTCTTCGAATAAAGGTGAGAAGATTTTAACGCCTGAAGAGCAGCAGACAAAGGTACAATTATATGCAGTAGAAATTCCACAATTTGTTATGCTTGATTCTCATTCATGTGTTTTGGATCTGTCCCTATGACTACACACACACACACGATGACTCACCAATCTACTGCTTTTCTTTTATTCTATATAGATAAATGAGGTGAGGAGGTTGATTGGACAACAGCCAGAGAAGTTGTTCATGTACTGTTCTGATGCTTCACTTGCGAGGCATCTAAGAGCTCGTAATTGGCACATCAAGAAAGCAACTAAAATGCTGAAAGATACCTTGAAATGGAGATCTTCCTATAAACCCGAGGAGATCCGCTGGGTATTTTACATTTCCGCCTGTGTTTTCACTTTCATCATTGTGGAATGCAAGCTTGGATGAGCTTCTTTTCAATCTCTTGGCCTCCCAATTTATTGTAACTCTAGTCATTCTACAAGCATTTAAATATTTTATGGTCACTGGAGATCTGCTATTAAGATTTAAGGTGATAAGTACTATATTTGGTTCCTGAAAAATGGTGCTATATTTGATGAAACTTACACTCACTGTTATCTGGAACATGAAGCCGTAAATTCTATGCTTAGTTGAGAAAAAAATTCAGTACTATATTTGGTGGTACTACGACTATGCCACTTTTAGACTGAAAGGATATAATGGAGTGAAATCTTCTTTACATCCTAAACTTGTGAATTATTTGGACACTTCATGTTTGCCTTAATTTACTTCTCTTGGCAGGAAGAAATTGCTCATGAAGCAGAGACAGGAAAGATTTACAGATCAAATTATTTGGATAAACACGGTCGCCCAGTTCTGATCATGAGGCCAAGTTGCCAGGTTACATTTACTAAGCATATTTTTGTGTACTTTTGGTTTTTAATATGTTAGTTCCCAATTATTTTTATGAAAAAAATGTTTGAAGGCACTTCACATGGCCATTGAGTTTAAATAAAGTAGTTCTTTTTAATCATAAAAAAGCATCTACGTTCTCCCTGACTTTTGTTTGTACTGCAGAATTCCAAGTCAACCAGGGGGCAGATAAAGTACTTGGTGTATTGTATGGAGAATGCAATTCTTAATCTGCCCCCAGAGCAAGAGCAGATGGTGTGGTTGATCGATTTCGAAGGGTTTAATATGTCTCATATCTCAGTAAAGGTGACAAGGGAGACTGCCCATGTCTTGCAGGATCAATATCCAGAACGCCTTGGTGTTGCCATACTTTACAACCCTCCGAAGTTCTTCGAACCATTTTGGACGGTACATTTTTCCATGACATATGAGATTGTTCCACAGTTCACATATTTGGCTGCCATTTTAATAATCATTATGAATATGGTTTTAAGCCACATATCTTGTGGAGGAATGGGAACTTTCTCTTAATTAATTCTTAACAAAACTAGACGATTACATCCAGCAATTTCATTTTTCCACTCTATTTTGAAGAGGAAGTGTTTTTTTACTGAAAGATCTGATTGTGTACTAAAGGGTGACAGTTCATCTGCAATATGACTGTTTATCAGCTCAAATTTATTACTTGGATATGAAATGGACCAATATTATCTTTCAGGTTTAAAGCAGTAAATAGTTTAAAACTGTGTTTTGATTTTTTGTGCACAGAAAACTGTGTTTTGATAGTTCATTAATTGAACCATGGATTGAAAATGACCAGCTGGATTTATGATTTACTAATATTACCATTTAAACCAAAATTGGCCAGTGTAGTGGCCTTAGATGCGATTATTGGCCAGTAATCTGATGAGCCAATGCATTGCCTTTTTAATCAAATACATGTTGGGTTCCTTATGTGATGGATATGTAATATCTAATATCTAATTGGAATTTGTTCAAGTGAAAAACAATTATGATATGGTATAGTCATATACTTTGGCAATATCTGATTTGAAGCTGGATCTTGTTTGTAGATGGTGAAGCCCTTTCTGGAGCCAAAAACTTACAACAAGGTCAAATTTGTTTACTCTGATGACCTTAACTCAATGAAGATAATGGAGGAACTCTTTGACATGGACAAGCTGGAGTCAGCCTTTGGTGGGAATGACACCTCGTCTTTTGATTTCGAAAAGTATGCGGAGAGGATGAGGGAGGATGACAAGAAGATACCTGCATTTTGGTCCAGAGGGGTGAATAATCCCTCAGATCTGGAGCCTCCTGTGATAGCTGCTTCTTTGGATTCTGCCATTCTGGAATCTGACTCGGATTCTTCTGATAATGATAAGGCTGAGAAGGTGGCTATTAACAAGATGGAGTCTGAGGAAATTGCTGAGTTGAACGATCATGTCACTGATGAAATGGGTGTAGTCAACAACACCAATGGTGTGGCCAGTGGCAGCACAACTGTACATTAGAATTTGATGGATTTTTTTTTTTATTTTTTGAAGCATAAACCTGAAGAGTTCAATTTGATGATTTGACCATTTGACTGAGTAGGGTTATGGACCTTTCTTGGTCGATCCAAATAGTATTTTGGGTTCGGTTGAGCATCTTGGAGTTATCTCACTGAATCTGGTTGATAGATTTTTTTGGCCTGCAAGCTGATTCAGGTGTATTATTAGTAAGGCTAAAGTTGTCTCTGTTCCATTACTGTGAGATTCATTTTCTGTCAAAAATGACTATGCAAACCATAATGATTCCTGAAATCTATACTGGCTCACTGAATGCATCAAGAACTCTCTCGGGTTCCTTGACCTCTTTTCCTCACACCAACAACTTGTCGAATCCAGGAGGTCACTCATAAGTTCATATGGTCTTAGAAATTGAGAATGAAATTCTAGCAAGATAGATGCTGCATGTACAAGTTACTGTGTATAAGGAGAAAGCACAAAGTCAACTTTCAATCCACAAGTATGGAATACATCAAATTAATTTGAGTACACCACCAGCTTCTCAGCTCCACTCAAGAACACGCAAGCTCCCGTGCTATTTAAACTTGGCCATGAATCTTATCTAACTGCAATATAATATTGTAAATCCATTAGCTATAGCATTAACAACTTTCTGCAGGACTTGAATACTTCATGCTGCAGGAGCAAGAATCAAGTGCTTCCCATATGCTGAGAAAGAACCTCTCCTTCTGGGTCCAATTGACGGAGATTGATAGCTTTATCATATGCATCACCCGCCACCTTGGGTTGACAAAAGCAACCTGGGAACGCTTCAATACAACAATCAATATTGATTGATGGAGGTGGAGAGCTTAAGTATGTAAATGGGCTTGTCCATAAATAAACTTGATAATATTTTGTACAATTTAAAATACTAAAGCATGTTAATATAGTGTAATAAGTAATGCTTAGTAAGTACTAATAGTACAAAAATAAAAGTATTAAGAAAATACTATTATTTGTGTTTTATTATAAATGTGACCATAATACATCTAATACAGGGTAGTGATGGTTTTCAGAGCTATTACTGAACAGTACGGTTGGTACAAAGAAAACTATTAATAGTCCAGGATATTAGGGGTTTTAAGAGTTTTATGTGCATTGGACCTGCTGAATGTAAAATGCGTAGTCGCACAATATGGACAACTCAATCGATATGTGTAGAGGTTGTACTATAGTGCTCACATAGACTAATAATCGAGATTGTAACCTTAATATAGAGTGGTCAAGGTTGTTAGCCTCGTACTAGAATGGTCAGTAAATGCGCTTTAGACCACAAGTGTAGCATATATGATTCTATTTTATAAATATGTGATCACTTTAATGATAAAAATGATGTTATGCTTTTTGATTGTTTATCTAATACAAACTAATGAATTAAAACCTTAAATAGATAAATATTGTGTAAAGTCCTTTTAGGTAGGAACATACATTATTAGCTTATCAGATAAAATCCCATGAATTAAATCTAAATAGATACAACCTATTAAAGATTTTTCATGATAGAACAAACAAGTTGTTAGTGTGTTTGTATATAAAAACTTTAAACCCTTTTTGGTTTAATCTTGAAAAAGGATTTCTAAAGTATCCTTATAATTATTTTAGAGTATGTGTTGAATTGTGGATATGATACTACGATGTGCGATGATTATGGGAGAGAGTACGCAACCCTTGTCTTATGTTAAAAATAAGATATATAAGGTTGTAAATGTTTCTGTTAGAGAAGGTCTTGTAAACCAATAAGAGATCGGGTATATATCTAAACCGAGACTTGGAAGGGGAGAAGAATCAAAGAGACTATATGATAGAAAATGATAGATAAGGGGAGAAGAATTAGAGTGCGAGCCCACTGGCTCTAATACCATGTGAGAGAAGGTATTGTTGATCGATAAGGGGTCGGGCCCATATCTACTTAAAAACTATAACTTGTAAGTAGTGTAACCTTTCCAACCTTACAAATCCACAACATTTCTCTATTTTATCTAATGTGGGATCTTATTATCAATAATTCCATTACTTACATGTCATGACTTTTAAGTAAATACGAGTCTAACCCCTTATCGGTCCACTATACCTTCTCACATGGTATCAAAGCTTTTTTTGAGAAAACTCCGAGTAGTACAATCCTTGGGGGGAGCCCGACCCGAGAACAACATCTTCTTTGGTCGATTCGTAGCCTTTTGCATCATTTTACATTAGAACTACACCTGATGAATATGTACCATTCTGCAATGCTGCTACATCAAGATTTACATTATTAATTTCTGTGGAGAAGATTCTCTCTAATTATTCTTCACTAGATTTCGGGCTTCAAAAGCTGGCTGGTTTGTCTCGGGGGCACTATCTATTGAATAGTTCTTCTGTTGCTTATATGTTTCTTTGTCATTGGAATCAGTCTTGTCCTCACCGCCATCAACAAATTCATAGTCAAATGCTTTATTCTCTCTCCCAACTTTGTCTTTCTCCTTCTTCTTTGAGTGCTCTTCAGAATTATAATTCTTTGTTCCACTCTATTGGTCTTCCCCAATATGCTCATTTTCAAATGATGATTCATGTTCTATTGCACTTGATGCACTGTCACCCTTATAGTTTTCCTCTCTTTCACTCAACCCCAAAGAAAAATCTTGAATTCACTATCAATTTTATGCTTGCAATCATTGATTTAGTCAAATTGCTTTCAAATCTATTCTTTTGACTCAATAACATCTTAGATCTCCTACAATAAAAGGTTATCATCTACTTAACTTAGTTGGATATTCAAATCTCGGTTTTTTGACAATAACTTCTCTATCACCATTTCTATGTTTTGTGCATCTCCATCCACAAGATGTTATTTCTATAATTGAATAATCTTAATCGACCTCTCCTCCTAAATTGATCATTAGTTTATCCTCAACTATCATTAGATCTCGACATTATAGTTTTGTTTGATCAAACTAGCATTTCTCATTTCTTCAATGTCATTTTCTTTTTTCTACCTTTCAATCTTTTCACCACTAGAATGGATGTTAATAGATATAATATTGAAGACAAGAATAACAAATGAAGAGATAGTCGTTACAAAGGAGAAAATGAAGCGATAGTGGTTACAATATTATTAATGTGTCGTATTTAATTTTATATCTATATATTGTATACCATCTATCTTGAATGAATGTATAAGATAAATTGTGATTCAATATATTTTCTTTCTATCAGTTCTTTCATGGTATCATAGTGTTTTTTGAGGAAACTTTGAATAGTACGATCCTTGGGGGGTCGGACGAAAGCCCGACCCGAGAGTAACATCTTCTTTTATCGATTTGTTGCCTTCTACATAATTTTGTATTAGAACTACACCCGATGAATATGTGTACCATTTTGCAACGCTGCTGCATCAAGATTTCCAATATTAATTTCCATGGAGGAGGTTCTTTCTTGTTATTCTGCACTAGATTTCTAGCTTTTTTTAGAGTTGAAAATATCACTCCCTTCAGAAGCTGGTTGGTTTGTCTCGGTGGCATTATATGTTGAGTGGTTCTCCTAATGCTTATATGTTTATTTGTCATTAGAATCATGCTTTTCCTTAATACCATAAACAAATTCAGAGTCAAATGCTTTGTTCTCTTGCCTAACTTTGTCTTTCTCTTTCTACTTTGAGTGCTATTCAGAATTAGAATTGTTTTGCGCCTTCAGTTTAATATTTAATCTCAATATCTCTACCTCTCTTGAGATTGCATGAGAATAATAGAGATAATATTGAAGACAAGAATAACAAATGAAGAGATAGCCGTTACAATGGAGAAAATGAAGCGATAGTGAAATATGTGTCCTGTGTGAATATCAAGACAATGATATCCGAGATATTTGGGGACTATCCCCCATTATTTCCTCTATAGGTCATCGCTATTATATTCATTTCTTAGATGATTATAGCAAATTATCTTGGATATCGTTGTCTTGATACTCACACATGACACATATTTCACTATCGCTTCATTTTCTCCATTGTAATGGCTTTCTCCTTCTACTTCGAGTGTTATTCAGAATTAGAATCCTCTGTTTCAATCTATTGGTATTCCCTATTCTGCTAATTTTTAGATAATAATTCTCCTGCTTATTTGTTTTTTTTGTCATTAGAATTATTTTCCTAACCACCATCAATAAATTTAGAGTCAAATGCTTTATTCTCTTACCTAACTCATTTTTCTCTTTCTGCTATGAGTGATTTTCAAAATTAGAATTCTCTATTTCATGTTGTTGATTTTCCCCAGTCTACTTATTTTCAAATAATAATTCATGTTCTATTGCATTTAATGTACCGTCACCCTTATATTTTTCCTTTCTTTTGCGGACTCTAAAGCAAAATCTTAACTTCACCATTAATTTTATACTTAAAGTCATTAATTTAATCGAACTGCTTTTAAATATATTCTTTTGACCCAATAACATCTGAGATCTCCTACAATCAAAAGTTATCATCTTCTCGAATAAGTTGGATATTCAGATCTTGGTTTTTTGACAACAACTTCTCCATCACCATTTCTATGTTTTGTGCATCTCCATCTACAAGATGTCATTTCTATAATTATGTCACCTTAACTGACCTCTCCTCCTAAATTGATCATTATTCTATCCTCAACTATTATTTGATCTCGACATTATAGTTTTGTTTGATCAAACTAGCTTTTCTCATTCCTCCAATGTTATTTTCCTTTTTCTACCCTTCAATCTTGTCCCCACTAGAGTGAATGTCTTAGTTTCCCCCTTATCTCTCTTCCTCTTCATCTCGGTTGCACTTCACTCATTTGAACAAACGCTACTCACTTTCTGTGATACTCTCATCCTATGTTTTTATTAATCACAAATTCTATTTGACACTTTTACCAAACAACTAGCAATATGCTTATCTTTCTTTTTCAAATCAAAGTTCTTTTAAGGTTTTATAATTATCTAATTGCAGATATAGCCCACAAATTCAGGTCGAAGTGAGTGAGCAAATCCAATCATTTTAAAATTATTTTCTACATTTAGTTTAATATACAATCTCAATATCTCTACCTCTATTAAGATTATGAGGGGAGTAATAGAGATAATATTGAAGACAATAATAACAAATGAAGAGATAGGCGTTACAATGAAGAAATAATGGTTATAATATCATTAATGTGTCATATTTAATTTTATATCTATATATTATATACCATCTATCTTGAATGAATGTATAAGATAAATTGTGATTCAATATAATTGCATTCCTCCAATCTTATTTTTTTTCTACCCTTCAATCTTGTCCCCACTAGAGTGTATGTCTTAGTTTCCCCCTTATCTCTCTCACTCTTCATCTTGTTTGCACTTCACTCATTCGAACAAATACTATTCATTATCTATGATACTTTCATTCCATATTTTTATTAATCACATAGTCTATTTGACACATTTACCAAATAATTAGCAATATGCTTACTTTTTTTTGCATATCAAACTTCTCTCAAGGCTTTATGATGATTTTACTTCATATATAGCCTACAAATCCTATAGACACATCAGTATATTCTTCTATTAATTAGTCCATTTTCGGGCTTCTCTTTTACTTGTATTTTCTTGTGCAGTTCAACACGCATGAAATCCCTATTATGTCAATACCTTGACACTTCTTCACTTTTTTTATACTCGGGCAGAAGCGAGTGAACAAATCCCATCAATTTAAATTATTTTCTGACTTCACATTATGATCCAATCTAAATATTACTAGGGGGAATAATAGAGATAATATTGAAGAAAAGGATAGCAAATGAAGAGATAGCAGAAATAATGGAGAAAATGAAACCATAGTGATTATAATATTATTAATGTGTCTGTATTTAATTTTATAATATATATTTTACACCATCTATATTTAATGATAAGATAAATTGTTATTCTATATTTTCATAGAAGGGATACTAAGGAATAAATGGTCACGTTTTACATTTACCTTAAGTGACTCAAGTTGAGTAGCGGGTAACTATGGGAAGTGCGAATTAAGGTCCCAATAACATCAAGTCCTTTGGATTTTGATCGTGAAATGGTTATAAACAAATATACAAATACAAAAGTGTAAGTATGTGGGGAAGATGAGACTTGTTGACGAGGATGTCTCGGCATGCTACGTCATAAATAAAGGTATGATGATGGACAATAAAAGCACAAGTGAGTAAACCAAAGAGTATATGATTTGTTGGACCCAAAAGATGCTACTATATCTATGAAAAAAAGGACCCATAAAATAAAGTTGGAAGAAATAGATGAACGATGAATGCATGAGCTAGTGAAAATATTTATTAAGATCTTCCAAAAATCTCTGTTGGTTAAGAAGGTGTCAAAGGAAATTCCTAAGGAAAATGAACAACTATAGCTCGTTTCAAGGGATAGAGCCGAGTGATTGGAATAAAATTTAGATCAACAGTGAAAATATATTATAAGAGGATTGCAAAAGTAAATAGACAAGTAATGACCTTACTAAAGAAGCTTGAAGTATAACTATGGAAGAGATTAACAATTATCACAAGGGTTGTGATACATAAGCCTAAAAAGTGGAAAACTATAGGCAAGAAAATGTGGTATCTTCGTGAAAAACTACTATTAACCTATGGCACCCACAAACACAATCAAGTGTATAAGATATCGCAAGGGATACTTAAGGGGAGCAAAGGTTAAAACATAGAACACAACTTGGATACAACAAATATTGCAAATGGTAATGGTGGTATGAATATGTGAATAAAACGCTTCAATAGTGGAGTGAAAACGAGGGAAGATACATGCAAAGTAAAGTCTCATGCACCCACCATCACAATACCCAAGAAGGGATTATCGAGAAGATAATAAATGATGTCATTATAGAGAAATGATGTCAAAAGGATGGAGTATATCTACTATCCTTAATAAGCTAAATGAGAATATTCATATAGTAAATAGTGAAATCTTGGACAAACCTTTTTCCTATAAAAATCAAGAAGCATGCATTCCTCGAAATGTGCTAATGAGATGGAAAATGAATGATGAAATGCCAAAGTAGCAAGAGTTTAGAGCAAAGAGAAATCCAAATCTCTGTATTGTGTTTGGACCTCTAATAATGATTACAAATACAACTCTTGATGCAAGTCTCATTAGTAAAGAGACCTATAAGAAATTCACTCGAGGTGAAAAGTGGAATTTAAGGAAGATGATCCACCCCATAGGAAGTGGGGTAAGTTAGTACTCCAAGGGAGTTAGAAGAAAGTGCTTGATAAAAAAATTCCTAATGATGTCCATTCACGGACAAATAGTAAAACTCGATAATAGGGAATAACAGAGAAGAAAGGGAAAATGAGAAAATTCATTCAATAACAACTAAGCATGAAACTAGTGCTTATGGAGCACATGAACAATGCTCATACTGACAAGTGAACCATTTTTAGTATCAAGAACTAACATGATGACCTAAATCGATAAATGATTGGTTGGATAATTTGAATGAACATCTTATGGAGGGGTACACAAAGATCCAAAATGTAAACGAATGACTGGAGACTAGTAAAGCTAAGACAACCAACCAAGATAATGATCGTTCCTTTTTGGAGATAGTCAGTTAATACCTTGTTGGACGAATGTTGTAATATGATATAAAAAGTGTACAAATAACATAAAATACCTATAATAAAGAATTTGAAACAAAAGACAAGAAATCTTAAATAAGTGCTACAAAAGAAGTGGTGATACACTGTACCAAAAGAGTATGTATGAATAAAAGAGACCATGGATAATGAATATTTATTATATTAAAAAATATAATAAGTTATTACAAGGGCAATCAGCTCGAAATGTGAAACATGGATAATAGAAGATCCATTACCAATGGACATAGTTAGCGAGAGAAGATATAACCATAAGTGATTGAATGAAATGTAGAGGTTAAATAAGCAAATTGGAAACTAATGTTAAAAAATATTTTGAGGATAAAAATTGGAAACTAATGTTAAAAAATATTTTGTGCATTTTTTAACCTGAAAATTTCAATAAAAATTTGAACCGAAACAATATTTAAGTTTAAACCCAATTGATTCACTTGAGAATCTAACATAAATTACAATGAACCTAATTTAGTTATTTGATGATAACTAATTTGGTTGGGATAATTGACTTAGAGGAACCGAGTTAAATCTATTGAATTAAGTGTAATTAAATATTTTACAAATAGATATTTATACATATATGTATATATATGGGGTGAAGTTAGATCTAAATAAAATAAAAAGAATGAAAGAAATCCTTATATTAACATGATTAAAATAAAATGTCAAAGCCCAATCAAGCGGATGAGTACTTTATAATAAAAGGGAAGTAGACTGAATAAAAGAAGACCAATTAGATTGGGCAATAAATTCAACATTTTCTAACTAATAGCCCAAGATCCAATAAAAAAAATACAAGCAACCCAACTAGTAATTTACATACAATATGTAACTTAATCCCATAAACATCATTAGGACTTTCAAACAAATTGTGCAAATGAGGGTTATTTGAACTGATTGAGCTGAAAACATATGTGACATATGTGGCCATATGACATTATTGGTTTAAGTCAGTTAACTAAAAGTGTAAAAATAATTTTATAAAAGAAATTACATAAAGAGATTGGTCTATAGTGAGGAAATTCATGTGGCTACCCCTACTTACTTTACTGGATTTAATCCTCCACAAAAATTAAGAAATTCTACATATTTTAACCAATTCAAGGTAAAAAATGAAGTTGCTCCCTCGACAAAAGTGGGATAAAGTTGAGCTAAAAGATCCCGATTCAAGTTAAATTAATGAGGAAGTGGGATCTCTTTAGGATCTACTCCAACATTTAGAAATTACAATATCAATCTCATTGAAGGTCTCTAGCTTACATGTATGAAAAAAACTTAAGAATAGACCTAACTAGGTCAGAATCAAACAATTCCCAATAAAACTAGAAGAAATTGACATTGTATCCATCTGGTCTCAAAGCCTTATTTGCCCATAATTTAAATGTAGCTCGACGTATCTCTTCCTTATTTATTGGTTTACATAAATTTGCATTATCTCTTGTGTAATAAGGGGTTTAACCATCCTTAAAGTCTACTTAACACTATTTGATTGAGGCATATATCATCTTATATTGGTTTGTGAACTCCTTTTGAATCTACTAAACGAGTACAACCTAATTACTAGTTATTTCTCTCCTAATGTTGTTTGACAATATGGTGGAAAAACTTGGTATTACTGTCACCTTCATTTATCCATTTTAATTTGTCTCTCTCATGCCAAAACATCTAATCCTCCTACCAGGCTTTCTTGAGACTCCTAACTAACTATTTCTTCTTTTAGTGGTACTCTTTGTCCTCTAATATAAGGAGATTGATTGCAACTGTTAATCTTTCAATTTCTTTACATGCACTTGGCACATTTTCCCCGATCTAGGCCATTAGATTACATGCAATGTGGTTCAAGGAGGATCTAGCTTGTAATTGCGTACACACTAGCTGAGCAAACTAGGTTTTTCCAACATTTCCTTGCATTCCTCATGTAATGTCCATTTATTTTCAAATTTGAACATTTTGGGCCCTCTTTCCCTTTTGTGTTCAAAGTCCACCACCAAGGGAATGTGATCGGATCCCACCCAAAGCCCAAGCCCGTGCAAGATCTATGTTCATGAAAAATTGGAGAACCACTCTACAGAAGCAAGCACCCTGTCTAGTCCCTCATAAATCGTGTGGGGTGGTTCCATATTGTTTGAAGGCTAATAGGCCAAGGAATAATGAACAAAGATGTTCATATCATGTAGAAACATGAAGTATTAGGAACGTCAGTAAGGACAAGCTCGCGTGAAGACAAAGAACCGGTTAAGAGAAAATTAATGAATTATCGGGTGAGTGGGATTTTAGATCATACCTAGTTGGGATGATAAGTACCTCGAAAATGAAAACCCACTACTAAGTGGAATTTTAAACATCACACCTCAACGGAGTGATGTGGAAATTACGCGTAAAAACTACTTATCGGTTGTAAGTAGATCATACCTGGTTGGTATGATGAACTTCCTAGAAGTAAGTAGAAAACCCGTTCATCGATTATAAGTGGATATGTCCTCACACTCAGTTGGTGTGATAGACGATTAAAAAATTATTTTCTTCAAAAGTGCTCTCCCTTGATTGTGTGCCACTGTATAAATTTTTTGGGAGACCTTCTTGACAAGAGCTCGAATAGCTTAAATAGGTCAGAGGCATCGGTTTTTGGAACTTGGGGGCTAATATGCCCGATTTTGAAAATCTCGTACAGTAGGCCCAAGGCTAGTTGACACGAGTAGGAGCTCGTAAACAAAAAATTAGTTTAAGCCTTGAAAACTTTAAATGAATGATATGTTTGGCCATGTTACAAAGACATGACCGACATACTCGATGGATTGGCAGCAGTGCGACATGACAGGTCGATGGACCAGTCGAGACAAACATCTGCAGGTCGAGTTGAGGGTCGGGGCCGTTGGACCAGTGGCACCACAGATTAAATGGATTATGTGGAAAAACTATTGTTTTGTGCATGCATTGAGGTTCAGAACCATCAAAACACCCAAGAGGGGTAGTGATACGTCTTAGGGGCTACTGGACGACATGGTGGGGATAAGGGCAGTTTGTCGTGCTAGCAGTCAGGGAAGCTCGACGTAGCTTCATGCACATGAAACTAGGGTGAGGTTAGGATGAGGTCTCTGTCCTCATATGGATACAGAGTTTTCTTTACGGGATTGAGGGTCGGATGCCACGTACATCCACTTATTCTCAGGGTAGAAGTGGGTGTGCTTCTATTTAGGTGGCCGGTAAAGTCACTTCGACGCCACAAGTGAGTGTAGTGGATGTGCTGCTCTACGAATGTGTGTTCCCTTTATAATGAAGGGCTTGTGTTGGTTGATAAACACACTGGTTGTGATTAATGATGAAAAATAGTTATGAAATTAAGATTTGAGGATGAAATGTTTTAAAGGAAAATAAGGAGTCTGACACACTTCAATTTAAAAATTATTTTATTAAAACTTCATTTTTTTAGAATACCCATTCATTGAGTTGTAGAAACTCACCCACCCATTTTATCCATTTTTCAGGAAATAGAGAAATGACTAGGGATAACACCAAATTTTACCCTCTGTCAGGTATGCTTAATTTTTCTTAAGCTTGCATTTTATTTGATATATGTTATTTCAGGGAACAAGGTTGAGATTACGCCTGGCTCCTCTTGAATTAAAGAAGGGGGAAACCCCTCTTGAACTAAGAGAGCGATGGGTTATTCATGGGGATCCGACCAAACCGGATTGAGGCGTGACATTTAACCTTATGGTGAAATAATCAGCATGTTGAGATAATTGGGACATTCGATCACAAGATTGAATCCAAGATATGGTTCATACGTCACAAATGTTGGGTACACATAACTTGGATGTACAATCATTATGATAAGCATGAACACAAGCGACAATGAGAAGAACTGCAATGGGCGGACTCAGAATTACAGGACCCTTGGATGGTCATAGAGGACTTTAATTCAATTTTTTCACAAAGCGAAAAACAAGGTGACCACCCCAAGGAACATAGGAATATACAGAGTTTTCAAAGGTTTCTAAATAGAATACATATGTAGGATGTTGATTATATTGGACAAATGGGTACTTGGACGAATAAACTAGAAAGCCTACATAAGGGTTTAACCAATCCAATACTCATCTGTAGGTCATGGAATAAGTTAATATACTTCAACATAAATGAGTGGGTAGAATAGGAGCAATTACCTGTAGAATTTCTATAGTATGGGAGATATATCGCTTAGTAAATTCATTTACTATAAGATAACATAACTACAAGAGTAACAATCATATATTCTCTATCATAAAAAACCTACATTATCAGCTTTTCAAATAAATATCAATCAATAAAGAAGTCTAGCTGAAGGCGCTATTATACCTTTATTGGTTGAACTTTAGTAACTCCAATAACAATTAAACACATATGCAATTTAGTATGAACTACAAAGACCAGTTAAATTTCCTAATTTAATGAGAATAACTCACAACATTTAAGTATAATAAAGCACATAACAATTATTGGAATGAAGGCGAAAAGACCATGGAATTTTCTAAACATCGTGCTCCAAAATACTAACAGGAAATCCCTTTGTCCAACCCATAAATTTCATAAGGACAATAGTAAGCCAATGTGATTTTATCAATCTACTACATGATGAGTACTAACTACTCAAAGGGGTTATTAGTTATCAGTTTTAAAGCTGAAAATCAATGGGGATAAAGTTAAAGGGGCATTCCATTTAACATGGGCTATTCAATGTAATATATTAAAGAGAATATAAATTACCTAAGGATTAAGGCAACCATATTATATAATAAGATGGGCATTAGACTGTGCATAAAGAATTAAAAATTGAGTTAATGAGAGAAGTGATTTGGGGTATCATAAATAAGAATGAGAAAGGGTTAGAGTTACTTCCCATTCATTAATATAAGGGCTGAAATTCCATCAAAATACAAGTGATTAAAATATATCAATGAGAAATAATGGAGTAATAAATCTTTCCCATTTAACAAATAATTCTACAACTATATAAGTAGCTTAGAACAATTGATCAAAGCCACACCAACTAAGCTAATAGAGCAATTTGAGTAGAAGAGAGCTACCTAGTCCACTAGTCATTGCTCACACCTCAAACATAATCTTCGCCAAGATCACATTAGATCTACCAGATTAATACTCACTACCTATGATATTCTCAATCTCGACATCCACCCTACAACAACCAAATTAGAGGAAAATTGGGAAGTATCGGAGCAGAGAAATACCAATAACACCAATTAGGGACTGGTAACTAGTAATCCCTCCGGGATGAACATGTCTCTGGATAAAATGTGTAAACCCCGCTCTTTAGAGTTAAGAAAAATTGGGAAAAGAACCGATCAAACTGAGTGAGAATACCGAACCGGTTCACAAACCTATTCATCGGGGAATGGGAAAATTGGGGAATTTACAACTCCTTAGTGACCCAAAATGGACCTTGAAAAAGAATCTTAGGACAAATTGGGAGAGAAAAACCAGATCGGTTCAAGTGAACCAGATTGAATCGGTTTAAGAACCAAGTCGGTTTATGAACCGGAACCGATAGAGAGAGGGCAAACCGGGAAATTTATGGATCCCAAGTGACCTAAAGAGTAACATAAGTCAAGAAAAAGGACTTTAGGATGACTGGGGGATGAAAACCAAACCGGTTCAGGTGAACCGGATTCGAACCAGATTGAACCAATTTGGATCGGTTTGAACCACTATTGAACCAAATGCTAAATTTATTTTTCTAGGTGGCTTAGAAAATTCCAATTTGAGAATTGAGACCACCATTTGATAGAGAATGAATTTAGAAATTTTTAATTTTGAAAAACTCGGTCAAATTGGGCATGAACCGGCCGGTTTAAGCTTTGAACTCGGTTCAGATCGGTCCAGTCCGGTTTGGAACAGTGTCGTCTTATTCCTTTAGATGACAACACTTTTCGCTCGTCGAAAAATTGAACCAGCGCCGTTGAAGAGAAAACGTTTCCATTCAGTACACTTCAAGCCATCAATGATTGTCGTAAAGGTGCCAAACGGTCGGCCGATGAGTCCCCGAGCTCCCTATATAAAGAGCCCATCTCCTTTCATGCTCTATATACTTGAAAACCTCACTCTCTCTCAGCTACTCAATTTTCCGGTGAAGCTCAAACCAGAGCTCCGATATAGGGTCTTTTCTGAGCCAAAGAAGGCATGGTCGGGTTCCTTAGAATCGAGAAGAAGTCAGCTACATGGTAGTAGTCTCTAATTGCTCTGAGGATCGCTAGAGAAGCGTGATCAAACAGTGAAGCAGCTTCGACGGACCGACACTGCCCTATTTCTATTGAGCTAAAATCGGCCAATTCAAGCCCTACTTAGACCAAACCAAGCTCTCCCAACACCTCATCAACCCTCCTACGACAGGATTAGAACTAAAAGGTAAGCAAATTTGGCTCCCCTTTATAATTTCCAACTGGTGCTAGAGAGAGTACTAGCAGAATTTTGATGACAAAATTCTCACTCAATTCGGCATCAATTGATGCAATTCTTGATCCTAGGAGTAACCTTAGGACAAGAGCTATCTGTCCAGATTGAAAGCTCGGACCGTCGTGCCCCCCACAATAAGCATTAGAAGCTTTCTCTCTCGATGTTCTATTTTTCGGTGAAGCTCTACTTGAGCTCATTCCAGCATCAAATCGTGCGATTCAAAGTGCAATTGAATTGTATGAAGATGTAGTAACTCCACTTTAACTTCAATTTCAACAATTAAACTTGTTTGATCGGTCAATTTGATGAAATCAAATTCGGCTGTGTTGGAAAGTTGAAATTGGGGGAAATTTTGGGGATTTCAAAAATTCGAGGGACTAAAATGCAATTTTATAAAATGGAGGGCCAATTGGGCATGATAGGAGTGTTGGAGGACCAATTGAGCAAATTTTGGAATTTTTGGGGTAAAACTTACCATTTTTGTTAAGGAGGGGCAAAATGGTAATTTTGGAAAATTTGAGTACCGAATTGGGAATTTGGGAAAGTTGAACCCCTTTTTGTGAAATTGAATAAATTGAGGTTCCAAGAGGACTTGATTTGGGGAAAACTGGCACTTGGGGCCTAAGGTAAAAGAAAAAGGACTTTAGGGACCAAATTGTAAATATTTGAAAAGTTAGATATTTTTAGTCATTCATAATAAATTAAGGCTATCAAGCCAAATGATAATGAACAAGGATATTTATACCGTGTAGGAACACGAGAAATCGGGAACGTCAGCTAAGACAAAGCTTGTAAGGGATGAGAGTTGATTTATAGGAAATACACTATACGATTAGGTGAGTGAGATATTTAATATCATATCTGGTTGGAATGATAAGCACTCGGAAATGAAAACTCACTTCTAAGTGGTATTTTAACCATCACATCTGAGAGGAATGATGTGGAAATCACATGAAAAAATTACTTAACGGTTGTAAGTAGATCATACCCGGTTGGTATGATGAAACTTCATTGAAGGAAGTGGAAAACCCGCTTATCGATTATAAGCGGAGATATTCTCATACTCGGTTGGTGTGATTGACGACTGATAAGTTTATTTTGTCGGAAGTGCTCTCCCCTTACCGTGTGTCACTGCTTAAAAATTTTGGGAGACTTTCTTGACAGGAGCTTGAATAGCTTAGTTAGGCCGGAGGCCTCAATTTTGGAACTTGGGGACTAATATGCCCGATTTTGAAAATCTCGAACAGTGGGCCCTAGGCTAGTTGGCACGAGCAGAAGCTTGTAAACAAACATGATTTAAGTCATGAAAACTTTAGTGAATGAATTGTTTGGTCATGGTACCGAGATAGGCCGACATACTCGAGGATTGGCGGTAGTTCGACATGACAGGTCTTCAGATTAATCAAGACAAACAGCTGTAGGTTAAGTTGAGGGTCGGGGTCGTTGGATCATTGGCACCACAAATTATATGGCTTATGTGGAAAAATTATTAATTTGTGCATGCACTGTGTTATGAGACCTTTAAGACGCCCAAGAGGAGTAGTGATGTGTCATAGGGCTCTCGATGACCTAGTGGAGATAAGGGCAGTTAGTCATACCAGAAGTCTTGAGAAGCTCGACATAGCTTCATGCACATGAGACCGAGGTGGGGACGGGATGAGGTCTCTGTCTTCATATGCACATGGAGTTTTGTTATGGGAATTAGGGTAAGATGTCGCGTAGATTCACTCATTATCAGGGTAGAAGTGGACGTACTTCTATCTAGGTAGCTGGTAATGTTGCTCCGACGCCACAAGTGGGTACAGTGGACGGACTGGCCTGTGAATGTGTGTTCCTTCATGATGAAGGGTGTGTGTTGGTTGATAAGCACACCGTTGTGATAAGAAATGGTTATAAAACCAAGATTTGAGGATGAAATATTTTAAAGGAAAATAAGGAGTCTGTCACACTCCAATTTAAAAACTATTTTATTGAAACTTCATTTTTTTTAAAATACCCATTCATTGAGTTGTAGAAACTCACCCACCATTTTTATCCATTTTTAGGAAATAGAGAAATGACTAGGGATAACACCAAGCCTTATCCTCTGCCAGGTATGCTTAATTTTTCTTAAACTTGCATTTTATTTGATATATGTTATTCAAGGGAACAAGGTTGAGATTACGTCTGGCTCCTCTTGAATTAAAAAAGGGGGAAATCCCTCTTGAACCAAGAGAGCGACGGGTTATTCATAGGGATCTGACCAAACCGGATCGGGGCGTGACAAAAAGTGAGTGGAATTTTCTAAAATTATACCCGGTTAGGGTGATTAGCACTATTTTCATATTTGAAATCATTTTTCAGGAATGTTCTCCCCTGACAGTGTGAAACTGCTTAAATATTTTGTGAGACATTTTTTATGAAGAGCTAAAAGTGCTCTGATAGGCATGAGGCATCGATTTTGAAACTTATAGGGTCTAAGGCCTAGTTTTGGAAAACTCGTGAAGTGGGTCCAAGGCTAATGGGCACGGGCTAAAGCTCGTAGACAGGTAAGCATATGAGCCATGAATCTTTGTCATAACCGGTTATTTATATGAATCACCACCGTCCCGAAGCCGGATCGATAGACTCGATGGGTTAGTAGCTGTTGAGCCGAAGCTAGGTCATCAAACCTATTGGGCTAGCAGTTATGAAGCCAAAGCCGAGTTATCAGGATCGTTGGGTTGGTAGCACCAAAGACAATGGATATAATTCCTAATACTATTATTTGTGCATGCACTGATTACGAAACCATCAAGGTGCCCAATATGGGGTAATTTTGGTTCTAAGGGCCGCTGGACGACATAGGTTGCATAAGGGAAGTTAGGTCGTCCAGTGAATCTCGAAGCTTAGAGTAGCTTCATACGCATTGAGACTGAGGCGGGGTCGGAAGATGTCTTGTCCTCACATTGCGGACACGAAGTATTTTCGGGTCTGAGGGTCAGATTATTGATGTCCACTCAGACTCAGGGTAGAAGTCACAAACTTCTATCATGGTGGACAATAAAGATGCTTCAGTCCACAAGTGGATGCAGTCGGCGCACTGCATCGGCGAATGTTTGAACCCTTTCTGATAAAGGGCGTGTGATTGTTTGCTAAACAAATCTCGAGTAAGGGGAAGTATTGAAAGAGTTAAATCCACACACCACTAAATAAGAAAGATGCTATGAAATTTTTTAAAAACTTACTTTAACACCCGCTCACTAAATTGTAGAAACCCATCTCTCCGTTTAAACTTTTTAAGGAAAGAAGACGACCATTTAAGGAAATCCTTATGCCAAGCCTAAAAATCCAGGTAATTTACTTTGACGACCCTTTAGGAAAGAAGACGACCCTTTAACGTTTTCAATTTTGTTTAATGTTATTCTATGAAACAATTACATAAGTCACATCTAACTTCTCACGGTTTTGGAAGTAGTGACTTTTCGTTAACCAAATGGAGTGGCGGATTGCTCACGAGTCATATACAATTGTTGAGAGCGAGTATACACGTTGCATATGAGAGTGAGTGTTAAGAATATAATTATATATTGTATAAAATAAGGAACTGTTGTATTTATAAAATTGGAAAGATTTAACTAATTACAAATAATTAATTTTAAGTAGAAATGAAACCAACCATTATTAATTTATAATACCTTATCATACTAGCAAACAAAGTAGGACAATCATCTTTTTATTAGTTGAATTTATACATTTTAAAGAAAATGCAAGCTCGATGACATTGAGATTGGGTTGTGGGCTCCTTCTAGCCAAGGAAGATGAGGATTTAAGTAGGGTTTTTAGGGTAATGAGAATCAGGATCTTTCACGCCTAGGACAATGATGGCATGCTTTCATCGACCATAGGAGGGCCTAATGAGAGTTTAAAGCTTCATTAAGAGGAATGCATGAATGGGTTCACTCATATGACAAGACGAATTGAAGTTATGGGAACCTTCTAATAATACATCCGTTTCAGCTACACCGACGGATAACACTAGAGCTGACGATTGAAAATTTGGACCTTTGTCTAGAAAGAGGAGGGTCATTCACCTAGGCAGATCAGTTTTAGCTGAGAAGAAGAAAGAGTTAGCCATGGTAGCCTTACCATTGGAAGATTATTAATCGCCGAAAACGGAGAGCACGCCTAGGGAGGGAGAGGTTCACTGGTGCAGGCTAGCAGCTCGGGAACTCCTCGGCAAGCTCGAATGATGGTCGGAAGCTTAGATCCACGGGACGGAAGCAGAAAAGAATAGTTCACATGAGGCTTTAGTCAATCATCACCGGAGAGGAAAAAGCCAATGGAATGAGCATCAGATCTCGGAACAGGGAGAGGCAGTGAGACGAGGGTTGCCTAGGAATGAAGAAAAGTCCGTAATACTCTCAGCTTTGGGGAAAATTGTAATCTCACCCTAAGGATGTGTTTGGCTGACAAAAAAACACATACTAAAAAATTGTTTGAAACTATCTTTTATCTAACAAGATTACGGAAACACGTAAAAGTTATTTTAAAAAAGTTATTTTGGTAGTAAACGGTATTGAACAATGGTGCAAGTTTGTAAATGAGGTCCAGAGAAATTTAACTCTTATTTCGATGATTAAAAAGGATTAGTGGGAGCTCCAATTTAGAGATCGTTGAAAAATGAATCTATTAGTATTTGAAAGAAATTATCATTCGAGAATAAAAGAGATTTCTTCCTTTTATATGTTGCTCCAAGGGGCAAGGGATAGCTAGCCATAGCCGAGTTGATATCTAATTAGAAAATACATATTTCAGGGCTAGTTTTCCCTTTACACTATTTCGGCCAACCCTCAAACAAGGTGAGAGACTATCAGTCCTTTGCATGTGATTTGGCGCTTATGTGGCATTGTTCACAAGCATATCCCGAACAACCGTTTACCGATTTGTTGACCCGTTTCATTTCTATTGAACTGGTTCAATCCAATTTTGATATGTCCAAATTAGATTGAATCGTTTTTTATATTTTTTATTTTTCTTAAAATTATTAAAACTATTTATTGATACTTAAAACTTAAAATTACTATTTTCTATTATTGTGTTCACTAGATCATAATTTTGATTTTTTATTTTTAAATCAAATTATCTTCAATTCTTAATTATCTATTAAGGGTATCTTCAAGTTTAGTCTAATTTAGATTAATTAATTCTAAATTATTATTTTGATTCGATTTTTTATCTCCATTCATATCTTAGTTTTAGTTTAATTAATTTTTCAAAAAATCGATTTAGAGTTCAATAGAATTAACGACAACATAGTGTTACAAATAATATAAATATCTATTAGATATGGAATTATATTTTGAAAGATATTTCTATAGTAAATACGCGAATGACCTATTTTGATCTCCAAGGCTTATTCGACCAACGACCGATTATGATCTCCAAGGCACTGTCATTGACTTCCTCCGAGAGTGGGACATGTCCATACAATCCAATGAATCTTACCCATCCACTGTAGCCGCCAACATGTCATTGAAACCTCGTTACCTTCTGTGTACAATGACTTCCAACCAATTCTAGTCCCATTTATAGCTAATCTCCGGCATTACCACCGCCCCAGGTGGCCGGCCTTTTACCGTGGTCATCGGATACTCCCAGCCACCAGTAGTTGGTCCTGAGCAACGGTGATTTCACCAAGAATCGTATAACAAGGTACATATTATCTCAACTTCACTTTAACCCTTGTTTGATTGAATCCATTTCTTTATATCATGAACTACTCAAAGACCATGTTGGCTGATTATGTGACATATTTTAAATGGTTTTCAAAATGTTTTGACCAAGATATGTGTTCAAGTGGACCAACCAATCAATCAATGATTGAGCCAATTATCACAAATGTACATACATGAACCATATGATTGCATTTATAAAATTGAATTTAGTATAATGTGCATAAAATATGATTGGAAAAATATCAACTAAAATGATCAAGTGCGGGCTTAGTTACACTTTATTTCCAATTTATGTGCCACAAAAGATAACCTTCATGGATATACATGAGTTACGAAATCAACATAATTCCTAATTGGCTTAACAAATTGATAAAATTCATCCACTAATCATTAAAAATAAATAAATCATATTGTCTAATAGAAGTGATCGAGCCATAATATGATATTTTCTTTCAAAATAAAATATTTTCAAATAAATTTGAACTCACCAAGATTTATGAAAATGAAAATATTTATGAATTTGAGGGCAAAATTTGAAGTGTTAAAAAACTTATAGGAGTAAAAGAACTTTTTATCCACAATGAAAGGGAGTAAAACATTGCATATAATCTAAGGTTACACATACCAAGTTTTAATAATATAAGTGACTAGCAACCTTCACTTGTATTTTCCCCCGTCTTTTCCAAAACTCCTCCAATTTCCATTAAATCCCAAATTGGTGTACAATATCACCTCAAGGTGAGCATCCAGCCACTTTTTGGAGCTTTGTCATATGGAGCTTCCACTAAGGATCCTGCTGAAAGAGAACAGAGAATTGCATGCAACTCTGGAAGCAATCCGATGCCATTTAAGCAGTTGTCTGGAGAACCTCCTTGTAAAAGGAGACTCGCAAGACAACATAGAGGAGAGGAGATTGTCTCCAACAGCTTGCTTAAGATGAACAATCTTGGAAGCACATAAGCTTTTGAAATACTTCACTAGTTGGTCATTCCATTTTGTAACTAGGTCATAATATTACCCACTGGGTCATAATGTCCCATTACATAGGAGCTATCCCTCACTCACTCACTCCTGGACTGACATCCTTTTGAGGGATGAGAAGAAGGATTAGGCTCTCAAACTCCTCATTTTGATGAATGCATTATCACTTTATAGAAACAAATCAACATACATCACATCATCATCCTTTATATAGCTTTTTTGCCATAAATAAGATTTTACATAGCTTTTATCAGAAAATTCCCTCAACATGGTAAATAAACTTTGTTCCAACTCCCCCTATATTTACACAGTCACCATGAGCTCTGGAAAAAAAACGGCTCTCTCCCTCCATCCCATCCCATAACATTAAAAGGAGATTGGGGGTAGGGTTAGAGTATGAAATGAACTAGATTGTGAGGGGGCATGTGCATTTCACTTACAGAACAGTGTTGATGTGGAGGGCCTTCAGAAGTGAAGTAGCCATTTGCTTAACTAGCACCTGCCCACCAGATCGCTGCCCATCCCGGCGTTCCTCAATCAAGTTTTGGAGTTTCTGGGGCAAGTTGTTCTCCACTATTAGCTGCTTTGGCCTTGGATGGTGCTCATACACAGCCTACATTTTTTGTAAGATACATATCAATTAATCAATTTCATTACAATAGACCAGCTTAAAATATAGAGGATATCTATTGATCATGTCCCTCATGGATGAGTTGTACATCAATTTAGTCATCCACAGATTTCAGAGGTTAAAAGTTATCTTTTTGTACATCAATTACCTTCCTTACATATCAATTCAATACCTATCTACAACTTTTATATGCAAATGATATTCATATTAATATGTAATGAATCTAATTCATGTAGATAAGGGCATGATTGATGTGTAAGGAATCTATATAAGAATGATTTTGATGCATACAGTTAGAATGTGTGGGTCCAAAAACTCTCTAATTTTTGTGGTATCCAGACACTACTCTTTACAAGACTTGTTCTTATATAGGACATAATCCTACCAAAAATCTATTGTATACCACAAGTTCCTATGAGAGCAATGGGAGCCAGAGTTTATCAATTAGCAGCCGGTTCCTTACCTGGAACCTACTCAACCATATAGACTCTTACCCATTCCAGGTGTACCTAATATTGCACACCCTTATATAAAATCTTCACATCTCTCATAGATGAAGTAATGTATTTACTTAAAATATACCTCTACCCATGTATGGAGAAGAGGGAGGGAAGGGAACACTGACCTTTATCAATTTGAGGAGATTTAGACGAGCAATAGCATCCTGATGGTCTAGCCTTGTTACTAGCAATGGAGTCAAACCGTTAACTGCTAGGGTTGTGTTGATTCGAGAGGATTTCCTGGATTTCAGAGATACAAGAATCAGATAATATGACTAGATTTGGCAGTATAATAAACAAAGAGGGATGCAAGGTAGTAGATAAGATATATGTACGTGATTATTTTCAAGAAGGGCTCCAAGATGTGGACGAAATACTGCTCGGGACAACACTGAAAGAAGCTGACCAGCTTCTTAATAGCATCCTCTTTCAACAGTATATGTTCCACTTTCCGATTGTCACTGTCATGAGCAAGGCAAACAGCAATCGAGTCTAATGCTGTTACAGACCAAAGCAAATCATCAAGCAATCTCAGATACACTTCGAGGCCTCCATGAGCTCTCAATTGCTCCCTTGAATTCCTTGATGCATGAGCCATATCACACAATAATGGCAATGCCCATTTCTTCAGAGGGGAATCAGATAAAATGAAATGCATCAAGTGAGGAATGATTCCATTCTCCGCTGCTTGCTCTTGCCTCCTCTTATTTATTTTACAAAGGTTGAAGAGTGCATTCAAAACCTTCAAAACAAATGTATTAAAAAGGAATTATTTTTTAACAGAACTCCAAAAGATATGGTAAATTCACAGCATTGAATCATCACATAGGGGAGAGAGGCGTACTTCATGGTGTATCTCATCTATCAGGGGGCCATCTTTTATTTCAAGGTTTGGGATCAAATATTTAATTGCCTCTGCACGCTGGAGACTTTCCAAGCAATTTGGGTCCATGGATAAGTGATTGATGCACATAAGGATCTTATGAGAGAAAAGATGAGGAGGGAGATTAAGCTAGCCATGTTAAGAGTTTCAGCAACAAAAGAAATCAACAATTAATAAGACAGAAATCATGGAACTAGAAGTACCTTTAAAAGAATCGGGTGAGTTACTCGGTCAAACATCTGGAAAAGCCGGTTCAGTAAACCCTGGCTACACATGCGCGACTTTACAGTGGTATCTGCTTGTGCAAACTCAAGAAGAAGATCTGCAACTTTTTCCAAGTACTCCCTGGAAACATCTGCATTCATTGTTGATACCATCTGCAGTAGTAAGCCTGATGAAGCAGTACTTGCAGGCCTAGCATTCAAAACACCAGAACCAGAAAGCATGCCTGATGTTGTCTGCGAAAATATTCCTGATGAGGATGCAACTCCATCTGTTGCCAGCAGCTGTCCTGTCTTTTTATGCAATGTCATCCCTTGTGAAGTTGTTTGCATCAAATCAAGGTTGTTGCCATTTTCTTGTCCATGGTTGCTGACTTCTGATTAAGTAGTAAACATATTACAAGAACAGATGAGATATGGAAAGCATGTTATGAGAAATTAATTATGCCTTGAATTCAAGACCAATCTAGAAATTCATAGTAAATAATAAATTTAAAAGGCATAATTAATAGAAAACCTGTAAAGTCAGGCCTGAGAAGGTCCAGTTCTACATTTGTTTTCTTGTCTCCATTCATGTTCTTGTCATTAGTTGCATGGAGTACAGGCATAATAGTTTCATGCCTCTCCAATCCCGACAAGTACCGTGAAGGTGGCTCCTTCTCCAACAGGCCAAGCAGCGGATGCACCTGCTGCGGATGAGAAGAAGTTGAAGCAGAGAACCCATTCAACCCACCATCTATCAGATTCAGAGGTCTATATGTGAGTGTCTGATTGTCAAATATTGAAACTGGCTGCATGTAAAGTTCAGTTTGTGCTAATAGTTACCTATATGAGATCTACCTGTTTCTACATTGAGCTGACTGGGAAGATCCGATCCCTGAGTTTGTGAGGTCAATGCATGAGAAGGTTCTTGCCCTGCAGTAAAAAGAGACGGCCACTGTGGTTCAGCTTGACAACATCAGATTGATGGGTTGAAGAAACTGGATTGCCATTTTGACTGAAAGCAGGATAAGTGAGAGCCAATTGACCAAAGTCAGGCCTTCAAAATATACCATCCAAAGGAAGGATGGAGTCACCAGATAAAGAGGCCAGCCTAGTTGCCTCATTTAAGCTATAAAGTGCATTTATGAGCCTAAGTAGGATCCCGTTCTTAGTGGCAATATGGCAGAATTCATTCCTGGGTGTTGTTCGCTGGAGCTTAAAGACCTGCCACAAGCCATCAATAGCCAGATGAACCATTTCCCTGGATTCAAACACTGAAAATTATGAGAACCTGATTAAATGTGTTTGGGGAAAATGAAGACTCTTCAGCTTCTTTTTTTTGGGAAAGACACTGTTTCAGCTCTTCAATTCCATTTATTTCATGTCAAGTAATAGAAGATCTGCAAACCTGTATTTTGCATAATCTGCCTCGAGAAATCCCACAAGAACAGGAATCCCACGACAAGCTATGAACATTTGGAGTGTCAGAGAGCTGCAAAAAAAACCTAAGTAAATTGAATTGAACTTACAAGAAAAAGATACAAGGCAAAAGAAAGAAAGCAAAAGCTCCAACCTGAACTGACAAAGCTGCTGAAAGAAGTAAGCAGCCTCAAGACGAACTTCTCGAGGCTGAGTAGGGGCAGCAAAGCTCATCACTACAGGGATCTGACAAACAGAAACCTTTTTTCATGCACAGAAAGAAGCAAACTCTGCAATCCTCAGGTTGCATTGAAAAAAGAAGGTTAACAGATGAGAATGCACAAATTCAAGGAGAGGTGTCAATTTAGTCACTATAATTTAATTGCTGTCCCTTAATCTACAACATATATATGCCCTTATCACCATACAACATATATATGCCCTTATCATGTCTTCCATACAAGAAGACACTAGAAGACATCAGCAACGACATGATCATCCTGCCATGACACTTACCAGACCAATGAGACACGCATTTTCTTGAAAATCTTTGTTATCTTTAATGATCTTATTGATGATCTGAAGCACTGAAGCAATAACCTAAAATGACAGGAAAATATTAGTCGCCAAGCTGATATGTTAAGTATATTTTAAGATATTAATTTGCAGAAACAATTATTGCATTTCACATACACGGTTGTTGGGAAGTTCTAGTAATTCCATCAAGGGAAGCAAACCATGTTGGCTGAAAAAGACAAGTTTCTGATCGGGACGCTGGTGGAATAGAGCAATAAGCTTCTGACATGCAGATACAATCACTTCTTCTGGTTCCTCTGGTCTCAAGGATGCAACTAATCTGCCAAACTCAACAGCCTGCCAAATGAAAAGTTAACTACCAAGGAGAATACGACAAACAACAGTGGGTTGGCTAATAGAAGTGAAGGCTAGCTAGTCCAACTTCAAACTTAGAATATATTACTTCAGCACAACAGAAAAAACAAAGGCTTTAGGCATCCATAAAGACTGCTATTTTCATAGAATGAATTCTTTCGAAGGAAAAGATTAAAAACCATGGGTGGGTCAGTAAAAAAAAGAACTTGATTAGTGTCTTTCCCATTTTAAACTTCAGCTTAAAATTTTATAGATGACACATTGTATCAATAGATGGCACCCTATCAAACTGAAAAAGTCGACAATAACTTGCTGATATTCCAATGCCTTTTTACCTATTATCCCCTTCAGAAATCAAACAATAGAAAAACTCAATATATAGATTGAAAAGGACGATTCTTACATGCATATTAGTAAAAACTGAAGACAGTAGTAGTATAAACTAATCTGAAATTGAAAAATCAACTATAAAGGGATTGCAACATGAACTGGAGAGTTTGGATTTGGATCGGGCAGAGAATGTGTATACCTGTAAAGGGAAGAGATGTTCTCCTGACAATTTTTCATCAAAAACCTGATACAAGATTTAGTAGTTCAGGACTATACAGCACATCAAAGGGAATAGATAACAAAATTTTGCTTGAATGTTCACATATACCAAACCATCAATGTCAATAGCATCATCCTTCAGTGCATCCATCATCAAGCGTAGCAGATTCACACCACCACTTGACTGCACAATTTCATTCTCGGTTTGTTTTTGAGCAATTGTTGCCCGGAGTTTGGTAGCAAGATCATTTTTCATGGCATCGGGAACATTGTCATTGATTAGATTTGCATGTGATGTTGATAGAGAAGATGATGCTTCACCAGCTCCATCAAGCACGGCTTTGTACTCTGGCTGAAATAAATCATCCAAGGAGGCATCTCCTGGGCTGTCGCTAAATCTACATAGCTCATTTACACCAACATTCACAGACATTTTTGTGACCTTCAAAGTGCAGAAACATGCCATCAATCACAACTCCATATAAAAATTTAAGGAGAATCCAAATCCCAAAAGTTTCTAGATCTTTATATTTAAAATCATGAAAAAAGATAACTAACCATTTTGAGAACCCCATCTCGATTTCTATTGCCAAACATATTGCTTCCAGTATACTTTGGACTTCCTGTTTCCTCATTCTTCAATATATCTCCAGTGCCCGATTCAGAATATTCCATCTCCCCATTTACCAATGTTTGGTCCATATTCTTATCAGAATTCTCATGAGGTGTCAGTTTGTTGGAGACATTTGTTTCAGCTTTTGATGTTAAATTCTCGGAAGAACTTTGTGCAGATGATTCATCAAAGATGGCCAAAGTGAGATCTTGATCTGACAGAGGATCATTTTCAAGATCAACTGTCTTGACTTCACCATGTGTTTCATCAGAAGCTTTTAGCATAACAGCTCTGCCTGTTTCTATTCCCTCGTCATGTTTTTCTTTACCAGATGCCTGACATATAACAGAGCCATTAAAAATACATAAAAGTTCAAACACATGATTTTCTTAAAGCGGATGGATAGAAAATCTGAACCATTCCCATAATCAAGACACTAACTAATATTTGTTCCCATAAATAGCTCAAAACAAAGGAGTATGTTAATATAATTTCTTACCGTTTCAATCTTGGAGACAATAATATTCACTTCCTCTATAACAGGAGTTTTTCCAAGGTGCTGATTATCTGCTTCAGAAATTTCTGAACCCATTGGAATATCTTCCTGTATATTTCTGAGGGGAGAACTTTATCCGTGGTTAAAATATTTAAATAGAAATTTGTGAAGGATAGAAATAAAACAAAGTCTTGAGAGTCTACAAGGGATTAATAAAAAAGAAACCATATTCTCCCATTTCAAGCAATATTTAAGACGATATAAAAGCAGCTCATTGAAGATCATAATAGGGAGTTCACACTGTTATGTGTATAAGAATTTCTTGAATAATTATGACATGCAAATTTTATCTTTAAAAAAGAAATGAGTTCGCACTGATAAATCAGATGTTAAGATAAAGCGACAAGTGTAAAAGAATCATCTGCTCTGACAATTGCATGGTCAAAAGAAAACACAAAATCTTAGATAAGGTTAATATCATGCTACCTTAGAGTTCCACTGTGTCGAAGAGAAGAATGTAGAGCATGCCTGCAGTTCTGTATCCAAGGATGTGAGAGTAGGGTCTTTGCATCAGGTCTCTGCCTAGCATCCTGATATATGTAGACACAGAGACAAAAAGAACTTGAGAAGCTCTGAAAAGTACTTCACGAGAAAAGTTTCACCAATCTAAGGTTCAGAATAAGAGTTGATACAAAGATCCTAATTATGTTCATTAGTCGAAAAACATTCTAAAGTTATCACAACTGAAGTATCAAAAATATTTCATACTTCAAACATGTCAGGATAGTTGCCCGAGCCATATGGAACACAGAAGTCACATTTTGACCAAGCTTACCCAATTGATATTTGCTCAAGGAGGATAAAGAGGTGCATCATATCTTTTTCCATCAATATAGAACAACTAAGATTATACACTACCCAACCCATTGGTCAAAAAATTCCCAAAGCTAAAATGAAGAAATTAAGCTAAAAACCTATAAAACTAAACCATAAATCCTGCTTTCTCTTTCACAGTACTGCCAAATTAATTGAATATTTTCACTCAACATAGATTCAGCTAACCTTCTTAAAGCATTGATGCAGAAAATCAGTGATGTCAGGAGATAAGCTATCAGGAAGAGGAGGGTGATCATCCTGCAAAAAAATAGATAGTGTAGAGAAAAACAATAAGTAAAAAGCACAGCTTTCAACTTTTATCCAACAGGGTGATGAGTTTTTTAGTTCTAAAAAGTTGTAAAATATCATTGCCTCACATTGATGCGAGCATACTGATCAAATTAAGGACTCCTAGAAGGTTTAAGCAACAAAAAAATTTCAACATAATAGCTTCCTTCGTTTTAATGGCTAAGGAAAAGGATGGTGACAGAAAAACCTTTTAAGGAACTAAATCCTTTGTTATACGCTTTATTGATCGATTGGTTCATATATAATATGGAAGAATTTTGTGTGGGATAGAAAATACATTCAATTCTCTACATATTTGATTTTCTTTCATGTTTATGACAGTCCCCTATAATACATTCTCTTTTACTATATTTTTTCCTTATGAGAAAGAGGACCTTGTTTTCTAGTACTCTTCCTGATAAATGAATAAATAAAGTAAGCATGCTCATCGAAATATTAGTATATGCTGAATCAAGAATGATAAAACAAGATTTGATATAGTTTCCGAGGAAACAAACCCGGACAATACGATAAAGGGCTGGCATTGGTGGCAAATCATAGTAAGGAGGTACACAAGTAAGAAGTTCAATAACAGTGCAGCCGACGCCCCAAATATCAGAAGCAGCACACACTCCAGACATTTCAATAACCTGAAACAGAAGTGAAATTGAAAGTTTCAGGGCTCCTTCCAAGATCGAGGATGATGTTAAACTTCATGGATAAATAGTTCATATGCTTGCTCCTAGGGTGGCCAAAAAAAATCCCTTTGGTGATATTGTTTGAGAAATGCAGCCTGTTGGGACAGGAGGGAGTGTATTGCACTATCAATGGGACAGAACACAGCCATGAAGAGAGTTGACAGCCTCAAAATTATGATTATTTTCTTCAGCAACACAACATTCATATTATAGTTTGTAATACACGTATAATGGAGTCAAATGGACCCAAAGGCTATCCACACTTGGGAAGGTTTAGATCAATTACATGACCAACCAAGTTAAGTAAATGTGACAAGGATAATTATATGAATAAAATGTCCAGGAAAAAATGCAAGCTATCAAAATTGTATAGAACTTGTGATAAGAGATGAATTCTGATGATGTAATATTAAATGGTACAACCAATAGTACTATGTGTGGGTATACTTAATGACATAAGCAAACAATACAGATATTGGCCGCATCTTTCATACTAGGAGATTACAAACACTCCCATGCAGAAGATAATAAATACCTCAGGTGCCATCCAGTATGGTGTTCCTACTACAGAATGTGTATTGACATCGGCCTCATTTAGCTTTGTCGCAACACCAAAATCAGCAAGTTTTACGAGACCCTGAGCACAAGAAAGAGTCGATTACTTGTAAAACTAGCATCTACAACAAGCAACCAGATACTTATGTTTAAAAAGAGTCAACCAGACACCATGCTTAAAAATCCAGAAAAGAGAACCATGCAATGAGAAAAGTGTTTTAGTCGGAAAAGAACAATTGCAAAGACAGAATTACAGTAATTTATCAACCAGAGTAATGTTTTGTGCAAAAAAAAATCGACCAGGGTAGATTTTTCCCTATTTACGATGAGACATTTATTCTCCTTGGCCCATGAACAACCCACAAGCACATAGATTAAATTATGGGCTCGATGGAAGAATCGGCCCACAAGTTCATGAGCTAAACAATAATTATAAGCACCTTATATCCATAGATGTTGAAACTAAAAAGGTGCCACATAAGATGAATGGCATCCTTTTCAAGCAAATTAAAATAGATCCCTTACCTCCTTTGTCGTCAAAATGTTTGCCCCCTTGATATCTCGATGAATGACACCCTGTTCATGCAAATATACCAGCCCTTCCAAGACCTATAATGAAAAGTGAGATGATGTACCACTAGAAGGCAAATAGCTTAACGAAAAAAGGAAACTGAAGAAAACCTGAGCAATATATACAGCCACCAATGATTCTGGGAAAGGTCCAAACTTGTTTGGCTTGATGATGTCTGCCAATGATCCATTCTCCACATACCTAAACCACAATATTACAGAATCAATTCATTTTCCTTGATGGTTTTACTGAGAAAAATATTGAGTGGCAACTTATCCCAGAAAATAGGAATTTAGAAACACATACTCGAGCACAATATGAAGATGAGTCTTTGTTTTCAGTGATCCAAGATATGTCACAATGTTTTTGTGGTTCAAATTCTGTGAAAGAGAAACAACAATTCAATAGAAAAACCTAGCTAAAATTACTCTTAAATGATTGAACAGCCTAGTTACATCAATTACCAAACATGTACAGCTCATAAGAACCGATTAAATTGTGCCCAAAATATATAGTAAAATCAAAATGACAAAAATACGGGACATATGAGTACCTTCAGTAGATCAATCTCTTGCTGAATCCATGATATATTACATGAGCATATATGGGTAAACAAAAAAAAAAACAAGAACTTAGGCAACTGAATAGAAAAATACTGGTACATATAGGATTTTTCTTTTCATCAAAGAATAACAATATGTATATATGCATTTTTCTACACACTTCAAGCCACTTAAAGGATATACAATTTCATGAAGCAGGCAAATAAAATAAAAATGTGACAAAAATGTTGTAAAAAGTTCTCGCATCAGAAGTTGAAAATGACTTTGAGGAATGAATGTTTTCTTAAAAAGATAAATGATAGAAAATGAATATCAAATTTGGGCTGGTTCATTGAAAAATTTATAACAAATGAAAATTGAAGACAGACTTGGTAGAGGAGACAAATAGGGAGTCTATAGATGTCTCTAAGGAATCATCATGCCTACTCAAGTTCAAAAAGAGGGAAGAATCTCTCATGCAGATGAAAGAAGTTCATCTCAAAAATAAACTTCTCCATTTATAGAGCAGAGAGGCTTATCTGAGTAAGCTTTCTTTTTTGTAGGGTAAAAGAAGTGGATATTTTATAGAAACACCAAAAAGCGATGCTAGATAATTCACAATTGTACAAAATAATGACAGATGTGACAGATTAAGTGAAAATTTTAGTGAACCATTATGGTATTAAGATCTTCCTGAGCAATATTTTCCAAGGAAACTTGCTTGATTGCAACAAAATCTCCATTCTCCAAGTCTAATCCCTTGTAGACACGACCATATGCTCCTTTTCCAATCTCATCCCCAAGCATCTATAACAAGTATACAGAAAATAATTATATAGTCACTAACGCCAAAAAGACAATGAATTCACACCAGAAGCTTCAAAATCAATCATGAGCACAAAACCCATAATAAAGAAGTTGGTATTTTTAGGTTCTTAGGGCATTGGATTCTCACCTATGATTGCCTTATTCAAGCCCAGGCGCCAAATAAAAGTATAATTGCAAATTGTAATAGCTCCAAAGGCATACTTGTGCAGATAAAAAAAGTAGAAAATCCGCCAGGTAAAGGCGGGAGCTGATAATGTCGTCCCGCATTACTAGTTTTGAAAGAAACTTTCCTAGTTTAAAATATAATGGCTACTCTAACTGGATGGAAATATCTAATAGATTTCGCCCTCCAAAGGACAATGAATAAGAACGGTCCCTCCTAGACCATGAAAGCAAATGGAAAAGAGAAAAACCATCTCTCACTGTCAATGTGATCGGAGAAATGAAATACGCAGTATCAGAGAGCGCGCTATAGATCTTACGTATTTGTTGTCGAGCGTCTTAGATTTGTGGAGGTTGGCGGACGGCCGAGACATGTCTGCTACCAATGCTGCTCCCTAACCTACCCCTCTTCCCTATGATGCAGAAGAACCCTAGAAATTCTCCATATCTTTTCTATTCGTGATGGATGTCCGTCTGACACCTCCGCTGATAGGGGAGAGACAGAGAAGAGATGGAGAGAGAGCAGTGAGGAGGTAGGGAGTGAACGGTCGTCGTTTTGGAGAGGACCGACTAACTGCCAAGGATGGTGGGAGACAGTGAGTATGATCAAACTGAGTGGGCAATGAATTAGTTACACATTTTTTCCATTAAAATAAAATAATTTGTTATATGAATTATTTAATATTATCGCTAAATTATTAGTATTTAATATTACTGAATTATCAAATAGCTCGTTATTTTTTATTATAATGGTGATCCATAAATTTATAAATAATAATAAAATTACGAGAATGAATTTGTTCTCATGAATGGGAAACCATTTTTACATTCTCATTTATGTAATCTTTTATTGAAGATATTATATCTCTATTACATTTATTATGTCATTAAGTATTTCTTTTAATTTTCTATGTACTGAAATTTGTTTAATTTTTGTATATATTGGGTTGAGTTACTTTAAATTTCCCTCGGAGCATCACTTCGGAATAAGAAAACAACCCAACAATTTAATATTTGTTAAACCCATTTATTATATTAACCATTTATTTCTTCTTTTCCTAAGTTATTCCTTGATAAATATTTCTTCCGCCCATTAATTTACTTAATTAAAATTCTCGTGGGTATTTAACATGCTCCAGGTTCCTTAGATAAAATTTTTCAAGTCCATCTTTCCTAAATTATCTCATTTTATGCTTATATCAAAATTTCTCACCATATATAAAGAATAAATCAAACATATATTTGTCATTGACTACTATTTTTATGGTTATCGATACTAGGTTAGTTTTCTTTTATTTATTTTATTTTATTTTATTATCAAGTTTTCACGTGAGATAAGTAATTTCTCAATTGATTAGAATACTTAGTTTTTTTAAAATTCACTAATGTATTTCTTATATTTCTCCATAAATTCTTATTTAGATTTTCTAGATAAAAATAATGTATATATGGATGCATGTATTTCTCATGATCATTGTGTGAGGGCACCTCAAAGTGAGGTAAGTTCTTTGATGAATTTTGTCAGCTAGAGGGCACCTCTAAGTGGGTTACTCTGACTTACTCTGCCAATTGAGCAAGTAGATTTTTACGCACTTCAACCCATTGTACTTCAACCCATTGCACATTCAATAAGTTAGTTAGAGAATAAATTTAAAAACTTTTAATTTTGAAAAATTCGGTTGAATTGGGTTTGAATCGCCCATTTTAAGCATTGAACTTCGTTAGTACCGATACGGTCTGATTCAAAATAATGTCGTCTTCTTCCTCCAAATGATAACACTCTTCATTCACCAGAAGAACGGACAGTGCCAACGAAGATGAATCGCCTCCATTCAGAGTGTTTCAGGACATAAATGAGCACCATAAAGGTGCCAAATAGATTGTAGAGAGTCCTCAAGCTTCCTATATAAAGAGCTCATCTCCATTCATCATCATCACACCTAAAAACTCCATTTTCTGGTGAAGCTCGAACCAGATTTCCGACTTGTGTAGTTTTCTCAACCTCAGAAGGCGAGGTCGTGTTCTTTAGACTCCGAGGAAGTCAGCTATTTAATAGCAACCTTCGCTCGATCTAAGGACCATCGGAGAAATGCTAGCGGAATCAAATAGTGAAGCAGCTCCGACGGACCGAAGCTGCCCTATTTCGGTCGAGCTGAAATCAGTCAAATTCAGCCCTTCTCATGCCAAACCAAGCTCTCCTAACATCCCCACAAACCCTAGACGACCTCAACTAAGTTGAAAGGTAAGCCAATTTGGCCTTCCTCAATCGTTGCAGGAATTACGGAATTTCACTAACAAAATTCTCCCTCGATTTGAAATCAATTGTAGGAATTCTTGATCCTACAAGATACCTCAGTAAGAGAGCTATTTTCCCGATAAAGAGATTGGACCACCACACCTCCGGCGATAAGCTTTCTCTCTATATGCTCAATTTTTTGGCGAAGCTCCGTTTGAGCTCAATTTAGACCCAAATGACACGTTTCAAGGCACAATTGAATCGTATGGAAGTGTAGGAACTGATTCATACTTTCAATTGGAACAATTAACCCCGATTGAATGGTCAATTTGATGAAATCAAATTCGGCCAGTTTAAAAGGGGGAAATTGGGGAAAATTTTGGGGAAATTTGGGGATTTCGTAAAATTGAGGGATCAAATTGTAATTTTCCAAAATTGAGAACCAATTGGCCATGAAAAAGATGTTAGAGGACCAACTAATCGATTTTTTTAAAACTAATTGGGGGCAAATTGCCATTTTTGTAAAGTAGGGGCATAATGGTAATTTTTGGAAAGTTGGGAACCAAATTGGAAATTTGGAAAACTTGAGCCCCTTAAATTATTTTGAATAAATTGAGGATCCAAAGTGAATTTTTGGAAGTTTCGGGACTCAATTTGGGGAAAAGTTAGAATTAGAGGCCTAAAGTCAAGGAAAATGAGCTTTAGGGACCTAAGTGTAATTAATTGTAAATTTTGAGCCTAGTCATTCATACGTGAGAAATGAAGAGACTGTTATGCCAAAAATTAATAGATAAGAATGTCCAAATCATGTAGGAACATGAGGGACCGAAACGCCAGCAAGAAGAAGCTTGCATCAACTTGGAAAACCAACCAAGGAAGAACACGTCACTGTTAACGGGTGAGTGGGTTTATTCACATCATACCCATTTGAGATGATGAGCACTTTAGAAACGAAAAACCACTTCTATGTGAGATTTTAACATCACACCCAGTTGGAGTGATGTGAGAACTAAGTAGAAAAAACTATTTATTGGTTGTAAGTAGAGAGATCATACTTGGTTGGTATAATAGACTTCTTGGAAGGAATGAGAAAACTTGCTTAACGGTTGTAAGCGGAGATGTCATCACACCCGGTTGGTGTGATGAGTTGAAAGGTTATTTTGTCAAAAGTGTTCTCCCATTACTGTGTGCCAATGCTTAAAAGTTTTGGGAGACCTTTTTAACAAGAGCTAGAACAGCTCAGATAGGCCAATGCCTCGATTTTTGAAGTTGTGGACTAAAATGCCCGATTTTGAAAAATCACGTACAGTGGACCCAAGGCCATTTGGCATGAGCATGAGCTTGTAAACAAACATGATATGTTAAAGCCATAAAAATTTTTAATGAATGAATTATGTGATTTTGCCATGGTACCAAAATAGGACCGACATACTTCATGGACTGGCAGCAGTGCATCAGAGCCAGGTGGACGGACCGGCCTAGACAAACAGCTGCAAGTCAAGTTGAGGGTTGGGGTCGTTGGACTAGTGACACCAAAGATAAATGACTTTATGGAAAACTATTATTTGTGCATGCACTTTTGGTTCGAGACCATCAAGATGCCCAAGAGGGGTAGTGATGCGTTCTAAGGGCTACTAGATGACATGGTGGAGATAATAGCATTTTTTTCATGCTAGCATTTAGGGAAGCTCGACGTAGCTTCATGCACATGAGGTCGGGGTGAGGTCGGGATGAGGTCTCTGTCCTCATACGGACACGGAGTTGATTTTGGGTTTAAAGGTTGGATGTTGCAAACATCCACTCATACCCAAGGTAGAAGTGGACGAGCTTCTATTTAGGTAGCTGATAAAGTCGCTCTGACGTCACAAGTTAGTGTAATGGACGGGCTGCCTTGTGAATGTGTGATCCCTTCATGATGAAGGGCGTGTGTTGACTATTAAACACACATAATGTAGAAAGTAAGGAAAAAGGGTTTTGAAAATCAAAACTTGAGGAAAGAATTTTTTTAAAAAAAATTAAGGAGTCTGGCACACTTCGATTGAAGATATCTTGTTTTTGGAAACTCTCTCCCAACCCTATTCAATGAGTTGTTAAACTCACCCCCTCCCTTTACCCCTTTTCAGGTAACAAAGGAAAAATAAACCTAAAGAACTCTCTCTAGCCAAACCTACAAAACAAGTATATAAGGTTTAATGTATTAAGTTTTAATTAATGTTATTCTAGTAAAGATGCAGGTGAAAAGGGTGACTTACTACTCGCGGTTTAGAAAAGGGGAAACTCTTAATAAACTAGGAGATTGGCGGGTTGCTCACGGGGATCCGACCAAACTGGGTTGGGGCATGATAACTTGAGTAGTATCACAGTCTGTTTCCTTGAATACATTATCAAAATTATATAACATAGTAACTAAAAGGAATAATTTTAAAAAAATTAGATGGCTCCCAAGAGAGGAACCAAGAGAACAAGAGTCGTAGTCTCTGACATTGCCCAACCACCCCTTCCTGTGGAAACTCCCTAAGGAGCCCAAACAACTCCATCTGGACTAAGCTCGGAATTCCAAAGATCGTATGATGAGTTCACTCGAGTATTTGGACGACCTAACCTCGTCCCCAAGGCACACACCAACTCTCGAGCTAAACCAAAGGAAGTACAATCTCATCCTTCTCTTGTTAATCCTCCTCCTCTAGTTGACATCTCCAAATACCTCAAAACTCTCTATCAACTGGGGTGTAAGCCTTTCCTTGGAGAGAAGGATGTTGGAGCCGCCATGGACTGGTTGGCCAACATCAAGAAGTTGATGGGGATAGTCAAGATATCACTAGAGGACATGGTGATCCTAATAGAATTCTTCCTAGAAGGTAGCACCAAAAGATGGTGGAATAATGTCCAGAGCCCGCATACCTCCACACCCACCTGAGAACAGTTTGAGGAGAGGTACGCGAAGGAGTACCTGGCTCCTCATCTAATTAATGAGAAGAAGTAGGATTTTCTCCGACTCCGACAAGGGCTTAACTCTATATCGGAGTATGAAATTAAATTCAATGAGTTAAGACCCTTTGCCCCTGACCTGGCCAGACCAGCAGATATATGCCAGCGATGGGAGTACTAGGATGCCCCATAGATCTGGCGGCGATGATCAGTGTGGCTCACGAGTGTGAGCGACTGGTACAGACCCGACGTCGCCGAATGGACTAGACAACCCTGAAGAAGGATAGGGGCCAAAGCCGTCATGGAGGATGAAATGAGCAAAATGGCCCAAGATGGGGAAACAAGGTGGGTTTCCAAAAGAGAAAGGATGTACCACCACCAAGAGTGATCCCCAGCCTACCCCAAGGAAACCCTCGCCGTCCTAGGTGCCAAATGTACCACGAGGGATCTTGCTTGTCCTATTTTGCATTTGGACAAGTGGGGCACTTTGCAAAGGAATGCCCCACTCTTAGGGAGAACAAGCAACGAAATACGCTTGGACCACCCCAAGGGAACCCAAGGACTCCCTGGCAAGACGCCACAGCTAGAGTACCAGCTAGGATATACAACCTCACACAGGAAGAGGCTAGGAAAGACCCTAGTATCGTAGCAGGCACTTCCCAAAACCCTCCTAACTAGAATAAGAAAAACTTGTAATTTGAAATTTCATTTAATAAAGGAAATCTTCTCTTCTAAAAACATGCGTTTCTTCAATGAGAATACGTACATTTGTGGGGACGAAAGGTCTACGCCCTTTTCGACTCGGGAGCAGAAAAATCTTTCATCAAAGAGGACCTAATCCTAAGTCTACCCCTAGAACTCACCTCTCTAGGACAAAGTCTTAACATTCTCACACCCTTAGAAGAAGGGTTAAACAGGGACAAACATCTGAAGGGACGTGAGATAAAGATTGGAGGAATCAAACTAGAAGTAGATTTGATTCAATTACCTCTAAGGGAGGTAGAAATAATCCTTGGAATGGATTGGTTAAGTACCCATCAAGCTAGGATGGACTGTGAAAGGAAGATAGTAACCTTCCACACCCCCGAGACAATCAGACTGAAATTCCAAGGAGACCGGAGGAAGAGTGAAGTACAAATGATGTCCCATATAAAAGCCCAAAAGATGATACAGGAAGGTTGTAAGGCTTTTCTGGAAATGATCATTAATGAGAAGTCTGAAGAGAAGGAACCCAAAGATATTCTGGTAGTTGAATACTACCCAGATGTATTCCCAGAAGAATTACCTAGATTACCCCCAAGCTGACAATTGGAGTTCACCATAGAGATTATCCCAGAAACAAACCCCATATCCCAAGCCCATTATCACATGGCTCTAGCAGAGCTAAAGGAATTGAGGGAGTAGCTAGATGAGTTGTTGGATAAGGACTTCATACATCCTAGCCAGTCTCCATGGGGTGCACCAGCCCTATTCGTAAAGAAAAAGGATGGGAACATTAGATTGTGCATAAATTATAGGAAGTTGAACCAGGTCACCATTAAAAACAAGTATCCACTTCCATGGATTGATGACCTGTTTGATCAACTAAAAGTAGCAGCCTACTTTTCCAAGATAGACCTTCAGTCATGCTATCATAAACTCAAAATCCGAGAGGAAGATATTCCTAAGATCGCATTTCGGTCCCGATATGGACATTATGAGTTTAGGGTGATGCCTTCTGGCTCGACAAATGCCCATACAACCTTCATGGATTTAATGAACCGAGTGTTCCAGCCACACTTGGACATGTTCATGATAGTATTTATAGATGACATTCTTATATACTCACGAACTAGGCTGGAGCACGAAGAACATTTGGCGATCAGCTTGGAGATATTACGGGAAAACTGCTTATATGCAAAGTTCTCGAAGTGTGAATTTTAGTTGCAGGAGATAGGGTTATTAGGACACATAGTATCTAAAGATGGAGTCAAAGTAGACCTGAAAAAGGTAGAAGCCATATCCGATGGGAAGGTACCCATGAATCCCTCGAAGATATGAAGTTTCTTAGGCTTGGTGGGATACTACAAACGGTTTGTGTAAGATTTCTCTAAGATAGCTGCCCCTTTGAATGGTCTCACCATAAATGGGATGAAAGTTGGGAGAAATCTTTCTTGGAGTTAAAGACCCGTTTGACAACGACACCTGTACTCTCCCTTCCTGACCCAAGTGCAAGGGAGTACACCGTATATAGTCATGAATACGGACAAGGACTCAGATGTGTACTGATGCAACAAGGAAATGTTATCACCTACGCCTCGCGACAACTTAAGGTACATGAGTGGAATTACCCTACCCATGACTTGGAATTAGTTGCACTAGTGTTCACCCTAAAGAATTGGCAACACTACCTATACGGGGTTAAGTGTAGGATATACACTGATCATAAGGGTCTTAAATACTTCCTAACTCAGAAGGAGTTGAACCTCCGCTAGAGGAGATGGCTGGAATTGGTTAAGGACTATGACCTTGTGATAGAGTATCACCCCGGGTAGGCCAATTTAGTAGTAAATGCCCTAAGTCACAAGTACCAAACTGAGGTGACACAGATAAAAATAAGCTACTTACCCTTGTTACAATAATTGGGAAAAATGAAGGTGGACCTTAAGATGGACAAGAGGGAGAAATGCTTATTGGTTGACATGGTGGTGAGACCCAGCCTAACGTAGAAAATTAAGGTCAAGCAAAACGTGGATAAAGAACTCCAACCCTATTTGGACCCAGTCAATAGAGGGACAAAATCGGACTATGACCTTTGAGGCGACAGAGTACTAACCTACAAGGATAAAGTGTGTGTGCCTTAAGATAAGGAACTGAAGAGGTTAATTTTGGATGAGGTACACGATTTTGTGTATGCAATGCACCCTGACAGTACTAAGATGTACCGCGCCCTCAAACAAGGACATTGGTGGAAAGGAATGAAGAGAGATATTGGGGAATGCGTGCTCGATTCTTGTTTTGTCAGTAGATTAAAGCTGAGCATCAGAAACCATCAGTACTACTACAACCCTTGTCAATTCCGGAATGGAAATGGGAGCACATCACTATGGACTTTATCATGGGACTACCTGTGACAAGGGATGAGATGCAATTTGGGTCATTGTGGACAGATTAACCAAGTCCGCCCATTTTCTACCTATGAGTGACGGATTCAGTGGAACAACTAGTCGTCTTATACATGAGAGAGATAGTAAGACTCCATGGCATCTTGGTGAGCATAGTATCGGATAGTGACCCTAGATTTACCTCTAGGTTCTAACCTAGTTTGCAAAGTGCCTTGGGAACCAAGCTCCACATGAGTACGACATTTCATCCTTAGTCCGATGGACAGTTTGAGCGAATGATCCAAACCCTAGAAGATATACTAAGGGCATGTGTACTCACTATGGATAAGGGTTGGGAGGAATACTTGTGCCTGATGGAGTTTGCGTACAATAACAATTATCAGACTAGTATTCAAATGGCTCCTTATGAGGCCCTTTATGGACGACCATGTCGTACCCCCTTATTTTAGGAAGAGGTGGGAGAAAGGAAGTTGGAAAGGGTCAAATTAATCGAGGACGCCATAGAAAAGATTAAAAAAATAAGGAGTCAACTCAAGGCCGCTTAGGATAGGTAAAATAGCTATGTGGACCAGCGGAGAAAGGATCTAAAATTTGATGTGAGAGACCAAGTGTTCCTAAAGGCATCCCCATGGAGGGGAATACTTTGGTTTCAACAATCGGAGTAGTTGAAACTAAGGTACATCGGTCCTTATCCAATTGTCCAAAGGATAGGACCCGTGATATATAAATTAAAACTACCTCCGGACTTATAGAGAATATATAACGTATTTCATATATCAGTACTCCAGAAGTATCAGCATGATCCTAGCCATGTATTGGAGAACCGGTGTGAATCATCAACCGGAGGGACAAGAACTTAAGGAACAAGAAAATTCCTATGGTAAAGGTTTTTTTGGTAGAACAGACCCATGCAAGAGGAGACTTGGGAAATAAAGAGCATTATGAGGGATGGGTACTCTCAGTTATTTGACGTATAATTGTTTTAGAGACAAAACCCCTAAAAGTAGGGGAGAGTTGTAAACCCCATTTTTTATAATAAGAAAACCGGGAAAAGAACCGATCATTTCCAAAGAAAAAATTGAGACGATTCATTAACCTTAACCGATAGAGAAAGGTCAATTTGGGAAATTTACAAATCTCGAATAACTCAAAGAGTCACAAAAACCATAGAGTAGGACTTTGGGATGATTTGGAAGAGAAAATCAAACCGATTCAAGTGAACTGGACCTAAACAGGATTGAACCAGTTTGAACCATCATTGAACCAATTTCTAAATTCAATTTTCTAGGTGGCTTAAAATATTCAAATTGGGGAATTGAAGCCACCATTGGATAGAGAATAAATTTAGAAATTTTTAATTTTGAAAAACTCAGTCGAATTGGGCTTGAACCGACCGGTTTAAGCATTGAACCCGGTTTGGACTGATCTAGTCCGGTTCGGAATAGTGTTGTCTTATTCGTCTAGATGACGACACTATTCATTCGCTAGAAGAATGGCCATCACTAGCAAAGATAAATCACTTCCGTTCAGGGTGTTTCAGGCCATGAATGAGTGCAAACGGATGGGCAGAGAGTCCCCGAGCTCCCTATATAAAGAGCTCTTCTCCATTCATCCTCATCACACCTAAAAACTCCATTTTCTCTCAACTGCTCCTTTTTCTGGTGAAGCTCGAACCAGAGCTCTGACTTGGGCAATTTTCTCAACCTCAGAAGGCGAGGTTGGGCTCTTTAGACTCCAGGGGAAGTCAGCTATCTGATAGCAACCTCCGCTCAATCCAAGGACCATCGGAGAAACGCCGACCAAACCGGGTCAGGGCGTGTCAACTTGAGTGGTATCAGAGCCTAGTTCCATTGAAACATTATCAATATTATGCCCTAACATTAATTCAACTCTAAACTATCATGTAGGAAGGAGAGTTCCTAGGAAATTCGCGGTGAAATCTAGTCCTCCACCCATAACTCTGAAAAAGACACCCAATCCAAGGGAGGAAGCCGTGCAAAGGTTCCTAAGGGGTGAGAAATGAGTACCCAAGGACATGGTGGAAGACTACTGAAAATTGGTAGGAGTCTTATGGGAACCAGAAGGCATCATATACCCTCCTCCCAAACAAGAGGAATAAGTGTCACCTTCTAGAAGCCCAACCCCTCCTCCTCTAGTCCCACAACAACTAGAGGGGAATCCAACCAAGAAGGAAGCATGGGATAATTACTAGGATGCGTATGCCACATTCATGAAGGTCCACCAAGTACCTCCACCTATTCAACCTAGCTTCAATCCCTCCCAATGGGTGAAGTGGACCTATGAGTGTGAGGTTAAGGTACTAAAGCAATACGAATTAAAGGCCATACATGAAATTCATCCTATTAGGGAATACGAATGGACCCCAACCAATTTCTCAGAGCCTTCTAATCAAGAGTTCCACAACCGTTCTAGGGTTAATTCTAGTCCTATAACCCCAAGGGATTATGGGGTAGAAAATTCCTATAATAAGCCAAGTATGACAACAAAATATTTATTGAATAAATGAAAGGGAAATTTCAGTTAAAACTTCTAAGTTCCTTGATAAATTCAAAATAAAAAGTGTATGATAATAAAGATTAAAGCAAAAGGTAGGAAATCACCTAAGGAGGAAAAGACGAGTTATTTACAGTTAACCTCAACCCTTAAGACTTACCCTCAAAAGTACAATAAGAAAGAATCCATCCAAGGGAGATCTTAAGGAAAGGAAAAAGAAGTTGGGATGCAATCATCAAGGAGTACAAATTCATGGAAAGTCTAAGGAGTTAAAGATAGGCTTAAAGAATAAGAGTAAGGAAAAACAGGTAGTAGAATATTTCAAAGGGAACCAAAAGAATAAAAGCTGATCAAGAAGAAAAAAAATAAGTATGGGGAAACACCAAGGATTGTCAAGACCACCAATGAAAGATGGGAAGAAAGTAAGAATAACAAGAAGGCATAGGTATAACAATTACTTGTAAAGAACTAAGATACAGTTCTTTAGGAACTCCATAAGATAAGACCAAAAGAGGAAGAAAAGCTGGAGTGGATGAACCATACAAGATCCTTAAGTATAAGTGAAGATTAAAAAGAGAACTTTTAAAGAATGATAGGGTGATTAAACAAAAGAATCATAAAACAGAAGACACTAAAAGAAGGATGAGAGTAGGAAGTTGGATTAAGGAAGGAGATAGCTCCAGGTTAAGAAAAACAACTGAGGAAATGTCGCAAAAGATCGAACTGAATAAGGACCTCAGAAAAATATACAAATAACTAAGTGAGTGTTTGGGAAGGTTAAGTACGACCTACTTGTAAGAAGACATGAAAACCCAAATCAAAATTTCAAACAGATCTAATTGAAGGAAATAAACTCCTATTGATCAATCGTCCGTAAGAGAAAAATGAAGCTTTAATAAGAACTAGGGAGTATTAAGGAATAAACCCTAATCAAGACAATGGAGGAATACCTAGGACACAAAGATACGAAAAATTGGATTTAATAGGGATGAAGGGTTCACCTCAAAGCAATAACTAAGTTCTGAGAGCAAATGAGAATAAGGTAAGATAAACGAAAAGTACTTGTAGAATCTCAAGAGTAAAGGTAAGTAGGTGAAGATAACAGCTAGGAAGGACAATTGAGAGTGAGTATTCGTAATGGTAAATGTTAGAAGGAAATTCTGACAAAAAAGAAGTGTAAAACTTGCCCATAAAGGAAATCGTGGAAGGACACATGAGTACCAGTTAAGAAGAAATGGAACCAACAAAAATTGGGAAGAAGATAATTTCCTAAAAGACAAGCTAACTGAAATGAAAGGGTCAAGTGCAAAAGAAAAGAAACCGTGAAGATCCAGGAGATAAGTCAAACCCAAGTAACGCATAAGCAGGAATACGTCATACAAGTAAGAAAGACTAATCGGAATAAAGGATCGTGAAATAATCACAATGTTATTAAAAATGGATTTAAAATGAGAAGAAACTTAAAAAAGGAAGGATGCCAGTGGGAATGACGAATGAAATAAGAAAGGAAGAGCTTTAATGTGTCAATAAGTTATCGGAAGCTCAAGGACTTGAAGATTGAATGACCAAATATAGCAATCAGAAAAGACGAATAAGTAAGGAAATTGAAGTGGCTATAGTGATATGAAGTCAAAGACAGGTTCTGAAGAATGTCATGCGGTAAGGGGCATGTAAACCCAACTATCCCAGGGAAAATATGACTTGGGCAAGGAAGGATTTATGATTAAGGCATAACAAAGTCAAGCATAAAGGTGATAACCAAAGAATGAGGAAGGGATCCATGCAGGATGAAAAGGTGATAAAAGCCAAAACCTATGTGTCACACCCCGACCCGATTTGGTTAGATTCCCGTGAACAACCCGCCACTCTCTCGAATTATTAAAGAGTTTCTCCTTATTATAAACCGTAAAAAGTAAGGCATCCATTAAACTTGCACCTTTTCCTGGAATAACATAAATAAAAACTATATAATATTTTAAATTAAACGTACCTGTCTTACAGGCGTCTTAGTTGATAGTCTTTAAGAGTAGGTTTTTTCCGAAATTTCCTAAAAAGGGATGTAAGGGAGGAGTGAGTGCGACTACTCAGTGAATGTGTTTTTCAAAGCTTTTAACTTTTAGAAAAACATTTGTATTGGAGTGTGCCAGACTCCTTTCTTTCAAAAAAAAATCCTTTTGTTTCAATTCTCGATTTTTGCCACAATTTCCTTATTAATCACGGTGTGTCATCACCCAACACATATCCTTCATCATGAAGGTCAAACATACCTTCGTAGGCCAGCCCGTCCACTGACCCACTTGTGGCTTCGGAGAGACTTTTCCAGTCACCTATATAAAAGGACGTCCACTTCTACCCTGAGAATGAGTGGATATACGCAACATCCGACCCTCAATCTCGAAATAAGGATAGAGACCTCATCCCATCTCTACCCCAGTCTCATGCGCTTGGTGCTACTCCAAATTTCGCCTGGTCACCTGGTACAATGAACTGCCCTTATACCCATCAGGTTGTCCAGTGCCCTTATGATGCATCACTACCCCTCTTGAGCATCTTGATGGTCCCATACTCATAGTGCATGCACAATCAATATTTTCTCATTATGCCATATAATTTGTGGTGCCACTGGTCCAACGGCTCCGACTCTCAACTCAACCCGCAGTTGTTTGTTTTGATTGGTCCGTCGACCTGTCATGTCGCACTACTGCTAGTTGACTGAGTATGTCGGTCCTAATTAAGTACCATGGCCAAACAATTCCTTTATTTAAAGTTTTATGGCATATAACTCATGTTTGTTTACAAGCTCCTACTCGTGCCAACTGGCCTTGGGCCTACTGTACGAGATTTTCAAAATCGGATATATTAGCCCCCAAGTTCCAAAACCGAGGCCCCCAGCCTATAAGAGCTATTCGAGCTCCCGTCAAAAAGGTCTTCCAAATAGTTTAAGCATTGGCACATAGTTAGGGGAGAGCACTTCCGGCAAAATATATTTTCAACTGTCCATTACACTGACTGAGTATAAGGACATCTATGCTCATAACCGATAAACGGGTTTTCAACTTCCTTCGAGAAAGTTTCATCATACTAACCTGATATGATTTACTTACAACCGGTAAGTAGTTTTTCCGTATGGTTTTCACATCACTTTTCTAAGTTATGATGTTTAAAATACCACATAGTAGTGGGTTTTCATTCTGATATACTTATCATTCCCAACCGGGTATGATATAAAATCCCACTGACAACCGTAAGTGGTTTTTTTTAACTTTAAGTTGTGCTCATCATCCCAACCGGGTATGACGTTAGTAAACCCACTCACCCGTTAATGTAGTGAATTCCACTATACCGGTTTTTTGTATTCACACTAGCTTATCCTTGCTAGCGTTCTTGGTACTTCGTGTTTCTACACGATATTAACATCTCGGTTCATTATCCTTCGACCTAATAGCCTTCATTCATTCTAAATGAATGAGAAAATTATGCTTTTATTTATTTGCAATTAGATCCCTAAAGTTATTTCTCTTTAACTTTAAGTCTCTAATGCTGGTTTTTCTTCAAATTGAGTCCTAAAGTTTTTTAAATTTATCATAGGACCTCAATTTATTCCATTTCACAAAAAGGCATTTAATTTCCCAAATTTCCAATTTGGTCCCCCAACTTTTCCAAAATTATCATTTTGCCATTCCTTTACAAAAAATGGTAAATTTTACCCCCAAAAATTCTAAAATTCCTCAATTGGCCCTCTAACATTTTTATCATGCCCAATTGACCCTCAATTTTAGGAAATTGCATTTTAGTCCTTCAAATCTTTAAAAATTCCCAATTTTGCCCCAATTCCAACTTTTTAACACGGCTGAATTTAATTTAATCAAATTGACCAATCAAACATTTTCAATTGTTGAAATTGAAGTTGAAATTAAGTCTCTACATGTTCATACGATTCTTTAGTAATGTGAATCGTAAGTTTTAATGCCGGGACGAACTCAAACAAAGTTTCGCCAAAAAATGAACTATAGAGAGAGAAAGCTTTGATTACTCATTAGTGAAGGCATGGTGGTCCGAGCTTTCAATCTAGGCAGATAGCTCTCGTCCTAAGGTTCATCCTAGAATCAAGAATCGCATCAATTGATGCCGAATTGAGTTAGAATTTCATCCTTGAAATTCTATTGGTTCTCTCTCTAGCACCGGACGAAAATTGCAGAGGGGAGCCGAATTGGCTTATATTTCAGTCCTAATTCGGCCGTGGGAGGGCTGAGAAAGTGTTGGGAGGGTTTGGTTTGGCCCTAGTAGGGCTTGAAATGGCCGATTTCAGCTTGGTTGAAATAGGGCATCTTTGGTCTGGCGGAGCTGCTTCACTGTTCCATCATACCGACGCTTCTCCAGTGATTCTCGGATTGACTAGAGTTTACTATCAGATAGTTGACTTCTCTTCGGTTCTAAAGAGCCCGACCTCTCCTTTCGAGGTTAAGAAAAATGTTTAAGTTGAAGCTCTGGTTCAAGCTTCACCGAGAAATGGAGCAGTAGAGAGAGAGAGAGAGAGAAGTGTTTAGGTGTGAGTAGAATGAATAGGGATGAAAAAATCATACTTCATAGGAGGTCACCCATCCTCGCATTACTCTCGGACAAGCACGCTTAACTTCAAAGTTCTTATGGGATCTCGTTCACCTGAACCAATTTGATTTTTCTCTTCTAATTTGTCTTAAGTTTCTTTTCCAAGGGTTAATGAAACCTTTGGATCACCCAAAAGTTGTAAATTTTCAAATTGCTTATTCCCAAATGATCGGGTTTATAAACCGGCTCGATTTTCTTACTTGGTTTGACCGGTTCTTTTCCCGGTTTTCCTTAACTCAAAAGTGCGGAGTTTACATTTATGATGAAGGATGTGTGTTGGGTGATAACACACCGTGGTAATAAGAAATGGTTATAAAAACTGAAATTGAGAATGAAAGGTTTTTTAAAAAGAAAATAAGGAGTATGTCACACTCCGAATCAAACATTTTTTCTAAAAGTTAAATTTTGAAAACCCATTTACTGAGTTGTTGTACTTACCCCCTCCATTATACCCCTTTCAAGTAACGCCAAAAATCTTACCCCAAAGACCACCGGCTAACACACCTGTAATGCATGTATGATAAGTTTAAAATTTTGTGCAATTTTAACTTATGTTATTCCAAGAAAGATGCAGGTTTAAAGGACGCCATACTCCTCACATTTTTAAAAGAAGGGGCAACCCTTAGTAAACCGAGAGAGTGGTGGGTTGATCACGAGGATCTGACCAAACCGGGTCGTGGCGTGACAGTGGTAGTCTTCAATTGCTCTGAGGGTCGCGGGAGAAGCGCCGGCATGATCAAACAGTGAAGCAGCTCCGGTTGCCCTATTTTGGTCGAGCTAAAATCAACCAATTTGAGCCCTACTCAAGCCAAACCAAGCTCTTCCAACAATTCCTCAACCCTCCCACGGTAGAATTAGAAGTGAAAGGTAAGCCAATTCGGCTCCTCTCTATAATTTCTGAACGGTGTTAGAGAGAGAATTGATAGAATTTCAATGATAAAATTCTCATCCAATTCGGCATTAATTGATTCAATTATTGATCATAGAAGGAGAGTTATCTGCCCAGATTGAAAGCTCGGACCGCCGCGCCACCGACGCTGAGCATTTGAAGCTTTCTCTCTTTATGATCTGTTTCTCGGCGAAGCTCCGTTTGAGCTCGTTCCGACATGAGATTCAAAGTGCAATTGAATTGTATGAAGATGTAGAAACTCCAATTTAACTTCAATTTCAACAATTAAACTTGTTTAATCGGTCAATTTGATAAAATCAAATTTGGCTGTGTTGGAAAGTTGAAATTGGAGGGAAAATTGGGAAAATTTTGGGGATTTCAAAAATTCAAGGGACTAAAATGTAATTTTCTAAAATTTAGGGCCAATTGGACATGATAAGAGTGTTAGAGGAGCAATTGAGCCAATTTTAGAATTTTTGGGGTAAAAATTACCATTTTTTGTAAAGGAAGGGTAAAATGGTTATTTTGGAAAAATTAGGGACCAAATTGGGAATTTGGGAAACTTGAACCCCTTTTTGTGAATTTGAATAAATTGACGGGACCAAATTGCCATTGTTTAAAATTTTTGGGAGACCTACTTGACGGGACCTCAATTTATTCAATTTCACAAAAAGGGGTTTCATTTCCCAAATTTCTAATTTGGTCCACCAACTTTTCCAAAATTACCATTTTGCCCTTCCTTTACAAAAATGGTAAGTTTTGCCCCAAAATTCCAAAATTCCTCAATTGGTCCTCCAACATTATTTTCATGCTCAATTGACCCTCAATTTCATAAAATTACATTTTGGTCCTTCGAATTTCGAAAATCCCCAATTTTCCCCAATTTCAACTTCTTAACACAACCAAATTTGATTTAATCAAACTGACTAATCAAACACTTCTCATTGTTGAAATTGAAGTTAAAATTGAGTTCCTCCATCTTCTTAAAATTCAATAGCACTTTGAATCGCAAGTTTTGAAGTTGGAACGAGATCAAACGGAGCTTTACCGGAAAATGAACTCTAGAGAGAGAAAGCTTCGATTTCTCATCGGTGAGGGCACGACAGTCTGAGCTTTCTCTCTGGACAGGTAGCTCTCGTCCTAAGGTTCATACTAGGATCAAGAATCACATCAATTGTTGTTGAATTGAGTTAGAATTTCATCATTGAAATTCTGTCGGTTCTCTCTAGCACCGGTTGGAAATTGCATAGGGAAGCCGAATTGGCTTACCTTTCAGTCCTAATTCGGCTGTGGGAGGGCTAAGGAAGTGTTGGAAGGACTTGGTTTGGCCTAAGGAGAGATCAAAATGCCCAATTTCAGCTCGGCCGAAACAGGGCATCTTCGGTCTGCCGGAGCTACTTCAATGTTTCATCATGCCAGTATCTCGCTAGTGATCCTCGAAGTGAATGGAGACACAGACGTGTAGCTGACTTCTCCCCGGTTCTAAAGAACATGACCTCCCCTTGTTTGGCTCAGAAAAGACCCCTTGTGGGAGATCTGGTTTGAGCTTCGCCGGAAAATGGAGCAGTTAAGAGAGAATGGAGTTTTTAGGTGTAGAGAGGATAAATGGGGAGGGGCTCTTTATATAGGGAGCTCGGGGACCCGATGGCCATCTTTTTGACACCATTATGATTGACATTGAAGACACTATTCCGAACCAGACCGAACCAGGTTCAAGCTTAAACCGACCGGTTCACCCCTCATTCGACCGACTTTTTCAAATCTAAAAATTTTTAAATTTATCTAAATTCATTCTCTATCCAATGGTGGTCTTAAATCTCAAATTTGAAATTTTTAAGCCACCTAGAAAAATGAATTTAAGATCTGGTTCAATAGTGGTTCAAACCGGTCCAAACCGGTTCAAATCCGGTTCACCTGAACTAGTTTGGTTTTCATCCCCAATTCTTTCACAAGTCCACTTACATGACTTTTGTGACTCCTTAGGTCACTTAGGGACCATAAACTTCCCGATTTACCATTCCTTTATCGATTCTGGTTCATAAATTGACTCGGTCCTTAAACCGATTCAATCTGGTTCGGGTTCGGTTCACCCGAACCGATCTGGTTTTTCTCTCCCACTTTGTTCTAAGGTTTCTTCCCAAGGTTTATCAATTTCTTTGGAGTATAAATGAAGTTTAATTCCTCTATTTTGCCCGATCTCTATCGGTTTCAGTTCATGAACTAACTCAGTTCATAAACCGGTTCAATCTCTGTTGGACCCGGTTCATCCAAACCGGTCTAGTTTTCCTCTTCCAATTCGTCCTAAGTTTCTTTTCCATAGTATTATGAACCCTTTAGATCACCTGGGACTTGTAAATTCCTAAATTGCTCATCACAATTGATTAGTTTTGTGAACCGATTCAGTTTTCTCACTTGGTTTTATTGGTTCTTTTCCCGGTTTCCCCTAACTCAAAAGGGCGAGGTTTACAACAACACTATTCCGAACCGGACCATACCGGTCCGAACCGAGTTCAAAGCTTAAATCGGTTGGTTTAGGTCCAATTTGACTGAGTTATTCAAATTAAAATTTTCTAAATTAATCTAAATTCATTCTCTATCAAATGGTGGCCTCAATTCTCAAATTGGAATTTTCTAAGCCATCTAGAAAAATAAATTTAGCATATGATTTAACAGTGGTTCAAATCGGTCCAAACCGGATCAATCCGGTTCAGATCCAGTTCACCTGAACCAGTTTGGTTTTCATCCCCCATTCACCCTAAAGTCTTTTTTCATGACTTATGTGACTCTTGGGATCCATAAATTTCCCGGTTTGCCCTCTCTCTATCGGTTCTAGTTCATAAACTAGCTCAGTTCATAAACCGAATCAATCTAGTTTGAATTCGGTTCACCCGAACCAGTCTGGTTTTTCTCTCCCAATTTATACTAAGGTTCTTTTCTAATGTTGATGAACCTTTTTGGGTCACTCGAGAGTTGTAAATTCTCCAATTTTTCTATTCCCCGATGATCAGGTTTGTGAACCGGTTCAGTTTTTCACACACAGTTTGACCGATTCTTTTCTCAGTTTTCCTTAACTCAAAAGAGTGGGGTTTACAAATGGAGAGTAGCTCTTTATATAGGAAGCTCGGGGACCTTGTGCCCAACAACTTTCCTTTTTGGTCAACCTTATCCTCGTCATGAAACGGCCTGATCGGAGCTGTTTTTCCTTCGTCTGTAAATCCCGCTATTTGGAGTTAAGGAAAACTAGGAAAAGAACCGGCCATACTGAGTGAGAAAATCGAACCGATTCACAAACCCGTTATTGGGGAATGGGCAAATTGGAGAAATTTTAACTCCCAAAGAGGTTTATAAATCTTGGAAAAGAACTTTAGGACAAATGGAGAGAGAGAAACCAGACCGATTCGGGTGAACTGGACCCGAACCGGATTGAACTGGTTTGAACCACTATTGAACTAGATGCTAAATTCATTTTTCTAGGTGGTTGAAAATTTTCAAATTTGAGATTTGAGGCCACCATTGGATAGAAAATGAATTTAGAAATTTTTAGATTTGAAAAATTCGGTCAAATCGGGGGTGAACCGATTGGTTTAAGCTTTGAACTCGGTTCGTACCGATCCGGTTCGATTCGAAATAGTGTCGTCTTCTTACTTCAGATGATGGCACTGTTCACTCGCTGGAAAATCGAAGCAGTACCAACGAAGAAAAAACGTTTCCGTTCAGTATGTTTCATGCCATCAATGTCTGTCATAAAGGTGCCAAATGGACGACCGATGAGTCTCTGAGCTCCTTATATAAAAAGACCCTCTGCATTCATCCTCTCCACACCTGAAAAGCTTACTATCTCTCAGCTGCTTAGTTTTCTGGTGAAGCTCAAACCAGAGCTCCGATATAGGGTCATTTCAAAGCCAAAGAAGGCAATGTCGGGTTCCTTAGAACTGGGGAGAGGTCAGCTACATGGTGGTGACATCCATCCGCTCCAAGAATCACCGGAGAAGCATCGGTGTGATCAAATAGTCAAGCAGCTTCCGCGAACCAAAGCTGCGCTGTTTCGGCCGAGCTAAAATCGGCCAATTCAAGCCCTCCTCAAGCAAAACCAAGCTCTTACAACACTTCCTCAGCCCTCCCACAGCCAAATTAGGACTGAATGGTAAGCCAATTCGAGTCCACTCTACAATTTCCGACCGGTGCTAAAGAGAGGGTCGGCAAAATTTCAATGACAAAATTCTAATCCAATTCAGCGTCAAGTGATGTCATTCTTGATCCTAGGATAAACTTCAGGAAATAAGCTATCTACCCAGATAGAAAGCTCAGATCGTCGCGCCCTCACCGGTGAGCAATTGAAGATTTCTCTCTCTATAGTTTGTTTTCCGACGAAGCTCCGTTTGAGCTCGTTCCGGTGTTAAAACTTACGATTCAAAGTTTTATGGAATCATATAAAGATGTAGAAACTCAATTTCAACTTCAATTTAAACAATTAAAAGTGTTTGATTGGTCAATTTGATGAAATCAAATTCGACTGTGTTAGTAAGTTGAAATTGGGGAAAATTTTGGGAAATTTGGGGATTTTTGAAAATTCGAACGACTAAAATGTAATTTTATAAAATTGAGGGTCAATTGGGCATGATAAGAATGTTAGAGGGCCAATTGAGCAATTTTAGAACTTTGGGATAAAACTTACCATTTTTGTAAAGGAATGGCAAAATGGTAATTTTAGAAAATTTGGGAAACTTGAACACTTTTTTATGAAATTGAGTAAATTGAGATCCCAAAAGGAATTTAAAAAGTTTTGGGGCTCAATTTGGGGAAAAATCGACAATTGGGGTCTAAAGTAAAAAAGGAAAAATAACTTTATGGACCAATTTACAAATATTGGAAAACTTGTGAATTGAGTCATTTATAATAAATGAGGTGATCAAGCTAGATGATAATGAACAATAATTTTCATTTTGTGTCGGAACACGAGACATTGGGAACGCCAGCTGAGGTTAAGCTCGCAAGGGACAAAAACTAAGTGGAAATTCACTGCACATACGGATGAGTGGGATTTTTATATCATACTCGATTGGGATGATAAATATATCGAAAATGCAAACTCACTACTTAGTGGTATTTTAAATATCACAACTTAGAGTAGTGATGTGAAAATGACGGAGAAAAACTACTTATGGGTTATAAGTAGATTATACCCGATTGGTATGATGAAACTTAATAAGAGGAAGTGGAAAACTCGTTTATCGATTATGAGCGAAGATATCCTCATACTCAGTTGGTATGATGGATAGTTGAAATTTTATTTTTGTCGAAAGTTCTCTCTCCTAACTGTGTGCCACTACTTAAACGATTTGGGAGACCTTCTTGACAGGAACTCGAATAGCTCTGTTAGGCCGGAGGCCTCAGTTTTGGAACTTTGAGGCTATTATGCCTAATTTTTAAAAATCTCGAAACAAACATGAATTATATGCCATGAAAACTTGAATAATTGAATTGTTTGGCCATGGTACCAAGATAGGATCGACATACTCAGTCAACTAGCGACAGTGCAACATGACAGGTCTCCGGACTAGTCAAAACAAACAGTTGCAGGTTGAGTTGAGGCTCAGGGCCGTTGGACCAGTGGCACCACAGATTATATGGCATAATGTGAAAATACTGATTGTGTATGCATCGTGTTTACGAGATCTTCAAGACGCCCAAGCGGGGTAGTGATGTATCCTAGGGCCCTGGATGACCTGGTGGGTATAAGGGCAGTTCGTCGTACTAAGTGATCTTGTGAAGCTCGATGTAGCTTCAAGCGCACGAGACCGGGGTGGGGTCGGGATGAGGTCTCTATCCTCATACGGAAATAGAGAATTATTAAGGGATTGAGCGTCAGGTGTCACGAACATCCACTCCTTCTCAGGGTAAAAGTGGACGTACTTCTATCTAGATGGCCGGTAAAGTCGCTTTGACGCCACAAGTGAGTTTAGTGGACGTACTGGCCTGCGACTGTGTGATTGACCTTCATGATGAAGGATGTGCTTTTGAAAAATCGAGATTTTAAAGTGGAGAAAAATTTAAAGGAATTAAGGAGTCTAGCACACTCCAATTTGAAATTTTTTTTTTAAATTTTCATTTCTAAAATAGCCATTCACTGAGTTGTAGAAACACACCCCTCTTTTCTATCCATTTTAAGGGAAAAAAATAATTAGGAATAACACTGAGCCTTACCCTCTATCAGGTAAGCTTAATTTCTTTTAAGCTTACATTTTATTTGATATATGTCTTTCTAAGGAACAAGTTGAAAATACGTCCGGCTCCTCTCGAGTAAAAGAAGAAGGAAACTCCTCTTGAACCGAGAGAGAGCAGCGGGTTGTTCACGGGGATTCGATCAAACTAGGTTGGGGCATGACAGGTTCAATGATGGTTCAAACCAATTCAATTCGGTTCAGGTCCGGTTTACCTAACTGGTCTAGTTTTCTCTTCCAAGTATTCTCCCATGAAGAGAGTATGAAGTAACAATCATATGGAGACCAAGGCACCCCGATATGCGAAGTATGTAAAAATACACCTAGGTTCTTGTTTGGCCACCATTTGTTACGTGTGAGAACAACCGGTACACTTCACTCGTAACTGCTCGTATGTCGAGGGATCGATCTCTACTGTTGAGACCTTTATAGCTTGAGCCTTACTACCCTCAAGGTTCCAAGAAAGGGCAAATCATGCATCAGGTAGTGGTACAACAAGGAAGGGGATCTGAAGCTCATTCCATCTAGACTAAAAAATCCTACCTAAGTGTCCACCATGTGATACAAGCAAAAGGTAGAGCCAACCCAAGTATGGTTACAAGAACATCTTAGCAAGCCTGATTAAGGATGTTAACATCTTCCTTTTTGTGTAATCGAATGATAAAACACTCGTGTACATGTTAGCTCAAGTGACCTAGTAAATAATTTGGAAATTCAGAAAGGTACCAAAGAGGAGCATGGACGTGGTGAGAAATGTACTTATGCTAAATCATAGAAAGAGACTCACCAAAAGACGAAGAGGGGGGTAGGTGATAAATTACCAAGTGATATGGGGTGTGAATAAAAGGTGGAATATTAAGATTAGTCTATTATGATGGCTGTAAAACCGATGTAATGGGTCAAGCGCCTGAAAGTCATTAATGTATTCCATGGTACGATGAAATAAAGTAAGGAATTGAAGAACTAATTACCTTAAGGTCCACGAACAGGTCAGGTACCATTGAAAAAGACTGACACTCGTATCCCAATGGTGACGAGAGTACAGTAATGAGATGTTCGTCAAAAGGTGTACACATAAGATATGACATTGTAAGTATATTTTATTAAAGGGTGGAAAGAACCACTTTTGCATGACAATGTTGCCATGAAAATAAGGAGTAAGTGGACGTTTTTGAAATATGGCTAGTAAACAAGGCTGTTTGGAATGAACAAGTAACAAGCAAGTGGAGCATGAAGGACTAGAAAAGTCCAATAGAAAAAAACGAGGTCAAAAACCTCAAGGACTAGGGAAGGAACCCAAACCTTTCCTAGAGTGGAGATAAAAAACTACAACTGGGAATTTTAAGGTTGAAAGGGGAAAAAATGCCCATGACGATGAGGGTCAGGCAAGCTAGTACAAAATAAATAGGGGCGTGGAGAATCATGGAAGGGTCAATCGAGTGAAATAATGAGAAGTAGTAAACACCCAGTTGACCAGGGGAGGAGACTAACACATCTCAATGTATAACAGTTTTGAGGAAAAAAACTCCTAAAATGAGTGGTGAAGTTATAACATTGGAAATTCCAAAACAAGGTTTAAATCGCTTAGACTGAAAAACTGTAATTGAGACGGGATCAGAAACCCGAGAATAGAGGATTGGAGTAAAAACCAAGTTGTAAATCGGTTCAAAATCCAAAGATATGAGGAAGTGGTTAAGACCACTAGAAATACCCTCAAAAGATTCTTAAGGACAAGAATCAAGGGGTGAAAAAGGATACAAGTGAAAACTGGCCCTAATCAGAGACAAGTTGATTTACGGGGAAAATGTCCCTGATTTTTACGAGGATCGAAAACAACTCAAAAAATAGAGAATTTTGAGCCCAATTAATATGGGATGAGAAGATAAATTTTTAGGAAAAATAGTTTAGGCAAAGAACCAGTCAAGTCGAAGGTGAACCGACCTTGGAATGGTCGGAAGCGATCAAACCAGTACAAAGTGAGAAAACCCCAAAATTTTTAAAGGTGCTAAATATATCCAATTGAGATGGTTTTTTAGACCATTCAATAAGAAACCGAATTTAAAATTCTTTGTATTTTTATTTTCTCAAGAACCAGTCGAAAAATGGGTGAATTAAGCCAAAAACTATTGAAATCTCTGAGAAATTCACCGGAAATCAGTTAGCTACAGTGTAGACTGGTTAATGCACCACATTGGACACATCACATCGCACGCATGTATGTGTGGCTATGTTGTGAGGTGGTTGTAAGAGTCCCATAATGACTACTACACTACAGATCCTTTTCTAGTATCACGAGATAATACATTCCGAAGCAATGATATGTTGGGGGTATTAGTAGTCCAACATTGTGTTTATTTGTTTTGTTATAGTGTGTGGGTGAGGGCCGTGAGACAGTCATAAACCTATGTGCTAAGACACCAATACGTGCGGTTATGGCGAGAGTATTCGAACCACTCCCACACTCCACTTTATCGATTTGGTATCGTAGAGGCGGCAATACACTCAAGAATATGTTATTTTTCCGTTTATTACTGAGTAGCCGGGTTGAGGTCCCATGATAAGAGGAGCTCGGAAGTGGCACCCGATAATAAGATATGATTTTTTGTATAGGACTAAGTCTCGACAATTACTAGATATATAAAACCAAAAGTGATATACATGATAATACGACAATAGTATAAACTACGAGTTAAATTGTACAAAACTAGTATATTAAGACTTAAAATGTTTAATATAAATAATAAGATAGAAAATTTTGGATAGTAATTTATAAGAAATATCTGTATGATAATCTATATAACAACACTATTAGAGTTACAAGAGAATTAAACTCACCCACTCCTCAAAATATTGTAAGTAAAATCTAAGTAATTTAGATACAGAAATTAGAGTATATCCCCATATATTGTAGGTAAAATCTAAGTAATTTAGATAAAGAAATTAGAGTATATCCCCGTATAATCTCCGTCTAATATAGCATATTTTACTGTAACGAATTTTGTAATTTACTATAAAATTGAGTATATTAATACAGTAAATTTTACCAACCACTGTATTGAATGGGATAGCCGACCCATTGTCAGAACATGTTTGGCAAGAGTAGCGATAAACAATGCTCATCAGATGCTCCCATGACAATGCCTGAAGTATTTCTTCACACCAGTCTGGACATAAGCTCAATTCCTAGAAAGCACATCAGCTCCAACAACACTTCAAATCAACGAGATTGGAACTTCTTTTTCCCAGTGTCTATTATTGAAACAAATGTGTATAATATTTTGGCTCAAGAAAGATATAATTATCCAAAATTTAGAGTGAGTGCAATTAGATGTATTTTAAGGAGTATAAAAATGAATATGATCAATTAAAATAATTAATTTATAGTTAGCTTGGTTGGACCAATAAAGTATCCATGCTCCGTTTAGAAAAAATCCAATTGGAAATATATTTTTTATTATTAATACTTGTATCATAGGTAATAAATTTTTTTTGTTATTAAACAAGAGAATAATCTCAAACTTTTAATAAAAAATATCATCAAATATTTTTCCGAAAATAAAGTAAGACAAATTATACCATAAATTGAAATTTTAAGTAGAACCCTCTTGCTGAAAGTAAGAGCCAACGAAAGCTACCAAGCATTGAGATTTTGAAGAATCATATAAAGAGTGGCTACCAGAAATCGGGATATCCATTTGTGTGGAAAGGATTGTGTCAGTTGATATGATTCTGTAAAGCAATGGAGGCTGAATTTGCCAAATCGGTGGAATAACTTGAATTATGGAATAATGACTTGCAAGTATTGGCACCCATCATGCCAACCTCATCTCTGCAAACGATCTTGCGAGAATGATAGCCTCATCCAATCGTGATGCATCAGTTCCCTGACATGAAATTCAATATTTGAGAAAATGATCAAACATGTTCATGTAAACACAAAACCAGCAGAGTTGACTATGAAACTGCTAGCAGTAGGCAAGGTGTCCGAGCAGAAAGGTGCTTAAAGACTATTATTGAAAAAAAAATTTGCCATACAACAGAGTTTGCTAAGCAGAAAAAGAAATTCTCTAACCTGCCCAGAAGCAAGACCAGCTTTGCCTTTCCCAGACCGGCCATTAATGGGTTCCATTGCAGCTGCCACCCACTCTGATACTTCTAAGAACTCCTTCCCCTTGCTCTCCCCCTGAGGCACACCAGCACATACCACCACCTTATTGGCTGCTTCATCCATGCTGAATACCATCACAGAGACACCCTGTATAAAAAGATAGATATATCATTAGCCAAACAGGTAAATGCATTCTATTTGGAGTATTCAAGCATTTTCAGTTTCAGAAGATGGAAAACAACATAATGAATGTTAAGAGCGCTCTCTGGCCAATTGGCAGTAGATGTAGTAAGGCATACTGTTAGGTTGACCATCAGAAATATAAGTAGCATGTTACCTTCTGATCTCGAGCCTTCAGGACTGCCTCACGAATCGCAGCTGCATCTTGACCAACATCAACCTTGCATACACAGAATTTCTTTCCATCTGAAGCAGCATTTTCAGCTACCTTCACTGCTTCCCCTACAGCCTTCTTAAGATTTCCTTCCGCAATCTTTTTCTGTTGCTTCTTTAGCTCAGCCTATGTAAACCAAACATTTGATCTGTTTTATATTACAATTTCATATACAGACACAAAAAGCTGAAAGGAGGTAGATACTTCTAGAGATACACGGCAAATAGTTTTAACAATATTGATGATGTTAACCTGAAGTACAGCCATCTTAGATTTGATGTCAGCTTTCCTAGCTGCAGGGATCTGCGCCGTCTCCACACGGCTCTTCAAAGATGCTACTTTCTGCAATATCAAAGACCCCATATAATTCAGAGAAATGTTAAATTTAAATAAAAGATTAATCACAACTTAAGGCAAAAACAACTAAACTAACCTTTTCCAGACAGTTTCCTTCAACTTTCATTGCATCATTTATTTCTTGCTCAATTGAGTCCGCCAACTCAAATGCCTTCAAGGCACAGTCAGCAGTAAAGGCAGTCATTCTTCGGACCCCTTTGGCAACTGATTCCTCAGACACAAGAGCAAATGCTTTTGCTTCCCTTGTATTTGATATATGAGTACCTAAATAGACAAGATTCAAGCAAATATAAGGTTAAACTCCAGACAACAATCAAGATGTAACATCCAACAATGAAGATAAATTTAACCTCCACAAAGCTCAGCTGAATATGACAACCACTCTTTATTATCAGGATCAGCTAGAAGGTCTTCCACCTTTTTTCCAATAGACACTACTCTAACTGGGTCAGGATAGATCTGCAACAAGAAAGAAAAACTAGCTGAACAATATAGATAAAAATAACTTGACCCCTATATCCAGAAGACCAACAAAAAAAACACGAGTAGCAAGCAACTCATGAAGCTAACCTCTCCAAAGACAGCTCGTAAGCCATTGATCTGCTTAACTTCAGAGAGGGTTGCCTCCTTTGAAAATACATCCAATTCTGCTTTTATTTGCTCATTGACAATTGACTCAATTTTTCTCATAAGATCCATCTCTACCTGCTTGCCTATAGAAACATCATATTAAATTGACTTTCAATAAGAATAGTTAAGCAAATATATCTTACCATGAGAAAAATCAAATCTCAATTTATCTGGTAGAACAATGGATCCCTTCTGGTCAACATGATTACCAAGCACATCCTGCAGTGATGTTGCATAGGGGAATCTGCTTAGACTAAACAAGATAGAACCAAAATCCAAACTAGAAGTATAGTTCAATTCCCACAGTTAACTTACCCTTAGAGCAAAATTTAGCATGTGTGTACAGGTGTGATTAGGTGCTATCAGCTTACGCCTTTCATAGTCAACCTGCATGTTTTATTGAAACTGCCAAGTTAGGGACTGAAGAAATTTAGTCAGAAAAAATGTTAATACAAAGTTCACCTTGCAAGTGACTCTATCTCCCACAGTCAATCTGTGTGATCCACTTGTTAAAGAACCAATGTGAAGAACAAAACCACCATAAATTTGGACATTATAAACTTCAAATGAACCAAAGGAGCCTTCAAGTAATCCAGTATCGTATATCTAAAGACAAAGATGTGTTTTAGAAAAAGATAACAAATTATCCACAACAATCCTTCTTTTACATCTCTGCATTTGCATCTGTTTGTGGTACTTAACTAAAAAAATCAATTTTTTTTATTATTATGAATGTTTTTCAGCATATTTATGACAGTACATAGTAAAAAGATATCAATTTTCAGATAGAGAGGAAAAAGGCATTAAATTTCTTCTCCAATAGATATTTCATATTTACTTTTGCATGCGCCTGCACTCTCTTGGTGCTAGAACTGACATAGATTATCTTCTTCTTTTGGTAACAAAAGAAAATTTTTTTAATTTATGAAAATAAATAAAATCTTGATAAAACATCAAAGACAAAATAAAATAAGTAAATCATCAAGAAAGCCAAGATGAAATGCAAATAACACGATACCTGACCACCTTGCTCTGCATAAAAAGAAGTACTTTCTAAAATTAAACCAACTTCATATCCAGAGGCGGCAGTTTCCAGGAATTCCAAACCAGTATAGATAGCTTTAATAAAAGCTATGTGATCCTGTCATAACAAGAAAACCCTGTTGTTTAACAATATGCAAGAAAAGTTCAGACAATGCAATCAATAACCAGATATAAGAAGATCCAGCTTAAATGATTGCAAAAAGCTAACAGGAAAAATGCATTGATACCTCAAACCAAGTAAACTTGAAGGAATCATCAGTTACTGCAACTCCTTTCTTGTGTAATGAGGAAGTAGCATCAGCATCCATGATAATAGCACCGCCACTTTGCTGTGAAGTAATGAGGAAGTAGCATCAGCATCCATGAAAACGGTGCAGCATCATCACAAAGCATTCTTTATGCAAACCTTGTTTTGGGCATTTCTTGATCTTTCTCGAGCCTCCTCCATGGCAATATTGAAACCATGAATGTCAACTACCAAACCTCTTTCTTCTGCCATTAACTGGAGAAAAAAATGATCAGAAACAGATTAAAGACATGAATAGATTTTATATAAACACACCATCCCTTACCTGAGTCAAATCCAATGGGAATCCATATGTGTCCCACAAGACAAAAGCTTCCTGCATGAAGTCGAGTAATTACCTATTAGTGAAGGTAGGATACAAACAAGTCTACTTGGAGTAAATTTTAGACAAGTGTTAATTGCTCATTGTCATTGAAAACTGGACCCCGTGAATATCCAATATAGCCTCGAACAGTAAAATGACTTAAAATCCATCAAACATATAAAACAAAAATTAGCATACCTGTCCGCTCAGTATCTTTCCCTGGACATCCTGAGCTGCCTTCTTAAATTTCTCTATCCCCTATAAATCAGTTTTAGTATAAATAAGATCATATATTGAGACTAAAAGAAATGGATGGAGAGGTAAAAAAATTAATTGTCTAACCATCTTTTGAGTTTACTCTCCCTAAGACTTTGAAAACTCCACAAGCCTATGGATCTAGATAAATCCATGAAAAGGGAAAATATAGAGTTGGATCAAAAAGTAACAAACATCTTTGTTGTCTTAGATGTAAGAAAGAAAAAAAGAGGTGCCAGTGTCAATGACTTGCAGTTGTATAAATAGTTTGGAATTAACAAAGCTATTAGTTTGTGCAATTACCCTTCATCTATACCCAGGTTCTCTCAAAAGTATTATGATAAGAAGTCATTTCAAATTAAACAGTAGACTGTGAAATCAAACTCCTCAACCTAGAAGGAGAATGATCATGGGGCAGCTTTCTCTTCCACAGCAGGACCATACATAGCAACAGCAGTCTATGTGAATAGACTCATGGCTACAGCCAGAACTTATAATATAAGGTACAGGATTTTCTGACAAACCCATATCCAGGATTTTCTGACAAACTTGCCAAAGCCAGACTAAAATTATTCCCATCAATAATCATTAAAATGATTTGCAAAAGCACATACAGGAGAAATTTAATTAAAAAAGAGATGGCATTCCTATAACTAGAAACACACCCTCAGCACATCCATCTTATCTTGGTCTTCAAAGTCAATTAGACTTCTCAACAAACACTGATGCACACTATTGAAATCCATCAAAACTCAAACATTACTCCCGCAGTATATTGAACTACTCAATTGGTGGGATAGTCTAGTTTGTACCATTATTTTTTTATATGATGCCAGTCAACCTTTGCACCATTCATGGCCATATAAAGCTTGGCCTCTTTGTTATGGATGATTCCAGAATGACAGGTCAAGAATTCAATTTCCCAAATGAGCTTTAGGACAGAAAGGCAATAGAATTCATATAGGACATCTTAGAATTTATTATGAAATTAATATCAAGACGGATAACTAGACATTAGAAAAAAAGAAATACTACATAGAAGGCACATTAAAACATTAAAGAAATCTGTCAGAAGTGATCTCACCTTTAGTAAAGTTTTCCCAAAGCTAGCCTCCTCTTCTGCAATGATTTCTCGAATGCGCACTTTGTGTTGCTTTAACTCAGGAAAAACATCACCCATCACTTGTACCACAACATTCACAAGCCTGGTCAATCATTTGGATTAAGTTAAACATCAACTTTGATTGTGAACAAAAAGATTTCACCAAACACTAAAAGATATCTTTTGGGGGAGACAAAAGCTCATGAGGGCTGCATAGCTGGATAATAATAAGCAGAGAATAATAACAATTTCATGTTAAGAAATGAAACTATTTAAATTTTAAAGTTTTTCGTACCCATTAAAAAATCCTTCTTGAGCTTTAAGAACCTCACTACCATACCGAACAGCTCGACGAAGGATGCGCCTAAGCACATATTCACGTCCCTCATTCCCTACAAAAGAACATACAGAACAGCTGATGAGAATATTATCAAAAGAGAGAGAGAGAGAGAAGTGCATGATAACATCCCAACATTTATGTTTAAAAAGCAAGTTCATACTCCAAAATTAACATAATGAAAATGGAAGTAACATCTCAACAACTGATAAGCGAACATGAGACCTGGGAAACCAAAAAATGAGCAAAGAATGAACTAGAGTTGCAATTTAGATGGACAAAAGAGTTACAAAATAAATTAACCAACTTTTTAATATTAAAATAGGAGGATAGTGGCACTCAACCTGGACAAGAACCATCAGCAATGGCAAATGACAGAGTTCTAATATGATCAGCAATCACCCTATAAGCCATGTCAACCTTATCAACATCATCTGCTCCAACCTTCCCAGCATATGGGCGTGCTCCAGTTGCCTAAGAGAATAAAAATTGAATAGGTTTGTCATATAGCACCTCTTAATTTGACAAAATAAGCCTGTCATTCAAGTGAGCTACCAATCCTGGGAAAACCACAAAGAAGAGTAATAATATATCTCACAAGAATAATTGACAAGCGCATTTTTTTCTAAAAATGCAGATCTTTATACACAATTGATATTTCTTCTACAAAGGTGAGACAATTTTAAAGACAAATATTTTTATAGCATCTTAATTTAGCCATTTCTCTTTTAATTGGTCCACTTTATAAAAATATATCATATCGTACATTGTCAGCATTTGATTAAGTTATTTTAACAGAGTTAAACTTAATAACTATATTGGGAAAAACCATACACCAGATGCTTTTTAGGCGACTAACAAACCATATCATAATAAATTGCAGAATTTGGCATCATATGTAATTTTCTAGGAAAGTTCCCCTTGTAAACAATTTGACAAAAACCAATAGAAACATAACAACCCACTAATAGAGTAAGGTGGTGAGGATGCAGAGAAGTGGAACTTATAAGAGATTCAAAAGCTCAATCATTTTCAACCTGTTGTATGGCTTCAAAAATGGGCATGAAGACATCAGTATCATAATTGCTCATCTTCTTCTGAAGTACAGAGGCCAATCTTTCAAAACCCATCCCCGTGTCAACATGCTTTGCAGGCAGAAGTTTTAAAGAACCATCATTTTCTCTGTTGAACTGCAAGCAGGATGATATAAAATGTATCAGAAAAGGAAACAAATCAAGCCTATGCAAAAGAGTATATCATAATCCTAAAAGGGGGGAAATTGCAATCACAACAGCAAAAACCTTTTGAAGCATGGTTAAGGGTAGAGATAGAAAGCAAGAATCAATCAAAGAAAAAAAGGAGAGAACAAAGGGGAAAAAAAAGAAAAGACCACGAAGCAAAATTAGTCTTCAATCTTCATCTTATAAATCCAGTTTTTTGATAAATCAAATGTATCAAAATTAGTTACACATGAAGCAATAAGATATTTCCATTACAATTCAACATTAAATAACTAAGGAAGCACGTAAAAATTATCCCTAAAAATAAACAGTTTCAGCACTTGAAACTAGATTCACAAATAATAACATGAAAAAGTTTTTCTCAGGTTTAGTAAACACAATATCACAGCTCAGCCAAAATGGAAAATTTGGAGCTCAACCAGTGTAAAATGGCACAGTATCATGTGATGTGCCCTCTTTTATCCAGGAAAATGACTAACCTGAATGAAGACAAGATTCCATATCTCAATACAAGTAGGATCATCATCATTAACCAGACCTGCAGCATCGCGATTGCCAATCCTATCAAAGTGTATCTCAGTACAAGGCCCACAAGGACCTGTGTCACCCATCTCCCAAAAGTTGTCCTATAAAAGGAAATGAAATAGGAATAAAATTAATGTATCCAACAGCGAGATTCATAAGTTTAAAAGAAAAAAACTTCATATGGTAACAAAAGTAGTATCATCTTACATACTCATAGTCCGTCCTAAAAAAGAGACAAAAGCATTAAGTGATGTATCCAAAGAGTAAATTTTTAAAAGAGACAAAGTAGAAGAATGATCATCGAATGTAGTAACACTTAGAAAATGAAGAATTAAAGGAAGCAGCTAAGTCTGAAAGAAAATTACAGACAAAGATGTTAAACCTTGCAGCCAAAAGGTAAAACACGTCCAGGCGGTAAAAGTTGTAGCCATATATCTCTAGCTTCATGATCAGGAGCCAGGCCAGCTTTTTCATCACCACCAAAATACGTAGCATAAAACCGATCTTTCGGTAGTTTGTATACCTTGGTGCAAAAAGATTATCCATGAGGAGAAAGCAGTCAGTATAAGGATAGAAACCAAGAAAACTTCAAGTAAATATAAGCCCTTCTCTTCATGTTAATGAAAATCAGTTATTGTGCAATCCTATAAGGTCCATTCCTAGTCCATGGTTTCTCAGGAAAATTGATTTGAGTATTTTGCTTGTTTTACGCACTAAAACATCATCATAGAGAGTTAATGAACGAATAAATACACTTTAAGTTACCCAAGCATAATAGAGTTACATGCAAGTCCATGAAAGAATATTCAAAAGCAGCAACGAGATACGAGCAAAAAAGATATAACTTGAGTCAATCAGAAAAGACCAACCAGAGGAAGATGCACTTACCACAGTGAGAAGTTCCCAAGCCCACTCTATTGCTTCTTTCTTGAAGTAGTCACCAAATGACCAGTTTCCAAGCATTTCAAAAAAGGTGTGATGATAAGTATCTTTGCCGACATCATCCAGGTCATTGTGCTTCCCACCAGCACGAATGCATTTTTGGGTATTGCAAGCACGAGTGAGTTTACTCAAGGGACTATTGGGATCAACTGTCCCTAAAAATATTGGCTTGAATTGGTTCATTCCTGCAAAACGCCGTGCATGAGTACAGCAAAGAACCGTGCTTCCACATATTGCATCATCGACACTAATTCCACAAGTCCACTTTTATGCAGCTGAAATGTTCCCAATAAGGAAGTAGAAGGAGAGTGTGGTTGCTCATTAATGAAAAATCATTCGAAATCGAATAGAGTGATGGAAAAACTACCACGGGGAGAGTATTTCTGCAATTAATTCTCCTCATCTTTTCCTTTTAGTCGTGTAATTATTTTCCCAGGGAGAACCCACCAGTAAACCAAAGGTAAAAATACTCAACACATAATTAGGCTAACAGAAGACGCGTGAAAATTTGGCAACTACCGGCATTAGCGAAGAGGAGGGTAGGATCGTTGAGTGGGACGACCGGACTGGAGCGCCAGTCAACGTGCTTCTTCCCCTCGAAGAACTTGATGAAGGTGTCCCTCACCTTAGTAGCCGGCCACAGCTCCTCCACCTGGCCCATGGCGACCGCAGCTCTGACAGTAGTAAGAAAGAAGCGGCGGAAGGAGGAGATCGGAGATGTGAGCCGCAGCAGCAGCGGAGGCGGGAGAGAGTGGAAAATGGCTATAGCTGCTGCCGATGTCCTGCTCCACCACTTGTTGGACAAATACCAAAATCAACCCACGACTTTGCAAATGTTCGCCTTTGTACTTGCTCCAGTGGCACGCTCGGCCTCTGCCATCTTATCCCATGCCAACTCGGATTAGATCAGCCGGCCCAATCCCCTAACCAACCCAAAATTCGAGATTCGAGCCGGTTATAACCAAACATAAGATTCGGTAACATAGAGCAATTTTTTTATTTATCTTAAAATAAAATTTTAATAATTTTGCATAATCCATAATTCTTTAATTTTGAACAATTATAGTAATATATATTTGATATCTTTCATTATTAGCAAAAAATATTCTTAATATTTTTCATTATTTAAAAAATTATATATTTATAAAATTTCTCTCCTTTTTCTTTTCAAATCGAGGAGAATCCACCGAACTACTGCGCAGAATCCTGCATATAATTCTTCTCAATTCTTCTCCGTCGGTCGATTTGATCGATCGATACTCCTCCTCGGCCGATGGAAAACAACACCAAGCTAGTAGCGACGACCGACCGCAATAACGACAGCAATCGCAGTGACATTGAGAACCCTAATGCCTTGAACGGTGCTGGCACTGTTTCCGTCATCCAAGATATTGAGGGGGGTTGTCAAGAAGAAATGAAGGAGCATGGAGAGGATCAGGAGGGCTCACGGCCTAATGGGACTTCATCCAACAGAACTCGCTTCACTGATCTGAGTCAGGTCGATGCTGATTGGGCTCTTGCCCGGACTCTTCAGGAGCAGGTTCTTCATTTTCACCCCCATGGACTTCAATCTCAGTGCTCTTGGTTTGCTCTTTCTGTCCTGAATGAGTATTTTCAGAAATTTTGCACTAGTTGCATTCACTCTTGCTCGTACCCTCCGTACAGATCAATTTATGCACAGCCATTCCTATAATTTCATATGTCTAATGTTAAACCCTTGAGAGGTTTGATATTTTCAACAAAATCAGTGATCCTGGAACCATTATTTTATGTATTCTGTGCTGAGTGAATTGTGTTATGTGAATTTTCATATGCTCTCTAGTGGCTTAAATTACTCTCTTCTCTGTTTTATGTCAGGAGAGAGCTTATATGATGCTGAGGATGAATGATGAAGGCGGTGACTATGGAATTTGGGAAGCTGCAAGTTATGATGAAGAAGATGATTTCGATGATCCTAATGATGAAAGTGACCTGGGTGGAGAGGAAGAGGAATCCTATGATGACACTTACACTGAGGAAGAGGAAGATGCATTTGATGTTCATGCCCGTGAAGAAGCAGGGGAGGATGATAATCCTGCTCTTAGTTTTGGCCCAGATGTTTTTTCAAGTGATGAGGCTTATGCAAGAGTTCTACAGGAGGCTGAAGAGATGACTGCAAGAATGCTAGCCTTTGCTGGGATTAATGATCGTGAGTGTTTTTCTGCTAATATTGCACCTTTATAATGAATAAGTTTTTTCAATAATGCCTGAGATCTGTCTTATACTTTACATTGCAGGGGAAGTTGCAAATTTTGACAACCCTGGGAGCCAGGTCCCGGTAAAATACTTAAAGCAACTCTCTCTCCCTCACAATTTACCCTCCTTCTCTGATATGCATAAGACATACATTCATATACACTTATTTGTTTTGTAAAGCAGTTGCATCTACAACCAACCTGCTCACTTGGGTTGTCATGTCATCGATCTCTTGGCATTAGTAGGATTTGTAAAGACTGCATATAATTTCTCTCAGTCGTTGTGTATTCATAATTGGTCCCCACTGTCATTAGTTTTGTTATCTTATGCCTAGCCTGAATTGATTGGTTGGAATGAAATGACAACTGCACGGTCCTTTAAGTATTGCTATCTTCAACCCTTTTTTCTTTGAAATGTAGTATTGTTTTCATATCTTTCTGAGAAATTTTCTGCGTCAGCCTACAAAGCTTGATAGAAGCTACTGCTGTAGCTATCAGCCAATGAAATTCAATCTTGTTTTTATTCTAAAAGTTAAAATGAATGCAAGATTTGTGAGATTTTGTGAAATTGGTATTTGGATCGAACCCTGGTACTGTCTCTAGTACAACTACCATCTGACCTAAAGTGATGCAATTAGATGCTGCCCAGTTATGTACTGAATATTTGCCCTTATCTGACTGGACTGTCCTCTATTATCATTATGTTGGAAAGTGGGGACTCCCATAATCTATTCTAATTGGGTGTTCATATGCAATTTGGATCCATTCCAATTGAGTTATGGACTACTCTAAAGGGTTTGCACATCGAGCAACTTGTCAATGTCAATCTGTGTTGCAACTCTGTGCCACTTAATGTCATGCATTGGATCTTTAAATAATCTTGATGATGGTCGTGTGCAGGATACATGGGAGGAAGTTGATCCAGATGAACTGTCCTATGAGGTAACACGGGAAAAAACGACATAGTTGCCTTTAGTTTATTTGAATATTTTTTCTGTAAATTGTATGGTGGGCTACTACTGCAGGAGCTGCTTGCATTGAGTGAAGTAGTTGGAAGTGAAAGCAGGGGACTGTCAGCAGATACTATTGCTTCTTTACCTTCTGTTAGCTACACCACTGGAGGCAATCAGCATGGGAGCAGTGATAAGTGAGTATTTATTTCTCAAACATACAACCAGTTGTAACTATTGAAAAGTCTAGGGTTAACCTGAATCATTGTTTTAACATTATTTTCCCTTTTTCAGTTGTGTGATCTGTCGGCTGGATTATGAGGATGGCGAGACTCTAACTATCCTCACTTGCAAGCATACTTACCATTCGGAGTGCATAAACAACTGGCTGAAAATAAACAAGGTATGGCAGCATAAACATCAGGTGGTTTTGCATTTAAACAATCACCTGCTATTCTCGAGAACAATCATGCTTCTAAAATCTCACTGGATGCAAGAGTTCCCTGTTGAAAACAAGCTGGCTTTGGAACTCTGTCCCTATAAGATGAATTTTATCAAGGAACCGCTGATGGAATGAACTGAAAGCCTTGTAGAAAAATCTGAGTCTCCATAAATCAATTTGTGCAGGTGTGTCCTGTTTGCAGTAAAGAGGTCGGCACAGCCAGAAATAGCTAAGTGGAAAGCAATGGTTCTTTGCTCTTTTCCTTTATATTGTGGGAGCCACTCTTGGCCTATAATTTTTTTGCTGCATAATCCAGACAGCTCCCCAGTCTCATTCTTGACGCCGCGTTCCAGCAGAAAAATAGACTTGCTATTGTTATATCCTGGGATCTTTAAAATCCCTTGGCTTTCCAATCCTCTGTAGTTACATTTCTTGTATGCTGAATTTTCGAATGGTCATGATGGGTATAGACGGTCTATTTCCAGTTGATTGGAATCTCATATTGTTCATTTTTCTTGTTACTTTCCTTTTCTCTTATGTCCCATTTAGTAAGATGGAATCAATATTCCACTTTTTTATAATGTAATTGATGAAATTATCACCCTTAGCAACTAGGGTAGCCTGGGGCAGCATAAGTGAAAGGTTGTGTTTTATTTAACTGGTTGGTTCAATGTTGCTTTTTGGAGTATTGCAGCAATTGTTAGTTGCATAATTAAAATGTCTATTAATTTTTCCCCTAAAAACTCTTGTAATTGTTTTTGAGGTCCTTGCAATTATATCATTTTTACTATAGATGGTATAATTATACATATATGTATATCCGAGATTTTGTTTGTAGATATATCCAAAAGAGAAACACTATTAATTTACAAGTTAACACTTCGCAAAGCGCCCAAAACCAGGCCAGAGCCAGACGCCTTAGCCTACGCCTTCATCTCTTCCCCATTCCGTTCTATGTCCCATCCAGTTCTCCCATTCTCTCTCTCTCTCAACTCGTTTCTTATTGCTTTTGGTTTTCGCCGGAAACCCTGCCTCCTCGACCTGGCGTCTCCTTCATCGCCCGGCAACACTGCGGGCTTCGACACCCCACCCTCCCATCCGATACTCCGAGGCGCTCGGGATTAGATTGCTATCATCCCACTCCAATTCGACGGACTCTAGGAGTTGTTGTTAGGGTTTTTGATTCTGATTCCTCCCCCACCGATTGGCATGGCCGGGGGCCGCAGACGGGGAGGTAATAAGGCGGCGGCCAAGTTGAGTTTAGGGGATCTCGTCCTTGCCAAAGTTAAAGGGTTCCCTCATTGGCCTGCTAAGGTTTGGCTTCTCTCTCGCCGGCATGACTTCCTTTTTGTGCAATTTTGAGGCTTTTCTTTTGTGCTCAATGTGGCCCTGTTATTATTCATGCCGTTCTTCCCCGTTTCTGTCATGATGAAGCACGGTTACTCTATTGAGCTATTTTAGGGCTCTGTGTCCGACAATCCATTATTCTCTTCTTTCGAATTGACTGATCTTTTTTGCTTCTACTGGATTTGCTTTATCGACGTTTATTCTCTTACTTGGCTTGGCTGGAACATGGAAACTGTTGCCGGTCTTTTGTCAATATCATAGATAAAGCACTTTGCCTGGAAGGATACTTTATTTATGTATTCATCAAATAGTTTGAAGTCTGTAGTTTTCATGGCCTGTGCTGTATCACTTTCCTTTTGCTACCGTGGAGGATTTGTCCTAGTAGTTGGTCCAATTTTCTGGCTTCAATCTACTGGAGTTTGATGCCGTATAGTGACATTGCATATTGCGTATCAGGCCTTTTAGTTTTTGTATCTTATATGAACTTGGATTTCAAACTTTGCAGGTTAGCCGACCTGAAGATTGGGAAAAAACTCCCGACCCCAAAAAGATTTTTGTTTATTTCTTTGGTACTGAAGAGATGTAAGTATCATTGGCTCTACACTGCAGTTGTTCATCTTATTTAATTTCTTCTATCATTGTTATTTCTGTCCACTGTCTTTGCTGGAATTGAAAACTTTATTTTTCTCCATAAAGAATTTATCATTACTAGATTTTTATGTAGTCTAAGGTTGAAATGTATCTCTTAGTTGTTTATTGTTGTATCTCATATTCTGGTAGCTGTTAATGCTACAGGTTTCTCGAGGTTGACATATTTCTAGTCTAAGGTTGAAATATATCTCTTAGTATCTTTCTTGTGACACTTATTGGCATTGAAGTGTATAGAGTTCATATGTCCAACTTAGTGAGTGGTCTTGATAACACCAGGAAACTTTGATATCATTCTTCATATCAACTTGAGAACTTGAAACCTCATTAAAATATGTTAAAAACATAGGTTTCCTTTGACCAGGGCATTTTTTATTTTCAAATTTGAGCTTCTATATATCAATAGTTGAACTGATCCCTTCAGGATGTGATCTTGTTGGAATTGATCATCTTCTAGCCTGTCTGGATAAAGAATCCTTGCATCTTTTTCTGTCATTGAGGATACTTGTGCAAGTTTTTATATTTTTCACATCTTTCATTGGAGAGATTTTGTTTCAAAGGTGAACTTTGACCTCTCTTTTGACATATGGAATGGATAAAAGAAAATCTCAACGTTTTTCCTGTATAGGTGTTCACTTAAATGTATATAGAGTTGACAATCTCATTGGATTATGATAATCTACATTTTATATTTCTTTCTTCAAAATAATGCACCTCTATGTTAACTTTCCACTGCAGTGCCTTTGTTGCTCCGACCAATATTCAAATTTTTACCAGTGAGGCAAAGAGTAAGTTGATTGCTAAGTGTGAAAGTAAAAGTAAGTTAGTGAGAGGTTTTCAACAAGCTGTGAAGGAAATTTGTGCTGCCTTCGATGATCTACAGAGTAATCAGTCAATTAGTCTGAGAGATGACATGGATGAGTTGCAGAAATCTGTTGATAGTTCAGAGGATAACAGAATAGAAGATGAGGAAGAGACTGGGATAAATTCAAGAGGGAACACTAGACAAAAAGCTAATGAAGACAGCAATGATACTGGCTCTAAATTGGATCATTGCTCTCTTGGGCAGACTGAAGATGACAATCAGGATACTAAGCCTTCCACTTCATACACTAATCGTAGTCCATCTATTACCATTTCTTCTAAGAGGAATAAGAAATCCAACTTTGTACAGTCAAAAAAGGTTTCAGTCTCAGACGGTTCCTCTACTTTCAACAAGAAAACTTCTAAACTGTCTGGTGTTGGGCATAAAGAGATCTCTAAGAGCCGCAAGTCCAAGAGTGATGTAAATGCAACTAAAAGAGAAGACACAGGTGATGGGTTGAAGTATTTCAAACATGGTAAGAAATCAGGGCGTCAAATAGAAGGGAGTGTTCCTCGAGATGGTCTCCAATTGGACTCTGATACACCTTGTAAGAAGGAACAGATTTCACAGAATGTAGCTGATCTTGATGAATCTGGTGGTCTTGAGGATATGGAAACCTCGAAGGAGCATTCTGGTGAACTTTCTTTGGGGCCAAAAGTTGCTGTTGTTCTTGCAATTGGAAAACCTAGTTTAGGCAGTGCTGATATTCAATTTCGTCGGAAAAAGTCCACATGTCCCGAGATAAATGTGGATACAGTTCCGACTCTTCAGAAGGGAACTAAGAGAAAATATGATGCAAGTTCTAATGTCTCTGTTGATACATCAGTCAAACAATTGGATACTGAGAAATTCATTGCTCGAGGTAGAGGATACTCAAATTCCAGAATGAAAATAAGTGTTGCTGGCTCTGACAATTCTGGTAAGAAAGCATCTCGTTTGGAAAAGCATCCCCACAGGCCATCAGAAGATTTTTCTAATTCTGCTACTGGTTTAGATAATAAAGGAGAAAATGCTTCATGTGGGCCCAAAAATGATGCTTCATCGAGGATTGGTATGATATCTACTAGATTGCCCAAGAAGAGGAGAGCAATTGTGATTGATGAAGATGAAGAGGATGAACAGCTCAAAACACCTGTTCACGAGGGACTTCCAAAGAATCTGAAGGTGCCTATAAATGTTGCACATAATAAAAAAATTGACACACCTGATCGAGAGTCTGATGTTCAGAAGATACGTTCTTTGGGTTCAAGTGACTGTAAGGATGGCTGGCTGATGAAGTCATCTTCAATAAAACAGGAGGATGCTCTCTCTCCTGCACAAGTACAAGCCTTGCAAGGTATTACTAGGAGGGAAACAGGTCCCAATGCTGTAAGTAGTTCCAAGAGGTCAGAATCCAAGAAGTCATCTTCAATAAAACAGGAGGATGCTCTCTCTCCTGCACAAGTACAAGCCTTGCAAGGTATTACTAGGAGGGAAACAGGTCCCAATGCTGTAAGTAGTTCCAAGAGGTCAGAATCCGATAATTCATCACCGAATAGAATCAAAGAGAATTTGCTTTCCCCCAAAGGGTCTCCTGGACTTCTCCACATTGGCAGATCTATTCCAGAGAAAAACAAATCTGCTAAGTCTCAACCAAAGCTCTCAAACAGTGTTAAACCAAAGAAGGTGCTGTCTGAGTCCCAAAAAGATTCAAATTCTCTGTCAGATGACTTAAAGCCCTCCCAAAACAGAACCACATCCCAAAGAAGCAAACCAGAATCATCTATAGAGAGGTTAAAGGGTACTTCAAGGACAATTTCACAAGTTGATGTCGAAAATGCTTCAGACATAAATCATTCACAGTCTGAAAGGTTTGCATATTGTAGTGCATATTTTGATATCTGCCTTACTGTGTTATTATTATTTTTCTTTACATTCTACTTTTTCATATTACAGAATGGACATTGCTTTTGAAGATAATTATACTTCATTGGGCAGTTCTTCGATGCTTGAATCTACTTTGTCTATGAAGCATCTTATTGCAGCTGCTCAGGCAAAGCGTAGACAAACGCAGACACAAAATATTTCTGTTGGGACTCTCAACTTTCCTCCAATATTGAACACTAGTGTTCAAGAAATGAGCCCCAGCTCTTCTGGTTTGCCTTTCCCGCCTGTTACCACTAGTTTGGATCATGCAGAATTGCACATGTTAAATCACAGTGGATCACAAAATGAACATAATACAGAAGATTTAACTGATAGAAGGACAAGTCCTGGTTCCAGGCATGCTGGGGAGATGCTGCCCGGAGGAACTGATGCAGCTGTAGCTCGTGATGCTTTTGAAGGGATGATAGAGACCTTATCAAGGACTAAAGATAGTATTGGACGTGCCACTCGTCATGCTATTGATTGTGCCAAATTGGGAATTGCTAAAGAGGTGAGCAGTTTATTGGGTTTTTCTTTATTCTGCAAATGTGACTGCAGTACCATAGTTTTGATATTCCTTCATTATAAAGTACATGTTCATTTGTGTTGTTTTATCCACTTTTTTTGCAATTATTAGTTTGGTTATTGTACAGCTACTTGGATTCCACATCAATTCATGCTTCAGTGGACTAGATATTTGGCTTGTTGCTGTTATTGAGTTGTCTAATGTTTTTCTAATCTCCTGAACAAGATTGTATCTGTTTTCTTCCCTTTGTAGGTAAATTTGCAAATAGTTGTTGTGGTATATAAAGTATTCAAATCTAAGTTAACGGTTTGAACTCTTGATGACCTTTTGGGTATCATTTAATTATTGAGATGAAGGAAAAAGAAAAAAATGTGTTTCTTTTAATGTTAGCAGCATGGTTAGTGTATTATTCCACAATGCCATCTGGATTTCACGGGTCGGCTTACCATGGTTTGATGGTTTATTTGGCTTAGTGGTGGAACCTCAAAAGAAAGTTAGCTGAATGTTCTGTATTTATTTGCATGATTTTTAATATAAGCCATTTATTTACTGTTTTCAATGAAATACTGGATTTCTTATGGCCAAATATCATTATAAATCCGGGCTATGATGGCATTATGGTTGGCATGTAGTTTTTTATTGCAAACTAGCCTGATATTTAGTACTTATTGCAGGTTGTTGAACTACTTATACGGAAATTGGAAGATGAGACAAGTTTACATCGAAAAGTGAATCTATTTTTTCTTGTTGATTCAATCACCCAATGTTCTCACAGTCAAAAAGGTTAGGGCATTTTATTGGAAATAATGAGTTTTTTCTTTAATTGTAATGATTCTTCAGTAATGTACAAAGTCCGATAATCTTTTGACGTTTTTTTAAGTGATATTGAATTTTGAGTGGTATTGGTTCCTAACATATAGGTATTGCTGGAGCATCATACATTCCCATAGTTCAATCAGCTTTACCACGTCTCCTTGGTGCTGCTGCTCCTGCAGGAGCTGGTGCTCGTGAAAATCGGCGCCAGTGTCTCAAGGTGAATTATCATTCTCTAAGGTCTGCTAATATCTACCTTTTGGGCTTCATGTGATAATCTTTTTTTTCCTGTCAGGTTTTGCGCCTGTGGCTTGAGAGAAAAATATTACCTGAATCTGTCCTTCGGCGCCATATGGCTGATGTTGGATTATCAAATGATGATGGGACCAGTGGATCTTCCATTAGACGTCCTTCTCGAGCTGAGCGTGCTGTTGATGATCCAATTAGAGAAATGGAAGGCATGTTTGTGGATGAATATGGAAGGTTCGGCATCTTTCTTTTCCTATTACGAATTTTGATGGTAAATAATAGTCATGAGGGTGATAATTGGTGAAAAAATATATGGAAAGTTATAAATGTAAATAGTAGCCCCATAAGTCTTATGGTCCTAATCAGTTTTGTATTGAAATTGCTATGTATTATTTCAAGGGGGAGTAATAGTCATAGTAGTCACTTCTGATAGTATAAAGTCTTTCATATTGATAATTTTTGGAGCAAAAAAATGATGGTAATTTAATTTCTGAGTATGCTTCTTTTGGAGGTAATATTATCCCCTTGGTAATTCTTGTCTCACTAAAAAAGTGTCATACAAAATTTCATGAATGAAGCAATATTTATTTGCCTGTCTTTGAACAAATGTTTGAAACATGTTTTATTGTTTTCCGTCAGTACTATTCTGGGGAGATGTTCATCTTATGAACCATATTCTTTTCTAGTATATGTATTCCCATAAATGTGTCTTTTCTGGTTCTACCATAAAATGTGCATATTTTCCAGGTGTGTTTGCTTTTACTTTTTTTGTGTATATATAATGATCTATTTTTTTTATCAAAAGTGTATATATAATGTTCATTGAGGCAAAGAGTAGAGTAACAAGAAAAATCTTGCTGATATGTTGTAACTGTGTGAGGTTTATTCTGGGGGTGTAGGGAGGGTGAGAAGGGTATAGAGTCTGGAAAATTAGAAATTAGATATGGTTGTTCTCAAGGTTTGTAATGATTGTTTTAGCTAAAACAATCTTTCGTAGTTTTCTTTTTGTTGGAAAAAAATGACCATCATTTTATGTGGTGCAACCAGCAATGCAACATTTCAATTGCCGGGGTTTCTGCCTTCTCATATCTTTGAAGATGATGAGGAAGAAGAGGATCAAGATCTTCATATCTCTCCAAGCAAAGGAGATTGTATTGCAACTTCACCTGAAGGCTCGTCTCCTGTTTCTGTAGAAGCAAGAGCAGATGATGCCACTCCCAGTGACCAGCACCATTGTATTGTTCAGGATGTTGATCGTGAGCTCAATATGATGGACGTCCCTGAGCATCCCAAGGATGAAAGACCCTCAGTCATGCATAATGTTGAATTGAAGGCAGAGCCTCAAGAAACTGATGAGATTCACGAGCTTGCTTCTGCTGACTCTGCAGAGGTTCCTTCTCTTCCTGAGGGTTCACCCCCCTTACCACTTGATTCTCCTCCTCCACCCCCACCTTTGCCACCTTCACCACCTCCACTTCCACCACCCCTCCCCCAATCTCCTTCTCCGCCTCCACCACCGCCACCTGTTTCTTCAGAACTGCCATACCCTCTGGCACCTCCCCCAGGACCACCACCTTTCATCAGCCCAAGATTGCTGCCCCCTCCACCACCATTGTCATCTCAGTCAATAGTCCAGCCTCAATCATCATATCAGCCTTTGCCTCAAATGGTATGCCACAACCAATTCTGTGTTAGTATTGTTGGTTATCAGATGTAAAACTTATCTTATTTGTAAATTTCTTTCCACATGTGTCTGCCTTAAATGTTTATGGAATATGTCTTTCTCTCATGCAGGTCAATAAAGTGCAAACACCTACTCAAAATCCTCATGGGGTTCATGCTAATTCTTTGGTGAAGAATGAGTTGTCAATGCAACCAACGTCTAGGTTTGTCCCAGCAGGAGTCAATTCTCAAGAACCTTCTGGATTTAATCCCTCCAGGCATTCTGATTTTGGGTATAATGGCCAATATTCACAGCACCAGCAGTATCAGCAAAGTAATATGCCTTATTCTCAAAGGCCGCCACATATTACGACACCTCCAAATTTGTCAAGCCAGTACTCATACATGAAGCCTCCCATTCCTCAACATCCTCCTCAGCGTCCTTATGCTCATCCATATCCATATCCACATCCACCTCCAGAAGGCCGGAGGCAGTTTGGTTCTGATGAGTCATGGAGGCCATCCTCTAGTGAGTTTAATGCTGATAAACAGAGTGGTCCATGGATTAATGGAGCCAGAAGTTCTTCCACCCCTACTGGACCATATTCTCAAGAAGGTATAGAGTAGTAGTAGTAGTAGAACAATGGTTTAGTTGTCCTAGACAACAGTTAAAATTTTTCTTTTTGTATATCTCTAATTATCTTAGGTTTTTGGGCCACCATATTTCTATTGCTAATTTCTTTGTTCATTTTCAGGTTACTTTCGAGTACATGTTGAAAGGCCACCATCACAAAACATGTCTTTCCGCCCACCATCAATGAAAAATCCTTCTCATCCTGCTTCTGTTCCAGGTAGCTGTACTGCAATATGTTTGTGCTAATTTTCTTGGTGCGGTTCCAGAGTCAGGTAATGAATTTATTGTTGGAATGCATGCCTTTTTAGGTCATGCCGAAACACACATGATGCCATCCAGACCAGATGTGTCTTCATTAAATTGCTGGAGACCAGTTTAAAGGAAGACTGTAGATATTTTTGGTAGCTGACATTTTACTGGAACAATGCATAGCCTTTCTGCAGTTGGAGGCTTACTAGCGGTCCGTTTCACTTCTTCCTTCCAACTTTGAAATGGCGGTTGTGAACAAAAAATAAAATAATTTTTTTTTGCGGTTGTGAAGTTCCAGATTTCTGTTTAGAGTTAGGAAAGCTATTGAATCTCTCTGCAAGAAGCAGGATAGATAACTGTTGACCTCAAAAATGAATTGGGTTTCACTTCCATTCTTATTTTTGGTATTGGATAGACCTCTATGTGTCAACTATTTTGGTGTGGTTATGGAATAATCTAGAACACCATTGTCAAAAGTGATCGCCTCATGCAGAAGGATGTTAGGCTTTTTGGCTCTTTGGGCCCGGCCCTTTAATCAGATGTATGCCTGGATTAGGCTTTTGCCCTTTTTATTCAAGTCTAAGCCTTTTACTTAACTTTTTATTAAACCAAAAATTTAGGTAACATTTTTGGGTTTTTTTATAACAGGTGGGCCACATTAGATCTTTAAAATTAGAGAGTAACAATTAAGGTTTACTCTACATAAAAAAAATATAATAGTCAAACATTAATGCTTTACAGGATTCACTTTGATTCTTATGTTATAAATGAAATTATTTATTGTTTGATAGTATGATAAAAATCCGTTATATAAATGTGAGCCTTCTGTAAGGCATGCTTTTTTGTGCCTTGTGCCTCATTCAATGTAGGACTGTTAGCACTTGAGTACACTTAACGCTTTTGAAAACCTTGCATTTTATAGAATAATTCGTTCAACCACGTTTTTACAACAATGCTGACTAATTGCTGAAAAAATTTGTATAAATGGTGTGTTATGTATCTTTTTGCTGCTTTGATTGATTGTTTGTTCTTTATTCAAATGATTCCAGGGCTTCTAGAAGTATATTTTGGTTGGGGGATCAACTGCATCACAAGGAGGTGGTGTTCGGCTCCCCTGTGGCTCATTGGATGGTGCGGGTGTTACAGTTCACAGGAAAATGTACACTGTTAATCTTTTCCTTGACGAATGTACCTCGGAAGATATGCTTCCCCATGTATAGGCTCTCCCTTCTATTCTCCTGGTCAGTACATCTGTTTCTTCATACTTGTAATTATGCAGGTATATCGTACAGGAATATTCCCCCTCCCCCCTTTTTCCAAGGAATGAAGAAAAAAAATCATTTCTGCATCTGCTCCTTCATATTTTTTGCTCCTTGAAATAATTTTGTGGCTCTTACTTAGGTTCTTTTGCGGCCACGCCGCTGAGATGCTTCTGTGTGGGATTATTATTATTCGGTCTGAGTCTATTGTTTCTTCTGCAAAGAAAGTTTTGAGAAACTAACACAAATCCAAGTCAGAACTCGTGACTTAGTTAAGTGTTGAAGTTTGATTGCTCTTTCTTTAAACCTTTGCTTGTTCAAAAATACTAAACCCATAGATTTTTTTTCTGAATTTATTGCAAAATGATTGTTATCCTTAGAAGGCACCCTTTTATAAAGAGCTGGGTGTACCTTTTATCATCAAAATTCAATAAGAAGATACTCTACCATTGGATTTTATTTTGTCTTCTATTAGCTAACCAGCGAAGAGTCTAGGGAACATTTTTTTGGGGGGTAAAGTCTTGGGTTACACTAACGAGTATTTCGGTATAGCAATTATTAAGAAAATTGAAATCACTACTGTATGTTTTTTTTTCCTGGCAATATTGATCCTTTTTTTTAAACTACTTAACTGTGATTGCTAAAAAGAGTCTGTTATAGAAACTTTATTCTATTATGTATTTATACGCTGCACCTGTTTAATACACCATACATTATATTTTGATGAAATTGATTATATGTACCACTATTAGAGTAATAAAATAAATGATCATATGCTAGGCTAAATAATCTTAAAGGTTTAAATTTTATTATGTAATGTATTTTTATATTAATAATTAAAATAACAATAAATATTAGCTAACTAAGCATATTTTTTTTTACCATTTGTAACTGATAATATGATTTTAGGAATAATTTAATTAATTTATGTTTTACTTTTTATTAAGCTTATTTTTAGTAAGGGCAATTAGAAATTATATTAAATAAGCTATAATATTGTTTTTTATGGGTTTATTTTTTAGTTAAACTTATCTTTAGTAAGGGCACATTAGGAATTATGAATTATGAAAATAAGAGCATCTTGGAATTTGTTTAAATTTATAGTAGAAGCAAATTCATATTACAATATAAAAAGTCTGTTATGTTGAGTGTAATATTCTACTTTCACAATTTTGAATATTAGTTTCAACTGCTATGGAATTTGAACTAATTTAAAACAGTTTGTATTTAACAAATAATGAATAATATGTATAAAAGAATGATGGAATATGAAATAAACAAAATGATAGTTTGTTAGAAATATTAGCGATTTGTACATTTTAATCATTATTTGTGATATATTATTAATTATAACATAAGATATATTGATACTTTAGAAAAAAATCAAATGATAATTTTAGATTAGAAAAGTAATCTTTATATAATATATATTTAATTAACCTTATCTTAAGGCATATTAGAAATTATGAAAATAAGATGGATCATCGCAGTCTTTGCTTAAATTAGTTTTTAATTTAAAAAATTATAGAAGATAAAAACCTATAAATATATTATTTGCTATTTTTAGTGTTTTCAGTTGAATGTGGATCCTTTTCTTCTGCTCAATGTAGAATGTAGTTCCTAAAGGTTAAATTACAACTATTTACTCCATCAATTATTATTACTTTAATAGTTACGTCACTATTAAATTTTCATTTAAAATAATTTTCATTTAAAATATGATGTGGAGCTTATATAGGCACCCCACATCATATTTTTGTCAAAAAAAAATAATGCAGTGACCTAGCTATTTAAGAAAGTATTAACCAAATGTAGAAGCATGATGTGCTAATAAAAGGATTTGCCTTTACTACCATCATGTCATTATAGCAAATAACAGTTGTACATTTGTGCAAATAACAGATAATCTAATGCAGCCAGTGTACAGATCGAAGAGGAGAAAGAAGGGATGGAAAAGGTAACAGAAGTGACGATTGAGGGGATTTTGGACAGACCTTCCTTCACCGTGGAGGAATTTTGGATTTTAGGAATTCAAGACATGGTCGAGTGGACTCACTTTCCCCTTTGAAGATTCCCCGGTCGTTCCCATCCGCTGCATGGAAGCTCATAACTCCGTCTTCCACGTGCAATGTGAAGCGCCTGAGCTTCCTCCATTGACGACAATCTTCCTCGGAATGTGGAGAGTGGATAGAAACTAGAGCAGAAGAGAAGAATGTACAAAGCAAAAATTTAGGAGGCTGATGAACAGATGGAGGGAAAGGGATTTGCGGATTATGGAATATGGACAATTGCATGGAGAAAGGGGAAATTGAATGGCTTTTATGGGAATAAGTAGAAAACATGACTAGAAAAACGGTTAGAGGTGGAGGTGGAGGTGGAGGGTAGAAAGTCAATTAAACCCTCATCAATCAAAAGTAATCATATTAAGCACTTAATTAAATAATTAGAAAGAATGACATTGATTAAAGGACAGAAACAAAACACAAGAAGGATAAGAAAGACAATTTTGCAAGTTACCGGCCATACCAAACTCAACCTTCCGGGGAAGGCATTGCCTCCAATTTCTGCTTCCTCTGTCCTGAATTTCAACTCCCTGCTTTCTCATCCCGTTTCTTCTCTGGAGCCCTAGCACCCCTCCTCCATTGACGGAGGGCGGGCTTCAGTTCCTCCTCAGTTGAGTTGAATTGCTCCCCGGTTGACCGACCCTGGAGCTCGTTAGGGTTTTGAATTTCAATTCCCCGACCCTGATCGGGAATGGGCGGAGGCATTAGGGCGGGGGACATTTCTTGCCAAAGTTAAGGGGTTCCCTCCTTGGCCTGCTGAGGTTTGGCTTCTCTTCCACCATCATAACTAACTTCCTATTTGTGCAATTTTCAGGTTTTTATTTTTCTTGCATTTTATGTGCTGTTGTTTTTTTTTCATTTCCCCCTACTCAATGAAGAATTTGCTGCTCAATTGAGTTGGTGTAGAGCTTTGTGCCTCACTTTTGATCTTCCTATTCTTCCTAGTTTCCTCTATCTTCCTTTATCATCTTGATTTGTTATTTGCTTGCCTGGTGCATGGAAAGTCTCGCATCTCTTTTGACAATGTCATCGACAAAAGTTTTTTTTCCTATGCTGGATTTTTGTGTGTATAATATAACTTAAAGTCTATCTAGTTTCAATTGATTTAGTGATCTAGAATCTCTTGTCATAATAGCTGGGCCAAGTGGTGTTTTCTTATGTGCCCCCATCTCAGCAGGATCTTAATGCTCCCCAGTGGCCTAGTGTATTGGTTGTATGGTCTTCATATGCTTGTAGGTGATAGGTCTTATATGTTTTACTTCTCATGTGAACTTGGATTCTCAACTTTTCAGGTTAGCCGACCTGAAGATTATAAAAAATCTCCTGATTCCACAAAGATTTTTGTTTATTTTTTTCAGTACCGGATAAATCTAAGTACCCTTGTCTCTAAGCTGAAATTGTTGTCATTCTGCATTTTCTTCTCTTATTTTATCTGTCCAGTGTCCATGTTTGAAATTTGAACTTTCCTTTTAGTTTCACGTGAAGAACGTATCATTAACATAGTGGTTTCTATATGGTTTAAGGTTTAATTCTATCTATTCTATCATCATCTGTTACATCATTATAGCTGGTGAGGCTGTGGGTTTCTTGTGTAGGCCTTTATGTTTGTTTGTGCCCTTTATCCTTGATAACCACTGGCAGCTTTGATATAACCTTTTGGATTGACCCGGGTATGTTGATAAAACTTCCTCAATAAATTATGTTAATGACAGGATGAATTACTCAAACTGGGGAAAAATTAGTCTTTTTGATGTTTCAGATCTTGTCTAGTTCAACCAATCCCTTTTCTGAATGGTATTTTGATGAAACTTTTGTCAAGAGTGAGCTTCCACCTCACCTTTGACATAAGGAAAGGAAAATATATTTTTGATGAATAGATTGTTTTGATAATGGACATGAGATAAAAAGCTAAGTGCTTTAAGATCATCTATAGGTACCTATGATGCATTTTTGCATTATCTTTCAACTGCAGTGCTTTTATCGCTCCGGAAAATATTCAAGTGTTCACTAGTGAAACCAAGAGTGAGGGTTGTTCAGTGTCAAGGTAAAAGTAAATCAGTGAGAGGGTTTGCCCCAGCTGTAAAGGAAACTTGTGTTGCTTTTGATGAGCTACAGAGTAGTCAATCAAGTATTCTGAGAGATGATACATATGAGTTGCAGCAATCTATTGTAGTTCTGAGGATGACGGGGTAGAAAATGATAAAGAGATGGGGGCTAACTCTACAGCGGTCACTAAAGATACAACCAATGAGGTCGGCAGTGATGCAGGCTTCAAGTTGGATTCCTGCTTGCTTGGGAAATCTCAAAGTGACAATCAGGAAATTACAGCATCCACATCGACTCATGCTAAATGTAATCCATGCTTGACCATATATTTGGAGAAAAACAGGAAATCCAGTAGTGTACAGACAAAAAAGGCTTCTGTGTCAGTAGGTTTTTCCACTTTAAACAAGAAATATTCTGGAGTTAAAGATCATGGTAGCACCAAACATTCTGATATCGGACAGAAAGTGTTTTCTAGTAGTTGTAAGGTGAAGAATGGTGGAAATTCATCTAAAAGGGAAACTGTAGAGGTTAATAAATTGGGAGATCAAATAAGTGAGAATTTTCCTCAAGGTGATCTCAAGTTGGACTATGATACGCCTTGGAGTGACAAACAAATTTCAAAGACTTCAGGTCACCTCAAGGAGTCTGATGGTCTTGAAGATATAGAAATGTTGGACAGGCAAACCCACAGACACACTTTTGGGGAAAAAAGTACTGTTGTTGTCGGACTTGGAAAGCATACTTCAGGTAATGGTGAAGATCGGTTTCATCCCAAAAAGTCTACATGTTCCAAGATAAATGGGGATATGCTGCCATCTTCTCATAAAGGAATTAAGAAAGAAGATTCTATAGGTACTAATGTCTCTGTTGATGAATCAGTCCATCAGATGGAATCCAATAAGGTTATTGCTGGTCTTAGAGGATCCTTCATTTCCAAAGTGAATACATGTGTTGTTGGTTCTGAAAATTCTCTTGGGAAAGCTTCCCTTTCGGCAAAGCATCCCCGCTGGCCATCAGAAGGTCTCTCTGATTCTGTTATTGGTTTTGATGGAGGGGGAAATTTTTTGCATGGATCAGAAAAAGAAGCTACTTCTAGAATTGGTATATTATCCACTAGATTGCCCAGGAAGAGGAAAGCAGTATGCCTCTACCAAGATGACAATGATACACGGCCCAAAACTCCTGTTCATGAGGTAATTTCAGGGAATGTGAAATTGTCTGGTGTAAATAATCCGAAAATTACAAATACAGTTGATGGTGATTGTAATGCTTCTAAGATAGGTTCAAGTGCCTCTAAGGTTGATCTGACAATGGAAACATCTTCGCAGAAAGAGGATGCTATTGCTCCTCTCCAACTTCCAGCATTGGAGAGCATAACTAAAATGGAAACATCTGTCAGTGCTTCAAGTAGTACTAAGGGGTCTGAATTGGAGAATTCATCATTGAACGTGGTCAAAGAGATTTCAATTTCCCCTAAAATGTCCCATGGGCATATCCATGTTAGAAGACCTACTTTGGAGCAAAAACAATCTAGTAAGCCTCAAGCAAGGCCCTCAAACACTGATAAACTGAAGAAGGCATTGTGTGGTTCTCATAAAGATATAAATTCCTCATTGGATGACTTGAAGGCTTGTAAGAGTTGGACTTCATGTCTGAGAGAAAGGGCAGAATCGTCTCTAGACATGCTGAAGGATACTCCAAAGGAACCGAAGGAAAATGCTGCAAAATTCATTTATTCACAATCAGAAAGGTGTGCATATTATGGTGTATTATAGATTTTTCAGTGCTATTCCATTATGATATGCACTTCTTATTCTACTTTCTCTGACTACAGACTGGATGTTGCTGAAGATACTAGTACTTTATTTAGCAGTTCCTCGACTGTGGACTCTACTTTGTCCATGAAGTTTCTTATTGCTGCTGCTCAGGCAAAACGTAGGAAAACACAGGCACACAACTTTCCTGTTGGGACTCTCACTTTTCCTGCTGTATTGAGCACTGGTGTCCATGGTAGCCACATCTCTCCTGGTCAGCATTTGCCACCTAGTACCAGTAGCCTGGTGCAAGCAGAGCTACAGGAATCAAACAACAATATAAACTTAACTTCTCCCTATGCCTGTGCTGGACTTACTGGATCACAAAATCAACAAAATTATGAATACTTAACAGAGAGAAAGGCTAATTTTGTTTCTGGGCATGCCAGAGAATCCCTAATTGGTGGAACAGAGGCAGCTGTTGCGCGTGATGCCTTTGAGGGAATGATAGAGACTTTGTCAAGGACTAAAGATAGTATTGGACGTGCCACACGTCATGCTATTGATTGTGCCAGATTTGGGATTGCCAATGAGGTAAATTGGGTTTTCATATGTTCTAAATATCAGTCTTCTTTGATCAGAAGATTGGAGATCAACCTCTCTGATAACTCAGTCCTAATAAACAACACATGCTTCATTTCATAATAGTGATTAGTTTGCTTATTGTACACCTATTTGTCTGATTTGATCATGATTATTTCAGATCAGTTCGTGCATCCATGATTTATAATTTCTAATTGTTTCTGTTATGTAATGTAAATGGATGTTCAGTTTTTAATCTTTAATGAGATTGCAACCTCTTTCCTTTTCTTTTCTTAAGTAGGTGAGATTTCAATGAGTTGTCTTGTCTTCTAATTAATCCAAATGTTAATTATTAATAAAAATTTGGTACACTTTTTAGGGTACAAGTTAATTATTGAGATGAAAGAAGGAGAAATATCTGTTCTTTTAATACCAGTAAACAGGTTGGTGTAGTTTTTCTCTAAAAGTTGATGGTATTTTTTTTACTGTTTAATTCCTTAGTATGATGGTTTGTTTGGTTTAGTTATATAATTACTGACTTCTAGATAAAAACTTTATTTATTAAATAAAAAACATGTTTTATGTGGACCAAATGAGGGATTGTAATGTAGTCAACTTTCCTTGATGTACTTTTACTATTTTTATTGGAAAGTAAGATGACTTAAGCACTCTTTGTAGGTTGTTGAACTTCTTATTCGGAAACTGGAAGATGAACCGAGTTTCCGTAGAAAAGTGAACCTATTTTTTCTCGTTGATTCAATCACTCAATGTTCTCACAGCCAAAAAGGTAAGTTCATTTTCCTGGAAATTAAGTTATTTTTTCTTTAACTGTAATGTTTGTTTGTATAGATTGGAACTTTTTCAATTTTGTGACACTTTAATATTATTCAAGCAATAATGAATCTTGTGTTCTATTGGCTCCTAATAACCATTTAGGTATTGCTGGAGCATCATATATTCCCATTGTCCAATCAGCTTTACCACGTCTACTTGATGCTGCTGCTCCACCAGGAGCTATTGCTCGTGAAAACCGGCGTCAATGTCTCAAGGTTAATTGTCATTCTCAGTAATCTACAGAATATATCATCTAGTTTTCTGATTTAATTCTTCTCATTATTTTAGATTTTACGATTGTGGCTTGAGAGAAAAATTTTACCTGACTATCTACTTCGCCGATATATGGATGATATTGGAGTATCAAATGATGATGAGACCAATGAGTCTTCCATTAGACATCCTTCTCGTGTTGAACGTGCCGTTGATGATCCGGTTAGAGGAATGGAAAGCATACTTGTTGATGAATATGGGAGGTTAGACATCTTTCTTTTCCCATTGTAGGTTTTGCGGTCAAGTAAAACCTCCAACATAGATGTTTAAATTTAAAACTGATTTGACAGTACTTTGAGAAATTGTTCATTAGTCGTATGATATTGATCATCTTTGTATTGAGGAAGTTGAGAATATAGTGATGGATTAATTTAAAGAGGCGGGAAAAGTCAAGGAAACCACTGTTGTTGATTTACATGCATGGCTTAGGCAATCTAGAACAGTTATGTTGGAGCTCACTTGGTTACATTTGATGGATTATCCTTTTGGATTATTATTTACTGAGGAGATGATCATTTTGTGCATGGGATAATATGATTTATATCCTTATATATATTTCTGGTTGTGTTTGGCAGTTTTTAATATATACATATATATGGTACATTAATAAAATGGGAAATATTTTAAAAATTCTTTTTGATAAGCTGTAGGAGAGGGTTGATGTTATTGAGATAAGGGAAGAAGGGTCGTGAGGAGGGAAGATTAGAAAATTAGATGACTGCTAGATATAATTGTTGCAAATGTTTAGTAATTTTTTATTGGAAAAGCTGTCCATTGATCATTTTCTTATATTGTGCTCCAGCAACGTAACATTTCAGTTGGCTGGATTTCTAAATTCTCACATCTTTGAAGATGATGAAAAAGAAGAGGATCATGACCTTCCTGTCCTTCCCAGCAAAGAAGACTGTGCTGCAACTTCACCTGAAAAGCTTACTCATGTTTCTAAAGAGGCAGGAACATCTGATGCCACTCCTGTTGAACAGCGCCACTGCATTCTTCTGGATGTTGATTGTGAGCTTGATATGGAGGATGTTTCTGGTTATCCCAATGATGAAGGATCCTTACCAATGCATACTGTTGAATTAATGGCCGAGTCTCATGAAACTGATAAGAAACTTGCTTCTACAGATTCTGCCTTGTTTTCTTTTATTCCTTGGGGTTCACCTCCACTACCACTTGATTCTCCTCCTCTGCCTCCACCTTTACCACTTTCACCACCACCACCACTCCCTTTGTCTCCATCTCCACCTCCACCTCTACCTTCACCTCCCCATCCAGCCCCATCTCCACCTCCACCTCCACCACTATCTTCACCTCCCCATCCAGCCCCATCTCCACCTCCACCTCCACCTCTATCTTCACCTCCCCATCCAGCCCCATCTCCACCTCCATTGTCTCTTCCCCTAGAACTGCAGGTTCCTCCACCACCTCATTCAGAATCCCCACCTTTCATTAGCTCGACATTTGTGGCCCTTCCACATTTGTTGCCATCGCAATCAGTAGCCCCAATTCAACCATCATTTCAATATTTGCCTCAGTTGGTAAGTCAATCATCAGTCCATGAGTTATTTGGGCATTCAAATGTAATGTATTTCATTCCTTTCTCTCTAGATATGTGCTTTGCATGTTTCTCAATCAAACCTTTACTTCATGCAGAGCAATCATACTGTGCGAATGCCTTCCCAGAATCCCCATGGGGTTCTTGCTGACTTGTTTGTGAAGAGTGGGTTGTCAATGTCACAATCCCTTTTGTTTTCCCTGGAGAGAGTAAATTCTGGAGAATCTTCTGGTTTTAATCCATCAAGGCAACCCGAATTGGGGTCTAATGGCAAATATATGAGTTCCCAAGCCTCACAAGACCACATGCAACAGCAGAGTAATGTGCACTATGCTCGAAGGTCGCCGCAGCTGAACCAAAATGTTTCAAACCAGTATTCATACACAAGACCTCACATCCCTCAACATCCTTCCCATCATCCTTATGCTCATCAGTATTCACATCCACCTCCAGATGGCAGGAGACAGTTTGGTTCAGATGAGTCATGGAGGCCATCCTCTAGTCAGCATAATGCTGAAAAACAGAGTGATCCATGGATGAATGGAGAAAGAAGTTCATCAACCGCAGACAAAGCTCATTCTCAAGAAGGTATTACTTGGTGTTGGAACTGTATGAAGTGTGTCGTATTTTCCTATATAAATGTAGAGTGAAAAGTTGTTTTTCCTCCCATGTGCCTACCTAGGTCCCAAAATTGTTTTTATTAACATTTATCTTTTGCTACAAATTTCTACTGCTAACTTCTGTTTTTGCAGGTTATTTTCTGTCATCTTTTGAAGGGCCTCGATTGAAAGGCGTGTCTTTTAAACCGCCGTCAATGAAAATTCCTTCTCTTTCTGCTCCTTTTCCAGGTAGCTGTCCTTGTAGATGGACTTGATGGTTCTGCTGTTTTCCTGCTTCAGCTTGTCTGACAATATTCAATTGTTTTTGGGATGTAAACCTTTTAGGCCAGGTTGGTGCACGCAAGATGCCATCTAGACCAGATGTATCTTCATCAAATTGCTGGCGACCAGTCTAGGGAGGTAATTTATTTGTGCCGACTCTTTTACTACAACTGGGCACAACCTTTCTGCATTATGTTATACCAAATCCATGAGAAATTGATAGCCAGATGTTGAGCATAAAGATTATTACATAGTTGCAGATCCATGAGAAATTGATAGCAACATGTTGAGCGTGAAGATTATTACATAGTCGCTGATTGTTATATCTCTATTAAGAGACAGGAAGGCCTCTGGGATTTATCTGCAAGAAGCAGAATGTGATAACTAGTGGCCACAAATTTAAATTGTCTTTCAGCTCATTCTCATTTAAATTTAGGTATCATCTTGTTGATTTTCTCTTGGTAGATTTTAGTGCTTCCTGGCATTCTTTTTTGCCAGTAATCCAACCATCAACCTCAATTTTGTGTTTGGGAACAATCTAGAGATAGTTATCCTTTCGTAACCATGATGTGATCACTGAGAGACCCACTGATTGTACGAGTGTCTGGGTTTTCATGGGTTCTGCATCTGTGCTGCTTGTGTTGATAGCTTCTCGTTTATTCCAATGATTCCACTGGTGGTGGAGAAAAACATTGTGGATATCACTGCTTCACGAGGAGATGATGCTCTGCTCCTATTGAATTCATTGACAGAATAGGCCGGGGCAGTTGACGGGGACCAAGCACATTGTTACTATTTTCGAGACAGGTATTTCCCTCGGGAGATACGCTTCACATGTATAGGCTCCCTCTATTTCTCCGGGTCAGTACACCTGTTTCTTCACATGTTTATGCTGGCATGTCCTGCAGAAATGTGTTTTTCCTTCTTGCTAAGGAAAGAAAAATTATCTTAATGGACTATTTCATGCATCTTATGTAATTATATATTTTTAAGTATTTCTTAGTTGCTTTCTTTATTCCCATCAAAGTCATATATGGCGATCCTCTCAGGGCTTTTCAAAGGATTAATTTTCTTTTCCATATGTTGTCCTATTTAGAGACTTCTGAGGAACCCACACAGTTCAACTTGATTGATCTAATTCACATACCAATGCCTATTGTTATATTTGTTATTGTAATGAAATTTGTATGGTATGTGAAGCTGATAACTTTACCCCAAGTCATTGTTGATTTCACACACCAACGGGAAAGAAAACGGCTTATCATATGGCTTATAATTTATACAAATGTTGGGTTGGGCCGTACCCATTTTCTCTCTCTTTCATTCTTTATGAGATTTCTTAGAGAGGCCTTTGCCTTTGCCTTTGCCTTAGAGAGGTATTTGCCCCAACCCCTGAATTGTGGGGTCCATCTAGCCGAAAAAAATGCAACTCTGCTTGTCCGTTTATTTATTTAATTTTCTTTTGGGCAGTGGCTCTGCTTGTCCGTTTATTTATTTAATTTTCTTTTGGGCAGTGGCTGGTTAAGTTATGTGGAAATCCAAGTGAGAGCTCGGCAGGTACATGCACTCTTTCCATATCCAATTAATTTAGTGTGTTGACTGACTGATTGTAATAAATATTTGAAGAAGAAAATTGGACGGCAGTCTGCACTTTAGATTTAGGTTTACCGTTAGATAAGCTTAGACTTCAATTTACCCCATGACAATTGGCAAGTATTACGGGCTTCCCAATTTATTATCAAATGAACAAAGCAAAATATTGGGCAATTTTTTTAATTCATGGAAATACTCTGGCGTTTAGCATCATTTTTTACGATGAAATTGGGCAAATTAGCATGGCTTATATAAGTAAAAAGAAAAGGTTCAGTTGCTTTGGAACCGCTACTTTGTTATTTCTTGCGTCTTTTCATTCATAGTTGATCATGCCCAAGAAAAAAAAAAGAGTTGCTTTTCCCTGCATCACACTTTAAAATTTTTTTTCTATTCAATTTGTTTGTGTCCATTTTAGAAGATACTGTGGGGCTAATGTTTATTTTTAAAACAACAATCCAACTTGATTGGGTAATTCACATGCCAATTCCAAGTTTTTATAATTGTTGTTTTATGGCATGGATTGAATGGTTTAGATTAATATATGATTTCATCCTTTAGTCGCATTTTTAGGAGAAATTTAAATGGAATAATATCAAAAAATTATATTACAATAATATGTAATGTAATATAAAAACTTGACATAAATTTTATAATAAAATTAAATACATCCTAATAAAATGATTTTATTTAATGATCATACATATAATGGTTATTATATATGATATAATAGATATGATTAAAATATTATAATTATAAATATATATTATTTATTTATGTCTATTGTTATATAGACCAATACAAGCATATTAAAGGATTGTACTAACAGTGTAAACTAATCTTAATATACAAATTTTGATTAAATTATACAATAAAATGAATTATACCATAAGAAAATAATGGTATAGGAATATAAAAATAGATTATATATTATTAAAATATGATGAACAAAATATATTGTATATAAGGTATATATTGAATAAATATAATATTTATTAATGTCTTAACTTATATATGTCAATAAATATATTTATCATGGGAAAACAATTATACTAGAAGAATGAATAAAATATTATTTGACAAAACATAAAAAAACATTGATTAAATTCTACATTATAATTACCTATGTATAAGACAAGAATTTTATTTGAAAATAATTATATAATATTTGTTTTATATATATATGAGAAAAATGTATACAAAATTATTATATATATAAGTAGTATTTTATTTTGTTAAGCTTGTATATACATGAAATATATTAGATTTATATAAAAATAATAATAACTATTTATGTAAATATACATAAATAAATAAATATTTCTATTTATTTATTTTTAGATTAATTAAGACGGAACTCAATCTATTATTGTTTTATTTCAAAGAGATTCAAAGTTGAATTATTCTTACAACCCATAGAGGAGCCTAACAAGGGGTTCTCAGGTAACCTAAATTTGTGGGATGTACTCATATTTATGAGTGGATCCTGGTGCAACCGGACCCGTTAAGCCCTCATAAGAATTTCATTTTGCTTGACTGCATCCACAAAAGAAGGGCAAGGCTAAAACATTCTAAGTAAGCTTAACTTTGTAGGTGGAAAAACTAAGCACAACTATTTCTTTTCTTACACGATTAAAAGTTGAATTAAAATATATGTAGTTGTTATGTATTGTAAATTTTTTCATTGCCATGACCTATATATTTTTTCTTTTTTTATATTATTAATTATTATAATTTATCTTATTTATAAATTTTATTTATAATATATAAAACATTCTTAATATATTAATTTCACTTTCATTTTTTATATATTTTTCTTTCTTTCATCACACCCTATCTTATAATATGCAAAACGTATTTAGTATATTAATTTCACTTTCATCTTTTGAACTTACTAAAAAAAAATAACAATACGTCATGAAATTGCTCCTTGAAGCCACCAATCAAGGGCGTAGGGAAAGCTGGGATAACCGATCCGGTCTCTTGGCTCTTGCCCTCCACCCTTCACATCCATCTCAAATGATGGACGAACAAAGGATCTCGATGCCATAACAATGAGCTTATGTACCCGAAACCCGTTGGGATTATACGAAGGAAGGGACTGCATCCATAAAGATGGATGATAATTGGATCATAAATATGAAACACAATCCAATCCAACAAATTAACAAGTATATCCTTAATAGTAGCTAAGTATGATCATTTAATCTCTTCACTATACATTATGATCTAATCTAAACTTTTTTTCATCTAAACTTTTTTTCATTTGTATTAGGAATTCAAATAGGTGAGTTAATAACTAATTGAGTTCATAACTATTCTTCTCATACTCAAAATTGTTTAATTAAAATATTCTGATAAACAAGTTACAATTTATTTTATTATTTTAAAAATATTTTTTATATAAATTCAGTTCTTGTCTAATATAAGTTTTAAAACAAGTTACTTTCTAGTTGTAATAATTTCTTATATTTTATATTTAGTAAATTTATATCAGTTTGTATCAAACAAATACACAAACACCCTTGGAGTTTACAACTTTGATATATTTAATTAGTGGTCCAGATTTTACCATCCACTATTGTAAAAGGCTACAATATCTACCATATTCTTTATTTGAGTACCAGATCCCAACCCCAAACATTATTAATACTTTTATCCACTATTGAGTGATGAAACATCTACCATTTCTTACCCAGTCTCAGTGCGCACAAATTTTCTAAAGATTCACAATATACTGGAATATCATAACTCCCCTTTTGTCGATCATATTGTCTAATAACCCTTAAAATCAACACTACCTCATACATGATATGTCATGCTCCATCCCAATTTGGTAGAAGCGTTGTGATCAATCTGTCACCATTTCCTGTGCTATAATGGTATTTCTACCAAGGTGGTCCAAGAAAGGTAAATGTTTACACCTATATATATTTTCAAATACAAATTTATAAAACATATAGTAACCTTCTAGTGAAAATTCAATCTCGTCATTCAAGCTTCCACTATTCTTAACACGAAAAGTTTCCCCTAAAAATTAATTTAATGGGTGAGTTTTATAACTCAATGAGTGGGGTATTACACAAAGTATTTTATTGATTTTCTTTTAATAGACAATAAATTAGGTTGAAATCACAAGGTACCACAAGTCAAGAGAGACAACGAGCATTACCAAGAGACCACAAGCCCTAACGGGCATTATCAATAGACCACAAGATATGAGTCTGCACAAGTCTCAACGGGCATTACCAAGAAATCACAATACAAGAGTCTACACAAGAGAAGAGACACAAGCCCCAACGGGCATTACCAAGAGATCACAATATACGAGTCCGCACAAGAGAAGAGACACAAGCCCCAACAGGTATTACCAAGAGATCACAAGACAAGAGTCCGCATAAGAGAAGAGACACAAGTCCAACAGACATTATCAAGAGAAATGATCATATTCAAATACTGCTAGATTTCCATTAGATTCTATTTAGATATTATTAGATTCTGTTCATGTAAAGGCTTGTGTCTCTTGATTTGTGGTGCCTTATGGCTTCAACATAATTTATTGTCTATTATCTTTTATTTATCTCCCTCTATTTTCTTAAAAAATAAATTAACACACAAACACTGTTATCATTAAGGGTTTTACACATTTGTAGAGCAGTCCCCGACTACTACATTTGTGGTTTGTAACGAATTTATCGACCACCGTGGTAGAAGGTTACACTTTCAATCACAAGTCTGAGTGAGCCTTACCACCCATCCCTTAAACCTTAATTTCCTCCGTACCCGCTATAGTGGGACTAGAACTCTCCCCGTGCTTACTCAGTCTCAATGCGCATAAAGCTCCTTTAGCTTCCCGACTTATTGGACAACAAACTTCTTTTTTGCTGGTTTTAACTCGTTTTCTATTGGCATTGGACCCACTTGAACAAGATTTCAAAAATGTGGCATTGGCCCACTTCACTTTTCAAAACATGGCATTAGGCCTACTTTCATAGAAATAGATCTAACCGACCCTTTGTCGACCATGTGCCCTTATCCTGTATCGACAATGATAATAGATTATCCACTTGATGTGTATCCATACACCATTCATGAGTAGTCCTATAAACAAGCTGCATACTTTCTTCATAAATATATCCCAAAATAGTTTGAGCGGTTTCACACATTCAGTGGATTATATTTTTGAAAAAATAGGTTTTATAATAAAGTATGACTTTAAATTTACGAGTAATAATGCATAATCGGTCCAATCAAAATCGATGTTAGAAATCCCACTCATATGAGATTCGTGATTCATTCGTCCCGTATGGATTTCTGATACTTCTGGATGGCTTCGTGATTATAGGTAAAAAGCCTTCTTTTTACACCTAAATTATCAGGGATAATAAATCTATTAATTATCTAAAATTCTAACTTAGATCCATATGCTTGCTTTAATTTTATTTTATTGACAAATAAATTCCCAATTATTTTCCATAATTTTCTCAATTTACTTTATTTACAATTTCATCATCCAATAATTTTATTTAAAATAAAATTATCCAAAATTACAAATAAAGAATTATATTTATTTTAATTGAAATTAAATTCCTAAAATTTATTTTCAATTACAATTAAGTCTCTAAACTCTTCTTATTTACCAATTGATCCTCAATTTATGTTAATTGCACAAAAATTCTTAATTTTCCAAAAATCCTTAATTCGCACAATTTCTTCAAAATTGCACTTTGGCCCCAAATTCACAATTCATCAAATTGACTGCTGAAACTCGGTTAATTGCCTCCTATCATGTTGCTAGTTATCCTCCCAACCTCTCTACAATCATTTCAAGTTTTGAATTATTCAATTTGACCTATAATTTAGCTCAAACGAGGCTTCACTGGAAAATACTTCTAGAGATAAAACTTTAATTTTTTATCGGCAATGGCACAATTACTGGAGCTCTTGATATGGAGAGCTAGCTCTCGTCAAGAGAATCCTCTCATGATAAAATTTCACTTCAATTGATAGCCTCATACAAGATAATTCAATTAACAAAGCTTGCACAGTTTTCTCTTTTTAAATTCACTATTCCAACAAAAGACGGTAACAATTGCTTACCTCAAAAGCTTAGAGAGTATGAGACTTGGTCGTTGAGAGTAATGGGAGGGTCGGCCTGATATTAGGAGGTCCGAGAATGGCTCTAATCGAGCTTAAACTTTTCATTCTCTTACGACCATCGGAGTGGTGGTACTATGCGGCCTTAACAGCGCTTCTTCGGTAATCCTCGAGTTGAAAGGAATATGCAGTAAGGTAGAGGACTTTCTCAATATTCTAGAGAACCTAATTTTGCTTTCAGAGATTAAGAAATGGGTCGTTGTCGGAGCTCTGGTTCAGAGATGGTCAAAAATTGGAGTAGTTCATTTTTTTTCGAGCTATCGAGAGATGAAGAATATGAATGGAGGGGAGCTCTTTATATGTGGAGCTCGGGGACTTCATTCCTATTCATCCATCCATCACTCAACCATTAACTCTCTGATTTACTCCTTGTCGGAGAGTTTTAATGGTCACTAGAGTTATGGTGACTTTCATCCTCCTCCCCTATTTAGTTGTCTAAATGAAGAAGACGACATTATATGTGCGTGTGCGAGATGCCACGTGGCGTGCTATGATTAGCCACATTTACTAATGCAGCATCCCACTCAGCGTCCGAGTCATTCGTTGATCTATTAACTGGCCACGTAGTGACCTCCCATTGGTCGTTTTCTCCTACATGGCAGTTGACCGAATTTGTCAATCTAATGATCGTGCCACATGGCATCATCTGATTAGCTGACTTAAATTCATCAATTTCTCACCTTATGCACTGTGCCATTTCCACGTGTGAGCCTCTGATTGGTTGTGGCCATCCGACGTAGATTTACCATGTGTTTGACTTCTAATTAGTTGACTATTCTCGTACTTCCTAGTCGGTCGCTGACCAGGCACCTTTGCCACATGTCAGCTTCTCCTCAGTTGACTGTTGAATGAGGACACATATCACGCGCCCATTGGTTAGTTTCCAATGACATGGATTTTCTTTGTCTCACCATTGAGCGAGAACACCTGTCACGCTCTCATTGGTTAGCGCTTTCAGATATTGACCGAGCGGTTGACTGGATGTGCTTCACCATGTGTCATGTACTACTTGGTTGTGCGTGTTGATTGGACGCTGACCTGGCAGGCGGTCCGTTTAACCAGTTGTATCATTGATCGATTCAGTTAGACTAGGTTCGATGACCTAAAATAAAAAATTGATTGGTTCACACCTAATTCGACTAGTTTTATAAAATTTAAAATTTTTTAAATTTATCTAAATTCATTTTCTACTTAGTGGTGATTTCAATTTCTCATATGGACATTTTTAAGTTACCTAGAAAAATAAATATTTAAACTGATTAAACCTAGTTCAAGTTTAGTTCTTAGATTCAATTTGGTTTATTATCCATTTCCATTATTTTTGGATCTTTATTGGTCACTCAGGATCACTCATATTCCTATTTTGATTTCTCTATACAAATTTCGGTTGAATTGAAAACTCGGTTTTCCATTAAAATTTTCCAATCTCCTAATCTGGCTTTCTTATTATGAAAAGACGGGGTTTACATTACTCGTACCTTCGTTTGACGTGATTCAAGTGGCCAAGGAATCCTTTGGGAGGCTGCTTTCAAACTGCACCGTTTCCCTGACCGAGTCGACATCTCCAGTGAGAACCCGACTTTTACTCTATAAATTGTTAACTTAGATGTGGCCTCAATCGTTATTGTTCTAGCCAAGCGGGGTTGGCCAGAGACCGCGACAACCTATAGGGAATCATTAGGGACATCATACTCAAGTTTGAGAATTTTTATGAATTATTTTGTTGGGGAGCTAAGGTTGATGTCCAAAGTGTCAATGTGAATAAGTTAAAGGACCCATTCTAGAATAACTTTTTTTGAGGGCATTTACTAAGATCTAAAGAAGGTTTATGGATCATTTTGAAATATTGGTAAAGATTTAAAACTCGGATGATGAGTTTTAAAAGCTTAATGACCAAAATGGGACAAAAGAGAAAGTTTAGGGACTAAAGTGTAAATAAAGAGATTTGGGTGCCCATAAGTGATTTGTGGATAACTTAAAAATACAAATAAGACTAAAGAAAGTATAGGGGCCCAAATGAAATATTTGAAAAATTTATGATCCCGAAAAAATAAATTTTTAAGTATATGTACAAATGGTAATCATGCCTAACTTAATGACTATTGTGTAAATAGTGAAATTTTGGGATATATGAAATATTCTAAGGAACTTAAGAACCTAAATGAAACCTAAGGAATCTGAGAGCCCAAGAAAATTACTTTGAAAAGTTTAGGGTTCAAAAGGATGAGTGTAAGGGCATTAAGGTTAAAATAGTAATTTTTTCCAACTTAATAACCAAAATACAATTTTAGAAAATTGAGGTGCCTAAGTGGAAACTTAGGGATTTTTTAACATTTTAGTAAGTATAACCAAAGAAGGTTATGATCCTAAGTAAGTGCAATTAACTTTTAAAAAATTATTAACAAACTAGTCCCAATAAACAAAACCATAATTTCATAGGAAAATTACGGGTAGTATTTATGTGTTAATTAAATACTCAAACTCATCCAGAATATGCAATATGACTCTTGTAGAGAGAATATTACAATCGATCACATGTCGATCTCACAACTCGAGCTAAGGGAAATTTTAGTCAGAACGAACAAGTTTTGATAAAAATAGTGAGTGTGAGTAATGATCGCGAGTCTGATTGGACTAGTCAATGTGCTTTATTTCTTTTCCATAATACCATGAAATGTTTTGTAAACCCCGCACATTTGAGTTAAGGAAAACCGGGAAAAGAACCGATCAAACCGAATAAGAAAACCAAACCGGTTTACATTTGGGAATAAGCAATATGAAAATTTACAACTTTCGGTTGATACAAAGGATTTATTAAACATTGGAAAACAAACTTAAGACAAATTAGAAAACAAAAACCAAATTGGTTTAGGTGAACTAGATTTCATAAGAACTTCAAAGTTAAGCGTGCTTACCTGAGAGTAGTGTGAGGATGGGTGACCTCTCTCTCTACTACTCCATTTCTCGGTAAAGCTCGAACCAGAGCTTCGACTTGAACAAAGGTCGGGCTCTTTAGAACCGGGGAGAAGACAGCTATCTGATAGCAAACTACAGTCAATCTGAGAATCGTTGGAGAAGCACCGACATGATGGAATAGTGAAGCAACTCCGGCGGACCGAAGCTGCCCTATTTCGGCCAAGCTAAAATCGGCCATTTCAAGCCCTCCTTATGCCAAACCAAGCCCTTCCAACACTTCCTCAGCCTTTCCACGGCCGAATTAGGACCGAAAGGTAAGCCAATTCGGCTCCCCTTTATAATTTTCGATCGGTGCTAGAGAGAGAGTCGACCGAATTTCAATGACAAAATTCCAATCCAATTCCGCATCAATTGATACAATACTTGATTTTAGGATGAACCTCAGGACGAGACCTATCTGCCCAGATCGAAAGCTCGGGCTGCCGGTGAGTAATCGAAGCTTTCTCTCTCTAGAGTCTATTTTCCGGCAAAGCTCCGTTTGAGCTCGTTCCGATGTTAAAATCTGCGATTCAAAGTTTCTTAGAATCGTATGAACATACAGGAACTCAATTTCAACTCCAATTTCAATAATTAGAAGTGTTTGATCGGTCAATTTGATGAAATCAAATTCGATAGTGTTGAAGAGTTGAAATTGGGGGAAATTTTGGGGATTTTCGAAATTCAAAGGGGCCAAAATACAATTTTATGAAATTAAGGGTCAATTGGGCATGAAAATAATGTTGGAGAACTAATTGAGGAATTTTAGGGGAAAACTTACCATTTTTGTGAAAGAAGGGCAAAATGATAATTTTGGAAAAATTGGGGAACCAAATTGAAAATTTGGAAAATTAAACCCCTTTTGATGAAATTGAATAAATTAAGGTCCCACGATAAATTTTAAAAGTTACGGGACTCAATTTGAGGAAAAACCGACATTAAGGACTTAAAGTTAAAGAGAAATAACTTTAGGGACCTAATTGTAAATAACTAAAAGTTTGGGTTTTCTCATTCATTAATGAATGAAGGCTGTTATGCCGAGTAATAATGAATAAGGTTGTTCATATCGTGTAGGAACGTTAAATACCGGGAACGCCAGCAAGGACAAGCTCGCGTGAATACAAAGAACTAGTCTAGTGGAATTCACGGCATTAACGGGTGAGTGGGTTTACTAACATCATACCCGATTGGGAATGATAAGTGCCTCGATATAAAAACCTACTGTTTAGTGGTATTTTAATCATCACTACTTAGAGAAAGTGATGTGAAAGTTATGCGAAAAAAACTACTTACGGGTTATAAGTAGATCATACCCGGTTGGTATGATGAGACTTCCTCGAAGGAAGTTGAAAACCCGTTCATCGATTATGAACGGAGATGTCCTTATACCGGTCGGTATGATGGACAGTAAAAACCTATTTTTGTCGGAAGTGCTCTTCCCTGACCGTGTGCCAATGCTTAAACAATTTGGGAGACCTTCTCAACGGGAGCTCGAATAGCTCTAATAGGTCGCGGGCCTCGATTTTGGAACTTGGGGGCTAAATGCCCGATTTTGAAAATCTCGTACAGTGGGCCCAAGGCCAGTTGGCACGAACAGGAGCTCGTAAATGAACATGATATATGTGCCATAAAACTTAATAAGTGAATTGTTTGGCCATGGTACCAAGATAGGACCGACATGCTCAGTCAACTAACGGCAGTGCGACATGACAGGTCGACGGACTAGTCAAGACAAATAGCTGCGGGTTGAGTTGAGAGTCGGGGCCGTTGGACTAGTGGCACCACAGATTACATGGCAATATAAGAAAACATTGTTTGTGCATGCATTGTGAGTACGGGATCATCAAGACACCCATGAGGGGTAATGATGCGTCCTAAGGGCACTGGACGACCTGGTGGCTATAAGGGCAGTTCGTCGTTCCAGGTGTTTGTGCGAAATCTGGAGTAGCACGAAGCGCATGAGACCGGGGTGGGGACAGGATGAGGTCTCTGTCCTCATACGGACATGAAGAAGTGATTTCGGGATTGTGGGTAGGATGTCACGTACATCCACTCATTCCCAGGGTAGAAGTGGTCGTACTTCTATTCGGGTGGCAGGAAAAGTCGCTCCGAAGCCACTAGCGGGTTCAGTAGTGATACTGACTTGCGAATGTGTGTAACCTTCATGATAAAGGATGTGTGTTGGGTGATGATATACCGTGGTAACCAAGAAATAATAGAAAAATCCAAAATTTTAAATGATGGGATTTTTGAAAACAAAGGAGTCTGGCACACTCCATATAAATATTTTTCTTAAAAGTCAAAATATTTTAAAAACTCATTCACTGAGTTGTCGTACTCACCCCCTCCCTTATATCCCTTTCAGGAAATCCTGGAAAGCCTCCCCTTAAAAACCGTCAACTAAGATGTCTGTAAAACAGGTATGTAAAGTTTTAAATTTCATATAGTTTTGATTATGCTATTCTAGGAAAAAGGTGCAAGTTAAAGGACGCCTTACTTTTTACGGTTTACGATAAAGGGAAACCCTTTAATAAACCGGAAGAGTGGCGGGTTGATCACGGGGATTCAACCAAACCGGGTCGGGGTGTAACATGTTTGATGTATGTTTTGGAAAATTTATTTGAAAAAATTGGATGCATAATCACTAAGAAATGTCATTTTTTTTTAATGTCCAACATGATATGTAGGTCGTGAGAAAATCATAGTCTCATGTTAGCACTATGTGAATAAGGACATTTTGCTCGGGATTGATATTCTAATATGGAGTTGATCGGATTAAGGACCAAACTACTCATTGACTAAATACGCTCATCACATGCTGCTTAATATGCATGCATTTGAGATACTGAGTCGATTGTATTTAGGACCAAACTTTATGATAATATGAATAGAGCATCATTGTTGTTCATATACGTTTTTGTGTTGTATACGGGTTGAAAGTTTGGAGCATCGATAGGACACTTGTCAAGATAGTGTTGACATCTAGGGTAATTGTAAGCGATAAAAAAAGGGAGATTAAAATTATACTTCTAAATTATTTAATACCCTTGAATGATGTATATGTGTAACCTCATTTAGTACACCTCTCTACTTGTGAATGTATGGTGGGATGTGGCATAAGTGTACAAAGATATATACATGTAGTTAGGCGATTTAGTAACATGTCCTCACAATTCAAGACATCAATATGAGATAATGAACTCGAGTAGGGTTGATTATATAAAGTAAATATGTTTGGTACACTTATAATTACGTGATTGAAATCATTACATAACTTTTAGAGTATTACAATAGTAATGAGATGTGAGATGTCAATATAAACTATTATGTGCATATAATATTGGTGTTGTGATTTAAGGAGAGTTTGATGCGACTTATTTATGAATACACTTGTGTGAGGTTAGTAAAAATTTCAATGGTCAAATAAATTTTTATATTAAATTTTAAATAGTAGATTATTTCTTATTAGTTGTTTTATTATCGTTGTATTATATAAAATTTTTGGGTTTATTAACTATTAAAAAATTTAATTTTCCACTAAAATTCAATTAGCATAACCTGGCTTGCCAGCTGCAGACTAACTATAGCGGGGGCTATATACTTGCCCATGGAAGGGATAGTGTGATAGACAGACCTTCCCAAGAAGGACAACATGACTAAGTTGGGACAAATTCCAGTAATAGGATGGGAAATATGGAAGAAAAGGAACCGACCGATTCATCCATCTAGGATGATAGTCGGAGTCCAATCACCTTGTGGAAGTAAGCCTAGATAGATAGAGGTGCATAATATACACAATTGAGTCAAACACAACCCTTTTCCCGCCCAACACAAGGGAAAACCAAGAGAAAAATTGTGATTGAGAACTTGACCTCATCAAGCCACAGGGCTTGGCGTCATTGCTAGGAATTGAGTGGGTGAGTTTCTAGCCATACAAGTCTTACAAACTAGCTGCCCCACGATCCAAGAAGTGGAGGCGCAGGCAGTGTTACATGGAGTAAAATTGGCAAAGTAGATGCAATCCCAAAACATCATGTGGAGACAGATTCATCAGTAGTAGCAACATCACTAAAATGCCCCAAATCCAAGTGCCATTGGCACTTGGTGCCTTATCATTAATTTTCATAATGTTCAGCTAAATTGATGAACAGGTGTTAATTCTTGTGATAAAGCCCTGGCCGGTAGAAACAAGGAAGGGAAGAGATCAAATAATATTTTAACTAATGTACGTGTCTAATTATCTATTTTAGTTGTAATGAGGGCCCGCCCCCTAGGAGAACTGATAAGGAGATACGGCTGATTGCTTGAGCTTGCAGCTGCCGCTGATTGGAGGTAATGTGTGATGGTTGTGGAGATCCATGAACAGAGAGCGACGAGGGGACGTGGGGGGAATGAAGGGCGATTATATCCGTAGATGTCGAATGCGAGGGTTTCTTCCTCGCAGCAGAGCAAGCACTACGGGGCTTATTAGATACAGGAAGAAGGGGAGAATGGAGACGAAGATATTTACCGAGGAGGAGCAAGTAACCGGCTGCTGCTTCGTCTTCTGCTTTTGCATCTGCTTCTGCCCAATGGTAGTAGATAACATGATGATGATGACGATGGCAAGAAGACATGGCTCCAAGTTAGATAACATGTACCCTTGTAGCCCGCTATACATCAAGCTTTTTTTGCTGGCAAGAAGACATGGCTCTAGGTGAAAGTGGAGGAAAACCAAACCAAGCAACAATGGCTGAATGAACACTCAGATCAGAACCGTAAAAATGCTTTCTTTTCTTTCTTCGGAAGAATGAGAAAACGAGTGAATTATGCAGAGGATTGATCAGCCTTTTTTGCAGCAAGGTTGACGCATCAGTATCATTGTAAATCCAAAAGATCGCACATTCATCCAGCTTTCTGGGAATAAGCAGGTTGACTTGACTTCGAATTGGGTGTGTTTGTTTTTCATCGCATATATAGAGAGAATACTAGATAAAATATGGGTATGCATCTTCTCTTCATTGCCTTGATAATAATTGATAGAAGCCTGGCTTTCTCTGTTTGATAAGTAAGCACTAAGAAGGCTTTACCTCCTCTGCAGTGTTAGAGGAAAGAACAGCAAAACAGAAGAGAAGAGGCTGCTGGCCACCATCTCCATCTCAATCAAGACCAGTGTCATCTATCAGGGATGGGGTTCAGCTCAGATTATTGATTGTATTTTGTCACTTCACAGCCGCAAAAAGTAGGCAATAAATGACAGTTGGCTCTGCATTAGAACCAATCCAAGCCTTCCAATGGAAAGTATAACCAGCACACTGAATCTCCGCCAAGGTAATGAACAGTGATTGGTGGGTCTGCTCTCTTTTGCAGAATACGGCATTTCTTCATCCACTTCCATGTTGAGGCAGGACAGATACCCACTGTCATGTCTTTCCTTTTTTTCTTCTCTTCTATAAACTGTCCTAGTCCTAGTCCGTCCATCCCTTCTCGTCCACATATGTATCTTATTATCCTGTCTGACACCCTCCATCTCTCTGCTAATTAATAGGCTAAGAGACTAATTGGCAGCTTCTATGGCAACTTGAAGCAAGTGGGGTTTTGGTCGACTGCACCAAACCTAACTTGTCATTGCTCAGGCAGAGGTCCCCATGCAAGCAAGTTGCCTGTCAGGATGCATGGGACCAGTCCAGCAGAACAAAACTCCCATCTTCGTCGCCTTCTGATTGATTCTCTGGTTTTTAGCTCTGTAAAAGCACAATAAAAAACCCACAAACCCCTACCTTTATGCCTCATCCTCTCCCAATATTTCTCTGGCAGAGTTTTAAGTTTGCACGGGTAGTATCCCTAAGCATGTTCCTTTTTTTTTTTCATTTCAAATTGACAGCATACCTACTGCTACTTGTATGATTAGAAGACCTTTTGGGTGGTTTTTTTGGCTAATTTTACAGTTGGATAGTTATTGAAGAACACGTGAATTTACCCCTCTATTCTACTCTCGCAGGTTAAAGTTTCTCTGACTACCCTTTACTTTATTTTCACGGGATATTTTAATACTAAAGCGGTGGTTGACCTGTCGCTCTCTGGCAGCGACCGGCCGAGTGGTGCACACTTGATCTACACCGCTACACTTTTAATATTGAGCGGTGATCAAGTTCAGAAGGAAGGATGCCTGGTTAAAATTCTGATTAGCCTTCCTCTCTCTCTCCCTCCTTCCACTGGCTTTTGGCTTTTGTTGCTGTTCGCATTTATTCTGTGAATCTGCAGTGGATTATGCAAATATAACAGAATCAGTGGAGTCTGCAGTGGTGGTGGCGATGGTGGGCTTGCATAGAACTCATTATTCCTAGAAGGAGGGTATGGGTTTCAGATTTTGGATAACTTCTAGTGGGGGCCGCTCTCAGCTCTCTTTTTTCATTGGTAGCTTGGCATTACTCATTAATAGACTGTTGTTCCTTGACTTGAGTCCCGTCTTAATTTCTTAAAGCTTAAGCAATATAGAATCATAAATTTTCTTCCTTTACATAAATTGCACCATAAAAATTATATTTTCTTATAAATAAGGCGTGCCCACTTTCCAAACTCATAAGATTTTATGCGGTAGATAAATGGGAAATGCCGCTATTGTTACTGTTCTGCAGGGTAGGGATTGACTTCACTGTTTGATAGTTCTGTCCGCTTTTGGCTTTGAGGGGAGCTATGTATTTATTGCACCAGGATGGAGGATATTTTATTAATTTTTTTATATCATTAATGGTTTTCAGATATTTCCCATGGGGGTGTGGCGGATGGGCCAACTGAGCTCTGCTGGCTGCTGCCTTTTCATCCATGAATAAGAGTCAGGAAATTTCACAAGATGCCAAGCACCCACCCCTCCACCAGTTGAAGCTTGTTGGAGCAACTCTACCAGATCTCCATTAAAAGTCCTTCCTTCTCAGGCCTTCGCTTGGTTTCTCGGATTCTTCATGAAAGTGAACACTGTTAGACGTTCCTCTGTCATATTCTTCTTCTGCTCTGCTCTGCTCTAGCCCATTTGCCCTGAATTGTCCCCTTGTTTATTTGAGTTATATATTTAGATTCCTGGCCTTCTGTGAACCCACTGTCTGCAGTGACTTTTGGAAACCACTTTGAATTTCACTCCCCCCCCCCCCCCCCCCCCCCCCGAGCGAGCATTTTTAGCGCAGTCCAAGGCTAGATGACCGTAGATGAAGATGGAAATAGCTCTTTGTGGACTAGAGAGCAGGACAAGGCATTTGAGAATGCGCTGGCCACTCACCCAGAGGACAGTCTGGACTTATGGGAGAGGATAGCTGCTGAAGTTCCTGGGAAGACCCCGGAAGAGATTAAGCATCACTACGAACTATTAGTCGATGATGTTCATAGCATAGAATCAGGCTGTATCCCCCTCCCTCCTTATAACTCTCCAGCTCCTGATGGTTTGTCAAGCCCCGAAGGCGGCGAGGTCAGCACAGGAAAGAAGGGTGGCAGCAGCTCCGGGAGCCTCAACGGCTGTGAGTCTGTCCCTGCTAATGGAGGGAAGCCCTCCAGGTCTGAACAAGAGCGCCGCAAAGGAATCGCTTGGACCGAAGAGGAACACAGGTGAATGGATCACTTTAACTTTATATGCTTTTCAACCTTTTCCCTTATTTTATTGCTACCCAGTTGGATGGATTGGAAATTTGTTGTGAATTTGATTAGTATACGGCTGCTTGGTGGTTTGATTATAACTCAGCTTTCCATTTTTGGTTCATGTTGTATCCAGAAATAGACATATTATCCTCTTCTCTGTGACAAGCTGCTGCAGTTAGATGAGTAGCTACTCATGTAGGACAACTTAAATAGGGCCTTTCAACTATATCTCTGAGTTCTGCCTACAAACTTTGAGATTCCACATGAGGCAGTTGTGTCTAAAATCTGAAAGCTCACTCTTTTTTTCAGTACTGGTCTGATTTGGATGTTGGTTAGGCCTTATTTTGTCAGTTTTCTAGTATTAATTTTTGATACCTTCTCTCGAGGGACAGGTTGTTCCTTCTTGGCTTAGACAAGTATGGGAAGGGAGACTGGAGAAGCATTTCCCGCAACTTCGTGGTAACAAGAACACCCACCCAGGTAGCCAGCCATGCTCAGAAGTACTTCATTAGACTAAATTCGGTCAATAAAGATAGGAGGAGGTCGAGTATTCACGACATCACGAGTGTGGAAACAGGAGAGATCTCAGCATCCCAGGGGCCAATCACCGGTCAAGGAAGCAGTCCATCTGCAGTTGTATCTGCTCCTGGAAAATCCAGTAAGCAGCAGCAGCAGCCCTCTCAGCCACGGGCGGCATCTGCAGGTCTCGGAACCTATGGCGGCGCTGCCATGGGACAGTCCATGGCGATCGGGACTCCTGTAAATCACCCGGCTCCAATGGGCTACATCAGTTCCATGGGGTTCCCAATGCCACCTGCTTCAGCTCAAAGGTGATATTTTCACTCTTACAAGAAACTGAAACAGATTTTGGGAGAGAGATGCATAATAAAGTCTATGATTGCTTTAGAAGTGAGTAAAATTTTGCCTGGAAATCTAGCTGCTACATCTCCTGGATATGATTTATATGCATGATGTACTGTAGACTACTGCTTTTAGGGTGCTAGTTAAATTCTTTTTTCTTCCATTTCCATACTAGTTCGGCCATTCTGTGAGCATCAGCAACGGAGTTTTGTGGGTGGTGATTGATGACGCATCAAGAATCATATTATCCTGTGTTCAGAATACAATTTCTGGAAGATCAACATGCTAACAGTGACAGTACAGTTACCAATTTATATGGGGGATTTTTGGGTTGCCCATGTCATAGAAGAACCTTAGTGATGCAGTAACACAGATATACATCTCCTCTTTCCTTGCAAACAAACTCATCTCTGCTGTCTCTCGCAGCACCAATAGCTATTTTAAACTGAGTTCGAATCTTTAGCATTATAAGTGGAGAAAGAAGCAGATCGACACACTACACAGCGGCAGCAGATGAAAGAAAAACAGAGTTGAGGTTAGCCATCTATCCCATGATTTTGCAGGAGTTCTTGGAACAAGAAAACTAGCTCCTATGGATCCAATGGATAATGTAAGGCATCAATTCGACAAAGATTTACTAGCTATAAGAGGCATAAGTTCAACAGTAAATCAGTGAACAGTATCATCCTCTGCATCATGAATAAAACCTCTTATTTCGATCATTGGCATCTTTTAGCAATTAAACTGTAAAACCATGGAAATACTATATTGTCCATTGTGAACTTGAGTGAACTTCCAGCGTTAGGACATGCCTTTTTTTTTCCATTACTAATAATCTTGGACATGTGGAAGGAAGACGGCCGTAGGAGGAGAAGACCTTGACCGGAGAGAGTAAGTAAGCTTACCAAGCCATAGACGGGGAGGCTTGGTGCAGACCATAAAGAGACAACAAACGGAGCCCCAGGTGGAAGAGAAACCTAGGGAAGGTTGATATAATCTTCTTTTCTAGCCACCATAAAGAAAAGAAGCATTACTGATGAATGAAATGAAATTCCCAATTCCCAATTCCCAGCCATGACAAAAGTTAAGAGGTAGCCAACAACCATCTTAGAGATAGATGGGTGCAAAAATCCCGGCAAAATCCATGCCTTCCATTTGATTGATACCCTTAGTAATCAAACAATACCTATAGTGTGGGCGGTTAGATGCTTGATCTTGAAAATCCACCTACACTTAATAATAGATCATTTGCCACCCGGGAGGAACTGAATGGTCCAAGTGATATTTGCATGAATTTCTTCTTCGATCATGAGAGCAGGTGTAGGAGTATTAATTTAGACCCGAGGTCCAATCCAACAGTACATATTCGAAATTCGGGTTGGTAAAGGTTTGGGTGACTTTTGAGTTTATTAATATTCAGGTCGTGTTTATGTTTCCGGGATACAAATTTAAATTTGAGATTCTCGTTTTATATTTTTTAAGTTCGATCCCATTGCACAAATTCGAGACGAGTTCAAATTTCCTAAACTCGAGCTAATATCGGGTTCGAGCAGTAAGAAATCCAACCCCACCCAATATTTCAACTCCGCGTGATGTTGCTCATCAACATAGTAAAATGTTGTATTTTATGCGGGAAAATGTGCTAAATCTAAGCATATGTGCTCATCAACACTGGGGTGTAGGGGTCCTGTAGTATAACATGTTATCATGGGCACATAAGTTTGTACTTAAAAGAAAGACCCATAATTTATATTCTTAATACAATTTGTTTCTTTCCGTTTTTTAAAGGGTTGTGTAACCCTAAAAAATATGTTAAAAATCTCTATGTTATATTTACTATGCTTTTTTAAAATAAAAAATTAAATCATTTATACTAAAAATCCAAGTTCAACGGCTAAATTAGATTGAATAGCAGTAAAAAATCGAATTGAATTAAAAAATTAATTTGAACAAAAATTCGAAAAGAACGAAAATAAATGAAATTATATTATCAATTAAGAATAAAAAAATAATCAATTAAAAATAGATTAAATTAGGTTTCATCCCATTAATAAAGAGAGAGAATTTTTCAAGTATTCTAAAAAATGATAAAAATAAAATTATTGATCCTAAATTCAATAAAATAAATTAAAATATTTTTAGAAAAATAAATTAAATTTACTAATCAATTGAAATGGATGTAAATCGATCAAATAAAATATAAAATCGATCGAATAAACTAATTTTTTTACTAAAAACTAATTTAAACAGTACGAATCGGTAAATGAAGAATAGTAATGCACGAGCACGAGTCGTTTCCACCCGATTTATTTGATCCGAACACGACTAACAATGTCATTTCAACCGACATACTAGTCAAAATTCTAATTATATGTCCCTATAAAAAAATTAATATAAAATCGACTATTGGTGCATGGGCTGATGGTTCTATGACCCCTGTCATCCCATATAAAGAGTGGGCGCACTTTTATTAGAATTTCACTATAATTATCTCTAAAAGTTATTTTGCTTCGTTTTATAGTAATATCATTAATAGAGCTTTTAACTTTTAATTCCTACCACCAAAAATCAGTATTTTAATTCAACCAATATGACTGCCCCACATCCTCTTTAAAATTATTTTTTACACATCCGACAACCAAATATAGTTAAGAAAAATTCCACTAACTATTCATTACTTGTTTTATCCAGAACACTAGACATGTGAGCTTCACGGCTGCACTACGTTTCTAAAGTTCTATTTTTTCAGCTTTAATTAAGCTTGATATGTCTTAAATTGTGGTAAATATCGGCCATAATTTGAGATTCCATTTGAACCAAATAACTTCTAAGGAAGCCAACTTCCATTCCTCACACACTTAACCAAATAATACATAAGGAGCCAACTTACATTCCTCACACACTTAACCAAATAACACATAAGGATCCAATTACATTCCTCACACACTTAGTCGTACTATGACCTAATTTTTAGTAAAAGGGTCCAATAACAACCCGACACATATTTTAATTATTATAATAATAGATAATTTCATAAAATTAGTACTTACAAAATCAAAATTTATAATAAAACATTTATAATTTTTAGCGAAAATTAAAAATTTTCTTTTTTTAATAATAGTATGCTAAAATAAAAAAAATTTTGAAATATAATATTAAAATTTTGTACACGTGTTTTGAGATCTATATATCAAACAACACTAGTGATGATCCCACACACACTCAATTAATGAGTTCACTAGTGTCAGAAACTGTGCCTCCATGTGTGAGCTTCGCACATGTTACACGTCATATGATTAATTAGATTTGTTGATATAACCTCCCACTCAGCATCTAAGTTATTTGTTGACTCGTTAATTAGTCACGTGACAACCTTCCATTGGTCGCTCTCTCCTACGTGGTTTGTTTACTGATTAATTATGACACGTGACGTTCTCTAATTAACTTATTTAAATTCATCAGTTTTCCCTACTCACGGACTGTGTCACTGCCATGTGTCATACTCTAATTGGTTGTAGCTACCAACGTGACTTTTTCATGTGTCGACTTATAATTGGTCGATCGTTCTCAAATATCCTAATTGGTAGCTAACTTTGTAATTTTGCCACGTGTCAGTCTTTAATTGGTCAGCTTAGCTGATGGGGATTCTCTTAAATTGATTGTGGACTAAACACGTATCATGTTCCCATTGGTCAATTTTCAATAACGTTAATTTTTCTTCGTTTCACTGTTGACTAGTAACTGGGCACGCTTCGCCATGTGTCATGCACTGATTGATTATATGTGCTAATTGGGCGCTGACCTGGCAGGCGGTCCGTTGATCGGCTGTACTGTTGGCCGGTTCTATTGTATTGGGTTCGGTAACCCAAAATCAAAAATCGGTTGGTTCAAACCCGATTCGACCGGTTTTCTAAAAATTAAAAATTAAAAAATTTTAAATTAATTTTCTATATTTTGGTAAATTCAATTTCCCAAATTAATATTTTTAAGTTAACTATAAAAATAAATATTTGAATTGGTTATTCAATCCGGTTCAAGTACCGTTCTCACATTAAATTTGGTTCATAATTCATTTCCATTATTTTTTTATCTTCATTAAACACTTGAGATTTTTCAATTCTCGTTTTAATTTTTTATTTACCAATTCCGTTTCAATTTAAACTACGATTTTCTCTTAAATTTTTCCAATTCTCATTTACAAGTACTTATTTTGAGAGTACATGGTTTACACATATAATATATGTTAGAAAAATGGAAACTAATAACGAGTTTAAGTCACTCATCTTATTAATAAAAAAAAAGAATTCACAAGTAATTATTTGTGAATAATATATAATAATGACATAAATTAATATATTCACGATGAGTAATAATAAATCATCATAGATAATGAATTTTTGAAAATATCTCGTAATGGGATTTGTTGATCGTTAAAGATAGTCTTAAAAAAGAATTATAAAATTTCGTATTAACCATTTCGAATATTAATAGCGTTGATGTCATTAACAACTAGAAAATTAATATATTTACACTAAATAAGTATTCTTTACCCCTAACTCAATATATTTTTCAGATATTAGAGAAAAAATCGAGTGGGAGAATAAGATACTCGAACGTTGAAATACATATGCAACCGAAAAGGATATCAAGGTAAAGATACTCGAATATAATTAAATAAAAAATTTTACTTTCATATTAAATTTTTTCTATAATTTTAAATGTTTGTAAATATGTTAATTATATTTATAAAAAAAATAATTTTTTATTAAAAATATATTTATATTATAGAATGAGCATTCTCTAATTTCCCATAGCTACTACTTTTATAGTATTGAGTTATATAACAAATTTTTATTGAACACGATCCGGAAAATTAGTGAGGATCGTTGCTTAGAATTTTAAAATTAATTGTGTTTAACTTGAAGTACTATAATAATAAGTGATGTTATGAGAAATTTTTTTACCAAGTACGTGAACAAAAATAAAACACACTTAAAAAACTCATATTAATATGTAAGATCATCATCAATAATAAATATTTTATAAGTTTTTATAAAAACTAACTTATTCTATTATATGTGATTTGAATATGAATTAAGTGGAAGTTGGAGAAGTATGTGAAATTATGATTCGACCATAAGGCAAGTGGATGAAATTGTAAATAACTACTTAGGAAAGGGATGAACTGGTATAGTGATAGTTGTCACTACCCTTAAAAAGTGGTAATGTGATATATGAGCCAGTAGAGTCATTCTAAGTAGAATACCAAGATTTAATTAGTATGAGATGATTAAGTTAAAAATTCAAATATTATTTATGTGTAAGTCTATATAATTGATAAAATTATAAAAATATTTTATTGGTACTATTTATATAAATAAAATATAATTTTTTTGGGAATTATTTGCTCAAATTTTAAAAGTTAAACTTGTTTGACTTCTATTAGTACTAAAATTTATGAACTACAATTTGAAGGGTTGATGTTCTTAGATTATTAGTTAAGTAAAAATAACAAGGAAAGGGAGGATAAGATTAAAAACATGGGGCAACTTTTAGGTATCAATAATGACTCAATTATTGGGAAAGTGGTGCTTCTCATTTATATATACAATTGATTAATTAATCATTCACTCTCTCAAGGCCCCTTCTTCAATACTAATGTCTCTGATCCTTTTTTTAATATGATATAATAATTAATATGAAAATTGTTGTATTATAAATATTTTATTTAACTCAATTTATATATTATTTGTTTATTAATATTTTAATTAAAAATTATATGTAATTTGAATTATTAATAAAAAAATTATAAATTAAAATAAATGAAATATTTATTATTCATAATTTAGAATTTCATATTAATATTATTTTATTTGGTAGAATTTTTAGAATAAATTGAAACATTACAACATAAATATATTTGACTAATTATTTAATCATTCACATTTTAATAAATATTCTATAATTTGTTAAATTATGTATAGCATTCAAATTTACAAAACCTTGTAACTTTTATATTTTTAATATTTTGTAATAAATTTGTAATTATTTTATTACAATAAATTTAAAACATTACTATAAAATCCATAAATTAAGAGTTCATTTTAATTGTTTTCACTTTAATTTATAAGATTAATAAAATAGATTTTTAAATGCAGAAAAAAATCATATAAAATTTTTTAATATGATTTAATATTACAAGTATTCTTGTCAATTTATAATAAGTGGATGAAGTCACATGAACAACTCCATTAGTCACACTTGCATTTTTTAAAGTCAATCAAAGGGATAGACACAAGTGTTACATTACTTAAATGTTAAAAAAGATAATACTCGTTTTCACTTTTAGATAATAAAGCCAACACTTTTCATTCTCTTAGTCACATGTAATACACCAAATTCACGCACATTGTACATTTACATGCACTAGCAAGCAAGAATGAGCCCAACAGCTATTTTTTTCAATGTCTAATGGGCATGCATGGATTTCAGTGGCTCAAGACACGTAAGAGACCATATTATATTATACTTGGCCTTTCTTCTTTCCTTGTTGACAATAAGACTATTATTTGTACTTACTTTCTATAAAAAAAAAGGCTATAATATGTGTACAGTGCATATACCTTTATAGCTATATGGACCACTATATATATATACATATGTATACGTCATTTACCTTAAGAATATTGGACTAATATATATTGTGCAAACGGATCTTTGTAATGTACTAGGAATTTTCTCACGTTCGCTCCAAAAACGAAGGCCCAAATTTGAAAACATAAACCCTAGGAAAAAGGGTATAAAGGGAAAGTTGACAAAACGACAATTGAAAAGTGAGGCAATTAAGGTTTTTTTTGTAAAAAAATAATAAAAAATTAGCATAATATACCTCCTCATGATTTTAAAAATAATTACATATAATTATAAGAATATAAATATATAAAAATTTTCCCGACAAATTATTTGGATTAATAATTCTTAAAATATTTAGCGACAAAGCCTCCACATCGCTCTCGATAATTCCAAACTTGACCCCACTACCGTCTCCCGGCCCTTTTCTTTCCAATACAATACTAACTTTCAGCTTTGTTCTATTTCTCTTCTTCTTCTCCGGTCTCCACTCACCGCACCTTTGCCTTCACCTTCACCATCACCACCACTACCATTTAAATACCGTCTACCTCTCCCTCCCTCAAAAGTCACAAGAGGCTCCCTCTCTTGTGCTTATCCCTTCCACTGTAAACTTTCTTCCCATTAACTAACTTCATAGGAAATGTTGGTCGCTTCAGCTACTATGGTACTCTCGCTGGCATTGACGGTGCTTCCGCTGGTTGTGGTGCTCTATCTCCACCACCCAGCCGCCGCTGCGGCACCCGCCACCAGGTCATACCCTGACTTTCAGCACATGAACGTCAAGGAAACCATAGCTGGCACCAGAGTCCTCCTTCCTAAGATATCGGAGTACCGTGACTTCAACAAGCACCAGCACACGGAAAACATCGGCGGCGATGGCCGTAATTATAAGTTGAATCTCTTCCACAGGGACATGATCGTTCCTTCTCGTCACCGTCAGGGCCTCAGAGACCGTCACCTTCGCCTCCTCGAGCGGCTGAGGAGGGACTCCGCCAGGGCCTCCAGCCTCATCCACCAGCTGTCCGGCAACATGTCCTCCTCCGCCGCGACGGCCGCCAGATACCAGGCCGAAGACATAGGTTCGGACGTGGTGTCTGGATTGGACCAGGGGAGCGGCGAGTACTTTGTCAGGATCGGACTCGGGAGCCCCCCGAGGAGCCAGTACATGGTGATAGACACCGGCAGCGACATCGTGTGGGTCCAGTGCCAGCCATGCAGACAATGCTACCGCCAGTCCGACCCTGTCTTCGATCCCTCCGACTCTGCCTCATTCTACGGCGTCTCCTGTGGCTCGTCCGTCTGCGACCGTGTCGACAACGCCGCCTGCACCTCCGGCCGCTGCCACTACGAGGTCTCCTACGGCGACGGCTCCTACACGAAGGGCACCCTCGCCATGGAGACCCTGACGTTCGGCCAGGCGGTGGTCCGCAACGTGGCCATCGGCTGTGGCCACATGAACCGTGGGATGTTCATCGGGGCGGCCGGACTTCTAGGCCTCGGCGGTGGATCACTCTCTTTCGTGGGCCAGCTAGGTGGCCAGACGGGCGGAGCGTTCAGCTACTGCCTGGTCAGCCGGGGTACCGACTCTTCCGGGTCGCTCGAGTTCGGCCGAGGGGCCATGCCGGTAGGCGCCGCCTGGGTGCCGCTTGTTCGGAATCCCCGATATCCTAGCTTCTACTACATCAACCTCATCGGCCTCGGGGTCGGCGGCATCAAGGTGGCCGTACCTGAGGCCGTCTTCCGCCTTGATGAGGTGAGCGGCGGCGGAGGGGTGGTGATGGACACCGGAACAGCCGTGTCCCGGTTCCCAGGCCAGGCCTACGATGCCTTCCGCGACGCCTTTCTGGCCCAGACAACCAACCTCCCGAGGGCCGGCCCAGTTTCCATCTTCGACACCTGCTACAACCTCTTCGGCTTCATCACCGTCAGGGTCCCCACCGTTTCATTCTACTTCTCAGGCGGGCAGATACTGACGCTTCCGGCCAGGAACTTCCTGATTCCGGTGGACGACGAGGGGACCTTTTGCCTCGCGTTCACCCCGTCAGGGACAGAGCTGTCGATAATAGGAAACATTCAACAGGAAGGGATACAAATCTCAGTGGACGGAGCCAACGGGTTCATCGGGTTCGGCCCTAGCGTGTGTTAAGAAGGGGATAATGTTGGTGGAATTTTGGTAGATCTTATGATTCTAAAGATGGTATATTCCACGAGAAACAAAGGGTTTTTTTAGGTCTTTTTAGGGTCATTATGTATTATTAGTATATATTATGAAATGATGCTACTCCTAGCAGCAGCTCCATACGGTGGTGGCTGCTCTGTTCATCCGTTTGGCTTGTAGACGAGCTAAGCTGTACAAGTATGAATACCCAAAAGAAAAATATATGAGAAAGGGACGATGATAAAGGCGGTCAAGTCAAATATTCCCTCAGCAAGATCGAGGTCGAGGGAGAGCGGTCTTCAAGAAAAAAGGGTGAAGAGAAAAAGGAGAAGAGCAAAGCTGTAAATGCATCAATTTACCGCAAATGATAAGCCATCCAATTTCATCATTATGTAAACTAACCATTTCTCTGTTTGGAGTTCAATGTCACAAGGCAATGCTTCAGTGTTTTCTGTTAGTGTTTGTGGGGCAGTGAGAGTGTGAGTTTGTGCATCTGCTGGCCCGTTTTTTACTGTAACCTTGAACTGGGAGTGAATTCAAGTGATCACTTTTGCAAAGTGGCCTGCTTTTTTTTTTTTCTGCCTTCACTGACTGACAACTGGTTTGGCTTTTGCCCTTTTTTGGAGTTGGAGATGTGAATGAGGCTAGAAAAGAGAGAATAATGCAGGCACAGTGGCTTGGTTTGATATCGCTAGCTTAGCGATCCATGTAGAAAGAATGGTAACTTATCAAAATAACATACCACTGTTCCCTTTTTCTCATCATGCACTTCTCTTTACTGGGTTGTTGGGTCCCCTGTGGCCTACAAAAGTTGGATTTTTTTCGGGTGAAATCATCAACCAATGTAGGGGAATCGGATAAAGCAAAGGTTGCAAATCTGAAAATTTCGGTTGGGTAGGATCCCCTGGGTGTTGGTGGGGGAATATACATCCAGACTTTTTCCCCCTGTCAGTCTTTCAGAACTCAAATAATAGGAGGAGAACTAAGGCTAAAGCAAAATAAATTATATGAGAAAAAAAATACATATAAGTTTATAATAACACTAAACTAGAAAAAAAATATAATAATATCAAAGTTTAATATGAATCAAATCAAGAATATATTGCATATACTATTTCAAATAATATATTAACTGTATAATATAATACCACAATACTCACATTCAATATAAATATAAGATTACACAAATATTCATATGGAAAAAATAAATACTAATATTTTATATCTCATCTTGGAAATGTTTATCTTGGAAAATATAAATTAATATACAAATGAGCACTTTTTTTTAATATCTCACTCTCAATATTTCAATACTCTCCAAAAACCAAGTAAACACTACCAATTTTATATATCATCTTGGAAATGATCATCTTGGAAAATGTAAATCCATACATAAATGAATTGTTTTTATATTTTATCTAAATATAATATTTTAAAACTAAAAGTAAATAACAATTTTAATATCATATTTATAATGAACATTAAGCCACATGAAAGGTTTTTCTAGGATAATAGTTTCTTTTGCTCAATTCTAGGATAATATAAATGACTCATTTTGTATATCTCACCAAATATAATATCTCTAGGAGTTAGGAAGACCAAAAAATCAACCACCTTTATATATATATATATCATATCACATAAAATGTTAATTTTGAAAAATATAAATATAAAAAATTAGAATATTTTATATTTCACAAATATAATATCTCAATAAAAATAAAATAAATAATATTATTATATATATTATTTTTATAAACTATATATAATAGAGTTATTTTTTATATATTATTAATATGAGAATATATATAATGAATAATTATTATATATGTATAACAATTATCTATTTTATTAATTTATAATTATATTCTCAATCCACCAAAATCATATTTACCCACTACTTAAATTATAATTTCAAACTTATTTTAATAACTATATATAGTTATTTTAATATTAAACACATGAAAATAATTTACCTGAATTTAATATTTTTTTAATACTTATAAATAATACGAATTGAATTTTTAGTATAAGTAGGTACCGATATAATACTATTAACTCTTATAATATTTGATAATGTATTTTTTTACTCATAATAAGTCGAGCTTTTATAATTTATAATTAATATTAAAATTTATAAAACTATAATAATTATTTATTTTATCTAATATGTATTTATATTCTCAACCATTAAAATATAATATATTAATATTTGAAAAGATTAAGTAAAAATTATTTATTTTATATCTATATATAGCTAAATGAGTATCTATATATATATATATAATGAAAATAGTGAATAAAATATAATTATAATATCAAATATAATATAAATTAAATTATAAATATATAAATTATTTTAACTATTTAAAATAATATATCAACGCTCCAACATGATATCTCCTTATTTCCTTTCAAAATTAACATTAAATTAAATAAAATGTTTATATTTTTAAATATAGATTAATAAATAAATGAACTATTTTGTAAATGTAATGGTGATAATATCATGATATAAGATAAATTAAATAAAATATAACAAATATTATAATTATTAAAAAAAATATTAATTACGTGATATAATATTTCTATGGCCTCAAAATAAGTATAAAATCACACTAAATTTCATTTTGAAAGATATAAATTCATATACAAATGAGCAATTTTTTAATATATAATAATTTATATATAATTTTTTTGATATTATAATTTATATATAATTTTATATGATATAAAGTAAATGCACTTCTTAACTTGATTAATTTTTATCCACTGGCAATAATTTATTTGATGAAACATAAAAAATGATATGATATCTTTATATGAAATCATTAAATATTAAAAAATATGATATAAATGCACAAATTTATTTATAATTTTATAAATTTGTAATTTAGCCTACATTTCCTCGCCAGATTCTGTGGGTGGCGGCTGATTTTCAACCCTAGCCTTGCCCTTACCGTTCAGCTACGTTCCGCTTCCATACTAGCTGATAATCTGTCCTTACTTGTCTATCCCCTGTCTATTAGTATCCTATTCCCTTTCTCCCTGTCTACCCCCTACACATTAATCTCTATCAATTACCCTGCATTGAGAATGGCAATGACTCTTGTGATCTGACGGTGTGCTGAAGCTGCCTCTTGTATATGACGATTTCCTGGAGTCGAATTCATTTTCCGTTGTATGTTTGCCTAACATAAATGACTTTGATGCAGGATTGTGCTGTGAAAAGATTGATATGGCTATGTCGTTGAAGTTGCCTGCTTGCTTCCTGCAGCTCAAGAAATCCGATACCTTTTCCCCTCTACTACGTCCTCGCAGAGCGTCATTTGCTTCCGCACGTAGATTTCAGACAATGGCTGTTGTCAACACCGTTTCCACCGTCGGTCTCTCCGAGACGTTTACCCGGCTCAAGGAACAAGGCAAAGTAAGCATTTTAAGCCTATCTGTGGTTAATGTTTTTTTATCCACCGGGTTTGGTGTTAGGGAATTCAGTCTTTTTGTTGGCAAATCAATTTGATCTCGGGGACATCCTTTCAACCCAATATATGGGGTCAATATGAGTCAAGTGCAGAAAAAGGTTCTGGGTTGGTAAGGAAGAAAAGTAAGATCTATTCGCTTCTAATTAGGCTGTTCCCGAACAAAAGCAGCTGTTTTTCCCTCGATGATTGAAGATAGTTCACTGGCCATATGTCTTGATCCGGTCTTTGGTGGAATATCTGCCTTAGATTGCTGGCATTGGAAGTAGTTGACAAATACATTAGGGGTTCATCCAATATGGATATCCTTCTTCAATGAGAATTGCTGGCTTGGTTAAACTTTCAAAGCTCTAGTTCTTCTGTATCATAGAGATATTCTGAATAACCTACCTTCATGTAAAGGTTGCACTCATCCCTTACATAACAGCTGGTGATCCCGACCTTTCAACAACCGCCCAAGCCTTAAAGGTGCTTGATTCATGTGGATCAGATATTATTGAACTAGGAGTCCCATATTCTGATCCTCTTGCAGATGGTCCTGTTATCCAGGTTTGATATGATGGCTATTTGATCCATTATTTAAATGGTTCGTTGTGTCCTTTTCAATTATATCCCTCTCATGCTATTTTCCCTCAGGCTGCAGCCACCCGATCTTTGGCCAGGGGAACTAATTTTGATGCAATTATCAAAATGTTGGAGAAGGTACAACTTGTGGCTGTTTTCTAGCTTGATGAGACTGATGAATGAGTAATATATTATCTATAAACATTCAGTTAAATGCTTGCAATGTCTGAAGTTCACATCTCTGTTTTGATTAGATGAGACCTTTGTACTTTTGGTTGATGGTGTGTTCTCTGACAAAAACTTCATGCGCCCTTAATATGCACATAAATACCTCTTTCCCATTCACCTAGTATGTCTATCCAAAAATTTCCACTGCATTAGAAATATTGACTATTACTATCAAAGTACCTCTTCAAACTCTAGGTTGTTTACTGATGCTGAGAAGGATGATAGGTTGCATTCTGTCACGCTGTTGTGTCTACATTATGAGCAAACCTTTGTTCTTTTGGTTGAACAGGTAGCTCCAGAGTTATCTTGCCCCATTGCCCTATTTTCATATTACAACCCGATATTGAAGCGTGGAGTTGAAAAGTTCATGTCCACCATCAATGATGCTGGGGTACATGGTAATGCATCAGTTTCTAATTGATTTTTTCTTAAGCCATGCAACATATTTGATTCATTTATGGTTTTTCTGGACAAGGTTTCTGTTGGCCGAGCAAGATGGTTGCTAGTTGATACTTCTGTATTTATAAGTTTGCAATTTTACCATACCATACAATGGTACGATTGGCTCTTAGGTATAGATAGTCTTTAATTCCCCACTTATTGACAGGGCTTGTAGTTCCAGATGTTCCCCTAGAAGAAACTGAAATTTTGAGAAAGGAAGCTATCAAATACAAGATTGAACTGGTACTTCTTCCTAGGATATGCTCATAATGCTTCATTCCTTTCTCTTATCAAACATGATGTAATATACAATGAGTTTATGTTGTATCCAGTCAAGCAAACTTTTTCTTCTGATATAACTCAGGTTCTGCTCACAACTCCTACTACTCCTGTCAGCAGGATGAAACAGATAGTTGAAGCATCAGAAGGATTTGTATATCTTGTAAGACCATCCTGTCATATTTTGCTCCCTCCAGTGATTCTTCTTTAGTTCCTATATTACAAGGGAAATCTCAATTTTGTTCGGTAACAGGTCAGCTCAGTTGGAGTTACAGGTGCCAGGACATCAGTGAGTGACCGAGTGCAGAGTCTCCTCCATGACATCAAGGAGGTATATCCGCCAACCAATGATTTATTGGGAAAATGTAAGGGAAAAGGAGCACTTAATCATCTGTTTTTCTTTATAGGCAACAACCAAACCTGTGGCAGTGGGCTTTGGTATCTCAAAACCTGAGCATGCAAAGCAGGTCAGCAGTTCATGGATGGATCACCTTGGTTATTAAAAGAACTAATGCTTCTAGCTCATTGACTAAGTGCATGTTTTGGCTCCGAGCAGGTGGCAAACTGGGGAGCTGATGGTGTGATAGTGGGCAGTGCAATGGTGAAGCTGTTGGGTGATGCGAAATCTCCTGAAGAGGGGCTAGAGAAGCTGGAGAGTTTCACTAGATCATTGAAATCTGCCCTGCCTTAAGTATGTTCCCATGTGTTCCTTATCATATCCCGGAGGTCCGACTTTTCAAGCTTGCTTTCTGAAGGGTGAATGATGATGTTGTCATCTTGGAAATTTCATTTCCTTGTCATGTAGTTTGATCTTAATAATTTGTTGGTACAAAAATTTGGGATAAAATATATCTTTGATTTAAAAAGGTTGTTTTTCCTGTCTATTTGTATAATATCTCTAATAACTACATCTAAATGTCAAAATTTGAATATTATTAAAAAATACATATATATATTTTAAAATAAGAAGAAAAAAATTTCAAACAAATAGATGGAACAGGTGAACTGCCGCTCATCCTCCCAACCAATAGAAACCTCACCAGGGCCCCAAACAGCTCTGACAGGGTTGTCGGAGTACTCTGCCACCTCAACACATTAAAGATGAGGCTCGAGAGGCCAGTGGATGTCTCCTCCCCTTGGATGGTGGGGGCCATGGACCCATGGGCAGTCCTCCCCTTATTATGTCTGTTTTTTTTCTTTCTTTTTTGTTTTTAAAATAGTTTAAATATTATAATATTTTATATCAATTTCTAATTTGTTAATGATGTCATCAATATTTTATATCATTTGACTCATATTAAAAATCACGAAATAAAATTTTGAATGTTTTGGTCCTAATTATAATATAATAGAAATAATTATACTAACAAAGTAATTTATCCAAATTAAAATTGATTATCAGGTCAGGAACTGCCATGTCGAGAACCGATCTAGAGTCTTCCAATACTGAGGGTCTGAACCGTAAACGTGGAAATTTCTTTCTATAAACTAATACAATTTGAACCAATAACGTGGGTAAAATATAAATTTAATATTCTTTAAATAAAAAATAAATTATTAATACTATAAATTCTTAAAAAATGAATTATTTATATATAATTATAGTAATAGGTTAGAATATTATAGGATGACTTATTTGTGAACGGGAAGATTTAGGATAAATTGGATAAAATGATAAAAGTTTGAGAAAAAAACCAATTCTTTTTTCGTCAACGGTCTAATAGTTTACTCAACGGGTTATAAGCCGTTCCGGTCCAATCTAGGTCCGGTTACACGTGAGGGACCTTCAACCGTCGACCTAACCCAGAATTGTCACGTAAGGTTCGAGCATTTATATCTGTTCCGGTTATATCCCGGTTCTATGGTTTAGAGGTCCAGTTCTGGAGCGAACCCGGTCCAAACAACAATGTCTCAAGGACGGAGGGAGACGGAGAGTGGTGGGGTTGTGGGTTGAAAGCGACAGATCGTAAGTCGTCCGGCTCTGAATCATTTAATACGCGCACCGGAAGGTAAAAACATGGTGTGGGACCCCCTAACTGACCAGACCACCACCGCCAGAGCAACCCAAGGCTCAACTGCCCAGGCAGAGGTCCGACAAGACCCTTGTCCAGGCCCCTCCCTCCCTGCTCTGCTCTGACAGCACCCTATCACCCTCCATAACAGCTTCATGAGTACGCCGTTCGTTCATGGAGGGATAATACCCAACGATGATGACACGATAAACCCAGTCAGACCCAGAAGAACTTGCGCCTTATGGAAGGGTGATGGGATAATGACGCCCAGGCGATTTGCTTATCTTATACTGTCAAGGGTGAAGGGAAATTTTTTCACCAGTGCTTGAGGGATACAGAGGAGAGAGAGGAGACCAGGTGGCGAGGACAGAGGTTTTGCCTTTTTCCTTCTCTCTCTCTCTAAATCTAAAGAAGGGAGGGTATTGTCAATGCTTCTGTCTGTACAAGATTTATGTCTCTGCTATTATGGGACAATGATGTGCTTTCTGTGGCCCAAACTTGCAGAGACCATACATAAGCATGGCGGTTTGACTAACCATATCATGGAGGGAGGTGGGGATCTATGCCCGTTCGTGTTCTCTTCCCTTCTCACAGTAAGAACCAAATTTCAGTTCGAAAAACAGTAACCAAACTGAGATAGAAAATAAAAAAAAGTGTAGGAATCCATCGTCTCACTAGGAAAAATGGCTAAAAAGTAAACAACTTTGAATGGGTCTATCATACATACCCATGCAAGTGATGACAGCGAACATGTTTGAGTGGGATCCGTTAGTGGTGATCTTGAGTTTAGTATATTGACTTTATTTAATGAAATTAAAGCAGAAGCAGAAGCAGATCCAGAGACTTTTGACAGTGCCTTTTTACAGAGAAAATGCAGTACGGACACCTGCAAAAAGAAAGCAGAGTTTATAGCATATGAAAAAAAAGTAAGAGAAAAAGCTTAGAGAAGAAGCTGTCACCCTCCCTCCCCTTTTCCATCCAAGGCTTAAATTAGCCCTCAAGTAGAAGTAGCTTGTCCAATACTGTTTATCAGTAGTAGCAGTGGAGATATCCATGACATGAGAAATTCTGTCCATAAAATAGCCCAAGTCCCTCTCCAGCCTTCAGAATCCCCCCCTTTTGCAGCTCTCCTCTCTTTCTCTCCATCTCTCTCGGGTCTGTCTTTTGTATGCATTGATCTATCTTATGCATAGGGAACTAGACTAAAAGAGAAGTCTTTTGGGTATGGAGAAGAGGGATTTTAAAGAGGGAATTATTAAGCTCGGGATGATCAAGTACTTTTGCTGCTTTGAGCCAAGTCTGGTGGCGGTGAGAGGGAGGAGGAAGATGAGGAGATTTTTCTGGAGAGTCAAAGCTGAGATAAAGAGGCAGATGAAGGATTACTACCTTCACCATCATCATCACCATCACCATCACCATCACCATCATCAACTAAAGAGAAGCAGTTGCTGCTGCTGTAGGTTCAGCTTCCACTATGACTCCTTCAGTTATGCTCTCAACTTCGACAATGAAAACTCCAGTTTCTTCTGCTGAAGACCAGCAAAAAGGCTATCGCCACCCCGACCCTGCTGATGATGATGTGTAGGGGAGTGTACAAGGGCATTTTGAAGCCGTTTGTTTTTCTAGTTCATTAGCACGTCATTTATGTACTTGGAAAAGAAACATGAAATGGAGGAGCTTTTCTACAAAGACTTCTACTTTTACAGCTGGCTCTCCCTTACCCATTCCAGCAAAACTATAGCTATGGCACACATGCAGGTGTGTGCTTGAACAACCAACCCACGACCAAAAAAGGGGGGAAAAGGGAGATGTTCTTACCTGTCAATTCACTGACTCCAACCGAGGCTGAGGCTGCTTTGCTATGATGGGGCTGTATAAAACTTACTCCAGGGTAGCCCCTGACCTGACCTGACCACTCTCAATCTTGTCCTACCCGGGCCACCAAACGGTACATACTTTGACCAGCCAATGCCGGCGGACCCTATGAATGATAAATGTATGAAGTGATAGTCCCTGTGGCTTGTACTGCATACAATATAGTTCTTTATATATATATATATATACAAGTTTATTGATTCTTTTTACACCTACTCCAAATTAGGGTAGGCAAAGGTACACCCTCACTTTTGATAGAAGCCATGGCTGCTTCCTCTCTTACCAACAATCACTTCACTCAATCATGACTTGATCTCCCCTATTTTGTCAGATGTTGCACTGCCTCCGTTTAACTTATTTGGGCTTTGCCTCGGTTAACACATTTGGGCTTTTGGAGTAGATTGTTTGAGTCCAATTTAAATTTAGACAGAAATATCAAATAAGATCACAATTTTTATAGGAAATTTCATACAAGTCCATATTATTTTTTCAGCTCAAATGAAATTATAATATTTTCGTAATAATTTAAATAATATTTTAACATTTACATAATAATTCAAATAAAATTATAAATTTAATTTGGATAAATTATTTTTTCATATAAAAAACTTTTGTGTGGCATAATAATATTCGAATTAATATTAAATGAACTAACAAATGGGCATCTTAGCTATGGTTACTTCATATGTTGTGACACTAACTTAATGATAGTTCATTTGATAAAGTGACATGATAGAAACACCATTACATCTTCAATTAGTTGAATGCTTAGTCATTGAATAACATTAGAGAAATAAAAACAATATGTGAGATAGGACAATGTGAGGAAAGAGAAAGCTACAAATAATATGCAAGATAGGGATGTTACTTATTCTAAATTTATATATTAGATCAAATTCGAATATAGTTAAACATAAATTTAAAATCGATATTATTTATTTGAAAAAATTCGATTTTAAATACTTATATTATAATTAGATTTGATCGTATTAACTCGAGTTTAGGTAAGATTTGTACCCGATTAGAAAATGAAATTCCGACCCTATATATTTAAATATTCTACACTTACATTAGACGAGGTTAGATTAACAAAAAAAATATCCAATTAATCTTATTTTTTAACATATTTATCATAAGTGTATAATGAATTATGAAGAGCCTATTTGATTTTAATTTTTGTTATACCTAAACTAACTAAATGGCCATTCAATTCCTTGAATCCGGTTGACCATGTACACTCACAAATTCACCACCACTTTCACTTTGGGAAAATAGCTTATGGATGTTTTTCGAAAATAGCTTATGTGGAGCATAGGACTAACATTAGAAATTATGCTCATTAATTATTATATTACCCATTAATTTAGATAATTAGAATATTATATTCACTAATTTTGAATGGTGTGTTTCTAAGTTACCTTAGAATCACAAGCCAAGCCAAAGATATATTTGTGCACAGGGTTGGTAGACTCGACTAGAAATCTGTGTTCAAAATAATTTTGGAAATAATAAAAGTGATAAATGAAAATTAACTTTTTTATGCACGTCCTTATAAAAATGTTATGAAAATCATTTTAGTGGGAGAAAATCAAGAAATAATTAGTGATTGATTTGGCTCAATAAACATCAATTAGGGAGCAATTGGTTTAGAAAAATAGTAGAGTTATTGGTTTATTTCATGAAATGAGAACCCTAATTTTTTATAATGGCAAGAGTTAGAGTTGGGGTGGCAATTAATTGACTGCTTGTCCTTTTGGCATAAGTGAACCTGAATTTAATCTAGGGTCTTGTAAAGAGATGAGTACTGAGTTAACATTAATTAAAATATATTATATTAATCAAGTGTATTTAAATATATAATAAAATAATATTTTATTGGATAAATTATTCAGTTATTATTAATTATTTTATTTATTTAAAATAAATAAATTTTTAGATGAAAATTTTAAAAGTACTTGTTAACCTTTTTTCGTCTAAAATTTAAAATTTTTTTAATTAAGTTTTATAATATAATATTTATATTTTAAATATATAATATAATTTATCTAAATTTAGTTGGTAAAAGTATATCATTCTCAAATTTAAATATAATTTTTAAACTTTATTAATAATAAAATTACAATTCAATCAAGTATATTTTTCCTAAACCCGGATTCGTACCATTTATTCTTTAAATCCGGCGGGATCCATTTGGATATGGCTAGCCTGGTACAAGAGAAGAGACCCGCTGGTAGGGTATCCGTCGTCTTGTTTGAACAGGTCACCAAAATTGTGAATAATTTCCTTGCTTCAAGTGTGAAGAGAACTACTCTTTTATATATATATATATATATTTCAAACTCATTATTTAAGCATTATATAAGGTTTTATTTTTAAGGGTATTAGGAGAGGAGTAGAGAGGTCATAGTGTACGAGTACGTGTGGAGAAAGTTGAGACCGTTGTGGAGTTTTTACCAATATTAGGTTTTATCTATACGTCCGAATCCTATTTAAATTGCATACAATTACCTTGTAATTGAATTATTTTTTATTTGATCGACTTCGATTTAAATTAAATTCGAGTTCTGTAATTCGATTCGAATTATTGCATACATACCATTCGAATTAGTATGGAGTAAACGAGTGAAAATAATTATTTTAAAATTATATCACCTTTTTATAATATAATTTTAAATATATACCTTTATATTGGCTATTTATTTTTGTACATATAATTTTATAAATTATATATATATCAAAATTTATAATTAAAAATTATTATTTATATATATAATTTAAATAAATATTTATTTTATATACAACAATACTAATTTATTTACTATAAAAATTTTATTAATTTTATCTACCATAATTGTAATTATATAAAAAATAATTTATGTAAATAAAATAATTTAGTATAATTACTTACAATTAAATAGTACTTTTATTTATAATATTATTACATATAAACTTATTTAAACTAATTATTTTATATAATTAAAAATTGTAAAATTTATGTTTTATAGGCAATAATATCAATTTATTTATATAAAATAATTTATTATAAATAAATTTTTTATTTTTTATACCATAATAATTGTATTTATAGTAAATTAAATAATTTAGTATAATTATTTACAATATATCAAATTAGTATTGAGTAAATATTTTTTATAAGTAAAAAATTATAATTTTATATATAATATATTTTATGTTTAATAATATTAATTTATATACTGCAAATAATTAACTATAATTATATTTTAAAATTTTATTTACAATAATTACTTAGTGGAATAAAATCAATTTGTATAAATTAAATAATTTATAATAATTATATACAATACTATAATGTATCAAGTTATATACTCTACATATTTTATATAATTAAAAAATTATAATTTTACGTAGAATAATATCAATTTATTTACAATAAATAATTTACTATAATTAAAAATTTTAAATTTATGTTCGATAAAATTAATTTATATAAATTAAATAATTTAATATAATTACCTAGAATATAACACATTACAATACAATAAATATTTTCTAAAATTAAAAAATTATAATTTTATTTATAAATTATTTTGTATACGTTAAATAATTTAATATAACTATTTTTATTTTTTTTGTACAATATAAATTACTATAAATATAAATTTTAAGATTTTTTTACATTAATGTCATGTTTTTGTCTTTTTAAGCAAAAATAATTTTATCACAACTAAAATAAATAAACATTTACTGAGCATCAACCCCAATTTTGAAAATGAGATCTACAGATAGATCTCTGTCCCCATTCCATGGACTTGTACCCAAACCCAAATTTAGAATGGGTTCGGGTCAAACATTTATCAGAATAGCTTGGTCACGGTGCAACCATCTAATTTCTTCTTCTTCTTTTTTTTTTTTCCTTTTCATCATTTTATTTTACTTTTTTTTTCATTATCCCTATTTAATTTATTTGATGATAAGGGTGCCCCCGAAAAACAATGTGGTCAGTCATTGCCAAAGAATATCAATTGCCACCAACAAAGTCAGTTGACTAATATATATGAGCTGTGAATAATTAAATTGATGCAGATTATGAGGTGGTGATTTTGGTTAACCATGACTAAAAGACATTACATTGGATTTATCAACTATTGAGCTAAGTGAAACAACACCGAGGTAAGTTGTGGTTATTTAGATGATGTTTATGTTCAACCATGGACGAAAGGATGTTGAGTTATGGTTGAGCATGAGGGTTATGGGTGGGCTAATCATGGCCAATGAAATGCTTTTTTTTTTGCACACAGTGGCCAATGAAATCTGACTAGGGCCAGGAAAGGTCTTCGCTCTAGACCTACTAGGGTTGAGTTGGACCACTGAGGTGTGAGGAGCCCCTTATGACGTGCGTACCAATATACTTAACTAGAGATCCATAGTTGAACAAGGCCACAAGCCTAGTAAGGTTCGTTCCTTTGATGGTAAAAGGGTGGTACCATGGACCAATAGGGCCACCATGGTTGGAAGATGGGATGTGCCTCTTGCAGGCTTATCGATAGATTAATGAGACCCACATGATTGTGAAGAAGATACCATAATCCCAATGCCCTTAATGGTCAGAAGTACAAGTCCATGGTAGGGTCTAACTAGTCTCCAAGCTAATGAGATCCAAATGACCATGAATGAGATACATTGATCAAATGGTCATCATGACATGAAGGGTGGGATGGCATCCTGTCGGACAATTGATGAATTTAATTAAAACCCATTAATCTAACAGGTTAAGTGCCTAATGACGATGAAATGACAGCAAATGGAATACCATGGGTCGGATGACCATCATGCTCCGAATAAGAGATAGACAAGTCCACGGATAGATTTAACTATTTTTTAGAGTGAGGTTGCCATATGTTGGAATGTGGGGCTTGATGAACGGGCGGGTGCCGGTTGTAGTTGCCTTGATAAATAATAAAGAAAATATATTAAATATATATTATTTTACAAGTGTATTATAATGATAAAATTATCCTAAATTTATAATACATGTAAATGCATAAATATTAGGGACATATTTATTCATTTATTCTATTTTATTCGAGTAGAATCGAGTTTTTTTACTAGAGGATATGATTGAATCCGAGATGGTGTAATATGTAGATCTTTTAGTGTAATTTATAGATTTCTTGGTGTAATCTGTAGATCTATTAGTGTAATATTTAGATCTCTTATTACCCCACAAACATAATGGGAGGTCTCGAACATTGAGCTTAAAGCGAATTGTGCCGAATCGGTGTGAAGAGAGACCTTTAGTAAATATATCTGCAATTTGAGCTTCTGTGCCAATGAAGCGAATGTGAAGTTTACCGTGATTGACTCGTTTACAAACGAAGTGATAGTCTATTTCAATGTATTTAGTACAAGCATGAAAAACTAGACTGATATCGAAATAAATTGCTAACATATTATCACACCAGAGAGTTGGCGGAAATGAAGAATGAAAATTGAGTTCTCGAAGTAGTGAATGGATCAAAATGAGTTCAACAATTGCATTTCCGATACTTCTATATTCCGCTTCAGTATTGGAACGGGCAACTCTGCCTGCTTCTTAGCACTCCACGAAATCAAGTTATTTCCAAGAAATACTAAAAACCCACTTATGGAATGCCGATCATCAGAGTTGTCAGCCTAATCGGCATCAGAGAAACAATGGAGATGTGACTGAGTTTTTCCAGAAATATAATCCATGATTGGACGTTCCTCGGAGATAATGTAAAATTCTTTTGGCTGCAGCCCAATAAGTTATTGTGAGCTTGTGCATAAATTGACAGACCTGATTGACAGCATATGAAATGTCTGGTCGAGTCAATATTAAATATTGAAGAGAACCAACGACTTACCTGTAGATTCGAGGGTTATTTAGTAGAGTGCCATCATATAGAGATAGTCTAGATCCGTGAGTTACTGGTGTAGAGACAGGTTTGTAGTCGGTCATTAATGTTTTTGTAAAAATATCATGAATATACTTCCGTTGAGTTAAGATGAGACCTCTAGAATGAGAATGTATCTCAATCCCAAGAAAATGATAAAAGGACCCAAGATCCTTAATAGAAAATTTCTCTTTAATAGCATACACAATAGATATTAGAGGAGCATTAGGTGAGCCAGTAAGAATTATATCATCCACATACATTAGGATTAATATGACAAATTGAGGGGTACGATAGATAAAAGGAGAAGTATCCGCAACAGAAACTTCAAAACCAAGTGTTAACAAGAACGTACTCAGTCGGAGAAACCAGGCCCGAGTAGCTTGCTTTAATCTATATAACGAGCGATGAAGGAGAAAGATGTGATCAAGATATGATAGATCTGTATAGCCTAGTGGTTGTTTCATATAAACTTTCTCATTGAGATGGTCGTGAAAAAATGCATTATCAACATTAAGTTGTCGAATGGGCCAATTATAGGAGACAAGTGACAAAATAACTCGAATGTGACTGGTTTAATTACCGTACTGAAAGTATCATCATAGTCAAATCCTTCATGTTGAGAGAATCCTTATGCAATTAAACAAGCTTTATAACGTGCAAGAGTCCCATCTGGATGGTGTTTGAGTTTGTAGACCTACTTACAGCCGACAATATGTCTACCAGGTGGAGGGGACACTAAATCTCATGTGTAATTCTACAATAAAGCTACTTATTCATAATTCATAGCATCAACCTAATAGAGTTGTGTTTGAGCTTGTTTAAAATTCTTGGCTCCTGAATAGAGGAAACAAGGAATACAGTAGGATCAATTTTAAATCGTCGTGGAGGTAAGGTGCCATCTTGAGACCTGGTGAGCATGCGATGGGGTAGCGAGACAGGAGAAGACCCATCAAAATCGGTGAAGATTACATCTAGAGATGTAGGTGGGGTGAAACACTAGGTGTTGAGGAGGATAACTTATCAGAAATTGTCACTGGTGCAACATGTTCAAGTAAATAAGGAAAGGAATATAGAAATAAAGTTAGAGAGTGAATAGAGTTACCAGGAGTTGTAAGGGGTGCACTACCTGTAGATGAACATTTATCAAAGGGGAATCTAGTCTCATCAAAGTGAGAAGTTCAACAAATGAATATACGTCATATATGAGGATTGAGACAATGATATCATAAAAATTCAGTAGGATAACCAAGAAAAATATATGCCTTGGAATGAGGTTGAAGTTTATGATCTTGGTATAGATGTAGGTATGAAAAACACAAACATTCGAAAACTCGTAAAAAATTATAATTAGGCGGTGTTTGATGAACAATGTGATATGAAGATTTTAACTTAAGTGAGCGAGTGGGTGGTCGGTTAATGAGATATACAATTGTTTCAAATGTAAAATCTCAAAATTTCATAGGAAGATAAGAATGTAGCAAAAGTGTAAGTCCCATATCAACAATATGTTTATGTTTTCTTTCGACGGAACCATTTTATTGTGGTGTATGTGGGCAAGAAATTCGATTAGTAATCCCATTAGTGTGTAATTCATTTTAAAAGGCAGATGATAAAAATTCCTTTGCACCATCAATTTGAAAAGACTTAATTTTTCTATAAAAAAAATTTTCAACTCGTAAACGAAAAGTGCGAAAAATTTGGAGAACATCAAAACAATTTTTTATAATAAAATAACAGGAATATTTGCTATAATTATCAAGAAAATAAATATAATAAATATGTCCAGTATATAATTTGATTGGTGTAGGTCCCCAAATATTAATATGCAAAAGTGGAAAATGATAAGTACTTTTATTATGAGTTAATGAAAAAAGTTTTTGAATCACAAAATTGAGAATCAACAGAATTACTTTTTATTGAATTCTTAGATAAGACATGAGAAACAATATTAGGGGCAGAATGTTCAAGTCTAGCATACCAAACAGGGATAACTGAACACTTAATACATGAGGACTAACTCTTGATAAATGTGTCGCACACAGGTAGTACAATCTGCCTATACAAGTTACCTGAAACAACTCTTGATGGGTGAGACGAACCTTTACAACAAAAAACAGAGGATGAAATTCAAAATAGCAAGAATTATCTTGGGTAAATTGAGAGATTAAGAGTAAGTTCATGGTTATACTGGGTACATAAAATACTTTATTTAGAGAGAATTATTTAGTGGGAGTGGAAAATGAAGTAGAACTGACAAAGTAAAATTTTAAACCTGAACTATCGCCTATGAGCAGTTGATCTGGATGAGTTATGTTCTCTTGTAATGACAAATGTGAGATATCATTGGTTATATAATTGGAGGCATTTGAATCAATGTACCAATCAAGGGTGTGTGCGTCGGCATCTATGTTATGGACAACATTGACACGAGGATTTTGATAATTGGTCAGGAATTGTGGACATTATGTAGCTACATGTCTGGGTTCTTGACAAACTTGGGAAATAGGTGTACAATTCCGGGTCTGAAAATTGTGCACATTGGGTAAAGGAGAATTAGATCCAGTTGATGATAGAATATGCTTATTCCGATTAGGTGGGATAGACTCTTTTTATTGTTGAAATCCACGAGAGCCAGAAGAACCCCATGGATTGTGATTTTGGATAAATGTGCAATATCTTTTCTTATTGCGTTTGAGTTGTGTGGGAGTGCCTGATGAGTAGCATGGTCGACGGTTAGATGAGAACATAGGAGCTTGATCTCATTGGTGTGTACGCAAAAAAGGCAGTATTGGCAAATTGATCAGTATTAATACTTGGGAGACCAAATACTGATCATGAAATAAATCTCCGAGTTTTCTTGTAATCCTTCTTTGCTTCTGTACTCAATAGCATAGATTTGAGCTCGTCGAGACTGAGGTGTGCAAGAGTCGGTGTGAGGGCAAGATGAAGTGTCTCCCATTCATCATCTAGTACAGCAACAATGTGATCCTTGATTTGAGCTTCAATTTTAAGACGTCCAATTTTAGCGAAACTAGTAGTCAAACTTGCAATCGAAGTGAGATAAACGACCATGGTGCAATGTCTTTGTACAAATCCCGCCATTGATCATCAAGTATGTTGGTTTGGGCACAAACTTGGCTGGAGTAGAGAGTTTCTAATTTTGCCAAAACGTCGGTTGAATTTTGAATGCCGGTAACTTGGAGATTAACTTGAGTAGTGAGAAATCCCAAAATTGTCTCAAACAACAGCGTCATGTTGTTACGCCATAAGAAATAGTTGGTCCCATCCAATTTGATTGATAAAGTCGGGATATTACTTGAAAGATTGATAACTGTTGAATTCATATTTGGTTTACAGACTTATAATATAATTGTTGGAGTAGTTGAAAGTGGACTTTTGAAGCAGTGGTTTGGTGACAACGAAAACTTTGATTGAACTTTATAGATTTAATATTAGTCTTTAATTGATCTTTTGGTAGCGTAGGATCGGGATGTTGTAGAACGCTCTTATACCATAAAAAATAGAGAAATTATACTAAATATATATTGATTTATAAATATATTATAATAATAAAATTATTCTAAATTTATAATAAATGTAAAAGTACAAATGTTATGTAATTTCTTTTAATATTGACATATTTTTTATTATGAATATATCTATTTATTTATTCTATTTTATTCGAATACACTCCGGGTTACTGAATTCAAGAAATTATAATCTATAAATTTTTTTAGTATAATATGTGTATTTTTTTTATATAATCTATATATATTTTAGTGTAAGTGGTATACCTTTTATTAGGAGTCAATAATAGTTGTTGCATAGGTACTTATTGCCTATATTGCTCTCATGAGCATAGGAGAAACCATGTTTTGCTAAGGAAATAGAATGAATGGCCTCTTTGTCAAATGGTTCATTTTATTTGATATTTGTTAGAAAACTTGTGACTTCATCTTATTGTATTACTACAATATTAACTTAAAATACTTCATTTTCTTATAAAATAATAATATTTCTTATTTTTAATTAATTTGATTGTTTGAGTACATTATTTTGTCTGAGTTGTAGTAAGGTCATTGCATCAGCAGAAGAGAGCTTCAGTGCAGACAATGACATTATATGGATAGTAACCTTAAAATGGTGAAAAATGGAGAATTTGGAATTTTGATCCATTTTCTTCTACCCACTTGCAGAGGTTTTTTTTTTTTTTTTTTTGCTCAGAATTATGGAGGATTATGAGCAGTGGCTTAGTTTAGTGGACAGAGAAAAGAGTGGGTCAGCATCGGACTGGACCCCCAACTAACAACCGCAAATGGCTCCTCTACCGGCGGCTCCTCCGACAAGGTGGCAGAGGCTTCCCACATAGGCAGAGGTTGTGGGCATATGCCACTGCCTGGAATACGTTGAAGGGCCTCCCCTGCGGAATCTCCCCGCAGAGCCGGTTGGCCCTGAAGTTCGCATGCTGCAAGCTGGTCAGCCCGAGGAAGCTGGCCGGAATCCTGCCGGAGATCGCGTTGATGGAGACATCGAGCCACTGGAGCTTCGTCAGGCCGCCCATGTTCGGGGGGATCGTCCCACCGATCCGGTTCCTCGACACGTCCAGCATCTGGAGCTCGCTGAGGCTCGATATCGAGCTCGGAATTTGGCCGGAGATCCTATTTCCGGCGATGTTTAAAACCTTCAAGCCCGTGGCTCCGCCAGAAAATTCAGAGATTCCTCCTGAGAGCTGGTTGCCCGAAACGTCAATGATCTCCAGAGAGCGGCCGGTCCTGTTGTTGAGGATCGCTGAGAGCTGGCCCACGAGGCGGTTCGAGCGGAGGTCGAGGATTCGGAGATTGTATGGCAGTGGGATCTTCGAGATGTCGAAATTCAGCTGGTTGTTCCGGAGCCGGACTTCGCTCAGGCTCGCTAGGTTCGCAAAGAAGCTCGAGGCGCCGTCCGTGAGGGAGTTGTCGGAGAGGTCGACAATGTCCAGGGAGTCCGGCTTCGTGAAGATGGGGAGCCTGCCGGAGAGCCTGCATCCGGCGAGGCGGATGTCGTAGAGCTCTCTGTTTCTGATCCACTCCGGGACGAAACCTAAGCTGAGGTTGTTGTAGGAGAGGTCTATCGTCGACAGTGACGGGATCCCCTGTCCTAGAGACAACGGCAGGGGACCGGAGAGCTCGTTCCTCGACAGGTTGAGGTACCAGAGCTTCTGCAGAGTCGAGATGGAAGCCGGGATTTGGCCGGTGAGTCGGTTCCCGGATAATTGGAGCTGAGAGAGAGACTTCAAGCTTGATATCTGGTGGGGGATTCCGCCGGAGAGGCGGTTGTTGCCGAGGGAAAGAAAGGATACGCTCGACAGAGAGAGGACGGAGTTGGATATCTGGCCGGAGAATTGGTTGTTGGAGAGGTCGACGTTCGTGAGGTTTCCGAACCGGCCACCAGAGAATTCAGGGAGGGGGCCGGAGAAGAGGTTGAAGCTGAGGTCGAGAAACTGGAGCCTCGGCAGGTAGCTTAAAAGAGTAGCCGGAATCTGGCCGGAGAGAGAGTTTCTCGCCAAGTTTAGCTGGAGGAGGCCCTTTAGATTCCCTAAGCTCGGAGGAATCTGTCCTGTGAGACGGTTCCCATTGAGGGACAGCACCTGCAAGGACGCCAGGTGGCCGAGGCCCGGAGGGACGGCGCCGTCCAGGGAATTGAATTCGAGGACGAGCTGAGAGAGGCCGGAGAGCTGAGAGAGTTTGTCGGGGATGGGTCCTTTGATGCGCTTCATCCCTGAAACGACGAGGATTTCAAGAGACTGTAGATTGGCTAGCGAAGGTGACAAAGTGCCCGTCATGAAGCTCTCTCCGTCCTCTGCCCTGGCCTGCAGAATCAGCGAGGACACCCTGCCCGTGGAGGCCTGACACGTCACTCCCTCCCAGTCGGTGCAGCAGTCTCGACCGGTCCAGGAGGACAGGGCATCCGTCGTGTCGCGCAGGATGGCCGCCTTGAAGGCGAGGAGGGAGGCTCTGTCCTGCTCAGAACAGATCACCGCGTCTTCAGCTCGAGTTCTTGAGCCGAACGAGCCAATGGCAGCCAGTAGAGCGAGGAGGATAGCGACCCATTTCAGAACCAGCATCCTCGTAAAATGGGTCTCGATGAGATGGTACAAAGGGGGAATAAATACGAAGGTTTTGGGCTGACAGATTAATCCTCTGCAGCAATCAGCGGGGAGGAAGAAGAAAGGTAAGAAGACTTGGCGGAGCAGAGAGGTGGGAGACACTGCTGTGTTCGTTCCCACTCTTACGATGAAAAAAGAGTCGCTTTACACTTGTCTGAAGATCTCAACACTTTGTCGGGGCTATATATATAGTGGGCTGGAAAAACAGAGCTAAAAATATCAGAAGATGGTGAAAACGACTGTGAGATTTTAAAGAGGATCACATTAGGTGAAAATTTGTGAACGTCCGGTGCAATTCACGGGGATCCCAATTCCATATTTGAACGTTGGAGCGCCACCCAATTTGAAAAAAATAGAGCACGACCTTCTTTTTTTTTTTGTCCCATAAAATCAACCAATCCACCTTCAGTCCCCATGGGAGGTAGGAGGCCATGTCGAGATCCTTCAGGTCAAGTGAATGAATGACAACTGTATATGGACAAAGGAAGGAGAGATCATATCATATGACAACTGTTGATGAAAGCAAAATTAGAGAGAGAGAGAGGAAGTAATGAAGGGTGACAAGTACATTAGTCATAGATGACTGCAAGGTGGAGGCTTAGTGGGTGACTCAAGCTGGCGAGTTTGGTCAGGGACAATAGATTCGTATGTTTAACTTTTCATTCCTTATATTAGAAGCTTCTGATGAAATTATTATTTTTTTCTTCAACCTCCAAAAAATGATCATTACACACGGTTTATTTGCTCAGACATGAAGCAAGGACCATCTTTGTCTTCTTTTCTCTGTGTATGTAATGTCTGGTAATGCAATACTTGGAGGAGAGAGCCCAAGTGTTGGTGTTTCTAATAGGTTCATAACGGCTATATATCTACATGGGGCTGGCTCTTCAAGAGTAAGTAGGAGAGGAGGGAATTAAGAAGACCATGGATCAAATGGATAGATGGATAGATCATGAAAGCGTAGGGTAGGTGGGGTCATTTTATGAGAAATGATTGTACCTCTGAGAGAGAGAGAGAGCTAAGCTATTAATGGTATCAAAAAGAAGGGAGGGAGAAAGTAAAACAATGGTGAAGGGAAGAAGGTGGTGAGATCTCTGCTCTCTGCTGGCTTCCTTCCGTTGTCCATTTTCCATTATATAAACTTGATAGTTAGATGATGAAGGGGACATCGATATATCATATGTATATGCCTATATGTGCTGTATGTACCTAATATAATTGCAGTGGTAAGTCTATGGATCCCTTTTCGTCCGTCGTCTTCCTTATCATTCTTCTATCTATCTATCTTTCTTTCTTTCTTCCACCGTGCGCTTTAAAAGCGAGGAGCCTTCAGAGCTTTAATGGTGCATGCTGTTTGCCTTGTGCTTTGCTTGTTCGCAGGGGGTACGTATTACATATTATATGGATGGAATTGTGCTAGCAGCTCTCATGCACTTTGTATATATCAATATATATATATATAAATGTATAATTTTTAGTTTATAAAATGTTAGCAATGTTTTTAATTTTTTAAATAAAAAATTGAATTTCGTGTCTTTTTTTTTTAATTTCTTTGATCCATTTATGAGGTTTACAAATCAATTGTATATAGCTTAGCTGTATACAGTGCACAAGTTGACCTGACCAAGGGTAGGAAGAGAGATGCATGCAACTGTGTCTGTCTGTGTCTCCTACCTCTGATGATTGAGGGCTCAGAGGGCACATATGCATTAGCATGACATCCAAAAGCTACCAGAAAAGGATACATATCAACGTCAAAAAGGCCATACCATATTGCATATGCATATATATGACCTTTATCTTCATTCAAAATGATTATTTTGACTGTCGATCATGAAGTCCACACTTTTACCTTATGCAGAGAGAACAAATGGCAGTGAAAGGGAGTTGTGTGTTAAGTAGTCTTCCCAACCTTCCAGCAAGTTCCCCTCCCCTCATTCACCCCTTTAACAGAGTATCTTAAAAGGAAAGTATTAGAGGATGTAAATTCTTTCTTTTATGGTATCTTAGAAGTAATAACACGAAGTTACAATCCTAAATAATTATTTGTTACAACTCTCCACCAATGTTCTTACCTTATACTTGAAGAAAATGTGTTAGGGAGTGGATGATCAATCCTCAAAGAGTTCCATAACATATTCTGGAGTTATTTATGGCTCAGGTGGTCTCTACTAAAAAGATAAGGGTTAACACAGTTTTTATATTATTTTTTTATTATTAATTTCTTTTTAAAACTATTTAGTAGTTTATATTTCATTATGGATTATCTTTTTAAATATATTATCTATGTTAGTTCATATGGGAACCCATGTTAATGTTTACTAAACTCTAATTAGTCGTCATATTAGACATAATCTTTAAATGAGGTCGAGTTAGTGAGTAGAGTTATTACTCTCTTAATCACAATCACAATATTATATTCAAATGACGTTTTCAAGTCCCACTCTTATATTCGGTACCCACACTTACATTCATTTACCTTTTATCATCGTCCCTACATAGGTATATCTCTCCCTTATTTTCTAAGGGAATATACAAATTATTTTCACTCATTTCTATATAGGTATATCTCTCCATTATTTTCTAACGGAATATACAAATAATTCTCACTATTATATAAATTCTCGATACAAATATTATGCACATAATATTATGTAACATATCATAAGGATTGTCAATTATTCTATACGATACAAATATCCCATTAATTCATGACTTTTATAAATTATCTAGACCTTATTTAATTGATTGGTCTTATATCATAACTTATTTCACATAAATTACCTTGTCCTTCACATGTACACCAAGATATGTAAGTCCTTACAAACTCATGGCTTAAGCTATTTTGTAAAAATATGACTTTCGTATTTTTTTTATAACCGTCTAAATAGATTGGAATCTCATCCATTTTTCACTGTTGGACCAACCTCAACATTAACTTAGCATTTATATGATACCCCGTAATTATTCTAATAATTACGATTTTGTCACTCGACTCGATTTTTTCGACTCTCACGTGTTGATAAACTTGTCACAACTAACCCATATTGGTTATTTCCTTTTCACTACCATATTTTTCACCCATTTTGAGTCATATTTGTTAAAATACCCCAATAATTCTAATTTTCTCACTTAAATTCTTATTTTTTTTCATTTTTTCATTTTGGTGCCCACACTTCTTAAAGACAATCATAATGCCCTTACATTTTTCATTTGTTCATTTTGAAAAGACTAACCATTCAATAAGTTCATTTTAGGTACCCAACTTTCTCTGATCTCATTTGGGTTATCACATTCTTATAAATTTCATTGTTGACCTAAACTTCTCAATATTTATAGTTTTGCCCCTATACTTTTCTAAAATCACACTTTTGTTCCACTACTTCCTCATTCCTTATTTTTGGACTTAAATTGAGATCTTATTTAACCTTAGATCCTCTTACCTTTCTTGAGTTTAGTATAGGTTCCTAATTTCTCTTAAATTTCATTTTGGTCATCAATCTTTTAAAAATTACCTTTAGGTTCCTTAAAATTTTCTAATATTTTCATTTGGGCCCCTAGTCTAAAAACCTGAATGGAAGCATGAGAAAACTTAGGTACTCGAAGAGATAGCTTGGGAGAGTCTCATTTAGGTCCCCATTTTTATGAAACCAAAGTTTGACCCCTATACTTTTTAAAAATTGAGATTTAGTCCCCAAACTTTTATCTACTCCAAAACAACTCCTTAAATCCCCCAAAAACCTTTTCTAGGTTCATCATCATCTTCCATAGCTCCTTATGTTCACTTTCTAGTCATCCTTTTCTGGAATAGTGTCAATCTAACCCCGATCAAACTCTCACAAAAAAATAGACATATAGTCGGGTTTTGGCCAAAAACTCACCAAAGAAAAAGTTGTGATATCCCATACCAGTGGGGTTGTGTAGTTGACTCTCCCATGAGTTCGTGGACACCTGGATATGGCTCTGCAGTGAGCAGAGTCGCCTTTAACACCTAATATATAGAGAGATGTAAAAAATAGTGGGTTAGTGGAGCTTATCGGATTTTTCATAGCCACTAGTCTTACATTTAGTCGAATGGTCAGTGAGGTTGTCTAGAGGGAAATAAGAGAAGTTTCCAAAATTAATTTAGGCTATGTTTGGCCATCGGTGAGGTCGGGGTGAGCCCCAAAAGCCGTTTGCTTTATTTTCGATCGATAGAGTGATGTTATTATTCTGTCAGACTAATGCTGGTAAAGGGCATGTCGTTGGTCGAGAGGGGTAGGGTTTGAAAGCTGACTCTGCCCCATTTCTAATGACACTTATTTGGTCAAGCTTGGCGGTCGGAAGAGGAAATGAGAATATCTGGTTCGAAGGTCACCGAAAAACTGAGCAATCGAGCTTTTAAAGAGAATTTTGGCTTATTGCTGGCGATAGGAGGGCCGACACTTATTTTGGGAGCTCAAGAAACCAACACTCCATCTGCCTATGTCCATAGCCGACCAAATGGGACTCCTTAGACCTCACATGACATTTAATTTTCCTGGGGCAGAAATGTAGAAAATATCGCCCACATTTGGGTTATTTTCAGGTTCGGGTCGGGTATATGGGTCTGAAGTCGTGCGAAGGAGATAACATGTGTGTGCGCTCGATGTGGCTTGCCGACCGATTCACATAGTAGCGAACCAATTTTTGGTGAATTAATCGACCAGTTCGACCAATTTTGGCATTTATTTGGTCGGTTCATCTCCAATTCGACCGATTCTTGTTTCAATTTATTTTTCTAAAAATAACTTATTCAATTTCCTACAAATTTAACTCAATAATCACCACTTTCTGATTTGTTTATCACTTTCTAAATATTGGGGAGGGTAAAGGGTTACTACTCTAAGCCGGTTGATCGACTTTAGCCATCTTTTGATTGGTTCACCTTCGATTAGACTAGTTTTTTGCCCAATCAAACTTTCTAAAAATACTCACTCACATTTCCTATTGCTTGGGCTCAAGATTTTCCCTTTTTTTTTTATCTATTTAAATCCTTTTAAAAATCGGGGGCCTTTTTACTTAAATAGGTTCTGTCACGCCCCGACCCGGTCTGGTCGGATCCCCGTGATCAACCCGCCACTCTCCCGGTTTATAAAAGAGTTTCCCCTAATCGTAAACTGTAAAGAGTAAGGCGTCCTTTAACTTGCACCTTTTTCCTGGAATAGCATAATCAAAACTGTATGAAATTTAAAACTTTACATACCTGTCTTACAGGCATCTTAGTTGATGGTCTTTAAGGGGAGGCTTTCCGAGATTTCCTGAAAGGGATATAAGGGAGGGGGTGAGTACGACTACTCAGTAAATGGGTTTTTAAAAGCTTTTGACTTTTAAGAAAAACATTTATATGGAGTGTGCCAGACTCCTTTGTTTTCAAAAATCCCATCATTTAAAAATTTGGATTTTTCCATTATTTCTTAGTTACCAGTGTGTCATCACCCAACACACATCCTTCATCATGAAGGTTACACACATTCGCAAGTCAGTATCACTACTGAACCCGCTAGTGGCTTCGGAGCGACTTTTCCTGCCACCCGGATAGAAGTACAACCACTTCTACCCTGGGAATGAGTGGATGTACGTGACATCCGACCCACAATCCCGAAATCACTTCTTCGTGTCCGTATGAGGACAGAGACCTCATCCTGTCCCCACCCCGGTCTCATGCGCTTCGTGCTACTCCAGATTTCGCACAGACACCTAGAACGACGAACTGCCCTTATAGCCACCAGGTCGTCTAGTGCCCTTAAGACGCATCACTACCCCTCATGGGCGTCTTGATGATCCCGTACTCACAATGCATGCACAAATAATGTTTTCTTATATTACCATGTAATCTGTGGTGCCACTAGTCCAACGGCCCCGACTCTCAACTCAACCCGCAGCTGTTTGTCTTGACTAGTCCGTCGACCTGTCATGTCGCACTGCCGCTAGTTGACTAAGCATGTCGGTCCTATCTTGGTACCATGGCCAAACAATTCACTTATTAAGGTTTATGGCACATATATCATGTTCGTTTACGAGCTCCTGCTTGTGCCAACTGGCCTTGGGCCCACTGTACGAGATTTTCAAAATCGGGCATTTAGCCCCCAAGTTCCAAAATCGAGGCCCCTGGCCTATCAGAGCTTATTCGAGCTCCCGTCGAGAAGGTCTCCCAAATAGTTTAAGCATTGACACACAGTCAGGGGAGAACACTTCCGACAAAATAGGTTTTCACTGTCCATTATACCAACCGGTATAAGGACATCTCCGTTCATAACCGATGAATGGGTTTTCAACTTCCTTCGAGGAAGTCTCATCATACAAACCAGGTATGATCTACTTACAACCGGTGAGTAGTTTTTTTTTTGCATAATTTTCACATCACTTTTTCTAAGTGGTGATGATTAAAATACCACTAAACAATGGGTTTTTATACCGAGGTACTTATCATCCCCTATCGGGTATGATATAAAATTTCCACTCACAACCGGTAAGTGGTTTTTATCTTTAAGTTGTGCTCATCATTCCAACCGGGTATGATGTTAGTAAACCCACTCACAACCGGTAAGTGGTTTTAAACTTTAAACTATGCTCATCATCCCAACCAGGTATGATGTGAATAACCCACTCACCCGTTAATGTCGTGAATTCCACTAGACTGGTTCTTTGTATTCACGTGAGCTTGTCCTTGCTAGCGTTCCCGGTATTTAACGTTCCTACACGATATGAACAACCTTGTTCATTATTACTCGGCATAACAGCCTTCATTCATTAATGAATGAGAAAACCCAAACTTTTAGTTATTTGCAATTAGGTCCCTAAAGTTATTTCTCTTTAACTTTAATTCCCTAATGTCGGTTTTTCCTCAAATTGAGTCCCATAACTTTTAAAATTTATCGTGGGACCTCAATTTATTCAATTTCACCAAAAAGGGGTTTAATTTTCCAAATTTCCAATTTGGTTCCCCAATTTTTCCAAAATTACCATTTTGCCCTTCTTTCACAAAAATGGTAAGTTTTTCCCCAAAATTTCCAAAATTCCTCAATTGGTCCTCCAACATTATTTTCATGCCCAATTGACCCTCAATTTCATAAAATTGTATTTTGGCCCCTTTGAATTTCGAAAATCCCCAAATTTTCCCCCAATTTCAACTCTTCAACACTACCGAATTTAATTTCATCAAATTAACCGATCAAACACTTCTAATTATTGAAATTGGAGATGAAATTGAGTTCCTGTATGTTCATACGATTCTAAGAAACTTTGAATCGCAGATTTTAACGTCGGAACGAGCTCAAACGGAGCTTTGCCGGAAAATAGACTGTAGAGAGAGAAAGCTTCGATTACTCACCGGTGAAGGCACGACAGTCCGAGCTTTCAATCTGGGCAGATAGGTCTCGTCCTGAGGTTCATCCTAAAATCAAGTATTGTATCAATTGATGCGGAATTGGATTAGAATTTCGTTATTGAAATTCGGTCAACTCTCTTAGTAGCACCGATCGAAAATTATAAAGGGAAGCCGAATTGGCTTACCTTTCGGTCCTAATTCGGCCGTGGAAAGGCTGAGGAAGTGTTGGGAGGGCTTGGTTTGGCCTGAGGAGGGCTTGAAATGGCTGATTTCAGCTTGGCCGAAATAGGGCAGCTTTGGTCCGCCGGAGTTGCTTCACTATTCCATCATGTCGGCGCTTCTCCAACGATTCTCGGATTGACTGAAGTTTGCTATCAGATAGCTGTCTTCTCCCCGGTTCTAAAGAGCCCGACCTTTGTTCAAGTCGAAGCTCTGGTTCGAGCTTTACCGGGAAATGGAGCAGTAGAGAGAGAGAGAAGTGTTCAGGTGTGAGGAGAATGAAATGGGGATGACCTCTTTATATAGTCGTAAAACCCGTGTATTAAATGGGCGAGATTTAATTTCGGTATTAAATTATTTGTATTAATTTCAATAATTTAATTTAGGTATTAAATTATTGGTATTAATTTCAATAATTAAATATATATTAATATATGGCTATTTATGATAAGCCGTTCACATAAAAAAAAATTTTACCGAAATTTCGGGTTACCAATTTGGTTTTTGTTTTCTAATTTGTCTTAAGTTTCTTTTCCAATGTTTAATAAATCTTTTGGATCAACTGAAAGTTGTAAATTTTCATATTGGTTATTCCCAAGTGTAAACCGGTTTGGTTTTCTTATTCGGTTTGACCGGTTTTTTTCCCGGTTTTCCTTAACTCAAATGTGCGGGGTTTCCAGGTTCGATTCCAATTTGAATCGATTTTTACTTATATTTTTCCCAATTCTTGATAACCAATCAAAAAAAGTTCTTTGAGAGTAATTTTGTGAACTTACCCATTGTCTAAGTTTAGGGTTCGAGTCGATTCCCAATTCAGTTTGATTCCAAATCTCAGTTCTCACATTTTTATTCTCAACTTAATATTGATTTATAGTCCAATTGTACTTAAATTCAAGTTTTAGAAATTCTGGTGTTATAATAATAGAAAGAAGAAGAATTTCAGTACATGTCAAATACCCTATGCAGGAATAGTTTATATTTTTTCTATTTATTCTTCTTGGTGATCATCGAATCCTTCCTTCATTCTCTCAGCAACTCTGCTATATTAGGGTTTTTAGGGTTCCTTCATGCCATTCATATGCCTTAACTAGCTCAAGTTGCAAGGAAGATCAAATATCAGCTACAACAAAATCACTGAAGAACGGAATACCTAAATGAGAGGCCCTCGAGACAAAGAATTCTTAAATAAGATGTGGAACAGATAACCGAGGTAATTTACTAAAATTTCACTTACTGTTCACAATTTGCTTTCAAACTTCTCAGTCACAAGTTTGAATCTCCTCTCACGAGTATTCTCATAAGTATTTCCTTCTCAAACTAGCAAACGTTTAATTCTCCTCAAAAGCTGCAAATAGAAACAAAAATGAGAAATCAATGTTAACAAGTGGTATCAGAGCCACAATTACATAACAAAAATCTAGTAAAAATGACTTCTGCAGAAGGTGTGTCTCATCTACAACCATCCCTATCTAAGTTAGATAGATATTATGAACATTGGTGTCACGCCCCGACCCGGTTTGGTCGGATCCCCATGATCAACCTACCACTCTTCCGGTTTATTAAAGGATTTCCTCTTATTGTAAACCGTAAAGAGTAAGGCGTCCTTTAACTTACACATTTTCCTGGAATAGCATAATCAAAACTGCATGAAATTTAAAAACTTTACATACCTGTCTTACAGGCATCTTAGATGACGGTCTTTAAGGGTAGGCTTTCTGAGATTTCCTGAAAGGGATATAAGGGAGGAGGTGAGTACGACTACTCAGTGAATGGGTTTTTAAAAGCTTTTGACTTTAAGAAAAACATTTATATGGAGTGTGCCAGACTCCTTTGTTTTCAAAAATTCCATCATTTAAAAATTTGGATTTTTCCATTATTTCTTAGTTACCAGTGTATCATCACCCAACACACATCCTTCATCATGAAGGTTACACACATTCACAAGTCAGTATCACTACTGAACCCGCTAGTGGCTTCGTAGCGACTTTTCCTGCCACCCGGATAGAAGTACAACCACTTCTACCCTGAGAATGAGTGGATGTAAGTGACATCCGACCCACAATCCCGAAATCACTTCTTCGTGTCCGTATGAGGACAGAGACCTCATCTTGTCCCCACCCCGATCTCATGCGCTTCGTGCTACTCCAAATTTTGCACAGACACCTAGAACGACGAACTGTCCTTATAGCCACCAGGTCGTCCAATGCCCTTAAGACGCATCACTACCCCTCATGGGCGTCTTGATGATCCCGTACTCACAGTGCATGCACAAACAATGTTTTCTTATATTGCCATGTAATCTGTGGTGCCACTAGTCCAACGGCCCCGACTCTCAACTCAAAATGGGGCATTTAGCCCCCAAGTTCCAAAATCGAGGCCCCTGGCCTATAAGAGCTATTCGAGCTCCCGTCAAGAAGGCCTCCCAAATAGTTTAAGCATTGGCACACAGTTAGGGGAGAACACTTTTGACAAAATAGGTTTTCACTGTCCATTATACTGATCGGTATAAGGACATCTTCGTTCATAACCGATGAATGGGTTTTCAACTTACTTCAAGGAAGTCTCATCATACCAACCAGGTATGATCTACTTACAACCGATAAGTAGTTTTTTTTTTCGCATAATTTTCACATCACTTTCTCTAAGTTGTGATGATTAAAATACCACTAAACAGCAGGTTTTTATACCAAGGCACTTATCATCCCCAACCGGGTATGATATATAATCCCACTCACAACCGGTAAGTGGTTTTTAAATTTTAAGTTGTGCTCGTCATCCCAACCGGGTATGATGTTAATAAACCCACTCACCTGTTAACGCAGTGAATTCCACTTGACCGATTCTTTGTATTCACACGTGCTTGTCCATTCTGGCGTTCCCGGTATTTCGCGTTCCTATACGATATGAAAATCCTTGTTCATTATTATTCGGCATAACAGCCTTCATTCATTTCCAATGAATGAGAAAACCCAAACTTTTAGTTATTTGCAATTAGGTCCCTAAAGTTATTTCTCTTTAACTTTAAGTCTCAAATCTCAGTTTTTCCTCAAATGGAGTTCCATAACTTTTAAAATTTATCTTGGACTTCAATTTATTCAATTTCACCAAAAAGGGGTTTAATTTCCCAAATTTTTAATTTGGTCCCCCAATTTTTCCAAAATTACCATTTTGCCCTTCCTTTACAAAAATGGTAAGTTTTGCCCCAAAAATTCTAAAATTCCTCAATTGATCCTCCAACATTATTTTCATGCCCAATTGACCCTCAATTTCATAAAATTGCATTTTGGCCATTTTAATTTTGAAAATCCCCAATTTTTTTCCTAATTTCAACTCTTCAACACTACCGAATTTGATTTTATTAAATTGATTGATCAAACACTTCTAATTGTTGAAATTGGAGTTGAAATTGAGTTTTTGCATGTTCATACGATTCTAAGAAACCTTGAATCGTAAATTTTAACACCGGAACGAGCTCAAACGGAGCTTCGCCGGAAAACAGACTCTAAAGAGAGAAAGCTTCGATTTCTCACCGGTGAGGGCACCACAGTCTGAGTTTTCGATCTAGGCAGATAGCTCTAATCTTGAGGTTAATCCTAGAATCAAGAATTCCTTCAATTGATATCGAATTGAGTTAGAATTTCATTATTGAAATTCAGTCGGTTCTCTCTCTAGCACCGACCGAAAATTGCAGAGGGGAGCCGAATTGGTTTACTTTTCAGTCGTAATTCGGCCATGGAAGGGCTAAGAAAGTGTTGGAAAGGCTTGGTTTGGCCTGAGTAGGGCTTGAAATGGCCGATTTCAGCTTGGCCGAAATGGGGCAGCTTCGGTCCGCTGGAGCTGCTTCACTATTCCATCATGTCGGCGCTTCTCCAACAATTCTTGGATTGAATAGAGTTTGCTACTAGATAGCTGTCTTCTCCCCGGTTTTAAATAGCCCGACCTTTGTTCAAGCTGAAGCTCTAGTTTGAGCTTCACCGGGAAATGGAGCAATAGAGAGAGAAGTGTTCGGGTGTAAGAAGAATAAATGGGGATGACCTCTATATAGGTGTAAAATCGTGTATTAAATGGGAGAGATTTATTACTAGTATTAATATTGCCATAAATTATTGGTATTAATTTCAATAATTTAATTTCGGTATTAAATTATTTGTATTAATTCCAATAATAAATATATATTAATTTATGGTTATTTATGATAAGTCGTACGGTTTGCATAAAAATTTTTGACCGAAATTTCGGGTTACAAAAAAATTCATACTTCACATGAGGTGACCCATTCTCACACTACTATTAGGCAAGCACGCTTAACTTTAAAATTCTTATAAAATCTAGTTCACCTGAACCAATTTGATTTTTGTTTTCTAATTTGTTTTAAGTTTATTTTTTTAAGGTTTAATAAATTATTTGGATCACCCAAAAGTTGTAAATTTTCATATTGCTTGTTCCCAAGTGTAAACCGGCTCGATTTTTCTTATTCGGTTTGACCGGTTCTTTTTCCGATTTTACTTAACTCAAAAGTGTGGGGTTTACAATTGGTCTATACTCATATAGACATTTTTTTATTCATTTAAACTTTGGAGCTTAATAAAACTTGAAAATCAAGTTGAAATGGAGAAAAAAAGAAATGAATGAGAAAGATGCTAAGGAACTACAACTGAAAGATCTTTTTTTTTTGTACAAACAATTGAAAGATCTGAAAGTGAAGAACTATCTTAATGATGTGTGATTTTATTTTCTTAGAGAATTAACTAATGAATCAAGTCTAAAATTATTGGAGTGTTCAACGTACCAACAATTAGCTGATATTTTTATTAAAGTAGTGAAAGAAGAATGGGAATGATAAATAAGTAAATTATAAACTCAAAGTCTATACTCTTGATTTTAAGGGGATAGGTTGAGGTAATAAAAGAATATGTAAAAAGGAAATTATTAGAGTTTATAAAGTCTTTCTTTTATTATATGCTATAAGCAATATTAGCCGAGAATGATACCTAATCGTAGTTAATAGGGTAGAACCATCTGATATAAATACAAGTATAATCAACTTTACATGTTATCAATTGAGCAATATTAGAAATAAGAAGAATTTCAGTACCTATCATACCCTCTGCAAATTAGTTTATCTTTTCTATTTATTCTTCTGGATGATCAACGAATCCTTTCTTCATTCTCTGCAAATATGTTGTTCTGGTTCCTTCATGCTGTTCATATGCTTCAACTAGCTCAAGTTGCAAGGAAGATCAAACATCAACTACAAAAAATGGCTTGAAGAAAGGAATAGGCGCTCCATATAGAGAATTTTCAAATCAGATGAGGAAGATAATTTACTAAAATTTTAGTTACTGTTCATAATTCGCTTTCAACTTCTTAGTCACAAGTTCAAATCTCCTCTCACAAGTATTTCATTCTCAAGTTAGCAGATTCTCCTCAAAGTAGCAAAAAAAAAAAGTGACAAAACCTAACAAAACAAGACAAGGCAAACCATGAAATTGCATATTAACTAACCAGCTCATAAATTTTTATAGTACTCTAGTGATTCAATATTAACTAATCAACTCATAAAATTTTTGTAGCCAAATTTTTACATAGTCATAATATTTTAGCCATTCAAGATTGATCACTTTCGTGTTAGATTTCATATTAGAAATCATATGTTGAGATTTTCTCTATTGAATTTTATTAGTACATGCTTGTGCAAAAGAAAAAAAATATTAATAGAACATTAGTTTTCTAAACTATACTAAATCTTTTGTAGTAATATGCTATTTGGGTAATCAACTGCAATTACTTATTTAAATTACAAATAAAATTTTGAGTGAATGTTGAATTTTTTATTAATTAAACTTTTGTATATAAATAAAATAAAATATTTATATATAAATTCAGTAATCACCCTAATAAATGTATTTACTTTACTTATTTTCTTCTATTATACAAAATTTTCTCTTGACCCAATTAGAAATAAACTTATATTTTGACACAATTAATTTTTTTATAAAAAATAAAAAATGTTAATATATTTTTAAATTAAAATTTTATATGTGATATATGCAAAATGATATGAAATTGTTACATTGGTTAATTAGAGTCTAGTGATCCAAGATAAAATTCTTAATTCTGCCATATTTTTCAAAAATCCAAAATTTGTGTTGGAAATTATATAAATTGATGATATAATAATGACACATCATCTTTATGGCATCATATATGTCAATTAAATAAATTAAATTAATATTAATATGATAATTTAATAGAAAATAACCATTAAACATAATATAATATAAAAAAATTGGTGTTAACTAGATTAATAAAAAAATTTAGGCTAAAATGAGGAAAATACAGAAAGTTTGTGCCACTGTAGGTAATTAACCCAAAAAATATTTTGTACTTGTATGAAACTTTCTCCAAATATTTTGTACCATTTGTGCAATTGTCACAGGACGTCTTCAGTGTGTTCACTGGCCGAGCTCCGGCGGAACACCGCTCGCTGCCACCTTTGGTACGTGGAAAACCCACTGCGTTGGACGACTGCGCGAAATCCGGCGAATTTCTTACGAGCTGCTAGTTTTCCCTCCTTCTCGTGAGATCTAGCTTCTTCAATTTCTCAATCAGGTCCCCCATCTCTCTCGCTCTCTCTCAGTAGGGTTCTGCTCTTAGACCGAGCCCATGAATGAATCCGTTAGTGGAGAGGTTTCAGGTCAAGATGTGTCAATGATGAAGGTTTGTGTAATGTGCGGAAAGAGGAAGGGTGACCAATTGCTGGTCTGTGCTGAGACTGGCTGCCCTATTTCTCTTCATGTAAGGTGCTTCCCCCATGAACCCAAGTTTGATCCATCGAGGAAGTTCTTTTGCCCTTATTGTTCTTATAAAAGAGCAATAGGTAAGGTTGAGGAGATGAAGAAAAGGGCGATTTTGGCCAGAGGGGCCCTGTCGAACTTCTTTGATTCTGGGTTGGCTAAGGATGGCCAAAATCAGGCCAGTGCTTCTGCTCCTGGAGATGAAAATGAGGGCAACGAGGTAGTTCCACCTAACGAAATGGTAGGTCCTGCCGAAGATGTTCCTTGCCAGGGAGAACATGAAGCTAAAGAATCGAGCCCCTTGAGACAACCTTCCAAGAAAAGGTGAGTCCATTCAAACTATATCATCTCGTCTTTAAGTTAGGTGCTTTGCTGGAATGTATTCCTGATCTGCTTCCTTGTTTCAGGAAAAAAGTGGCATTTGAGAATGGGAGGCGAGCCACTGTTACTTGGACGATTCGGGAGGAGGAGATGCTGCTGGTAGGTCCATTTATTTCATTTCAATTGCAAATAAGGAAAAAAAAATGAGATGTTAAATATGAAATGCGGTGGTGGAAATGCCTTCTCATATAGGTGGCTTGAAATTTGCACATTGTCTACAGCTTATGATTCCCTTCATGCAGTTTGCTGAAATATCAAGTATAACTATTTCAGAGGTCAAATTCAGTGTTATGATAAAATGAAGAGGAGAGGGGGTGCCAATTCGATGGCCTTCTCTTTTTGATAGTCTATCATTTTCACATCAAGGTTTTTGTCTATGCAGGAGGGAGTGCAGAGGTTCTCGGACAAGAGTCTTCCTTGGAGGAGGATATTAGAATTTGGGTCAGGGGTCTTCGACTCAAGTCGCATCCCTATGGATCTCAAGGATAAATGGAGGAACATGCAGAAAAGGATGTGATGGTAATGTCTTGTGATTATATTTGTTTCCTTGTGAGAAGTGGTCTGTCAAAGTTCTTCCTAGGGTATTGAGCATGGATCTGGGTGAATGTTAGTGTAACCTTGATTGTTCAGCTGCTACTTGCAATGAGTTTTTGACTGTGCATTAAGGTGTGGATGGGTTTTTGTTGGACATGTTTTTTTGGGTAAGAGGCCTGTTGAAGGAGAAGCTGGGGAAGGTTCATGAAGTATGTACAGCAGAGAAACTGGTGTTTCCTTCAGTCCTTCCCACATAGATCAGCTTTTGCAATTCCTTTTTGTTGAAGCAGGCTTAGATGGTATTTCTAATTTCTCTTATGATCTTGGATGGACAATGTGGAATTTCTGGTTATGGGCACTGGTAGGCCCTTTTGTATTATTTTTCTTGTCTATTCAAGTCTTTTTAATACTTGTCACATAGATATGGAAGTGCATGGAATATGGCCCCATTTGATTTGCAGAACAGCAATGTGGTCAGGTGGGGGAGTAGAGTATCGATGACCTTGGGGCGGATTTGCCCATAACTGACACAGAACTATGGTTAATATAAACAACCGGTTCGATGCTCAGAACCGGGGATAATACTGCAGCAGCTTCCTCTGGCTGGCTAGGTTGCATCTTGCCTTGGAATTAGGGACCATTTTGGGCTTGGCAGTTGGCATTAAATTTAGGCCCGCTGGTGAGGTGCTGACTGGCTCGGTAAGGGCTTGTGAGTCGCCAACCTGTCGTCATTAAGTGGTAGACCAAGTCGGTAAAATGCCTAGTATAAGACTTCAACTTCTAATTGTTTTTTATTTTCAGTTATAATATCTAAAACTTCAAATAAAATAAAAAATTGATGTAGAAAATCTTACTCGATCAACAATTTTAAAATTGGAAGGGTTTTATGATTATTCAACAATTATTGGAAAAAGAAAATGAGTTGGAACCAAAAGAAATTCGTAAAAAAAGTTGTAAGGGAAGCCCTGATTTTTCCATGCTACCCATAGGCAAATAATAGATATTATTCTTGACAAAAATATGAAATGGATAAGATTGAAATTTCAGGATTTATGTAAGGTATGAAGTGGTGGATAAAGAATTTCAGGATTTATGCAACTTATGAAGTGGTGGATAAAGAATTTGAAATAATTGTCGACTAGTATTTTCAACAGTAATGATTGTGGTAAATAACATAAATTAGAGTTAAATTAATAATTAAAAATCCGAATTGGAATAAAAAAAATTGAATGAGATTAATACTTATTAAATTAGTCATTATAACTTTAATCAAACATGAAAATAATTTTGTGATCAATAATTGTGACTTGAGAAATGATTGAGTGAAAATTATATTAAAATCGGGTTAAATTAAAATTATTAAAGTAAAAAATTATTATTTTGATCGATCTCAAAATAACAAAAATATAATTTATAGTCCCAAATATAAGTAAATGTGTTGAAGAATTTTAAGAAAAATAGAGAAAGTTGGAAACCAATAAAATTGACCGTAAACTGACCAAAATAAGGAATAAATCGATCGAATTAACTGAAAAATTGGATTGAACCGATGGTTAATCAACCATAAACTCATCAAATTGGGTTAAACCAATCAATAGAAGTCAAATTAGTCAAAGCGCACATAAAACTACTTGAACCACCTAAAAAATTGGTCAGATTAATAGGAAATTAGTCGAATCAGTCAAACAGTGTCGAACCGATCATCTATTATGTCACGTTTCGACCTTATTTGGTCGGATTAATATGAGCAACTCGCTACTCTCCCAATTTATTAAGAGTTTTACTTTCTTACAAGTAGTAACGCGTATTTTTTACATGTATCTTTTTTGAAATAGTATTAATCAAAACTAAATAAATTAAACCTTACATATTACATAATTGACGTAGAGAAAAATCTATAAATTTGTTTTCCCTTTTTTACCTGAAAATGGGTAAATAGAGTGGGTGAATTCTATAATTCAGTGAATGGTTATTATGAATTTTTATAAACGAAACAGTTTTAATCGAAATGTGACAAACTTCTTATTTTTTTTAATAATATTTTTTACTCAAATTCTTGTTTTTAAAATCTTTACCGACATTTTATTTTAAAAAGGATTTTTTCTCAATTGTTAATCTCTTTTACAAAATCTTTTCTCAAGATCTACGGAATATTTTTCAAGAATTTTTAAATTATTTTCAAGGTTTTCAAAACATATTTTCCATTTTCATATTAGGTGTATTTAAAAAACAACCTACGCCATTAATGAAGGGTATACACATATTAACGAGATCCAGTTGTGTCGACTGCACCCATTTGTGTATCGGAGCGTTTTTACCATCCACCCTGGTAGAAGTCTGTGACTTGTACCCGTAGTTTGAGTGAACATCTCATATGAGAACAAAGAACTCATCGTGACCCACCCCGTCTCATGCACACTAAACTAAGTTGAACTTCCCTAACTGCTGATTTGAGAAATTGCTCTTATCTTTACAATGTCGTCCAATAACCCTTATAACGCATTACTACCACTATTGGATATTTTAATAATTCGAAAACTTAAATATATACCCAAACAATAATTTTCCACAAATCCATTTATTTTGTGTTATTGGTACAACGGATAAAGATATAATACTTTCCAAACATAACTATCTAAATATTGTTGGATAAGAAGTATTGAAGGTGTGTTGTTTGTTGGAAGCAATTTAATTTGGTTAGTTGAACCAGGAAAAAGTAGAATGTGGTGTCACCATTTATATGGTGTATATAACCATCATTTTCCAACTGTTGTTCCTGCAAGAAACAGAAAGCTGAATCCTCACATCATTGGAGTTTAGCAAAGTTGAGTCAGTGGATAATTGAAGGCGGTGAGAAAGAAAATAGCAAAAGAAAAGGGAAATAAGAAGACTGACAATGGCATTTCTTTTTGCTCTGAAATGAAAAGTGCATGTGATTTTATTGTTGCTAGATTAGCATGAGATTCCAAATGGGCAGTAGTCAATCTTTCTTCTGGTGCATGAATTACATTGACAATGATGAGTACTTAGAGGATCTTTGTGAAGGACTTCTATGTTTCTCTCTTTGGAAATTTGAAAAGAGTGGCAAGATATAGCTATCCAGAACCCTTTCTATAAGGGTGATGATTTATCTCCATGATTTTCCTCTTCTTGGATTTTTGATGATCTCAGAGTTTTCTTTGTTTTAATTGCACACCCAATATAACTCTTACTTCTTATTAACCTATAATTCTTCTGTTCCATCATTTCCCACTTAAAAAAGGCATGGGCCAACCATCATTTTGAATTCCATGGACACAACAACCAGTCCAGTTTAACTTTTATTATCCATTGCCGCTAAAATAAGAGACGTCTCTTCCTTGATATTAGCTGATAAACTCAGTAGAAATGAAAATAAAGGGACACAATCACTCCCTCACCACAGTATTAATCGATAAGCAGCAGATCGTCTAAGAAAAGGAGATCAAATTGCTGGGTACATAAAATAGATATGCTTTCATCATGCCAGAATTACTTCACGATGCAGATCTTGATCACAGAGGCAGCTCCAATGCGGTGAAGGGCCACCACAGCATCCCCTGGCTTGCACAGTCCTCTTGTTATGGCCGATTTTAATGCAGCCTCGAGGATAACCTCTGTGGATTCTGCATCAGTGGCCTTAGCAGACCCCTCAGCCAGCACTGGAATCAGTCCTCTGTATACCAGACTGTGTCTTGCAGGGGTCTCATCGCTGCAACTCCAGTCAAACGAGTCTGTGGTCAGAACGGGAACTACGACGGACAGGATTGGGACAGCCGGACGGTACTTGGCAACCAACTTGGCAGTTGTACCACCACGCGTCATCACCACAATGAGCTTTGCCCTGGCCTTATTAGCAGTTCTAACAGCTGAGGAAGCAAGGGACTCCAAGGGACTCATAGGGAGAGGTGTTGACCTTATCATCCCTTTAAAGGTGGCCTCGTAGTCCAGGGAAGATTCTGCCTCAATACAGATCCTAGCCATGATCTTGACAGCTATCTCAGGGTAGGCCCCAGCGGCACTCTCACCACTAAGCATGACACAGTCCGTTCCATCAAGGACAGCATTAGCCACATCAGTGGCCTCGGCCCTGGTGGGTCGAGGAGACTTGATCATGGACTCGAGCATCTGAGTGGCTGTCACTACAGGCTTGCCAGCAAGATTGCACTTATAGATCATCATCTTTTGGGCCAGGAAAATCTTCTCTACTGGAATCTCCATGCCAAGATCACCACGGGCAACCATGAAAGAGTCCGTCTCACGGAGGATCTCATCAAAGTTGATGACTCCTTCCTGGTTCTCAACCTAAAAAGGACCACAAAAAATTGTAATGATACTCTTCCGGGTTTTACCTACCCTCTCATGTATGTGCAAATATTGTTCAAATAAGCAGGCAATTCTAGCTTCATACATGTCCACTAAAACTTCTTTTATTTTGTTCAGCAAAACTGCAAGGCTTTTTTTCCAAATATAACAACTGACACCTGATATAATGCAGATCCTGTGCAAAATTTCCCATGCATTTCCTAATTCTTGAAAAAAGAGAGGTAAAATTGACAGTGTTAAAACTTCACAAGATGTTTTATGATCTAACAAAGATTGAAACCTACCCAGGTTTTATCCACAGATAAGAAGTGGCATCTTAAACTTAAAAAAAAACTGCAGGCCATGGGATCAGAAAATTTTCCAGTTTTTCATTTTTTTTAATTCTTGAAAAATAGATAAAAGGAGAATTCAGCTGTACTGTACTTCACAAGATGTTCTATGTATGATCTAACACAAGTTGTAAAGCTCCCATGCTATACTTTTACAAAGACTTCATGCTCCTCTTAACTCCTCCAGAACCAGAACCAGAACCAGAGGGAGCCTATGCTAGCTCTGCCGCCAGAACAAGCTCAAGAGGTAAAGTTTGAACTTAATATCATATATGCATTCATGGGGTCAGCATAAAAATGATCTTTTTGACCAGCCAAACATTTTGTATGCTACTGTATTTGGAAGTTTTGGATGGGAAACTAACCTTTGACATGAGTTGTATGTTCTTGGCATGAGATCCGAGAACTTTACGGACATTAACAAGGTCCGAACCCTTACGGACAAATGACAGAGCAATCATGTCGATCTTGTTGGGGACTCCCCACTGGAGGATGTCCTCCTTGTCCTTCTCCGTCAGTGTTGGGAGATCCACAACAACACCAGGAAGATTCACATTCTTCCTCTCACCCAACATTGCAGTGTTCTCGCAGCGGCACCTGACGGTTCCAGCAGCTGTGTCGCAGGACAAAACAGTGAGGGTGATCGTTCCATCTGCACATAGAATGGTGTTCCCAGGGTGTAAGTCCACTGCGAGCTTCTTGTAGCTCATAGAGATCATTTCTGGATCCCCCTTAATGGTGTAATCAGTGGTAACCGTGATTTCCTGGCCTTCCTTAAGTTGGATTGGTTTTCCATCCTTGAGGAAACCGGTTCGAATCTCAGGGCCCTGTAAAGTGAGTAACATATGAAAGCATAAGAAAGAATTGCATGAAGAAGCAAGGATTCCCTGATCAATTTCAAAAAGGTTTCTGGTAATGAAGCAGTAACACCTATTTCTTCTATAGCAGCATACACTATTGTTCCTGCAAACCAGTACAGTATTACAAGAAGCACAAATGCCACATCTGAAGAGTGTGCTATTCTCAACAGTCAAAAGTTTCTTCAGTGTCATGGTGCCTATCCTATTAAGCTCCATTAGACTCAAAATAATCATCTGTGCAAGTTGAGCAGCAACAATTCAGCATATAGAGCAACTGTGGTCTATCTTAATAAATCAAATCTCTGGAAGTATGAATAAACGCAATACTCTCATAGTTTTATTACAAGATATTATTGAAATTACTCGAGGAAGGCACTTCTAGCTGAAATTGTCAGACTCACAGATCATTCAGCAAAAAAAGGTCACATGCCATTCAATCCAAAAAAAAGTAACATATCCCTGGAACCAACTGAAAAAAAAAAAGACAGATTCAACAAAAAAAACATAAGGCGTGAACCACTGACCTTTGTGTCAAGCATAACAGCACAAAGGATCTGAGTGTTATGCATAGCAATCTTGAGATTATTCAAGGTTTCTTGGTGATATTCATGAGTACCATGAGAGAAATTGAAGCGAGCAACATTCATTCCAGCTCTTAGGAGCTTCTCGAGCATTGGTACTGATCTAGAAGACGGCCCCAGAGTGCACACAATCTTTGTCTTGGGCACACGACCATCATCTGGGAGATCCTTCAAGATCCCTTCTATGTCTATATTTGCCATCTCACTCAGAATTATTATCTTCCTGTATCAGTGGGAAAACACAAATTCACACATAGAATTGATTAATATGCTAATAAGCATAGCAATCTGTTCATTGGAATTGCATATTTTGCCTTCCAAGAAATAGACCCGGAGAGAAATTTCGGAACATCAGAGACAATTGTAAGGGGTGAGCATGAGCCAAGACAGAGATGGGCGGGTTGATCACCCATTGAATTCGAGAAAATAATAAAATTGTCGCATTATTTCGAATTGATTTTGTTTGAATTTTACTAAGTCGTCACATCTCACCCCTAAATCCATATTTATACCGTGATTTTCTGGATCCGTTATCTTCAAAATTCTCGTGTTACTAACTAATAAGATAACTAGACAATGGCAACTGTGCGGATCAAGGCAAAACTAACTATCCTCCACTAGTCTGGAAAAAGATCATCAGAAGAGCAATTCCCTACTAGTCAACTCTCATATATTCCCGGGCCTGGTGTCCAGAAGACACCAACATTAAACAAAGTACATACAGATCCAGCATGCAACAGAAGGAGAATCACAAAAGGGGAAGATACCCAAGTGGAAAAAAAATCGGTTATTCCACCTCCCACAGACAGATCAAGGCAAAAGTCAAAGCAGGTAAAAATGGTAGGAACTGGAGAAGAACACAAGAGATTTCAGATCCACAAGCAAGGAAAGAGACGAAAGAAAAAAAGGGTACCGTCTTCCACAAACCTTTTTCACAGATAAGCGCCCGAGGAGACGGGCACCACAAAAATCTCAGCTTCAAGCACGTCTCTCTGTCTCTCTCACTTTCTCTCTCTCTCTGCCTCGCTATGCGCGTGTTGTAATGCGAGTCTGACGGGTCGCAGTAGCAGCAGGCTATATGATATTTAAGGAGAGTGGTCAAAATCTGTGGATGTGCTTGGCGACAATAGATGGCGGGGTGCCCCTCCCGCAGCTGTTTGGTGATTCCAATTCCGCAAGTCAATACTGCGGCTCCTCTTCTCATATTTTGTAGAGTTTTCAAGCTGATAATTCAAATACAGAGGAAAATAAAATTTATTCATAAATTAAGCAATACAGACGGCAATTGATTTATCAAGTTTTCACTCTGTTTCTAGTTTCTGAAAACCTATTTTATAATAAATTAAAAGAACATATCATAATTTTGAGAATAAAATAATGGTTTCAGTGTACTTTAAATAAATTTAAAAAATTATTATAATATTAGAGTAAATTTGTGAAAATGGTAGGCAATCGTGAATATGAATTTTGATATTATTTGATATTATTAATATATTTTTAAATTTTTTTGCTCTATTAATATATTTTTTTAATTTAAAATGAGATAAATATTATTATAGTATCCATTTAATCTTTTAGAATATAAGAATTTGGTTGATAGAAAAAATTTAATAAAATAGTTTATCAATTTCAAGTGGGGAGATGTTGGAATTGGATGCTAAAAGATTATTGAATAATTCCTTATATATATTAATAATTTAATTTATAAAAAAATAATGTAGTAAAATTAAATTATTAATACTTACTATATTTATAAGTAAACTTAGACTCACAAACATCCAAAATTGAAAATTTTGGCACGTATAAAATCAATTTCTTAATATTTATTAGGACCAAAATAGTTCTTTCACATAATTAGGGCTGATAATTTATTTTAGTATTAATTTAATGTTAACATATAAATTACGTGATAATACCATTGTTTTATCAAACTAAAAAATATATATATAAATTATATTATATATTTAAATTATAAAAAAATTAAAATACTTTTTTTCTCTATAAAATTTATTTATATTATATTTTTTTATTTTAAATAAATATTAAAATTAATAATATATTAGTTTCCATGCATGCAATGCAATGTGGTGAAAATTTTAACAAAAAAATTCCATTCACCCAATTCCCTGGGGACTCGTTCTGTCACAAGACGAGTTGAGTTTCCATACTCTTTTTGAACTAATGGACAGATTAGACCAGCGAGTCTAAGGCGGGTCTCGGTCTCATAGGGTAATTAACAACAAATACCAAAGTGTCATTATCGCCTATAAAATATAAAGCTGTCAGTAAGGGCTGCTGGGTTGGTTTCATTACTTGGTAGGCAGGCAATAAGAATTGCCAGCCATTCTTCTTCCCCATGAAGTCACTTATAATATGCATTAACATTATCGTTAAATATTAATCCAAATTGAAAGGAATGGTGATGTGATTTTAAATAATACTTATAAATATATTATTATCTATTTTAACCATTTTTTTGCACCCCGGTCACAATCAGGGAATATACTCCGTTATTTTTTTTTTTTTGCTGAGTGATTATACTCCGTGAATTACGTAGAATCTTTTAAATGATTCGAGGGTGACCAAACCGCTCGTTCAACCCTAACAATAATTAATGTTGATTCCTATGAGTTCCGAGGTTTTGCTGTGTGCTCTTACAACCCACTGCACCATAGGCAAGCAAGCGGCCAGTCAACGTCCCCCAGTTCCATCTTCTGGCATCAGTCAAAGTCCATTTTGGCCACCACAGCAATTCCCCTCAATCGCAGACAACCTTTTTCAGATGTGGCTTCGGTCGGAGAAGTTGGCGAATGCTCATCGTCGGCCAACCTTTCTACCAACGACTAGCAATAGAAATACTAAATAGGAGCATAAAAAGGTGGAGGTCAAACTTACCAGCGCTTCTAGAACAGAACCAGAAACCCATGTCTTCTTCAACAAAACAAGATCCATGGTAAAAAAACAAGCAAAGAATCTGGATCATCCCAAGTTCCACCATGAAAGCAACAGCCACACAAACCCTTATAATGGGAAAAGTAAAGTGACATTGAACATTGTAACATTATTGGCGCCGTTCAACCTAAAGTATAAAGTAAGATGAAGAACTTAGGCAGTATAATTGAAAATGGTTACAAACAAGTGATAGCAATTAACCAATAAGGTAGAACACTTACGTCGTAGCTAGCTTCAAGTTCGTATTACCTTAGAGATTCACCCGTGTTGAGGCAAAGAAGGTTAGAGCACTTGATGATCTTGAGGGAACACTTTGATAATTATCCGTCACCCCAGATATCAATGGATTCCCATGCCTATGCTTGCAAGACGTACATCTTGAAGCCTATTTTGCTTGAAAGCAAAATGACAACAGTTTTGGCACTCTTAAATATAAAATAGCATTTATTTCTGTTCTTTATTTCCTCAAATTTCCTACAACAGAGCAAATGTCATCTTCCCTTGTTTTATTTGATTACACCTCACCATGGAAGGATGGAAGAACAAGAGATACACAAGTAACTGATAGAATGAGCCGATGTGTTAATTAACTAGGAGATAGATAACTAGTTGGTTGGAGTCAGCTTCCATTTATCAATATGTTGGTCCCCAGAAAAAACAAAGATCTCATGGGATTGTTGAAGGAAGAGGCTCCCTTGGCTATTTGGATTGTAATAAACAAGCTGCTTGGGGATGTAAGGACTGCAGAAACGATACTGATCATTCTGTGTCTTCTGAAAACACCATGCATGTAGTAGAAACTTCATTGAACTTGCTTGTCCATTTCAGATTCCTGTTATAAATAACCCGGTCGGCATCACCTGCACTTATTAATGGAGATTCACACCCCACTTGGCATGATTTATGGCGTAAAAGCTAACTTCCTTGGCACCCTAGAGGATCACAAACTCGAGTCTCAGCTGCCTCCAGCATTTCAACCTCTTCTTTATGTTCACTTTCCTCATCCTCACACTTCACACACAAGTCATCTGATCCTTCATCAAGCTCTGATTCTTCATCCTTCTCTACTTCTTGAGGTATAGCAGAAGAGTTATCCACAAAGTTGAGGATCAGTCGGCCCTCATGTCGTTGTGCTTGGAAGTTGTTCTCAACAGAAACCGCCTCGAGGAATAACCTTCCATTGCTTCTGCTCGATCTCATCGACATCAAAGCTCCATTCTCCCTAGAGAGTGAAGGCAGGGGAGGAGGGAAAGCTCGAAACTCTGTTGATTTCTTGGAACTCGGGTAATTGTTCTGATCCTCTTTACTGGTAGTTGGCTTTGCTCTATCCAGATGGTTTTCTCCAGCCTTGCCATCTTCAGCTGATAGTGGATAGGAAGAGAGCCCATAAGAGCCAGTCTCAGCCCCAAGACTCTCAGTGCAGACCTCAAGACTCTTCTTGCTCAGAGTGCTAGAAGACCTCCTCACAAGTGGGTGAACATAAGGCGGGACTGAATTCAAATCCTCCCCCCTTTGGGACAGAATAGAGTTCCAGCTGGTTAGTTCATCTTTGGCCTTCTCTAGCTCTTGATCCTCCTTCATATGTGCTTCCTTAATAGAGTTCCAAATCACAAGGCGCTCCTCTTCAAGGTCCTCTTCCTCTAAGGAAGCCAAATAGGAATTATCATTGGAAGCAAGAAGCTCCTGTGATAGTGAGATCATATTCCCGGAAGGCAGTCCATTCTGTGCCAGCCAGTTCTTGGAGGACATGTCAGCGGATAAAGTTCGGTGCAGGGAAGGATTGGTGGAATCTGTTTTCTCGATGTTAGACCCAAGAATAGACACAATGCCAAGCTTCTCACTCGCCTTGGCCTCCTCGTCGAAGGTGAAGTTAGATGATAGGGGCTGACCCTTGCCCATCATAGACAACATGTTTTTTTTTTCTGGAACATATGAAGTATCAGTTCAGATGTACGAAAGTTGATAAAAACGTTGAAAAGGAAAATCAATTGCAAGGAGAAAATCTCATCAGACTCAATGATATGAACACCCAACTTGTCTAATGTAAAAGAAGCTAGACAAAAGGTTGCAGCTTATATGAGCAGGAAAAATCCTGGTGTCTGTAACTCAGAAGACTGCAGAACCTTAAAGTTGAATGTCCTCTTCAACCCTATCATCAATCAGGACATGGAGATTAAGAGTAAATCAGCTTTCCTCTCAAACTTGCATTGAGTGACAGGAATGTAGAAAATTGGATTACCAGATACACGAAAGCAACGGAGAGTGCCTGAAAGAGGTCCTCGCTGTGGAATTCTTCTTTGCAGATGGAATGGTGAGATTATTCCTGGGTTATCTTTCCAGGGGAAAATATGGGGGTGCTCTGATATTTGTGGCTATAGAAGGATAAATGGCGGGTGAATTTATAAGATCCCAAATTGAAGAGTCTTTTTCTTTTTCTTCTTCTTTCTATTGCCACAGTAAACCAGAATCAGAATCACCACTATTTCTCCTTATTCCAACACAAAACTTTAGTTTTCGCGGGCAAAATTGCAGCATATCATATCTATATATTCCTTTTCTTTTTTGTACATATTTGTAGCATCCTCATCCTCAGCTTATATGATATATCATCTACCTGCACAAGGAAGAATGAGATTCTTGAGCACCCTTGGAATCCACAAAGAGCAATTTGTAAGGAGAATCTTTGTCTTTTGTGTATGATGTGATCGTTTATGATGCAGATAATGAAATCCAAACATTTTTTTGGACATGAATGTATTTTCTAAATTTGAAGTAGTGTCTTGTCATATTGAAATATGAGAACCCAAAAAGCATTTCATTATGTAGTGAGGCTGAGCATATGATTCCTCTATATCCGACAGTCCAGCCATCACCATCCAATTCCAGTACATTCTCTCTCTCCTTCAATAAAAAAGCAAAGAAAAATTGGAGATAAACTTCTCCAATCAAGTACAAAGTGATTTAAAGGCGTGTATATACTAACTATATAGTTATAAACTAATTGCTATTAGAAAGGCATAAATTTTATAGGTACATTCTACAAATCTGTATCTTAGCTGAGATATAAATAAAGGTACTACTCTTAGGATTCTCCTTCATCATATGTTCATACATAAGAGAGCATATATGTCAACAGGTGACTATGACACAGATAAGTAACCAAGTCTTGATTTTCCTTTTCTGTTCAAACTAGTACCCAGTGAATGTGAGGTTCTATTGAACAGCTTGACTGATCAGCAAAGTAATTGTGGATGGCAAAAGATTGAGCAAATGGCAGACAGTAGGAATGGGTGCTCAGCCACTGCATGACTTTCAGGGGAAAAGAGGAAAAATAAATATTACTTTGGCCTTCCCCCCATCCCATCCTGCCGTTTCCCCTTTTGACTAATTGTTGGCACCATTCTCTTTCTCATGGCAAATGAGTTTAAAGGACAGATCAATTGAGTGATGATATCATCAAATTATTGTATTATTAAGCAAGGGTGTTCAACTACCATCCAACTTCCAAATGCAAAATTTGAATGAAGAATCATCACATGGGTCCTCAACTGAACACTGAATATGGTATATATATTAAAACTCAGGTGGAAATCCTTTTTCTACAGAACTTCCGGGACAATATCCAGTCCAGAATATAGAGTGGCAAGGGTACTAATTCTCCTGTAACAAATGCATTGCTTTACAAAGGGACCTCACACAAACACAAACAAAGACCACTAAGAGCATCTAATACGCCCAGTTTGCACATCAAAACACCTTTTGATATATTTTTCCCTTATCTTCAGTAGTAAGTATGAGAGTTATAATCTCTACCACAAATATATTTTTTTGTTTATATACAAAATATCCAGCACAGTACTGTCAAGTCATGCCATCAGAAAGAAGCTGAAGATAGCCTCCGAAGTTGGTTCATTGCTTTGGTTCCCAGGGTGATGGGAAACATATTCTCAAACACCTGCATATTTTTGGTAGGTTCATTGACATTTATAGGAAAGAAAACCATTCATTTAATAATCTTCACATTATGAAGAACCGTGAATATGTAAACCAATGGGATTAATAATCTTCTTTGGAGATAAACATCTACTTTTCAAATCCTCCTCTCAATCCCTAACTGGATTGAGATGCTCCAGCCAAGGAAACACTAGATTGAAGAAAATAGAAAGTTTCAGTTGGCAAACCACGTCAATTTAGTGCACAACAGGGCACCATGTTCCTATATCATACCCTAAACTAGATGAGCAAGACATTAAACAGATAGTGCAAGATCCTGCAGCCACATGATTGATCATTGATCTTCTATAGAATAACTTCCAGGATCTCTAAATGTCATCAGGCAGCAACTATATAATGATTTATAAGGAAAATTATATGGTTGCTTCCAGATGAAAATTATATGATGTAATAGTAAAAATGAAAATCGCAAAAAAGATAAGAATTTTCATAGTAAGACAAAAGAAAAAAGAATGCGGTAAAGATAAAATGGCAGAGATTAAGCCAACAGAGTAACAACTACAATAACTGTGGACCTTCCACTTTCTAAGCCTTTCATTTTCGTCATCAAGCTAGCAAACCTTTTGCTCCAGTTCATTGGTATAAGTATGCTCAATATGGCATCCTAGGTCAGACAGCATCAAAATGCAGAAAGAAAAGTGTATAATGGGAGCAGTAAAGCAAAATAGAGGGAGAATAGACAAGGCAATAAAAAACTCACCTGTTTCCTAGCAGCAGATTCCCAGTTCTTTATCATTCTCTTCTGCTTCTTTTCAATACTCTCATCAATTATGTATTCATATGCAACTATTCCCCCCACTGGTCTGTATATCTGATGATGCACCCATTACTGAAGAAGTCAAAGGAAGTTGGCTATCAGGATATGGGATACCAATCATGGCACCAGATTGTGGTGGAATATAAACTCCCACCATACTCTGCGAGGGATATGAGAATTAGGGCTGTGGTGGGAATGGCATCCACTGACCCTCGGGTGCAAATTGCACAGAGACACTTGGACCGGTCCCAACAGTGGGGTTTGCACTTCTTTTACCAGGAGATGATTCAACTACAATCCCCGCTTTCATCAGAAAATCTTCCAGAGTTATCTCTCCCAAAGTGAGCTGTTGTTCCTTTGATTTATTCTTCATATAGTTCTTATTCTGCAGTATATTCTTCCAGATTACCTCAACTGTCTTCCTGCACAATCCACCACTCAGCCACAGACTGTCCTTGTGCTGTAAGTTGGTTTAATTCCTGCCACTGTACCCTGAGAGTCCCCAGGCAAAGATTGACTAGCTTTAGCTGTCAAAACATTCTTATAAGCTCATCGAGCTTCATGCTGCTCAGTGGCTTCCACGTGTCACCCAACTGATTCTGGACCTCATCAATCTAAGACTGTACATTGATTGAATTCTGCTGAGCCGGTCCCAGAAGCTGACTGTGATTACTGCCACTACCACCTTGTGGTATCATCATTTGGATCCCATGAAATTGGGTATAGATCTCTTACACCCTTTAGCAGCTATAAAGAAAACCCCCACAGGTGTAGAGCAAACAATTTGTCTCAAAGAAAAGAGAGGTCAATTTTCAAAAGCAAGGTAAAAGGTATACCTGAAAATTCCAGTAAATGCTCAAACTAGAGAATTTAAATTGGACAAAGTGATGATTATTCAAAGTATGAAAACATGACAACCAAGAGGATGTCAATATAATTGAAAATATCAAAATTCTACCTTTCGAAAACCAAAACCCTGAAAAAGAAAAGATAAACCAATACCAAAATCCAGTCTAAAAATTACTTTCAGGAAGATAGCAAGAGTAGATGAGAAATCATGATAAAAGTTTCGGTACATAGGCCAAACTGCTCTCGACCGTCAACCTCAACAACTGGAGGGGAGATCAAAGTTGAAATTACAGATCAAATTAATAGAACATTCGATCCAGTTATGGTGGATATGCAGCCAATTTGCTTCTTCTCTAAATAAACGGCTTCATCTGTGTCATAAGTCATGGCACTGACACTAAATAAACCACGGCATCCGAAGAAACCATCAATAAGAATACCAGCTACAGACCGTCTAATAAGCTGCATGCGATAGAAAATGTCATCATCAAGCGGTTAATAGCGGATAACCTGAAGATTCAGACCGAATATGATACTGGCTGGTAATACCACCCTCGATCTCTTCGAATGATTAAGCGAGCAGGATACCGAATTTCACGGGAATAGGAGACAAGCTTTTTGCATGCACATCAGAAGATCCCCTTCAAGCGTTATTACAGCATAACCCTAACATTTTGTTATTGAGTTATTACAAGCTGTTGTAGTAATTAGGGTTGGTTTTTTTTATTGATTTTTTTAAAATTAATACATTTTGGAATATTTGGATTTGGATTTTGAGGTGACCGCCTAGAAACGGCATGCCGTTTTATTTATTCCATCGTCTCTCTACCCTGGCCCTTTCGCAGAATGCCCAATCTCTCTCTCACAGGCAATCGTAGGTTTAGATCACTATCACCTATTCACCATATTGTTTGCCAGAGAAAAGGGTGCGGACGTGCGGTGCAGTGTGCTCGGATTTGGTTCCTTTGACGGGTACTGTCCAATCGAGGAATCCAACCCTAATTACTTCCTAAGATGTCGGCTTCAACCGTGTCTATCACAGCGAATCCGACAACAGCGGCCAGGCGGAGGCCCATCGTCGTCACCGATAACAAGTCAAGCAGTGGCATCGACTTGGTGCCTGTCGAGAATGGCCCCAACGTCGTCGATAAAATCAATGTCAGTGGCAGTAAGGATATGAGCCACCAGTCGCTTAGAGGCGACGCCAAAGATCTGGCAGCAGTTAAGAAGACTGTCGGTAATTCTACGGTGTCCCCTCGCCGTGTTCGTAAAAGTCCTCTCAAGCCTGAGAAACCCTGGTGGGTCACTGCGATTAGCATTTTCGCCAAGAATTTTGTTCTCTTGATTGTGATCCTAGGGCTAGTGCAGCTTATCAGAAGACTCTCCCTTTCAACATCGGTCACGGATACGATGGTGTTCTCCGATTTTGAGGGCCGGATTGCTGAAGTCGAAGGATTCTTGAAGGAGACCTCTAAAATGATTCAGGTGCAGGTGGATGCCATCGACAAGAAAGTGGGAGGTGAGATTGAAATCCTTAGGGAGGAATTGAGTAAAAAGATAGACGACAAAAGCACAGCCCTTGAGTCGGAGTTGAAGAAATTGGAGGGCAAGAGCAATAATATGGAGAACTACTTGAATGAACTGAGGGATCGAGAATGGCTGTCCAAGGAACAATTTGATAGTTTCATTCGGGGTTTGAAGGAGGGAAAGGGTGATCTTCATTTGGACGATATAAAGGCTTATGCAAGGGATGCTGTCTTCAAGGAGATAGAGAAGCATGCAGCGGATGGCCTCGCGAGGGCGGATTATGCCCTAGCTTCTGGCGGGGCATTCATAACGAGGCATTCAGAGCCCTATAGTGTTGGATGGGGAAGTAATTGGTTTTCAATTAGCCGAAATAGGGTTCACAGAGACGCCCATAAAATGCTGGAGCCCAGTTTTGGTGAGCCAGGGGCGTGTTTCCCGTTGAAGGGAAACAATGGCTTTGTTGAAATCAGCCTCCGAGTGCCTATTATTCCCGAGGCTGTGACCTTGGAGCATGTGGCAAAGGTAACATGCTTAATCATAAATGTTTTTGCAAGTTCATGGTATCCCTGATTTTTTGTTTTCTTATGATGATGATTATGATTTATTCATTTGTTACTCTCATGTTTACTTGAATTGGTCTGTTTTAATTATATATCTCATACTGATTTGCCTGGAATTACTATATGTGTCCTTCAGTCATAATACTCATTTGGATCATTGATAAGACTGCTGGTATGCAGAGAGATTTATGTTATTGCAATTGGGAGGCATTTAATATCTCATATTGGTTCCATCTATTTATATGCACATGATCTAGAGAAAAAGAAAAAGAGATAAAATGGAAGAAGAGTGTCTCCCTTGCCAGAATGATTGTTAGTAAAAGATAGGAGCGGGGATGGGATTTATATTTCATTTGGATAATTATATTTTTCTTGAGATTTTCTAATAGCTTATAGTGGAAAAACAATATAACTTCATCTTTATATTTAGTTTCCTCTTTCCCCAAATCAAGGACATAGAGGTTGCAGAGATGTACCAACCTCATATTGTTTCATTCTGCTTATGTTTCTTTTCATTTTCATCTATCTCTCCACATAGGAAAAAAGGAAAATCTAAACAAGGCAAGATAGCTCCCCCTTTGTGTTATATCCATGTGTGAATGTGTATCAGATTTTCTGATACCCTTCAAGTAGATTGTTTTCTTGCAGTTTGTGAATAGCATCATAGATCTCGAGATATTATTTTTGGCACATGAGTGAGGTGAAATTTTTTACACCCTTGTGCACTACCACTAGAATCAAGTAATTACTAGATATTTACAGGGTTCAGTAGGACTTTGACTGCATCGGGTAACCTTTAATAATTAAGGTGTATTTGATGCTTTTATCCTCTCAAGTTTGCTGCAGTCTCTTTACATTCCCTGGCTTGTTGGCACTAGTGCAAGATATTGTGTTTATGATGTTATTCGTGTTAAAAAGCATACTTGAAGTGTTATCTGCATCTATTGAGGTTAGGTTGTTTTTTTTAATTTCATGATACGAGAACAATCTTGCCTCATGCCTTGCATGATTCTATATGCATATTTTTAAGGTTAATTTTTTTCAATGACTGCCTTTCTACTTTAGTATCTTCTTTTTTTGGTGTATCTGAATGGCAACATTGGTTGACCTCCACAATCTCTTTTACTAAAACATTATTCTATATATTTTGTGAGCCAGAGCGTTGCTTACGACAGATCAAGTGCTCCCAAGGATTGCAGGGTCTCAGGATGGTTCCAAGGAAACCTTTATTCTACAGCATCTGATGCAGAAAAAATGTCCCTTTTGACAGAGTTCACTTATGACCTGGAGAAGAGCAATGCTCAGACTTTCAATGTGTTGGACTCAAGAGCAGCTCCCGGCATAATCGACAGGGTGAGACTTGACATTGCATCAAATCATGGAAGTGAAACTCACACTTGCATTTACCGCATCAGGGTACACGGGCACGAACTAGACTCTGACTCCTTGTTGTCCATGCAGTCTTAAAACTCAGTTTCAAGTAAACATGTCTTCTATCCTCTGTCAACCTTCTCTTGTATTGATCCTGTCTAGTTCCAGTTTTGGGTGTTGAGTTGGGAAAAAGTGTTCTGCAGACAGTACAATCTGACATTGGGCAACCTGTCTCAATTTTATGGGTGACCTTCATGCTGTCAGCTTTAGGTATTCAGTTAGTATTCTATTCTATTGTACCATTCAGTGACTAGACTATCGAACATACTGTGGCCTGGGGATTAATGGGACAGGCACTTATGTTCATCCTCCTTCTGTATGTTTGATATTGTGGCCTACGCTCTCTGTTGAGCATATGCTATTTATTCTCGTGGGCAGAGGATTTGCTGGGCTAGAGATTTGTAGATTGTTTTTTTTGGCATGCAGAGGTTGTCAATACACTAACACCAGAAACTGGCAAGTCGCTTGACCAAGGGCCTTGTTTTGCTTTCTTGGTTATTATTCTATTTGGTTGCCTGCTCGTCTTTCTTTGATAAAAAATAGCTATTCACTTATAAATTGTTGTTCTTGAAGTACTACAATGAAGTTATACCCATAAAATCCACTCAAATCTGTTATATGGATGCATGAAGCCCTCAACCAATGAAGTTTAACACAGACAATCTGGTGCTCTGAATCTGCCCATTGCTAGAAAAAAACTTGGACTTGATGGGCATTCGAGTCCCCTGTGAAAGCATAATTTTGGATTCTGGAAAAATTAGATGCAGATCTTGCTGAGCACAACTATGGATGGTACATGGTAGGGGTGCAGCCCTCGATCTCATGAATGTTGGCAATGACCTTATTGATTCGAAAATGGACCAATTGAGCAATACAGAAGAAAAGCAAAATGAGTGCCACAGCATAAAGGCCTAGTACTAGACAGGTTATCTCCACAGTGAATCTGATAAACTTTAGCTACACTCCATTGTATTTTATGAGAGGGACAAACAACAAAAACGACAATGCAGCATCAACATAACAGGATGGCTAGTCATTCAACTTGAAAGAAACTGCCTTTACTGAATTATCAAAACTAATGGGCAATCTTTGCCGGAACCCTCACAGTATTTTGGAAACTTGCCAGAAGCACAAGCTCAATCCTTACCGAAAGGCTAGCATAGGCTCTTACAGGAATTGGGTTAGGCCAGAAGATAGACATCAGCAGTACCTAGCCTAGTTACAGATTGTTATTCCCGCCTGCCTGCCTGCCTGCCTGCCTGCTACAAAGCCAATAGACAGAAGCAGGATTGCCAATTCTACAGGAGGCACAGCGAAATCTATTGCATATAGTCCTCCCCTGGGAGAACCCTCCAATGAAGGGGGAACCCATTCTACAATTTCATGCTCCATTTGGCTGTATATGTCCACACAATGCAATCTACAGCAATCAAGACTTTCTCTGCTGTTCCATTCCTGTTGTATTCGAGGTAGCATTGTTTACCTTATTTTATCTAGCAAATGGCTGTGGTGTGAGAATATTGGGACTCTCCTTCTTCTTCTTGTACATTTCCAGAATCTGGGGGCGCTTCTGCCCAAAAGGCAACAGAAAGAACCTGGCAAAATCAGCCTCAGATATTACAATTGCACGCCCTATGGAAGTCTGCTTGAGCAGACCCTCTGAAATCAAGAAGAAGAGAACGGACAGCCTGGGCAAGATCTTCCTCTCCAAGCTCGACATAAGTACGACGGGGTAGCTGGTGATATACTTGATGGTCAGCCCCAGATCGTTCATCAGGTAGTTCAGCATCTTCTCCGACCTCTTCATGGACGAGTTCATCACACTAGGCTGCTTCACAAACAAGGTCCTGAACTGAGCCTCGGAGAACCCGTACTTGTAAAAGAGGCCGACTTTGGCCTCCCACCTCGGCCGTTTCATCCCGGCGCAGCTGCAGACGCCGTATATGAACATCATGGAAGAAGGGTCGAGGCCCATGCCCTTCATCTCATCGACGATGGCCCTGAACTCGCTCGGGGTCCTGGATAGAGCCCTAACGCGGAGCGTGAAGAGCCTCGCGATGCTCGAGTTGGGCACCCCGAAGGACCTCAAGGTGTTGATGTTGAGCTCCATGGCTGAAGAGAAGTTCCGGAGGGCCCAAGACCCACGCTTTGTCAGGAACAGGGCAACCAGCTCCTCGCTGCTGCCGAAGAACTTGAGGAGGGAGTTGAAACAGGGGACAAGGTGGCCCTCGAGGCTCCTCGTGAGGATGAAGGGGTCGTTACCGATGACGTGGACCAATGCCTCGCCAGATAGGCCGCTAGCGGCGAGGAACTCGAGCTTTGGCTTTAATTTCTCTTCAGACTTTGAAGAGAGCATGCTGGGGTAGGAGGTGAAGATGCCGACGATGGTGGCCGGGGAAAAGCCGTAGCTTTTGAACAGCATCATGACGGAATCTAACCTCTCGCAGGACACCCCACGCTTGGAGGACAAGTTCGAGAGTGCTACTGCTGCATCCGGGGAGAAGCCATGGCTGCCTACGAGGTACCCCACCGTCGGCGTTCTCGGCGGCCGGACCGGCGCTACAGTCGATAGGGGTCTGAGGGAGGTTGACCATGTCAATCGAAGGGATTCTCCAAGAAACTTGAACCGGAACATCTCGGCACTCCCTCCCACCCACCCTCGGTCTACTTTCTCTCCGGAAAACTTGAAAGGGCTGTCTGGCTATGGCGGCCGTCAGGACTGGAATTGGATGGACGGCTCGGGGTTAGAGTGTATTCTGATTATGTCTCTGGAAACTTTCTTTATGCACCTCAAACTTTATATTTATTCCACTTACGCCCTAATATTTCTATAATTAACCATTTCACTCTACAAGGTTCAAAATAACTTCAAATTTTATATTATATTGAATAAATCTTATAATATTTAAATAACTTATCATATAACATATTGTATATCATCATAAGAAATTTTTATGAGTATAATTGATGATATATAAAATATAATTATATATATATATATCTATTTAATATTATATATATTATTTTATATTAATATAATTTAATTATATATATAATACCTACTAAATTATCTAATTTAATTAAAAATGATAAATTTATCTTTTTAATTTTTTATTAATAAAAGTGCATCTCCTTCCACCTACATCCAAATTATAACTCTACTCCTTTCAAATCTTTGCAAACTAATCCCATTCAATTCCCTAAAAACACCTCAATTCAAACAAAATTTAAGTTAATTGCACTTAATTTTAAAATTTTTATTAATAACCTTCATAAAAGAATATACATCTCATTGGTATTAATTCTACCACTCAATTTATTTATATTACCATTAATTATATAATTTTTATAGAGACTAGTTTGTTTTTATATATACTCCTAATCTTTAACCCAAATGTTTATAACTCCCAATTATAATAAAAACTCTCACTATATTAGCTTATCCATTTCTCAAGTATGCTATACACACAAGTGACAGCTTATTATTTCTGGTCAAGCATTTTCTATCTACTTGACTTATAAATGGATCTATTGACTTATAAGTGGATCTAAGGATAACATGCCCACCAATTTGAGATTGGTTTGACATGAATTATATTTATTATACTAAAAGATGTTGACACTAATAAGAAATTGTAACATAGTATTGATGACTATTTGATAAACAAAATTAATATTGTCATGGCTCACAATTTTTTTATGAAAATTTAGAAGATGTTATTCATTCTAATATTGCTCAAAATCAAGCCCACTTAGTGTGGAGTTATTATTAATAAACTTTCAAAAAAATGTATCTTATTAATATGATAATAAATGTTGTGGTGTCTTAAAATTAGTGAAAGTCAAGTACACTATTAGTATTAAACAATTACATGTTGTGTATATATAGTTTCAAAATCATTCATTTAATTCAAATATAAGTTTTCTATTTTTATTTTGACTTAATTCTATAACAAAATATGATCCTTAATTATTTTGATTTTGTATACTTGGAATGCATTAAAAAATGTATTCTCACTCTAATAACTTTTAAATTATAATAATGTAATATACAATACAATACAAATTATCAATTTTTTAATAGCAATCCTACCATAATATTGAAATAATAATATTTTATAGAGACTTTGAGCCTCCTTTCCCTTATCCCATCCAACTAGCATTCATTTTTTAATTATTATTTAATTTTCATTATTAAACAAATATTTGACAAACAAGGTTGATACATATTTATGCCACCCTAACATACCAAAATTAACAAAAGTGATAAATATGAATTTATGTCAAAATTAATATCACTTTATAACATAATATTTTGTAACTTATTGTACAAATTTAATTACAAAATTATCTATTCAAACAAAAATGGAGAGAATTAAAGAAAAGTCAGCTTTTTATGATATCAGCTAACTCAAATTTGATAACCTAAATTAGTGACTAAAATCAAAGAGAAAATACTTGAAGGATTGAGTTGACAATGAGTTACATTCAGTGTATCTACTCATATTAATTCAATGAATTTTAATTCATTAAATCCCATATTACTAGCACAAGATGCATGTCAAGTGTACATGTATGACAGAACCTCCCCATGATGTCTCGATTGGTCACAGGTCTCCTTAGGACTCGACCATCTTTGCCTCTAGCTCTTTTGTCTCTTAAGCACCTTAGCTTCACTTGGGTTCAAGCGGTTGTTTTTGCACAATTCTAACCCTAATTATGGGACCGACCCAATACGAGCTTTTCTACTAGGTCGCATGGATTCAACCGAAATTATTTGACTCAACCCACTAGTATTCATTGCCAAATATGTGGGCAACATGGTTATATTACCTTATTGTTCACAACTCTTGGCATCAACTTTTTCAAGCCCACACCTCTTATGGCGCATATCATGATCGTCATCTAATTAATCGATACTTCGATTATGATGCGACTAACCATATAATTAATAATTTGTCTATTTAGTCTATTCAGCAAGGCACATCACTCCCTAAACCCCCATTATCTTATCTGGTTTTGCCTATATTACTACTTCTCTTCGTTTTTTTTAATAATATTTATTATATTCCCACAAATAATCGTACTGAATATAAGATTATTAGTTAATGCTAAAACTAATACTGAATTTATCTTAATTCAATTCTTACTCCCCAAATTGGGCTTCCGTATTTCTTTCACTCCTACACTGGGATGTGATAACTTATGCCTGTCTCACCACCAACCCAGTGTTTCACACGTATAGCAAGTCGAGTGAATCTTTATATTATTTAAATTTATTTTATTGATATAGATATTGATGCTCAATTTGCATATATTTGATCTAATAACCTCCTTTCTTCTCGACTTTACTACTTTGGTTACAACCTCAACTTCATTACCTTTGGACAAAATATTTTATATATTGTACATATTTAATTACAATCACAAGGGAAAGATGATATAACAAATTTTATTTATTTATTTTTAAAATTAATATATAATATTTGATAAATATTAAATATATACAACCAACTTCCCCACTTCATTTTTTTGAACATGTAATTAATAGAAAAAGTATTTAAATATTTTATAATTATAAAATTAAAATATTAATAATATTACATTAGTAAAATGATAATTAATATATAAAAAAATGCACACATAATTAATATGTAGAACTAGAAAATAGAAAATTTATATTTATATTATAAAATTACAATCTAGTCCACTGTTAGTGTTAATGTGCCTACTCTGGTGGGTTAAGAGCCATACATGTAATATACGTATGAATTTACCGCTTACACTATATATAAATTCCCTAGAAACAATTTCACTTTATGTTTGAAAATCTGGTATACTTAATGCCAACCATGCCAATTATTATTACTAAGAGACCAAATATTGGCAATTCAGCATCCTCGTCGTCTCCCACATGCCCATACATGTCAGATTCCCAATAATAATATTAACAAAAGAATTAAGATTTAATCTGTGAAGACTTTTAGGTATATAAAACAAATAAAATTAGAGGTTCGGCTGATCTCTCTCTCTCTCATATACCAACACCATCTACATACATCCGTCTATAGTCTCCTTAATCAACAACAAAGTTAGGATTCACAGCCAAGATCCTTCTGTTCCGTGAGATGGGCTGCTGTTGCCGCACGCCTTCGTGATCTGCTGCTTGTTCATCGCCATCATCTAAAACGATGAGATGTCCCTCTTTTCGAATCAAACTCTGTAATGACAGCAGAAGGAACCATTTTCTTTCAGCAATGGCAGCATGTTCAGTTTCTTTTCAAATTCAAGTCCAGAATATACAGTTCAATTACTACTTGTAGAATGATTACCTCGATAATAGCTCTTATGCGTAACACCTCAGTCTCTGCTTCCTCCAAGGAGGTATAGTTATTCTTCTCATTTTGTTGATCGACGTACCATTTGATCAAGTCCTTTTGCCTCATTCCAGATAGTTCGCTTCCTACAAGAGAAGAATCCATGGGCTACACAAGGGCCAAGAGAAGGAAACACAGCTAATACTAGGTATCAGTAGTATCTTAATTTTCATTATTTGCTCTAATTTGTCTAACAAATTTGAGTGAGAAATAATAGTTCAATAACAAAAAAGGGAGGGCTGCAATTTTTACCATCTTGCATTGCAGCTTCTTCATGCTGCCTGAGCCGCATAACCAGAGCATGAGTTACCCTCTGAAAATATTCATCTGTGATAACGAGCTTCTTCCTCTGGGAACCTGTAGTAGTCGCTCAATTTCTTCATTATCCCAGTCCATTAATTGTTCAATTGAACAATCCAATAATAGATGAACGTTTAAACTATAAAAAAAATTCATCCACCTTCATTAGAAGGAGCTTGCCCAAATGCAGCATCTCTCGATGGATTTCCAGATTCATCATTTTGAGCAGGCATTATAGTAGCATCACTCAAACGAATCTGACCATCTTCAAACTCCGATAGGTCAATTTCAGAGGACTCAACACTGCACATGGGAAGGCAAATCATTACCAAGAGTAGATATCAAATACAATATTTATTGGAACAGAAAACAAACGGATGATTTGTCAAGAATACATCAATCATGCCTTACCTTATTACTGATGTCTTCAGTAGTTTAACTGCTAACTTGACATGGTGCGGTTGTACCTGTACGATATTACAAAGGTTAGAATTCAACTCTGGCTTCTAGAGACAACTATTCATAGATGTACTAAATGGTTGAAAACTAAGTACTTGAATATCGAGGTGGCTGCGGGCAATTGCCTCCGAAAGCCTAACTAAAGCCTCCAACTGCCTGACTGTCATGCGATAAGCAACTCTACCCCCAGAAGTTGCATCTCCTCTACGAAGAGCCACATATGAATCTACCAATAATTTTCTGGCTTCAAAGCCCAACTGCCACAAATAGTCTAGTATCTCAGGAATAAAATACATATATTTTGGATCATTTTAAGTGAACAAAATGCTGAAAGGTAATTAGACAGAAAACCTGTGGTTTCAACGTTTTTGCATATGCAATATATCGCTTTATTTTTGCAGTAGAGAATGTAGGAACTATTGCATGTTCACGCTTCTGATGAACTCTCACAATATGACTGGCAATATGGTAATCAATTTCATCATCTGGGTCATCAATCATGACATATACCAGATCAAACCTCGACAGAATAGCAGGGGGAAGGTTCACATTATACTGCATTGAAGGTAAAAATGTAAATTGAGTCAAGCTTTTCAAAAGCACAAATGACATCATAGAAGGTAAGAATGTAAATTAAATCTCAAGATTAGTCATCAAAAGACTCTTTCTTAATCAATAAAGAAAATATCCTCACCTTGAGCGGCTTAGCCTTGTCATACCGCCCACCAGTAGGGTTAGCAGCAGCTAAAATTGATGTCCTTGCATTTAAAGTTGCCTGTATACCCGCCTTCGTAATGCTTATTGTTTGCTGCTCCATTGCTTCATGAATAGCAACCTTTAAAACCACTTCATATGTCAGTTTCATTTTTCCTATAACTGGCTTTATGGTTAGGTTTTTGATTATGCATTAAGCAGAAAGGAAGCACCTGATCTCTTATGTCCATTTTGTCAAATTCGTCGATGCAGCAAATCCCATTGTCTGCAAGCATGAGGGCACCGGCCTAGTAGAGTTGTATATGAATTAGAAGCCATATAGAGTCAAAGTTCATTTTTGAGGTAATTAACCATCAGTTATTCAGAAGGTACATTTGTCTCCAATTGCGATATTAACATACAAAACCAATTGATTCTACCTCAATACAAAATTCTCCAGTTTCAGGTTCCTTAGCAACAGTTGCAGTCAATCCAGCAGCAGAGGACGATTTCCCAGATGTATAGACAGATCTAGCAATTAGACCTGAAGTATATCTGAATATAAAAAAGCAATAACGAACAGTCAATTAGATGCACGGATAAAACTTGAAATAGAAAAAAAGAGGTAATTTTTCTGCAATTATTACTTAAGAAACTGAGATTTTGCACAACTGGGATCTCCAACTATGCAGACATTGATATCTCCCCTCAGATTGATGCCTTCATGAGTGACCTTGTGGACACCACCCAAAAGCATGAGCAGGATTGCTCTCTTGATATCATGGTGGCCGAAAACTGTGGGAGCTATGCTATCAACAATCTTGTTGAAGAAATCAGAGGTATTCCTCATTCTTCGAAATTCCCCTATTTCATGATCCTGGACAATGGAAAACAAAAAAACATGTCACAGGCTGCACATTTTTTCTATTTGAAAATGTTGAAGCGCATGAGGTAACAGAAGACAATCTGACAGTGAATTGCTGGATATCATCTTCATCAGCATCCTTCTTTATATTCCTGATATCCGCATCCTTTCTGCCATCTGAAATCTGAAGCAACACATAGAAAGAGATTCTCAGGAATCACAATATAAGCTGAAGGACTCCTCACACCCAATTAAACATCATTTTCCACTGACCTGAGCAGAATTTGCAATAAAAGCGAGGCGGTAGTTAAGGTCCCGGACACCCAATGCCTGAAGACCTTTCACACCCTCGTTTGCAGAGGATGTATTTTTCTGTGGAGCCTCCGGACGGCACTCAATTCTCTCTCCAGGAGAAGCCAGTGCCATTATGTCTGGTATCACAACTATTGTGCCCGTAAAAGTGACCCTGCACCAACATATTTAATGGGCTCAGTACAAAGCATGGTAAATAAACTAGAATGTACAGAACGGATATTTCAGGATAAATAAAATGACAATAGAAATTTATTTAAAATTCTATCTTTCTCGTTTCTTTTTCAGCTTCTTTATAGACTCACATGTCACCAGCACGAGCCTGCTCAACTATGTCATGACGGAGAATAACATCCATTGAACGAGGAAGAGATCCAGCAGGAATCTCTTTTGAAGTCTCTTGCATCCTCACTCTTTGCCAGTCTGCAAATCTACTTTCATGTCTAAGCAATGCCCACTTCCTTCTGTTATGGCACGTAGGACTCACACATATAATTGGCTGCATTCAATAGAGAGTATGATGATATGTTAGAGAAGACAGTATTATATTCATGAACGTGAGAGAAGGCTGATTAGAGTTTAAAGGACCTCCGTATACTTAAATTGCTGCTCCACATCCTTTACAACGTTCATACATTCCAAGCACTTAAAAGTCCCAAAGAGCAGCTCAGGCCGAACTTCACTTGTTCGAGTGACTAACCCCGTAACTGAGACTAGTCTTCCAATATCTGAAGTGGATATTTCCCTCAATCTGTGATCATTGGCAATACAATTAGTTGACCGGTAACAGAGATCAACTTATAACATCAGGCATATCACAGAGGGAGAAAGGAACCTCTTTGTAACAGGGATGTTGAAGAAGGCTACATTAATATCCTTAATCCCCTTATTTGGACTGTCATTAGTAGGCCTCTGCTCCATGGCAAACCTCTTGCAAGCACTCCTCAGGTAACTTTCAACTCTAAAAAAATCATTTATATATGGTCAGAAAAATGATTCGATTGGGCCGAGTTTTTTTTTCCTTCATTTCTATGTCGCATGAGGATGGATATCTCCGGTACCTCAAGTACTCGTCAGAAATAATGGACTGCAGAAGATCACTGAAGTGCATGACGTGAGTGAAGTCGATGAACATGGTGGTCGACTCGTTGTTGTAGATAGCTTCTACCTGAGACACGTAGTCCAGAGGATCCTCTGAACCCCGATCCGACCTGAAGCTGTTTGATAGAAAAGATCCTCGTGAGAATGATGAGGAAAGCCCAGTCGAAGCAAGACGGGAGGGATGGTAGAGTGTTTTACCTCTGAAGGAACCTGAGGAATGAATTCTCGACCTCTACGGCCTTCGGGTCGGCGAAGTACGCCTCCATAGCTGAGATGGAACCCTAATTGATTACTCGGAGGAGTATTAGAGGAAGAAGGGAGGAGGATGAGATTGCCAGCAGCTGCCAATGTCCTAGCGGTTATTAAATACCATTTTGGCGGGAAGATGATGAGGGCAAGAGCCAAGTACTGCCAAATCAGAGGATATGCCTACTATCAGGCCCCGTAAGCCCAATACGAATGGCCCAACTGTTCGGCCTAATAAAGTAAGCTGATTATACTCGGTGAGGCGGCCGAATTAACGGTCCACAGTTGCTTGTCATTTTCCTAAATGGAGTGAGTGCGTCATTTTATCAAACGTCTTTACTATATATTGATGCCGTAGAATTACGCCGTCCGCCAGTTGTAACGGTATTATACAGCGTATTCTCGTCACCCTCTCTCTGCGGCTCATACAAAATAAAAAACCCTAATTTGAGGTTCCTCCTCCTCTTCCGCTATCTCTCCCCTCAGTTTTTTTGCCAACACTCCCCCTCCTTCGGACTACAAAATTTGAGCATTCACTGTTCATCCACTCCCCATGGCGACGGAGGGGCTCGGCGCTGGCGGAAAATTTCGGAAGAAACCCTTCCGGAGGCCCCAGTCGACGCCTTACGATCGCCCTCCAACTGCTAGTAGGGCCCCGGCCCTTGTTTCCAGTGCTGATGGCGATGGTTGGCTGCGGAAATTGATGGATCCGGCTCAGAAGATTCTCGCTACAACAGCTAGGAGATTCTACAATTCTGTATTCAGGAAGCGTCTTACCCAGCCCCCTACATCGCCCCCTCTGCCTTCACATCCGCAAGGTTTGTCTCTTGTGGGGGCTTTATTTCATCCGCTTCTCATTGCTATGGCATTTTTGTGGGGACTTTATTTCCTCTGTTTACGGCATTTTTGGTGATTTTTCTTTGGGTTAGCTCCTTTCCAATTTTAGTAGTTCTGCCTGAAACATAAAGTTTTGATTCTCTACTTGCTGGATTTAGTCCTTTTGATGATCACATCTCATTCTTTTGTTGGCTGATGGTTTTTCTTGGGCAATGTTAAAAGTGATATGGTTTTAGGGTTATTTGGACCTTTGGTTTCTCTACAAGAAATTAGAGTTCACATAAGTTTTGCTGAATGATAATACTAAGAGTACTAAAAGTTCCGTACTCAATATGTCATGTTGCAATGAAAATATGCTGTGCGATGGACTAACTATCAGATGAAATGATTATTGATGTACTAAATTGTTGTTGGAACTTAAGATTGATATTACATTCTTGCTATATGACAGATTGAGTGACGAAAATATTATAATCTTAACTTTAATATTAAGACCACACCATACTTTGGTTGAATTTTTCTAGGGACCTAAAACAAGACCTATCATTGAGATTGAGGGTTTAATTTATTGTTATATGACATTAGAGACCAACATGTTAGTCTACTCTAACTTCAATGCATTAAATGCAGGTAATTTTTGGCTAAATTTTAAAATAATAAAATGAGCACAAGCATGGCATGCCTTTTTTATGGACAATTTTCCATTATGTAAGGTTGCCATTTACCTTCTATAATTATGATCTTACTTTTTTATTCGGTTCAAATTCCAAATTAATTCATGAAATTTAATTGATAGCTCAATTTGGGTCATGACTTAAACATCAGTTAAATAACCCCACTCATTTACCTTGTTATTAATACACCCATTCATTTACAAGAAATTGCATATGAAGGTCATGACTTAAATATCAGTTAAATAACCCCACTTTGTTAAATGTTGGTTGAAGTACTTAATGAAGTTATGGATAAAAGTTTATGATCTAAATTGAGTCAAATAAAAGTTGATCACCTAAATTGAGATTTTAATCAAATCTCATAACCTTATCTGGGATTTTGGCCTTTTCATTATGTTATAATCTATTTCTTACTATTTATATGAATGTTGATTCATATGTTCAACCTTTTCAAGTATTGATTTTCGTTGTTTTCAAAACTAAAATAATCTTTATCATAATGATGGTGGTCTTTAGTATCCACTTATCTTCTTCATTGTGCAAGCTGGGTTGTAAGATTAGTGATGACTTGATAAAGTTTATCAGTACATTCATGGTGATAGAGTTCTGGGTAGGGATTGAATGTATGGATTCTTGTCATAGTATATGAGAAGGAAAATGTAAACCCAGGGTTTTTTTTTCCCGCTGTTCAGTTTTATCTTCTCTACCAGTGGGAATCGTAGTCACATGTCATAGCGTTTGTTGTTTTCTTTAGTGTTTTGTATTATTGATCAGTCCATGGAAGTATGCTTCTTGCTATTACTAATTTCTATTTTGCGCATTCTTCAGAGGTGAAGGAAGAAACTTTCAATAAACATGCAGCAACAACCTCCTTGGTAAGTGGAAAGTTTTTATATATTATTTTTTCCTTGGCATGTTGACTATATCTTATCAGTTAGGAAATCTGTATTAGTTTCTTTCTTTACAAGAACTTCATTTTTGAATAGTTTTTTATCAAAAATTTTATTGCATGTTAGATATCGGTGAGGAACTTGCTTCTACTCACTGGTCGATAAGCAAAATGCTGTAGTTCTTTTAATGCGATTTATCCACTTTGTAGTTTCTGGTTTTCAGTTATTTGTTTGTGGAGTGTGTTCAGATTATTTTTGTTGTTTGTGAAGAATATTACCAAAGAACAAGATGTAGCTTCCAGTGGTGATCAGAAACCAACTCATACTGTTGGTCCTTCGAAAGTCTCTTCAAATGACTTGGAGGAAATATTGAAGCAGAAGTCTTTCACCAGGTTGATATATTTAAAATTCGTTTGTCCCTCTTGTTTGCAGCATTTACTGCTTGTTGGTGGTTCTATTATGTTAATTTTATCTTATAATAGATGAATTAATTTTTGCCTGTTCAAAGAGGAAATGGCTTAACATAAATATGCCCTTTGAAGGAGTATTTTCTGTTACTTGTCTTTCTTTGATGCTAAAACTTTGAATTTCATTTCACAGATCTGAAATAGAGCATTTGGTGGCTTTGCTCCGTGATAGAGTTGTGGATAATCCAGTTGAGAAGGAAGTTAAAACACCTGATGTGCTACCTTCAAGATCAGGTTTATTCCATCAGCAGAAAGAGAAACTGCCAAATATGCAGTTGCAAGATTTTAGGAGTGGAAGCAACATTAACTCCATTAATGCCATAAATTCAAGTGTAGGAGAATTTTTTTCCTCTTATGTTTCATTCTTGCCATATGCTGTCATATGATGTCTGTCTAACTGAAGTGGCTATTATTTAGGTATTCGGTGCAGATGATAATTCACCTTCAGAGCTTGCTAGAGCTTATATGGGCATTAGTTCATCAAAAGTATCACAACCAGTTTTAGGGTTGCACAATCGAACGGTTGTGGAAGATTCACCAGTTCTCACTAGTTTAACACATCCTCCAAAATCACCCATTTTATCTCTTGTGCCAAGTTCATCTGGACATGTTGGGATTCGTGAGAATGATTATGCGACACATAGATCTCGGGGCAGATCAGCTATATACAGTATGGCAAGGGCACCATATTCTAGAGTCCATGCAGCCAGTGCAATGAAGGTCAGTGCCTTGGGAAATAATCCTGTAAGACATTGTTTTTTACTAATAATGTTATGACATTTTTTTTTACGAATTTCCCATCTTTCAGAGTCCTAGGCCTACAATAAACAGTTATGATGGACCATCATCAACAGCTCAAACATCAGAGGGCAACAGGATTCCTGGATCTTCTAAGGTTTAAAATTTGTTTAATTACATTATGGTTCAATCCTTTTTCATTTGGTGATGAAATCACATAATTTAATTCAAATTTATATGAAATGCAGCCTTTGAAAAGGAGCAGCGCGATATTTGAAAATGATATTGGCTCAGGTGGTCCCATGCGCAGAATTCGTCCAAAACCTAATCTTTCATATTCAAGGAACTGGACCATGTCAACTTCTGAATTTAGTGAACCACCATCTTCTTCCATGAGGATGCAGCCAATGAGTGGAAAAAAGCATAGCTTTGCTGAACAGTCAAATGTAGTACCTGTTTCATCGAAGTCAGGTGAGATGGCAACCAAGATACTTCAGCAACTTGAGAAGATTGTTTCACCTCCCAAAGAAAGATCTTCTGAGCCTAAGGCTGCTGTTACTGGGGAGAGACCATCAGCCAAGTTGTCTCCATCCAAGATGCAAGGACAAGCATCAAAAAGCTTGGAATATATTGATTCATCAAAGTTATTTCAATTTACACACGATAATAATAAGCCTGATGATGCGGTTGTCAGGTTTTCTGGAGAAACTAACAGAGAAAAGGATGACAGAATTGAAAAAAATGGTCCATTTAGTATTTTTTCTGCCTCGGACAAACAGTCGCCTAAAGTTAATGACTTGAAAAGTGATATTATTGGAAAAAGGGAGACGGTCCCAGTTTGCAGAACAGCAGATGCTAATGCAATGAACTCTATTGCTCATTCCTCAGGACAGAAGACACATGCTTTCAAGATGAGTGCAGATGTGGTAAGTCTGATATCTAGTTTTATAGGATATTCATTGCAATATTTCATTGGTGAATTGTTTGCCTTCACTTTGCCATTAGGAAACATTTGATATAATAATGTCAACATATACATATAGGACATGTTCTTTAGGTTCTCTTATATAAGATTGCAGAGTCAGTTTCTTGCTTGCTTTCCCATTTGCTGCCCCTTTCAAATTCTGGTGAAGAACTTTTTGCTTTAAGATAAATAGTAACTACATTTTGTTGTTTGCACTATATTTTATTTGATTTTTATGCAACTATCAAAATGTAATTTGTTCAGGACTTTCTGGATTCTGAGGATGACGGTCATTCCAATGGGGTATCCTCTTCAGTGATTAGAGTGATAGAGAAGCAAGATACACATGCAATGGAGATCAAACCAAGTGCTGCTCAGGCTACTTCTATTTTAGAGAAGCATCAACCTGTTCACGATGAACACGGAAGAGATTCTCTTGCAAAGACAAGTAGTCAAGGTGCTAATGGAAAACCAATGGTTGCCCAAACATGTGCCAATTTCAACTTGCCTAGTTTACCTGCTGCTAGCACTAATTGCAAGCCTAGCCTGCTTCCTATTCAGTCACTATCAGGACCTACTAAAGCCGCACTGTCAGAGTCAAATACAACTCCAATTTTCAGTTCTGGTGTTACAGAAGATTCACTGAAAAAGCAGCATGTGCCTAATCCTGTTTTTGGATTTGCTTCTCATAATGAGTTTTCCACATGTAGCAGTGATAAAAATCCTCAGTTTAAGTTGCAAACATATGGTGAATTGACCAATATAAAAACTCCTCTGGATTCTGTACAAGGCTTAAGCAGGTAAGCTTGTATGCTCATAACTTTTGACCTATTTGATACTATCAGACACATTCAAGAGTTGGTTATGCTATGTTCTTCTTTTTTAGCTTTGAGTAGAATTATCATTTAAGGCAAATGGGTATTCATTTTAATTTTATGAAATGAGAGTTTTAGTAGTAGCAATCTAGCCAACCCTTTTTACTTAATAAATCAATCTCCATGAAATGTTCAAGCAGGGAAACTGTCATTACTTAATAGACCATTCTCTTTTTACTTGTGTTTTCTTTGGAGGGTGACTTGGTTTTTTCATGGGAAATAAAAATTTTTTGTCATTCATGAATTATTAATTCTATTGTAACTGAAAATATTTATATGTTAAATGGATTATCTTAGAATTTATGTCCTTTCTAGCTTGTGTTGTTTGCTCTGTTATTATTCTTTGCATCTTAATTAATATGCATATGATATATAGTCTTCGGTGACTTGTGTTGATTTCCATCTTTTTATCTGTTTCTGATGGATTATTTTCCTCTGTGACCAGGGTTTTTGAATCTGACACAGTTCAAGATAAGAAAAATCTAACGGATGGGGTTTTCTCTGGGGCTCCTGATGGGGCCACTGGGGCATGTGGAGTAAAAAAAGAAAGTCCTGTGCCTACTGCTTCTACTGTAATTTTAGCAGATTCGAACACCATTGCGAGTGAAAATCCATTGAGCATCCCTTCATTTCCAGTCACCTTTAATGGTAACAGTGGCAGCAGTAAGCTATCATCCACCATTACTTCCACCACCCCTCCCTCAAACACAGATTCTCAAACATCTTCTATAGCTACAGAAGAGGCCAAGCATAAGCCAGATATTGGCTTTGGGAACATCAGCAATCCTTTTTCTGCTGTGAACTCAAACTCAGGAAGCAATATTTTTGGATTTGGGGTTACTACTGCCACTCTAAGTAGCAATAATCAGAAAGAAAGTTCTGCAATTACTAGAGCAGCCAATGGATCAACCCCAGTTTCAGAATCTCCTGCTGTTGGGGTTGAAGTTGCTTCCTTCACTCAGAATGCTCCTATTCAGTTTGGACTGAATTCTTCATCCAATCTGTCAACTTTTATAGCAGCTTCTACCAGCAGTTCATCGTGTGATTTGTCCACTGTTGCTAAGCCATTTTCATCAGGGGTTTCATTTGGGTCAGGTACATTGTCTTCTTCACAACCCAGTTTCTTGGGGCAAACCTCTTCCAGCTTGTTTGGGCAAACCACTGCTACCCCCACATTTGCTTCATCATTTAACTCCAAGTCCTCATCAACTGTTTTCCCCTTGGATTCTTCTTCATCTGCTGGTAGCAGTTTTGTTTTTGGAGCTGCTCCTGGTTCCTCATCAGCTTTCAGCAGTTCTCCATCTTTTGGATTATCAGGCACATCTTCTATTTTTGGATCCATTAGCAGTTCATCCACCTCTAGTGCATCTTCATTCTTTGGATCAACTGGCACTTCTACCTCATCCGCTTTCTTTGCTGCTTCTGCCTTTGGATCGACCATGGTCACTTCTTCAGCTGCTACTGGTTCCTCATCAGCTTCCTGCAGTGCTCCAACTTTTGGATTATCAGGTACATCATCAAGCTTTGGATCAACTGGCAGTTCACCCACTTCTGGCACATCTTCTGTCTTTGGATCAAGTTGCATTCCCACTTCATCTGCTTCCCCTGCTGCTTCTGTCTTTGGATCAAACATGGCTCCATCAAATACCAGTCCAATTTTTGGATCAATGGGTGCATCATCAGGCCCCACATTTTCATTCACATCTGCATCTTCAAATCCCACATCAGGTCCAACATTCTCGTTCTCATCAGCTGCTGCTAGCCCCTCTCCTTCACCTGTGTTTGGTAGCACTAATTCCCTCTTTACATTTGGGTCACCCGTTCTGCCCAGTAAGAGTCCTGACCAAATGATTATGGAGGACTCCATGGCTGAGGATGTAGTCCAGTCAAATCATGTTTGTACTCCAGCTCCAGTATTTGGTCAGCAGCAGCCTGTTACTCCGCCATCTGGTTTCTTGTTTGGTTCAAATGCTTCTTCTGGTGCAAATACATTCCAGTTTGGAGCCCAGCAGAATGTCTCCACTGCACAAAGTCCATCTCCATTCCAGGCATCAGGAAGTCTGGACTTCAACAACGCTGGAGGGGGAAGCTTCTCATTGGGCACGGGTGGGGGCGACAAGTCAGGGCGCAAGATAGTCAAAATAAACAGGAGTAAGCTCAGAAGGAAATGACATGGAAATTTGTCTGTGTTGTTGTGAAACAGTGATTCCTTTGCTCTTGTGGGGGGAGCAGTGATTCCTTTGCCCTTGTGGGGGGAGGAGGTAAAGGGGCCTCCTCGCTCCAGAGGAGATCTATTACTCCTCTGCCCTGCCAGATTCTCTTTAACCCTCTTTTTCACATGCATTTCTCTTTAACCTTTTCACATGGATTTATCCATCTTTCATGCTATTATTCTAGGGTCTCCAATTTTGCAACTGTGTTATGCAGTTGGGATATGGAACTGTATCAGCAAGATTTGTCACTTTTATTGGTGTGAAATTTCATCTATATTCCCTCATATTTGTAACATAATCAATGAAGAGTGCTTGTTGTTACTTTTTCCCATTAAAAATGTTCCTTGTGAGTAATGAATGTGCTTATAGGAGGTTCATTCATTTTTGCTTGGGGTCTCTGAAGTGGTCCACGCTCTCGGCACAGTACTGGGCAACTTATCCCACGTCATCTATCCAAGAACGAACCATATGAAATTTCTTATTTCACTTATGTGAAGTTTAAAATATACACAATGGACTGTGCTGATCGATCATCAACCGAATCCCCATAAATGCCAAATATGTATGTGACACAAGCTTAACTAACCCTTGGAGAGATATCGATCGACTCTCGCGCGAAAAGAGACCGATTCTTTCGGTAAATAAGAATCACCACCATATCTATCAACACATACAAACAATTGTTGCAACAAAACTGATTGCGTTTTGCCCTCTTCAAATCAGCAGCAACAGAGAGAGCAAACTACGAGACCATTCTCATTGCACTGGGGGCAATTCACCCTACTCAACCCACCATCATCAGGGGAGACAATCCTATGGCTTCCATTGCACTTGGAACAGAGAACGAATCTGATCCCTCCACAGCCCTCACATGGCGCCTCAGCCCTGTTCGCCTCGACCCCTTTGAAAAGAGGCTTCAGCCTCCCTTGCTCGTGCAGCTTCAGCACCTCCTCCACCCCTCCGATGTATCTCCCCTTCACAAACAGCCTAGGGGGGATATCCCTATTCCCAAGAACACCCCACATCTCTTCCTTGAACTCCGAATGCATCGATATGTCTCTCTCCAAGTACACAACTTTGAAGCTCTCCAGCAAGAACCGAACCTTGCTGCAGTCCTCGAACGTCTTCCTGATCCCCCTCAGGCTCGTCGTGTAGAAGATGACTGAATCTCTTCCCCCCGGAGGGCATTTCTCTTCGAACTCCAGTAACGGGTCGGGATCGATTTTCCTAAATTTCAAGGGCGCCTCATCGGAGATGTCAAATTCGAGATTCTCCGCCGCCGCAGCAGCATCTCTCCACGGCCTCCTCTCCTCCTCGGCGATCCGCACGTGCTCTTTAACAGCTTGCTCAAACGCTGCCAGAAGGTTCGGATCGAACAGAGTGGAGGAGTTCGGGTCAGGCCGCCGGAAGCCCGAGGCGTCGATCTCTGACAAGGGGGTCTTGTTAGGGAATTTCGGAGCTTCCGAGGTTCTCCGTGTGGATGTCTCGAGCTTGGATATTGGAAAAGCTTCTGATCTCTCCCCCTGACGCTTCGCATTGATCAGAGGGCTGATGTTCTCTTTATCAATGGCAGCGCCGCCTTCAGTGTCCTCCATCTCTTCATCTTCCAGGCCTCTCATGATCTCTGCCACGTCGATTATATCCGGCTCCTCTTGAACCCCAAAGGATCTTTTCCCATCGGCCGCGTTCTTCTTCGGATCTTCACGGGGTTTGAAGATTGTGTTCTTGATGAAGTTCTCGACGTAGCCGTCTGCTGCATTCAGAAGAAGGACCCGATCCTGCTTCAGATAACCGATGGGCTTGATGGACTTGAGCTTCTTCATGAACTTTCCCTTCACCCCCTTCATCTTCGGAATCTCTGATGAAATCTGGAGAGTGTAAAACTGGCCAATCTGGGTGTATGGTCAGGAAATTTACCAGGGTCCTTTTTGGGGATTCCGAGTACGAAGGTAAGCGTGGATGTTTAGTCAAGCTCAACGGCTAGAAAAGCTGTCGCCTAATTTTAAAATTCGAAAACAAACAAAATCGATGGATTATGGACATAATTGGACGCCGGAGGAAAATATGTCGTGTGTTTTCCAACTCTATATCTGACGTGGCGGACTTTGACTTGCTAGAGCACTGTAACGGGCTCGCCGGGAGGAGCAGAGGAGTGGAGATGATGGGTAACGGCCATAATTTCACGAGTGGAGCAGAGGAGTCGTTGGGAAGGTAGAAAGGGAAAGAACATGTTCCACATAAATTCTCTAGCTTCCACGGCCTCATGTACCTACAGCTGGCAATTATTATTTAAGAAAAAAACACTGAACTCTCGTAAGATCCTTTATGTTTGGATTTTAGAGATGAGGGAAAGTGAGGGGTTTGAAATTGTTTGGTAATTAATCCATCCAAATTTATATAGTTTATAAAGAGTAGATGAGAAATAAATGAAAATAAAAAAATGATGTGTAATTTTTTAATTAAGTTAAATAATTTATTGAATAATATTATTTTATTTATATATAATTAATTTTAATGGTATTATTAAGAATTATATAAAATAAAAAATATAATATAATATTAAATAAAGTATATATGATAATATCACACTTAAAATAAAGAAAATTTTAATAAATTAAATCAAAATCAAAATAAACCAATAAAAGTTCGAACACGTATTTAAAAAATGGTGGAATATATTGGATATGTGGTAAAATATCTTATAACAAAATTATACCCATTAAAAACCGAATAGATTAAAGTATGAATATGATCCGTCCTCAGGTAGAATTTTTTTTTCAAAAGTGTTTGCAAAATAGAAAAAAAAGTTAGTTTTTTATTCTAAATTTAAGAAAATGAGATAAATTTTTTTTATAAAAGTAAATTAAGTTAGAAATTAATTTAATTTACTGTGAATCAATAAAAAAATGTCAAAATTGATTTATTTATTCATTAACGATCACATACCACACATGTGAGGTCGCATTTAATGTTGAAGTGTAGCACATACATGCATGTGGTCTTTGCCCGACTTCCCCTACCCTAACCCGACTAAAAAACTTGATTGAAACATCCTCCCAGCTAAAATTGTCTTTTCAACTAATGAGAAATAAATACAAATGCAACTATTGGTACACAATTTTGGCCGTATGGTCACCCCACACTAGAATTTCAATAAAATTTTCTCTATAATTTATCTTACTTAGTTTTCTTGCAACTTTTTTATTTAAGTATTACATTTTTGAATACTACCATTAAATTTTAAAATTTTGGTTATATTAGAATTATATCAATTTATTTTACAAATTCTCACTCTTATTTGATACTAATAATTATTATACATGTCACAACTCAATTCAATTTTTCAGTTGATTTTGATGATAACATGCTATAGCCATTAACATTACAAATGTGAATTTTTCAGTCGATTTTGATGATAACATACTATCAATTTTATATAAGGAGTGGACGTAACAATCATAATATAAAAGGTTTCACATCTTTTTAATTTTTTTTAAAATAATACAACTTAAAAAATAAATAGAAAATCATAAAAAATAACAACTTCCCATAAAATTAATAACATTTGTGTTAATTAATTTAGATGTATATCTTTAATTCACGTGTAATATCTCTCATTTGCAATTATTTCACTAATTATTTTAGGTTATTTGAAAATATTTTGGAAAGTATTAGCTTACAACTTAGTTAATAAATTTATTAAAGCTAACCTAATTCATAACTGGACCCTATTATTCTACCCAAAATATTTTAGATTGAGTAATTTTTATGAATTTAATCCTAAGAGTATATGTGTATATATATATATATATATTAAATTTTTCATTGGTTATTTGTTCACATAATTCTAATATTTTATTTATTTTTTAAGTTTTAACCCAAATCACAAATTTTATATCAATTATTATTGTAATAATCTTATCATAAATAATCTCATAAAATATAATTTCACACAATCATGTAAAATGCACTTCCAATATATTATATAAGCACATTTTATCATCATGATGTCGGGCAGCACCTTAATCATCCATATACTTTGGTGTTGATAGCCATCTCGGCACAAATATATATATATACTCGAGTATTCTCTATCATTCATACATATGTATACTTATGTTTCGGTCGTCTTCAATTGCTCTACAGTGAGGTATAATCGGACCACTTGTAAGTCCATGGATAACCTGGGAACAATCATCTCATACACATCCACCTTATAATCCTATTTTTAGTCGACTCCTACAAAACAGTCTCTTTTTATACGTTAGACACTGAGGTTATATCCCATGCATTCTATAACAAAATAATATAATTCATAATAGTAAATAATTTTCCTCACATTATAAATGCATACAACAAAAATTATTTAGTTTATATTAAGGTGTCCTCACATTATCTTTTATGGTGAGCTTAACTAACATTCTTATTAGTGCTCAACTCATTAATTATTTTTACTTTCTATAAATCTTATTCTACTGTAATAACAGGTTGTTAAGTTTCCCTCGTATATGTTATATTCCCATTTAGTTTACTTTTTATTTTTTTAAATAATAAGTAATGTATAAAATTTTATTATAAAAAATTATAAATAATCGTACACAATCTAATTAAACCCATCGCGGATAAACTCACTTATCTTATTACTCATTCGTTCTAATCTTTTTTTCAATTATCTCGAGAAAGATAATTCTCACAAAATATGTGCTCCCGCTTTCTTTGCACAAATCATATTAAAAATTCATGTTCAGACTGATCCACCAGTAGAACCCATGCTACCATTTTCACATATATTCATAATTTTTATATCCATTAACTTATTTTGTTCCCTTCACACTATTCCACTTAAGTCTGAATTCTTTTAAAAACTTATATTTTAAAATTTTTAAAATTAATTTTTTAATCCTTAAATTTACATAAATTATTAAAATATCATTTTTTTAACTTATTTTATTTAGTAGTGTAACTTTCAAAACTTCATTAATTTTACTACTATACCAGAGTTCTATTTGGGTTTCCAAATCTTAAAAATTATATTTTAGTCACAAACTTTATACTATTTACTATCTTTCCCTAAACTTTAAAAAAACTCTATTTTGGACTCTAATCTTTTCAAAACTCCTAATTCCGTCCATGAGCTTTCTAGCCAATTATTTCATGTCCTTATATTCTTATCTACTTCCTTCTAGGTTCATATTTTCACTAAAATCACATGATTGCCCTATACTTTTTAAAAATTGTATTTTAGTCTCTCAAAATTTATTTTAACAAAACTTATTTATAATCTCAATAAATATTCCTAATATGATTTTATGTCCCTAGGTCCCACGAGTCTTTTCGAGATGAATGTGACCATAATAGTATAATTTTGATATCATTTGGCCCTTCACCGAAAAATAACATAGAGTCAGGTTTAGGTCGATAGCTTACTCGAGAGAGTACGGTGGTTGGCACCACTTGACCGGGAAAGCTCCACATAGTTTGTATCCATGGCATTTTCATAATAATTTTCAATCATACCCATATATATATACATATATATACTTTCATGTAAAACTAGTATAAAGGAACACGTTCAGTTTAATAGTATTCGTCATCTATAAACTTATTATTTTATTCAAGATTTGTTATTTTTAGTAGTTTTTCAAGTATATCGGATCGAATAATCCGTCGTGTAGCTTGCAGAAATTTGCATTACAATAATCAAACAATATAGAAGAGAACAGACTTGGTTCTCAATAGTTATTCTAGTATCGTTCTATAATTTTCTAAAAATTACGGTTTTGCCACACATGTTAAGTTCGCTTGATCCACATGTCAACGAACTTGTATATGCGTTGACTTTCCAAATTATTCAATATTTCTATACTTTTTCTCCATTATTTATCCATATTTATTCCAAACCCCAAAATTATTTCAACTTTTTTACTAGACCCTTAACTTTTCACTTTTTACATTTTAGTCCCTAAACTTTCTAAAATTACCATATTACCCATACACTTTTCATGTATCCATTTTGAGAACCCTAACTTTTCAATAACTTTATTTGAGATCCCTTAACTTTTTCTAGTCTCATTTGGGTTCTCACATTCTTAGAAATTTTATTTTTGGCACAAATTTTATAATATTTACTATTTGCCCCTAAACTTTTCCAAAAGTTTCATTTAGGTCCCTTTTCTCTTTCAAGCTACCACCTCGGGTCATTAAGTTTTCTCAATCTTTATTTCAAGTCTCTACACTTCTAATAAGTCCCATTTAGGTTTCCATTTCTCATAAATTTAGTTTTGACACCCACACTTTTTAAAAATTACATTTTAGTCCCCAACTTTATTTTTCCTTAAAAACCTCAATAAAATTTCCAAAAATACTTTATAAGTCTCTCATTATAAACCCCGTTCCTTGAAGATATGAAAATCAGGGAAAGAACCGACCAACTCGAGTGAGAAAACCGAACTGGTTCACGAACCCCACCCGTCAAAGAAAGGGCAAATTGAAAATTTACACGTCCCAAGTGACCCAAAGAGTCATAAAAACTATGGAAAGTGACTTTGGGACAAATTGGAAGAGAAAATCAAACCGGTTCAAATGAACTAGATCGGAACCGGAATGAACTGGTTTGGATCGGTTTGAACCATTGTTGAATTGATTGCTAAATTTATTTTTCTAGGTAGTTTAAAGTATTCAAATTGGGAAATTGAAGCTAGCATTTGATAAATAATTAATTTAGATGAATTTATAAATTTTTAATTTTAAAAAATTTAGTTGAATTGGGCCTAAACTGACCGGTTTAAGCATTGAATCCGGTTTGGACATGTCCAGTCCGGTTCGGAACATTGTTGTCTTCTTCCTTCAGATGACAGCACTGTTTACTCATCGAAAAAATGAATAGCGCCGGTGAAAATGAAATATTTCCATTTAGGGCATTTCATGCCATGAATGAGTGCCATTAAGATGCCAAACGGTCGGCCAAAGAGTCCTCGAGCTCCTTATATAAAAGAGCTATTATCCATTCATTCTCCTCACACTTGAAAATTTCACTCTCTCAACTACTCAGTTTTCTAGTAAAGTTCGAACCGGAGCTCCAACATTGAGGTTTTTTTGAGCCTTAGAAATTGAGGTCGGGTTCCTTAGACTCGAGGAGAAGTCAGCTACCCGACGACAGTCCGATCCAAGGACCGCTGGAGAAGCGCCGACGTAATCAAACAGTGAAGCAGCCCCGGCGGACCAAAGCTGCCCTGTTTCAGTCGAGCTGAAATCGGTCAAATTAAGCCCTCCTTAGGCCAAACCAAGCTCTCCCAACACCCCCACAACCCTCACACGACCGAATTAGAGTTGAAAGGTAAGACAATTCGGCTCCCCTTTGTCATTTCTGATCGGCGTTAGAGAGAGAAACTATGAAAATTCACTAACCAAATTCTCACTAAATTCCACATGAATTGTTGCAATTCTTGATACTCGGAGAAACCTCAGATGAGAGCTACCTGCCCAGATTAAAAGCTCGGACTACCGCACCTCTGACGGTAAGCTTTCGAAGCTTTTTCTCTCCACGCACAATTTTCCGGCGAAGCTCTGTTTGAGCTCATTTCGGCCTCAATTCATGTGATTCAAAGCTCAATTGAATCGTATGGATGTATAGGAACTCAATTATACCTTCAATTTCAACAATTAACCTCAATTAAATGGTCAATTTGATGAAATCAAATTCGGCTAGTTTAAAAGGGGGAAATTAGGGATTTTGTAAAATTGAGGGACCAAATTGCAATTTCCAAAAATTGAGGGCCAATTGGCCATGAAAAGGATTTTTGAGGACCAATTGGTCAATTTTTTAAAATAATTGGGGTCAAATTGCCATTTTTGTAAAGAAGGGGCAAAATGGAAATTTTGAAAAGTTGGGGACCAAATTGGAAATTTGGAAAACTTGAAGCCCTTAAATGATTTTGAGTAAATTGAGGACCGAAAATTAATTTTTGGAATTTTCGGGACTCAATTTAGGGAAAAGTTAGCATTAAGGACCTAAATGCAATTAAGTGAAAATTTTGGGCATTTTCGTTCATAGGTGAGGAATGAAGGCTATCATGACAAATATTAATAGATAAGGAAGTCCAAATTGTGTAGGAATACGAAGGATTGGAATGCCAACAATGGTATGCTAGCGTGGAGTAAAAAACCGACAAAAAGGGAATACACTACGATTATCGGGTGAGTGGGTTTATTCATATCATACCCGGTTGGGATGATGATCACTTTGAAAATGAAAAATCACTTATACGTGGAATTTTAACATCACACCTGGTTGGAGTGATATGTGAACTACGTGAAAAAACTACTTATCGATTGTAAGTAGAGAGATCATACCTGATTGACATGATGTATTTCCTAGAAGAAAGGAGAAAACCTGCTTACCGGATGTGAGTGGAGACGTCATCACACTCAGTTGGTATGATGGATGGAAAGTTTATTTTGTTAGAAGTATTCTCCCCTCACTGTGTGTCAATGCTTAAAATTTTTGGGAGGCCTTCTTGACGAGAGCTAGAATAACTCAGATAGGTTAGAGGTCTCGGTTTTGGAACTTGAGGGCTAAAATGTACAGTTTTGGAAAATCACGTACAGTGGACCCAAGGCAATTGGCACGAGCATGAGGTCATAAATTATTAATTAATGAACTACGCGATTTTGCCATGGTACCAAGATCGGACTGACATACTCAATGGACTAGCGGTAGTGCGACAAGATGAGGTCGACGAACCGATCTAGACAAATAGCTACAAGTCAGGTTGAGGGTCGAGGTTGTTGGACCACTGGCACCAAAGATTAATGACTATGTGGAAAAACTATTGTTTGTGCATTCACTTTTGGTTCAGGACCATCAAGACGCCCAAGAGGGGTAGTGATGCATCCTAAGGCTATTGGATGACATGGTGGAGATAAGGGTAGTTTGTCGTGCCAACAGTTAGGGAATCTCTACGTAGTTTCATGTGCATGAGATCGGGGTGGGGTCAGGATGAGATCTATGTCCTCATACGGACACGGAGTTGATTTTGGGTTTGAAGGTTGGATGTCACGAACATCCACTCATTCCTAGGGTAGAAGTGGACGAGCTTCTAACTTGGTGGCCGGTAAAGTCGCTTTGACTCCACAAGTGGGTGCAGTGGACGGGTTGCCCTGCGAATGTGTGATCCTTTCATGATGAAGGACATGTGTTGAAGGTTAAACACACCTATTGTGGATAATGAGGAAAAAAAATTTTGAAAACCGAAATTGAGGAAGAAATGCTCTTGAAAGAAATAAGAAATCTATCACACTCCAATTGAAAACTATTTTTTTAAAACTCATTCCCAACACCCATTCACTAAGTTGTAGAAACTCACCCCTCTTTTCTATCCCTTTTTAGGAGTAGGTAAAATGACTAAGAAAAATATGAGGACCTATCTTTTGTCAGGAATGCTTAAAAGTATTTTTTTAAAGCTTGCATTTTATTGATTTATGTTATTCTAGTGAATAAGGTTAAAATTACGCCTGACTTCTCTTGATTAAAGAAAGGGGGAAACCCCTCTTGAACCAAGAGAGAGGCGGGTTGATCATGGGGATCCAACCAAACCGGGTCATGGCTTGACAACTTGAGTGGTATCAGGGCCTAGTTCCCTTGAAGCATTATCAGTACTATGCCCTAACACTAATGAAAACTTAATTAATGTGTAGGAAGGATAATCCCTAGAAAATTCGTCATGAAATCCAATCCTCCACACTTGACCTTGAAAAAGATGCCTACCCTTTATTAACCGATGAATCTTTATTGAACGGCTAGAGAGAGAACCGATGAATCTTTATTAACCAAATTCTCCCTCAATTCAACGTGAATTGAGGCGATTCTTGATTACAGGAGAAACCTTAGGATGAGAGCTATCTGCCCAGATCGAAAGTTTGGACCGTTGCACCACCGACGGTAAGCTTTCAAAGCTTTTTCTCTCTAAATCCAGTTTTCCGATGAAGCTCCTGTAAAACCCGTATTTTTTTTAGTTAAGGAAAACCGGGAAAAGAACCGGTCAAACTAAATAAGAAAACCAAGCCAGTTTACATTTGGTAATAAGCAATATGGAAATTTACAACTTTCGGGTGATCCAAAGGATTCATTAAACCTTGGAAAAGAAACGTAAGACAAATTAAAAAACAAAAACCAAATTGGTTTAGGTGAACTAGATTCCATAAGAACTTCAAAGTTAAGCGTGCTTGTTTTAGAGTAGTGTGAGGATGGGTGACCTCCTGGCAAGTATGATTTTTTTTATAACTCGAAATTTCGGTCAAAAATTTTTATGCAAATGTACGGCTTATCATAAATAGCCATAAATTAATTTATATTTAATTATTGTAATTAATACTAATAATTTAATACCTAAATTAAATTATTGGAATTAATACAATTAATTTAATACCGAAATTAAATTATTGGAATTAATACCGAAATTTAATTATTAGAATTAATACCAATAATTTATGGCAATATTAATACTAGTAATAAATCTCGCCCATTTAATACACGGGTTTTACGCCTATATAAAGAGGTCATCCCCATTTCATTCTCCTCACACCTTAACACTTCTCTCTCTCTCTCCCTACTACTCCATTTCCCGGTGAAACTCGAACTAGAGTTTTGACTTGAACAAAGGTCGTGCTCTTTAGAAACGAGGAGAAGACAGCTATCTGGTAGCAAACTCCAATCAATCCGAGAATCGTTGGAAAAGCGCCGGCATGATGGAATAATGAAGTAGCTCCAGCGGACCGAAGCTACCCTATTTTGGTCAGGCTGAAATTGGCCATTTCAAGCCCTCCTCAGGCCAAACCAAGCCTTCCCCAACACTTCCTCAGTCCTTCCTCAGCCGAATTTGGACCAAAAGGTAAGCCAATTCAGTTTCCCTTTACAATTTCAGATCGTTGTTAGAGAGAGAGTCGACTGAATTTCAATGAAGAAATTCTAATCCAATTTGACATCAATTGATGTTATCCTTGATCCTAGGAATAACCTTTGGAGGAGAGCTATCTACCCAAATTTGAAAGCTCCACCGCCACGCCCTCACTGGAGAACGAGACATCGGGAATGCCAGTCGAGGTCCAGCTTGCTAAGGACAGAACCCGACTAAGTGGAATGTCACTGCACTATCGGGTGAGTGGGATTATATATCATACCTAGTTGGGGATGATAAGTACCTCGGTATAAAAACTCACTGTTTAGTGGTATTTTAATCATCACCACTTAGAGAAAGTGATGTGAAAATTATGCGAAAAAAACTACTTACCGGTTGTAAGTAGATCATACTCGGTTGGTATGATGAGACTTCCTCGAAGGAAGTTGAAAACCCGTTCATCGGTTATGAACGGAGATATCCTTATACCGGTTGGTATAATGGACAGTGGAAACCTATTTTGTTGAAAGTGTTCTCCCCTGAAAATGTGCAATTGCTTAAACTATTTGGGAGACCTTCTTGACGGGAGCTCGAATAGCTCTTATAGGCCGGAGGCCTCGGTTTTGGAACTTGAGGGCTAAAATGCCCAGTTTTTGAAAAATTCGAACAGTGGGCCATAGGCCAATGGACACGGGCAAGAACTCGTAAAAGAACATGATATATATATATGTGCCATTAAAACTTAATAAGTGAATTGTTTGGCCATGGTACCAAGGCAGGTCCGACATACTCAGTCAACTAGTAGTAGTGCGGCATGACCGGTCTTCGGACTAGTCAAGACAAACAGCTACAGGTTGAGTTGGAGGTTGGGACCGTTGGGACAAATGGCACCACATATTACATGGTAATTTAAGAAAACTTTGTTTGTGCATGCACATGAGTACAGGATCATCAAGACGCCCATGAAGGGTAGTGATGTGTCCTAAGGGCCCTGGACGACCCGGTGAGTATAAGGGCAGATTGTCGTTCCAGGTGTCTGTGCGAAATTTGTAGTAGCACAAAGCGCATGAGACCGGGGTGGGGACAGGATGAGGTCTCTGTCCTCATACGGACACGAAGAAGCGATTTCGGAATTGTGGGTCAGATGTCGCGTACATCCACTCATTCCCAGGGTAGAAGTGGTTGTACTTCTATCCGGGTGGCAGGAAAAGTCGCTCCGAAGCCACTAGCGGGTTCAGTAGTGATACTGACTTGCGAATGTGTGTAACCTTCATGATGAAGGATGTGTGTTGGGTGATGACACACCGATAACTAATAAATAATGGAAAAACATGAATTTTTAAATGAAATGATTTTTGAAAACAAAGGAGTCTGGCACACTCCATATAAATGTTTTTCTTGAAAGTTAAAAGATTTGAATCCCATTCACTGAGTAGTTGTACTCACCCCCTCCCTTATACCCCTTTCAGGAAATCCCGGAAAGCCGAACCTTAAAGGACTTGCACAATTAAACGCCTGTAAGATAGGTACAACTAATTTAAATTACTATGCAGTTTTGATTTATGATATTCCTGGAAAAAGGTGCAGGTTAACGCCTTACTCTTTACGATTTATAATATAAGGGAAAACCCTTTAGTAAATTGGGAGAGTGGCGGGTTGATCACGGGGATCCAACCAAACTGGGTCGGGGCATGACAACTCCGTTTGATCTCGCCCCGTCGTCAATTCATGCGATTCAAAGTGCAATTGAATCTTATGGATATATAGGAACTCAAATCCACCTTCAATTTCAACAATTAATCTTGATTGATCGATAAATTTGATGAAATCAAATTCGGTCAGGTTGAAAGGGGGAAATTGGGGATTTAAAAAATTTGAGGGAATAAAGTGCAATTTCCCAAAATTGAGGGCCAAAATACCAATTGGTCAATTTTTGGAATTTTGGGGTGAAATTTACCATTTTTGTAAAGTATGGGCAAAATGGTAATTTTGGAAAAGTTGGGGACCAAATTGGTAATTTGGGAAACTTGAACCCCTTTTGTGATTTTGAATAAATTGAGGTCCTAAAGTAAATTTTAGAGGTTTCGGGACTATTTGGGGGAAAATCAGCATTAGGGATCTAAAGTTAAAGAAAAAGAACTTTAGGGACCTAAATGCAAGTAACTAAAAGTTTGGGCATTTTATTCATTCGTGATGAATGAAGGCTATTAGGCTAAAGGATAATGAAAAAGGATGTTCATGACATGTAGGAACATGAAGTACCGGGAACACTAGCAAGGCTAAGCTCATGTGAATGTAGAAATCACTTTAAGAGGAATTCACTACACTATTGGTTGAGTGGGAATTTTCACATCATACCTGGTTGGGATGATGAGTACCTCAGAATTTAAAAACCATTACTAAGTGGCATTTTAACATCACACCTGGATGGGGTGATGTGAGAAAACACGCGAAAAAACTACTTATCGGTTGCAAGTATATCATACCCGGTTGGTATGATAAACTTCCTAAAATGAAGTAGAAAACCCGCTTATCGGTTATGAGCGGAGATGTTCTCACACCTGGTTGGTGTGATAGACAGTTAAAAAGTTATTTTTGTCAGAGACATTATTAACAGGGGCTCGAATAGCACAAATAGGCCAGAGGCCTCAATTTTGAAACTTGGGGGCTAAAATGTCCGATTTTGAAAATCTTGTACAGTGGGCCCAAGGCCTATTAGCACGAGCAGGAGCTCGTAAACAAATCGAGACAAACAACCGTAGGTCGAGTTGAAGGTCGGGGCCGTTGGACCAATGGCACTAAAGATTAAATGGCTTATGAGGAAAACTATTGTTTTGTGCATGTACTGAGGTTCAGGAGCATCAAGACACCTAAGAGGGGTAGTGATGCGTCCTAGAGGCTACTAGACGACATGGTGGAGATAAAGGCAATTTATTGTACCAGCAGTCAAGGAAGCTCGACGTAGCTTCATGCGCATGAGACCAGGGTGGGGTCGGGATGAGGTTCATATCCTCATACAGACATGGAGTTTTTTTTCGAGTTTGAGGGTCGGATGTCACGTACATCCACTAATTCCTAGGGTAGAAGTGGACGAGCTTCTATCTAGGTGGCTGATAAAGTCGCTTTGATGCCACAAGTGGGTGTAGTGAATGGGTTACACTGCGAATGTGTGATCTCTCCATGATGAAGGGCATGTGTTAATTGTTAAACACACCAACTGTGGTAAATGATGAGTAATGCATTTTGAAAATCGAGAAATTAAGGAAGAAAGGATTTTTAAGAAATCAAGGAGTTTGACACACTCCAAATTATTTTATTAAAATCTCTTTTTAAATCATCTATTCATTGAGTTATAGAAACTCACCCACCTTTTTTATCCATTTTTAGGATTAGAGAATGACTAGGGATAACACCAGGATTTTTCCTCTGTTAGGTATGCTTAATCTCCTCTTAAGCTTACATTATTATTGATTTATGTTATTTCAGGGAATAAGGTTGAGATTACGCACGACTCATCTTGAATAAAAGAAGTGGGAAACCTTTTGAACCAAGGGAGTGGCAGGTTGTTCACGAGGATCTGACCAAACCCGGTCAGGATGTGACAAGGAAACTCGTTGGAGCCCTGCTAGAGTTGAAAGGCATTACTTATACTCCTTCAAGACAAGAAGAATTTGTCCCTTCTCCAAGGAGCCCAACATCTCATCTAGCCCCACAACAAACAAAAAGGAATCCCACTAAGAAATAAGCATGGGACAACTATTAGGATGCTTATGCTACCTTGATAAAAGTCTATCAAGTACCCCCACCTGCATAATCCAGCTTCAATCCTTCTCAATAGATGAAGTGGACATATGAGTGTAAAGCATAGGTGTTAATGCGGTACGAACTACATGCCATACATGGAGTTCACCCCATAAGGGAATATGGATGGACCTCAACTAGTTACTCAGAACCATTAGACTGTGAATCCCGCAACTGTTCCAAGGCTAGCTCCCGGCCTACGACTCCAAGGAACTAGAGAAGAGAAAATTTATGTAAATAAGCGGAGTACGGCAAGAAACCATCTCTTGGAATGAATAAAAATTTATTTTTTCCTTGATTAAAATTTCACTTCCTTGATAATGACAAGAAAAACTAACAGAAATGAAGGTATGCCAACAAGGATCGGAGTGACGGGTAGAGAAAAGATTACCTAAGGAAGACTTATGGGTCACCTCTAGTTAACCCAAACCTTTAAATAGCCAAGTAAGTTCTCCTATACCCAGAGAATGGGGAAACAAGACAACAAGACTTAGAAAGAAAATTCTAGAGGAGTCTACCAATGAAGATATACCCTAACTAAGGAAAGGTAGAAGAAGAGCATGAAGTACAGTACAAGGGAAATAAGCATCAAAGGGTGCAGAAATGGTGAAAGTCTAAGTACTATAAGTAGTTAAGGAAAAGCCCTATAGATAAGAGGAAGGAAACCAAAAAAGATTGAACTGTTCCAAGGGAAACAAGTGAAATGGAAACTATCCAATAGGAAAGTAAGAAAGATATAGGAACACACAAGACGCTAATTTACTTGGGATAAAACAAGGAGAAAGGAAAGATAAAAGAAGTATGGTAGGAAGAAAACCCAGAAGAATACAAGTACCTTAAAAGATGTTGGTGATAGGTAGGACACAAATTATTAGAATCTCAACCACAATCAGGAGACTTCTTGAAGGAAGGATAAGGAATAAAAAGGAATTGGAGGATAGGGAAGAATCCAGGGTGAATAACCATACTAATGTTAGAAAGGTGTAAGAAAAATAAAGAAAAAAACTTTCAAGAAACCTAAGGGAGGTTGAATGTGAAACTCTTAGGATGGAAGTTCCTGGAAAGAAGGATAAGGATAGGAAGTGGAACCATGGGAGGAGAAAGTTTCAATCTAAGGTAACCGACAGATGAGCCATCATAAATTCGAACTGAAATATGGACCTCATTAAAAGACATAGGTGGTTAAGGACGTGCCTGGATGGCAAGGTGTGACCTGCTCTCGAAGAGCAGAGTAGCTAAATAAGGATTTCAGATGGACCTAGTTGAAGGAAATAAATAATAGCAATAGAATAACTAGGAGGAATAAACGACGCCCTAAGATAGTCTGAGAAGTAGCAAGGATTACATTTTAAAAAGGGAAATGAGATGGACATTAAGGATAAGAAGACTCAAGAGACGACAGCCTAAAAATCACTTGACATGGAGAATAATAGGATCGAGGCAATTAATGAACGAACCCTTGTGAAGGTCAATACTCCAGTAAAGAAGGGAGAGGTGGAGATGCTAAAAACATTTGGGGAAAAATGAGGGTGAAGGAAAGCCTTAAAGAGATCAATGGCTGAGACGGGAGTAACGATCAAAAAGCCATGAGAAGGTTAAGCAAACCTCTTGAAAGAAGACGTGAATTCCAATTGGGGATTTCATAAAATTAAGGGACCAAATTACAATTTTCCAAAATTGAGGGCCAATTGACCATGAAAAGGATGTTGGAGGACCAATTGGTCGATTTTTTCAAATAATTGGGGTCAAATTGCCATTTTTGTTAAGAATGGGCAAAATAGTAATTTTTGAAAAGTTGGGGACCAAATTGGAAATTTGGAAAACTTGAACCCCTTAAACAATTTTGAGTAAATTGAGGACCTAAAGTAAATTTTTGGAATTTTCGGAACTCAATTTGGGGAAAGTTAGCATTAGGGACCTAAATGTAATTAACTGAAAAATTTGGGCATTTTCGTTCATACATGATGAATGAAGGCTATCATGCCAAATATTAATAGATAAAGATGTCCAAATTATGTAGGAACACGAAGGACCGGAACGCCAGCAAGGGTAAGCTAGCGTGGAGGCAAAAATCGACAAAAAGGGAATACGCTGCGATTATCGGGTGAGTGGGTTTATTCACATCATACCGAGTTAGGATGATGAGCACTTCGAAAATGAAAAACTACTTCTACGTGGTATTTTAACATCACACCCGGTTGGAGTGATGTGAGAACTACGTAGAAAAACTACTTACTAGTTGTAAGTAGAGAGATCATACCCGGTTGGTATAAAGGACTTCCTAGATGGAAGGAGAAAATCCGCTTACCGGTTGTAATCAGTGTTCTCCCATGATTATGTGCAAATGCTTAAAATATTTTAGAGACCTTCTTGACGAGAGCTAAAATAGCTTAAATAGGCCACAAGCCTCGGTTTTGGAACTTGAGGGCTAAAATGCCCAGTTTTGGAAAATCACGTACAGTGGGCCCAAGGCCAGTTGACACGAGCAGGAGCTTGTAAATAAACATGTGATATTTATGCCATAAAAATTCTAAATGAATGGAATGTATGATTTCGCTATGGTACCAAGACAGGACCGACATACTCGGTGGACTGGCGGTAATGCGACAGGACTAGGTCGACAGATCAGTCTAGGCAAATAGCTGCATGTTAGGTTGAGGGTCGGGGTCGTTGGACCAGTGGCACCAAAGATAAATGACTATATGAAAAAACTATTGTTTGTGCATGCACTTGAGGTTCGGGACCATCAAGATGCCCAAGAGGGGTAGTGATGCGTCCTAGGGACTACTGGACGACATAGTGGAGATAAGGGCAGTTTGTCGTGCCAGCAGTCAAGGAAGCTCGACATGCTTCATGCGCATGAGACAGGGGTGGGGTTGGGATGAGGTCTCTATCCTCATATGGATACGGAGTTAATTTTAGGTTTGAAGGTCGAATGCCGCGAACATCCACTCATTCCTAGGGTAGAAGTGGACAATCTTCTATCTAGGTGGCCGATAAAGTCGCTCCCACGCCACAAGTGGGTGTAGTGGACGGGCTGCCCTACAAAGGTATAATCCCTTCATGATGAAAGACGTGTGATGACTGTTAAACACACCTATTGTGGATAATGAGGAAAGAAATTTTGAAAATCGAAATTGAGGAAGAAATGGTCTTAAAAGAAATAAGCAGTCTAACACATTCTAATTAAATTATTTTTTAAACTCATTCCCAACACACATTCACTGAGTTGTAGAAAATCACCCCTCTTTTCTATCTATTTTTAGGAATAGATAAAATGACTAAGAAAAATATCAGGACCTACCTTTTGTTAGATATGCTTAAAAGTTTTTTTTAAGCTTGTATTTTTATTTATATCTGTTATTCCATGGAACAAGGTTGCAAATTTCGCATGGCTCCTCTTGATTAAAGAAAGGGGGAAACCCCTCTTTAACCAAGGGAGCAGTGGGTTGATCACGAGGATCCGACCAAACCGGGTCGGGGCGTGACACTCATTGTAAACCCCGCACATTTGAGTTAAGGAAAACTAGGAAAAGAATCGGTCAAACCGAATAAGAAAACCAAACCGGTTTACATTTGGGAATAAGCAATATGAAAATTTACAACTTTCGGTTGATCCAAAGGATTTATTAAACATTGGAAAAGAAATTTAAGACAAACTAAAAAACAAAAACCAAATTGGTTAAGGTGAACTAGATTCCATAAGAACTTCAAAGTTAAGCGTGCTTACTTGAGAGTAGTGTGAGAATGGGTGACCTCTTGGGAAGTATGATTTTTTGTAACCGGAAATTTTGGTCAAAAATTTCCCGGTAAAGCTCGAACTAGAGCTTCGACTTGAACAAAGGTCGGGCTCTTTAGAACCGGGGAGAAAACAACTATCTGATAGCAAACTCCAGTCAATTCGAGAATCATTGGAGAAGCGCCGACATGATGGAATAGTGAAGCAACTCCGGCGGACCGAAGCTGCCCTATTTCGGCCAAGCTGAAATCAGCCATTTCAAGCCCTCCTCAGGCCAAACCAAGCCCTCCCAACACTTCCTCAGCCTTTCCACAGCCGAATTAGGACCGAAAGGTAAGCCAATTCGGCTACCCTTTATAATTTTCGATCGGTGCTAGAGAGAGAGTCGACCGAATTTCAATGACGAAATTCTAATCCAATTCCGCATCAATTGATACAATATTTGATTTTAGGATGAACCTCAGGACGAGACCTATCTGCCTAGATCGAAAGCTCGGACTGTCGTGCCTTCACCGGTGAGTAATCGAAGCTTTCTCTCTCTATAGTTCATTTTCTGGCGAAACTCCGTTTGAGCTTGTCCCGGCATTAAAACTTGCAATTCACATTTCTGAAGAATTGTATGAACATGTAGAAACTCAATTTCAACTTCAATTTCAACAATTAGAAACGTTTGATGGGTCAATTTGATGAAATAAAATTCGATTGTGTTAAGAAGTTGGAATTGGGAGAAAATTGAGGGTCAATTGGGCATGAAAATAATGTTAGAGGACCAATTGAGGAATTTTGAAAATTTTGGGGCAAAATGGTAATTTTGGAAAAGTTGGAGGACTAAATTGGAAATTTGGGAAATTAAACCCCTTTTTGTGAAATGGAATAAATTGAGATCCTATGATAAATTTTAGAAGTTTCAGGACTTAATTTGAGGAAAAACCGGTATTTGGGACCTAATTGCAAATAAATGAAAGTTTGACTTTCTCATTCATTTGGAATGAATGAAGGCGATTAGGCCGAAGGATAATGAACCAAAATGTTCATATCGTGTAGGAACGTTAAATACCGGGAACGCCAGCAAGGACAAGCTCGCGTGAATTCAAAGAACCAGTTTAGTGGAATTCACGGCATTAACGGGTGAGTGGGTTTACTAACATCATACCCGGTTGGGGATGATAAGTGCCTCGATATAAAAACCCACTATTTAGCGGTATTTTAATCATCACTACTTAGAGAAAGTGATGTGAAAGTTATGCAAAAAAAACTACTTACGGGTTGTAAGTAGATCATACCCGGTTGGTTATGAACGGTTATGCAAAAAAAACTACTTACGACTTCCTCGAAGGAAGTTGAAAACCCGTTCATCGGTTATGAACGGAGATGTCCTTATACCGATCGGTATGCTGGACAGTAAAAACCTATTTTTGTTGGAAGTGCTCTTCCCTGATTGTGTGCCAATGCTTAAACAATTTGGGAGACCTTTTCGACGGGAGCTCGAATAGCTCTAATAGGCCGAGGGCCTCGATTTTGGAACTTGGGGGCTAAATGCCCGATTTTAAAAATCTCGTACAGTGGGCCCAAGGCCAGTTGGCACGAGCAGGAGCTCGTAAATGAACATGATATGTGTGCTATGAAACTTAATAAGTGAATTGTTTGGCCATGGTACCAAGATAGGACCGACATGCTCAGTCAACTAGCGGTAGTGCGATATGACAGGTCGACGGACTAGTCAAGACAAACAGCTGCGGGTTGAGTTGAGAGTCGGGGTCGTTGGACTGGTGGCACCACAGATTACATGGCAATATAAGAAAACATTGTTTGTGCATGCATTGTGAGTACGGGATCATCAAGACGCTCATGAGGGGTAGTGATGCGTCCTAAGGGCACTGGACGACCTGGTGGCTATAAGGGCAGTTTGTCGTTCCAGGTGTCTGTGCGAAATTTGGAGTAGCACGAAGCGCATGAGACCAGGGTGGGGACAGGATGAGGTCTCTGTCCTCATAAGGACATGAAAAAGTGATTTCAGGATTATGGGTAGGATGTCACGTACATCCACTCATTCCCAGGGTAAAAGTGGTCGTACTTCTATCCGGGTGGCAGGAAAAGTCACTCCGAAGCCACTAGCGGGTTCAGTAGTGATACTGACTTGCGAATGTGTGTAACCTTCATGATGAAGGATGTGTGTTGGGTGATGACACACCATGGTAACTAAGAAATAATGGAAAAATCCAAATTTTTAAATGATGGGATTTTTGAAAACAAAGGAGTCTGGCACACTCCATATAAATATTTTTCTTAAAAGTTAAAAGCTTTTAAAAACCCATTTACTGAGTAGTCGTACTCATCCTCTCCCTTATATCCCTTTTAGGAAATCCCGGAAAGCCTCCCCTTAAAGACCGTCAACTAAGATGCCTGTAAGACAGGTATGTAAAGTTTTAAATTTCATACAGTTTTGATTATGTTATTCCAGGAAAAAGGTGCAAATTAAAGGATGCCTTACTCTTTATGGTTTACGATAAGGGGAAACCCTTTAATAAACCGGGAGAGTGGCGGGTTGATCACGGGGATCCGACCAAACCGGGTCGGGGCGTGACACTCATCTTATTCCATAGGTTCCCACGGTCACTTTTTGGCAAACCTCGGCTGGAATAGTATTGTTTCGACCATGATCGGTTTTCGCGAAAAAATTGACATAGAAAGTAAGTCGTCGACATGGTGGGATTGAAAAGTTGACTATCTTGCATATTCGTTGCCTCTTGAACCACCCCAAATGGTGGTATTAGTCTTCTAAAAATGAAAATTACAGAGAACTTTTAACACATGGTGTCACCAGAGCTTTAAAGAATTTTGAAGGGCACTAGACTTACTTTTAGCTCAAACGGCCAGTGGTTTTGGCTAGAGAGGATTTCTTGAAATTATTTTGGGTAGTGGTCGGTCATTGGGGAGGTCGAGGCAAGTTCGGGAAAGAAATACTCTATTTTTGGCCAAGGGAGAAGTTACTATTTGATCACGATAGAGCCGATAGAATGTACATTAGTGTCGATGAGAAGTTTGGTGATTTGAATCAAAAGTTATCTTTTTCTGAAAGTAAGGTTGCCATTAAACTAAGTGAGTTGACTTTCAAAGAGAATTTTGATTGCTAACCGACGGGAGCAGAGTCGATGCTTTATAGCCAGCTCATGGGACTAAGTTCAAGGCATGTACATTGATGGTCGGATTGGATCTTCATAAATTCGTTATTAATTATTTTCTCTTCAGGTGTTAAGGTAAAAAATCACGCTACTTTTGGTCGAGAATTGGGTTTATGATGGGATACAAGTTGGGTTTCAAGTCAATAGTCGGACCAGAAAGACAACACGCGTTCATGTGTAGCATGTGAGTGTGTCATGCGCCTTACACATTTGGCATGTGGCGTACGCCTCTACTTTAGGTTGAGAATTGGGTTTATGACGGGATACAAGTTGGGTTTCAAGTCGACAGTCGGACGAGAAAAACAACACGCGTTCATGCGTAGCATGTGAGTGTATCATGCGCCTTACACGTTTGGCGCGTGTCGTACGCTCGACATACTGCTACTCGGTTCATACTATATCCCACAGGTTTCCTACGAATAAATCAATCAGTTCAGTCGATTTTTTGTTGTTTCTTGGCTTGTTCACCTCCAATTTGACCAATTATTGACCCCATTTATTTTTATAAAATCAATTTTAAAAAATCAGGGGTTTGTGCCCCAAGCCGATTCAATTTCAATTCGAATCGGTTATCAATAGAAATTTTTTCGATTCTTGAGTTTTGATCAAGTGAGGTTCTTTATAAGAAATTTTCATGATTCCTATCATTGTCTAAAATTATTGTATGAACCGATTTTCAATCTAGTTCAACTTCTCCTCCCGATTTAGGTTTTCATTATTGATTCAACATTGATTTACAGTACAATTGGATTTGAATTCCGTTCGAAAATTTCAGTCTTACACTAATTATCATGCCCTGACCTAATTCTGTTGGCCATGGCTTCCGATGAAAGCACTCATAAACCACCTAACACAATTATTTTTTCATTAGTCAAACTTAGATTCTCGAGTCACGTAATTTATTATAAACCCCATTTTCTCATGATAAAGAAGCTACAAGGGAGAATAAAAATTTTTGAAAGAAAACTAAGTTTTAACATGAACTGGAATTGGTGTGGAAAAATTAAAATGAGAAATTCAGCGATCCCATGTAAACCCGTTCTCACATATTAAGAAAGTCAGAAATAAGAATCGAAAAATTTTGAGAGAAAACCGAGGTTCAAAGTAAACCAGAATTGGTAAAGAGAAGCCAAAACGAGAAATTTGAATGTCCCAAGTGTTAAATGAAGATTAAAAAATGATGGAAATAGATCATTCACCAAATTGGAGGTGAGAACCGGACCGATTCAGGGTGAACCAAACTTGAACCAGATCTCAACTAAGATGAACTATGAATAGCCGATTCAAAGATTCATTTTTTTAGTTGACTTAAAAATATCAATTTGGGAAATTGAAAACACTAATGTGTAGAAAATGAATTTAGATAAATTTAAAAATTTTTAATTTTTAGAAAATCAGTCGAACCGGGCGTTAACCGACCGATTTTTAATTTTGGGTCATTAAACTGATCAACAATCCAGCCGGTCAACGAACTGCCAACCAGGTGAGCGTCCCATCAGTGCACATGACCAATTAATGTGTGACACGTGGCAAAGTGCGCCTAGTCAACTATTCGGTCATTGTCTGGAAGCGCTACCAATCACAAAATGACACGTGTTTTTAGTCAACGGTTAGATGAATAGAATCCACGTCACCAAATATTGACCAATGAGGAAGCGGCATATGTACTCAATTAAAAGTCAACTAAGGAGAAAGCTTATCAGCAATGTTGACTAATAAGATGTTGACACATGGTAAAAGTGTCACAACAGTGGTTGGCTAGGATGTCGGATAACAGTCGACCAATGGATAGCCACAACCAATCAGAAGGTGACATGTGGCAATGGCACAGTGCGTCATGTGGGAAAACTGACGGATTTAAATCAACTAATCAGAGGATATCAATCAACGGTCAAATCCGATCAAATGCCACAACAGACAAAGCGACCATTGGGTCTGATCAATGAGTCAGCAGACGACTTGGACACTGAGTATGATGCCACGTCAATAAAACTAGCCAATCACAAAGCGTCACATTTGACACATGCGAAGCTCTAAACGAGCAAAAAGGGAACCACCGAAATACTGTCGTCTTTTGGTTAAGAGTTTCTATCACACACCAAGTATAATGGAAAAAATTGAACAATAAAATTGAAGTTAAGTGTAGGCAATACATGAGATGAGAAAGGTTTGGTGAAGAGATATAAAATGGATTTCTAGGTATTCCAATAAAATTGATGAAATTTGGAATGAATGTAGTCCTTATTGAAAAATTGAAATAATGAGTTATTTCTACTTCATTGAATTTTTTTTCGAAAAGGTGACTTGAATATTGTCTTCATTATCTCATTGTCAATTATGATCTAATCTCATTCCTACCCATTCACACCATTGTTTTGCCATTATCCACTTCGTCTTTTCAAGTTGTCAAGAGGAGTTTCATACTCTCTGTTTGTTTCTCTACCTATAGCCTACATTATGAAAAGTATATATTTGAGTTTTTTTGTATTGCAATATGGAAATAATGCCAATCTTCATTCTTGAGAGAATCATAGTACAATAGCATTGTAAGTGTGACATGTTTGATTAAATTGGCTTCGGACTAAAAGATAATTTCATAGGTAGAATAAATTTTCATTTTCTAATTACACTTACTAGACAAGATATACATGCTTTATATTTAATAGCTAGATGATGATATGGGTTAAAGATATGACATGTGTTATAAATAAGTAAATGATGTGTTATGTCTAACTAATTTGTGGTATGAGACAACCTGCTAATAATTTTTACTTTGTTACAATTTTAACAAAAAATATATAAATAATTAAATTTGCAAAAACACCAAAGTTCAATAATTAAATTTACGGATCACTCACAACTTCTTAGATGTTCCCATATATAGATCTTGGAAGGAGACCTTTAGAGGATTACATCTTCACCCGCTCCCACCACCTCAAAACAAACATTTTATTATAATGCCACAATAGTATAGGATGAAAATAACTTCAAAAATTACTAAAATAAATGAATGCATCATGATTAATTGAGATTTAAATTGAATTTTGCATTTGGACGATGGTGAAACTCAATTATGGTGATTGTTATAATACAAGAGGATGAGTGAGATCACTCAAAATATCAAATGTGATAGAATTGTATTTTTAGAGGATCCTAAAATGAATGGTCCAATGAATCAAGTGAAAGCCACACCACAATATAATAAAAACACATCAGAAGTAGCTCTATTGAAAATGACAGAAAGACATTGACATTTCAATCTTCTATTATTAATCAAGATGGGATGATGGAAGATGGGTTTTCTTTTGGTCTTTCACCTCTCTTATGTGTAGGGCCAGAACACAAATTTGACTTGGAATCCAATGCAGTGCGTATATATAACAAACAAAATATAGCACAGCACACAACTGGTATACTAAAAAATTTTGGAAACTCCCAATCCACACACAAGTGGGGTCATTGGTGGCTGGGTGGATTTTAAAATTTTCAAATAAATAAAACTCTATACTTTTAATCCTAACACAAAATTATGCCCACAGTATATTCAGTCTCTGCTCCAATGTCACCATACAACCAATATGGTTAATTATACCTTTAATTTATGGGCTAACTATAAAAACTCATTAAATTTTATCATGTTATTACAACAAAAAAATTATACCATATTGATAAAAAAAATCAATTTTAACATGGATGAATACATAAATTATTTGAGATATTCCAAATTAAGACAAACTCTTTTTTCAATATGTGCAAAAAATTAATTTTGACATATTATGACAATAGACTAAATGACAGTATGAAAAAATGACATGTGACTAGCACACTCTAGCTTTAACGACTAGTTGCTTTTATATGGATGTATGTGTCGTCCTTTCCTGCTAGCATGCAGAGGTTTACAATAAATCCATATATTTTATATAAAATATATGGATTTTTCTATAGATACATATATTTGACATATGCTTACTATGAACAGTGGGAGGTTTTTCGCTCTCTAGTTTCACAAGTGATCCAGAAATTTCGACTCACCTGTGCCGCTGCAATCGAATGAGCTCCGCCGGCGGCATCCTCCCTCCTTTTGGCGTCCTACTGTTCGTCGCTGCCATCCTCTTCCTATCCTACTTCTTTGCTTGCCGCCGAAGAAACGCGGACAGTTCCGTCCGGCTTGCCAGAGCCACGGCACCGAGCGATCGCGCTACCTCCGACAGAGATGACGGCGATCTAGAGCTTGGCCTTGAGGTGGCCACTATCCTCAGCTGCCCGAGGATCCAATACTCGCAGGCAGCCAAGAACATCGGCGAAGACTCCTACGATACCTCCTGCTCCATTTGCCTCTCGGATTACCAGGAGACTGATACGGTTAGGATCTTGCCGGAGTGCAAACATTTCTTCCATGTGAAGTGTGTCGACCCCTGGCTGAAGCAGCACTCAACTTGCCCGATCTGTAGGAAGCAGCTGATCGCGGCAACGGACGGAAATAATCCAATTCCCCCACGCCATTCAGCTCGTATTCTGTTCATCGGTCATAATTAACTGTCAGTATGCGATTTTTTAGTGGTACATTACTTATTATTTTATATTTTTTAATAAAACTAAAATAAAGAAATGTTAGCATATTATATCAAGATGAACTACACCACCTAATATAAATCACACAATATAAGATAGCGTCATAAACCACTATTGAAGGTCAAAGATGCAACACACACTCTTTATTAAAATCGTAAAGGAGTAGCCGGTAGGATTTCACTGACCAGTCTTTACCACTTCTCCCCGTTGAGACTTGATTAGCAGCTGTCTGCTGTCCAAGTGCGTCAGTACAAATTGAAAGCCGCAAAGTGCTTCCGTAAGAGAGAGTAAATTCACACGCCATTTCTTTTGAACTTAGGGTGGTCCTCTTGTAGGACGATTACTGTCACCTGTAACAGTGCCCGGCTGCAAGAAAATAATCAAAATCAAAATGGCCACATCTGCTTTTAACGCAGCGCACAGCTGAATAATGCATTGGAGGTTGAGGAAAAGCTATCACTACAGCACTCGGAGCATATAGGCTTTGCATACCCTACTAACAACGACTTCCAAAACCTTCTTTTGAAGGTGATCATTTTTATATGCAAGTGTTATTTGCGTACCCTAATATTCAATTCTTACATATTTGGTCAATTGAGGAGTAAAGAATGGATTTCAATTCTTAAAAGATTTTATTCCATAATTTTATATATAAATATCAATTAAATGTTATAATATTTCGAGTAATTCTGTATAAATATCGAAATGAACTGCATCCAAGAAAATATAATAATGATAATAAGTTAGGTTATTATCAATTAAATAAAACAATAGATAAATCATAATATAATAGTTAGTTGAGGTTGCATCACGGGAGGAATTCATTTGTCCCCACTCGCACGGGCGTGGTGCGTTACCAATCGCGTTTACTTGACTTCTTTATTTTAAACATAGTATAATTAATGTCTTCCCATTAATTAATTAATTATCACACCACTAATAATTTTAATATTTTATTTAATCACAATATTTTATTATTTTTTCAAATCTAATAGAATATTCTACATTATTCATAAACAAATAGAATATTTACTGATTTTATTAAATCTAATATTTTTTCATCAAAATTATATATATTACACTAAGAAGTAATATATAACAATTGTAACTACCCACGAAATATTATGTTGAAATTCCAATGAATAAGCAATCCTTTACATAATGATTTATTTTATGTAATAAATATTACAATTGTCTCAATTTACAAATAATTATTTTAACCATGGTTTAATTCATGAATATTTTTTATTAATTTCTCATATTTTATAAAAAGAAGGTAAAAAAATGAGAAATTAGTAAAATATTTTTCTACGAACATTAGCATTTAAATTGAGATATAGCATAAAAGATCTTCTTTGAAATTTGAACACATGTTTCAAAATATAAAAATTTTACCCTTTTGGAATATGTATAAAATATTGTTAAATTTGAAAGAATAACTAAAAAATAAATTATATTGCCTTTATTATATATTAAACGTCTACACCCACGGCTTCTCCTTCTACCTTTCCGCATCCCAAAAGGCGTTTTGCTGGCCAGAATTCGACGTTGGATCAGTCGGGGGGATTTCTAGCTCTCTGGTTGCGCAAGTGATCGAGAAAATCAAACTCACCTGTGCCGCTGCAATCGGATGAGCTCCACCGAAAACATCCTCGCTCCTTTCGGCGTCTTACTGTTCGTCGCTGCCATCGTTATCCTAACCTACTTCTTTGCTCGCCGCCGACGAGACGCCGACAGTTCCGTCCGGCTTGCTGGAGCCACGGCACCGAGCGATCGCGACACCTCAGATGGAGATGAAGGCGATCTAGAGTTCGGCCTCGACGAGGCCACCATCCTCAGCTACCCGAGGATCCAATACTCGCAGGCAGCCAAGGACATCGGTGCCGCCGATGGCGGCGACGGTTCCTACGACTCCTCCTGCTCCATTTGCCTCTCGGATTACCAGGACACCGATACGGTTAGGGTCTTGCCGGAGTGCAAGCATTTCTTCCATGTGAAGTGTGTCGACCCCTGGCTGAAGCAGCATTCGACTTGCCCGATCTGTAGGAAGCAGCAGATCGCAGCAACGGACGGAGATAATCCGCTTCCCACACGCCGTTCCCGTCATGTTCTCTTCATCCGTCGATAATTAACCACCACTATGGGGGATTTTTGGTAGTACGGTTGAGCTTGTAGAAGAAAATGTATGACAATCCGTAGCAGTTTTTCCCAGGTACTCGATTGATTACAAAATTGTCGAATCTTTCGCACTTTCTTTTGCATCTTTTTTTAATTATCGGCAATTTAATGCGTGAATTCCAAATCCTATCTATAGTAGATTTCTTAGGACACTCGTCTAGACACGGTAAGCCAAAAGTAAAAGTGATTGAAGTTCTTCAGCCGGTGTAGCCTACAAATTGTTCAGATATAACATGGCCATTCGAAATGGGTTGACGAGGTTATAGAGAAAATGTCATCATTCGACAGAAAGCAAAGAATCCATTGGCCATTTTTCAGGCTCTAAACCACATTTTAAGCTACTATGCTGTCAAGTAGGAAAATATTGCAGGAGTCAAATTACTAGCAGCTGATCTCCACATTTTCCAGAGTCATGAATGAAAATAACAACCGGTCAAACAAAAGATATCGTCCAGACCCGCCTGAAGCTCTTGGAGCCTGAGAGCTAAGAGGATCAATCCTCTTCATCCACAGTCAAATGGGTCAGATCATTGCTGGGCACACTGCACCCTCTGGGCACCTCCGTGCATATCCTCGTCTTCCTCGTAAGCTTCCTGGGCAGCCTGCTGCTTCCTTCTCATTTCATCTTCAATGTTCACATCGTGCAGGGTTGTCTCCTCGCACTCGTCCAGTTCCATGTCCGAAAGCTGCACCAGTGGCCTTGGGGGAAGTATAGTCTCAAGGGCCTTGCATTGCTCCGGATTCAAGGAATCTGGGAATTCCACGGTGAAGTGGATGTACAACTTCCCCTTCATGAAGGACCTCTGGTACATGGGCATCCCTTCATCGTTAATAGCTTTGAATTGATCTGCACAGACAAGTCACCACATAGCATACAACATACTAAGTAAAATAGCATAATACCATTGAAAGTCGAAGTGAGCAACTACATTATTCATCAAAATAATAGAGCGGTCAGGAGTTCACTAACCAGGCTTTATCACTTCGCCCCGCTGGGACTTAATTAGCAGCTGCCTGCCGTCCAAGTGTGTCAAAATAAACTGAAAGCCACAAAGTGCTTCAGTCAGAGATAGGGTGTGTTCACAGAACAGGTCATCACCCTTTCTTTTGAACTTAGGGTGCTCCTTCTGTTGTAGGACGAATACTATGTCGCCTGTAACAGTGTCAGGCTGCAAGAAAACAACCACAATCAAAATGACAATATCAGCATGTAACACAGCACACAACGCTGGAAGGTTAAGGATAAATACAAAAGCTATTACTGCAGAAATACTGTTCAGAGACAGGAGCAAGCATATATCATGACATCCAACTTACAGCCTCATCAGCTTCTCCTGGGAAAGTTATCTTCTGAGAGTTTTGCATACCCTTCTCAACAACGACTTCCAAAACCTTCTTTTCCTGGACAACCTTCTCACCCTTGCATTGAGGGCAGCGGTCCTTATCATTGATAGTCTCACCAGTACCCTTGCATTCATTGCAAGGATGCTGCATTTGTTGGATCATTGAAGGACCAAGGTGTCTGATAGAAACCTTCATCCCAGAACCCTGACAGCCAGAACATTTCATGGATGCACCAGACTTGGATCCCTTACTGTAAAAAGCCATATACAAACAGGAATCAGGACAGGATCTCACAAAAAGACATGAATATCAGCATAGTATGTTCACATTCATACCCTCTGCACTTTGAACAAAGTGCATTCCGGGACAGTGACAGCTTCTTAGATGTACCATTGTAGAGATCTTCCAAGGAGACCTTAAGGGGATGGACTACATCCTCACCCCTTCTCTGTCTGCGGCCTCGGCTGCTGCCACCACCTGAAAATAAATATTTCATTAGAATGCCACAAAATAAGTTATACAATGTAAAGAACTTGAGTAAGAAACCCAAAAAAATTCAGAGAGGCAGAGGGGGAGAGAGAGAGGTCATGCATTTACAAAGAGATAAGCATTCGTTCGCCTCTTACCACCAAAAGGATTACCACCAAAGAAAGACTGGAAAATGTCAAATGGGTCGTGCATCCCTCCTCCACCACCCATTCCTTCTTTGAGAGCATCCTCACCATACTGATCATAAATCTCACGCTTCTCCGGGTCACTTAGAACTTCATAAGCTTGAGCCAACTCCTTAAACTGGAAAGTAACAATGTTTAACATGTGAAGAATTAAAGTAGCAACTGCCAAAAAGCAAAGTCACGATACACCCCAGGGATGTCATGGACTGCACTGACCAGCACATATTGCATCAACATGAGAACCAAGTGCCAAGAGATTCCATGAAGACATTTGCAAATAAGATAACAGGGTCAAATTTTGAGGAAATGATTTGGGTAGATATGCAATCAAGGTTGAAAATTTTTCGTACTAAACTCTTAATATTTTCAATATTGATAAAACTAATCATCCCCACCTTATCCTAAATTTATCTGCCCACACCAGCTCTTCCATAATGAGGCAACTAATGTTCAATCCCTATTCGAAGCTAAGGGGTCTACTCAAAGAACTAAATTATGATGCAAAAACTAAAATCAAAGGCAGAAAACTCAATTTCAGCGAAGTCTACATATCACTAAAAGAGGCTAATACACTACAAGGCTGCATATCGCACATCACCTGTGAAATTAACAGTTGAATAAGATAACCCAGCCAGATCCCCACACAGGGAAAGAAAATTAACCATAGAGAACACCATACAAGCTCTCTATTAAGAACCTAATGTACCTTCTCAGGGTCACCTCCCTTATCGGGGTGGTTCTTGATGGCGGCTTTCCTATAAGCCTTCTTCAGATCGTCCTGAGATGCACTTTTCGGAACCCCGAGGATCTCATAGTACTTCGTGTTATCACTCTTCTTCGGCCCTCTTCCAAACATCTTCGTATCAGTTCTACAACAAAACAGCCTAGATGAATCAAGGAAGCCCTACTAAATAAAAAAAATCTAAATCTGACGCAAAATCCAAATCTGACGCTAGAGGATGGACATTTCAAAGCAATTATACAGACCTTCGAATCCACAGACTCGATGGGAGATATGGGATACACGAGGGTTTGAGAGACCGAACAGCAACGAAAGCGTGCAGGGAGAGCAAGCCAGCGAAAGAGGAAGAAGAGCAGTGATGATGTCTGGCTTTAAAAGGGGAGAAAATGAACGGTCTCGATCTAAAGATGAGGCACACAAGAAGGATCTAGAATTCCAGAACACCTACTTTGAGGGTTGGATTCCTTGTGAACAGATCAGAGCCGTCCATTCTGTACCTTACTTCTCGTCCCCTAAAATTGATTTTTAATTTTGTTTCCCTTTTATCTATCTTCTACCAGCATGGCCCAAAAGACAGCCCATCTATTGAAGGAGATGGGGATGATAATTCGGGTCGATTGCTTTTATCGGGTCAGCACAACATAATTCGATTTGAACAATGAAATCAGAAACTTTTGTTTTATTCTATCCCATGGCCATCATTCCTTCTTTCCACCCTCCTTAGACGATCTGACCCTCTTTGGCCGGGTTGCGACCTCTGGGTCACGGTGGCCATCACGGTCGCTACCACGTCCCACGAAGTTCGGCCGCCCCGAGGCCCAAAATCGCCTTCCTCTTCCTCACGAACTCCAGCCTCACCTTTGCGCTTCCGTTCCCACGGCCTCTACAACATCTACATCTACGCAGACCTTGCCATGAAGTCGATCAACACCACCAAGGCTGGGTCTGGACAGTCCATATGGGACTTAGGATACCGGTCTCCCAGAGGAGTCTTGGATAACCGGTTCATCGTCTCGAGGCGGACCGAACGGGCCACCATCTATTATATCCGCCATCCAGAGGCTCCTCGCCGCCTTCACCTTATTCTCGCAGCACTGCATCCCGCTCCACTCTTTCCGCTTCATGTACAGAACCCTCTTTGGTACAGTCCAAGCCCTCGGAGCTTACCTCAACCCTTTCAGATTCCCGAACTTCATCGAGATCCTCTCCGACGAGCCCAACCTCCACGACCGATAAATTGTACGAGGGGACGACGTCATACTGTCGGAGGTCCCTTTAAACAATTCACTTGGGTCTCATTAATTTTGATGATGGGATATTATAATAATAATAATAATAACATTTTTTATTAAAAGTAATTTTAAATTAAAAAAGAAAATGGTAGAGGGTAGGAGGTTGTCAAATGCCCGTCCATGGGCCATAGCCACCCCTCCCTCCCTCCCTCTAGTTGGTCCGTGGAGGGCTCGCTAGAGGTTGGTGGCACGGGCACCTCATGGGGTGGACGGAAGGAGGGGCCACGGAGTATCTCCTCACTCTATCCGAATGGGTTTTGGATGGGGGATGGGAGGATCAAGAGCCCTCCCGGATAGCCCCTTCCCTCCGGTAACCCTGTGGGGGCTCATGGGAGATTGGTTGATGCCCCATGGGGTGGTCTGAGGGAGGAGGCTGCCGACGAGGGCCATTGATCCTCCTTGCCCAGCTTGAAATCCTCTAATGTGTTCCAAGCAGCAGACAAGGGAGGCTTCCAATGCAGAGGGTCAAACATTGAATGTCCCGTCCTAAGAGTCCATCAGCATTGTCTTTAGTCCTTATGCCTACCTAAGTAGAGTTTTTAAAAATCAATTAACCAAATAAAATAGCTGGTTTTATTTTGTTAGGCTCCGCACATAAAAAAAATGAAAACATGCAACGATGAGGGATGAGCAAAGTAGATCATTCAACCAAATCTACAAGATCAGTGAATGGAGAAATCAAGCCACAGTTCAACCAAAGACTAAATGGAACAATAGCTGATGACATGATCTGAGACTTGCAGAGAATGCTTACATTGAGTTGATCCATCAAGCAGCAGCTTCAATGGATGCTCGACATATCCGTGAATAAAAAAATACGTCCTTAATTACGAATCGATGCATGAGGAACGGTAGGTAATCCCATTTCATCCTCAGCCTGGAAGCATTAGAGAGGTTAGGAGACAATCAGCTTCTTTGTAAAGTGAAAGAATATCCAGATCATAACCATACGAGCAACTATGCCAGTTACATCAGTACTCATTCTCTTTGCAGTGAATTTACTAGTGAAGTATGTTTGAGCAAAAAACAGAGGTAAGCTTGGCTAGAACTCACCATGGCATTCGTTCTACCAGCATTGTGTCCTATTGGCGCAGAAGGTAGGTTGAGTTCTTCTAAATCAGGCTCTGTATCAGGTTGAAGATAAGATGGAACACCGGCTTCCATTTCCGTCCCCATATCCGCTTCCAAAGCATCAAGCTCTGCAACGCAGAATCAGTTAGAACACATCCATTATTCAACTATGATCATAAAAAAATCTCCAAGGAATAATAAATCTTGGATAAATTTCTCACAATGTTGAAGTGACTATACATATATAAGTGCCCCACACTAGACATCCCCAAGATAATCCAACCTAAGAATTTTCTGTTTTTGGATACCTACCACCCATAAGTTCTTCCTCATCAATGTAATCAGGAACGTTGTAGCTTCTGCCTAGGGTTTCTTGAATCTCATTGCTTACATCCATGAGGTCCATCATTTCATCTTGCAGGCTCTGAAAATAATGAAAACAAGAAAAAAAACAACAAGGGACTTTTAAGAAAAGTTGTAAAAAACTGAGAAATTTGAAGTTTCTGGTACAAAACACACATCTATGTCCTGAATCTTCACGGTCTTCATCATTCCTTTCAGCTCCTTGTTGGCAGATTTAAGAGCTGACATCTGCAATAAGACAAAGGCAAAAAGCAAATCATATGCAATCAAATCCAAACAAAAGTGTGACAGTTTTAGATGTATAATGCAGCAATCATAAAACAAATGCAGTATCATATATGGCTTCTCAAGCACAAAAAAAAAACATATTTCTTCAAAGTTATGACTCAATCTTATAACTTGGTATCACAAAAGATGAGATGGTATATTAGTATTATGCCTTAAAGGGTCAAGATGTCAATCCAGAAAATGATGCCCTTGAATACATAGTAGAGAGAGCCTTCCAGTACATACAGTCTGCTGGGCATCCTTGATACCCTCGGAAGCAAAGGCAACTTGATCCAGATTGAATGTCTGATTATACAGCATGTCTCTTTGTCCTTCATACCTGTCCAAAGGCGAGAAAATTTTACATGGTTATGTTTCAGGAAATTGCAAAATTCTTTGATTGAGCTCTTGCAAGTTACTGGGCTAGCAAGCACTTGACTTTCTTTAGTTCCTGGAGGTGAGAAAAACACCCCAAACATGTAACATCTAGAAATCTGACACTTTCATCACATTGAAAGAAGGCAACATACATTCGCTTCTGCTTGAGAACCCTCATGGCTCGAGCTTTTACAGCTTCCTGAGCAGGTCCAGGCCGAGTCTTCTTGATCTGTTCCTTGTATCTACCGAGTTCAGCATCAAGTTTCTTGATCTTCTCATCAACTGTTTCTCCCCTTTTAGTGACCTGAAGGCGGTTAAGTAATCGATGCATTATCTCGTCTGATCATTTCGTTGCACTATTGGTACCAACAAGCAGTTAAAATTCGAACAGAAATAAGAGAACAAAATCCAACAGCAAACCAGCGTATCCAAGTTGCCGTTTTTAAGCTGATGGGCACTTATTATCTAATCAAAGAGGTATTTGTTTCAAATACTATCCAAACAAGTAGAGAAAAGACCCACGAAACTCAGCTTAATGAAGGACCGTAGATCTGTTCTGAGCTCCAAGCTCATAAACTGTATGGATGGGAATGCGAGCCGAAAACGCAATAGCCCTCAATTAAAGGACTCCTGAGCAAAATTTCGAGAGCATCCTCAAATTAAAACCCTAAATGCAGAGGAGGTCCACAGGGGGGACAAGGTTACCCGATCGGATGCATCTTGAATGGAGGGAGGAGGCTCCTTCTCTTTCTTGGCGCCAAACACTCGCCTCATCTTCCAACCCCAGAGAGGATAGAAAGTGCGGATCTCCGTCCGAATGGCCGGTGACTGGACGGACTGAAAAATTAAAGCAGAATGTTTAATATGCAAGTTTAATTGTTTACCATAATTTGTTTTTTTTTTGCCCAAATTTGTTTATCAGTAAATTATCATTTCTGGGCATTTACGTACCCAAAAAAATATGCTATTCATTTTTGTTATTTATTAAACTCAGCTCATACATAATTATTAAATGCAAATTTTAAAAGATTATATCGGACAAATATATTAATATTAGAGATTATTGCACAAATTAAGTTAAATATAAAAGTATTTTAAGTGAGTAATAAATTAAATTCATATATAATTAGAAGTTATTATTTATAAATGATAAAAAAAATATAAATTTTATATATTTAAAATAGTTTTATATTTTACTTAATATTTTATTTTAATTATCAAATATTAATATATAAAATTGAAATAATTTTATTTATAGGATGACTATTTCTCGTCATATGAAAATTATTATGGTCACGAGTAATGAAATGTAAGAGTATATGATTAATGGGTTGAAATTGTATGGTATGATTGGATGCATCCGTATTACTTAGGAATGCTTGTGGTACTATTCAATATTATTAAAATGGATAAAAATATAAATTTAATAATATCATGTACAAGACAACATTTATTTTGTTTAGACCCGATCCCTTACTCTTGAGACCCACCACATTCAAATGTGGCTGCTTGGATTAAAAGTAATATTAAAATTTTTAATATATATTTCAATAAAGTTCCTTCACCTTCAACATATAAATGTGGAAAAGATAGAAATAGTATGATTCTCTTATTTTGGGTTGGTTGTCTACGGCAACCTTAAATAAAATTTGTCCTTTTTCGCTCCATGCACGGGTTTGTCCAACCTATCCATGTGGCTAGTGAGATTTATATGTAACATTTTTTTTAAAAAAAAATTATTTTCATTTATTAATTATAATCAAAACAAAAATTTACATACATTGAAAATAATATGAAGTTCCCTTTTTATAATATATTCATAAGCTTATTCTCTTCATATTTATTAATTTGAGAAAAAAATTGCTTGGTCGATACAATTGCCTAGTATGTCTATCATTATTTTATTAAGTGAATTTGAGTTTGCATCTTAAAAGATAAAATAAATATAATGTTTTTATATATTTATTTGCGTGATGAATTAGAATGATAGAAATGTTGTGTATATATATATATATAGTGTAAGAAATTTATACGAAATATCACTTCATTTCAATTTAAGGTTATTAGTCTCCATAATTATAATACAAAATTTCAAATATTGAGTTTGAAATAAATTATCCTTAAAAAATAAGATAAAAGGTTTTAGTGAACAAATTTAAAAGTTAAGCTTCAATTCCAATGAAATGAATGTTTAGTTCGGTTTGATTAACTTATTTTATGACAAATTAATAATATATTTCAATGTACTTAGAGTAAAAAATACAGAATTGTCATCAAGATAAATAATAAAAAATTATCACATATGAGCTTGGGGGAGAATAAGGAGAAAAATCGAGTTTCTAAATGAGGAACTAGATCTAGATAAGTTCAAAATTATCATTACTCAAATTCTTATATTCATTGTGAGTGGTAGATCATACAATAATATATTTTTTCTTAACACTCAATCATAGAGAAATTTTTTATGGATCGTTGACCATTACAATTATCTATATAGTCAACATCTGAAAAATAATAAAGTTGGTAGCAAAATATTGGTAAAAAATAGAGATCATGATATTTCATGAAAATAGTGAAGAATTTGCTTAACTGCCACCTAGTAAATTGTAATAGGCTTATGCATGAATTGACAAATTTGGTTGACTACATGGGAAATCTCAATTTTAATTAAGGTAAGTTATTTCGAAAATCCAACAATTTGTCCTTAGATTCACGAGTTATCCATAGGAGTTATATCATGCAAAGAGAGTCTAGATCTTGTAGTGATTGGTGTTAATACAAGTTTGACATTGACCATGGAAGCACTCGTGAGGAGATTTGCAATGTTCTACTCTTAGATAACAATATAACTACTATTATGAGAATGTACTTTTATCTAAAGAAAGTGATAAATTTTGTCCAAATCCTTAATAGAGAACTCTTATTTAAGAGTAGAGAGCATGAAATTTAGTAAAGCACTAGGGGAGTCAACAAAGTATGAGTATAATGTGATAAGTGGACTAAAAAGAATATGACATAGTGTGTTGTTCAATAAATAAAAAGATATGTATTAATCATCCATTCTTCATAGCCAATAGTCAACAAAAAAATGCTTAAATAAAGAAATCATAATCACAAAACGTATTTTAGACAATATAATGATCGATAAAGTCTATAAAATATGGTGAGTTTGTATGTAATTAAAATAGTCAGGTGGTTGTATCATGTAAATTTCTTTTTCCATATTACAATGAATAAAAGTATTATCAACATCAAAGCTATCCAATGTGACAATTGTGGAAGAAAACTAATAGAGATAATATTGAAGACAAGAATAACAAATACTTCTTTCATGGTATCAAAGCTCTTTTGATAAAACTTTCAATAGTACGATCAAGATTTCCAGTAGCACTCCCTTGATAAGCTAGTTGGTTTGTGTTAGAGAAGGTATCGTGGACCGATAAGGGGTCGGGCCCATGTCTACTTAAAAGTCATGTATTGTAAGTAGTGGTACCCTTCCAACCTTATAAACCCACAACACTTCTCTATTTTATCCAATGTGGGATCTATTCTCAACACCCACCGTCACGTGCAACGTGGATACACTTGCCACATGCAATTCTCAACACCCGCCCTCAACACCTGTCTACGAGCCGGGTATTCCCCTTCCGGTCTTGGACGAGGGGGGACACAATGGCCTCGAGTTGGGTATTTTTTCCTCCTCCATCCAACTCGGGCAGACCACAAGCCGAGTTTTCGGCCTTTGGTCGGGTACGAGTGCGAGTCCACAATACCTTCTCTAACAGTTTGTCTCGGGGGCACTATATGTTTAGTGGTTCTCCTACTGCTTATATATTTCTTTATTATTAAAATCAAGCTTGTCCTGACTATCATCAACAAATTCAGAATTAAATACTTTATTCTCTTCCCTAACTTCATATTTCTCCTTCTTCTCTAAGTGCTCTTCAGAATTAGAATTCTCTGTTTCACTCGATTGGTCTTCCCGAGTCTGCTTATTTTCAGATAATTATTCATGTTCTACAACACTTGATGTACTGTCACCCTTGCAGTTTTCCTCTCTTTTACCATATTTCAAAGTAAAATCTTGACTTCATCATCAATTTTATACATGTAGTGTAAAACCCGCATTTTTTTTAGTTAAGGAAAACCGGGAAAAGAGCCGGTCAAACCGAATAAGAAAACCAAGCCGGTTTACATTTGGGAATAAGCAATATGGAAATTTACAACTTTCGGGTGATCCAAATGATTCATTAAACCTTGGAAAATAAACTTAAGACAAACTAGAAAACAAAAACCAAATTGGTTTAGGTGAACTAGATTCCATAAGAACTTCAAATTTTTGACCAAAATTTCGGTCAAAAATTTTTATGCAAACGTACGGCTTATCATAAATAGCCATAAATTAATATATATTTAATTATTGTAATTAATACCAATAATTTAATACCTAAATTAAATTATTAGAATTAATACTAATAATTTATGGCAATATTAATACTAGTAATAAATCTCGCCCATTTAATACACGGGTTTTACGCCTATATAAAGAGGTCATCCCCATTTCATTCTCCTCACACCTTAACACTTCTCTCTCTCTCCCTACTACTCCATTTCCCGGTGAAACTCGAACTAGAGTTTCGACTTGAACAAAGGTCGGGCTCTTTAGAAACGGGGAGAAGACAGCTATCTGGTAGCAAACTCCAGTCAATCCAAGAATCGTTGGAAAAGCGCCGGCATGATAGAATAGTGAAGTAGCTCCAGCGGACCGAAGCTACCCTATTTTGGTCAAGCTGAAATCGGCCATTTCAAGCCCTCCTCAGGCCAAATCAAGCCTTCCCCAACACTTCCTCAGTCCTTTCTCGGCCGAATTAGGACCGAAAGGTAAGCCAATTCAGTTTCCCTTACAATTTCAGATCGTTGTTAGAGAGAGAGTTGACTGAATTTCAATGAAGAAATTCTAATCCAATTCGACATCAATTGATGTCATCCTTGATCTTAGGAATAACCTCTGGAGGAGAGCTATCTGCCCAGATTTGAAAGCTCCACCGCCACGCCCTCACCGGAGAACGAGACGTCGGGAACGCCAGTCGAGGTCCAGCTTGCTAAGGACAGAACCCGACTAAGTGGAATTTCACTGCACTATCGGGTGAGTGGGTTTACTAACATCATACCCGGTTGGGGATGATAAGTGCCTCAATATAAAAACCCACTGTTTAGTGGTATTTTAATCATCACTACTTAGAGAAAGTGATGTGAAAGTTATGCGGAAAAACTACTTACGGGTTGTAAGTAGATCATACCCGGTTGGTATGATGAGGCTTCCTCGAAGGAAGTTGAAAACCCGTTCATTGATTATGAACGGAGATGTCCTTATACCGGTTGGTATGATGGACAGTAAAAACCTATTTTTGTTAGAAGTGTTCTCCCCTGACTGTGTGTAATTGCTTAAACTATTTGGGAGATCTTCTTGACGGGAGCTCGAATAGCTCTTATAGGCCAGGGGCCTCGGTTTTGGAACTTGAGGGCTAAAATGCCCAGTTTTTGAAAAATTCGAACAGTGGGCCATAGGCCAATAGACACGGGCAAGAGCTCGTAAAAGAACATGATATATATATATATATATATATATATATATATATATATGTGCCATTAAAACTTAATAAGTGAATTGTTTGGCCATGGTACCAAGGCAGGTCCGATATACTCAGTCAACTAGTAGCAGTGCGGCATGACCGGTCTTCGGACTAGTCAAGACAAATAGCTACAGGTTGAGTTAGAGGTCGGGACCGTTGGGACAAATGGCACCACATATTACATGGTAATTTAAGAAAACTTTGTTTGTGCATGCACATGAGTACGGGATCATCAAGACGCCCATGAGGGGTAGTGATGTGTCCTAAGGGCCCTGGACGACCCGATGAGTATAAGGGCAGATTGTCGTTCCAGGTGTCTGTGCGAAATTTGGAGTAGCACAAAGTGCATGAGACCGGGGTGGGGACAGGATGAGGTCTCTGTCCTCATATGGACACGAAGAAGCGATTTCGGGATTGTGGGTCGGATGTCGCGTACATCCACTCATTCCCAGGGTAGAAGTGGTCGTACTTCTATCCGGGTGGCAGGAAAAGTCACTCCGAAGCCACTAGCGGGTTCAGTAGTGATACTGACTTGCGAATGTGTGTAACCTTCATGATGAAGGATGTGTGTTGGGTGATGACACACCGATAACTAAGAAATAATGGAAAAACACGAATTTTTAAATAAAATGATTTTTGAAAACAAAGGAGTCTGACACACTCCATATAAATGTTTTTCTTTAAAGTTAAAAGATTTGAATCCCATTCACTGAGTAGTTGTACTCACCCCCCCTCCCTTATACCCCTTTTAGGAAATCCCGGAAAGCCGAACCTTAAAGGACTTGTGCAATTAAATGCCTACAAGATAGGTACAACTAATTTAAATTACTATACAGTTTTTATTTATGATATTCCTGGAAAAAGGTGCATGTTAACGCCTTACTCTTTACGATTTATAATATAAGGGAAAACTCTTTAGTAAATCGGGAGAGTGGCGGGTTGATCACGGGGATCCGACCAAACCGGGTCAGGGCGTGACATGTAGTCATTGATTTAGTCGAACTGCTTTCAAATCTATTCTTTTTACTCAATAACATCTCAGATCTCCTGCAATCAAAATTTACCATATACTCGAATTAGTCAGATATTCAAATCTCGGTTTTCTAACAACAACTTCTCCATCATTATGTCTATGTTTTGTGTATCTCCATTCACATGTCTTTTTTATAATTGAGTTACATTAATCGACATCTTCTCATACATTGATCATTAGCCTATTCTCAAGTACCATTAGATCACCACGATTTTTCTTGATCCAACTAACATTTCTCATTACTTAAATGTCATTTTTTTCTACCCTTCAAATATTGTCCCCACCAAATTAAATGTCTTAGTTTTCCCCTTATCTCTCTCACTCTCTATCTCTGTTGCACTTCACTAATTCGAACAAACACTACTCTTTTTTGTGATACTCTCATCTCATATTTTTATTAATCACAAATTCTATTTGGCATATTTACCAAACAACTAGTAATATACTTGCATTTCTTTTGCAGATCAAACTTCTTTCAAAACTTTATTATGGTCTTATCGCAGATATAGCCCACAAATCCAGTATGCACATCAATCTCTCTTTCTATTAATTAGTACACTTTCAGGTTTCTCCTTTTCTTGTATTTTCTTGTATAGTTCAACATGCTAGAAATAACTTTTACGTCAACACCTTGACACTTCTTCACTTTTTGCTAACTCGGGCAAAAGCAAGTGAGCAAATTCAACCAGTATCAAACTATTTTCCTACTTCAAATTAAGATCCAATCTCAATATCACTACCTATCTTGAGATTGCAGGGGGTATAATAGAGATAATATTGAAGATAAGAATAGCAAATACACAGATTGCAGTTACAATTGAGCAAATGAAGAGATAATTGTTACAATATCATTAATATCTTGTATTTTATTTTCTATTTATATATTGTATATCATCTATCTTGAATAAATGTACGATAAGATAAATTGTGATTTTATACTTTTCTCTTTATTACTTCTTTCAAAAACAATAGAAAGAATAACCCAAACTGTGACAGATTTAATTACCAAACTCAATGTGTCGTCATAATTAATGTCTTCTTATTGTGAAAATCATTGAGCCACAATACTAGCTTTACACCAAGCAAGAAAGTCATATGGATTTTTCTTGAGTTTATAAACTCATTTGCACCTGATGACATGTTGACGAGTGAGAGGTGGAAGAATATCTCACATATGATTCTTTAATAGGGCATTGACCCACCTAGAGGATTTTTTAGCTTGTTTAAGAGTTTTGGGTTCATGCTCTAGAGTGGCAACAAAGACAACATGGTTAATTTGAAAATGATAGTAGGTAATTTACTATCTTGAGACCTAGTAAGCATTATTCGTGAAGGTATGTGAGGTGAAACAATTGGAGACGAAAATATCGTATCCTTAATAGCATGCACATCATTAAGTGTAGGAGATGTCAACTTATCGGAGGATATCATTAGAGAATCATGTTCAGGTAAGGATGGAAAATAATATGATAGATGATTTTTTTACTCATCGAATATGATAGAGGATAAGTAGGGAAAGAAGAGGGGTTAATGTCGGGATCTCGCCGGAAATAGTGACTTGGCCAATGGCACTAATCTAGTTGGAAGTTGACACTAAATGAGTATGTGAGCTCTTAAACCATCTCAAATAGAGGTCAGAGTTTCCGAAAAATGTCATTTTACTAATCTCTTCCATGACAGGAGGCTAGCTTGGAATTCCAAGAATTTACTTAACCTCAATACTTATCCAAAGCTCACAAGGCTATGGGGTTTGAAAGTTGGGATCAAGAGGAGTCCATGGTATTTTTTGGTCATATTTTACTAAAAGAGAGAATAAAAAATGGTACGAGAAACAAATTCTCTATTTTTTAATAATTGAGTATGTATATTATTTTATTATGTTGAGACCGATAGATTGGTCGGTTGTACCCAACCGAGGTGGTGTTGGAAAGCTAATTCAAGTGAGATTCCTTGTGTCCATCCTCCTCAAATTTAAGATTTGAGGCATCTGTTGTTGGAAAAGGGTTTGTCTAGGTATGCCACACCATTTTTTTAGTAACCTGAAATTTCAATTGAAAATTTTTCCAAAATTGTATTATAAGTTTAAAATTTAATTGATATAATTGGAATAAATTTGATTTAAAATAAAATGAAAAGTATTGTTTTTATCGAAATAAATAACTCGATGAAATTGAGTTAAGTCCGTTGAATATAAGCAGAAATCAAATATTATATATATAATTATTAATTATGTGTATATATATATATTGAATAGATGTTTACATATAAGGGTATATATATATATATATACAAAATTAATTTCCAAAAGAAAGGGATTTGAGAATTGAGGATGTTTCATTATCAAATAAATACACACATAATTTTATTAAGATATTTAAAGTATTAATATAGTTATATTATATAAAAAGGAATGAAACTCAAGTCTACATTAGTAATTTAAATAATAATTACACTAAATAATACTACTAAGTGAATAACGATATAAAACATATATTCATATAATTTTAGACCATTGTTAAATTAAAAAGGGTCCTAAAGACCCTAAGCACTGTGAAAATTCAACCATATATATTTACAATTTTATTCTACCTTATCGAAATGTAATGGATAGGGTAAATATCTAGTAAATTTATTTAGTAATTAGTCCTATGCCCTATTATAAATACCTATAAATTAATATTTATATTCAATTATTTGAATTAATACCCATAAATTCCCATCAATTTCCTAATTTAATAAGAATAACTAACAAATTTAAGTATAACAATTATTGGAATGAAGGGAAAAATACCATAAATTTTCCTAGATATCGTCCCTTTGCCCAACCCATATATTTATATAATGTCCTAGTTACTTAAGGGGGTAATTAGTTATCAATTTTAACATTTAAAGATCAATGAGGCTAAAGTCGGGCGACCCACTTAACATGGACTATTTAATGTAAAGTATTTAAGAAAATGTAAATTATCCATGTTATATAATAAGATGGGTATTTGATATGCACATAAGGAATCAAAAGTCGAATTAATGAGAATAGTGATTTGGGGTATCATGGATGAGAAAGGGTTAGAGCTCCTAATTTATGATGATAAAGGTTAGAATTTCATCAAACTATAACTCATGAGAATATATCAATAAGAAATAATGTAGTAATAAATCTTTAATATTTAACAAATAATTTTACAGTTATATAAGGAGTTTAGAACAATTGATCATAGCGACACCAACTAAGCTAATAGAGTAATTCATGTAGAAGAGAGCTACATGGTCCACTAGTCCTTGTTCACACCTAAAATATTATCTTTGCTATAATCACATTAGATCTACCAGATCAATACTTAATATCTATAAAATTCTCAATCTCGACATCCATCATGCAACAACCAAATTTAAGGAAAATTGGGAAGTATCGAAGCAGAGAAACACCAATAAGACCAATCACGGATAGGTACCTGAGGATCCCTTCAAGATGAACATGTCTCTGGATAAAAGGTGAGTGAGATCTTTATACATCATACTGGTTGGGATGGTGAGCACCCTTTAACTTGAAAGACTATGAGTGGGTTAAATTACATCATACCCAGTTGGGATGGTGAGCACTTTAGAAACAAAAAACCACTTGTGAGTGGGACTTTTAACATCATACCTGGTTGGGATGATGAGCAATTTAAGCTAAAAACCTACTTACTAGTCATAAGTAGAGGTAATCATACCTGGTTGGTATGATGAACTTCCTTAACAAAAGGAGAAACCCGCTTACCGATTGTAAGTGGAGATATTATCACATCCGGTTGGTGTGATGAAGTTAAAGATATACTTTTTTAGAGGTGTTCTCCCCTGACTGTGTGCCAATGCTTAAAAAATTTGGAATACCTTTTTAATGGGAACTAGAACAGCTCAGACGGGCTAGAGGCCGTAGTTTTTGAATCATGGAGGATAAAATGCCAGTTTTTGGAAAATCATGTGTAGCGGGCCCAATGCCAGTAGACACGAGCAGCAGCTTGTAAACAAACTTAAGTAAAGAAATCCATAAAATTTTCTAATGAAATTGTTGTGTGAATTCGCCATGGTACCAAGTAAGGACCGACAGTACTCAATGGACTGGCGGCAGTGCGTCAGGGCCAGTTCGATGGACCGGCCTAGACAAACAGCTATAGGTTGGGTTGAGGGTCGGACCATTGGACCATTGACACCAAATACAATGGTTATATATGAAAATTGTTGTTTGTGCATGCACTTGTGGTACAGGACCATCAAGATGCCCAAGAGGGGTAGTGATGGGTCCTAACGGCTACTGGACGACATGGTCGAGATAAGAGCAGTTCATTGTACCAGTCAATTTGGAAGCTCGTAATAGCTTCTTGTGCATAAGACTGGGGTGGGGTAGGGATGAGGTCTTTGTTCTCATACGGACACGAAATATTTTGGGTCTGAGGGTCAAACGTGAGGTACGTTCACTTAGACTCCGGGTAGAAGTCAGCGACTTCTATCACGGTGGATGGTAAATACGCTCTGATCCACAAGTGGGTGCAATCATCGTAACTGCATCTCGCGAATATGTGTATTCTTCCTGATGAAGGACGTGTGTCGTATGCTAAACATTCCCTAAGTAGGGATGTCAATAGCTTGGATCGGGATGGGTTTTTGCAGACTCGCGCCTGAGTGGACCCGAGCTCGGGTCTACTTGATCGGGTCCAGACCCAACCCGATCTCTGGTCTGCTGGACCCGATACCTAGGCTTGGTCCAGAAGTTGGATCCAAACCCGCTCCTCGATTCCATTTGTACCCGAGTCAGGTCTATCTTATTTTTTTAATATATATTTTTTACCAAAAATAAAAAAATTTAAATTATTAAAATATATAAATTTTTTAATATTTATTTAGAAATTCAATTTTTCAAATATTTATTATGTTTAATTTATCTAATAAATTAATAGTATAATTTTTTATTAACTTTAACTTACAAATAATAAAAAAATAGTTTAAATAATAAACTATTAGAATATAAGGCCGAATTAAATGTTAATCTTTATTTATATACACAAAAATGAAAGGAATAATTGGGTGGGTTACATGCGCATACATACATGTGTGTCCTCATGTTAACATTATTGATTCATTTAATATTTTTTTGTCTATAATTATTGATATATAAAATTTTATTTATATAATTTAATTTTAATTTTTTAGTTAAAAATAAATTATAAATCTTTTAATCATATCAAAAATTTAAATATTAGTTACACTTTTATATCAAATAATATAGTTAATTAAAGATATAACTTAACTTAATATGAATTTTTCCACTATAATTCTTTCAAGTATTTAAAAAAAGAAAAAAATCTATTAGGTATAAGAAAGAAAAAAATAATAAATATAGTATGTCGATAATATATTTATAAATGTATTAAGGTATAAGAAAAGAAAAATAATCTATTAGGGTATAATAAAGGAAATAAAAGAATATAGTAGAGAAAAAATATATTATTTCTTAAATAATGAGAGAAAAAATATAACAATTTTTAAATTATATTTTTTTATAATTTTCTAATATTTTTTCCCTACCTTTATTGAAATAAACAACTTGTTTTCATTAAAATAGGAAAAAAATATAAAGGGAATGTGGGCCCACCTTCGGGTCTATTTGGACTCGAGCCCACAGAAACTAGCTAGCGGGACCCGAGGTTCGGGTCTCGGGTACAATCTATGAACCCAAACCTGAGCAGATCCGAAACTCCTCGGGTCCACTCAGGTCGGGTAGGAATCCAAGGCTCGAGTCTCGGGTCCCATTGACATGCCTATCCTTGAGGTAAGGGGATGGACTAAGAAAGGTAAACACACCTAATATAGAATGGGAAAAAGGTTTCGAGATTTGAAAATCCCCAAAAGAAGAAAAATGGAAATGGTAAACCTTAGAAAAATATTTTGAAAACCGAAATTTAGGAAATCTCTCTTTAAAGAAAATGATAACATTGGTATGGGTTGATAAACAAAAGCTATTTTAAAAACTCAATCACAACCCTCGCTTACTAAGTTGTAGAATTCACACACTCCCTTTATGCCTTTGAGGTAATTAAGTGAAAACCAAACGTAAAGACATCCATGTAATACAGATATGTCAGTTTTAAGATATTTTGTTTTATATAATGTTATTCCAGGAAAGAAGGACGTCTTACTTCTCGCGGTTTAGAAAATGGTGAAACCTTTCATCGACTAAAGGGAGTGGCGGGTTGCTCACGGGGATCCGACCAAACCGGGTCGTGCTTGACAAGGTATGTCCTCTTCAGATGTTATCTGCAGGTTCAACTGGGGAAAACCGGGTCGGGACGTGATAGATGTGCCTCCTACTAATGTATGTGTGATCAAATAGTAACACTACTCTCTTGGCCGAAAATAGAGAGGTCCCTTCTTGAGCTTACCCCAACCTCCCCAACGGCTAACCAAGACCCAAAATAATTTTGAAGACACATCTTGGTCATTTCTAGCCAAAACCATCGGTTGTTCGAGTTGAAGGTAAGCCTCATGGCCTTGAAAATTTTTGGAAGCTCCACTAACTCCACATGTTTTGAATGTCCTTAGTAAATCGTATTTTTCAGGTGACTCGAACAATCATTTGGGGTGGTTCAAAAAGCCATGAATGCATAATGGTATCAAATTTCTAACCCTACTCATGCCGATGATCGACTCACCACCTCCGTTGAGTTCCCGTCATTTTTCCGAACCATGTCATTTTTCTAGCGAAGGCCCAATCATGATCGAAACGACATTATTCCAGTCGAGGCTGTCTAGAAAGTCACTATGGGGACCTCGGGAATAAAATGAGAGACTTATAAATAAGTTTTGGAAAGTTTATGGAGATATTTTAAGGGAAAAGGTTATGGACTAAAATATAATTTTTAAAAAATATAGGGTCAAAATAAAATTTATGAGAAATGTAGACCCAAATGAGTCTTAGTAGAAGTCTAAGGACCTAAAATAAAACTTGAAAAAACTTAGGGACCCGAAGTGGTAACTTAAAAGAGACTATGAATCTAAGTGAAACGTTTGAAAAAGTTTATGTGTAAAATGGTAAATATTGTAAAGTTTACATAAAAAAAGTAATTTGTAAGAGTTTGTGGACCCAAATGAACTTAAAGAAAATTAGGGCAGGTGAAATAAAGATATTTAAGATTATAGGGTTTCAAAATGGATGTGGAAAGAGTAGGGTAATATTGTGATTTTTAAAAAGTTAAGTACTAAAATGTAAAATTTATAAAAGTTAAGGGTTTAGTGAAATACTTGAAATAATTTGGGGTATTATAATAAATATGGTCAAATAGTGGGGAAAAATATAGAATAAGTAGGAAAGGGGTTGTATAAACAAGTTAATTAACATGCGAATTAAGCAGATCATAATTTTTAAAAAATTATGGGATAATATTAGAATTAGTTATTATTGTTCAAACTACGACATGTGATATGCGGAATTTACTATCGCATGTTATATGTAGAATTTATTCGGAAGGGGATATTTGGAAAACTAACCGAATGAAAAAGTAATAAATAAAATAATAAATAAATTTATAGATGATGAGTTCTATGGTAACGATGGTAGTTATTTAAAATATTTATCTAAGTATAGAAATATAAGAATATGTGTGAAAATATTTACGAAGAATTTTATTATAAATAAATGGATTAATACTTATATTTAAGATTATAAAAGAAAAAGTGGTTAACACTCGCATCATATTTTATGACGTGAAAAGGCTTGTCACACTTAACTGAAAGGAAAAAATACCGTTGAAATTTATAATTTTTGTTAAATGAAAAAGGGTTAAATTTTACATGTTTTAGAATACGAGGAGTGGATGATTAATTAGTAAATTAAACCCTATAAATTTATAGATAATATATATTAATTAAATTATTTAAAAATATGAGTAATGGAATTAATTAGTTAGAAAAATCGAACCGAAAATTTATGGATAATATACCTATTGATTAAATAAAGTTATGCATTAATACAAGTAATATATTCTGGTTATTTAGAAAACTGAACACTTACCAATTATGATAATTATATATGTTAAATATGTATACTTGATCAAGTTTTTCTAATTTATTTGATCTCCATGTGTGAATTATTATGTAAGCATAGTACATAATAGCAAAGTTAATATTGGTGTATAGAAATGGGAGGTGGAGGTACAAATGGGTAGTAACAAGTTCTATATTTTTTCACCTACTCCGAAACATATGATAAAGTATAGATGTACTTATTTATTATAATGTATGGTTGAAATAGTTATAAATATGCATAATGGTTAATAATATATTATTAATATTATTATAAAGGGTCCGTCATCATATAACGTGCATTAGGAGCGAGGATGATACTTTGAACTTGAGACACCTAACCTAGACTTGGGTAAATTTGACTTTAGAGTCGGGTTTGGGTCCATTCATCTGGACAAGAACCATTACTGAGTTTGGGTCTAGGTTCATTGTCATGTACCTGAGCATCAGATTCACGTCCATTCGTTTGGACTAAAGCCGACACAAGCCCCTCGATCGAGATAACACCGACCCCAAGGCCCCTAGCTCATTCCCTTTTCCTAACCAAATTTAATTTTATATTAATTAATTGTAATATTCTTGAGTAATTTTTATTTATTTTTTAATATATAATTTTAATCAAATAACAAGTTTTAATTTATGATAAAATATATAAGTATTTTATTATGATAAATGAAAACGTCGGTATTAATTTGATAAAACTATAGTCGAGTGTATCTCACAACTTAATATTACATCAATACTTAAAAATTGAGATTGTAAGTAAAAATTATATTATATTATATAAATATAAGAATAACTTAATTATGGTATAATCTTAGTGAAAAAAATAAATAGAAAAGAAAAAGAATATTTTGGATTTTGCGTTGTTATATTCATTATCACCATCAAGTTTATTCTCATTTTTATAGTCTTTTATGTTATTACCTGAAACCCTAATTTGCGAATTCCTCTCATAACACAGAGAAATCATTTCTATAGCTTTTGGTGGGTGTATTTTTTATAACATTAGAGTGCATCTAATAAGAGTGCCTTTGGAAGAAGTCTTAGGTTTTTTTTTCGGCTATTGGGACAACGTGACAGCGGGGTGGTAAATACTCGGGTCCAAATAGGGGTTGACGAGAAGGTTTCAGATAGGGGTGGAAAATATCCGGTAAGTTTGAGATCCAGCTACCAGGTTTTTGTATCCACTCGTTCCAATTGGTCGGGATTTAACTCTTTTTTTTTATTTTCTAAACTCCTATTCTCCCATCAATCTCGCGGTGGGTGAGGGATCTTTAAAAAAATGCCTAAAAAACCAACCGTCCTAATATTACACAATTAGGGCTTTGTTCCATGATGGATAAATTTTTTAACACCAAAGTGTATAAAAATTCTCTTTTTTTTTTTATAATTTTGGGGTTTGATGTGAGTTGGATCGATATGCATGGTCCCATTCGTACTCAGCCACCAAATCCCCAGTACATCTCCATGGACCCGGATGACCTAACCACCCAGTTGGGTCTTTTAGCACGGGTAGTTGGATGGTGGAACACTAGCAAGTGCAAAGAGTTTTAACCGTAGGTTTAAAGTAGGGGATGGAGACCACGTGAACCTACCTCACACGCAACACAGGCAAACCAGTCTCTATGGGTCGGAATACACGTGTTTGACATCTCTTTTATCATGTCATGCATTTCTTAAAAAATATAATAAAATTAAACCGACTTAAAATTAAAATATGCATAATGAATTATTAAGTTTATATATATTAAAATTAAAATATCAGAAAGTCAGTGATAAATTCAATAAATAAATTATTAGTGCATAAAGAAGTCTTAGATGGAGCATTTGCATATGTTAGTGGAAGGCTTGGTTTGACACGACCTTGTTCCACCAATATTTTAATAAAAGTTTAGTCAGCCAATATTACTAACTTAGCATCCCAATAACAATTTCCCTTTTTGACAGAAAAAGAATGAAAAATGGGACTCCACTTTTATTTTACACACAAGTGGCAGTCCTGAAAGCGAGAGAGCATCCAATCTTACCGAGCAAAGTACACAACTCGATAGATAAAATAATTGGGACGACACCGTACATTTCCTAGGCTGACATGGTGTTCTTATCTTACCATGTCCAAACCACAGTTGATCTGATTCCTACAGTCCCAGGTTTCAGCCAAAACGGTGGGCCGGGCATCATCCCTCAAAGAGCGAACTAACAAAGGCCTGATATCATTTTACCTAATTTTTATACTATTAGTTCTTTTATAAATAGTTAATTATCTAAAATTTTACAAACTTTACTAATTTATTTATTTATAATATTTATATTTTGATGAATTTGAATACAAGGATCGATAATTGATTAATTTCTCAAATAAAGTATAATAATTATATGGTCAATATTTAATACTTTATTGGGTAATCTCTAAGTTAAAAGATTTCAAATATATATTTGCACAATTATTCATCTATATTTTAGAATATTTAGATTTCCTTGAATGTTCTCATATAAAATTTAATAATTATGTGATGAATATCTAAATTTTAATGATAAATCTTATATTACATAATATTCAATTCAATGCATGATCTCTTTGCACGCGCTTCCCTAGAGTGTGAGAATCGGCACCTGGCAGGTCTTGTCTGTCTTTCTTACTCGTCATTTATTTCGCATCCACTCCCATCCCACGCTCTCTGCCTGTCCTTTGGGAGATCTCCTGCCATATATTTTTTAATTATGCCCATATTATTTCTATTATTAATTATTCTATTAAAATTTTATTTTTTATTTATTAATTAGAAAATTACATTTAATTATTCTATTAAATTTTATTTTTTATTTATCAGATATTAAGGACGAAATTTGTAATTTATTAAAAAATAAATAAGAAATACATTAATGATTTAAAGCATAAAATATACAACAACTTGGCTGATAAGACTTCGTAGTCCTCACTTTAATTATATACATATAAATTTAATATTTAATGATATATAATATGATGGACAGTAAATCATCCTCCGAATGCACATAATGGAGCACGTAAGGATGCTATCGTGTCGTGTCTCTATAAATCTGATCCTCTCCGTTGATTCAACCCCTCATCAGAATCAGCTTTCTTCTTCTTGACACACGGTGACCCTCTGTCATCATATCTTCCTCTTCTTCGATGGGGTCTCTTCCAATGGCGGACAAGGAGCTGGATGGCTTCCATATCGAGCAGAGGCACGGGAAGGATCGAGTAAGGGTGGCTAGGGTTTGGAGGACCAAGGAGGGCCGCCATTTCATAGTCGAGTGGAGCGTCAGCATCAGCCTCTTCTCTGATTGTCTCGCTTCTTATGTTCGTGATGACAACTCTGACATCGTCGCTACAGATACCATGAAGAACACTGTAGCTATCTCCCTCTCTCACTCACCTTTTGTACTTTTTCCTGCATTCGGGCGTGGTTTAGTTTGTTCTATGATGCCGATTGGGCGATTGAGCTAGAAATTTCACTTTAATCCAGTTATAAGAGTGTGAAATACATCAAAATTGGTACTTGATTTTCTTCGTATTAGAATTTGAGGCGCGCTATCCTTGCTAAATTATGATTTGGGGCAATAAGGATAACTACTAACATATATAGCACTTGCTCACTAGGTATATGCGAAAGCCAAAGAATGCTCCGAGCAGCTATCGGTGGAGGACTTTGCAATTCTTCTTGCAAAGCACTTCACTTCGTTTTACAGTCAGGTAATATTGCGCGCTGTCATTCGGCTCTGCTTTTATAACGAATCCAAAAGATTTCATCTTCAAGTGAAGTATTATTTATGGGGGACGAATTAAGTTGTTTTCTTTGGTTGCAGGTGAGTGGCGCCATAGTAAAGATTGTGGAAAAGCCCTGGGAGCGTGCCTACATTGATGGGCAACCACATGAACATGGTATAGTATGCTCATATTCTCCTTATGGAGTTAACTACTGAAGACCCACTAGATTTTGAAAAGTTGTCTGATGCATATGACAGCTCCAGTGTCCTCAATTGCCCGTAGTATGGGCAAGGGTCTCTACTTCATTCATATAAATCAAACCTGTGTCTGAATTTAATTTGTCATTTTGCTGCTGTATGTCGCTTAAGGATTTAAGCTTGGATCTGAGAAGCACACGACTGAAGTCTTTGTGAAGAAGTCAGGGGCCGTGAAATTGGTTTCTGGTATAGAAGGATTATCTGTGCTTAAGACCACCATGGTAAGCTACCTTGCACAGAGTTGATGTAGCATATTCCATAGTAATATGTATTACAGGGCTTGTGTTTTTTGGTTGCAAACCATGTTGCTACCTAGCACTCATTTTTTTAATTGTTTCTGGATGAGCAGTCAGGATTTGAAGGTTTTATCAGGGACAAGTACACTGCTCTTCCCGAAACAAGAGAAAGAATCCTGGCAACAGAGATCACTGCATCTTGGAAGTACGAGTTTCCTCCTTGCCAATAATTATGGCTTTTCATTTTTATAGATTTGCCTTTAGGGCTCCATCTTGATGGATATGACTTTTCAAATCCGAGTTAGGTTATTCACCTAAAATTATGTTGGAACTGCAGGTATACCTATGAGAACCTCTCTAACATCCCTCAAAAGCCACTTTACTTCTCACAGAGATATTTGGATGTGAAAAATATTTTGTTGGGCACCTTTTTTGGTCCACCTAAAGAGGGAGTTTACAGTGCATCAGTTCAGGCCACACTCTATCAAATGGAAAAGGCAGTTCTTAACAAGTGATTCTCCTTTCTGCTGTTACCAATAAGTGCCGAATTTCTGAAGATCAATCTCATAGCCTTTCCCTTTTGATCACCAAATAGAAGAATCTTTGATTTGCATTCTTGTGTTCTCCTCTGTTTTCTCAGGTTTCCAGACATATCAGCAATGCAATTAAAGATGCCGAATCTCCATTTCTTGCCTGTTAACATATCTGGCAAGGAAAATCCAGCCATTGTAAAGGTAGGAATTTCTTTCTGCCTTCATCTGATGATGATTCACATGATATTTTTTATGGTTATGAGAACTGCATAAGTAGTTGTAGTTAGTAAATCTAACACTCACATGTGAATGATAAATACCTTGACTAAAAAAATGAGAAAACAGATTATATTGCAATTTAGACTAGAAGAAAGAATGGTAGGCAGATAAGTATATATGTCAGTTTCACCTTTCAGTCTGGCTTGTTGGCGATTATACATGCATACCAGGACACTCAAACATTGGTTGCTGAAGGGAAGCTGATCTATGCACAATTTCTGTTCTCGAATGGCCGTCCCACCCTAAAAAATCATCAGACGCATTAAAGGATGTATGCATGATTATGATTGCTGGTTTTAATTTGGGAAATATACTAGCAACTTGTTCAGTTGATGAACCTATTAATCATTAAAGGATATATGCATGATTCTGTAGGCATGTTTCCAAAGCATTTCCTTGTACAAATTCAAATATATGTTAAATCATTAGCAGGCATATAACCTTGTTGAGAATTTCTTTTTTCAGTTTAATGATGATGTCTACCTACCAACAAGCGAACCGCATGGATCCATAGAGGCAAGCTTGAGCCATTTCTGGTCAAGGATGTAGATATGGCTTCTGATAGCTCAGTGGCAGGACAGCTGTTAGTTACTCTCTAACCCCCCTGTTCTGTGTATTTCTACATCTGAATAATGTTCAAAGATGCTGACCCTCCAGGGTTGGAACGTACTATCTATACCCAATAAAATGTCGGTGTTGCTTGGTCCATTAGACAATGTTGTCTCATTGCTTTAAAAGCATTTCAGATGTCAATGATGTGCTTCAGATGTACTGTTCTCTCCCTACCATTTGTAGCTCTCAGTTGGGCTCATCGGGAGATGTTGACGAGTAAAGGAAATCAAGTGGGTTAGCAATATCAAAGCGAAATGTGCATCGATGATCTGCTCAAAAGCCCATAATACTTATAAGCTACAGTGCAGTGGTGGTTGTGGGCTGAACTCCATGGCAGAATCTCAAGTCACATTGGATTTCAATGAGATATCTCATGATAAAGCTAAAAGAAACAACATCTAAAAGACGTGCCGACTTACTTCAGAGATCGCCCTTTTTGACTGATCTGCTACCACCTCTCTCACTCTCTCTCATGCAGCCACTTTCTGCTTTAAAGTCTCTCTCTCCCTCTAGTCTGCCTATATGTATATTATGATGATTTTATCTTCACCAGCTCATGACTCACTCATTCACATTCAGTCACTTCCATGACAGTTTAAGAGAGAGAGAGAGTGATCATCAAATGATTCACAGATAATTGGCATATCTTTGAAGGGTGCTACATTGGGATCTGAGAATTCTCCCCTCTTACTTTCATGCAGAAATCAATATGGCCAGTGGCAATAAAAGATTAAAAAGAACAAAAGTGGAATAACCAGACAGAACTTTAAAGATACATCAGAGAAAGTTGGGAGCCTTCAAGCTTGAGGTGGATTCATTAGATTAGATTAGATTAGACTAGAGGACAATGACCTGAACCTCACTGCACACACACACTTTCCGCTCTCTCCATCTTTTTGCTTAAACACTGACAAAGAGAATCCCATCCCATCCCCAAGGGCGTTTAGAAACTCTGTCTCCTTCCTCAACCCTTTTCCCATCCTCTTTTGCTTATCATTAACAGCATAGGCTATTCTTTTTCTCTATCCTTCTCTTTTATACTCATCTTCCTATTTATAAGAAATTTTTTTATGTTATAAAAAAATAAATATTATTATTAATCAATTTAAACTTTTAAATATATATATATATGTACATATATGAGTACAAAATTTTCACACTTCCTATAATAATTATTTTGTTCATATCCCATGTAAATATAACAAAAAAACTCGACTTACCATTAGTTAAAGCATAAAAAATGAACAAAATTATGATTATTTTTGAGATATTCAAGTTGTGAATGTAAATTTATATAAGCATTTTTTGAGTAATGCAATGATGATAATCAGTATGGTAAAAATGAAACAATATATTCAGTAAATTCACCGTTTTACCCAACAAGTTCTCAAAGTTCAAATAAACTTAACGAGTATAACATCAAATTTAGTATGTGATCATGTTGGATTAAAATAATAATGTTATATTTACTAAAAAAATATTATAATTTTATAAGAATTTGACTTAATAAGCTTATTTTCTAAATGAATATAAATAAAAGTATGCAAATGGGGTAACGTTCATCAATATCTTCAATGGAACCTACTCAATTGGAATTATAAAAGATGAAATGGCTTTTGGAAAAGTATGGGAGGATTTTGAACGACTTTGGTGATGGGGGAAGTGATGCCAAAACTCATGAAAAGTAGTGCAATTCAATATATGATTTTTTTTAATCTCTTTTTGTTTGCCCTATGAACTCTCTCCTTTTTATTCACCCTTCACTTTTCATACCCAAATTATTTGTGTAAGATGATCTAATTCCCTTACCCATCATCGACCATGTCTGTCTGTCTGAAACCGGTTTGTGGTGTTATCTTCTCAATAAAGAACCTTTAGGCAGATTTCCAAATCCCTCCATTACCATTTAATCACTTAGTAGTTTTTTAATGCTTTTGAGAACTTACAGACTCATGATCTTTATCAATTAGGTCACATAAATAATTGCATTACTTTCAACTGCTATAAACATGATGGAATTTGGTGGAGCAACATCATATCATTCGTTGTTGTTGTTCAGGTGGATGGTCTTCCACCATTACCAGTCTTCCACCTCGAAGTAGACCACCATGGAGTCCACTTGAAAAACAAAATCAACTAAAAAGGAAAAAAAAAAAAAGGAAATTCTGAATGGCCTCCCCTTTTTAGGGTAATTGGCAAGGTCATTAACTTCCTCATCCACCCATTCTTACCTTTTTTTTTTTTGCTCTTAATGGGATAGGTGGAGTAGGCCATGTCTTTCTTTACAGATCCCACTACCACTTCCCTTCCTCACTCACAAACCTAATACAAAGAACCAAAATAAATGCATTAAAAGCCAGAAAAAACAAAAGTGGAATCCAATTTAAGTGGCTGTTGCTCAATAAAAAGGAGTTGGGACGTCACTAACAATCATTATTTGACCAGATCAATGATCTATATATATATATATATATATATATCATTTCATGTTTCAACTTATCCCCCATAAATGAAAGGAATATTTCATGAACTTGCATTGATTCAATGATGTTTGTAAGTGCAGCAATGGAGCATATTTTATAGATTTCTCCATACCAGCTAAGAGAATGGTCACTCCCATCCTACACCAGGCCAAATTTTGCCCATGTGGGGCCAGAGAATGAAGCCAAAGGTCACAAACCACATATATAATGTAACCAATTTACATGCAATGCAGATCAAGGCAAAAACCTACCATCCCCACCTTCAACTCAAACCCCTCCAATAATTTTCTGTATCCCGTTTCTGTGATCTTATACCCCTCTCCCCCTCTCATCCTCTCTACGAAAAAACATACGATAAAATACAAAAGGAAAACAGGAAAATGAAACTGAAACGAACAAAGGCAATTCATACTGCTACAGCTATACTTGATCGACTAGCTCGAATACGACTCTCCGATCCATACAATCCGTGATCATCTGATCAATTCCTTCATCTTCCTCATCGATGGCCATGTTTAAATCTAGTGAAACACGACCGCCTGTTCCCTTTTCCGGCTGCTCGGGCTCGGACTCGACCTTCTTCCTCCCTGGAGCAGGGCCGAGGCTCTCGCAGCACATGATTACAATGGCATCCTGAAGAGATACCATCTCCACACCCGACACTGATATCTCGCCGCCCTCCGCTGCCCACTTTAGGCTGAGTTTTGAGCTGTAATCGAATCGGTCTAAACCCTCCAAGAAGAAGACACGATGGGGATTCTCATTCACGGCTTCCCCGAGCATCTGAAGGTGGTTGAAACACGGCTGCTCGTTCCTCGGCCTCTTCCTGCTCGGGCCTATGGAGATGAAGTTGCCCTGAGAGCCGAAAACCAGTTTGGCCAGCTCTCTAGCCGTGTTCTCTTTGGCATTTTTATCAGCGCCCAAAAAGAGCATCCAAGTGTCTTCCCTCTGGTGCCTCTCTCTTGCAGGACCTTCCAGTTTCTTGTTGCCTCTTCCTGACCTGCAACGGAGGACGGTCTCGACTACTTCCAAGATTGCATCTCTCTGCCATGGAACCTTGGCAAGCAAGGCATCAGAAATGACTTTTATATTATCAGAATTGTACTCTTTGAAGGTCGGGTGGGTATCGTTTATGTTATCGGCGACTTCACTGGAAGAGGCTGAATTAGGGCTCGAGTTTGGGTTTGACAGGAGGTCAGGCTTTGGTAGCTGCTTGAACTCGATCATTGCGGGCCAGCTCAGCTGGCTATGGAAGAAGCTCGAGTTCCCTTCCGGCGAAGAAAATGAGGTTGTCGGGGAAGATGGAGTAGAATAAAATTTCAGCCTCTTCCCAGTATTAGTATTATCCTGGGGAGATGATCTGTTGTTGCAGTATGAATTCCATTTCTCGCAGAGGCTCTTGACACTGGCAGTGCAGTCTTCCTGCAGCAGCAACCCATAGGAAGAATAAGAATCATCCATATCTTAGTTTGTAAATAAAGCATTGAAAAAAAAAGATTTCTTTTTCTTCTGTGAGAAGAAAAACAAAGCTACAAACCTTATGATGATTGGAGTAGTCTATGGACTTCTCATTCTTAATCTGTTGCAGCCATGGCGGCAGGCTAGACCCGACAGAAGCCCCAATATTCCAGTCCTTCACTTCAGTGGAACCATTGATCAAAACCTTGCTTTTAGAATCAGCATTCAGTTCACTGAAAAGAAAAGAAAAGAATGAAATGAGCCAAGTTCTTATATTCTTTATGGATCAGAAGATATTTACACAAGCTAGAATGGAAACATCCCTATTTATAGTACCTGTCAAGCTTAAGGCTCAGGCTCAAGGAACCAGCAGGAGTAATGAAAGGATGGAGATCCCAGATATCTTCCAGCGGAGGACACCCTGATTTACACTTCATGTAACTTCTGAAAGTTGCGATCGCCATCAGCCAGATTCTCTTCACGCTTTCCCCGTACCCGCAGACCAGTTTCTTGATCTCCATGATCAGGAACTCCAAGCTGGTGCAGTAATGGTGGTAGTAGCTCTTCCTCTGTGCTGTATAGCTCGACCAGGACTCGGAAACTCCCTGTAAGTCCCCCAAGTAGAACACGATGCCTATGCCCCTTCCGATACAGCTCTTTACGAGGCTGCGAAGCTCGGCTACCTTCTGCTCCACCTCCTCTCTGGATGAGTTCCGCAGGGAGAAGATGGGGAGGCTGATGAGCTGAGCCAACCGGAGCTCCGGCGGAACCAGCCCTCTCTCGAAGGCATTGACCACTCCTCTCACCACCCCCTCCAGCCCATTCAACTCTTCACCAACGACCACCGTGTTCCTCTTCTCGCTCACCATGGCATTCAAGACACCCTGGACATCCTCATTCGATAATTGAGCCAAGTGGACGGATAGCGGTTTCGCGGCTGTTTCCTTGTTGGGTGGCGAGTTCTTGACGGAGCTCTCGACGGAAACCGTCTGCTCGACTCGGGTCTTGACGTGGGTGCTGGAAAAGCCGGCCTCTCTCATGATTCGGCTGACGCTAGGATCATCGAGGATGGAGATGACGAGCTGCTCAATCTCGATCTTGAGGGCAAGGATGGGCTGCTGCTGGTTCTCGATGGAGCCGCGGCGCTGGTTGGCCTGAGCCCTCTTGAAGGCGGCCACAAGCGCGTTTGAAAGGGAAGGATGAGGGAAGTGGTGGAGGGAGCCGAGGAGGGGGCTGGGGGTGGTGGTGGTGGTGGGGAGGCGGTTGAGGGCCACATTGAAGCAAAGCTCCAAGGCCTTGCACTGGAGAGGGTGGGAGTGGGAATGGAGGCAGGCCCTCCTAAGGAGACTGTCGGAGGCGGCAAGCATCGAGCTGCCCACATGGAGGGGGGTCACCTGGGCATGACCTCTCCTCCTAGCTAAGCCCGCAGCTTGCTTTACTACAGCGAGGGCATCCACTGTGAAGGCCTGTTGTATGGAGCAGATACCAGCTCTCATCTTTCAAGTGTATGTATGTATGTATGTGGCTTGTTTGGTGACTGGTGAGTGAGCACTAATGGAGAGAAGGGGGCGGAAGGGAAGGGAAGGGGTTATATTAGTGAGAGTTGTGGTTCCTTTCTTGTTGGTGAGGGATGAAGGAGGGTTTTGTACCAAGGGAAAGTGGATTGCATGTGATGCAGAACTTTAGGTCTCTCTGTGTTATGATGAAAAGTTGTGTGTGGACATGGGAAAGCTACTGACCTGACCAGGTCTTCACTCAGTCATTGATAGTGCGAACTGATTAAAAATTATGTGATGAGATGAGATGAGGTGGGCTTTAGGAACTGGGTGGAATAGTCAGTCACTTTTGTTTTGTTTCACACACAGACACATATGCTTTAGGGAATATAAGTGCTATTCTTTTTGCTGCTTAGTGCACATAATGATAGTAATCCTCATCTCATGCAATAATATAATTCAAGCAAATCATAACTCTAGCAGAAGAAACTGAACAACAGAGAAAGAGAGGAAATAAATGACAGATTTATTTGCAGAGAGTTTGGGGAAGAAACCAGTTACTATGAAGGAAGGAAAGAGAGGACTGTGTCTGTGTCTGCGTCTGTCTCTGTCTCTGTCTCAAGGCTTGGGGGACTGTGTCTGTCTGTCTCTGTGGGCTCTCTTTTTGCAAAGAGTTTTCGAAGAAAAATACATTCATTCCAGTCTCTTTGTTTCTTCTTCTTTTTCCCTTTCTTTTTGTTTTTTGAAAGATGAGCAATGCTGACCGAATTTATCAGAAGCTCAGCTCAAGGTTTTCATGAAATGAAATCTATGTAAAGACATTCCTTCCCCTCCCTCTCTCTGTCTTTATTATGAACTCAAGACAAAGATAGAATTGGCTTTGAAGTTGGTTGTCTTTGCCCTGCAACTTTGTCTTTCTTGGAATGTCATGCTGCTTTCTTTCTTCATGGTTAATTTAGGCCCTGGCTTGGTAGTTGTGCAGGCCAGGCCAGAGCCTAGCCCACAAAACCCATTGCATAAACTGTTCATGGCATCGAGAATATCAGAAGCAGCAGCCTGTGCTGATGTCCCTCTCTAACCAAAGGTCGTTTCAACTTTCATTGGAGATTTAGATGATGAACAGGATAAACAATGAGTCTCGTCGATAGATAGATAGATAGATAGATAGATAGATTTGAAATGGTAAAGATGGCGAAAAGGAGGGCTTGAGGCAAACAATAAGATCTCGTAAAAGTTTCTTCTTTAGCATTCCTTTCTTCATATATCTAACTGGTTATGCACAGAAATCTGATCGAAAAATGTAGCACAGAGAAATCAAGCACAAAAAGGAAAAGAAAGTGACCAAACTTCCTAAGAAGAAGCCTATCCTCACTTCTTCCCTTTCAGAGAAGAATCCGAGTCGTCAGAAAACGAAGAAGCCACCCATGAAAATGAAGTCACGTTGGTGTCCTTCTTATTAGAATTTCTCCGGCGGCCTCTGTTGAGACCCAGAAGCATATCGACGAAGGCTTCCACGATGATCTCGTGATTGCTCTTACGGTTCACCCTCAAGTACCATGCCAGGAGCTCATCCAAGCTGTCCCATTCCTTGATTCCACCGCTCTCCACGATCTCCTCCATGGACGTCCTGAAATCCACGTAGGGATCCTTCGAATCCATAGCCAGGACCACACTCTCCTTGAACGGCCGGAAGAGAGGCACAACGCTCTTGTCGCCGTGGGGTTCGAAGAAGAGGCGGTCCGATCTCACGCTCCGGATCAGCGCCTCGATCGACTTATCATCGGGGTCCTCCGACTCGGTGGAGTGGTGGCTCGCCGACTCAGACGTGCTCGTGAACCACGAGTCCTCCGGCGAGTGATCGTCGAAGTCGACCACGTTGGGGTCGATAAAGACGGAGTTGATGGTCTTGAACATTCCGCCATCGTCGTCGGCGGCGGCGCGGAAGGAGGAGGTCTTGGGGCGCTTGCAGGATGCCCACTCCAGCGGCGGATGCCCTGTTTCCGCACTCTTTCTGGAGGAGAACATGGAACGCAGGACTTTCATCTTATGCTTCCCCATTGACCTGAGATTCTGAAATTGAATCTCGCAGAGTAGCGGAAAGGGGGAGAGAGAGTTGTGATGGGAGCGGATGATGCTTTTCTCAGAGGTGGAAGTACCGTTGGTGATGGCTGTGTTGGTGGTGAAGAGAAGAGTTGCACCATGATTGATCTTTAAAGGGGGAGAAGGGGATTTGATGAAATACTGTGCTTGCTTTTTTTAATCTTTATCTTTATATTATTTTAATGTTAATTAATTTCACATATATTCAACAAAAGTAATTTATGACAAAAAAAAAAAAGAATTACATAAGGATGTTTACACGCTCCCATGGTCACTCACTCGTGCATTGGATAGTCAATTCATTCTCTTATAATAAATATTAAATTCGACCATACACAAGGCAGTCTCATGTCCGAGTCCAACACACACGACTCGACTGGGCCAACCACCAACACGACAGCCAACAACCAAATACATGTCCCCTAAATCTCCTCCCCTTTCTCTTTTTCTTGGCTCTTTACTACCTAATCTCACAATCGAAGTTCTAGTATAAAAAATGGTAGTTTGTTCCGACATATATTCAATTGCATGCTTGCCTATAAAAGTAGAGCGATTTATGGCGGATTCATTCATATGATTATGGTTATGGAATTATATTATTAATTATACTATCTGAATTATTGACCCAATTAAATAATCTAATTATATTAATGGAATGGTCAATTCATAGGCTTGTAAAGTGTGTATTGGCTCTAATTGAACAACTAGTTCATTATTTCATTTGGTGTGGTTCCACGTAGTTCAACCTCTCTAGGGCAATCCCATTCAACATTGAGCTGCATTTGCCAACTCCTTTTCTCAAAATTTTCCTCTAGCTTTGAGTGTGTTTAAAATTTGGATAATTAATTAATTAATTTTAATAATTTATTCTCCAAATTTACTTTCACCCATTCACTTAAAATGGGCAATTAAATGACCCTGGATCAAAATATTAGTAATTTGATGAATAAATGGTTGAAAAATAAAATCAAATAATAAAATTATCCATAAATAAAAGATAAGATGCCCTTAACTTTTAAGTTGCTCTCTAGCTTTTAACACCTATGCTGTTCCCACGTGAATAAATACTAGAATCCTAGTATTTTTAGATATAGCACTTGTAATGATATTAGATTCTGCACATTGAGAATCCAATATAAAAGAAAATTTAATGAATTTTGGAAGCTGACGCTTTCTTTCCAAAAATATAAGTATTTCGATTATGCTACCTTATATTAATAGGTATAAAATAGTGTTAATAAACATAAAAATGATTGAATATAAATGGGTTTCAAATAAATAGTAAAATGGACTACTTACTAATAAGATACCTACTTAAATTTTAATCTGTATTTTTTAGTAAAAAATATATTCATATTTAAAAAATAATAAAACTGTAATATTTTTTTAAAATAAAAAGTAACTTGTATATTTTTTTGGAGAAAATAATAGTGTAAATTTTGTTACAATACACATATATAATAGACAAATTGGCATTAATTCCACCATATTGGCAGCATATTTGAGACAAGACACTAAGTTGACAAGGTAGAATCTAAAGGAAGATCAAGTTGAGGCGGAGAATGATGGGTGAGGCAAAGGAATGGCAAATTCCATGTGATTTATATTAATAGAATCACGGGTCACCGGCTCACACAACACACACTTGCCATTGCCCCCCATAAATATTCATGGAGCCACATTGTGGATTGAGACTGCCCACCCTCTCATTCATTTATTTATGTCTTTCTTTTTGTTTTATATTGGTTCCATATATAATATATGGTCCGAAGATGTGAAGCTGCTATACCATTTTTATCATTCCCTAGCCCATATCCTACGTGTAGTGTAGCACAAGTGTGGCTCCTCCGCCCATCACGAGATCATTCCCATCATCACTAATATGATATCGCTTCATCTCTCCATATAAGTTTTATGCTAATGTGGAAATTATTTATTTTATGTATTTTTTTAATTAATTACTTGATTTTAAAATACCCATTTATAAAAATTAATTTTTTGATAAAAGTTTTGTGTGTGAATTGAGAAAAACTTCTGCCAATCGAGTCAAATAGTTTTTATTATTATTATTATTATTTAAGATTTTAATATATTTTTTTAATCTTAATAGATAGTAAAATTATATTTCAAAGAAATTTTGGATTAGTAAATATGCTACAAATTAGTAAATAAGAATGAAGGAAAAATGCTACCAATTTTAAAAGTTAATAATAAAAGAGGAGATAGAGAAATACTAACCATTCACGGCTTTTCTCATTTTCTTTGTACCCATAGATAAGTTGGCTTCATCCATCGACAAGGCTAGACAAGTTTCATTTGTTGATTATTGAATGAGGATGATATTTTACCAAACTTCCCTTCTCCCTTATAATATACCTCACTTGGAATAATAATTTTGACATATGAAATATTATTATAGTAATCAGATCAAGCAGTTAGGGAGATGGTACGTATATATTGGCAGCTTGTCAATTTCCGACTTATTCCACCACATCTGACAGGATAAACTATGCTTAAGACCTGCTAGCCACTTCTTTCCATGGTCACCGTCTCTTGTAAATGTATATGTATGTGTTATACTTTATCATTATTTTAGTGTACTAAATATGAAGGATTTGAATGGATTCCGAATGATAATTCTGACCCTCCTAATAGCATAAATCTTCACTGCGCATCATATCTTCGATAACTTTCCGCAAGTTTTACATCCTGATTCAATTTATACATTACACGCGTGTAGTGTATGCATGCTTACACGAGTACTTCACTTGAATATCATTCCTTGACTTATGTGTTGAAGAAAATCTACACATGCAGCCCTCCGTGACCCTTCCATGATCACCTCTTTCTTATAAGCATCGCAATGCAATTGAACGGGACCATGAGACCTTAACAACCGAGCACTAGGGTTCTTCCTAGGTCGCTCCATCTTCCCCCGTAAGTTTTCAAGCAGTTGGTGCAAATTAATTGATAGTCTTGGATAGTTGATAGAAAATAATAGACAAAAGAACCAAACCAAGCATTGGGTAAGATATAAATTAAGGACGGACTGTTTGGTATTAATATTATACTATATTATATTAGATGCCTACTTAATTAATCAATATTAATTTTTAATGAAGGTGGGATGGAAATAACGTGGAAAAAATCCACATGTTGTCGGATGCAAATGTTTGCATAAAATTATACCAGCTGCCGGGCATATGTCTCTGACGAAGACAATAAGTTAAGTAAATTCCATATATGATGCAATATTTATAATGAAAATTGTATAAATATATACAATCGTCATCAAAACACAGTTTTCGAGTTCGCTCGTGGAGCTACCAAGTACCTTCTCAGAAGCAGCCTTGTCTAATGAATCCACGTTGTTAATCTGTTTCAGAACTAATAAGACATATGGTAGCTTTGTTTTTTTTTTCTTTAATTACCTGTCAGAACCAACAGATCACCAGCAGAGAGCAGTTGAAAACATAAAGGAAGCTTTGCTCATATTGGAGGAAGATTCCAGCTTATGTCCCAAGCTCTGTCTCCTCAAAAATAAGACACAAAATAAGCCTTGAACTCTTAATGGGTATCATCTCGGGAGTTTGATCACCTTTTTTTTTCATTTTTTAAATTCAATTCAAATTCATTTAATGTATATATATATATATATATATTACACATTTACTGGAGTTAGACTAAAAATACAGTAATTTATGGAAAATTACCCATAGAGGTTACATAATCAAAATTTTAGAATTGTTTGATTCATTTGGAGGACCAAATTTCAAAAAACAAAAATTAGGACCACAATCATTATATTTTAGCCGAAAAGGGAAGGGAATAGTAAAGTAAAAAGCTATCCTCAATGACCAATCCATTACTAATTTCATTCAAATATTCCTTCACGTGGTCCACGTCCTTTATAAGAAATGCCTCGCGCATTTTAGTTTATAGTATATTTTTCTTTTTATACGATGATCTGCTAAAGGCCTCACGGATGATGGGTTTGATTTCGGCCTAATTCCCACAATGCTAATCAGCCCATGATATGGTTGAGTCGAATGGCAAAAAACTCCTAGACCAATCTGTCCTGGTCTAGACTTGCCCCTCTCCCGGTGGGCTCGTATCCATGGTTATAAGGAGCGGGTCTGGGTTCGGATATCCAGGCTCGTGGCAGCTTTGGGTGGGTCCAAATCAGCCATCTATATTTATTTAATCTTTATTTATATATATTAAATAAATTTATATATTAATAATATTTTATATAAAATTATACTAGATAATTATATAAGAAAAATATTCTAAATTTAAAATATTAGGCGGAATATATATAATATAATTTATTATATATATTTATATTATTTTTTCTTATTATAATTAAAATATATATTTATTGTTATATAAACAATATTAATTATTTTTTATTATAATAATAAATTAATTATTTTATATAATAAAATTATGTGTATAATTTATAATATAATTTAATTATATATATTATACTAGAAAAATTCGAATAAAATTAAGATAATAACGAATCAAAATCAGTAAATATGAGTAGAGAAATAAGAATATTTAAATTAGTCGATAAATACTCAAAAACCACGTGAACTAACTAACTATGGGTGAAACTTGTTGTGAGAACCGAGTCGGTTTAGTACGAATTGTATCTTAATTGTGATAAAATGTATATAATTATATTAAATATTCATTTTTAGTTGGAATAAAAATATTAATTAAAAAAATTAAATCAACTTTGAAATACAAAATAAAATTACAAAAATTTAGAAAATTTTAAATTTAAAAAAAACGATCAGGCATAAACTATACAATTTTTAATTTCGGTCACCGAATTGTACTGTAACATTCAACGGTTCAGCTGGTCAATATACCACAGCCATGTTAGTGTACAGTTAATAGTCATAACCAATTAGTACGCGATGCGGGGCGGAACGTGTCATACAATCATCGTTGACCAATTCGAGCGCGGTACATGTACTTGATAAATGGTCAAATGAATAAATCTACCTTGACGACGTCCGACCAATAGAAAGTGTACACGTGGCAAAACCACCACGTTAGCATCTGATTGGGATGTATGAGAAACGGTCGACCAATCAAAGATCGACATGTAACAAAGCCACATCGGATAGCCTTAACCAATTAAAGGTTAACACGTGATAGTAGCACTATTAGTGAGGGGAAATCTGACGTATTTAAATGGGCCAATTAGAGCACGCCACATGTCACAGTCAACGGTCAATATAGATATGATCAGCAACCACAATGGAATGAACGATCAATGGGAGGACGCCACATGTCCGATCTGTGAGTTAAAGGCTAACTAGTATGCTATGCCAGCAAAATCAGCTAATCATGACACGCCACGTGGCAAGCTCGCACACGCGACACAATGTCATATTTCTCAAGATAGCTAACAGAGATGGATGAAGGAGGAGGGAGGGGGGGCTGTCTCTGGCAACTCGAGAAAAGCTTCAGTATTACCACCGATAGTCGAGTTGGGTCTGAGTTCCACGCCGATCGGTGGCCTGGACAATTGCTGAGGTCTCTATATAAAAAGCACCCATCCCCTCGTATTCCTCATCCCACTAGTGAGTGAAGAAGGAGAAGATGTTAGTTTTTCGATGAGGCTTAAACTATAGCTCCGATATCGGGCTTTTTCACCACCTCTGAAGCTCCTATCAATGTCATTGGAACCAGGATGAAGTCTTTCACATAGTTGCAGCCTCCACTCAACCCGAGGACCCCCGCAGGAACGCTGGAGAGGCTAAACAGTGATGCTGCGCCAAAGGTGTAAAACCCGCATTTTTGAATTAAGGAAAACCGGGAAAAGAACCGATCAAACCGAGTAAGAAAACCAAGCCGGTTTACAAACCCGATCATTTGGGAACAAGCAATTTGGAAATTTACAACTTACGAATGATCCAAAGGGTTCATTAAACCTTGGAAAAGAAACTTAAGACAAATTAAAACAAAAAAACTAAATTGGTTTAGGTGAACGAGATTCCATAAGAATTTTGAAGTTAAGCGTCAAACGTACGCTTTATCATAAATAGGCATAAATTAATAAATATTTAATTAATGTAATTAATACCTAAATTAAATTATTAAAATTAATACAAATAATTTAATATTAAAATTAAATTATTGGAATTAATACCAATCATTTATGGAAATATTAATACTAGTAATAAATCTCTCCCCTTTAATACACGATTCAGAGATCATCCCTATTTATTCTCCTCACACCCGAACACTTCTCTCTCTCTACTGCTCCATTTCCCGGTGAAGCTCGAACTAGAGTTTCGACTTGAACAAAGGTCGGGCTCTTTAGAATTGGGGAGAAGACAACTATCTAGTAGCAAACTTCAGTCAATCCGAGAATTGTTGGAGAAGCGCCGGCATAATTGAATAGTGAAGTAGCTCCAGCGGACCGAAGCTGCCCTATTTCGGTCAAGCTGAAATCGGCCATTTCAAGCCCTCCTCAGTCCAAATCAAGCCTTCCCAACACTTACTCAGTCCTTCCTCGGCCGAATTAGGACCGAAAGGTAAGCCAATTCGATTCCCCTTTACAATTTGAGATCGTTGTTAGAGAGAGAGTCGACTGAATTTCAATGAAGAAATTCTGATCCAATTCGACATCAATTGATGTCATCCTTGATCCTAGGAATAACATTTGGAGGAGAGCTATCTGCCTAGATTGAAAAGCTCCACCGCCGCACCCTCACTGGTGAGAAATCAAAACTTTTTCTCTTTATAGTCTGTTTTCCGATGAATCTCCGTTTGAGCTCGTTCCAGCATTAAAATATGTGATTCAAAGATCCTTAGAATCGTATGAACATGTAGGAACTCAATTTCAATTCCAATTTTAATAATTTGAGGTGTTTGATTAATCAATTTGATGAAATCAAATTTGGTAGTGTTAAATAGTTGAAATTAGGAAAAAAAAGGTTGGGGAAATTGGGGATTTGTGGAAATTTGAATGACCAAAATGTAATTTTCTAAAATTGAGTGTTAATCGGTCATGATAAGAATATTAGAGGGTCAATTGATAAATTTTAGAATTTTTGGGGCAAAATTTTACCATTTTTCTAAAGAATGGGCAAAATGGTGATTTTGAGAAAATTGAAGGACCAAAATGGAAATTTGGGAAATTAAACCCCTTTGTGTGAAATCAAATAATTTGAGGTAATAAGATAAATTTTAAAGGTTTCGGGACTCGAATTTAGGAAAAACCCGGCAATAGGAACTTACAGTTAAAGAAAATTATCTTTAGGGACCTAATTGCAAATATATGTAAAGTTGGGTTTTCTCATTCATTTGGAATGAATGAGGGCTATTAGGCCAAAGAATAATGAACAATTATGTTCATCTCGTGTAGGAGAACGAGACATCGGGAATCGAGGTCCAGCTTGCTAAGGATAGAACCCGACTAAGTGGAATTTCACTATACTATCGGGTGAGTGGGATTATATATCATAACCGGTTGGGGATGATAAGTGCCTCGATATAAAATTCCACTATTTAGTGGTATTTTAATCATCACCACTTAGAGAAAGTGATGTGAAAATTTTGCGGAAAAAAAACTACTTACCGGTTGTAAGTAGATCATACCCGGTTGGTATTATGAGACTTACTCGAAGGAAGTTGAAAACTCGTTCATCGGTTATGAATGAAGATGTCCTTATACCGATTGGTATAATGGACAGTGAAAACCTATTTTGTCGGAAGTTTTCTCCTCTGACTGTGTACAATTGCTTAAACTATTTGGGAGACCTTTTTAACGGGAGCTCGAATAGCTCTTATAGGCTGGGGGCCTCAATTTTGGAACTTGAGGGCTAAAATGCCCAGTTTTTGAAAAATTCGAACAGTGGGCCATAGGCCAATTGACACAGGCAGGAGCTCATAAAAGAACATGATATATATATATATATATATATGTGTGTGTGTGTGTCATTAAAACTTAATAAGTGAATTGTTTGGTCATGGTACCAAGGCAGGTCTGACATACTCAGTCAACTAGTAGCAATGCGATATGTCCGGTCTTCAGACCAGTCAAGACAAACAGCTAAAGGTTGAGTTGGAGGTCGGGACCGTTGGAACAAATGGCACCACATATTACATGGTAATTTAAGAAAACTTTGTTTGTGCATGCACATGAGTACGGGATCATCAAGACGCCCATGAGGGGTAGTGATGTGTCCTAAGGGCCTTGGACGACCCGGTGAGTATAAAGGCAGATCGTCGTTCCAGGTGTCTGTGCGAAATTTGGAGCAACACAAAGCGCATGAGATCGGGGTGGGGACAGGATGAGGTCTCTGTCCTCATATGGACACGAAGAAGCGATTTCGGGATTGTGGGTCGGATGTCGCGTACATCCACTCATTCCTAAGGTAGAAGTGGTCGTACTTCTATCCGGGTGGCAGGAAAAGTCACTCCGAAGCCACTAGCGGGTTCAGTAGTGATACTGACTTGCGAATGTGTGTAACCTTCATGATGAAGGATGTGTATTGGGTGATGACACACCGATAACTAAGAAATAATGGAAAAATATGAATTTTTAAATGAAATAATTTTTGAAAAGAAAGGAGTCTGGCACACTCCATATAAATGTTTTTCTTGAAAGTTAAAAAATTTGAATCCCATTCACTGAGTAGTTGTACTCACCCCCTCCCTTATACCCCTTTCAAGAAGTCCTGGAAAGCCGAACCTTAAAGGACTTGCGCAATTAGACGCCTGCAAGATAGGTACAACTAATTTAAATTACTATGCAGTTTTGTGATATTCTTGGAAAAAGGTACAAGTTAACGCCTTACTCTTTACGATTTATAATATAAGGGAAAACCCTTTAGTAAATCGGGAGAGTGGCGGGTTGATCACGGGGATCCAACCAATCCGGGTCGGGGTGTGACAAAAGGACTCAAAGTAGCACGTTTCAATTGAGCCCAATTCCGTCCACCTCAGACCTCCTACGGTCGAACCAACCCTCCTATGAGTCTTCCTGGCCGACCACTGACTCCCCTGAAGCTTCCATGTAAGTAAACTCGACCTTTACTCATGGGAGTAGCTTAATTCTAGAGAGAGAAAGTGCCCGATTTCACTAACCAAATTCCCATTGCCCAGGATGTGAATTGGGTCCACCTGACCACCTCGACGAGAGTAAACTTCCCAAGTCCAGATCTCCGATCGCCGCACCCCGCCGGTAAACTTTTGAACCTTTCTCTCTTTAAGTCCAATTTTTTGGCGAAGCTCCGTTTGAGCTCGTTTTGGGGTCAAAATCGAGTGGGCCCAATGCCAATTGGCACGAGTGTAGACCCATATACAAGCTAAGGCTCTTATGATGAAAATACTTTAAAATCAAGTAATTGTGTGAATTAGCTACTCTGCCCAGGCCGGGCCATCACACTCGTTGGGTTAGGACTACTAAGTTGAAGTTGAGTTGTCGAACTCGTTGGGCTAGTGGTTACGGAGCTGAATCCAGGTTGTCGGACCCGTTGGGCTAGTAGCTCCAAAGATGATGGTCATAACTAATAAAACTATTGATTGTGTATACTATGAGTTTGGAACCGTCGAGGTTCCAAGGGTAGTTGGACAACATAAGAAGCATAAGGAAATTTGTCATTCAATATGTTAAAAAGTTCTAACAGCTTCATACGCATTGAGACCGAGGACGGAGGGGAAGAAATTTCGTCCCACATATGTGGATTCGAAGAATAATGCGGGTCTGAGTGTCGGGTAATTGATGTTCACTTAGTCTCGTAGTAGAAGTCCATAACTTCTATCAGGGTGGACGGTAAATGTGCTCTAATACACAAGTGGAACGGTCGGATACTATTATGCGAACGTGTGAACCCTTTTTAATAAATGACGGTTGAATTATAAGCAAAGTCAAGCTAATGCCTTAAATAATAATACGAAATAATAGTGTGCATTAATAACTTAACCCCTCACTAAGTTAGAGAAACTCACCCTCCTCCCTTACCCCTTTTTAGGGAAGTGTACACACGCTAAAGGGAAAAGAACGATGAGGAAGCCTTTACACTATAAGGTACAAACTCCCACTTAAGTTGTTTTGATTACTTTGTTTTGGAAAACCAGATAATAATACACATTTACATCCGATGGTAATATCTAAATAGTATAAGGAAAAGTGGCAGGTTCCTCAAGTGTTTTGACCCAAAGTTGTGCATTAAGCTATACATATTATTAATAGAAGTACTATTATTTAAAATTAAAATTCTACATTGGAGAAGGTTTCGAGTAGAGTAAAACTAATAATAAGTTACTTCACGACCTTCTGGTAGATTACAAGTTATATGATCCTATTAATAAAAAGATTATAATAAGTATTTATGTAATTTGTGATGAAGATAACGAGTAAAATTAGGATAATAATCAGAAAATTGAAAGAAAAAAAATTGAGGTTTAGTAATGTAGAGATAGATGTACTAAAAAAATTTTGAAATAGAAGCAGGAAAAAAAAAAGAATTAGAAAGAATCCAAGATATAAATATAGAAGAGAAAGTTACAAAAACAAATGAAGATAATATAGAATCATTAGATCAGTGGAGGATTAGGACGAAATCTAGGTGGTTGGATGGTTATGTTTTACTTATATTAGCCGGAGATCTTATTATCTATATGAATTTGAAAAAAAGTATAAAATTGCATCAATTCATGAATAATGAAATGGATGAAATAAAAAGGAATGTGAGTTAAATGAATTTTTAAAATTAAGTACGATTAATAAGATGTATAGATAAGTATAAGGCTAAAATTGTGGTTAAAAATAGATAGTCAACATCATGGGATAGACTATCTCGAGCTTGCTCGATGGATAGGATAGGATGGATACTATTTGCAATATTTTAGATTTAAGAAAAATAAAGGATATGATAAAATTGATGAAGAAAATAATATATATTTATATATATCTTAGAGCTTGTTTTAAATTAGAGTACTTTATTTAGATTATATATATATATATATGATTTAAAACAAGCTCTAATAACTTGTTATATTCTTATGGAAAATTATTTTTTGAAACATGATTTTGAAAAAAAAAGAAGTTTTGAGCACACTTTTTTTTATTAAAATAAATAATATGGAGTGTTAATAGTAGGTATTTACGTGCATTACTTAATCTATATTAGTAATAGTAAGTCCATAGTACATGTTAAATGAGTTTAAATCATACATGAAATCTAAATTTTAAATGACCAATTTATGAAAAATTGAAAATATTTTAGTGTTGCAAAGAGTAATTTACTTAGACAATTTAAATATACTATATGAAATACTTTAGAAGTTTGATATTGATGAAAGTAAACCAATAAGTACCCTATAACACTAGAAATTAATTTTGATTACTCCACTAAGAGAACTAATACACACTTCACTATACTATTGGAAGAATTAAATAAATAAGATGCCATTCTTTTGGTGTTAATGTTGTCATATTAATTTTTTTTATAGATAAAGCAAGCATATAAAAGACCTAACATCTGCCAAGGTCATGGCTTCTTGTGTTTGTCTAGTCAAAACCCGTTTTCATTTTCCCTTTCGTATCTCCTTTTTTTTCGGGTCAAGTAACAACTCATCTACAAGACTCCTCTACCTCCACTATGTTCACATTACCGGATATTTATAAAATTTAAAATCAAATAAATATCCATCCATTCTAATCCTCCTCGGTAATTATGATTATTCATCATAATCACAATTTTAATTCTTATCACGCCTAAAATGCATAGAAAAAGTCTAACATATACCAAAAGACTTTTATTTATTTTCTTTTTATATTAATAATATTTGAAAGTTGTAGTATTCAACCAATATACTATATATAATATTAAAGTTCATATATTAATACAATAAATTAAATATACATTTGTTAACCTTTTATCTATATTAGGGTGATACCTATTTGGTTTCCACTTGAACAAATTTCTTTTTGTTATTATTTCTTTTGTTGGGTTGAAAGGGAAATGCAAATTCACACGTGGCAGCCAGTCCGTGCTCTCTAGCTCTAGCTCTGGACATTTATTACATTTCCCAAGCAGTTTTGTTTTCTGACAAGCCTATCCAATTAGGCAATGGTGAGGTGGCAAATCAATCTTATCCAAAACTTTTGCTAGTTTATTCCTAGTCAAGAGAGACAGCGAAGCACCATGCACGGTGTCCGTCAAAATGACCTCGCGGAACTTGGAAAACCACTTGCTATCTACATACATACATATATATAATCTTTTCATTATAAAATTAAATAAATGTTAAGTATTTTTCAAGAAATTGGTGAAAGGCGGCTCATGGATAATGTTATGGCAGTGGGATGTAGCCGCTGCTGTCATTCATTCAGTGCATCCGTACTTGTCACTAGGTCTACAAACAACCTAGTTTGGATTCATCCATGCTGATTTTTTTCTCTTTTTTCTTACACAATAAACTCAGTATATTATTATTATTATTATTCATGGAAAGTATTTTTCCTAAAACATTTATATATTAGGTTCAAATAATTGGTATAATATAATTTATTGATTCCATAATTAAATAAAAATAATTATTAACATAATTATTAAAATTGGGTCAAATTAGCGGATCCAACCAATTCAATTGGCTTACCAATTTTAGTTGGAGACTCAATTATACAGCTGATCAATCAAACTTTTATCATATAATTAAGTAATTATTATTTTTATCATTCATAATATATATATTATTTTATTTTATTTAAAATTTGATTATAATAAAAATTAAAAAAAGTTGGACTTATAATTTTTATTTCCGATTAAAAAAATTGAAAGTATAATTAGTAAACGACCATAAATGCATGATAACGGGTTTCTTCAAAAGAACGAATTGGACCCCTTGTCTTCTCTCTAAGCCAACAATTTTATTCAATACTTACATGTTCCAGGATCACCGATTATATTGGAAAGTACTCTCCAACCATTTTGTGATCCCGGTGCATGTGCTTTTTCCCTGTCCGAAAATAGGGTATTTTTTGGGCAGAGGGTTTTTTTTGCTCAATTGGGCAGAGGGATTCAGTCCACCCCTTGTTTGCCGTATAAAAACAGTACCAAAAAATTAAATTAAAGAAAAAAAAGAAACCCTCGCAAAATCTTCCCACCAAACCCAGGAAGCCATTAGGCAAATCAATCAATCGATCCGACTCAACACCATTCCAATCCGATGTATGAGGAAGCGCCTCCCCCGTCCTGTTCTACTTTGGGTCGGTCCCTGATTCGGTGGTCCCGATTCGAGGACAAGATCTTTGAGAACGCCCTGGTGCACTTCCCAGAGGAGCTGCCAGACCGGTGGCAGAGAATCGTCGGCGAGCTTCCCGGGAGGTCCACCGCGGAGGTGAAGGAGCACTACGACGATCTGGTCCACGATGTCTGCGAGATAGAAGCCGGCAGGGTCGAGCTGCCCTGCTACGTCCACGAGTCGGCGGAGGGTGGTCCCGGGGAGCGGTGGGACCCCTCCGGTCAGATCTTGTCCGTGTCGAAGCAGAAGCAGGCAGATGCCGAGCGGAAGAAGGGGACGCCGTGGACCGAGGAAGAGCACAGGTGCGTCAGAAGACGAAAACAAGAAATCATTTATTTCTTGTTTGTTTGTTTTAAATTTGGTTTTAATACTGTTCTTGATCTGATATTGAAAACTGCATTGGAATTGGTTCTTTCTGGTCAACTTTGTCTATTATTTGTCTGATATTTCTATTGTTTCCATTTCCATGAAGAGGATATAAATGTGGAGTTTCTCCATTTTGATCTGCAAAAAGGTGCCTTGCTTTTGCATTGATTGATTGATTGCCTCCGATTTTTAGCTTAAGCCTGCCTGCATGAATCTTTTCGATTCTCTCATGAAAAGGAGAATCATTTTGATCTTATCCGACCTTGACTGCTGAGAATGATTGACATCTTGCCTAATTTTGCCCCGATTCGGTGAATTTGTTCTTTTTCCATGTATACATTTATCAATGGCGTTCCCAGTTCGCAGCTGCCATTGCTAGCATTTTTTGGGCAACTGTTTTTAAGCGGATTGCATAAATGATGTCACGCAGGTTATTCTTGGTTGGGCTCGAAAAGTACGGGAAGGGTGACTGGAGGAGCATATCGAGGAAGGTGGTAGTCACTAGGACGCCGACCCAGGTCGCCAGCCACGCCCAGAAATACTTCCTCAGGCAAACTTCGGGAAGGAAAGAGAGGAAGAGAACGAGCATTCATGACATCACCAGCGCTGATAGTAGTAATCTAGTACAGGCGCCGATGCAGAATAACTGGAACTCGAGCATGGGTTCATCCCAACATCAGGAACAACTTCCAGCCTCGAACCAACAGCCTGATCAAGGCTGGGTGGGATCGTCGTCAGGGTTCTAGCATTCCAAACACGAAGTTTCACCTTTTCATTATTTGTATAAAAGAAACGGTTGGCCTAGTTGGGCAGGACAGACTAGAATTTAGAAACATAATTCATCAATGTCCCTACCCTCTTGTTTATAAGTAGTCATAGGAGGAAAGATTAAAGATTTCGCTTTCACGGATTGGAATTTATTTTCTGTAGGAATCGAATCCATAAGGAATCTGGGAAAGCACACTCCTTGGTTTTTCTGGAGCAACCCAGGTTGGATTTTTTTTCTTAGATGGATGATTAGGCTCTTATATTAAACTCCCTTCCTTCCTCCTTTAGAGCGCAGGACGACTGACTTCTTAGACCAAGCCCAACTCGGAAGGAAAGAGGGGACAAACAGTCAATAGTACCTTTGTTGGGTCAGGGTCAAGGACCATATAAGATGGGTCTAAGGCCCAACTAAAATAAAAGATATTTGCACGGGATATATTAATAGTCGGGAGTATATTATAAGTTTTTTTTTCTCTATAGATTGCACAATCGGGGCCAAAGCCCTATAGTCATTTTATGAACATGTGAATGGAATCAGAAAATTGATTCAGATACCTATTCCAATTTTGATACCAAGCATAACTTACAAAAGTTTTCTTTTTCCTGTAAAAAAAAATTATTATTATATATATGATTAACTCTTAAAATATCTAAAATAAATAAATTATTTATAAAATCATCCTATTTCTTTATTTTAATTAATAAAATATCATATACATTTTATATATAATATATATAATTAAATTTGTACCAAAAATTGTATAATTTTTCTAATTTTAGATGATAGGGAACGATCACAAATTAGTATTTTTAATAAGACAAATTAGGAGTTTACTGACTGGAATAAAGTGAAAAAGGCATTGTTATAATGAATTAAGGTCAAATTCACTTAAAATATTATTTAGATTGTTATTATGATTTATGAACTGTATACTTAACATAAATTTATCGAAAGAAATTTGTGCGAAAAAAAATATAAACATCTTCTTGGATTGCCCCAAAAAATTAGATTTTGTTTTATTATAAATATATTTTTTTATAAAAAATGAGAAATACACAAGAAAATGCCAAATACTACCCAAAATCTCGGACATTTATTACATGCATGAAACGAGGGGATGTACATACATTCCCCTTTATACGACGGTCACAAACAAGGACCGGCCACCTGTCCTTCTGTCTAATATGATGTCACATACATAACACAGAGAGCGGTCTTCCATCTGTCTCATTTTTTTCCGGCCAAATCCGTCTTGTTAAAATAAATAAAACATGACAATGAGTTAATTTTATGCCAATAACTAGTTATTTCTATCATAGAGGTACTGAAGGATCCAAGTTAATAATTTCGCTTTCTCAGTTTAGCAATTATTTCTTATAAATTGTTAAACTCTGATAGTTAAAAAGTGGATCGTTTCTTATAAATGGTTAAACTATTAATAAAAGCTAGTTAAAAAGTGGATAGAATTTAATTTACAGTCTATTTTAATATAAGTACTCAATTTATATTAGTAGTGTAAGTTAACATCAAAACCAAATTCAATACTTCATTTTCGTAATATGGTGACGAATATCTAATTCTAATTTTATATCCTACTTATTATTTAGAAAGTTATTTTAAACTGTCACGACAAACTTATTTTTATTGAATCAAGGTTGTCCAACAGTACTTGTTATTTATCGGGTGTGTCGATGGTACTGGATACTTGTTAATGGACAAACAATAGTTATAGCATATTAGTTATTATATTTAGTGTTAACGGTTCAATAATCCCGATACTCGACTTGATCTATAGTTATTTGTATAAACAGTCCGTCGACCTATTACTAGTATACTGCCACTATTCCATCGACTGGATATTAGAAATTTAATATATAATTATATTTTTCTACTAAATCTAGCATGTTTTCATTTACCTTTGTCCCATTTCACTAGTTTTTTAAAACTATACTTTTACTACTATAAGTTTAAAAAATAAATTTTTCGCCTATTTAAGCTATCACCGACTCTAATAAATTTTTTTTTCAAATGTATCCAAAGAAAATCATTTCAAAAAAATGAATTTTAATATCAATAAGGTATTATTATAGAAAATTTCACTATTATAGACATTTCCATAAATAGTTAATTACACCAATTGCCCATAATATTTAAATAACCCACTCACAATTTATTAATTAGTTTTTCACTTTAAAATTGCTTATCACTCCAATCAGTTATTATGTTAAATAACTTACTCACCGGATTAACATGACTTGTTCGTACGAGTGGAACTTCACTTTCTTATCATTCTTTCTTGTACACGTTTTTATAAACCTACAATAATTTTCAACACCCGCCCTCACGTCGAGTGCAATGTGGATATAATTATCACGTACAATTTTTAATACCTCTCAACACCTGCTCTTAATCGAGTGGGAACACAATGTACTCGACTTGGGAAATACTAATTAGGCTTTCTATTTTTATGTATTTATAATTAAGTCATTATTTTTATTTTATTATAATTAGGTCTTTAAAGTTCATAATATTTTACTTTATATGTCTAATGCTAAATTAATCTCAATTAAGTCCTATTATTTCCGATATCACTCTTGTTTTCTTAATTTTCAAAAATCACTAATTAGAACATAATTTTTCCAAAGTTTTCAATTGGTTATTTAACTTTTCAAAATTACCAATTAATACCACTTTTTTAAAAAATAACCAATTGGTTCTCCAAGTTCTTTTACTCTACCCATTGAACTTCAATTTTTGAAAAATTATAAAAGTTCTTTCAATTTTTAAAATCCTAAAATTTTCTCTCAATTTATTTTTTTATTCAACCATCAAATCTAATTGACCCTTCAATTCGTATTAATTATTCCCTATCATTACGCTAATCGATTTCCTCACTTACCAAGATTTGAATTACTATTTTTTTATTTGAAACAAACTCAAATAGTTTCACCGGAAAATTGAATATAGAAAGAAAAAACTCTAAAAAGTTACTGTAAAATTTAATTTGGGAAATAAGATCTTGTACACAAATTATTTACAGGATCAAGAGCTACTACAATTCGTTTAATGAGAAAAGGCCGAATTGATTAAACATTTATTTGGGGAGGATAGGGGAGGGTCCATTTGGCATAGTAGGTGCGAATTGACTTAATTGGGTGAACAGAACAGGGCAGCCTTAGTATTGTGGAGCTACTTGTGCGCGCAGGAGGCAAAGCTTTAAGTAGCTATTTCCCTAATTTAGTTCACTTTAAATTTGCTATTTGATTATGATATCATTGTTTCCAGTTACATTGAGTAAGAACAAAGAAACTTGTGTTAGTACATTGGACAGAAAGCACGCACAAATTAACAAGCACATGAAGATAGTTTGTTCTCTACTCATATGAATACCTCTTCTATGCAGCCCCATGCTAACCTAAAGGCAATACCAAACTACAACTATGGAATGTCAATATCTAAATTTGGAAGGCCACACGAGGAACAAGGCACATGATATTCAGTTGAAAAGTAAAAGTTGACAAAAACTGATACATTTGGGCAGCACTAACACGAAATCGCCCCTGACAGAAAGGGAAATGAACCAATAAAGGAAAGGGGTAACCTGCATGCTCTAGCCAAATTCCAAACCGTGTTTGTCCCGGTCAATTTTATAGCTTCAAATTCTGTGTCCGCGCACGCTTGAAAGGAGTATTCAATCCACTATTCTGGAAGTCGAAAGTCCGGAGCTGCTATGCATCTTACATGATGAACAGGTAAAAAGGGATTAGAGACACAGGAAAGACGAAAGATGATTCGACAAGCCATTAATAAAAAAAAGGGAAATGAAAGAAAAAATGTTTTTTTTTCCTCTCAAAATGGGAAAGGAGACAGGACCAGAGGGCACTTTATTTATTTTTCCTCTCTCTATACATATTTGCATTCCTTGCTTGCTTTGCTAAAACGCTTATCTGAGTTGAATCTGATCGAGGAAGTATAATCCCTAGAACAATTGGCCGTTCTTAGTCCCCGCTCCATCATCTACCGGTGGCCGCTGCCAGGTCGGACGATCGGGGTGCTAAATTTGGGTCGGTGCTCCGGTCCCTTTCCCTGTTCCCTCATTTTTTCCTGCAGTCGCGGAAACAGGGAAGAGCTGAGCTTTTCGCTGCGAGGATGGTGGCGGCTAATCGGGAGATGGTTGTGTACTGCTTCGACACCCTTGTGTCTCACTACACCAGCGAGGAAGCTCCCCCTCCTGCCTTCGATGGCGCTCAACAGTATCTATCTCTTTTGCCTCTTCTTATTGCATGTTTTCCTAAAATTATTGCTCTTTCCCGTGTATCCAGGTGAAGTCTTGCTTATTTATCAAAAAATTGAAATCCTGCTTCCTTACCAAGTCTGTAAAGCTTAATTTGTTTTTCTGAGCGTATTTATGCTTGTTTAGATCGTGATACGTGACACTTTTTTTAGCTAATCATTTGAATCTGTTGAGTGGTGCATCATCAATTCAACCATCGATAACCTGAGTGGGCAATAGAATCTGTCATTTTGAGGTGTCGTGTCTGCGTTTCTTGACCATTATTATGCCGGATGTTATTCCCCTGGCTTAATTTGAGTAATATCTTAACGTTTAAGACACTAGATGTACGGTTCTATGATTCTATCTCAGTGTTACATTCCTTTTAACGTTGATCACTCTTATGTTTACTTTGAAGCTAGAGCAAGGATACAGATGTCTCCATTAAAATGCATCTTTGCATTTTATTCAAGTGGTTTTCTTTCTTGAATTATGCTGACTTTACTTTTGCAAAGCCAATTCTTCCTTTTTTAACCCCTTTTCTGATATTAATCTATATAAACTGATAAAACCATGGCAATGCCCATCAAGTTCTGCTAACCAGGATGGTTAAGTGAACTAATTGAAAGATGAAACCTTTTTTATGATATCCTTAATGTTGGACTTGGAACTCCTTTATCATTTTCCTGCTTTTTTATTGCTTTGTGATTGTATGTATGTATGTACCATAAATTTCACTCCTTTGATGGGTACTTTGTGCATACACTTAGCTGGAAGTTGACAGCTTTATCTAGTGCATTTATATTGAGCAATATTATTATTATCATCATAATGACATTGCATCTTTCAGCCCTCTGTTTGTGACTTGGAAGAAGGTTGTCAATGGTGGAGAGCCTCGCCTGCGTGGATGTATTGGGAGTCTTGAGGCCCACTGCTTGATAAATGGGTTCAGAGAGTATGCTTTAACCAGGTTAGCTGAAGAAGGTTTTGCATATTTTGAAGATGTGCTGCTTTCTTGTAATACATCTTCTGCTCTCATTGATTGTTCTGATGGCCTTGCATCTTATATATAAACTATGCTTGATCTTGTAGTGCCTTGAGGGACCGGAGGTTTCCTCCTATTCAGGCTAGGGAGCTGCCTTCCCTAGAGTGTACAGTTTCCATACTAACTGACTATGAAACTGCTAACCACTATCTTGACTGGGAGGTATGGTGCTACCATCTTCCCTTTATTGCTATAATGTGAAATTGTACTTTGTAGTGCAGAGATGATCCTAGGCATTTTTGTAGTGACTAGGACATCTCTTTGCTCAAGAGAAGAGATGGCTTCGGTTGATATAAAGTGGAGCCTCAGTTCTTAAAGTGAATTGCATATTCTTATTTAAAAAAAAATATACATTCATTCATATGTTCTCCTGATTCATGAAGATGTTTCTGCTGCAGGCAGGAAAGCATGGTATAATTATTGAGTTCAGTGATCCTGATTACAATTCAAGGAGAAGTGCCACGTACTTACCTGAGGTGGCTGCCAATGAAGGTTAATCTCTGAATTATCTTTCTCACATTGATCTATTAGGGAATTGCACTCATTAGGTAGCATCCAGCAAAGGATGATGTTTTTGCACGATGTACATACTCTCCTGAATCTGTTGTTACAACCTATTATCTCTCTTTTGTAGTGTACTATCATTTAGCAGGTTGGTTTTTGTTTTTCTTATGGGTCATTTAGCAAGCTGATTGGCTCATTGATTTCGTCTACAGGCTGGACTAAAGTGGAAGCTATTGACTCTCTGATGCGCAAAGCTGGCTACAATGGGACCATCACAGAATCACTCAGGAAGCGCATAAAGCTGACCCGTTATCAGAGCACGTTATTCAGTATGCACTACAGTGAATATGTCTCATATGTGAAGACCACTCGAGGAGCTGCCCCCACTATTGCTGGGGTCAAGCCTGGGGTTCATTGATATTGCCCCACGCAATGCATGCATGCTAGAAGCTCTGCAAAATATCTGCTGCAGAGCTAAAGTTTGGTCCTAACCAAACATCTTATATAAACTGAAAAATGAATTGATTCAGTTATTGTGATGTGATCTATCCATATAATTCTTCAAATCTATGTGATTTTGAAGAAACAAGCTATCTGGACCATTAGTGGACTGCCAATGTTGACCATCTTTGCAATGAACTAGACATTGGTGGGCAATTTGGCCACTTCTGAAATTGAAGCTGTGCCACTATATAACTTATATTTCACAACGGGTGATGTGTATGGTTTACTTGGTCACCATATTTCGTATGTTTTGGATTTATGTTTCGTATTTCAATTCTTCTACATGCCTGGTATATTGTCTGACTACAGGAAAGACATGGCGTGAAATTTCCCATACCATGGGACGGACGCCTTTTCTTCAAGGGAAGTTCAGACTTTGCTTAGTCATTATATTGACAAAGGGAGAGAACCCTTAGAGTTGCTTGAGAATGGCAAAACTTTTTTCTCTTAACATGGGCAGAGTGTTCTTTTTCCACATTTTAAGCTTGTAAAAAACCTGGAGCCTTCTGGACTCGGATTACTCAAACCAGATTTGTGCCTTCGGAATCGAGTCTAAAATCTCTATAAACACCTTTTTCCAAATATCTCCAAAGGAGCATGTCCATGAACTTCCTTTGGGGCATCCCACTAGTTGCACCCCTAAGCCCAATCCAATAGACTATTTTCCATACACTAACCACTAAGACCAATAAGAGTTGATCATCATCTTGAACAAATGCATACCCAAAAATCATCCATGATTTTCCCCTAATGTACCATTTTAATAGAGGAAGAGAGTCCTCCCAGTGTTTTTGTCACCGTCTAAAGCAAATTCATTTGGGTAGTTATCACCATGAAAGTCATTTTTCCCCAATTGAGGATGAAGGGTTTTCCCAATTTCTTATCAATAGATATTTATTCCTCTAATTTGACTCAACTCAGGAATCCAAACCCTTATAGTGAAAGAAAATCCTTATTCTTTCACACTTGCAAATAAATTAGGTATCCTCAAACTCAAATTCTTATTCAATTAATGCTCAAAAGTAGATTTATATATCCATTACCCTTTTATGTACATACTTTCTTCAACTTCCTCTCAGCTACCTTCTTTTATTTGCAAACTCCAAAAACATGATTTACACAAAAATATCATGCCATATGCTTCATTAAACTAAAATTCATATTGAATTCAATTTACTTGTTTGGAATGCCTAAACCTCGTTCTCTCTAACAACTTAGCAAAGGTCTCCAACTTTAGGGGTTTAGTCATGATATATGCATCATTCTCTCATAACAATACTCCCTTATTTAGATATTCACACATGAAATAAAAGCACAAAGCTGGCTGAGGTTGTACAATACATAATTTTTATATAACTTAATTGTTAAGCTATTATCATCTTTATATTTATAATTTTAGAATCTCTCATTTTTTTTCAAAACTCTGGTAAGTTAAATTCATTATTAATCACTATACGTAAACAAACTCAATATTATTAATAGAATAAAGTAAAAATATGTTACTTTTTAAAACATCACACCAATTTGATTCATTTCATCGGTTGAGATTCAATAATAATTTTTACTCTCTCAATACTATAATAATTGTTACTTTGATCTATTTAGCACCAATATATTATAAAAATCAGAATACAAAACACATCTAATTTCTATAAAAAATGTTATTTTCATAAATTTAATATACAAATTTACAAAATATCAATAACGCTAGGAAAAGAAAAATTTTCATACAATTCTTATTAAGAATATCTACTTCAACCTTGTACTTGGAGTTACATTCTAATGCTTGAAATTTATTTCTATTCCTTTGTTCCTTCTCTATTTTCTTAAAAATATGTTAAGGTGAGGGTGAATAATACTAAGTGAGTGCAAATACCGATAATTGAGTTCATACACTCATATCATTTTTACTCAAAATTACTATTATAAAATTAAAAAATTTTCTTTCCTTTTTCAAGACTATATAAAATTCAACATACCATTGCGAGTTATTTTAAAAAACTTCCTATCTATAATAGTTAATCACTAAATAGAAAGTCAGTATATTAATTTAAGCAATTATCATAGTTGATGGAGAATACTCCTTTTGTACCAACTAATCGATTATTATCCATTAATTATCATTTTCAATCTTATCGGATAATAGATTTATATTGAATTTATTTATATAAGATTTTTCTATTCACATTTGTCACATATAGTGACCGAATTATTTTAAAATGTGAGTTTTTTAGGATTTATTAATATTAAAATCAATGATGTCTAAATTAAACTGAATTTTTTAGTAGAGATACAAGTGATACAATAATTTATCAAATCAATTAAAATAATATAATGATTCTAAAATTAAAAGTTCTACGATCATCACTATCCGCATAATTATTTTAAAAATAAAATTTCTCCCCTTATCTCTATCAATGATAAAATAAATGATATGCAAATGATGACATACAACATATAATAAAGATTTAAGGATTACCCTGCTATTTAATTAATTATTCTACTAATATATATAATAATTTCACAGGTCTTTCAAGTAATTTTTTACAAGAAAAAACACTCATAAATAATATGCCAAAAAATGTTGAATTGCTACGCATATTTAAAATTTTCTCGAGATAAGTGCTATTGTTTTTAAATATCACGCGGATCAATATTTATTCACATATCAAGTTTTAACTCTATTTTTGAGGTATTAGCATATTTCTCATAATTATTTAGGCCTTTGTCCTTTTTCTTCAATCATGGGTCTTAATCCATTTTTAAACTTTTTGGACCCCAACTTATTTTTTAACATGAGACTTTGACATTTTTTTTATAAATATTAGAAATTAACTCATTTTATAAATATTAAATTTTAGTCATTTTTATAATTATTGGACTTTAATCCTTTTTTGTAAATATTAGAACTTAACCTCTTTTCATATATATATCAGATTATAGATCCTTTGTAACATTAAAAATTTCGAAAAGGGATATAAACTTAAGTGGGGTCGAAAAATCGATGTTAAACTAATGATAAAAACTAATACTGAGATTTAGAATCAAACCAGATTGAAAAACTAACTGATATACTCAACTTGGACAATTGGTAAATTCATGATACTAATCTTAAATAATCTCATTTAATAGAAAATTAAGGATAGAGAAAAGTACAAGTGAAAATCGATTTGAATTGGGATAGAACAAATTTAAAACAAAAATCACTCGATTTGTAAGAGTAATTAAATACGTAAAAATAAAAATTATTGAGACCAATCAAAATAAAATATGATGAAAACTTTTTATAAAAAGGAATTGATAGAATTCGTTTACATTAGTAAAACTCCTATTTTTAGAATTTGTTATACAAATTGAAAAATATATTTTATTGTATCTAAATTATAGGAAACTGAATTAACAAATTTTAGAAAAATAAACGGAGTTAAGAGCTGGCAAAAATGAAATGAATTAGTCAAAAAAATATCAAAATTAGTTGAAATAGTTAATTAATTTACATTGACTACTGATTAGCACGCCACATGGGCTTGCATGTCGTTTCCTTTACCTATTTAAGATTCACTCACCTGACCCAATAGGTTAGTGTATATATATATATTCATATAAATAATATAGATATATTATTATAATATTCATAACTATTTAAAATTGGTCTATACAAGATTAGTTGGATTTGCATATGGGTGAACATTTTACACTACCATTTACTTAATCTCTTCTAATTTATGATTTTTTTTCTAAAATTTATCAAAACAGTTATTTATTATAAAAAAATCATATAACCCTCTATACAAAATTACAATTTTTGCCTTCATACTTAAAATTTAGTGTTTTATCTTTTAATTGCAAAACTTTACTGGTAAAAATTACTATTTTTGTCTCCTTATTTATAAAAATGACTATTTTTATTTATTTATATCCAAAATTATTATTTTTGTATTATTATTTGTAAAATTACCATTTTTACCCTTATAAAATTATCAATTTTACATTATTACATATAAAATTATCATTTTACCCATTTTTTAAAATTATCAAATTTCCCATGTTTAGGTAAAAATAATTAATTTACTATTTTATGTAAAAATTACCATTATATTCATTATTTACAAAAAAAATATCTATATTTCTCATTATTTATAAAAAAATAGCATTATTTAATTTGTTTATAAAGACTATTTGCCCTTTATTTATAAAATAATAACCATTTTGACAACCAATTTTCCATTACACTAAAATCATATATAATATATCTATTTTTCCAAAAATGATTTTTTAAACCTTATTATTTAATTTTAAATTTTTTTCACAAACTTTTTCATTTATAAAAATTAATACCAAAATTTTTAAATTTTATATTTTAGTTCTCAAACTTTTAAAAACACACTAACCAACTTCAAATTTCACCAATATCTCATAAACAATTTTATTAGAGGTATGGCCGAAAATAGAGTTAGAAAAATGATTAAATAGGATTCAATCACTTTCAAGTTGAAATTTTTTCATAATGAGCTTATTAGAAAAATAGTGGTGGAGTGAGAAAGAATTTTATTATCAATAATCCAGTTATTTTAAGGGTATGTGAGAAAAATTTTAAATATCAAATAATCTTTTAAGTATATGGAAGTATTTATTATGTACAATTTGGTAAAATATTAAGATAATTTAGTGTTCCTAACAGTAATATGGAAAGTGGGTGGAGATTCGCATTGGATGGGGGAGTGAGTGATTATTCTAATATATATATATATATATATATATAAATTTAAATTATATTTCTATTCGATTTCAAATATTATACGTTAGTTTTTCCAAAAATTTTAATTTTTTTACTTTGGTAGTAAATTTCTAACTCAATTCAATTTTAACTAATGATTCAAGTTAATATTCATATTTAATCCTTATTTCTATTTCAATTGAGTTAAATTTTATTTTTTAAAATGGCAGTATTACAGCTAAATACATTTTAGTGTTGGTACCGACTTTTTCAATACTTTTGAGAATATTCTTACATTTCCTGTACTCCTCTTCCCGGAGTCAGTCTGAGGAAGCTCTTACCTCAGGTTAGCATGGCTAGTTATTACTGTCCATGGCTACTTCATTCTCTTATTTGCCTTTATAAAGTCCAAGTTTCCAAGTACATCCCATCCCTATCTAACACTAAATTGTCTCAGTTCCAAGCAAATTTGTGAGATTATCCTAAGAGTACACTCTCGTGCTTGAATATTGTGCGTTACTTCCCTTTATGCGGCTACACGAGGTACACCTCTCCCTTTTTACTTAAGGTCGGCACAGGTCCCTTGTTTTGGAGAGTATTACAATTTTAGGTAGTGTCGTCTGCGCGTATAACTCTTTTAGGTAGTGTCTAAGGGTATACTCATTTGTGCAGGATGAACCCCATCTAACACACCCCTTCTCTTGGCGTTCATTGAGATTGTGTTCACTTGTCCATTTGGTCTTTAACACCATTGAGATTGTATCCACTTGTCACTTGTTCATGACAAGCAACCGCGCCTCTGAGTTATGAGAAAATCGAACTTTGTCTAAATTTAATTTTACATGATTGCTCTCTCACTGTCCCATAATTTCGAAATATATTTTTCAAACTTTACATCCTATTTGACACATTCTCCTTGGATGGATATATCCTCCACAGCTCTGGATGCATGTCTCTCCTCAGCCTAGGGTATGTGTCTCCTCACCTAAGGAGATCCTCATTTATCCTCCCAGCTCTTCAGACTTAATACTTCAGGCATTATTTCAATGAGGATATTATCATTTCTGGGTGTTTCTACCAACCCGATTTCTCTCAACCTATCATCTCGAAGCTACCCGATTTCTCTCAACCTATCGCATCTCTCGAAGCTACTATGATGAGTATCATCGATAGGACAAAGGCTCATAGTAATAACTCACAAAATTAAAAGAAAATTTAAAACTTTTAAAGCATGTGGCAAGCTCAAATCTAATTACAACTTTTACTCGGAAATAAAGCGATGATGTGATTGAACGCCAATACTTTTGCAAATAAATATGGACTCCTACGTGACTAGGCACAGCTTTATCATTCCGAAGGACACTAATGCTAGGCCATAAGTTACTACTGTACAGATACACTTTATAAGTTGTCCCTGTACTTGACCCAAGAACCGAATATTTAAAGATATATATGCATACCCGCATTAAAGCCAATATTGCTTATAACAGCAGTTTCTCTTCGAGCAAGTGGCATTCCATGGGTGGAGTCCCAAGTAGCATTCCATGGGATGGATCCCTTGGCCAACATCTAGATTTTAATAGCAAGTCTGGCGGATCAGTCAGGTACTACAACTCCTGAACACCATAAAGCTAGCACTCCATGGGACCAAACAATCTGCTGCTATAAAGCAACGTCCACCAAACGGCTACACCAAACTTTCATGATAGCCTCTCAGTGGTTGACCCTTCACACCATTGCGGAAGAAAGAACTCCTGAGAATGTGCATGTAGAGGAAGCATCTAGGGTCCCTCAAAGGGATTTATAAAGTACCAACAATTGAATCCAATGACAGGAAATAAAGTTGGTGAAAGCGGGAGACTGAGTAGAACTAGTTACCTTTTAGTCGACAAAGTATGTGCATTCCACCTCTACGTTTCCTCTAGTATCATCCATCATCATCAGCCAAATCTCCATATCATCACCATCAGGCAAAATCCAAATTGAGCAAACCACTAGAACTTGTGAGTTTCAACAACAACAGATCCCGAGAAACTGAAAAACACTGAGGCTGTACCAAAGTGGAGTTTTGTCATGATAGCAGTATTCATCCAAAATCCACTATGTTCATGCCTCAATTCGTATGCCTGCATTCTTTCTGCCAGCTAAAGTAGGAAGCATCTGCTGCAGTTCAGGCCTGAGTTTTCTGCTGGCAGAATGCAGGCATGGCCTAAGCCCCTTACCAGGGGCGGGGTACATCGGAGCTTGTGTCAGGTTTCTGTTCAAAACGGTGTGAGTTAGACATAAATATAGTAAAACATTTCACCCATGAAACTGGGTGACAATCCATGCATACAAAGAGATGCAGACTTCCAAACAAGTTTAATTATTATCAGGTGTTATACAATTTTTTCAAGGGTATCAAACAACTAGAGAATAAAAAATGTTGTTATAACACAATTTTATTCCATGCGCATCCTTTTATTGTATTTTTATCTATCCTATAAAACAGAGACAATAACTGAGTCCCAAATGCATATGCATTTTTGTGGTACTAGGTGTCACCTTTATCAGTAAAACTAATGTGAACCAGCAAAAGAAAATTAGTCAACAGATGATAGTGATTGGTGGATGCATCCTCTGAAAAAAAAAGATACATAAATTGTTGAAGTTTGACATTAAATGTGAGCAAACTATTTGAAAGAGAACTAAGGGAACTCTCATCAAGTAACATTACTAGAGTGGAAAAATCTAAAAGAAATTATGTCAACTGCAGAAACATAGATGCATTTGAATTCATGATACCTGTGAAGTTGATGAATGGACATGTTCATGTGAATAACTGTAAGGCGTCCCAGGCTGCTGACTGGAATACTGAGATGACTGCAGATGAACACCAGAAGCTGTGCGTGCACCAACTGGAGTAGGAACATAAGGTCTCATCAAATTCTCATGATGGACATATCCACTCCCTGCTGTGCTTGAAGGAGTCCATAACCCAGAAAGATTTTGATGGAAAGACAGAGGCTTGTGTTCACCAGAAATTTGGGGATGATGGGCAGGTTGAAGCTGTGGAAATTCAGTATTGTAGTTCAATGCTGGAGTAAATGTAGGCTGAATAACATATGATCCTCCATTGAACCCAAATCCAGGATCAAATCTTCGAGTATACCTGGAATTGAAGTTTAAAACACATCCATTCAAACTCTGTGATGTACAAAATTCTTTCAACTGAACAAAATATATATAGTTTCAGAGATAAACTGCTTTTCAATTAGAAACTGAAGGACATCCAATCTCAGAGATAACTCTATACACAGATACTGAATGGAGGCTTCAATCATCTCCCTGCACAAAGGGGTCAAAATAATGATCAAATTGAACAAGATATCAGGACTGATTCCGCAAGTCATGCGAGATAATGAAACAAGAAGGTCATACAAAGTCAATCTCCATCCAATATTAACATAATATATCACCAACCAAACATCAAAAGCAGAACAGTAGACTCACCTGTCATAGCTCCGGTCATAATCAGGGTCATTGCGATCTACTTCTCGATCACGGAAAATAGCAACTTTGTTGTTTGTTCTAATCCTACTAATTGCTTCTTTCTCTATCCTGCTTCTGGCTGATCTACTGCTCCCAGGAGAAGAGTCAGTTACGTCTCTGTTATGATTCAGATCAGTCACTCCAGAAACATGCTTCTCTTCCATCTTAGGATTCACATCAGCAACTCGACAAACATGTTTATCTTCCATCTTAGGTAGCCCAAAGGATCCATCCTTGGAACCATCCTGTATCCTAGATTCAATTTCAGGTCTCCTGCTGAGCCCATCACTGGAATTACTCAAGTTAAATATTCGTGCCCGAGCACGGTTATATTCCTCTTTTCTTTCCTCCACGCTTTTGGAACTGCCTGACTTCGAGGATTTTGAATTACCGCTGCTGGAATGTTGATGATGCTTTTGAGGTCTTTGCTTTATGAAAACCTTGACTGCATTTCTTTCTTCAGATGGTAAATTAACAGGGATGTCTACCAAGCGAATTGCAGGAAGCCTACTGTCAGATGTCTTCTGAACAATAATTTGAGAGGTAGAACCATCAACTGAGCTGCTGTCCTGTAGAACCATGGACTGAAGTGAGTAATGCTGTGCAACACGATGTGCAGCCAATCTCAGGTAAGAAGTAGGCAGATGTGGAAACTCAAAGTACTGTTGAGAAGGATCACGGATGAATTTCTCCATGTCTTGGTCCATTCGTAGGACTGAAAGGAAAACCAACTAGCAGTCAGCATCTTTTTTGTATATTCTCATGTATACCATAAAACCACTAACTGCCTTATAGTATGGTAGGATTCTCACAACTAGGAACATACCCCCTGTCATCCCTATATACAGGACCATACATATGAACAATCATGGAAGTAATTTCCAAAGAAAAAACAAGCATCCGAGTCAAAATTACAACTGGTAAGTATTCTCTATGCAAATAGGTACATGCAAGAATTGCTAGTATAAAGGTGACAAGACAAAGGGATTAAACCAGAATCCAGGAGTAACAGGTAAGTTAAAAGCCTTCCGTACATGGTATAAAGTTAATCACATGCACGCAAGAGATTTTACACCGACGTTCAAATTAATTTTTATAAGGAAATCACAACCCTGCAACATATGAATTCCAGCATACTGCTCCCTTCGTTGAAGAAAAAGATTAAAGACATCAAACTAAAGGATATAACCGAGCTGCAGGGCTAATAAACCTCAAAGACTAAAGACAACAAAGTAACTGTGATTATTCTTGGGGGAACTGAGAGAGGAACGACTAATGAACATTGATAGCTGAATACCGAAGCTAAACGTAGAATCCAATGTACACCAACAAAGATATTTGAATATAGAAAACTCGGGCAGACTACAAAAGCAACCAAAGATGAGTACATAGAAAGAGCAAATGATGATTAAAAACTTACCGGAGAGTCTTTCGCGAGGGTTTTGCAAAGCTTCCAGAAGGAACTGATCGACCTGACTGATGATATCCTCTGATAAACTACCGGCAGCAGGAAGAGGAACGGAGAAATTCGAAGGAGAGCATTCTTTGAGCTGCTCCTGAGCCATGGAATCTCTGTCCTTCTTTGAGGAGAGCATCAATCTGCGCACGGACTCTTCCAAATCGGCAGCCTCCCAGGAATCAGGAGCCACGAGATCCTCCACAGAGCCCTCCATGAAATCTGAGAATGACCAGAGGGGGAAAGTGCCGAAATTGGTCAGAGATTAACCACCAGAGGTGCACTGTGAGCTCTGAATTGAGAGGAAACCCTAGACCCAGTTCGGTACTGGGGATGCATGTGCGAGAGTTTGAAGAATTCTAGGGTTTGATTGAGAGAGGACAGAGCATTGCACGTTGAAGACGATGGAGATAGAAAACAGGAAGATAGAGCGACTGGTTTTTTCACTTCATTGAATATTCTTTTTTGTACAAAAATTCGTTTATTATTCATATTCATATTTTCCGGCTTTTATATTTATATTGGACCAGACCTAAATAAATAGGCCCGTCATCGTGAATCCGCTAAGAAAGTACTAACCGTATTAGACCGGCTGACGACTTTCGTCAAATCTAACCCCAACTCATGACTGCCACCTGGCAAAAAAACCCGAACCAGCCCAATTTCGTCCGTCGTGGACCTGCCCTGAATACGTGCATATCCCGGGCGGGACTGGGCCCTCCCCTCTGGACTCATGCATGGGATGGGACAGGTCCGGGCCTCTCCCTCCGGATCACGGGATCGTGTTCAAATCCTCCCACCTGCACGGGTCCGGCTAGGTACAATTCTCACTATTAAACTAAAATGGGATGCAACTCTTCCATAAATTTTTGGCATCTAATTTTTTTTAAGTATTTATTTTTAATTTTGAACAAACTCATTTTTAAAAAGATAATTACCATCGTACCATTAGTTTATTAATTTTATCAATCAAATTTAAATAATAAATAATTTTAATTAAATATATTTAAAAAATATATAAATTTACCAAAATTCAAAATTATAATGTACAAGTTAGTGCTCAATAGATATTAGTTTTCGGTTGTAGGTTTCAGTTCAGTCTAACTATTTTTAAAATATATTTAATTAAAATTTATAAAATTTACTATTTAGAGAGTTGAACAATTTAATAGGTCGAAAGTAGTTGTAACTCCAAAAATCATTAAAACTCTCCCACAAGTGAGTAATTTACCTAGTTAATAGTTGACCAATTAATAGATTAGTAGAAATATAAGTTTTTGAGCTAACTATATAAATAACTCCATTCCATTTATGCTTTCAATCACTCGAAAATTAAAAAAAAATGAACTACTTTAATTTTCAACCATCTCTTAATTATAGCTCCAATATCGACTTATTTCTTCAACTTCGAACTTAAAGTTGGGTTATTTGGAATTCTTAGAATGTAAATAAAATTATACCTAGGAAATTAAGTGAAAATTTCAAATAATTGATAGATTTATTATCCGTGATAATACATGTGTGAAAAGAAGGCGTTTATCTACAACCACAAGATTATCCTGAGAAATAAGAAATCTATCAAGGACGAATAAATCACAGATATTGGGTGAGTTGAATTTTTGGCATCGATACCGATTAGACTAATGACACGTTACTACTCGCAAATGCAAAAGCATGCTTGTTTTAAAAACTTATTTTCTAGAAATATTATCTCGTGAATGTGTAAATCTGCTCAAAATTTTTAGCATATATTTATTAATAAATCATAAAATATATTAATATAACTACCATTAAATGATGTATGGATACACTTTAAGGGAATAATATAATTCCGACCATCGATGCAGGATATGGGTGAGTATTATGGTCGACAAATGGTTGGTTAGATCTAGTTCGGTGAAAGTGGACATAAGGCCAATGAAAAACATGTCAAATCCCATAGATAAGTTCTGATTTAAGAGCCTAATAAAATTATCACAATTTGATAATGTTTGCTAAGTTGCTGAGCCAAAGTCGAAGCCCATTTTTTGTGATTGCAATGGGCCCATAGGGCACAAGGCCAATGAGAACATGCTTAAACCTCTAGACAAATAGACAAGTTATGAGCATGTTAAAAATCTTCATAAATAACAAATTGTGTGAAATAGCTACCGAGTCAAGGCTGGGTTGTTGAACTCGTTGGGCTAGCATCTACCAATCCGAAGTTGGATCGTTGAACTTGTTGGGCGGGTGGTTATTGGGATGAAGTCGAGTCAATAAGCTCGTGGGGCTAGTAGTACCAAAGATAATTAATTGTATTAACTAAAATACTCTTGTTCGTGCATGCTGAGATACGAAATCATTGAGGTGCTCAGTATGGGGTAGTGTTAGTTTTAAGGACTGTTGGACGACCCATGGAGCATAAGGGCAGTTTTGTTATCCAATTAGTCATGAACCTCTAATAGCTTCATACGCATTGAGACCCGAGTAAGAAGGGGGAGGGGTCTCGTCCAACTATAGTGGACACAAAAGTGATTCAAGTCTACAGGGTGAGTACTAAGGCTCACTCAGACTTGTGGTAGAAGGTGTGATTTTCTATCAGTATGGTCGGTAAAGGCGCTTCAGACCACAAGTGGAGCAGACGGGTACTGCTCTGCGAATATATGATTCCTTTTATGATAAAAGGTGTTTGCTCGTGTGCTAATACTAACTAAGAAAAATGGAAATGATAAGTTGTATTCCCATAAACTTTTCCTTACCATATTACCCACTCACTAAGTTCTAAACTCACTCACTCAAACCCTTTTCAGGACAATATAAAGAGAAGCACTAGGTAGAAGTACATCCCACGTAAGCCCCATGCAACTATTATTGTAAACCCACCCCCCCTTTTGAGCTAAGGAAAATTGGGAAGGGAACCGGTCAAACCAAGTGAGAAAACCGAACTAGTTCACAAATCCGATCAATTTTGAATGGGAAATTTAAGAATTTACAATTCCGAGGTGATCCAAAAGATTCATAATACTATGGAAAATAACCTTAGGATGAATTGGAAGAGGAAAACTAGACCGATTTGGATTAACCGGGTCCAATAGGATTGAACTGGAACTGATAGAGATCGGGCAAAATAGAGGAATTCAACTCCATTGTACTCTAAAGAAATTCATAAACCTTAGGAAGGAATCTTAGAACAAAGTGGGAAAGAAAAACCAGACCGGTTCTGGTGAATTGGACACAAACCAATTTAAGGACCGAGTCAGTTTATGAATCGGAATTGATAAAGAGATGGTAAACTGGGAATTTTATGGACCCTAAGTGACCCAAGGAGTCACAAAAGACATAAAAATAGACTTGGAATTAATACCAATAATTTATGGCAATATTAATACTAGTAATAAATCTCGACCATTTAATACACAGGTTTTACGACTATATAAAGAGGTCATCCCCATTTTATTCTCCTCACACCCGAACACTTCTCTCTCTCTCTCTACTGCTCTATTTCCCGGTAAAGCTCGAACCAGAGCTTCGACTTGAATAAAGGTCGGGCTCTTTAGAAACAGGGAGAAGACAGCTATCTGATAGCAAACTCTAGTCAATCCAAGAATCGTTGGAGAAGCGCCGACATGATGGAATAGTGAAGCAACTCCGGCGGACCGAAGTTGCCCTATTTCGGCCAAGCTGAAATCGGCCATTTCAAGCCCTTCTCAGGCCAAACCAAGCCCTCCCAACACTTCCTCAGCCTTTCCACGACCGAATTAGGACCGGAAGGATGAACCTCAGGATGAGACCTATCTGCCCAGATCGAAAGCTCGGACTGTCGTGCCTTCACCGGAACGTTAAATACTGGGAACGCCAGCAAGGACAAACTCGCATGAATACAAAGAACCAGTCTAGTGGAATTCACGGCATTAACGGGTGAGTGGGTTTACTAACATCATACCCGGTTGGGGATGATAAGTGCCTCGATATAAAAATCAACTGTTTAGTGGTATTTTAATCATCACTACTTAGAGAAAGTGATGTGAAAGTTATGCGAAAAAAAAACTATTTACGAGTTGTAAGTAGATCATACCCGGTTGGTATGATTAGACTTCCTTGAAGGAAGTTGAAAACCCGTTCATCGGTTATGAACGAAGATGTCCTTATACCGGTCGGTATGATGGACAGTAAAAACCTATTTTTGTCGGAAGTGCTCTCCCCTGACTGTGTGCCAATGCTTAAACAATTTGGGAGACCTTCTCAATGGGAGCTCGAATAGCTCTAATAGGCTGGGGGCCTCAGTTTTGGAAATTAGGGGCTAAATGCCCGATTTTGAAAATCTCGTACAGTGGGCCCAAGGCCAGTTGGCACGAGCAGGAGCTCGTAAATGAACATGATATATGTGTGCCATAAAACTTAATAAGTGAATTGTTTGGCCATGGTACCAAGATAGGACCGACATGCTCGGTCAACTAGCGGCAGTGCGACATGACAGGTCGACGGACTAGTCAAGACAAACAGCTGCGGGTTGAGTTGAGAGTCGGGGCCGTTGGACTAGTGGCACCACAGATTACATGGCAATATAAGAAAACATTGTTTGTGCATGCACTGTGAGTACGGGATCATCAAGACGCCCATGAGGGGTAGTGATGCGTCCTAAGGGCACTGGACGACCTGGTGGCTATAAGGGCAGTTCGTCGTTCCAGGTGTCTGTGCGAAATTTGGAGTAGCACGAAGCGCATGAGACCGGGGTGGGGACAGGATGAGGTCTCTATCCTCATACGGACATGAAGAAGTGATTTCGGGATTGTGGGTAGGATGTCATGTACATCCACTCATTCCTAGGGTAGAAGTGGTCGTACTTCTATCCGGGTGGCAGGAAAACCCATTCACTAAGTAGTCGTACCTATTTTGTCGGAAGTGTTCTCCCCTGACTGTGTGCCAATGCTTAAACTATTTGGGAGACCTTCTTGATGGGAGCTCAAATAGTTCTTATAGGTTGGGGGCCTCGGTTTTTGGAAGTTGAGGGCTAAAATGCCTAGTTTTTGAAAAACTCGAACAATGGGCCATAGGCCAATGGATACGAGCAGGAGCTCGTAAACGAACATGATATATGTGTGCCATTAAAACTTAATAAGTAAATTGTTTGGTCATGGTACCAAGGCAAGTCTGACATACTCAGACAACCAGTAGGTGTACGACATGACTGGTCTCCGGACCAAACAAAATAAACAGTTATCGGTTGAGTTGAAAGTTGGGACCGTTGGGTCTAATGGCACCACATATTACATGGCAATTTAAGAAAACTTTGTTTGTGCATGCACTATGAGTACGGGATCATCAAGACACCCATGAGGGGTAGTGATGTGTCCTAAGGGCCTTGGAAGACCCGGTGAGTATAAGGGCAAATTGTCGTTCCAGGTGTCTGTGCGAAATTTGGAGTAACACCAAGCGCATAAGACTGGGATGGGGACGGGATGAGGTCTCTGTCCTCATATGAACACGAAGAAGTGATTTCGGGATTGAGGGTCGGATGTCGCGTACATCCACTTATTCCCAGGGTAGAAGTGGTCGTGCTTCTATCCGAGTGGGCGGTAAAGTTGCTCCAAAGCCACTAGTGGGTTCAGTAGTCATACTGACCTACAAATGTGTGTAACCTTCATGATGAAGGATGTATGTTGGGTGATGACACACCGTGGTAACTAAGAAATAATGGAAAACCCCGAATTTTTAAATAAAATAATTTTTGAAAAGAAAGGAGTCTGGCACACTTCATATAAATGTTTTTCTTAAAAGTTAAAAGTATAACTTTGAAAAACCCATTCATTGAGTTGTAGAAACTCACTTCTCTTTTCTATCCCTTTTTAGGGAAATGAGAAAATGACTAGAAGTAACACCGAGCCTTACCCTTTATCAGGTATGCTTAATTTTTCTTTAAGCTTATATTTTATTTGATATATGTCTTCCAGGGAATAAAGTTGAAATTTTGCCTGGCTCCTCTCAACTAAAATAAGGGGGAAACTCCTCTTGAACCGAGAAAGAGTGGTAGGTTGTTCACGGGGATCTAACCAAATCGGGTTGAGGCGTGACAATTATGTTATGGCATATTTTATAAATTGTTTGAAAATGTTATGGGTTTCACCTAACTCTTACTAGTATCAAAATGATGGCTATACCAAAAGGAGTGGATAGTTGATCATGGGGATCCAACCAAACCGGGTTGGGGCGTGACACACTTGACCTATGATACCTTTCAGAGACAAGGGAAATCAAAATGAGACGAATGAATGACTAATTCTGGATGAGTGAGATTTCTAACATGAGACTCAGTTGGACTGATGTAACGTCGACTAAAGCTTATAAACCCCTTTTCAGAAAAAAAAAAATATCCTTTCAATGTGTGACACTGCTCAAAAATATTTTTGGGAGTTATTTTTGTGTAAACATAATGTATGAATTCTATAGATTCTATTTTGAAATCACTTTTATCTCAATGGGCCCAATGCCACAGTTTTGAAAAGAGAAGTGGGCACAATGCCACATTTTTTGAAAACTTGTATAGTGGGCCTAAGGCTAATGGAAACGGGCCTAGTCCTGTAGATAAACTTGAGTTTTTATTTTGATAAATTATCTCGAATGGATAATGTGTGTTTAAGCTGCAAAATCAGAAATTGGGTTGGACCCCATTAGATTGGCAGCATAAAGAGAAATGATCTAATATCCAAAATTTTGTATGTGTGTGATTGCAATCTTTTATGAAACCAAAGAGACGTTCGGTATGGGATAGTGTTGATTCTAAGGGCTGATGGACAGTAAGATTGGGACAATAGAAGTCTTTGCTAGTACAGTATGTCATGAGGTTCCGGGAGTTCCTGTGCGCATTTGAGGCCGAGGTGAAGTATGAGAAGTCTTGTCCCTCTATAGTGAACATTTTATTTCGATTTATGTTTAGGGGTTGAGCAATAGTGCCCACACAAGCAAATGATTGAGATTGTAGGCTCGTACCAACATGGTAAAGGTTGTAGCATATCACCAAAGTGGACGATAAATACGCTAAGGTCACAAGTGGGATGAGCCGAGATTGTAGACTCACGTGGTTTGTTCTATGAATGAGTGATTCATTTTTATGAGAAAAATGTATTTGGTTGTTTGTCTAATACAAAACTACTAAATAAATAATTATCAAGACTATAAAAATAAATTACTATTTAAAATATCGGAAAGATAGCGAATTGTTCATACGGTTTCGACCAAACTAGGTTGATGAGTAATATGTTATCTATCTTTTAATTTATGTTTATGATATTATTATCACAAGCTCTCACACCTTTATATTACTTGTGTTCTTAGGCACTTAAGCAAGAATTCTCTATTAAGAATTTAAGCAAACTAAAAATATTCTTAAGTCTCGAGTTCTCATATTATACCAACGACGTGACCCTTTCTCAAACCAATTACACCATTAACTTGCTTCAAGCTACCAACATGGTTGATTGTAAATCCCTTTCTACTCTCATCGTCTACGATTCTCGATTATCTAAGACCATTAGTGATCCTTTGGAAACGCATTAGCACCTTAGTCAGGTTGTGACTCCTTACAATACATCACATTGACATTGACTAAACATAATATTACTCATGTCAATAAGAGGAAACGCATTAGCACATTCGTCATTACTCCTTACAATACATCACATTGACTAAACATAATATTGATTATGTCAATTAAGTGTGTCATTTTATTTATCGTCCCATTATTTCTCATTCGGTAATTTTTAAATTTATTCTCTAATATATTTATGGTACTTTTACGTTTGGTTTATAAATACGTAATCATTTTTCATATCGTTTTCATTGTTATTCATATGTTGATTAGGCGTGTAATTTGAACTATCGATAATAAGTAACTGATTATACTTTTTTTTAATCAAACTTTATTTATTAAAATTAAAATAAATAACAAACAATGGTTCACTATATTATTTAAGCTGAATACAAGATTAAGTTAAATACAAGAGCTTAGTTAATGTTAATGTCACCGTAAAGGTCATATGAATTGAATAATTGCTTTCTAACAATGACATTACTTCTTCCCATAATCTCGTTTTTTGGTGTGGCAACTTATAAATTATCCTTCTCCCGGCTAATCCAGTGTTTTATTTGTACACTAAGCACATTAACACATATTATCATTTTATTTGTGGACGCATAAATAAGAACTTGTTACACATTTGATAATGTTCTAAGTAAGGGACTCGATCGTACCTGGTTTTGAAACATTCAATCCAAACTCAACGTTTGATTTCTTTTGGTTCCCTATGCTAAGAAAGTATATTCTTAAAGGCATAACTACTTTTATTGATTTAAAGATCCCTTCCTAACTACTTTTTATTTCAAAGCAACCTTCTTAAAGGCACAATAAGAAAATAGAGAACGCACGAATGTACCATAATACTTTTATGTTATTGAATGCATGTATTATATAATTTTACAAGTGAATGGCAACCCTCTTTATATATAAAACCAAAAAATATAATAAAAATGTTATAATAAAAAATATAAAATACTATTAATTTACCGTTATTACATGTTATACACGTTTGTTCGGTAACGTTATAATAACAACCTCAATTTGTATAATATAATGGATACTATAATATTTAAACATAATGAATATAAAAAAATACCGACACATTTTTTGTGGTCGTGTGTAATGATATATAAAGTCGTGAGGCCAGCAACAGTGAGCGACAGTTTTTGCATTTACTGGCCGCATGATCGGATATTATTCACTCTTAGTATAGAATAAGACATTTCGGAGATGGCCAAAAGCATTTCATTGTAAAAGTCTTTTTCTCCTTTTTTTTATGTTGCACAGGAAGTCCATAATTTAGAATATAATATTAAAAGTGGTGTTTAAAGAATACCACAAGTTTCATGCTAATCCAATTCACTCACTATTCCCCATTGAACCTAGTTTTCACAGTAAAGTTTACAAACTCATATTATTTACATTTTTTTAATATTTTATATATTTAAATTAAAATATATATATAATTATAACCAGAATATATATTTTAAATAAATAAAAAGAATATGTTATTATTTCATATAATATAAAAATATTTAGAAAGAGTTTATATGGATATACAAGGTATATGTAAAATTATTATTAATTAAAATATAAATATATTGACATTTAAAACAGATAAAAAAATTAATTTCGAGAATAGAAAATGTAATTAATACTAACTAGTTGATTTTGTGGTGGTGAGTGTTGAGATATTCTCCATGTCTTCTAAGTTTCATCTCATTATAAATTAGATTAACCGAACTTTGTCGTTTTGGTTTGGTCGGAAAAGTCAAAGGAGGTAGGAGACGTGGACATGTCAGATTTAGCTGTCCACTCAGAGATTGCCAGCTGGATAATGCAATCCACCGCATTCTGGTCGTACTCTGGGCGGGTTTCTTTAGGGTACTACAAAAGGAATCTTTTGTACTCCCACCTCCTCTACGTCGGGAACGTACTGCCCCCCGCCTTACTACAATGGCCATTTTGGTCATTTTACTTAGGGGGCCGCAGCTCTTCTACTCCCATGACTACTCTAAGCATCATGCCATAGCCATGGAGTAGACGAGTTGCTGCAAGATTGCCCTTACACGCTACGTGAACAACTCGGCAGGTGGTTGACCAACCGTTGACACTCATCCACCTCGTGGGCCCCACCTTCCACAATATTCCGTCCCTTTTCTCCGGTATAAAGATCCATACGGGGATGCCCTCTTCAACCCGCAACCGTCATCTCTCTCTCATTCGCCTGCTTGTCGCTTCCGCTGGAATCTTTAGCCATGTCTCAGGTATAATCTTCCGTTCTCGTCCTTCTTCGGCGCTCGTGGTTTTCTTTTTGTTTTTTTTCCATGGATGTCATCCATTTGCGCAATTGTTTACCTTCGCTAGAAGACGTTTGACTTTGTAAATTAAAGGAACCGTGCGAGAGAGCCGATGAGAAATCATACCGCGGCTATCAAATCGACGGAGAGGTAGAGTTTTTGTTTTGACGGATATTATGCAGCTAATTAATTATGCAGAGTTTCAATTCGTGCCTCTGGTACATTTCGATGAGCACCGGTAGCGGTAATAAAGCCTGAGATGAAACAACTAGACAATGCAAATGCTCACCGCTAGTAAATGAAGATTAGATTCTCACTGCTCCGAGAGTGTCAATGTTTGCTCTAGATGGTCAGATCTTTGAGTACTGTAACTGTAAGATCTACCACTACCAGGAAGGGAAGAGCTTCTTTGCACTGAAAAGAAGAGGCATGCAATTTATTTTGAAAGCTATTTTCAGGGTCCCTTAGATTTGAAAACAGTTGAATGATTGAATGAAGGATGTTGTGACCTCATTTGATCCACATGATTATGCATTATGCATCTGATCCAGCCATTATTATTGACAGCGGTACATTTTTTGTTTTTGTTTTCACTTGTTATGCTACAGACTGTGGTTCTCAAGGTGGGCATGTCATGCCAGGGTTGTGCTGGAGCTGTGAGGAGGGTGCTGGGAAAGATGGAAGGTCATTTTTCTCTCCTCTTGTCCATAGCTTCAAAGTTTTTCTTCTGTTAAGCTAGCTATCGGGAGGCTGATACTGGTTTGTTTATTGTTTGAAATGATATGATTTCAGGGGTGGAATCATTTGATATAGATATGAAGGAGCAGAAGGTCACTGTGAAAGGCAATGTGCAGCCAGATGCTGTGTTTCACACTGTATCAAAAACTGGAAAGAAGACTGCTTTCTGGGAAGAAGCAGCTCCTGTCCCGGCCCCCAACCCCTCCCCTGTCCCGGCTGAGCCCGAGCCAAAGCCCGCTGAAGTGGAAGCTCCTCCAGTCACAGCTTAAACTAATGAGCTCTGCCTAGTTGATTCAAGATCAGTAGGCCTATCTGTTGAAAGAATGCAAAAACTGGTGAAGATGGTGTAATCTCCTTAACTTGAAGGATGCTCGAATAATCAAAATCCCTTGGAGGGAAATACCCAATATTTACTATATATAATAGAGCATCTTATCTTTTACTATGCGCCTTATAATTCTGCAAAGATGCCAATTTAAGGTACCAAAAAAACGGGGGAATCTGAAATTTGGACGATTGGGAGAGCTGGTGAAGCAAAAGCATTAGAAAAAAGGCAAAGTTGAGAGGTTGTGAAGGAGGAGAATTATTGGGCGGTGAGAGATGAAGGATCACCAAGGCAGTGAGTTTGAGCCTCTGAGGGTAACCAGCAACACACCCGATTCTGGGATCAGCCCCGGTCGGTCGATAATCTTAACGACAGTTGATGACCCAATTGATACGAACTGGAGTCCTTGGATTTGATTCTCTCGAGTACCTCCTCCTTGGGAAAGCTTGTTCTCTGCCTCCGAAGGTTCCCTGATAAGGCCGAGGCTAGTGGAGATGTGATTGAAGAGGATGGCTCTGGTGGTTCATCATCATCCATCAGGAAAAGAACCTGGGCTCATAATGAGGTGTCCAAGTGACTTATCTCTCTCTCCACAGGGTTGCATAAAGATATCCAATTCAAGTCAGAACATACATACAGGTCCAAGATACTTGATGCATTCATTCTCTTTCTGCAAATGAAATCTAAAATTTAGGAGATCAACCAGAGATGGATAAGGAACGATCTAGATTCAAATGACTTGCAGGAATAACAGTAGAAAAACGGCTGCTCGGAATCTGTTCCACACCATTCTTCATGCAAATTGTGCCCAGACCTGTGTCTTGGGTCTATCTAGATCCCCTATTGGCACAAATTAAATCCAGTAATGTCACTGTAGTACTTACCACAGAGACTTTTCTGCAAAAATATTTTGTCTTACTGCTTCAATCCAATGCTGGAAGTCTAACTTCCTTGCTGTAGCGTCTTCACATAGGCCTTTGACTACCTGTGAATCCAGGACTTCATGCATCAGCCAGAAGAGGCAACCTTTTATCCAGTCTATAATTGTTTTACAGCAGCAATTGATGAAACCAAAGTGGGGCCATTGCTTTCTTGAAGCTTATCGAAAGAATCATCAAACAGCTCATTGATTTTCAGAGAAAGGTCCATCCTGTGGACCACACTGTGAGAACTAACATCTGTAAAAGTTCTATTGATGCTTGGATCAGGGTAACACCCTGAAGGTAAGACAAACAAGCTTAGACGCAGAAGGGGTGGGAAGCAATTTTGCAGTCTAGTTCTGATTTGATTCAGGTATATTGATATCCATTGATATACGACATGACATCAAATTATAGGACTTACCCTATATGAGCTTAACCAGAAAGTGGAGTGATATCAAGAGGATCCAAGTGCTTGCTTCTGGAAAAACCATTTTTCTTTCAACTGCATTATTAGCACATAAGAAGAATAGAGACTTGGGATATCTATCACAAGTGGGATGGTATCTTTTTGTATTTTGTTATTAGAAAAACAAGTAGGATGGTATTGATTAGACCGTTTTATTGAAGGTGGTGAATACCTCAACCGGCCCAAGGTGTTGGTCATTAATTCCAATATTTATTTATAATTATTTAATATATAAAAATATATATTAATAACTTAGGATACATTAAATTCCATTAAAATATAAGTCTTTTAGACAACTCTTTCCACTTCTAATATCCATTTTAATATCATATTCAACTTATATAATATTATTATTACATAATAAACCTAAAAATAATAGTTATGAGCTTTATTTCACACTCCCATATGGATGGAGATCAAGTGTGCAAGAATGAATCACTGGTAGAGTTCTTTTACCTTTTGATAAATTATTTCGTTAAATAAGAATAATAAAATTATTAAGGATATTCTACACTGATTTAACAGTAAAATTTAACCCAAAACCTTCGTAGGGTAGAAGTGAAGTTAGTGTAGGATTTTGCAAACAAAAATTGTTTGTGGTAGATATAAGAATTTGATCAAAATCATGGTAAAAAAATGTTAATTATCCTACTTTTTCCACCAACTCTCCACATATATAAAGGGAAGCCTTGATATCCATATTAAGAGCACTCTAAATACTAGCATTATCTTCTAGTTTATATATATAAAGATAGCCTTGGGCTTCAAAAATAGGGCAGGATCCCCCAAATCTTTCCATTTATAGGAGAAAGTGAGTAATACTGCCTTGGTCCTGGAGCATTAACCTAAAAAATAAATTACCAAAGGCATGAAAATGTTTCCTCAAAAGAAAGGTTATGTGGGTATGAAGAGTTGCATATTGACATGAAGTTAAAAAGTTTCTCATGATACTTACTAGCAGCATAATACCCAGACAATGTCAGGTAAACATTCCTCAAATAGCTCTTCCATTTGGCATTTAGGATCTAAATGAGGCAGCAAGAGTGGGACTATATCATGTCTTCAGTTCTTAACAGGTTCATCTGCAAAATCTTGGATCTCTTTCTTGCTCTTTATCTCACAGTTCTTGGTCCTGAAGTCCACTTCATCTAAGTCCTCTGCTATCCCCATATATCCATACATGATTTGTTCTGCTTCGCCTTCCCCACCCACCCCAGATGATAATGATGATCTGTCGGCACCTCTCTCGCCTCTACTGGAAATTAACTTCTGAAAGTCAATCCTCCCCCGCTTATTATCAGCAAAAAACTGGTGCAGTTTCAGTGCATTCCCGAACCCAGAAAATGTCCCCAAGAACTTAACTATCATAACACTCTGGTCTGCTGGCCTCCCGAGACAGACATGCATCTTTCCATCTGCATACCCTTTTCCTGCCATCAATGTGTTATTAAGGATGCAAGAAAACGAAAACAAGTGGATATCCCTGAAAAGTATTAAGTTCCCATGATCCCATCTCACAAAATATGCATTTTTTTTTCTTTACGAATGCTTAATTTTAGATGTCAAACATTTTAGAGAACAGATAATGCATTTGATGGAAATCATTTGGTTGTTAATTTCAAATTCCGGTAAAAAAAAATTAGCTGCATGAACTTTGGAAGTTTGTGCCTCAATAGGAATACAGGACTTGAAATATTTTGCATGAAACCAAGATAGAAGATGGAGTTTCATACCAAACTGTTCAAAGGATCTCTAATTCAAACCTCAAATAAGTGGAGATTCTTGTTTATTTGAATATAGAAAGATTAATCTGTTATGACATCCAAATTTGTAAAGATTTACAAGTCTATAAATAAGAGTTTCGTAGGAAAGTGGTGATTTTTTGTTTATCTGAATATAGAAAGATTAACCCATCATGATATCCAATTTTCAAAGTCCATAAACAGGAAAATTCAGCTCCAGAATCTTGTGAAACAAGAATAGGATTAAACACAAACCTCTAAGGTATGCCTTCAAACTTTCAATGGTTACAACTTTCTGATCTCCTGGATGGTCAATTGACATAGAGATATTGCGAAGAATAACTACCGGTGGCCAGACAATTAAATCCTCCTTTATTGTCAGGGCTTCTTCCTCAGGCAACACTCTTGGAGACACTGTAGGCATTTCTTCAGGTAAGTAAGTATCCCATCCCATAAGGACACAGATTGCCCTTTGCAGCCCCAGGTGATTAGCCCTCAGTTGAGCCCTTCTAGTCATGAATGCATGCTTTACCAAGTCTTCCGTCGTGCGGAATTCCTTGGAGAACCTGTATAGTCATGGAAAATATATGTGAAACACACAAGATAATACATCTCATCAAATCTCTGAACATCAATAGTGCTTCAGTCAGAATAAGTAGCTTGTTTTTAAAACAGTGATATTTTCTGCTACAAATCAATAATCACCTAGATTGCCAGAGGAAAGGTGATATGAAGATTCATGGTCATTACTTCTTAAAACAAATTAAAATAAACATATGTTTCAAATGTATATATGTTCTCCTTGCTTCATGCCACACACCAGCATTTCCAAGCAACAATTGGAAAACAGAATAAATTCCACTTTTTAACATCATATTTTTAACCTCCAAAAAAGAGCATGATGTGCCTGAACAACAATCACTTACCCGGATAGTTTACCCGAGAGTTAACATTCTAGAGAGTCACGAGAAGTCATAGAAACGAAAAAATTAGTCATCAATTGGCAATATCAGGACCATGATGCATTTTTTTTTGTAAATTAGTTAATGTCCTTTCATTCACATAATTCAAAATATGGTTATAAGATCAGGCAATCCAATTAATTCAGATGCCTATTTTCCAATACATTCATTTTCAATCTGATTAGTGATAGATGCATTAGTAAATACATCTTCCATAGGTCTGCTTAATGAAAACTTCCGACTGTGCATCAGTCAAGTTCATCTTCCCAAAAGATGTTTATGCTTCCACCATTTAAAAGATTGGATTGGACTTGAGATAAGCCCATCTTCCTAGGGTGCCAAGTAATCCAAAATAGAGAATCTATTACAATAACAAGTGCTTCCTGAATTATTTCAGTTAATTCCTATGATGAATAACCTCAATGATCAGACATGAACCGCATCAACCTTAAATAATATAGGAGGACACATTATTCTCAATCCCATGATAATCAACTGAGAGAACCAGATTTACTTCAATAAAGTTTGAGAAATATAATAATAGCAAAAACGAATCTTAATAGTAAACTTGCATGGAGCACAATTTGTCTTGAATCCACTCAATCATAAAGTCCATCTTAAAAAATGAATGAGTTTAGAGACAGACCTTCTGCTACATACAATGCAGAACAAACTTCCAGCTTTTCCTTGTGCCCTATAGCGTTGTTGAACAGCCGAGTTAATGTTGATCCTTTTTGAGTACTTCAAAAAGGCTTCATTTGTCAGCTGCTTAAACTCATCCGAGTCCTCTGGCAACTCAGGTTCCTCGAGATTCTCCTCATCTACTGAATGATCATATTCATGTGCAAGATTATCCTCAAAATAACCCTCATTTGCTTTCACAATGTTCTTGCTTTTATAAAATCCAGTTGTTTTACCAATATGATGGTTGGACTGGAAGCCTTTCATATGACCAGATTTAGGAATCATGCTAGTTCCTTTGCCTCTATATTTAACATATCTGAATGGATGCTCTGGTAAATACCCCAATCTGTTTTTAACAGATACACGTTCTTTTGGAGCAATTCTTCTTTGAGACACTTCTCTGGGGTATGTCATCTCAATTATTCCACTTTCATCAGTATGAGAACTGGAACCATATATGCCACTCACATTCTGTTCATTGACCAAAGCATCACAATCCTCTAAATCTTTATACTCAATTGTGTTCAAATTCCTAGTCATCATGTGGTAATGGTCTCTATGAAAATCTTCTTCATCTCCATATATAGTATTATCCATCTGTTCTTTTGGCATATGCATGCCATCATCCTCATTCACCCTCTGCAATCTTGCGGCAATTCCAGAAGGTTTCCTGCCATAAATAGACATTTTTTCACTGTGGTAGTTTACTTGTAAATTCTTTGAATCAGCATCTGTTTGAAATCCAGGATCCAGTCTCGACCGCAAGATATGATCATCCCTCAAGCCAAAATTGATTGCTGTTCGATTTTGCAGTGGTCTATAATCATATTCTGGAGGAATGTACATAAACTCCAATAATTTTCCTTGCTGTTGTGGGGCATTTGCTTCTTCACAACACCTAGGAACATCAAGCTTCCCTAAAGAAGCATGTTTACATGCAGCACTGTGACTTGCATTTCCATAATCTCCGATAACAGCCATGCCATCTGCATGCTTGAAATATGGTGCAGAAAAATCTCTAATGTGGTTTTTTATCTGAGAACAATTATAATGTAGTTGGGCACGGGGATGCTTCATTTCATGTAAACTCTTACATGAATGTCCATGAGAAAGATGATTTTCATGAATAATTTTTTGTTGTTTGATATAATGTAACTCCTCATGATCATTGCCATGGGTATCATATCCACTCTGTCCAAACTGTGAGTGATGCATCAACTGATTTTCTACATTTTCATCATTTCTTCTAGCAGCAACAGGTATACTATTAGGATATGCACTTGACTTCACAAGTTCTAAAGACCTTATTCTGTATGTATTGTCAGGTGGAGAAGGAAATATCCCATCATCTCCATAAGGTTCAGGAATCTTACGCTTCAAGTTACAGCTCGGAGGCCTCCGAAAACCATTGTTATGAATATAACCTGAAAATTCAGGGCCATGAGCTGTATGATGGGCTGCAAGAGATCCTTGTCTTGCATATATTACTCTCTCCCTGTCCTTGTAGGATTCTGTCAATGAGGATCTGATCAGATGGTCATGAGATCTAAACTTATCATCTATGCACTGATTCATATCTATCTCAAGGGATCGTGATTGTTCCTTTGCACAAATTTCACAGTAGGGTTCTGCTATTTTACCTTCTATCGCTGTTGATTTTCCTTTAAATGGTGCGGCTCTCCCAATATTTGAATCTCTTTCTCTTTCCATGACATGGTATGCAGCAGGATCATAAACATGCACATGCATTGATCTGCTGCTACCATCAACATCAGAAATCCTATTAGGTAGACAAAATTCGACATTCTTGGTGCTTTTATTTGCATCACTGCGAGGCCTCTTTCTTATTTCTCCATGAGCGATTGAGCCAGGGCAAAGTCGCTCTCTCCTCATGTTTCTTGAATTCCAGTATTGCTCAATTCTTTCAGGTGAATCTCTCCTTGCATTAAAATTAGAAATCCAAAGGTTACTAGGATTGCCTTCTGGTGTACCTTGTGCTCGTCTCTATGAGGGAGACAATTTAGCGTACTCTGGATGCCTTCTAGGTTGCATCTTCGGCTAATCAGAAGATCAACAGCGAAAAAACAATCAAACAAGTATGCAGGTCATTGATGACGACTTGAAACAAACCCGGAAAAGTAAAGGAGAGAGATTCAATCAAAACCCCATCAATACCGCTGCAATCAAGCCGAGTTAAGAGATTATGGAAAACCCTAAACCCCAGCTAACCAAAAGAACCTCACATACTAGACCAGCAATCATGAACAAAATTTCCAACTTTCAGAAACTCTTCCTTCATAGAGGACGCAATTAGCGGACCAAAAAGCTCACGAAAAGTGAATTTTAAGGCAGATACAGACCTCGCGTGCTTGAAGAGAGGGAAACCGAGTCCATCCGCTTGTCCCGATAATTGGCTCCTGTTCTCAGAAACGGAGAATCCATCAGCCCGAAAAAAGTGAATACAGCAAGTAAGTGACGATCGCCGTCATCCTTGTAAGAGATCGAAGTTCAATCTACTTTAACTTTAAATTTAAGGATCGAAGAAAAGTAGGGGTGGGGAGATGAAACCGCCTTCCAAGAAAATTCTCCCTCTCCCTCTCCTCGTGTGTATGTGTACGCATACGTGTCAAGATTGTGGAGGCAATTTCATCTTCTTGGTGGTCGGTGAAGCCGGCCAGGCTGTCCTCATAAATATAGTATAATATCACGTGTCTTCTGGTCAAAAAGTCAAACGATTGTCCAAAGTGAAAATATAAGAGGTGAAATTCCTAACGATAAATTTTGAGCAAAAAAACAATTCCTAATGATAAAGGGTTGAATACCAATTTAGTCCCTACGCATATCTTTTGTAATTGTTTAGATTAAAATAATATAAAAATATCAATAACACCCCCAAATAGATATATTCCTATGATTTTTAGAATAAAGTAACAAGTTAGTTATTAAAAATTTCACCCACTAACACCATCCTATAAGCCTATTTATTAAACTAAAAATTTATACTCAATATTATAATTATTTAGATTAAAATACTATCAAAATAATGACGTATTTTTATTTTCATATGCCAACATCTTTTTTTTTCTTTAAGTCTCATGTTTATTTCTTCCTCCTTCAATAACTCAAATTTTCAAGTCTTTTTTTGATATTAAATCTCTGAAAAAAGTACATTTTATTCTATAATTTGGTGTTATTTTTTTAAATATTGACATTGTATATTGATAAACCATGACATATTGATAATAATTAGTATTACAAGTTTTGTTTTAGAAATTAAAAAATTAAGAGATTATTTTACAAATTTAAAAAGTTGAGCGATTGGTTTAAAAATATGAATAATAAAACTACATGAAAATAGAAAGTTTGAGAATAATTCTTAAATAAAAAAAATTTAGAGACTAATTTATAAAAATCTAAATATTTGTTGACCACATTTTAAAAATAAGAGATTTAAGGGCTAATTAGAGAAAATAAAAATTTTAAAAATTAACTAGTTATAATTTTAAAATAAAAATAACAATTTATAGACATTTTTGCTATATAATTTATATACTAATTTACAACATTATAAAATTTCGCCTTATAAATTTAATCATGGAGGAGATGAAAGACAAAGGATTCCCAATATTAATTAATTCGCTGAAAAAATTTATCTTTTATTTCAATGACGGACTTGGAACAACTTGGACAAAATTGGTCAAAAAAAAGTATGTATTTTAGATAAATTGACAAGGTTAATCACTCTTTTTAACTTCTCTATATTATTATTTAAATAAGTTCTTCTAGACTAAATTCAATGAATTGTATATATGATATCTAATTTCTATCAAAACTTAAAATATGTGTTATGAATTTTTGACATAGCATATCATATTTGTAGATAGTATGTCAAAAAAATATGTGCCAAAACTTATCATATATTTGCTACAACTCTACAATTCGAACTTAGGTTTTCAACTTCCACATCAATATATTTTTTAAAAGTAGTAATTTGTATTATTTAGCTTAATTAATAAAATAAGAAAATTATTAGGCAAATTGAAGTTAATGGATGAGCTCACCATATTCTTGTTTTGTATAGAATATAATTATATTCCAGTAGAAACAATATAATAATTAGAGAGAAAAAAGTGACTATAGTTCAAACAACAAAAATGATAAATTAATAATGAAGACACCAATTTCCAATTGCCAGTTATTTGAAGTTAAATGTAACAATTATAATGTGTAACACAATTTATAGTGTTGGTTAACAAAGTCTTGTTGATTATAAGATTTACCATTTAAAAGAATTGAAAATGTTGTATTGATTCTTTTATTAGTGTGTAAGTTGTTAAAAGACAAAATTGTTATTAACTTTTGATATGTAGAACATATTATAAATAAAAAAGTGAAATATGAGATTGATGAAAATATTCATTTCATTGACTATGTTAGTATTTATATATTACAAGATATTTTTAATAGTTAATCACTTCAACATACACCAAGTTGGTTTGCTAATAACTCGAGCATATGCGAGACCACCAAGAATAACACCACTAGAGGACCACCAAAGACAACATCACCTTTATATGATTCTCCCCACCTAATGATAGCTATCCACCTATAGATTGTACAAATTGTACCATGAATATATAATATAGATTGTACAAACTCTACCATGAATATATACAAATATTACATGTATAAATTATATACAATAATGGATGTGAGCTAAGAATAATTTCTTATCTTGTCAATTATTATCTCTCTTCTTCTATACAACTTATACAACACCTCTTCCATACTCTACAACATCTACATTACCACTTTATTATGGTATAATAATCCTGAGCTTGAGAACCATCTATTGTCCGACTATCATTTGCATCCTCTTCAACCACGAATTAGGTTCTTTTTTCAGCAAAATATTATTATGTTTCATTGTCTATCTTTGTTTTGGTTTCTTTATTTTTCCTTACTTACAAATTATTGTTTCTTTGGAAATATGTAAGGAGTTTATTAGTCTCCACCTCAATTCATCAACCTTCGAAAAGTTTAATACATCAAGACCTTCAGTCACTGATTGCCTCTAACTTTGAGTGCGTGATCCATTCTCTTTGCAATATTCGACTCCAACCTCTATTTTTTTATATTTTCATCTCTTATTTATCCCTTCATTGAAGTATTCAAGTAAAATGTCAGAGGCCTCCTTTTCTTCTTGGTCTAGCTACTTCATGGAAAGCCCAACCAAATTTTCACAAATATGAGTCTAATTAGAACACTCAACCCATATATTTATTCAATCAAAATGGTCCATATCACACCCTAACCCGGTTCTCAGGTCAGGCCGTAAATAACTCACCATACCACTCTCGATGTTATAGTCTTTTGATATAAGAATCGGAATAAAAAATTTACATCACCTTTTTCACAAAAATTAAACTTTTGATAAGAAGGGTGAGTCTTTACAAAAAAACATCTTATGAAAACATCCCATGAACAATAATATCTGATAGGTAGTTCATTTGTGAAGGTTTTCATTGAGTGTTGTTCCTCGATCTCTATTAGTGGTCAGAGTGCCTTCCCAACTCCAGTATATGTAACACCGATATTTTAAAAAAGAAAAATCTAATTCAATTGGACCAGAAATTAAGTTTGAACCAGGAATAGAAATTCGAAGCAAGAATTTGGATCATAACATATCATAAATCATTTCTCGAACAAGAAACTAGGATTTTTGGGAAGTTGATTTAGATTAGTCGGGATCGGGAGACATGATTTAAATTTTTTAGTGTACTCAAAAGGGCAAAAATGTAAAATTGGAAAAATATGAAAAAAAGAAAAGGGGCATCGAGTCGGGTCATTGGATTCGACTTGACTTTCTCGTCCCATACGCGACTTGCTCATGCCCTCCATCCACTATCCGATAGAAACTTTTATTGGACATACCTTGTAAAATAAGCCAAATTGACTCAATTTTTCATTAAATTGCACATAACAAAGCCCATGCTTGAGCTAAAAACTTTCATACTAGTGTCCTTATGAAATTAATTGAGCTATATGCTCCCCATCAGATTGAATATCTCTCACGAAGTCGAGAAAAATTGTCTCGAATACACTCCCAAACCTTGAATGATCGACCCCAAAATTCTCCCTCATATGACCACCAAATGATATAATTCTTGTCTCAAAATGCAAATAAGAGACTACTCTTGAGTTTTATGATCGAGTCCCAACTCATACGTGACTGGAAACTACAACACGATGGTCGTTTTCTTGACTTTGTTTCTAGGACAGAAAATCTACACCTCATTGCCGCCCTTTCGGGACCAAATTGGACCACCTCTAGTCGACACTAGTGCCAAAAGAACCCATTCCTCTCCTCTAACCCCTACAAGCCTTGGCCGACCTCCGACAAGGTGACTTTCATCTGCCATAAGTCAATTTCCTCGGGTAGATTTGTGCTAGAACTTCCGACTATAATCTATCGAAGCCAAACTTTGCCCAACTTCGGAGATCACTTGGCTGGTCACCATCACTAAACAAGTCACTAGATCCTTAGCTTGGATCATCTATATAACCTAACAAATGTGTGCCACAAAAAATGTGGTACAAGAAATACTAATAATGTACATAATTTTGTAGATATGACACCTAGAAGGGGAACTAGGTGGAACGTACATGCCGAGGAGCAACGAACCTTGAGAGATCAAAGTGTGAAATCAGTAGGGTTTACGAATCCTACTATGAATGGGCATACTGCTGAACCCTAGAGGGACTTCCATACAGAGGAAACCCCCAACTATAGATGAACTCAGAGCACCTAAGAATTTACCAAAACTTCATCTAGGTGTTTGTGATATTGTCCCTAAATATGGATGGTTCACCTACAATTGAGACAACTGAAGAAGAGTCATTAGGACGCCCTATACTTAAGAGAGCACCCCCGACAAATGACCGACACTATTTCAATGTCCCAAGGTGTCTAAAAGACTTGAGGTAAGTGAGGTGTTAAGGATTCAGGGGCGAGAAGTACAATGTGATGGCCATGGATTGGCTCAAGAACGTGAAGAGGAACATGACAATCCTCAATGTGTCAGTGACACAATTGGTTGCAATGGCAAAGTATCTACTCGAGGCTGAGGCATGTCATTGGTAGGATAATATAAGGACAACCTCTTCAGTTCAACCTTCTTGGGCCAAGTTCAAGAGGAGATTTAATGAGAAATACCAAGCTCCCCATCTTGTGAATGAGAAGAAACTAAAATTCTCTTGACTATGACAAGTTTTGGGCACTCTCATAGAGTAGAGTACGAGTACAGCTTCAATGAACTCAAAATATTTTCCCCATACTTGGCCACCCCAACGGATATATGTCAAAAGTTTGTATAGGGACTATCATTGGATATCCATGACAGAATGGAAAGCCTCGAATACCCTACCGACATGGCCATGGTGATTAGCATGGTTTACGACTATGTGCATCTTGACAAGGCTAGGTATGGACAGAATAACGAACTAGAAAGAGGAAAGAAAGTGAAGTATCTCTGCTCATTATATGGGAGCACAATTGAGAAGTATGGAAACCCCAAGGGTAAACCCTCACATACTTCTTTTTACCTCTCAATAGGTAAGGGCAAGAGGCCCTTTAAGAGTCAACGTAGACAAGATAGTGTGGGATGCTCCCGAGTGAGTGGTATGGGGAGCAATGCCAGTGTGCATAGTGGGTCACCCTTGTGTCGTAAATGGGAGAAACTACACATGGGCATGTTATAACACCGAAATTCCCAAAACCCGAGTCAAGCCCAAGTGGACCAAAATCTGAGTGAGAACCGTGAATAAAATCCTAAACTAAGGATAAAACTATAAGATCGGAAGGGGGATAAGAAACCAGGAAGGAAATTTCAAAACTCGAGGCAAAAGGCCAAAATCGAGAATAGAGCACCAAGCCGGGAATGGGATCCAAGCCAGGATTTGGAGAGTCGATTCAAATGAAGGAATCTATGATGGTAGTGGGTAAAACCTCTAAACAACTCTAAACCCCCCCCCCCCCCCCTAAATGATGAGTTGGGAGATGGAAAAGCACAAAGTAAAAACCGGTCCAAAATGTGACTGAGCTGAATTACAGGAAAATACCCCCAATTTGGCACTTTTGTCACGTATCAACTTCTCTTTGGTCATTGTGCAAAAAAAAAACTTCTCTTTGATCGGTCTTTGCTGACGAGTCCTTTCTAACATTAACCGTTGACCGGGATATGTGTCGCTCTCCTATTGGTCAATCGTCGCTGAGGTGGATTTTTGTCCTTTGACCGTTAACTAGGGACACGTGTCACTCTCTAATTGGCCAGCACTTCCAAGCACTGAATAAATGGTTGACTGGGTGCACTTCGCCATGTGTCACACACTAATTTATCCCGCCTACTAACTAGGCGCTGACCTGGCAGCAGCCCATTGACCGGCTGGACCGTTGATCGGTCTGGTCCGACCGGGCCCGATGACCTGAAATCGAAAATCAGTCGGTTCAGGCCCGATCCAACTGGTTTTCAAAAAATTAAAAATTTCTAAATTTATTTTCTTTCAAATGGTGGCTTCAATTTTCTAATTTGATATTTTTAAGCCACCTAGAAAAATGAATCTTTGAATCGTTTTTTCACGGTTCAACCTAGTTCAATTTGGTTCAGGTTCGGTTCACCCTGAACTGGTCTGATTTTCACACCCAATGCTCTTCATGGTTCTTCTCCATGATTTTTGGTTATTTATTGGCTACTTGGGATTTTCCAAATTTTCATTTTGACCGTTATTTAGCAATTATAGTTTGTTTAGATTCTCAATTTTTCTCTAAAAAATTTTCGGTTCTCTTTTCCGATTTTCTTGGTCCGAGAGGATAGGGTTTACAGGAGAGATATCCATTATTTATGAAATGGGCTAATGCGGGTTATTTATGGAAAGAGCTAGGACCCACTACTTAGAAAAAGGCTAAGACCTATTATGAAAGGGGCTGAGATCCACTATTTATGAAAAGGGTAGATACCTGCTATTTATGAAAAGGGGCTAAGACCTAAGGTTTATAAAGAGGGGCAAGGACCCAAGGAGTTTAAACTAAATGCTGAAAGTAGGCATACTGAAAAAGGAGTGTTACCCAGGTAAATTATACGGGAATGATTCTCGAATAATTAATGATTAATCACAAATATTAACTAGATAACAAATTTATAGTGGGGATGGCCAGTTAGCATCCCATTCTCAATACCCAATTGATTGTGTAAAGGCGACATTGGTTCAAATGATAGTACTCGTCCATTGCCCGCAGGGTGTACCCATGATAAATGGAAGGGGATGTTTGGTTCATATGATGGTACCTGTCTAATGATCTCATGCATTTGGTTATGTTGATTATACCCATCCATCGTACAAAGGGTGTACCCACATAGATGGAAGGGGGTGTCGGTTCGGATGATAGTACCCATCCAATGATCATGGACGTTTGATTTAGATGATTGTACCCGTCCATCATCTAAAGGGTATATCTAAAGGGTATACCCATTAGATGGAAGGGGACTTTGGTTCGGATGATAAGTACCCATCCAATAATCTCATTGTTAGTTCAAATGAATGTACCTGTCTAAAATTGTGTGCTAGTTTAGGAGTATAACTCGTTCTAGTGCACGAATGGTAGGTTCAGTAAGCGAAACTCGTAGAAAAATGTGGATATAAATTCCGCCGATACTTGAAAGAGGAAACGAGTTGGCATCTATGGACACCACTCGGTTAGTTGGTACAAGAAAGAGTTCTCATCCAAAGATAACTTAAAAGCATCTTTGGTTGCTAAGGAAACCTTAATAGTGGGTTCAGAAATGAACCATCAGAGGTAATGCTTTTACCCATGGTGGGGTACGAATCCTAAAATAGTTCGAAAGAAAACTAAGAAAGAATATGAATAAAACTTTGTGATAGTCATTTTGAGTAAAGACAACATCGAGCCATGAATGACTCGATAATTGGTCCTCGTACTCACTAAGTGTTGCTAACCACCTCACCCTAACATATTTCAGGGACATGCAAAGGAGTGGAGCGCAAAGGTAGAGAACCATTACGGAGAAGAAAACCTGAGATAAGGAACTTGGGTTATTAACAGGTGGTCTAAGGCATCTATTCACTTCTCGGAATTTAATTTATGGTTCATTATTATCCGTTGTGCAAAATAAAAGTTATTTTATAAAAAGTTTAAATTCCTAGTGAAATTTGGAGAAACTGTTATATTTTGTAAACCCCGCACTTTTGAGTTAAGGAAAACTGGGAAAAGAACCGGTCAAACTGAGTAAGAAAATCGAGCCGGTTTACAAACTCGATCATATGGGAACAAGCAATTTGGAAATTTACAACTTAGGTGATCCAAAGGGTTCATTAAACCTTGGAAAAGAAACTTAAGATAAAATACCAATAATTTATGTCAATATTAATATTACTAATAAATCTCTCCCATTTAATACACGATTTTACACCTATATAAAGAGGTTATCCCCATTCATTCTCCTCATACCTGAACACTTCTCTCTCTCTCTACTGCTCCATTTCCTGGTGAAGCTTGAACCGGAGCTTCGACTTGAACAAAGGTCGGGCTCTTTAGAACAGGGGAAAAGACAACTATTTGATAGCAAACTCCAGTCAATCCGAGAATTGTTGGAGAAGTGCCGACATGATAAAACAATGAAGCAGCTCCGACTGACCGAAGCTGCCCTATTTCGGCCAAGCTGAAATCAGCCATTTCAAGCCCTCATCAGACCAAACCAAGCCCTCTCAACACTTCCTCAGCCCTCCCACGGCCGAATTAGGACTGAAAGGTAAGCCAATTTGGCTCCCCTCTGCAATTTCCGACCGGTGCTATGGAGTGAACTGACAGAATTTCAATGATGAAATTCTAACTCAATTTGGCATCAATTGATGTAATTCTTGATTCTATGATGATCCTCAAGATGAGAGCTATCTGCCCAGATCAAAAGATCAGACCGCCGTGCCCTCACCAGTGAGAAATCGAAGCTTTCTCTCTTTACAATCTGTTTTCCGATGAAACTCCGTTTGAGCTCATTCTGGCATTAAAATCTGTGATTCAAAGTTCCTTAGAATCGTATGAACATGTAGGAACTCAATTTCAACTTCAATTTTAACAATTAAAGGTGTTTGATCGGTCAATTTGATAAAATCAAATTCGGCAGTGTTGAAGAGTTAAAATTGGGGGAAATTTGGGGATTTTCAAAATTCAAAGGACCAAAATGAAATTTTATGAAATTGAGGGCCAATTGGGCATGAAAATAATGTTGGAGGACCAATTGAGAAATTTTAGAATTTTTGGGGCAAAACTTGTAAAGGAAGGGTAAAATGGTAATTTTGGAAAAGTTGGAGGACCAAATTGGAAATTTGAGAAATTAATCCCCTTTTAGTGAAATGGAATAAATTGAGGTCCTATGATAAATTTTAGAAGTTTCGGGACTCAATTTGAGGAAAAATCGGAATTAGGTACTTAAAGTTAAAGAGAAATAACTTTAGGGACCTAATTGCAAATAAATGAAAGTTTGACTTTCTCATTCAATTGGAATGAATGAAGGCGATTAGGCCGAAGGGTAATGAACCGAGATGTTCATATCGTGTAGGAACACGAAGTACCAAGAATGCCAGCAAGGACAAGCTCACGTGAATACAAAGAACCGGTCCACTAGAATTCACAACATTAACGGGTGAGTAGGTTTACTAACATCATACCCGATTGGTATGATGAGTACAACTTAAAATTAAAAACTACTTACTGATTGTGAGTGGAAATTTTATATCATACCCGGTTGGGAATGATAAGTACCTCGGTATGAAAACCCACTATTAAGTGGTATTTTAAACATCGCTACTTAGAGGAAGTGATGTGAAAATCATGCAAAAAAAACTATTTACCAATTGTAAGTAGATCATACCCGATTGGTATGATGAGACTTCCTCAAAAGAAGTTGAAAACCCGTTCATCGGTTATGAACGGAGGTGTCCTTATACCCGGGCGGTATAATGGATAGAGAAAACATATGTTTTGTTAGAAGTGCTCTCCCTTAACTATGTGCCAATGCTTAAACAATTTGGGAGACCTTCTCGATGGGAGTTCGAATAGCTCTAATAGGTCGGGGGCCTCGGTTTTGGAACTTGGGGGCTAAATGCCCTATTTTGAAAATCTCGTATAGTGGGCCCAAGGCCAGTTGGCACGAGCAGGAGCTCGTAAACGAACTATGTTCCATAAAACTTAATAAGTGAATTGTTTGGCCATAGTACTAAGATAGGACCGACATGCTCAGTCAACTAGCGGCAGTGCGACATGACAGGTCGACGAACCAGTCAAGACAAACAACTGCGGGTTTAGTTGAGAGTCGGGGCTGTTGGACCAGTGGCACCACATATTACAAGGCAATATAAGAAAACATTGTTTGTGCATGCACTGTGAGTACGGGATCATCAAGAGGCCCATGAGGGGTAGTGATGCGTCCTAAGGGCACTGGACGACCTGGTGGTTATAAGGGCAGTTTGTCATTCTAGGTGTCTGTGCAAAATCTAGAGTAGCACCAAGTGCATGTGACCGGGGTGGGGACAGGATGAGGTCTCTGTCCTCATACGGACATGAAGAAGTGATTTCGGGATTGTGGGTCGGATGTCACGTACATCCACTCATTCCCAGGGTAGAAGTGGTTGTACTTCTATCTGGGTGGCAGGAAAAGTCGCTTCGAAGCCACTAGCGGGTTCAGTAGTGATACTAACCTGCGAATGTGTGTAACCTTCATGATGAAGGATGTGTGTTGGGTGTGACATACTTAATATGAGCATTTTGGCTTATCAGTTCTACTGTATTGAGGTACCCACTGTCATAGCGTCAATAGTACGTGGCAGTTGTTACAACAGTTTGACCCGTGGTTCGGGTCGGGGCGGGGCATGTCCTAGATACTCTATGCATGACTTGGAGTTGGCAATTATTATGTTTACCCTAGATGTTTGCATATTAATTGTAAAGGGAAAGTGATTTTTTGTTGAGTTAAAGGAAAATGGTTTTGTGCAATATTAATAAGTTAGTGGTATATTTGTAAATAGTGCAAATATATATATATATATATATATATTCTTAATGTAATTTACTAGGAAGAGATTCTATTTCCAATATTCAATATGGTATCATAGCTAAGATTTTCTAGTATTTTCAAGTTTTGGCAGATCTGAAGGATCGGGGTAGCTTGAGACGGCTCCAGATGCGAAATAGCTGCGACAAAGAGACCCAAAAGCTAGAAGGAATTTGAGAGAGATGGAAAATATGAATAGCAGATGTCTCATTATACTAGACAAGAATGAGATCAATTGTGATAATCAAGTACAAATACTTGAATCTTCCACACCATCATGTAAATATTGGATTATTGATTCTGGTGCTTCAAGACATATGAAAGAATCAATAGAACACTTTAATACATATGATAAGTATACTCAAACTCATAAGGGAGTTGTTCATACTTCATATGGAACAATACAATCTATCAAAGGGAAGGGTTATGTTAGATGTACTGATTTGATCACATTATCATTTGTTTTGCATGTAACCTCTTTTCTAGTTAATTTGTTGTTAGTTAGTAGTATCATTGATTAATTGAATTGTCAAGTAATTTTTTATGGAGACACTTGTATCTTTCGAGAGAGAAACACTAATAAGATACTTAGAACTGGTAGCAATCATGGATGATTGTGTTATCTCAATAGAAGAGTTGTGGATAAAAGATTAAGTGTTGTAGTGAATAGTAAAGAAGAAGATGAAGCAATATTAGAATATTGTCGGTTAGGACATCCATCTTTTAAGAGTCTTAAAAGGTTGAGACCATAGTTGATAAGTAAAGTAGAACACAATAAACTTGTTTGTGATACTTGTTGGTTTGGAAAACACACAAAAATAAATTATAATTCTACTGGATTAAGAAGTATGGAGCTATTTTTATTGATTCACTTGGATGTTTGGGGGCCATGTCCAATTACCTCTACTAGTGGATTCAGATGCTTTATCATTTTTATTAATTGTCACTCTTGGATGAAATGGTTATATTTGATGAAATATAAAGGAGAAGTACTATTATGTTTCAAAGATTTTCTAGCTCTGGTTCAAACTCAATTTAATACCAAAGTTTCTACTCTTAGAACAGACAATGACATTGAGTATGTGAATTAGGAATTTTCATCTTATCTATCTAGTAAGGGGATTATTCATCAGACTACATGTCCAGATACCCCCAACAAAATGGTGTTGCAAAGAGGAAAAATCGTCATTTGTTGGAAGTTGCTCGTTCTCTTCTCTTCAAGATGAATGTACTAAAGTATTTATGGAGTGAAGCCATAATGACAGTAGTTTATTTGATTAATTGGATGCCCTCGCAAGTGTTGAAATTTAGATCACCTTGTGAAGTATTGATGGGAAAAAACACATACATAGTCCCTACTCGCGTGTTTGGATGTATATGTTTTGTAAGAGAGCATCGCCCTTTAGTAAGCAAGCTCAATCCTCATGCATTAAAATGGATTTATGTGGGTTATTCCAGTACTCAAAAGGGATACAAGTGTTGGAGTTCAAGTGAGAAGAGACTATTTATGATTATGGATGTGACTTTTCGTGAGAATGAACTATTATATAAGGAATCAACGCAGTCTACAATCGTATTACAAGACTTGTCAATTCTTAATATATGACAAACAAATGAAGAAATTGTCAATAATCAAAGTGCTGAAAATATTATTGTAGGAGTGAATTTGTTTCCTATAATTTGGAGTAACAAAGATGGAAAAAAGGATGAGTCTCTCAATCAAAGGTATATAGCAAGAGAAATAAGAATTGTGCTAAGGGGGAGAAAGATGAGTCAGGTGATGGTGAGACAATCCCAAGTATTAATCAACCCTCTAATAGTTTATCAACGTCACCAGATGGTAATGACTCTATACAAGAACAAATATTTATTCCTCAATCCATACCTTTAGATGTCTCTAATATTCATCAACTGTCATGCCCCGACTTGGTTTGGTCGAATCCCCATGAGCAACCCGCCACTCTCCCAATTTATTAACGGTTTTCCCCTTCTTTTAAATCATGAGGAGTAAGGCGTCCTTTATACATGTACCTTTCCTAGAATAACATTAATAAAAACTGCATAAAATTAAACTTACATACATGTCTTGCAATATTAGTTAGCTGAAGGTCTTTAGGTAGGTTTTTCCCTTGGTTACCTGAAAAGGGGTAAAGGGAGGGGGTGAGTTCAACAACTCGGTGAATGGATGGTTGAAACAAGCGTTTCTAAAAATAGTTTGAATTAGAGTGTGTCATACTCCTTATTTTCTTTAAAAAATCATTCTTTCCTTGAATTCTAGGTTATTCAACCCCACCCCGGTCTCATGCACATGAAGCTACATTGAGCTTCCCTGACTACTAGCACAAAAAACTACCCTTATCTCCACTATGTCGTCCAATAGCCCGTAGGACTCATCACTACCCCTTTTGGGCGTCTTGATGGTCTCGAACCTCAATACATGCACAAACAAGGTTTTTCATATAGGCCATTAATTTTTGGTGCCACTGGTCCAACAGCCCTAACCCTCAACTTGACCTACAACTATTTGTGTAGAGTGGTCCGTCGACCTAGTCTTGTCACACTACCGCCAGTCCATCGAGTATGTCGGTCCAGACTTGGTACTAAGTCCAAATCACATCATTCATTAAAATTTTCATGGTTTAACATCATGTTTGTTTATGAGCTCCTACTCGTGCCAACTGGCCTTGGGCCCACTGTACGAGATTTTCAAAATCGGGCATTCCAGCCCCCAAGTTCCAAAATCAAGGCATCCTACCTATCTAAGCTATTCGAGCTCTTGTCAAGAAGGTGACACACAATCAAGGAAGAACACTTCTGACAATATAACTTTCACTCGTCAATCACACCAACTGAGTGTGATGACATTTTTGCTTACAACCAGTAAATGGGTTTTCCACTTTCTTCCAGGAAGTTTATCATACCAATCGGCTATGATCTACTTACAATCGATAACTAGTTTTTACTCGTAGTTTCCACATCACTCCAACTAGGCATGATGTTAAAATTCCACATAGTAGTGTTTTTTCATTCCAAGGTATTTATCATCCCAACCGAGTATGATGTGAAAAATCCCAATCACCCGATAAGTGTAGTGTATTTCCCCCTAAAGTAGCTTTCTACCTCCACGCGAGCTTATTCTTGCTCGCGTTCCCAATCCTTCATGTTCCTACACAATATGAATATCCTTGTTCATTAACATTTGGCCTAATAGCCTTCATTTCTCACGAATGAACAAAATGCCCAAACTTTTAATTATTTGCATTTAGGTCCCTAAAGTTCTCTTTCCTTAACTTTAGGTCCCTAGTGCCAATTTTTTCCAAATTGAGTCCCGAAACTTTCAAAATTTCACCTTCGGTCCTCAATTTATCCAAAATCCCAAAAAGGGTTTAATTTTTCCAAATTTTCAATTTGGTCCCCAAATTATAAAAATTACCATTTTGCCCCTACTTTACAAAAAAGGCAATTTGACCCAAAAAATTTAAAAAATTGACAAATTAGTCCTCCAACGACTTTTTAATGGCCAATTAGCCCTCAATTTTGGGAAATTGCAGTTTGGTCCCTCATTTTTTTGAAATTCCCAAATTTCCCCAAAAATTTTCCCCTAATTTCCTCATTTCAAACTGGCCGAATTTGATTTAATCAAATTGTCCATTCAATCGGGTTTAATTATTAAAATTGAAGGTAAAATTGAGTTCCTACACTTCCACACGATTCAATGGAACTTTGAACTATGTCATTTGGCTCCTAATTGAGCTCAAATGGAGCTTTATTGGAAAATTGGACTTATAGAGAGAAAGCTTCGAAAGTTTACCATTTGGGGTGCGGCGGTCTAAGCTTTCGATCTGGGCAGATAGCTCTCATCTTGAGGTTACTCCTAGGATCAAGAATTGCATCAATTCATTCCGAATTGAGGGAGAATTTGATCATTGAAGTTTCATTGGTTCTGTCTCTAGCACTGATCGGAAATTACAAAGGGAAGCTAAATTGGCTTACCTTTCAGCTCTAATTCAGTCTTATGATGGCTATGGAAGTGTTGGGAGAGCTTGGTTTGGCCTAAGAAGGGCTTAAATTAGTCGTTTTTAGCTCGGCCGAAATAGAGCAGCTTCGGTCCATCGGAGCTGCTTTACTGTTCGATCACGGCGGCGCTTCTCTGGTGATCCTTGGTGTAAATGTTGACTATTGTCAAGTAGTTGACTTCTCCCTGAATCTAAGGAACCCGACCTCGCCTTATTTGGCTTAGAAAAATGCCAAAGTCGGAGCTCTGGTTCAAGCTTCACCAAAAATTGGAGCAGTAGTGAGAGAGGAGTTTTTAAATGTAAGGAGGATGAATGAGGAGGGGCTCTTTATATAGAAAGCTTAGGGACTCCTTGGCTGTCCGATTGGCGCCTTTATCGCAGGCATTCATTGCTTGAAACTCCCTGAACGGAGACTTTTCATCTTCGCTGGCACTACTTGATTTTCCGGCGAGTGAACCATGATGTCATCTAAAGGAAGAAGACGACACTGTTCCGAACCGGACCAGACTAGTCCGAACCGACTTTAATGCTTAAATCGGCCAGTTGAGGCCCGATTCGATCGGGTTTATCAAAATTAAAATTTTCTAAATTCATATAAATTCATTTTATATCCAATGGTGGCTTCAATTCTCCAATTTGAATTTTCTAAGCCACCTAGAAAAATGAATTATCGGTTCAATCCAATTCATTTCCGATTCACCTGAACCGGTCTGGTTTTTTCTTCCAATTCATCCCAAAGTCCTTTTCCATGTTTTTTATGACTCTTTAGGTCACTTGAGAGTTATAAATTTCTTGTTTTGCCCTTTCTCTAATAGTTGGGATTCGTGAACCAGTTCTATTTTCTCACTCGGGTTGACCGGTTCTTTCCCCGGTTTCCTTGTCTTTAAGGGATGGGGTTTATAACTCTCCCCTCCTTTTTAATAGTTTTGTCCCCAAAACTTAATTAGCAATGTTTGCATCAGGAATAATTTCCTTTGGTGTCAACTTGGTGTTTGCTTAACATGCTAACACTTCGGTTGTTCTTTCAGTTATCCCCTTTTTATATCATTCACTTAAGTAATTTCTTTTCATTTCCATTGTTTACTCTTTCCACGGAGTTTATCATAACTAGACATACCTTACTTAAGGGTATATCCTTATGTTCACATCTTTCTTTGCTTAGAGGAACATTTTTCCCTTCAAGGTCCTATACTCAAGATTGAGAGTTCCAAAATACCCAACCATTCTCGTGTCTAGTTATTCTCTTGGACGTTGAAATCCTTAGCTCAATGTTCTTTCGAGCGTTACGTACTTGTTTTCATGATTTTCCTTGTTATCACCTTTTCATCCTATTTCGACTCTTCCTTCATACATTGTTCATTACAACTTTGGTCCAAATTTTATATTTGACCTTGTCATGTTTACTAACTGACTATTCCTTACTTTTAGCCATATTTTCCTCGAAACTATTGGCTTTACATGCCCCTTACAGCATGACATTTTCTAGAACCTGTCTCTTCCCATTAGATTTCTAGAATACCTCCTTGAGGGTCGTTCTCAGCTTTCCAACCTTTCAAGGATCATATAACTCTATCCCTCTTTTCGTTTGGTAGCATTCCTCGACTACCTTTACCGTTATCCTCTCATCCATCTTGCCTTTGACGTCATGTCTCACATAACCGTATCGATTTCTCTTACCTACTCATCCTTTCCCAACTTCTTTATTGGGTCTTTCTGATTCCAATAATTGGGTTTCCTGATGACATACCGACATGTGAGAATTCTTCCCTTCTTATGTCCTTCCTCTTCTTTAGTGGCGTCCTTTATTCAAGGACTTTCCTTTTCCTTAATCCACTCTTACACACTCATAACCATTTCACAATTCATTATTTCTAGTTGATCCCTTTTGGTCTATGTGTTGATTTCTTTGTTTGGGAATTTCCCTTCCCACGGTTTCATTCGCTACTATGTCCCTCAAAGTAGAGATTTTTAACCTTAAGAGCTATATGTTTAACCTTCTTGTCATTTCTTGAAGATTTCTTCCTTCCTTTCCTTACACCTCCTTATATGTGGAGGCATTTGCCCAGTTTGAATCCTTTCTCATCTTAAAATTCCATTTCATCCCTTATTCCTTATCTGATAAATTTTTTATTATTGGTCTTATTTCGTGTACTTCACCCTATGCCCATCCGCCTACTCTTTAGGCTCCATTATGAGCATGTGAACTACGACCCATCTTACTATTTATGGTTATTCCCCCTTAACCACTTCTTATTTGGAGGGCTTACTTTCCCAATGTTTCTCGAATATTCTTTCCTTTATTTCCTTATTATGGGTAGTCCACTCATTCTTACTTATCACAACATTTTTTTATGCTAACTTCCTACTTACCCGTTCCTTGGGTTTAACTTATTCCTTGGGTCCTCCAAGTATGCTTCCCTAGTTCTTTCACCTCATCATGCACTTAATTTGCAAGTTTATCTCCTTATCCCTTTCACTTGGTTCCATTACCTCTCATTTGGGATACATCTGCCTTTCCAGTGTTTCCTTACTTGGTAGGACTCTTCCTCTTTCTTCCAGAATTCCTTTTTCATTTGCCCTAGGGAATATCTACCCTTAAATGACATCCTTTGATATCATCTTCTCTTGTTTACCCTTACTCTTGAAATCTTGTGGGCACATCTTTTGTACCCTATTCTCATCACCACTTGTACCCCAGTACTAGTTTATTTCCTCAGGGAGGCTTTCCAATCCCCCTTGTTTCAAGGTCTTTTCTTCACCTTGCGAGAGGCTTAATTAACCTTCTCATGACTTGAGTTTGATCGTTAATCTGTTCTTGGCCATTGATCTTTTTAAGGATTTCTTTCATTATTCTTTTCCAATATTTGGCCTTTTTTACTTGACTTCACGCATTTCAAGGTCTTTCTAGGGGATTGTTGGTGGTCTAGTGTTTTGTTGTCCTTGAGTCAAACACCTTGAGTCTTCATTGTAAAGGATCATTCTCTGAGTCCTCCTAGATTTCTTAATTTCTCTGATTTAGTTTCTTCAACTAAAATGGGATTCTCCTTAGTTTCTATAGTAGCGCAAGTTTGTTTGGTCACTTTTCTTGGGGTCATCTTCCTAGCAAGATCACATCGTTTGAGAGATGGGATTTTAGGAATTTTGTACTTCATTAATAGAAGAGTACAAAATGTTGGGGTTTTAACCCTATTACAAAAAGGTGGTAATAGAGTAGATAGGGAGTTATGGAGTTCTTGATAAGTATCCTCTTTAGTAAGATTATACGCCCTTGCTAGCATTCCTGACTTCAGGCTTGGCTTTCTTTGTACTCAGGACTGTGACCTTAACATATCCTAACACCATACTCCTTGATGGTACTAGATACTTCCCCATTTGGTCATTTGGGCTCTACTATGTCTTGGGCATTAGGGAGCTTCTAAGGTTGTCTTCCAACGAGGACAGGGTGTTGAGTAGAGTGAGTCCTAGTTTTCTTGGTTCATGTCATTCCCCGACCCAGTTTGGTCGGATCCCCGTGAACAACCCGCCACTCTCCCGGTTTATTAAAGGGTTTCCCCTTATTATAAACCGTAAAAAGTAAAGCGTCCTTTAAACCTGCACCATTTCCTAGAATAGCATAATCAAAACTACATGAAATTTTAAACTTTACATACCTGTCTTAAAGGCATCTTAGTTGATGGTCTTTCAAGGTATGCTTTCCGGGATTTCCTGAAAGGGATATAAGGGAGGGGGTGAGTACGACTACTCAGTGAATGAGTTTTCAAAGGTCTACTTTTAACTTTTAAGAAAAATATTTATATGGAGTGTGTCAGACTTCTTTCTTTTCAAAAATCCCTTCATTTAAAATTTCTCTCGGGTTTTTCCATTATTTCATAGTTATCGGTGTGTTATCACCTAACACACATCCTTCATCATGAAGGTTACACACATTCGCAAGTCAGTATCACTACTAAACCCGCTAGTGGCTTCGGAACGACTTTTCCTACTACCCGGATAGAAGTACGACCACTTCTACCCTGGGAATGAGTGGATGTACGCGACATCCAACCCACAATCCCGAAATCACTTCTTCGTATCCATATGAGGATAGAGACCTCATCATATTCCCACCCCGGTCTCATACGCTTGGTGCTACTCCAAATTTCGCACAGACACCTGGAACGACGAACTGCCCTTATAGTCACTAGGTCGTCCAGTGCCCTTAGGACGCATCACTACCCCTCATGGGCGTCTTGATGATCTCGTACTCACAGTGCATGCACAAATAATGTTTTCACATATTGCCATATACTATGTGGTGCCACTGGTCCAATGGTCTCAACTCTCAACTCAACCCGCAATTGTTTGTCTTGACTGGTCCGTCGACCTGTCATGTCGCACTGCCGCTAGTTGACTGAGCATGTCGGTCCTATCTTGGTACCATGGCCAAACAATTCACTTATTAAGTTTTATGGCACATATATCATGTTTATTTACAAGCTCCTACTCGTGCCAACTGGCCTTGGGCCCACTGTACGAGAATTGCAAAATCGGGCATTTAGCCCCCAAGTTCAAAAATCGGGCATATAAGAGCTATTCAAGCTCCCGTCAAGAAAGTCTCCCAAATAGTTTAAGCATTGGCACACAGTTAAGGGAGAACACTTCCGACAAAATAAGTTTTTATTGTCCATTATACCCACTGGTATAAGGACATCTCCGTTCATAACCGATGAACAGGTTTTCAACTTCCTTCGAAGAAGTCTCATCATACCAACCGGGTATGATCTACTTAAAGCTGGTAAATAGTTTTTTCACATAATTTTCACATCACTTTCTCTAAGTGGTGATGATTAAAATACCACTAAACAGTGGATTTTTATACCAAGGCACTTATCATCCCCAATCAGGTATAATATATAATTCCCACTCACAACCGGTAAGTGGTTTTAAATTTTTAAGTTGTGCTCATCATCCCAACCGGGTATGATGTTAGTAAACCCACTCACCCGTTAATACTAGACCAGTTCTTTGTATTCACGCGAGCTTGTCCTTGCTGGTGTTCCTGATACTTCGTGTTCCTACATGATATGAACATCTCGGTTCATTATCCTTCGACCTAATTGCTTTCATTCATTCCAAATGAATGAGAAAGTCAAACTTTCATTTATTTGTAATTAGGTCCCTAAAGTTATTTCTCTTTAACTTTAAGTCCCTAATTCTAGTTTTTCCTCAAATTGAGTCCCGAAACTTCTAAAATTTATCATAGGACCTCAATTTATTCTATTTCACAAAAAGGGGATTAATTTCCCAAATTTCCAATTTGGTCCTCCAACTTTTCCAAAATTACCATTTTGCCCCAAAAATTCCAAAATTCCTCAATTGATCCTCCAACATTATTTTCATGCCCAATTGACCCTCAATTTCATAAAAGTGCATTTTGGTCCTTTGAATTTCGAAAATCCCCAATTTCCCCCAATTCCAACTCTTTAACACAGCTGAATTTGATTTCATCAAATTGACCTATCAAACACCTCTAATTGTTGAAATTGAAGTTGCAATTAAGTTCCTTCATGTTCATACGATTCCATAGAACTTTGAATCGTGACTTTTGACGCTGAAACGAGCTCAAACAGAGCTTCACCGGTGAGGGCACGGCGGTCCGAGCTATAGATCTGGGTAGATAGCTCTCATCCTGAGGTTCATCCTAGAATCAAGAATTGCATCAATTGATACTGAATTGAGTTAGAATTTCATCATTAAAATTTTGTCGGTTCTCTCTCTAGCACCGGCCAAAAATTACAGAGGGGAGCCGAATTGGCTTACCTTTCAATCCTAATTCGTCCATGGGAGAGCTAAGAAAGTGTTGGGAAGGCTTGGTTTGGCCTGAGGAGGGCTCGAAATGGCCAATTTCAGCTCGACCGTAATAGGGCAGCTTTAGTCCGTCGGAGCTGCTTCACTGTTTTATCACGTCGGCGCTTCTCTAGTGATTCTCGGATTGACTGGAGTTTGCTATTAGATAGCTGACTTCTCCCAGTTCTAAAGAGCCCGACCTCTCTTTCCAAGGTTAAGAAAAATGTTTAAGTCGAATCTCTAGTTTAAGCTTCACCGGGAAATGGAGTAATAGAGAGAGAGAAGTATTCAGATGTGAGGAGAATGAATGGGGGTGACCTCTTTATATAGGTATAAAATTGTGTATTAAATGGGAGAAATATATTACTAGTATTAATATAGCCATAAATTATTGGTTAATTTTAGTATTAAATTAATCATATTAATTCCAATAATTTAATTTAGGTATTAATTACAATAATTAAATATATATTAATTTATGACTATTTACGATAAGGCATACGTTCGCATAAAAATTTTTTGACCGAAATTTTGGGTTACAAAAAAAATCATACTTCCCAGGAGCCATCTGAAAATTTTGTAAGGGGCATGTAAGCCTAACAATCCCGAGGAGAATATGACTCAAAGTAAGGAAGAGTCGACTAATAAACATGACAAGGTCGAATATAAAAAAAAAATTTGGACCGAAGTTATAATAGACAATGAATGAAGGGTCAAAATAGGAAAAAAAGTGATAATAAAGAAAAACTATGGAAATAAGTATGTAACGCTCAAAAGAATATCGAGATAAAGGTTTCAACTACCAAAAGGATAACTAGACATGGGAATGATTAGTTATCTTGGAATTCCCAAATCTTGAGTACGGAATCTCAAAGGAAAAAATGTTGCTCTAAGTAAATAAAGATATGAATCTAAGGATATACCTTGGAATATGGTATGTCTAGTAATGATAAACTCCATGGAGGGAGTAAATAATATAAAGGAAAAGAAATCTCTTAAGTGAAGGAGGTAAAAAGGGCTAATTGAAAGAACAAGAGAAGAGTTTGCATGTTAAGCAAACAACAAATGGACATCAAAGAAAATGGTTTCTCATGCAAGGTTGCTAATTAAGTTTTTGGGACAAAACTCCTAAAAGGAGGGGAGAGTTGTAAACCCCGCACTTTTGAGTTAAGGAAAACTGGGAAAAGAAGCGGTAAAACCGAGTAAGAAAATCGAGCCAGTTTACAAACTCGATCATTTGAGAACAAGCAATTTGGAAATTTACAACTTCCTGGTGATCCAAAGGGTTTATTAAACCTTGGAAAAGAAAATTAAGACAAATTAGAAGAGAAAAACTAAATTGGTTTAGGTGAACGAGAATCCATAAGAACTTTGAAGTTAAGTGTGCTTGTTCGAGAGTAGTGTGAGAATGGATGACCTCCTGGTCAAAAATTTGTATGCGAACATACGCTTTAACATAAATAGCCATATTATGATAATGTATTCTGAAAATTTTGAAACTTTCTCTTAGTTACTATGTTATATAGTCTTGATAATGTATTCGAGAAAACAGGCTCTAATACCACTCAAGTTGTCACGCCCCGACCCGGTTTGGTTGGATCCTCGTGAGAAACCCGCCACTCTCCCGATTTATTAAGGATTTTCCCCTTATTTTAAACCATGAGAAGTAAGGCATCCTTTTTATATGTACCTTTCCTGGAATAACATTAATAAAATCTGCATAAAATTAAACTTACATACTTGTCTTGCAGGTTTAGTTAGCTGAAGGTATTTAGGTAGTTTTTCCCTTGGTTACCTAAAAAGGGGTAAAGGGAGAGGGTGAGTTTGACAACTCAGTGAATGGGTGGTTGAAACAAGAGTTTCTAAAAATAGTTTGAATTGGAGTGTGTCAAACTCCTTATTTTCTTTAAAAATTATTCTTTCCTTGAATTCCCAGTTATTCAAAACCAATTTCCTCACAATCGGTGTGTTTAACAATCAACACACGCCCTTCATTAGGAAGGGATCACACATTTGCAGGGCAGCCCGTCCACTGAACCCACTTGTGGCGTCGAAGCGACTATACCGACCACCTAGATAGAAGCACGTCCACTTATACCCTAGAAATGAGTGGATGTATGCGACATTCGACCCTCAAACCCGAAAAGAAACTCCGTGTCCGTATGAGGATAAAGACCTCATCCCGACCCCACCCCGGTCTCATGCGCATGAAGCTATGTCGAGCTTCCCTGATTGCTGGCACGACAAACTGCCCTTATCTCCACCAGGTCGTCTAGTAGCCCTTAGGATGCATCACTACCCCTCTTGGGCATCTTGATGGTCATGAACCTCAAGTGCATGCACAAAAAATAGTTTTTTCCACAAAGCTATATATCTTTGGTGCCACTGGTCTAACGGCCTCAACCCTCAACTCGACCTGCAGTTGTTTGTCTAGGTCGGTCCGTCGACCTGGCCTTGACACAATGCTGCCAATCCATCGAGTATGTCGGTCCTATCTTGGTATCATGGCGAAATCACATAATCCATTCATTAAGAGTTTTCATGGCTTAAATATCTCATGTTTGTTTAAGTGCTCCTACTCGTGCCAACTATCTTTGGGCCCACTATACGTAATTTTCCAAAATCGGGCATTTACTCCCATAAGTTCCAAAAACGAGGCCTCTGGCCTATCTAAGTTGTTCTAGCTCTCGTCAAGAAGGTCTCCCAAAAAATCATCTTTCAATTCATCACACCAACCAGGTGTGATGATATCTACACTCGGTAAGTAGTTTTCTCTTCTTCCTTCAAGGAAGTCCATCATACCAATCGGGTATGGTTTTCTCTACTTACAATCGGTAAGTAGTTTTCTGCATAGTTCTCACATCACTCCGACCGGGTGTGATGTTAAAATCCCACATATAAGTGGTTTTTCATTTCCGAGGTGCTCATCATCCCAACCGGATATGATGTGAATAAACCCTCTCACCTGGTAACTGAAGTGTACCCTTCTCCAGTCGATTTCTACTTCCACACTAGCTTATCCTTGTTGGAGTTCTGGTCCATCGTATTCCTACATGATTTGGACATCCTTATCTGTTAATATTTTGTATAACAGCCTTCGTTTCTCACGTATGAACGATTAGGTCCAAAATTTTCAATTAATTGCACTTGGGTCCCTAAAGTTCATTTTCCTTGACTTTAGGCCCCTAATGCTAACTTTTCCCCAAATTGAGTCTCGAAACTTCAAAAATTTTACTTTGGGTCCTTAATTTACTCAAAATTATTGAAGGGGTTCAAGTTTTCCAAAGTCCTAATTTGGTCCCTAATTTTTCAAAATTTATCATTTTGCGCCTACTTTCCAAAAATGGCAATTTGACCCCAATTTTTTCAAAAATTGACCAATTGGTCCTCCAACATCCTTTTCATGGCTAATTATCCCTCAATTTTGGGAAATTACAATTTGGTCCCTCAATTTTACAAAATCCCCAAATTTCACACTTCAAATTGACCATTCAATAATTAGGGTTAATTGCTTTGATTGGAGGTATAATTCAGTTGCTACACATCCATACGATTCAATTAAGTTTTGAATAACATGAATTGAGGCCGAAACGAGCTCAAACTCAGCTTCGCCGGAAAATTGTGCGTAGAGAATGAAAGCTTCGAAAGCTTACCGTCGGAGGTGCAGTGGTCCGAGCTTTCTATCTAGGCAGGTAGCTCTCGTCTTGAGGTTCCTCCTAGGATCAAAAATCGACACAATTCATATCGAATCGAGGGAGAATTCGGTTAGTGAAATTTTCACAGTTTCTCTCTCTAACGTCTATCGGAAATGATAGAGGGGGCCGAATTGACTTACCTTTCAGCTCTATTACGATCATGTGTGGGCTATTGGAGTGTCGAAAGGGCTTGGTTTGGCCTGAGGAGGGCTAAATTCGGCCAAAATAGAGCAGCTACGATCCATTGGAGTTGCTTCACTGTTTGATTACATCGGCGCTTCTTCGGCAGTCCTTGGATCGAACAGAGATTACCATCAAGTAGCTGACTTCTCCCAGAATCTAAAGAACCCAACCTCACCTTCTAAGGCTCAGAAAAATCCCAATGTCAGAGCTCTAGTTCGAGCTTCACTAAAAAGCTGAGTAGTTGAGAGAGAATGGAGATTTCAGGTGAGAGGAGAATGAATGGAGAGGGGATATTTATATAGGGAGCTCGGGGACTCTCTGCCCGACCATTTGGCATCTTGGTCAAGCTCATTGATGACTAGAAATGCCTTGAACGAAGGCATTTCATCTTCACCAGCGCTGTCCGTTCATCCATTGAATGAATAGTGTTGTCATCTAAAGGAAGAAGATAACACTATTCCGAAACGGACCTGACTGGTCTGAATCGGGTTCAATGCTTAAACCGACCGGTTCAGGCCCAATTCGACCGAGTTTTTCAAAATTAAAAATTTTTAAATTTATTCTCTATCCAATGGTGGCTTCAATTCCCCAATTTGAATATTGTAAGCCAACTAGAAAAATGAATTTAACAATCGGTTCAATGATGGTTCAATCCGGTTCACCTAAACTGGTTTGGTTTTCTCTTCCAATTTGTCCCAAAGTCCCTTTCCATGGTTTTTATGACTCTTTGGGTCACTCCGGGTTTGTAAATTTCTCAATTTGTCCTTTCTTTAACCGTTGGGGTTCGTGAACTGGTTCGGTTTTCTCCCTTAGGTTAACTAGTTCTTTTCCCGATTTTCTTATCTTTAAGGGATGGGGTTTACAAGTTGGGCCAAGATGGATGATCCCACAAAGGCATTGAAGTCCGAAAGTGTTGTGAAATCCCACAGCACCCCAAATTAGGGTTCTAACTATAGGAACCCATTCCAGCATTAGATAGCCAAGGTCGAGGTGATGCAGGTGAGGACGACACAAGTGCGAGAAGGGGTATGTGATGGTAAAGGGAGACAATGTCTATTGGATGGTCTACAGATAGAGTCCCACCTAAAAGGCTAGGCAAGGATGTGACATCGAGTGTAGTGGTGATCTTGTACAAGTGGTCCACATCTTAGGTAAAGAGAAGAGATTTCACAATATCGATTAACATTAATTCCAAGGTAGGCGAGAGTGAGATTGTAAGTGGTTAAAATTTGGTGATTGAGCCAAACAAATCCCCATTCAGGTTAAAATTTGGTGAATGAGTTTCTATGAGTAGTTCACACTCTTTAGACACGACATAAATTATTGTTGGTTCAGGTTTACCTATTTGGGTTGAGATAACCTATTTGAGTCGAGTTGGTCCATTCAAATTGTGTTGACATATTTGGGTCAGGTTTACTCATTCAGATTATGATTTGAGAACTATGCTTTTGTGAGTATTTTATACCTTTTAAACACGAAATAAATGGTTGTGTTGATTTGTTAATTCATGTTAGAATTTTGGGATTATGATTATGTGAGTAATTCCCACTCATCAAATATGAAATAAAATAATATTTTGATCAGGTTTGCACATTCGAGTGGTGTTTGATCATTTTGGTCGAATTTGCTCATTCGGGTTATAATTTGGAAAATGTGCTTATCTAGATAATTCTTTTTGCTCTATACTTTTCTAGGTAATTCAAATTGATCGAAACATGAAATAAATTGTCATTGGTTTGGGTAGGATAGGTCTATTAAGGTAGATTTGACCCATTCGTGTTTTGTTGGCCCATTTTATTTTATTTAACATGTTCGGGTTGAAATTAGTGGATAACAGTTTTATAGTTAATTAAAATTTGTTGAAATATAAAATAAGCTACAAGTAGGTCATATAGGCTTAATTGGGTATGGCCTATTTGTGTTTGATTGATCATTTTGGTTCATATCAACTCATTTATGTTAAATTGAATATTTTAGCATATTTTGACCCATTAATATCGGATTTACCCATTTAGATCGAGTTAGCTTATTTGTGTCAATTAACCCATTTGGATTAAAATTTTGAGTCAAACGAATATTTTTGGATTAAACTAGTACATTCAAATAGAATTAGTCAAGTCGGGTCGGATTGGGTTATTTGAGTAAATTTGAAAATTTTAAAATAAAATTAGGAAAAAAAAAGTTAAGGAAATCAATTCAATTTTAACTTATTTATATAGTATTCTTTCCAAATTGTTTTGTATCATATTTTCACTTTTATTCTATTCTACTTTTTAATAAATTATTATTATGAAAATAGTGGTGGAGATGAGAGGTTTTGAAATCTCTTCATTGTGATTTCTTTTATATTATTTTTGTTTCACATTTATTAAAAAATTTTATAAAATTACTACTAATTTAAACAAAAATTGACAGTGTTACTAAAATTTAATCGTTTGTATGATAAAATAATATTTTTGAAATATTATATATTTAATAATTAAATTTTAAATATTTTATACCAAATTATTTTTAATTTGAAATTTTGAAAGTACAATTTGTCTAATATATGATAGATTTAATATATTAGATGATTTATTGAGCAAAATATATATATATTAGATTATTCATTATTTGGCAAATGGTATCTTTATTGGGCCAACAAGGGTGTATATATAGCCAGAGCTTTACATTGGACCTACGCGAAAGCCCAAATAAATCCACAAGGACCATCCTCCATGGATTATCTTTTGCCATAATCCTCTATGGATTTTTGACGATGTAATTTCTATTTTATTTTCTTCTCTCGCTCACATCACTTACTGTCACAGAGGGCAGTAGCGGTAGCGGCAGATGAGCAGGGAAACATGTTAGGAATCAATTCTCAGTTAATATCACCGGCCTGCCAGCAAAACCCCTCGCTCTTCTTCCCAATCCAACACTCCAATTACCATCTTCTTCAGCTTCCTGTCAATTCTCAATTAGCTCGAACCCTAAATTTCAGATTTCGGAGGGATCCTGCAAGAACCAGATTTCTTTGCTTCGCGGGTAGTTCCGGTGGCGGCGGCGGCAACGATGGGGAACTGAGGAAGGAGGGCTCCGAGGGGAAGGGGAGTGGGTCCAATGGAGGAGGTGGTGATGATGGGGGCTTGAAGAACGGCAGGCGGTCGAACTTATTCAACCTGAAGCTCGGGGATCTCCTAGACCCTGACCCGGAGAACGTCATCGCCGTAGGACTAACGTGTGTGCTGACGTGGGCCAGCGTCCAGGTCCTCTGGCAGCTCTTCTTTATCTCTCTTGCCATCGTCGTTGCCGCCCTCAAGTACTCTTTCATTGCCGCTCTCTTGATTTTCATCCTCATTGCCCTCCTCTGAGCTCTCTAAACTCTGATACGATCATGTAAAACTGGAATCACAGGGATGCCAAATTGGCAATATTCCTTGCATTGTTAGACGTACTTAATTAAAAAGCCTTATATGATTTACCCGTATCATCACCGAGCTCTGTTTACCTTCTAAAAGAAAATATGTATTTTATTAGCAATGTAGAAAATTTTGTAATTTTAAGTGATTTTTTGGATGAGTTACTTGTTATCTTACTTTATCATGATGATTATTTCTGATGCGGAATTATTGTGCCAGCCCCTTAAGCAGATTCCATTGTTTCCATGCCTAAAAATCGTTGCTTTCCTGCAGAGATCAATGCCTTTCATTCAACACTCTTTTTGCAAATGTTCCTTCCATTCCTACTTGTGTAGTTCCTCCTCCTGTAGAGCATGGCTCCTCTGCCCCCAACAAATTCTTCTTTCGTCTTCTTCTTCTTCTTATTCTTCCAACAGAACTAGGTAAATGTCTTCCTATCTCAAAGACTTTCACAGCTATTCTACCACTTCTTCCAATTCTCACCCATTGAGTACTAATCTTTCTTACAACCATCTTTATCTCCATCTTTTAGAGCCTTCACCTTAGCTATGACAACTACTTTAGATATGCTTCTTACAAGGATGTTGCCTCTTTTCCTGAGTGACAAGCAGCCATGAAAGCTGAACTTGATACTTTACATGACAACCACACACGGGACATTGTCTCTCTTTCTTTTGGGAAAACTCCCATTGGATGTAAATAGGCATTCAAGATCAAATATTTAGCTGATGGATCTGTTGATAGTTTTCACTGAGTTGGATGGTTTGGACTATCAGATATGTTTCTTCTAGTGGCCAAACTAGTTACAGTAAAAGCTATTCTTTTTGCACTCATGGTTGGTACATGGTCCAACCTGATGTAAATAATATTTTCCTCATTGTAGACTTGAATAAATAGACATATATGAGTGTTCCACAAGGATATGGTGCAAAGAAGGGGGAGTGTTGGCCTTCTCAACCTGTTTGCAAGCTGAAAAAGTTCCCCAGTGGGCTTGAACAAGCAAGTAGGCAATGTCATGTTAAGTTTTTTCAAGCCATCACTGCACCAACACTTGGATTTATTGTCTCAACTTGATTGTTACTTATTCTATAAAGGGAAGATTGGTTTTCTTCAATTTCAAATGTTGGTTGTATACGTGAATGACATAATTATTAGAGGAACTAATCACCAAGTTCTTCAAACCCCTAGATGTTGGTGAATCCCAATGGCATTATAGAGAAATTTCTTAGTAAGACTAATAGTGGTCTAGATTCCCTTATAATAGGTGATCTAATATAATTATTCATAAATTTACGCTTCCTCTCAACATTGTAAAAGTGTAATGTGGGTGACATTATTATATTATATTAACTAAGTACTAATAAAAATAAAAAATATATATTATTAAATTAAAATTCACAAATAATTTAAAATTTTCAAGATATCTAACACTAAAAAGTTTATATTGTATATTGTTATATTTTATTCGAGTAATAATCTTGGCTCGCTATTAGTGTACCACTACTTTTCTATTTGAGACATTTTGATTTAGTAAATTATGTTTAAGTACTTAATTTTCATATCACTCAAAATAAATATAAAAAATCATTTATCATTTATTAAAAATTCAGCATTCAGTACTTAAATCGATCTTCTAAAATACATATTTATTTGAAATTTATGTACAACAAATCATTTGAATTACGTACAATCATTACATATATTTATGTTTTTTTAAATATTATATTTTTCTATTTGAGAAAATAATTATATCAACCAACTGATCCATCCCTCATGTTACTCTTATTTTGAAAATTAATAGCGCTTCCACTTATTCTTAGTTTCTTAACAACACTTCACTTGTATCATTATTATTTTTTCAACAATACTATACTTTATTCACACTTAGTTTCTTAATAATGCCTCCCATTGTTCACCGTTAGTTTTTATTAGCCTTGATTGACCATCCAACCTCTTAATTTATGCGCTCAATGATCCTATAATTCATTTTATTCAAAAATAATTAGCCATGTAATTATAAATTGAATATATGTTATTTTGTTTTCTAGTCATGGTGCACTACGTTTACATCCACAAATTTACTTGATGGAAAAACATTTCGAAGGGGTAATTTCCTATTTTCATAAACCTTTTATATTATTATTTAAATATATTTATTTTTAAGTTATTTTTTACAAATTTATTTTATATTATTTATATACTTTTAAAATATAATTTACCAGAACTACCGAAAATAACTCAAATTGCACTCGACATTTATAAACCCAATAATCTCAACTTTAAATCGTATAATCTCACTAACTACTTAATATTATGATTCGAGTGCATATTTATTTTTTTCATTCAACCTATATGCTCGAGTATAAAATCGAATTTTATTAATATTATTTCTCACATCTCAATTCAATTTTTTGATTTAATTAATCCATCACATCATTTTTATATTACAATATTTACATCACAATAATTGATATATTATAAGGTTAAAAATATAAAATATCATTATTTATTTTATAAAATATCAACTTTAAAAAATATGAAAAATAATTTATGAATAATACTAAACAATATGTGCATAAAATTTTTATAAAAAATTTATACATTTAATTAGTTATTCTAGTATTTTTTTATTACCTTCAAACTTATTTTCTACACTTTAATTTTCTAAAAAGGGTAAGTTTTAAAAAATGGTGATCAAAATCAAGTTAATACATATTCAAAATATTTATATGAAATAATTTTAATTTTGCTTTTATAAAACAATCTCACTAACTTTTTTTTCAATTTTTTAAACTTTAGATTTTAAGCACTTCTATTTTTTGCTTAAGTTTTCCAAAACTTATATTCAAGACTATAATTCTAAGCTTATATATTTTAATTTTTAAGATATAAAATTTTTTAAAGATATTAATATCAATTAACATACAAATTTATATGGAATATATTATCTATCATACACATATCTATTCACTCCTAAAATGATATCAAATAGGTGTGAAATAGAGCTACATTACCGTCCATTGCTAGGAGAAATGTCCATGCGACATTTAAAGTTATTTTATCGATTACTCATTTGTATGGAATATTAACACTTAATTTTATTTTTATATACAAATATGTTTAATTATGTAATAATAAATATATTCAAAATCACTATATAAGTATTTGACCCCTCACTATAACTCATGGTATGCAGTTTACTTGAACAAATTTTTGCTCTACTCTAATCACCATCAGTAAGAGTAAATACTACAACAATATACGTATATCATAATATTTTAATAATTACGATTTTTCTAGTAATGCTAGATTTTCCAAATTAAATTGACTATTCATCATAGCTAGGTGAAATAATAAATTATAAATTTCTTACCTCATTTGAAGCTAGGGTTTGGAGCTGCAAACCTTGTCATAACGAGTATCCCAAACCCATCTGGTGAGATGACTCTAAGACCCAACTTCATATAAATCACAAACTCATTAAATGTGCGTAGGGCTATATACTTGGATTGGATTTAAGCTCAATCCAATTTCAAAAACTCACATGCTTTTAGGCCAGGTAGAAAATTGATCCATTTTTACTATAAAGCTCATTGGACTTTCCAACCTAGGCCCGTTTAACGTTTAACGCTCGCTAGACTTTCCAACCCAACTAAATCCCAAATGCAACTCAACATTTTCTTCCGACCAACTCAATGCACGAGAAGCCCACTTGCGATCAACTACCCCGAGCCCAAACAAGAACCCAATTCCTCTTACACACGGCTAAGCCCCAATCCTTCCAAACACTTTTCAAGAGCCCTCTCATCCATTTGCTTCATGAGTACCTTCACAGGGACTAAGACACAGTCCTCATCGCACAAACCTGTGCGGAGCTCCTCATCACTCAATAGTTTGGTCGTTGCAAGGGGACTCAAACTTCTGAGTCTCATTCTAAGTAGGTTTTCCCCTTTCCTAGCCAAGCTCAACAATTCTCAAATTGTTGTAAATTACCCAAATTAAAAGCCATAAAAGTATTATATCATACCTAGAGTGTTATATTAATTGAATTAACATAATTATTTGATTGTCCTTGTGGATTACTAATCAAGTAAAAAAGTTTGTGAGTGTTTAGGTACCGGCGCCACCAAGGGCATGCGGCATGCCTCGCCACCAAAGAAAGTTCCAGAAGATGCCACGTTCTACCCCACTCCTGGCACTAGGAGAGATTCCACGTCATCCATTCATTACTTCTTTGCATATATGAGCCCGGGCGTATGTACCATCCTACGGACCTACCTCCCTCCCCTCTTCAATAGCGGAGAGTTCTCCTAACAAAGAGGATTGCATGAATGTTGATCACTTTTAAGGTCCTGTTGGCCCATATCAGGTTTATAAAATTTTCTAGTATTTACCCTCTTTTTTTATTGATAAAAAAACATTATTTTAATTCTTTTTATTGGAAAACACTTTAAAATTGAAGTGTGTTAACTCGTAAATTTATGGGCGGCAACAGTGCCTTTTGTGAGGCGAGAAGGTGCATACAGATGGGCGCACGTTTTCTATTAACGGTTGAGGATTTCGTGCAATTGACGATTGGGAAAATCCGGTTTTTCCTTTAGCTAAGATTCCGTCTTAGTGGTGGTTCAATCAGATTAATTAATTATTTTTTGAACTGCTTAAAATTAATTTTCAATAAATATTATATATATTAAATTAAGTAAAAAGTTTGCCCGAATTTAAATTTAATGAGAATAAAGTTAAATAAAATAATTAATCAGATTTCTCCATAAAAAAAATTGATTAGTTAAATTGAATTATTTAATTTAAAATATTAGCTATATATATTCCTATTGAGCCTATCCTTTCCATTCAGAGTTTCAGTTAGGTTGACCTTTACAGAAAGAACCCCTCTTCCTGCTTTGCTTCCCCTGCACTCTTAGAATCTCTCTGGAAACCCTAATAAGAGCCCCGGATTCTCCGATCTTCCCTCTTCTCCTCTGCAACTGGGTTCTTATCTAGGAATTTGGACGTACACCAGATCGAGTTCGTAGTGCCTTGATTTGATGGGTCGCTCGGGGGCTTCTCTCGCTCCGGGGTTCCGATTCCATCCAACAGACGAGGAGCTGGTCTGGTACTATTTGAAACGCAAGGTCTCAGGAAAGCCTCTCCGATATGATCCGATTTCCGAGGTTGACGTCTACAAGTGCGAGCCCTGGGACCTTCCGGGTATCAAATCAGTTTCTTCAGCCTCTTTCAACAATTTGTTTGTTTACAACTTCTTCAGTGACTTGTTTTTCCTTGTAGCCGTATGCAATTGTGCTTCCTATGAGGTAGGCAAAGGGCTTTATATGGCAATAGTTTGTGAATCTCACGGAGAACGATGTCCGGCTTATCTTTAATGTCACGCGGCTGAACGTTGATGTCTTTGATGCCTAATAGTTTTATTAGCAACTGTGTGCTTGTCTTAAATCCGGAGATAATTTCAGAAAATTAGCTGTGTTTGAATCATGACAAAGGACTCCATAATTCTAGGTGAAACGGATCTGTTGGGGCCTCCTGTCTCTTCCTTAAGCACAAAATGCAACTTTACTCAGCCTGTATTTTGGCATTTACATTTCATATTTCTGGCTAGCTTCTAACAAATCCTGCTTCACCAGTATATATATTACAAAATGGGTATATTTTCCTCCTCCCTTTGCTGTTGTTGATTAAGTGTAGGTCTACTGCACTTTGAACCTACTCTTTTCACAATTCATTTTCAGGGCGGTTTCTGTTTATACTATTGTTGAAGGGATTTTCATCTCATTTAGATTTTTGAGGGTATAAATATATCTGAAAGACTAAAACATCGTTTTTGTGATAAAAAAATGTTGTGATATGAGAGACCAACCTTGAACATGGACGCAAGGGTCCTTCTGAATAAACTGAAGTGATGGAGCATTCTGAGGTTGAATGCTCATTTTTTTATATAAATGTGTTGATTACATGTTTACATATATTAAGTTTGAGATATGGTTCTTTAATATACCCAGATAAATCAAGATTGAGAACTCGGGACCTAGAGTGGTACTTCTTCAGTGTGTTGGATAAGAAGTATGGAAATGGCTCAAAAACAAATCGAGCCACCGAAAATGGTTATTGGAAAACAACTGGAAAGGACAGACCAATCCACCATGGCACTCGTGTTGTTGGAATGAAGAAAACCTTAGTTTATCATAGTGGCAGGGCTCCTCGTGGGCAGCGTTCGAATTGGGTCATGCACGAGTACAAAATAATTGATGATGAACTGGAAAAAGCTGGGATAGCACAAGTGAGACTAGTGGTTTAGTTGCAGCGATTTTATTATTTTTGTAAATTATTTCTAGACCATTTTGGGGATTTATGTTTCTCTCTGTTGTCCTATTCTTTTTTTTTCGGTTTGGTAGGATGCATTTGTACTCTGCAGGATTTTTCAGAAGAGTGGCCCTGGGCCAAAGAATGGGGAACAGTATGGAGCTCCATTTATTGATGAGGAATGGGAAGATGATGCAGTTGCATTGTTTCCAGAGCAGCAGGCCTTGGTGAATGAGGTTGTATCTGAGGAAGATGCTAATTTGAAGACTGAGGTTGACCAGGTCTGTTCCAAATGAGTTTAGATGTGACCATTTGATGAATATTGCTGAACATGAAAATAGATTGCGTATTGATTGCTACCTCTAGGGTGGTGGTTCATGATGTCATTTGATTAGTGCCCATCTCTTCTTGGATATAGGCACCTCAATCTAAAGTATCTATTCATGTTGACTTGCTTAAACCACTAAAAGGGCTTTCTTTTGCCAGACTGTAACCGTTGCCATCATATCTGGAAGAGATGCACTTCCAATGAACTGCCATGGTAGTACAAGCAACGACAATCAACCCTTGGAGGAAATCAATGGCCATTGTCAAACTGTTCCTGATGATACAGGCAAATCACAGTCAGAGGAGCAGCAATTCGGTGAAAATAAGTTATTCTCTCTGCCAGTTGAGTATGAGATAGATGCAAAACATGTGAAGAGGGAATTTTCCATGCAACCAACTGATGATATTAACATTGGGGACAATGAAAGAGGCCTTGACAGTACATTTATGGACGTCAGTGATAATTCTCTTCCAGGAGACACCTTGTGCCTCTATGACTCTTACTCTGTTGAATGTCCAGATGATTTCAATGTGGAAGACTATCTGAATTTCTCTGATACTGATGTGGATAATCTGATTCCTCATGATTCTTCTGAGTTGATGATGACAATTGATAACCCTATCTCTGGTGAACCTTTTCAGTCGCCGGAGGTAAGCCTCTTTGTTGAAATTCATAGTTTTTGCTCTCAACCCTCAAGTTCAAGACAAGTTTATGGCATGTGGTTTGAAATTTATTCATCTTCTGCATTTCAATAGGATGTGTGTGGTGAAATTGAGTGTATGCCAGAGACAGATATGCTCCCTTCAGTTTCCCAGGAAAATAGCGAAGCTTCTTCCTCAAACAAGAATCCCGTGGAAGAGCATCATAAACCAGGTAAGTTCAGTTGCCAGAGTGTTTGGAAATCATTCTTAACTAATCAGGGTCTCATGAAAATTTGGTAACTCTTTCAGATTTCCAGCATAATTTCATCAAGAAGGCTAGTCAAAGGTGGGGCAGCTTCCCTGCACCTCCTGCCTTTTCTTCAGAGTATCCTATTAAAGAAGGTGCCCTTCAGCTCAATTCTGCTGCTCATGCTTCAAGCTCTGTCCATGTGACTGCTGGGATGATAAGAATAAGAAGCTTGACTTTGAGAAGCAGCAGTGTAGAGTGGTCGATTGGGAAGAATGGAGAACTCAACATTGTTCTGTCGTTTGGGATTTCACAGGACGATGTTACTTTGTTTTCTGCCCCTGGAAATACTCCAGGGTTGCTCTCCAATAAGAGGCCTCCAATCCTCTCTTGGTTCCGGTTCTTCCTAGTGGTTTTGTGGATCCTTGCCCTGTCTGCAACCCCCAAAACTGGGGCATCCATCTATTCAAAGGTAACTGGATTTATCTGACATGTTCACAGTTATTTGAAGCTGCAGCGTTTGCCTAGATCATATCAAAGGGATGAAAAACGGGGGGAAGGAATCCCTTTGTAGTTTTAACTAGAACAGCAAACTTAAACAGACAATCTGCATATTTATATGGTTATGCTGCTCTTCCGGGGTACTAACACTTCTCGTGTGGACTTGGAGAGTAGCCATCTGTGCCGTTATTCCTACGGGACATATGGGTCTTACGGTATCTTCTTCTTGCATCTTCAGTGGATGGTTATATTTTCTGGGCTATGTTTCGTACTGGTGCTGTAGGGTAGCCATAACCTCTTGCTAGACACCCCGAGATGATGCAACAAATTATCTGAAAACCCTGAGTTTTCTTGGTGTTCCGGGTTATGAACTTATATTCAAATCTAGAAGAGTTTATTGTTGGAACATCACTGGAGATTGCATATCTATGCTCATATGTTTCGCATTTAAAGTCTTTTATTTGGTATGCAATGATGGATTGATCAATGTAGAGTTGGCCCTAATGATTTTGTTTTTCTAAATAATTAGGGAAATATTCCACGAGAAATTGAGGACTGGTGTAATAATGACATTGCAATCTTTTTCTTTTGTACACCAGTACATGGATTTTCATGGCTATTATCTGAGGACAGTCCATCGCTATTATCTGAATCTAAATCTGCCTTTTTCCACTCTGCAAGAACATAGATGTAAATTGCCCCATTATAATATGAACAAGTTAGTTTTCTAGTGTAATTTGTAAAATATTACATTTAAAGCCTGTGACATCTCTTTGAATCCTTGTAGCAACATATACAATTATATCTGCCTCTAAATTGCTTAAAGTTATACAATGAAAATTCTGACTTTTTGGACAGGCCCATGAGAGTCTTACATGTGGGAAATTTTAGGATAAAGCAATAATTTAATCATCTAATTTGTTATCTATTATACTTAGTTCATTAAGCATAAAAATATAACGATTTAGTTCAAATATTATGATTTTGTCTAATAATTTATTTTCCGTTCAATTTCTTCAAGGAAATTTGACCCGATGATATGATATGCATATAAGAACGGATGCCATTGATATAATAATGGTGCGTATTATTAATATATATTTGTGCAATGTCAATTTTTATTTAAAATTTTGAATGGATATAATTTAATTATTAATTAAAGTTAAAATATTTATAATAAATTATTGAATTCTAAATTTTAATGATGCATGGAGGATAATTTTTAAGATTAATGAGGATTTATTTAATGGGCCGAATATTCCGAAGGATTAACTTGATCCAACACAACATACACCCGAACCAGGTCGACAGCTGGTTTGGATCTTCTTCCACGTGGCCCTCGTCCGATTTTCGACACCCTTGTTCGCAAATTAGTGATATATATATATATATATATATATTATAATGTTATAGTATAGAAAAAAATTTAAAATGTAATCAAAGGAACAACTAAAATTAATAATTTAAATTTAGAGAAAAAATAATTTTAAATGCCTTATATAATCCTAAATTATCCATACATACTCGTACATAAATTCTCATTATTCTTCATTCAAACCCTTATTTTACAAATTACTCATTAACTTTTTCATCTTTATTTATAAATTGGTTCTCAAATATTCTATTTTCAAATTTTTTTGTCACAAATCTCCATATTTTAAAGATGGCCCCTCAAAATTTTAAACTTTTAATTTAGTCCATTAACTTTTCCGATTTTTTAAATCAAACCTTCGTATTTTGTATTATTCGAATAAATCCCCAACTTCATAAAATTGTACAATTCAATCCCTTTCATTATCCCTAAGATTCAATTAAGGCTTTTAAGTAAAAAAAATTACTTGGAGGGTAATGAAAAAAATCCTCATGGGGTACCTTTTGATATCTCATAATTTAAGATTTTATCAAATAAAATAGAAATTTAATTTTCACATGGTAAAATGAGTCTAATCATCATTTTTTTCAATTACCAATGTCAATTTTGATAATTAATGGCCCCATATATTATTTATTTACTTGTGTGATACATCAATGTCACACATATTTAAAATTTAAACGAAAAAAAAAGTTATTACTCTTATTGCTACAAAATATATTAAAAATGTATGACCATAGTACAAATTATCACATTGGCACAGATACAAGCAGGTCTCATTATAAAGATAATATATGCAATGCCATGTTCTCACCCCCACCCCCATCTCGGATTCCTTCTAAATTAATGATTTCCATTATTTGGTTGATTACATATAATATAAAATATACATGCATACATTTGGCACTTCCTGATCATGTAGCCTATTATTTATCATACAAAGATGAAGACAAAGAGTAGAACAGAACACGTGGAGAAAGTGGCAGGACTGCTGGTCGGGCCGGGCAACCAATTTTTAATGCTTGTGAAGGAGACCCCGTATCTCTATCTGGCAAGAACACTTGACACAGGGCATCTGCAATTGGACGGACCAATACGACAGAAATTTGACATTCATGCATCTCTTCTCTACCTTAATACTAAAATAATGTCTGTAAATTAGAAAATGGGGCATTAAATATATTATTTGTTCGCGTCATATTTTACCAAAGAAACATCTACCTCAAAGGACATTGCAGTATTAGCTTGTCCATAAAGATAGAGGGGAAAGCACTATCCATGGCCAAGGGGTGTGTTAGTTAAGCTAGACAGTGCACATGGGCAGTCTTCTTCGTTGAATTGGAGGTGGTGTTTTGATGACGACCCACCTAATCCCCACACCCTCTCTTTCATTCAATATAGGTAGGAGAAAAAAAATTATTATGAGAAATTTATCGATAGATTTTTATTATTTAAAATTAAATATTAATTAAAATAAATAAATGGTGCAGTACGCATGTGAGAGATGAGGCGGACAAAGAGAGGGGAGACTGCTTTTATCAGCTAGACTAATGGACAGGGCAGTCATTAGTGTAATGGAGACTCATCAGTTCTCCTGTGCAGAATCCTATGCTGCTGCTGCTACGGATGTCGTTGTCGATTCTTCTCTGTCCCGACCATTATGCGCCGCCCCCACGCACTTTCTTTGAGCCTCACACCGCGTGATTCTCACGCGTTTCTTCTTCCCCTTGGAATCTCGACACAGAAATCCACGCACCGAATCGGTTCGGAGTTGGCACATATAAAGTAACTTTTAACTTCTTTTTAATGTTTTTTTTTCTCAGTAAGAACATAATGAGGTGCCATTTGTTTGTTTATAATTTACACATGCACGAGGAGAACTTATGCATGACAACCAAGGAAACTAATACTAATGGACTCGTGATGATATATCATGCTGCTGGTGATCACACCCACGGCTGGCTAGTTGATATAGCATTGCATATTTCAGTAATGTTGCATTAGTTACATGGACCAGAAGGACTAATTGAAATGCCTTCTTCCCATTTATGTAAGCTAGTAAATGACAAGAAGATCAGTACAACATTACTTCTCCCACAATACTGAGATGGTGGAAACAGCTAATTGCACGACTTCATGGCACGCCTACTCATTTGTGGCAACTTGCGTACTTCCCTAGAGCCAAGTAACCAAAGACAGAACACCACTCACACATAATGAGCATATGCTCAGCTGCTCGCCTATTAATCACAAAACTTATAGATTACACGCGGATAAAATAGATACATTCTATATATTATATTTGTTGAAAATATAATAATATATTAAATAAAATAAAAATAGTAAATTTATAAGGTTAAAAATTTTACATTAATTATAATTAATAAATTTTAATTAAATATTTACCCGAGATTTTATACATTCTCACCCAACATGACCGATATCCAAAGCTCTACGTATCATTTTATTTTATTATAGGAGTACAAAGAATGAATCTGCCAAATTACATTCCATACCTTCTTAATAGTCGAATGGAGAAAATGGGATGGAGTTACTCTATCAACATTATACATCCTAACGAGGGTATAAACATATGTAACTAAAAACTCTGAAGTTTTTGCACATTCTCAAACATACTTATATTGTTTATTATAACAAAAAATAGAATACTTAGAAAAATAATATGCGTGAAAATATTATATATTAATAAAGGTTATAATTATATTTACTTAATATTTATAACTTGTAAATAGTATAATATTTTAAATTTTATAAATTAAAAATATTTTTATATTTTATCTAATTTATTATTATATTCTCAACCCTTTATTAATATTCAACGATTATATATTTATCACATAAAACTTTTAAATAATTCGAATATAACAACTAATTCGAGTAGTGTATTTTTTCTAAATACTAATTTAAATTCTAAATACAAATATATTTACTCTTATACCATTTAATAGAGTATTGTTAATCGATAAATATTCGAACTTATATCTAATTAAAAGTTATAATTTATAATTATAAATAAATAATAATTTTTTATTTTATCAAATGTGATATAATATTCTCAATACAATCAAACTTAAAATTCTAATATTTTCACAAACTGAATGGAAAGATTCAACTTCACAGCTTGGCTGTGCAAAGTAAGAGTTTTCTATCACCCATAATAGTACAACTATCTCTATTTTCTCATCTACCGTAAATGAAAAAGTTTTCATCTCTTCACCTCAAAAAACAAGAAATACCATAACAAATTACATAATAATTATCATTGTATTTATTTCAATAATCATGATATAGAGTTATATATATTGTACATGTCCAAAATGAAATCTTCATTAGAAATTAGTCTACCTTACCTTCTTATCTGCATTTTCTCAACCCAAAACATTAAATCTTCCATCATCCCCAACCTTTCATAACAAATCTATAACCATTGATTTCCTTTCTTCTAAAAGTTACTCAGTGGCCATGAAGCTTTGGATCCTATAATGGCAAAAAAAAGTGGTGTGGAGAAAGTATGTGCATTATTATTCAAGCCCAAAGAAATGAATGATATGATGAAGCCTCCATGCCATTTTAGATAAGAGAACTTGGATGAAGTCACACATGTCCATAAATTTCATTCTCGTGTGATTCTACCCTAAGCAACTAACCTAGTGACCTTTCATTTCTTCTTCCACATGGCCCCACCCAAATCTTGTTACCAATGCACTAATCTCCTTACATCATCACACGGAAAGCTTAAAATAAATTCATTATGTGTATGGGCATGGCACTGAAAACAAAATTAATCACTTTTTTTTCTATGTGAAATCAATTTCTTCTTACACCCTTTAAGCTCATTCCCAATCCTTCATTCAACAAACTAGGTGCCTCTTTAGTCCTTCAATTTACCATTATTTAAGGCCATTTAGTCCGATCTCATCAAATAATATTCAATTTCCTGATATAAAACATAGGATTTAAATAGGATACCTCATCAGGTAAAAGTTAGTCCCAAATAATGTCAAATCAGAACTGGGCAGACTGTCTTTGTCGCTGTGTGTGTGAGGAGAGAGAGTGAGGGAAAGTAGAAAGGCAATGAAAACATAAAGCATGTACTGCAAGTTTCATATGCGAGCTATCTTGGAATCCCTGCCTTGTTCAATAGAACTAGATTAATATTGATTGAATTTGACCAAAATATGGGCATGTGGAGATAATTTAGTGAATTTATGTCATATTTTAAATCTGAATAATATCTGATATTATATAATTTGATAGAACTAAAATATCTGAATTTGTATAGATTGATGATGATCCATTTAACCAATCTCTTTTTCCAACAAGGTGACCTTCACATACATACAGTTTTCCTTGTGAGATAGATAAGGAATAAAGCTCCCTCTATCTCTCTCTCTCCCCCCTATCTTTACGCCTCTTCCTCTCCAATGCCAAGCCTTTCGTCCTCTACAAAAAACCAACGTAGATATCCACCTCTCTTCTCTTCCTCCATCTTCTAATCATCGACTTTCGATCCTCTGGTACTGTTGTGTCGTCAGTGAGACCATGGCAGGTAGCATGTCAGCTAGCCTCGAGTTCCGTGGTGATACTCTAACTTTGCGGCCGATCAGGACCCGAAGCTCCGAAGAAGATGGTAAGAAGGATACCCCTCATGCTGCTGATAATGGCGAAGATGCAGGTTGCAGGACTCCCACATCAAGCGAGCATAAGATTCCGCAGGCGCTCGAGTGCCCGGCGGCCCCGAGGAAGGCAGTTTCATTCAAGAGGAAGGCTGCATCGGAATTGAGAGTCTTGCGGTTCTTCGAAGCGGTGAATGGGGAGGAGGTGGAGGATCTTTTCAGGAGGCTCGAGGACAGACGGCTGGATAGCTCCTCATCGTCTTTACCAGCTCGCGAGGTGACTAAGAGGAGGAGATCTTCCAGCAAGGGTTTCGTGATTCACTTTCGATGAACTAAAATCCCAAATCTCTTCACTTTTTTTTTCTATTTTTTTTGCCCTAATTAATGGCAGGGCTTGCTGGGATATGCTGTGAGATGGTTGATATTGAGTTCTGTATGTAGCTTATTACACAAGCTTCTTTCTTCTTCCACACACCGGATTCCATATATGATACGGATTTATATGAACAGATCCACTGGTAATCATTCTCCATGCTTGTAATCTCTATAAGTACATATTAGATCACGATCATGCTGAGGATCATGATGGAAGCATAGGCATGTGCATCATAGCCGGATTTCTGGATCTTATCAGCAGTACTGCTACTATCTTCCTCATTGATTTAATACTATTTCACATTAATCGTTTCCTGGGTTGTCATACTGTCATACTTGACCCACTAATCTGTTAAAGCGTTTGAGCCTTATATTATAATTTATAATCAATATAGTATACAGAAAATTATACCAGTCAATTTAATGTACGCCTAAAATTCAGAAAAATAAATAATAGTCCTTATCATCGATATTTAAATAATTTAACAGATCATTTATTATATTATTAAAATAATTAATAAAAAATTAAATCAAACCTATAATATAGAAGTTCAATTATTGTTTTAAGCATAAAACTGATGTGGCCTATATAAAAAGGTAAAGTAATATAATAATATGGGGGTGTAGATGAAGAAGCGAGTCACTTCATATCTCCGTGTACTACACGGTTCTTCAATTTTTGGATTTAGTAGGAACTCCTGGCGTAGCGTAAGAACTTACGAAGCTGCGGGTCCCACATCATGTTCTCTATCTTCGAACCGGGGCTCATGGCGCACCGGGAGTTGGGATAATTCTAATCATCTCCCTTCTTAAATAGAGCGGACCCTCTTCCGGCGCCTCTCTCTCTAATGCTCTGAATGCACTCTCTCTCTATGAGCTGAAAGATTCGCCAAAACTATGTCGACCAATATCCAACTCTTCCGCGATCTGCCAAAACTCCGATTGCACGCCGCCGATCCCTCTCCACCATCAGAATCCTCCGCTTTCCCCGCCTCCACGACCGCGGCCGCGAGCAATTCAGATGCCGTCCGTCCAGAAGAAGACAGTCGCGAGGAGGAGTGCAGGACCCCGACTTCGGAGGAGAGCCGGATTCCGGCGATCATGACCTGTCCTCCGGCGCCGAAGAAGCCGAGGTACGCTCTCTCCGGGAAGAGGAAGCTGTCGGAGCTGGATTCCTTCGAGACGCTGCACGGCGGAGAGATCGAAGAGTTTTTCCATCTGGCGTCAGCGAGGATCGCCTCCGAGGCTCCGAAGCGGAGACGCTTCTCCAAACGGATCGTCGCTTAGCCGTACAAATCGAATCTGGTTCATTCCCCCACTCATATACATATAATTCAAAGTTTATTGATTTACGCCTTGTATTTGATTGAATTGTACACGCTGCTCCACGCGATCGATACGGCTAAGCAGTCAGCGTTATATATGTTGTGATCATATTCCAGTGTCAGCTCAATCGTTCTGGAATTCCAGATAAATCTATGATCAAGATAAGTTGAAATCTTTTGCGAGTCTTTCACTGTATGTAATATATTAATTATTTTTTATGCGAAATTCAATCTATTAATTAAGTTCATAATCAAAGCATCAAGCAGAATTTTCTTTCAATCTTTGCAGGGTAAAAGGAATTGCATTAAGGCCGATTCCAATAATAAAAAAAACTCGATCAAATCAAATCATGAATTGGACAATAAAAGAACTCCGATAGGTACATGCCCCGATTTCCGGCGGTTTAATTGTAACTCTTGCCAGGGAATTTCCGTGAATCCCCTACCTATAGGCTATGCGTGCTTCCCCCCCCCCCCCCCTTCTATGCGTGATCAGTGGCCGTCTGACCTTGATGGGTTAACTGGAAAAAAAACAAGTGTCATAATGGATAACTTTGGATTTTATAAATGAATAGAAAAACAATATATGGAGGAACATGAAATTGATTCGTATCAATTTTCTATTGATCCAGATCTGTTGAGTTAACCTATTGTCGTGTGGTAGTTAGGGATGGCTGATCTGTATTTCTTTGGTTTGAGAATGCATCCAATGTTGTTTGATTGCATGTACTGTTGGACAAGCATTTCCCATATCCCATAACTAAAAATTGAAGGCATCTCGTCGTGCATATGGATCATTTTTTGAGATTGTAGATGGAGGGAAGATATGCTGTAAGATGATTCCTTTAAAGAATATTTCATTGCATATATTCCTCAGTTGCTTGCCATGACACGTATAATACTCACCGTTTGAGTTTAATTTTAGGGTTAATTGTCAACAAAATTCAACCGTCCGTTGCATTTATGTCTCTATCATTAACTTTGTATTTTTAGCTAAAAATATTCCATATTTTCCTCCGCCCTGCATCTATAATCCGCCATCCAACTTTCCATTATTCTCTTCACACATTGTGCTTTTGGGAATCTTATATGGTAATATTTATAATATTTTTAAATACAAATATTTCAAATGAAAAATACTCTCTATATTTTAAAAATATATAAAAATTATCTTATCAACTTATACTAGTCTTAAAAATATGAATTTCTCAGAGTAAATATAAAGAGTTTTATTTTGGTCTAACATAATAAAACATTAAAATAATATTAGTTGATAGATATACTTACATGGATTTACAAAAGAGGCCTTCACTTCATTGATTGAGACTGCAAACCTACTTGTGACTATCTTGCTTCACACATTAGGAACCGACAAAATTCTCCCTCCCCTACAAAAGAAAATGATAGAAACCCTAATCACAATGTTGTGCACGCTCTCCCATTCCTCTCATAACACAGTCCATCGATTCACTGCTTAATAAGTGAGCTTGTTCTACTTCCTAGGCAAAGTGCCATATATGCTAAGATTAGATGAAATGAATAAAGCAAGAAGAGTCAATCCAAACAAGTTAGAAGGATTTAAAGGAGCAATTAAGATAGACTCTTAGTCTAAGCATCTTAATTTTGAAGGAATAAAGATCAAATTCTCTGCAGGTGATGGGGAGTAAGGGAACTAGACAAAGAGAATAAAGATCTTCCTTCCCACAACAAATATTCAATAATAATCATTTGTTGCTTGCACACTTGGTTTGATTTAGTATATATATAAATTGAATATATTTTTTAAATTAATTATATTACAAAAATAGTTAATATATATATGATTTTGTTTAGTCTAGTAAAATAACTTCCACATTAAAATTATTAGGGAATATTCATTCTATAAAATTAATACGAAAGTTTATTAAAAAATCATATAACTTTTATATTATAATTTTAAATAATATAATATGTGTATCCCACATTGATACACTTAAATACTTTGGAAAATATGGAATTCAATTTTAAGGAGACTCCACCACAATTGTTCACACCCACATATTTATTACTATATGCAAAGTCCTAGCAACTTTGATATTTTTTTTCAAAACTAAATTTATAACTAATTAATTATATTTTCTCTCTTTATTATCTCATCATCCTATTTTCTCTTTTTCATTCATCTCTTAACTTCTAATATTAGTAGTAATTTATTTTTAACATAATATATATAGTTTAAAATATAATATGCTATTTTTATTTTTAATAGTATTTTCTACCATGTACATATATTGTATATAGTATATATGTATGCAAAATATCTTGAAAGGCTCAAAGTTATTGTCTTTTTTGTTTTAGCATAAATTTTTTCACTTGTGTAATTTTGTTTCTATATGGCATATACAATTTATCACCAAGAACTAATATTATCGTTTATTTTTTACAATAAAGGTTGAGGTGATACATGGATTAAAATGATTTGATATTATTACATTCTCAAATTAGGATTATGTGCCCATAGATAATATATCCATATTGGTAAAATTTTTAAAAAACTTTCAAACTAGGCACCACCTCAAAGTGAAGTGTAAAGAATGACACATGTATATCACATTAACTCATTAAATAAGTGGAATTAGTCTTGTCATTATATTTGAATAAAAAAGTAGCATAGTGAGACAAAATCAAATATTTTATAATAATCAAATTAACTGAATTTTTATTATGGATAAATAAAAGATGGAGTAATGTTTTTTTGTTCTTATGCAATTAACTATATATTGATGGGACCCTTTTGGACATGGTGGGTGGCAGTAGTGAGGAGGGATCCTCCTACTCCAAAAGAGGGCTCCTGAGATCAGTTCTTTACTACAAAAAGTGGGTCTATCTCTAAGCAAGCAGCACTCACTGAACCAAGGCTACCATTTTTATGGCTTTTGAATCAACATCGCCATCATTTCCCTTCCTTCACACTTTGTCTCAATTGAGGAGTTTCACGGCTTTATTGCCGAAAGAAATAATCATGATTTTCCTTAAATTAACCAATACGCAATCCCTTTCACCTAGATAGAGAGAGAAGCAATAATTACCAGAGAAAATCAGAGGAAAGTGAGAAGAAAAGTGATACGGAAGCTCCCATCCTGGCTTGCCCTTTTTGTTTAGGGAGGTTGGTGAAGGTAGAAGGACTCTCTAGCTAGGAGCTAGACTTCTTAGCCACGTTTTCCCTTGGAGTTGCGGCATAATTTCACTTGCAATTTCATAATATAATAAGTTTATAATATGAATGGCTATATTTTATTTTTATAGGATTTGATACGAGTTAAAGTCTAATATCCATTAATACAAATTTATTAATAAAATATTAAATTATATTAATTCTACTAAATATTTATAAATAATACCGGTTTAAGATTAAATACTTAAAATAATATTTTTAAATTTTTTATTTTATTATCAAGTATTTTAAAAACACTACACTTATTTATTGTAGAAGTAATTCATTTGATAGAAATGAATTTTAATAATAAATGAATATATTTTATTAAATACTAACCATTAAAATATATATATTTAAAAATAATATCAAATTATTATTTTTATAAGTGTTTTATATCGTGTAATTAACTAAAAAATTACGTATGAGAAGAAAAAATTTAAAATATTTATTATGTGTGAGAGAATATATTGTGTAATTATTTTATTTTTAAAAAATTTTAATTATAAATAATATAATATTTCCAATTTTGTAAATACAAAATAATTCTCTATTTTATTAAATTTAATTTAAAATTATACTCTTAACATATACTCTTATATACATTTACTATTTCCCTAAATAATACTGTACGAGTGAAATATTATTTTTTTGATATTAAATAAGTGAAAAAAATGATATTAAATTAGATATTTTTTTATTTATATTAATATTGTACGAGTTAAATATTATTTTTCCTAATATCAAATAAATAAAAAAAATAATATCAAGTTAGGTATTTTTTATTTGTACTCAATAATATAATAACAGGAATTGAGTTTATCATACTAACGGTAATAACATGCGATAAATTATTTTTTATTGATAAAAATTTAAATATATATAAATTTAAAAATTATATGCCATAAATAGTGTTACCTTTATAATATTATAAACGGATAAAATTTTTTATTTTATATAATTTTGAATTATATTTTTAATAATATGAAACTATAATTTTTTTATAAATATTTAATATAATCCATAAAATTTAACTATTAATAAATTAAGAAACTAAAGAGACCTGACTTCCCCTTATGAGACACAATCCAACAACAAGAGGTGAAGGGCTTTTCCATCAACATATACTATTGTTGGTAAATATATACCTTTTTGCCCTTAAAAATAGATCTCATGTGACAACATTGCCTCTATATATTTTTTTATGAACGCCATACTATTTATTGGTTGAAATTATGTACAGGCACGTCAGCAGTTGGTGTAATAAAACGCCCGGTTTATGCGGTTTAGAATTAGAAGGGTTGAAAAAGCATAATTTTGGATAGATAAATTGCAAGTTTATCTTTTTTTTATTTGATTGAGAAATCTTTATAGTTCCAATGACTAATGAGTTCATGGAAAAATGTATGATATAAGTTGGTTTATTATTTTTCATTTGATGATTATGTCAAATTGTTATCCCAAGAATACTTTTATTTTATACTCAATTAAATCATAACTTAAAATTTTAATTAAGGGTCATTAATAAGTTTAGCATTTTTAAATAATAAAAATTTGTCCCATTTTTTTAATAAATTTATAATATTTTTTTTTAATAAACGAGTATCACACTTTTAGCCCATTTATTCTATTCTAATGCTCTCCATAGTCCTACAATTTCAAACGGCCTAGTGCTGCAATGAGTGTAGATGGCCCTGCATTCCGGAAACCACGAAACCTTCGTCTTCGTCTCGTATCATATCCTAGCAGCCTAGAGAGGAAACTGGGAGAAGGGAAAGTGAACGAGTGAAGAAGAAGCGAGCCATCCAATTGGTTTATTGTATTCTCTCATTTGGTCTTGTAATTTTATTTTCCCTTTTGTTAAAGATTGGCATAAATGATAGTTTTTATGGCTATATGAGATTGAATATGTTAAATATAATGGGCAAAATTTTGGTAAATTCTTATTTTTAGGTTTTTTTTTACTTTGATGCGACTAAAAAAAGCTAGATTTTTTCTAAAAAAATAAAAACTTGATTGATTTCACAAAAAAATATAATTCCGGTTGCTTATTTTTTTTATACGATTAATAATATTAAAATATTATATTAGATTCTAACTAATTTAATATGAATTATATTGATTTTATAAAAAAAGTCCAATGATGAGAAAGTTTTAGTATAGTGATCGTGAGTTGTACGAGAAGTTGTTCATATTTTGTATATGTCGGAAAGCCTCAGACCCCACACGTGATGTTTTGCCACTTCTATGAGACTGTCGCCGCCTTGGCCTGGACTGCGCCGACTGAGCAACCAACATCGTCCTTGAACGACAACCAATGTGAACCTACCTTAAAGTGGTGGGCCTTGGGCAGTCCTTAGTGAGTTTCAGGTGCTAGTTAGACTAAGTTGTAATTGAACTTTTAAAGTGACTTCTTCATAAATTTAAATTTACTTGAATATGGAGTTTTATGTTTTGGATTTTTATTGTTAGCTTGACGTAAAGGTATAAATGGGCTGTTTTTAACTGGGCTAAGAATAGCAAGATGTGAACTAGAAACCAAACTAAGTTGTTATAGTTGGACTTGTAATTGTAAATACCTAAATAATGAAGAAATAAGCTATCTGGATTTGATATGGCTCTCCCATCCAATTCAGCTTACTTATATTTTCTATATATTTTAAATTATATATTATGTATGTTTTCGAACGATATAATAAAATTAGAAAATAATATAAATACATTTGAAATAATTAGAAATAACTTTATACTCGGTTTTTTTTAAAGGACCAACATTTGTAAAAATGGCTTAGGTACATATCTTATAAAAAGTTGACTTCGATCTAATATTTAAAATAATAACTCTGACCCATATTTTCTAAAAAGGCTATTCGACCCCCTACTTGAAAAAAAAAAGGAGTTCAACCCAATATTTAAAATAAGTAATTCGACCCATATTTTATAGAAGTGAGATTCGACCTAAGTTGAGACTATTGAAAGTTGTCTTTCATCCAAATATTATGAAATTGAGCTTAGACCTAATTTTTATGGAAATGGGAAAGACCTATAAATTTTAAAGGAAGCTTAAGCCTAAATTTTAAGAAAAATAAGGCTAAAGCCTAATTATTTCTAAATAGAGTATAGACTCATTTTTATGAAAAATAGTATAATTATAATATTTGAGACTCAAAATAAAATAATAACCTCCATAGCATTATGGGACCTTGATAGTCAATATTTATATGCTTAAACTACTTTGGATAGATTCGATCAGATAGTATGCCAATCTCTATTGCTATATTGATTATATGTTGTATTGATTGTGATTGAGGTAGACGAGCTATGACCTCCTTAGCTACCCTTTGTTCTATTTATAGTTTATCGAGGTCTTACCTTCAATCCTTTTTTCTTCTTGCCACTACACTAGGATCTTGAAAAGCTTTCTCGTGGATGTGGTTAAAATTTTGAGCAGAAATCGTGTTTCTTGGAATGGTATCCTTTCGGATTCCTATAGTTGTGGGGACATTATTCTTGGAAAGTATTGTTCTAAATGGAACATTCCTTCACTTCATGTCCTATTTCCCTTACACCTTGTAATAGGTCGTTTCCTTTCTTAGTTGTTACTACAAGAGTTCTCCTTAATTACCTTGATGATTTGTTATCGTGTCTTCTTTGCCCAATAATTTCCTTAATTCATTCCTTTATTTGGGATGGGAATTTCCTTGGTCTCCATGGTGTCTAGGGTAATGCGAGTTTGTTTGGTTACTTTCCTTGAGCAATCATCCTATAGTTGAGGCGCAAGGTCACATCATTTTGAGAGATATGGTTTTTAGGAACTTGGAGTTCTTTATTAGTGGAGAAGTAATACAATATGTTAGGGTCTTATCCCCCATTACAAAAAGTGTTTACAAAATAGATGGGGAGCTACGGGGTTCTTGACAAGCGTTCTCCTTTGTAAGCTTATAAGCCCTTAATGACATTATTGGCCTTAGACTTGGCTCCCTTCGTACTCTAGATTGTGACCTTAACAAGTCCTGACACCATTCTCTTGGATACTTCCCACTAACGTCTCTTGGTTCTTTGAGACTTCTTGGGTATTTTAGGGTGATCTTCCTACGGGGACAAAATGTTGGTAACGCTAGTCCTAGTTTTCTAGGTTCCATTCTTGGGAGCTATCTGAAAATTTTAAAATTCTCTTAGTTACTATATTATATTGTCTAGATAATGTATTTGAGAAAACAGACTTTGATACTGTAAACCCCGCATTTTTGAGTTAAGGAAAACCAGGAAAAGAACCGATCAAACCGAGCCGGTTTATAAACCCGATCATATGGGAACAAGCAATTTGAAAATTTACAACTTCCGGGTGATCCAAAAGGTTTATTAAATCTTGGAAAAAAAACTTAAGACAAGATAAAAAAGAAAAACCAAATTGGTTCAAATGAACAAGATCGCATAAGAACTTTGAAGTTAAATGTGCTTACTCGAGAGTAGTGTGAGGATGGGTGATCTCCATGGGAAGTATGGTTTTTTTATAACCCAAAATTTCGGTAAAAAATTTTTTATGCAAACGTACGCCTTATCATAAATGGTCATAAATTAATATATATTTAATTATTGTAATTAATACTAATTATTGGAATTAATACAAATAATTTAATACATAAATTAAATTATTAGAATTAATACAAATAATTTAATACCGAAATTAAATTATTGGAATTAATACCAATAATTTATGTCAATATTAATACTAGTCATAAATCTCTCCCATTTAATACACGATTTTACACCTATATAAAGAGGTTATCCCCATTCATTCTCTTCACACATGAACACTTTTCTCTCTCTCTACTGCTCCATTTCCCGGTGAATCTTGAACCACAGATTCGATTTGAACAAAGGTCAGGCTCTTTAGAACCGGGGAGAAGACAGCTATCTGATAGCAAACTCTAGTCAATATGAGAATCGTTGGAGAAGCGCCGGCATGATGGAATAGTGAAGCAGCTCCGGCGGACCGAAGCTGCCCTATTTTGGCCAAGCTGAAATCGGCCATTTCAAGCCCTCCTCAGGCCAAACCAAGCCCTCCCAACACTTCCTCAGCCTTTCCACGGCCGAATTAGGACGGAAAGATAAGCCAATTCGGCTCCCCTTTAAAAAATTTTATCGGTGCTAGAGAGAGTCGACTGAATTTCAATGACGAAATTCTAATCCAATTCCGCATCAATTGATGTGATTTTTGATTTTAGGATAAACCTTAGGATGAGAGCTATCTGCCCAGATTGAAAGCTCGGACTGCCGTGCCTTCATCAGTGAGTAATCGAAGCTTTCTCTCTCTATAGTTCATTTTCCGGCGAAACTCCATTTGAGCTCATCCCGGTGTTAAAACTTGCGATTCACATTTCTAAAGAATCGTATGAACATGTAGAAACTCAATTTCAACTTCAATTTCAAAAATTGGAAACATTTGATAGGTCAATTTGATGAAATCAAATTCGACCGTGTTAAGAAGTTGGAATTGGGGGAAAATTGGGGATTTTTGAAATTAAAAGGACTAAAATGAAATTTTATGAAATTGAGGGCCAATTGGGTATGAAAATAATGTTGGAGGACGAATTGAGAAATTTTAGAATTTTTGGGGCAAAACTTACCATTTTTGTAAAGAAAGGGCAAAATGGTAATTTTGGAAAAGTTGGAAGACCAAATTGGAAATTTGAGAAATTAATCCCCTTTTTGTGAAATAGAATAAATTGAGGTCCTATGATAAATTTTAGAAGTTTCAAGACTCAATTTGAGGAAAAAACCAGCATTTGGGACTTAAAGTTAAAGAGAAATAACTTTAGGGACCTAATTGCAAATAAATGAAAGTTTGACTTTCTCATTCATTTGGAATGAATGAAGGCGATTAGGCCGAAGGATAATGAACCAAGATGTTCATATCGTGTAGGAACACGAAGTACCAGGAAGTCCAACAAAGACAAGCTCGCGTTAATACCAAGAACTAGTCTAGTGGAATTCACGGCATTAATGGGTGAGTGGGTTTACTAATATCATACCCGATTGGGATGATGAGCACAACTTAAAATTTTAAAACCACTTACCAGTTGTGAGTGAAAATTTTATATCATACCCGGTTGGAAATGATAAGTACCTCGATATGAAAACCCATTATTTAGTGGTATTTTAAACATCACTACTTAGAAGAAGTGATGTGAAAATCATGCGGAAAAAACTACTTACCAATTGGTATGATGAGACTTCCTCTAAGAAAGTTGAAAACCTGTTCATTGGTTATGAACGGAGGTGTCCTTATACTGGGCGGTATAATGGATAGAGAAAACATATGTTTTGTCGGAAGTGCTCTCCCTTAACTGTGTGCCAATGCTTAAACAATTTGGGAGACCTTCTCGACGGGAGCTCGAATAGCTCTGATAGGCCGGGGGCCTCGATTTTGGAACTTGGGGGCTAAATGCCCGATTTTGAAAATCTCGTACAATGGGCCCAAGGCCAGTTGGCACGAGTAGGAGCTCGTAAACGAACATGATATATGTGCCATAAAACTTAATAAGTGAATTGTTTGGCCATGGTACCAAGATAGGACCGACATGCTCAGTCAACTAGCGGCAGTGCGACATGACAGGTCGACGGACCAGTCAAGACAAACAACTGTGGGTTGAGTTGAGAGTCGGGGCCATTGGACTAGTGGCACAACAGATTACATGGCAATATGAGAAAACATTGTTTGTGCATGCACTGTGAGTACGAGATCATCAAGACGCCCATGAGAGGTAGTGATGCGTCCTAAGGGCACTAGATGACCTGGTGGCTATAAGGGCAGTTCGTCGTTCCCAGTGTCTGTGCGAAATCTAGAGTAGCACCAAGCGCATAAGATCGGGGTGGGGACAGGATGAGGTCTCTGTCCTCATATGGACACGAAGAAGTAATTTCAGGATTGTGGGTCGGATGTTGCGTACATCCACTCATTTCCAAGGTATAAGTGGTCGTGCTTCTATTCGGGTGGCAGGAAAAGTCGCTCCAAAGCCACTAGTGGGTTTAGTAGTGATACTGACTTACAAATGTGTGTAACCTTCATGATGAAGGATGTGTGTTGGGTGATGACACACCGTGGTAACAAAGAAATGGTGAAAAAACCCAAATTTTTAAACGAAGGGATTTTTGAAAAAGAAAGGAGTCTGGCACACTCCAATAATAATTATTTTCTTAAAAGTCAAAAGTTTAAAAAAAAACCCATTCACTAAGTAGTCGTACTCACCCCTCCCTTATATCCCTTTTAGGAAATCGCAGAAAGTCTACCCTTAAAGACCGTTAACTAAGATGCTTGTAAGGCAGGTATGTAAAGTTTTAAATTTTATGCAGTTTTGATTATACTATTCCAGGAAAAAGGTGCAGGTTAAAGGACGACTTACTCTTTACGGTTTATAATAAGGGGAAACCCTTTAATAAACTGAGAGAGTGGCGGGTTGATCACAGGGATCCGACCAAACTGGGTCGGGGCGTGACAAATACAACTCAAGTTGTCATGCCCCAACCTAGTTTGGTCGGATCCCCATGAGCAACCCGCCACTCTCCTGGTTTATTAAAGGTTTTCCTCTTCTTTTAACTGTGAGGATTAAGGTGTCTTTTATACATGTACCTTTCCTCGAATAACATTAATCAAAACTAAATATAAATTTTATATACCTATCTTAAGGTTCAGATACAGTCAGATCTTTAAGGTTAGTTTCCCCTGGTTTTCTGAAAAGGGGTAAAGGGAGGGGTTGAGTTCGACAACTCAGTGAATGGTGTTAGGTGCGAGTTTTCACAAAAACAACTTTAATTGGAGTGTGTCAGACTCCTTATTTTCTTTAAAATATTCTTTTCTCAAGTTCTAGTTTTCAAAATCTTTTTCCAAGGTTTACCAAATCTTTTACAAGGATTTTCAAATCCTTTCCAAGGTTTTCATAACCTATTTCCCATTTCCATATTAGGTGTGTTTCACAAACAACACACGCCCTTCTTCAGGAAGGGTAAACACATATTCGCGAGATATAGTTACACCGACTGCACCCACTTGTGGATTAGAGCATCTTTACCATTCACCCTCATAGAAGTCCCTGACTTCTGCCCGAAGTTTGAGTGAATGTCTCTGACGTCCTATCTGACCTCATCTCGACCCCACCCCAGTCTCATGCGCATAAAGCTACGTCGAGCTTCCCTGACTGTTGGTACGACAAACTGCCCTTATCTCCACCATGTCATCTAGTAGCCCTTAGGACGCATCACTACCCCTCTTGGGCATCTTGAAGGTCTCGTAACTTAGTGCATGCACAAATAAAAAATTATCCACATAATCCATATAATCTGTGGTGCCACTGGTCTAACGGCCCGGACCCTCAACTCGACCTGCAGCTGTTTGTCTCGACCAGTTTGTAGACCTATCATGTCACACTGCCACCAATCTAATAGTGGTTTTTCATTTTTGAGGTACTCATCATCTCAACCGGTATGATGTGAAAAATCCCACTCACCCGAGAAATGTAGTGTATTAATCTTAATCAGTTTTTTGCCTCCACGCGAGCTTATCCTTGCCGGCATTCCGTCCTTCATGTTCCTACATGATTTTGAACATCCTTGTTTATTAACATTTGGCCTAATGGCCTTTTTTTCCTCACGTATGAACAAAATGCCCAAACTTTTCAATTATTTACATTTAGGTCCCTAAATTTATTTTTCCTTGATTTTAGGTCTCTAATGCTAATTTTTTCCCAAATTCAGTACTGAAACTTCTAAAATTCACTTTGGGTCCTCAATTTATTCAAAATCAGTTAAGGGGTTCAAGTTTCCCAAATTTTCAATTTGGTTCCCAACTTTTCAAAAAAATACCATTTTGCCCCTACTTTACAAAAATGGCAATTTGACCCTAATAAATTTCAAAAATTGACCAATTGGTCCTCCAACATCTTTTTCATGGCTAATTGGCCCTCAATTTTGTGAAATTGCACTTTGGTCCCTTAATTTTATGAAATCCCCCATTTTCCCTAATTTCCCCCTTTCAAACTCGTTGAATTTGATTTCATCAAATTGATCATTCAATTAGGATTAATTGTTGAAATTGAAGGAAAATTGAGTTCCTACTTCCACATGATTCAATGGAACTTTCAATCGCGACATTTGGATATGAATTGAGCTAAAACGGAGCTTTATCGAAAAACATAACTTAGAGAGATAAAGTTTCGAAAACTTACTATCGAAGGTGCGACGGTCCGAGCTTTCGATTGGTGCATGTAGCTCTCCTTTTGAGGATCTTCCTAGGATCAAGAATTGCAACAATTCATGTCGAATTGAGGGAGAATTCAGTTAGTGAAGTTTCACCGGTTCTCTCTATAAGACTAATAAAAAATTATAGAGTGGAGCCAAATTGGCTTATCTTTCCACTCTAATTCAGTCATATGTGAGTTGTGGAAGTGTTGGGAGAGCTTGGTTTAGCTTGAGAAGGGCTCAATTTGGCCATTTTCAGCTCGGCCGAAACATAGCAAATTTGGTTCGCCGGAGTTGCTTCACTATTTGATTACTCTAGCGCTTCTCCAGTGATCCTCAGATCGAATGGTGAACACCGTCGAGTAGCTGACTTATCCCCGAGTCTAAGAACCCAACCTTGCCTTCTTTGGCTCAAAAAAACCTCAATGTCAGAGTTTTGGTTCGAGTTTCACCGAAAAGTGGAGCAGTAAAGAGAGAGAGACAGAGAGAGAGAGGAGTTTTCTGGGAGGATGAATGAGGAGCAGCTCTTTATATAGGAAACTCGGGGACTCCTTGGCCGCCAGATTGGTGCCTTTATGGTGATCATTCATGGCCTGAAATGCCCTGAACGAAGACTTTTCAACTTCGATGGTGTTGCTCACTTTTCCGGCGAGTGAATAGTGCTGTCATCTAAAGGAAGAAGATGACATTGTTCCGAACTGGACCAGACCAGTCCGAACCGGGTTCAATGCTTAAACCAGTCAGTTTAGGCCTGATTTGACCTAATTTTTCAAAATTAAAATTTTCTATGTTCATCTAAATTCATTATCTATCCAATGGTGGCTTCAATTCTCTAATTTGAATATTTTAAGCTACCTAGAAAAATGAATTTAGAAATTAGTTCAGTAGTGGTTCAATTCGGTTAAATCTAGTTCAGGCCGGGTTCACCTGAACCGGTCTAGTTTTTACTTCTAATTCATCCCAAAATCCTTTTCCATGACTCTTTAGGTCACTTAGGATTTGTAAATTTCCCGTTTTCCCCTTTTCTAACGGTTGGGGTTTGTGAATCGATTCGGTTTTCTCACCCAGGCTGACCGATTTCCTTATCTTTAACGGACGGGATTGACATATGGTCTAGAGCCTACTTGCATAGAACGAGATCTAGCCCACCATTGTCGACCATGGGCCTTGCCCATTTCAAGCATCGATGGTCGGACTAGACAATATCCCTTGAAGTGTATCCATACACTATACAAGGGTTGTCCTATTATCATACTTTATGCTTTCTTTATCAATATAATCCCAAAATGTTTAAGTGGTTTTACACAGTGAGTGGTTTATACTTCTAGTGGAGTCTACACCTTCCATGCACTGTCGTAAGTCCCCACCATCGCCTTATGCTGGAATTTACTGTTCACAATGCGTTTTTACCAAAATATTAAATTGATGAATTTACATTGTTCATGCCATCAATTAAGACACAGTTTGATCATGAAGGATCCTTGGGAAGATAACATTCTTGTAGTAACCAAAGCTCCAACTACTAAGCTCTCACCGGTAAGAAATCAAAACTCTCTCTTTGTGGAATAATTTTCCGACGAAACTCTATTTAAGCTCATTTATAAGCCAAATTAAGTTATTCAAAGCTTGAAATGATTCTTGTGGCATAGAAATATGATTAAAATCATGTTAGGACTTAATTGGGAAGATTTAAGATCAAATTGATGATGATCAAGTTGGAGGACTAAATTGTAATTTTTGAAAGTTTGGGGACTAAATTGTAATTTTTAAAAATTCAGGAATTTTTCTACAATTAGTGAAAAAATAAGTGTCCAATTGGAAATAAGGAGAAATTAGGGATCTAAAAGGAAAATTTGGAAATTTTAGGGACCTAATTAGAAATAAGGTAAACTTAAGAACCTAATTATAATTAAGAAAAAGTACATGTTTTAAGTGTGAATACCTTATTACTTGGTACTTAATTACCCAATTTATTGTAGTAACCGATCATTTATAAGTTCGTGCGAAGGAAAGGCACGTCAAGTTTGAAAATCCCCGGAACGAATAAGTTTTGGAATACTGGTGAGTGAGATTTTTTACATCGAGTCTAATTGGACCAATGACGTGTTACTAATACGAGTTCAAAAGCATGCTTACTTAGAAAATATATTTTTCCAAAAATATAATCCCTGCAATGTGTGAAATTGCTCAAACTATTTTAGGATATATTTCTGAAGAAAGTATGAAGCACGTTAATAAGACTACTCATGAATGGTGTATGGATACACTTCAAGGGGATTATCTATTTTCCGATTGTCGATGCGGGATATGAGCGAGACTCATGATCAACAATGGTTAGTTAGATCTAGTTATGTGAAAGTGAGAACAAGGCCATAGTTTTGAAAAGTGAAGTGGGCCCAAGGCCGTATTTTTGAAAACTCGTATGAGTGGTCCCAAGGCCAATGGAAAATGGGTCAAACCCCCATAAATAAGATATGATTTAAGAGCCTGATAAAATTATCATAATTTGATAATATTTGTTGAACCTGTTGAGCCATAGTCGGGTTGGAGCATGTTGGGCTAGCAGTGCTAATTGAAAGGTCTTAAATCAAAATACACATGTTTGTGAATGCAATCATTCTTAACCAAGAAGATGTCTCATACAGGGTAGTGTTGGTTCTAAGAGTTGTTGTATAACAAGGTTAGTATAAATGAAGTTACGTTGTTCCAGTATGTCATGAAGCTTTGAGAGATTCGTACACATTGAGACTAAGGGGAAGCGGAATGAGGTCTCGTCCCTCAATAGCAGACAAAAGTATCTAATAGAGATAATATTGAAGACAAGGATAGCAAATGAAGAGATAGTAGTTACAATGTAGAAAATGAAGCGATAGTTATTACAATATAATTTTAACACTTGTTCACTTTTTATCCGCTTGAGTGAGTCAATCCAACCAGTTTCAAATTATTTTCTAACTTCATATTAAGATCCAATATTAATATCGCTACCTCTCTTGAGATCGTAGGGGAATAATAGAGATAATATTGAAGACAAGGATAGCAAATGAAGAGATAGCAGTTACAATGGAGAACATTAAGCGATAGTGATTACAATATTATTAATGTGTTGTATTTAATTTTATATCTATATATTGTACACTATCTATCTTGAATATATGAAATAAATTGTTATCCTATCTTTTCATTTGCTATCCTTGTTGAGATAAGAGTGATTTCTTGAATGTTGAATAGAATGATAGATTGATGTGTAACTAGATTTATAGGCTATATCTGCAATAAGACCATCATAAAGTCTTGAAAAAAGTTTGATCTGCATAAGAAATATAAGCATATTGCTAGTTTGGTAAATGAGCCAAAAAGAATTTGTGATTAATAAAAATATAGGATGAGAGTATCACTCTAGTGGGGACAAGATTGAAGGGTAGTGTTTGTTCGAATGAGTGAAGTGCAACCGAGATGAAGATGGAGAGAGATTAGGGGGAAACTAAGAAATCAACTCTAATGGGTACAAGATTGAAGGGTAGAAAAAGGAAAATAACATTAGAGTAATGAGAAATGCTAGTTGGATCATGAAAAATCGTAAAGTTCTAATGGTATTTGAGAATAAGCAATGGCCAATGTAGGAGGAGAGGTCGATTAAGGTGACTCAATTATAAAAATCACATGTTGTGTATGGAGATACACAAAACATAGGCATGGTGATTGAGAAGTTGTTGTTGGAAAACCAAGATTTGAATATCTCACTAATTTGAGAAGATGATAACCTTTGATTGTAGGAGATCTGAGATACCACACCCTGACCCGGTTTGGTTGAATCCTCGTAAGCAACCCGCCACTCCCTTTGGTTCATGAAGGGTTTTGCCCTTTTTTAAACCGTGAGAAGTAAGACGTTCTTTTTCCTATTTTTCTTGGAATAACATTATATAAAATTGAAAAACCGACATACATGTCTTTATAGTTCTCATACAGGGAAGTCTTTTAGTTTGTTTTTTCCCTTGGTTACTTGAAAGTGGTAAAAGTGAGAGGGTGAGTTCTACAACTTTGTGAGCGGGTGTAGGGAGTGAGTTTTAAAAATATCCATACCAAAGTTATCATTTCTTTAAGAAGAAGGTTTTTCCTCAAATTTTGGTTTTCAAAAACTTTACCCTACCAAGGGTGTCATTTCCTTTCAAAAGAATTTTAATTTATTTTCCAAATGTTATTCCAAAGTTTTACCATTTATTTTTCCAAGGTTTTCTTCACTTTTTCTCATTTCCCCATTAGGTATGTTTAGCAAACAACATGCGCCCTTCATCAGGAAGGGTACACACATTCGCGAGATGCAGTTATACCAACTACACCCACTTGTGGATCAGAGCGTCTTTACCGTCCACCCTAATAGAAGTCTCTAACTTCTACTCGAAGTCTGAATGAACATCTCTGATGTTCAATCCTCTAACTCAAAATACTTCATATCCATATGAGGACGGAGACTTTATTTTGGTCTCGTGCACATGAAGCTCAAACATAGAAGTTTCAGGAAGCCTCAGACATAGTAGCTTCATGGAGTCCAAACACAAAAACTTTGTGGAGTCCAAACACAAAAACTTTGTGGAGTCCAAACACAAAAACTTTGTGGTGTCCAAACACAGAAACTACATGACTAACTAGTACGAGGAGAAACCCAAACGTAGCAGCTTCTCCTTTTCTTATCGCCACTATGTCGTCCAGTCGCCCTTAGGACCCATCATTACCCCCTAGGGCATCTTGATAGTCTTGTACCACAAGTGCATGCACAAACAATAGTTTTCATTTTCTTAGCCATTCTCTTTGGTGCCAATGGTCCAATGGCCCCGACGCTCAACCCGGCCTGTAGTTGTTTGTCCAATTGGTCCGTTGACCTGGTCTTGATGCACTATCACTAGCCCATTGAGCCTTGTCAGTCTTGACTTAGTACCGTAGCGAATCACATAGTTAATTCCACTTTTAATGATAGTTTTCATGACTCTTCCTATTCATGTTTGTTTATAGGCTTCAGCCCGTGCCCATTGGCCTTGGGCCCACTGCATGTGTTTTTTTACTAGGCATTTAGCCCCATGAGTTCAAAAACAAACTGAGGCCCCTTGCCTATCTGAGCTGTTCCAGCTCCCGTTAATAAAGTCTTCCAAATATTTTAAGCATTGACACATAGTTAGGGGAGAATACTTCTAACAAAATCATAATTTTTATCTCACCACCCCAACTGGTATGATGTATAAAATTCCCACTCACCGTGGCTTCCAATTTAGAAAAGGTGCTCATCATCCCAACCGGTTATGATGTGAATAAGCCCACTCACAACTATTAATTGGTTTTTAACTTTAAACTGCGATCATCATCCCAACTCGGTATGACATTAGTAAGCCCACTCACCCATTAACCGTGACGTGTTCGTCCTCGGTTGGTTTTCCAAGTTGACGCGAACTTTCTCTTACTAGCGTTCTGATCACACTTGTCCCGTCGGATGTGCGACAATCTGAGATTTCTATCAAGAAAGCTAGCTCTCTTCCTAAAGTACCTTCTAGGATAAAGAATTTCTACAATTAACCTTTCAGCTTTGTTGAGGTCGTATGAGGGTTGTGGGGATGTTGGGAGAGCTTGGTTTGGCCGAAGGAGGGCTGAATTCGGCTGATTTCAACTAAGCCGAAATAGGACAACTTCAGTTTGCCGAAGCTGCTTCACTATTTGATTACGCCGACACTTCTTCGGCGATTCTTGGATCGAATAGAGGTTGCTATTAGATGACTGACTTCCCCTGAAGTCTAAAGAGCCCAACCTCGCCTTATGAGGTTGAGAAAAATGCCAAAGTCAGAGCTCTGGTTCGAGTTTCACCAAAAAAAGGAACAGTAGAGAGAGAAAGAGAGATAAGTTTCCAGGTGTGGGGAGGATGAATGGGGAGAAGCTCTTTATATAGGTGTAAAATTGTTTATTAAATGGTGAAGATTTATTACTACATTATGGGTATTAATGTTGCCAATTATTCTCATTAAATTGGGAAATTGATGGGTATTTATGGGTATTAATTTCAATAATTGAATGTAAGTATTAATTTATGGGTATTTATAGTATGTGGGTAGGACTAATATTACAAATTGCTAATAGTTTGTACTCAACCAAATTCACATAATTATCTCGTTATTTTCACATAAAGAAATTTACTAGGTATTTACCCTATCCATTCAATCTTGTTATTTATTTCGGTCAAAACAACACTTTTCATTTTATTTTAAATCAAATTTATTCCAATTATATCAATTAAATTTAAACTTATAATACAATTGCAGAAAAATTTTCGACCAAAATTTTGGGTTACTAGAAACACGGTGCGACATGAAATGTTATTGAGTCAAAATAATAGATTTAAAAGCAGTTCGAGTAAAGAAATAACTGCAAGTATAAAATTGAAGGTGAAGTTAAGATTTTACTTTGGTATCGGATGAAAGAGAGGAAAACTGCAAGGGTGATAGTGCATCAAGTGTTGTAGAACATGAATAATTATCTGAAAATGAGCAGAATCGGGAAAACCAATCGAGTGAAACAGAAAATTCTAATTTTGAAGAGCATTTAGAGCAGAAGGAGAAAGACGAAGTTGGACAAAAGAATAAAGTATTTGACTCTAAATTTATTGATTGTGGTAAGGTTAAGCCTAATTCAAATAACAAAGAAACAGATAAGCAGTAGGAGAACTACTCAATAGATAGTGCCACCGAGACAAACCAGTCACTTCTAAAGGGAGTGATGATTATAACTCTGAGAAAAGTTATAAATCTAGTGAAGAATAACAAGAGAGAACCTCTTACAAATTAATATTGGAAATCTTGATGTAGTAGCATTGTAGAATAGTACATAGATTCATTAGGTGTAGTTTAGATGCGAAATAATATAGAAGCGACGAATCGACTAAATAATATGTTGTTTTGGGGTCGAGCGAAAGCCCAACCCCCCAAGGATTGTACTAATCGGAGTTTTCTAAAAAAAAGTTCTATATTATAGAAGAACTGATAGAGAGAAAATATATTGAATCACAATTTTTCTCATACATTCATGATAGATAGTGCACAATATATAGATATAAAATTAAATACAACACATTAATGATATTGTAATCATTATCGCTTCTTTTTCTCCATTGTAACTACTATCTCTTCATTTGCTATCATTGTCTTTAATATTATCTCTATTAGTATCGATAATGTTTGGGGGGTGGGAAATGGTGCTCACACAAACATGTGGTAGAGGTTGCAGGCTCTCACCAGGATGGATAGTAAAGGCGCTTTGGGCCACAAATGGGACAAATTGAGGGTGTGGCCTCAAAGCGTGTGTTTTGCAAATGTTTGAGCACTTTATTGAGAAAAATGGTGTTTGTGTGTGATATATACATATGGTAAATCCACCAAAAATAAATTGAGATGGTTATTCTGGGTAAGAAGGACACATTTTGGCTTGTGAGATACAAATAATAAAGTTAACCATGAATTCATTTTCATAATAAAACAACTTGTAGTTTGTTTAAACTTTCAAACCTTAAGATTTAAGGTATAGAAATTCTCATACTTTTCTGAGTATATGATGAATCGTAGACAGAAAATTACAATGTTAGTAAAAACCTGCTCACTGAATTATAAACTCACCCACTCTCTCTAAACCCACTTTGAGGAAAGATTCGCTCCAAGAAGAAAGAAAACTCTATTAGTCACTCAAGATATTAATGAGAGGTAATTTTTATTAAATTTATTTTATAATTTTTTTATGGCAAACACTCATGTATTTAAGCATATACATTTCCTAGACTATTGTGGTAGAAATATATTTTTAGTACAAGAAGGGGTGGTGGGTTGATCATAGGGTTACAACCAAAGTGGGTTAGGGTGTGATAATCTGAGTGCATGGATGTCGGGGAATGTCACTACACGTATACTTGTAGTGAGAATCGTCAATGTATACACATGTTTTTTTTTTGCATGAATGGCAGGGAATGCAAGGCATATCTATATTTATGACATGCATGGTGGGAAATGTCAAGGTATAAAGATACATTTCTATGGATGACAAGGAATACAAGATATAAATTATACTCAATGACATGAATGACGGCGAATGTCATGGTATACACATACTATTGTATGAATGATTGGGAATGCAAGTATGTGGATGATTGATTTCACAATCTCGATATTGATATGAGTGCATGGACTTTGATAGTATCGAATAAGTGTGGGAACATAACTCATGTGCACTCATATACCCAATTGCACGTATGTGTGGCTTTCGAGGTATGATGAGGCCTTGTTGTTATGGTATGTGAATACCTATGATTGATTGATATTGTAAACATTGAGTAGGAGTTCTACTAGATTATACATAAGTGCGGAAAGCCTAAAACATGAATACACCTAGAAATTATGAAAGCAACATAATATATGAATTTACGAATAATTCACCATGTATAGACCATTTTAGTGAAGTTTTGGGTCGTAAGTCATTTAGTGTCTCATCGTTAGTAACATTATTCACTAAGTTATGACCCAATGTTTACGAAACGGGCTAATATATAATATTTATAAAAGGGACTAAAACCCAATGTTTATAAAATTGGCTATCACCTACTATTTATTAAAGGAGTTAAGACTCACTGTTTATAAAAGAGGTTAATGTCGGATTATTTATAAGGGGAGTGTTACAACCAATGTTTTCAGAAATAGTATTATTGTACTCTTTTAAAAAAATCTCCATAATTACATGATTTGATATTTACTGCCATATGTGAATTGTTATAAAAAATACGAAAAACATGGTCGACCAACTTACAAGATGAACAACGACATATGAAATTACTATGAATAATTTATTTGATGTGTATTTGGTATATATCATCTATGAACGATAAGGCATTGACATGATACCTATTCAAAGGGAGTGTCAACACTTGCAATAGACTAGAAATAGAAAAATAACAGGGAGATGATTATAAATTACAGATCACACGGACCCAAATGAAGGTTCAAGTATATTTATAGCGTGATAGAATGATAATTTCTCAGTATACGCATACTTATAATGTGGTAGAAAGGGAATACAATGTTACACATGTTCAATGATGCTAGACATCTGTATGAGTAGATGATTATTTTATAGTTTCAAGTGTATGTGAACTACATTATGATTGTTTGATATGTATACATAATTTGAATTGGAGTTTCATGTTAAAATCCAAATGATACCAAATTTATTAAAAAATGGTCTTATTTTAAGAAAATGTGTGAATTAAAATGTTGAAAATACTGTGGCATCTTTAATCTTTTAAACTAATTTTAAAAATGAAAAAAAGTATTTATAAATTTTTTATTAGTTATTTTAAGTGTAGACGATATCTAGATAATAAATGACTCGATTATTGATGTTTACACTTTTTGCTCACCCCTAATATATTTTCTAAAAAAAATATTAAAAGGATAAAATTAAGATGATTCGAAATACCAAACCACATTTTCCCGTAAGAACAAAATTGTGGTGTACATACTCGAAAAAAATTCACCTTTCATTATATACTACATTATTTTTTCTATATTTTTAAATATTTTATAATCTTATATAGTACATTAAGGAAAAGTTTAAATTTGTATAAAAAATAGTTTATTTTTTATTTTAAATTTTATATCAATGGTAAAAGGTTTTAATGTTATATAATTAATAATAATGTGAGGAGTTGTTCACGGTAAATATAATCGAAATTATAAAATTTATAAATTAAAATTTAAAATTATAAATGGTAGTAGAAAGAATATTAAAAATTAGAGTAATATAGGTTGCACAAACAAATTTACTGAAATTTTGACAATTGAGTGATTATTTTTTATAAGTAGAGCTTGTAAACTTGTTTTTTTGTTGAGTTTGCATTTAATTTTTTCTAGAGTTGTACAGGTTAAAACTGTTCTTAACAAACGGAAAGAAAATCGATTTTCATTGATATTCGGAGTTGATAAATAGAGCTAAAATAACATGTGTATGTATATGCGTGTGCGAAATGAACACGTTCAATTATTGTTGCACTTTTTTCTCCAACTTGTGATGTCGACTATCCTCTTAGATATGACATCTTCATTCACCAAATAACACTACCAAGGGTCCCATCGTTATACTCTTCTCCCTCTCGTCATTATAGATTGAATTGAAGGTTTCTTACTCTTGTTCTCTCAACAATAGTCACTATTTTTTGGGGAGAAAATTTGGCATTTTCTTTTTTCTCCTATTTCTTGAGATCAATTTATATTTTCCATGAAAAATCATTGACTTATTTCTCAAATTACCCAAACTTCCTTTGGAGTCGAATCTACTCAGCCTAATCTACTTGCCCTTGTTAATATTTAGCATTTCTCTTCGGACATCTTTATTTCAACAGTCAACAAGCCCATTGAATTTCTCACATTCCCGCATGTTTAGCCCAAAACATATTAGGCTCTTTTTCTGTTAGGCCAGTGTGGGAGATTCCGTCCAACAATTCCGTATATTATAAATATATCGATAACATAAAATTACAATCATACACTTGCTACATTTCTCTACTTCAATACTCTCCTAAATAAAGTTTTTTCCATCCACAATAATTGGAAAACTTCTACTTGAAGGGAAAGTGATACCAAATTATTCCAACCAATGGACTTTGGTCAGCTGCCCATCTTTTCTGAGACATAGTAATTAAACCGGGTTAACTTGACCTCAATCTTCTTCCGTCCAAGCCCACTAAAAGCAACTCATCCATAAATATTCCCCAATAAATCAGAAGCCCGTAAGATGGTCCATGAATTTGGGCCTATCTATCTTTACGCGTGCTACTATGCTCTTGCTAGTTGTAGTATATGTACTTTAGCCAGGAGGAGGAGCCCCGCCGAGAAGCTGGCGTCGAGATAGACGGTATCCGGCCGTTGGACGCGGCGGGTGGCAAAAATGCTCTGTTTCAGAAAGAATACTGAAGGGCGGAGATGCTATTAGTATATTAAAGGTAGTAGTTATATAGGACCATTTCACTTGATAGCATAGCAGGGTGATTCAATTAGCTACGATGATGTGACCTACTGATATTTATTAAATATATGATATAAAAAAATACAGAAATTGACATGATATGTATCCCCATGAGTATGGCACTCGATAGTTTCTCATTGTCAGCGTGCATGGGCATAATGATAATGAGCCGGGTGGGCTCCCATGTTCTTATCCACCTAGCACCTTGCTGGTTTGATTGAATATATACTGGCCCTCATCCACCCTTTATATCATATAAATTATATATTATCATATTTTTATAGTAATATATATAATATTTTATGGTTATATTTTTACAAATTTTGTTTAATATTTTAATAATTTAAAAAATAATAATATTTATAAGTACGGGAAAGTCTCACCCTCCCACACTTTTTCCCACTACACTCGGAAGAATTGCAATATTTTTTTCAAGGTAAAGCTAGTATAATTTAATTTAAATTTAAAATTTATTTAATTTCAGTCGGGCAATATAGGTTGTGTCACGTTCATGCATGGACTTGGAGTTTGGGCCCACCCTCAGTCCGTACATGAGCTAATCGCCAGGGAGCAGGGCATATCCTGCTAGTTATTATTCTACTGTATTTGGATAAAGCATTTGATGATGGGATTTTTTTTGCACAACTTGATAATGGGAATTTAAATGTGTTTTATCGAACACTTGTTCATTTTATTCAATAATTTTCTTTTCAGCCCAGAAGTATGTTAAATACATTGAAACATAAGATTCGTGTTTGTTATATATACATATGAAAGGAATAAATACACTCAACATTTTTTGGAATTGACACAGAAATCCTTCCTAGCTAGTCATAGGGCGAGGCATTGTGAGAAAAAAAAAGTGGTAGGCGGCATCAGCACTAGATGCACTCACTGTTCTACCTCAACACTTTTTCTTTTTTCCTTTTTTTTCCTTTCGGTGAAGAAAAGTTAAGGAAAATATGGGTGTGTGGAAGAGAAATAAATGTCCATTTTTGCCTCCAAAAATTATATATATATATATATATATTTTTTAATTTTCTTCCTATAATAATGACTTGGTTAAAAGTATACAAGGAATGATCGTATGCCCAATCGGTAATCAGCAACATTTATCTCTCTTGTTTGCTAACCAAGGCAGACAATGTGAATGGGGCTCTAGCCCAAGCGCTAGAGATTCTTTCTCATAACAGTAACTACTTCAACAGGCGCCATAGCTTTTCACTACCCTCAATGATATGCTCAAGCATATGCACTTTTATAAAGTATAAGATGCTCATTAATTAGGAGGCGTGGCGGCACACCTAGATGTATCCCTAGTTCTAGCACCTTAGCTAGGAACACACAGCTTCCCAGTAGTGAGGTGGCTAAAGAGAGGAAACTAGTGACGTGTATATTCAAATCATCTTATCTTTTAAAACGCACCACAAACCATGAGTTCATGGAGTCATATCTCTCTTAATGGATCTATCTGTTTGTTTGTTTAATAAATAATACTTATAATTAATAATATATGTTTGACACTGCTTATATTGTTAATAATAAATATCATAGCATTAAAGGTATGTTAAAAATATAATAAAGAAAAAAATTTAATGAATAATTAATGATACTTTCAAATGCCTAGTTTATATTTGGTGAAAAAACCTTATTTTATATCAAAATTATTTTGAATATTTTAATTTAGAATATATATGATAATGATAAAAAAATATTAAGAATAAAATTGATAGAATTCGGTTAAAGGAAATAAAAGATGAAGATAAATTATTAAATTTATATTTCAAATTATTTCTTATTTTAAAATAAAATAGCATTGAAAAAAAGTGGCGTTTGTATTATTATTCATGTGATTACTAAATAATGGTATAATATATAAAAAATAATATTGAGATAATTTTCTCCAGAATTTAAATTAATATTTTAAAATGAAATGAAAGGATGAACTAATAAGAGAGAACGAGAGAGAGCAGCGATGATGTGCATCATTGAGATCCATGCGCAGTTCTGGCCAGGCTCCTCAAATTCCTTCGCTTCTCACAATTTGCCCTTCTCCTTCTTCTCCTTTCACTTTCTCCACATCTATTTAATTGTCTGTCAATCTATCTACTTCAACGCAGACTCCGATCAACACCTTCAACCGATATAAGGAGTTAACAGAAATCATCCCAACTTTCCTCCCTTTTTCAGCCCCCTCTGATCCACTTCCTATTGGGTGTTGAATTTTCCTTTTCTGCATCCCCTCTGAATGGTCAATTAAAAAAAATAACCTTCTTCCCAAGATGAGAAAGATAAAGTTGGGTTGGTATTGTCGCGTAGGGGGAGAATTTTAGAAGGATAAATTAATATTGTTGTTGTTTTTTTTTTTTTACTTTTTTAGTTGCATTTTTCTCTTTAAGCGAGGCGGAGGAGAGAAATGCTGGCGATGGAGAAGGATTTTGATTCGAAGCTGGTGATACAGGAAGAGAAAAATGTTAGCGGCAGTAACAATAATGGAGGGAACCGCGATGTGCAGAGATCTAAGAGCTTCGCTTTCAGAGCCCCGCAGGAGAATTTCACCATTCAGGACTTTGAGCTTGGCAAGATCTATGGTGTCGGTTCTTATTCTAAGGTCCCCTTCTTTCTTTCTCCTGCGGCTTTAAAATTCATTTTATTTTCCTTTTGAGCTCATTGTAGGTAGTTCCAATGAGGTGTCTGTAATATTCATTCTGGGACATGCATTGACAGATTCTTTTGTTTTCCCTTCCTTCATGTGAGTTTAGGAAAAATATAAACGTCAGTTTCAGGAAAAATACTATCTATGCATCTAGTAATTAGTGGCATTTGTCAAATAATCTGATGAAGCTGGACTGGAAAGTTGACGTCAAAGAAATCCGAAACCTTTCTTGGGAACTAAACTTTGCTTCTTCGAACTGAGAAGCAAATTCTAGGGTGAAGTCCAAGGTTTTAGCTTCCTTGGATGATTTTCTTCTGCCACCCAGTACAAGGTTCTATAAAAGAGTCATTCCAGTAGAATATACACATGGCTTGTAAGAAGTTGTTGTTATCTTTGAATCTCTTCTTTTCATCAAGTAGATTTCTACGGTAGAGTTCAATGAGTTTAGGTTCCTTTAGAATGTCTCGTGGTAATGGCCTTTTGGGAAAACAATTTCATACTTAGGCTGGAACAAGGAGGAATGCCCCAATCTCTATGACATGAAGAGGCCAAGGCTCCTCTCATTGCAGTGGAAATAGCCATAAAAAACAACTGGATCCTGTCATCTTCCATCTGGATGCCCGTGAAATTGTGAATTATGTTATTAAGAAAATACATGTGCCTCGGGATCCTGCTCATGCCAAACATCATTTTTGGAATGGTACCTCGACCATTTTCTTTCTTGGGCTTGTATTTGGATTCCTAGGCCAGCCAATAGCTTGCCCACAACTTTGGCTAAACTTGGTGGATCTTCTGGGAGCAATCAATTCTGTTTCTTTTAGTGAAGTAGTTGCTTCCTAGATGAATAATGTTGCTATTACTTATTAAAAAAAAAAGAATTTCCTTTAGAATGCAAGTTTGCTGTTATCATCAAGCTTTGTGGATGAAAAAAATGTATTCCATATTAAGGGTTGCCTTTGTGGAGATATAAGGCCTGACTTATAAGAGGGTTGAATTTCATATGAAGATGTCATAAGCATGGAAAGCTGACCACACCACACCTTTTATTTGTAAGTGGTAACTGTCAACCGTCAGTGTTGGACTTGATAAGAAGAATTTTGGTGCTGTGTCTTTTCCTTCTGTGCTTCTGTTTGTTTTCTTAAGGCCCTCTTGGAAAAGTTTGATGTGGTTTACTGTATCATTTTGCCCATAGTTGGAGGAATTTTTCAGATTCCAACTTAAAGTTTGAAGTTTTACACCCGGATACTGATTCAGTTGGATCATCTGCAATTCCCTGCATTTTTTTACATATTGAGGTCATGAATATTTTGCAGGTTGTTAGAGCAAAGAAGAAGGACACTGGACTTGTTTATGCATTGAAGATAATGGACAAAAAGTTTATCACCAAAGAGAGTAAAACAGCTTATGTGAAGCTGGAGCGCATTGTATTGGACCAGCTAGATCACCCAGGAATTGTGCGGCTTTTCTTCACATTTCAAGATACCTTTTCATTATGTGAGTTTGTGATTTGTAATGTTAGGTTTAGGACGTTAAATCACTTATCCTCCTCACTTCTAATCATTTTCTGGTGTTTTCCCTGCTCTCTTTAATTTGGAAGATATGGCACTTGAATCATGCGAAGGTGGAGAACTTTTTGATCAAATTACAAGGGTAAGTCATAAGAAAGAGTGATATCTAACTCTCTTTGTATTACATATTAGAGAAAAAAACCATTTGCAGTAAGATGCTGCAACTTATGGAATTAGTTAATCAATACTAAATTGGCTTGTGAATACAGAAAGGTCACTTATCGGAAGAAGAAGCTTGCTTCTATGCAGCAGAAGTTGTGGATGCTCTTGAATACATTCACAGTCTCGGATTGATACATCGGGACATCAAGGTACCACACCTCTTCCTTGGTCATTTCCTTATATCCATTATAAAAGTTGAATAAAATGTTTCCTGAAATGGCAGCCCGAGAACTTGTTACTTACCTCGGATGGGCACATTAAAATTGCCGATTTTGGGAGCGTAAAACCCATGCAGGACAGTAGTATAACAGTACTTCCCAATGCTGCATCTGGTAAAACAAAATTAAATTCCATTTTGCGATAGTGTCATTGCACCAGGAGAGCAAAGATGATTTGTCTAACTTCTTATATCTGTAGATGATAAGGCTTGCACATTTGTCGGTACAGCGGCATATGTTCCTCCTGAGGTCCTCAATTCCTCTCCAGCAACTTTCGGGTATGGATGATAAACAGAAATAATAAATAGGGTAACTTTTCTTTCATAGTTTTTGAATTTGTGGTTGTAATAGTATAGCATTCACAGAAGAAATCTCGGGACAGATAATTATGCTGCACCTTTTTTTTCCATTTTGAGTATTAAAGATAAGATCTGATAAGAAAAAGTGTATTAAAGATAAGTCATAATGAATTTACTTGGTTAAGCTTTTGAATGGGTTGATAGCTGGATCTTAACTTTGTTCTATTGGTCATTTCGTACTGCCCCCTACAATTTCGAGGATGTTCTAACTCAAGTATCCCTATTGTACTTGGACAGAAATGACCTGTGGGCTCTGGGCTGCACCTTGTATCAAATGCTTTCTGGAACCTCTCCTTTCAAAGATGCTAGTGAATGGCTTACCTTCCAAAGAATTATTGCAAGAGATGTAAGATTCCCAAATTATTTTTCTGAAGAAGCAAAGGAGCTTATTGACCAATTATTGGTAAGCAATATCTTCCTATCTCTCTCTCACTTGGCAATTTTATTCTTATCAAAATACAGAATCACTTTTATTCTCATATCTCAATACATAATCATTTTTATTCTCATAACTCAAGTTTGGTAAATCCTATACGGTTGAAAAAGAAAAGCCTCGGGCACTAGTAGGACCCTCATCAATCTGGTGGCAGCGTCATATCAGTTAACCCAGCAATTTAGTTTCCTAAATTTATGCTTTCATTTTGAGCCAATCACCAACATTGTACTCAATGTTACTGCTCATGTATTATTATTAATTCAAAATGGCTATTATGAATATTTGGGTTTATGGCCAAGTTGTGATTACCAGGATATGGAGCCATCCAGAAGACCTGGAGCAGGAATTGGAGGATATGATACGCTTAAGAAGCACCCTTTCTTCAGAAGAGTTGACTGGAAGAACTTAAGAAGGCAAACTCCACCCAAACTAGCTCTAGAGCAAGGGGTCTGAAAATGAGTTCTTTCTGGCTCAAAATGTTTGTGGGCTCACTTGCCAAAATACTTGGAACTGTTGCAAGTGAATCACTAAAACATGTTTTTGTCTTTGGTTAGGTTCATAGTGGAGATGACGATTCACATGATTCTCCATGGAATCCTTCTCATGTCGGTGACGGATCAGCAGGTCAAAATGAAGGGAGCGGTGGTGGAGGATCATCCTCTGAGTCTTCTAGCCACATAACTAGGCTCGCTTCTATTGATTCATTTGATTCAAAATGGTATTTACTCTTAACATCCTTCCTTAGGATCCTCCAGTTGCCAGGAGCCTTTTAGCTCTCTCAATTAGTGGTTGGTTCTTCTATGTCTTCTCCCTGGGAAACTCAATAACTCTTGAATCATCACAGGCAACAATTTCTGGATCCTGGAGAATCTATTCTGATGATCTCAACTCTCAAGAAATTACGAAAGCTTACTAATAAGAAGGTTCAGCTGATTCTCACCAACAAACCGAAAGTGGTCTATGTTGACCCCTCAAAAGTCGTCAAGGGCAGCATTATCTGGTCTGACAATCCTAGTGAACTTAGTGTTCAAGTTGCCAGCCCTTCTAGTTTCAAAATCCTTACGGTATGTCTGCCTTCTGTTCTATCTTGTTACTAAAGAACAAGGGATTTTGTTTGCAAATGGATTTGTAGCTACCAACAAATTCAAAATTTGAAAACTTCTAATCTGTGGATTTCCCAAGATATAATGATAGCCTATAGTTGGTTTCTCCTAGTTACTCTTGTATACTTGCAAGTGTTAGTGCTAATTTAAAGATATCACTTGTTATCATCATATATATGCATTAACTGACAGGTCACATCTATGTTAAGAAAAAAACGCGTCTATGTTAATTCACATCTATATTCTGTGATTTGTGTGCTTGCAAGCGGCTTATCAAGGGAGGGGGTCAGACATATTATGCTTGGTTTCTGGTTATTTCATTTTTGCAGCCAAAGAAGATTATGGCGTTTGAGGATTCCAAACAGAGAGCGTGGCAATGGAAGAAAGCCATCGAATGCCTTCAGAATCGGGGAGATCCGTCCGGCCAAGGCCAGCAGAGCTGACAAGGTCGGGTTCTTACCCGTGGAAATTACAAAACACTTAGTTTTTCCATGATCAACATCGATACTGTGGAGCCATAGATTTGGGAGGTGCTGAAGAAATGCGTCCCTGGGAGAATTCTACATGCTGGAGAATGATATTTGAGCTACAGATTCATGTTGTCCATGTGAATATCCTCTTGATAACCCACCTCCCGATTAAGCACTAGAAATTTGCAAGTTTCTTTTTCTTCAAGGAAGTAAAATGGTTGTATTGATGGATAATGCTATAGGAAATCTAAAGGAAAAATTTATGTAAATCAAATTAAGAATTCAAATTTTAAGGGCTAAAAGATTTTAAAAAAATATTGAATAGGTTTATTAGAGTAATTGAAAAAATATAAGTGAAAGATTATTTAGCTATTGAATATTTTAAATAAAGAAATTTAAGTAGTAATATTTTCTCTATTAGTAATTATTGGTTGGCATGTTAATTATAATATTTTATTTTTTTATTTATATGATAGTAGTAATAGCCAACTATAAAAGATTAATTTCATAGTATTGTAAAAATAAATATTTTATTTTAATAATATTATTATATTTATATGTTGTTTTATCTTTTCATTTTTTTAAAAATTTATTAGTTTTTTTATCTTCTACATTCAATCAATTAGGGTTTTATAAAAATTATTTTACAGCAAGGTGAAATGTCTATTTCTAACACTACATTATTTATCAACCAAATAATATTCTATTTTTTTTTACTTGTTTTGTAATAGTATTGTATTGTATTTTATATTTAGTGTAGGTCACGTTTGGTATCAAAGGAAACGGCTGTATGATAAGTTCTATACTATTTTTTCAGATTTTGTTTTAATTTCTTTATTATCTACCTATTTTCTATAAATTTTTTATTTTCTTGTATCTAGTTATATTTTGAATGTGAACACTGCCCTGAATCCCCTCACGGTGAATTCAAGTAGCGAACAGTCCACGATGGATGACGGAGCTTTTCCAAATAGTGCCACAGATAAACAATCACAGATCCCTAAAGTCGCAGTGATTCGAGCAGCGGCTAAGAGGGTGAACGCAGAGAACGAGAGGTTGATAGATAGGATAAACGAGGTTACAAGTTATTGCATTTCTCTCCGGATGGAACTTCGTGCGCTTAGGCAAGATCTAAAGCCCAGAAACAGGTCCCCATTAGACCCGAATGAGGAGCACATCAACATCCAGACTGTTGCACCGAGGAAGTTCATGGATCTCGGTCTTGCTCCGACCGATCATCCAAACACCGAACGTCGTTATTCCCCGATCTCATCAATGGAGCGGAGCCCTGATATCTCCGAGGTAGCATCTGCATCAAAGGACGGTTCGATGGATCTAGATGGGAGTAATAAAGGGGTATGGTAAAAGAAGTAGAAGAGAAGTTATAAGTCCGAGCAATGTCCAAACGCTCAATCCCGTGAATTTCGACCACACATAGGCCACGATGAGGAAGGCTCGGATTTCGGTCCGAGCTTGATCCGAGGCGATAATGATAACTGATGGATGCCAATGGAGAAAATACGGGCATAAGATGGCCAAAGGAAATTCGTGTCCCCGTGCTTACTATCGTTGCACCATGTCTGCCGGCTGCCCCGTCAGGAAACATGTGCAGAGAAGCACAGAGGACATTACGGTACTCATAACTACGTATGAGGTCAGTCACAACCATCCATTGCCACCAGCAGCAATGGCAATGGCCTCCACGTAGTCCTCAGCAGCTAAGATGATGCTGTCAGGGTCGATGTCTAGCTCGGACGGGTATATGAACACGAGCTTCCTCACGAGGACGGTATTACCTTCAACATCAAGCATAGCAACCATCTCTACTTCGACCCCATTTTCGACGGTCACATTGGACCTAACCCAACACCCAAACTGAAATCCCTTACTCCAGTCTCCATCGAGCCAACGACAACTCCAAGTGCCCAACAACACATCCCTCAACTTACTGCCTCAAACGTCTCGGGGCTTCATACGTCTCAAGACATAAAAACGGTGGCTAGGTCATTGGGCCAGCAAGGCGTGAACTACACCCTTAGAGTTGCAGCCGCTGCCGCCCTTACATCCGATCCCAACTTTGCAGCTGCCATTTTCTCGATCGCCATCTCCTCCTTAGTAGGGGACGACAAGAACTTGCCTAGCTGTAGTAGCAACGACAAATTAACAACTTTGAGCATCTAAGCGGTAATAAATGGAGAACATTCGTACACAATAGTGCAAGAGAAAACACATACAATTTAGGATGAACAAATACTCGGATAAAACGTGAATAAAATTTTTAAAATCGGCACTAATTAGACCGATTATATAATAGTATTTATATTTTGTTATACTTTATTAAGTGAAATATTTTTAGAATATATTTCCCATTTGTGAACTAAGTTAAAAAAATTATTTTTGAAAATATATTATACCAATGGACACGGTGTAGTCTTATCGACAAGATAAGACTTTTTTGCTTAAAAACTCTAATAAAATTGGATAATTGTATGAATTAGTTACTAGGCCGAAGCTGAACAAACGAATTCGATCAATAAGGGGATCCAACTATGTAATGGGATAAATTGTAAATCTTTATTTGGAAGAGTCTATTTTATTTTAATTAGAGTATGAGCTGAATCGTGAACTTGATGGCACAATGTCAGCTACTGCACTCACTAAATTGTTGAACTCATTTCTATTCAAATACCCTTTTCAGGCAAAATGGCAATGAAAGTCACAAAACCATCCAAAACTAAGGGTACGCCTTACGTTCAATGCTTGTTCCCGGTATAAATTATAAAATTATATTTTCAAACATTTAAATGACTATTTTTGGGAAATAACTAGAGTTGCTTTATTTTATGTCTTACACCTTGTTGGACTTACAATGATGATGAGCCAATTGTTGTAAAGTTGGGAGGATGTGGCGGGTTGTCTGCAGGTCCGACCGAGGAAACCAGGTTAGGGTGTCACACAAACACTTGAAGTAAAAGGTTATTTATGCCAAGTTTTCCTTATGATAATACTTGAACCTTGTGGGAATTGGTCGTGTGAGTATTTGTGCATAGAAGCACATTTACGATTGGAATTCAGTTGGGATGAACGCGTCTTAATACCCGGTGAGTGGGATTTTTTAACATTATACCCGGTTGAGGTGATGAACATCGTTTTTAAGTATTGAAAACTATTTTCTAGGAATGATCTCTTCTAACTTTGTGAAACTGCTTAAATAATTTGAGAGATATTTCTGAGAGTTGGAACTGCTCTAGTAGGCATGGGGCCTCGATTTTGAAAATGATAGGGCTCAAAGCCAGTTTTGGAAAAATCGGGAAGTGGGCCCAAGGCTAGTGGGCACGGGTTGAAGCCTATAGACAAATAACAATATGAGCTATGAAAATCTTTTATAACGGGTTAATTGTGTGAATCGCTATTGTGCTGAAACCAGTATGTCAACTCGTTGGGCTAGTAGTTGTTAAGCCGAAGCCAGGTTATCAAATCTGTTGGACATAGAAGTTATGAAGCCGAAGTCGAGTATTGGGATCGTTGGGCCGTTAGCACCAAAGATAAATTATATAATCTCTAAAATTATTGTTTGTGTATATACCGAATTGCGGAACCATTGAGGTGCCCAATTTAGGTAGTGTTGGTTGCAAGGGCTGTTGGATGACCTAGAGTGTAACAATAGGATTTTTGGACCGAAAATTTTTAATAAAAAATTTAAAATGAACCATAGCTAAGCCGAAACCCAATTTATTTGACTAATAAATCACATATAAATTGGAAAAAAAACTAATTAAGTTATTTGTTGATAACCAATTAGATCGTAATAACTAACTTATAGGGTCCAAGTTAGATATGTGATGTTCAGTTTATTTAAATATATATATAGGTATATATGAAAAAAATTAACAAATGCTTATTTTAAGCAATTTTTATAATGGTTGGACTCAAAAGTTATAGATGTAAATTAAGTGGAAAATGAATTCAGATCAAATTTAGAATTTAATTTCGAATATAGTTATTGGGAGAAAATTGGTAAATATAACTTAATAATAATAATAATAGTATTATTATTATTATTATTATATGTCCGTTGTGGTTTACGACCCGATAACCCGTTTGACAAAAGATTGGAAGTCATATAAAAGGTTCATTTCTTCATAAACCTAAGGAGAGTAACACATTCCTTCATAAAATTCTCTCTAAATTATCAACCTCTCCTAAATCTTCTAGGTGCCCTCATCTATGTCATCTCCCCTTCATCACTAAACCTCCAATCACCGAGAATGACCAAAAAAATAGTTGCCTCACACCTTAAAAGTTGTGATCTTCTACCAAGATGTGATGGAAAAGTCGATCCAGTCCACAAGTGTAATAGTCGGGGACTGTTCTATGAAAATATGATCCCTTTGATGATAAATGGGGTATGATTATGTGTGTGCTAAACTTAAAATGTAAAGTAAAATAATAATTGAAGATTATGTGAAATAATTTTTAATAATAAACAAGTGGTAACTTGTTAAGTGAAATCTCAACTTGGATTTAAGGAAAAGTAGTATGTATATACATTCGGGTGTGTGAGTTATTGCTCATTGTAAATACAAACAAAGCTTTAACACAGTGAAATCTCAACTTGGATTTAAGGAAAAGTAGTATGTATATACATTCGGGTGTGTGAGTTATTGCTCATTGTAAATACAAGCAAAGCTTTAAGACTCGTTATGATGGACCCGGTGATAACTTCCTTCTGATGAAATGAATGGATTTCAAACTTGTCAAATATAAGTTAATTTTTTAAATCTCTATAAGCTTACCTATGGTGACCCCTGTTTTACCCAAACCTCCTTGAAATCCTATTTGGAGTCCTATTTGGAGTGTGTGTTGAATCGTGTACATGAAGTCACGATGTCAGCTAAGCCCTCTTAGTGAGTTGTTGAACTCATTGCCCTCCGATTACCCCTTTTAGGTGACAATGCTAAAAAATGACATGTGTTGATGGTAAAAGTCAAACATAAACCAAATGTATGTTTCACATTCAATATATAATATCGATATATGGTTTCCAAAATTTATTTTTTAAAAGTTTAATTTATTAATTTAAAAAATAATTTGTGATATTTTATTTTAAATCTTGCACCAAATGATAAGGTGCCCATTATTGTAAAACCGGGAGGATGTAGCGGTTATCTGCAGGTTCGACCGAGGAAATCGGGTCGGGGTGTGACACATGGATTATAAGGGAAGCCCGTCATTCAGCATGTCTCGAAGTTCGGAGTAGATTCCTACGCATTGAGACCGAGGTGGAAGGGGAAGAGATCTCGTCCCCTAACGGAAACGAAGTATCTTTGGGTATAAGGGTCAGACTATTGATGTCCACTCAGATTTAGGGTAGAAGTTAACGACTTCTATCACGCTGGACGGTAAAGATGCACTGGACCACAAGTGGATGCAGTCGACGTACTGTATCGACAAATGTTTGAATCCTTTCCTTTCTGATAAAAGGAGTGCGATTGAATGCTAAACAAATTTCGAGCAAGGGGAAGAATTTATATGTATTTTGAAGAGGAAGTTGAACTCACAAATATGTGAATAAGAAAAATAGTGTGAATTTTTTTGAAAACTCACCTTAACACCCGCTCAATAAGTTGTATAAACTCACCCCATTCCATTACACTTTTTTTCATGAAAAAAGACAAATAATTAGGGAATTCTTACGTCAAGCCTTAAAATTCGATTAATTTACTCTTAATGTTTCAATTTTGTATAATGTTATTTGAGGGAACAATGAAAGAATGTACACTTGATTTCTTGCGATTTTGGAAGTGGTAACTCTTTTTACACTAAAAAGAGTAGTGGTTGCTCATGGTTCCGATCAAAACGGGTTAGGGCGTGACAATATTCCTATAATTATTGTATTTAATTATAATTATAAATTATTGAATTATTTTTGAAATATTTTTTTGAGTAAATTATAAACAAAACATATATTTTCAACTAAATATTTACATTATATTAACTTTATATATAATCGTTATATTTATTATACAATTAGGTTTTCATTAGTTAAAATTGTTTATAATTTTAATTTTTTTACTCATCTAAATTTAATATTATTTAATATTAATAAGTTAGTAAATTTAGATTTAAAGAGTAAAGATAAGATTTTAAAATAAATTTAAAAGAGTGTATGAAAATCAAGTAAATCAAAGCTTCGATAAAGTCGTTTTTGATCCACTAATTTGGGTTAAACTACTTATTAGAATATATTTATTAATTAGAGTGTTAAATCTCATTAATAATATTCACAATCGAGTATATATTAAGTACATGGTTAATTATAGTTTTAATATTTTTAATATTTAGGTGATAATGAGATCATAAATTTGATAATAAATTATTTTTAAGAGGGTGAAAATAATATAAATAAAATCGAAAACGCTGTTATTCAAAAGTTAAGGATTAAAATATTTGAAAAAGTATTTAATTAGATAATTGAAGAGAAACTTAAAAAAAGTTTTAAAAAATAGTAAAATAAGATCTTAAAAAAATAATTCAAATTTAAAATTTATGTGCTATATTTATTAAAATAATAAATATTCTATAATATTTAAGAATATCATAATATATTTTCATATATATTTAATATAATATATTAATTTTAAAATATTAATTATCTTACCCATCTCTAAATAAATATATTATAAATATTTTATATATAAATAATTAGTAGTTTATATTTAAACTATAATATTTTATTTTATTATTTATAATATAGATAGTATTTATAAATACATAAAATGTCAATTTTATAGTATTGTAAATAGAGATATTTGATTTAAATAATATTTTGATATTTATATTTTAAATAAATTTTAAATTTATTAAATTTTTGAATGTGGTGTTTAAGTACTAAAAATTATAATAAGAGTTTTTTAAAAGTTATAATTATAGTAGTTTAGTATGGCTCTTTATTTGTAATTTTTTTATTAATAAAATAAGGTATGTTTCATCATTTTTAATTTTATTGTAAAATTTTTAGTATATATTTTATATTTAATATATGATATCGTTAGTATATTAATAAATTTGTATTATTATAAGAGTTTTTACCTCTCACCGTTCATGGAAAATATGTTTTGGTCAAACGAAAGATGAATTACTTGATTGGATCTATAGCTTGAAGATTAGTGCATCATTATTGGAACCAAAAGTGTGGATGACGGCGACCTATTATAAGTTTTTAAAAATTTTTTAATAATTTTTAATACTATATCAGCATTTTTAATATAATAACTTTTTAATAATTTTATCTAACAATATAATTTCTTTTATTTATTAGAAAGTAATATAAAATTAAGATGTATTTTATTTAATTCATATTTAATCTTATTTTAATGCCTGAATTCCATAGTAATCACGTTTGGATGAATTTCTGGATTTATCCAATATTACATAATTTTCAAAAATTACTCCATAACCTCTTAGCTAGTCTCCTGCCCTAGCTTTCCTCCAGGTGCGCGACTGCGGTTCTCTTTCTTGTCTTAAATATGGCTGAGTCGGATGAGGTTGCCAGCGAGGGGCGGTCGAAGGGCCCTATGGATTTCTTCTCTTTCCTTGGAAAGCTCATCAAGTTTCCTCTCCCGAAGGACGAGCCAAAATCGGAGAAACTCACTGTGGGGACGGGAGAAAATGAAGATGCTGGTCAGAAACCTGATGTTGTTAGGTTCCCTTACAGATCTCTGGAGGTTCCTCTGCCGTTGAAGCTCGAGGTCGAGGAAGAGTCTGGAAGGACCTCGAATCCTCTGATTCTGTGGCAGGTATGCCGTAGGCGTATCCATATACCCTCCTTTCTGATTGCATTTACGCATTCCTTCCGCCTCTTCTATGATCACGTAGGTTTTGTTTATTAGGTGCTGTTCAGTTGTAGTTTCGGAGAATATAAGATGATACGGTTAGTTTTTCTAGGTTTAGGATGGAACACCAATTGTTTGAAGCTTTGCTGAGAGGTGGAATTGTGAGAATAAGAAATAATTAACGGAGTACCGTGAGTCGTGATATCTAGGAATGTATTCTTCTCTAACAGCTTTAATGAGCCTCGGTGGAAGACTTGAGTGTTCTGATGGAACTTCTGAGCAATGGGCAAGGGGGAGAGAGATGCTATTAAATATCTGCCCTTTCTCTGTATTTGGAAAGTTCTCAAATATTCTGACCCCTTTGAAGAGAAGTATAAACTAAAAACGCTTCATGTTTTGCTGCTTTGCAATAAGAACATGTATCTGAAGCTAGAATTATCTCCATAATTTTGGCTAGCTGAGTTATAAGTCCTTTTGAAGTTTTCTCTATGTTGAATATTTATAAAAGGAGAAGATGAAAATAATACATTTATGATCTAAACTTTTTGAATTAATGCAATTAAAAGGTTGATGCCTGAGTTTATTTTTTGGGATGAATAGGATGATCTCTTGATTATATCAGAATTTGTCAGTACAAAGAGGATTGTAGAACTATCTTTCTGTGAGACTGGGTTGTCATTTTTTTCCGCATTTTTCTGGTTGTTTTGTGGATGTATTTTTACTGTGAAATTGAGAGAGAGGATTCCTTTCCTAATTATGCTAGAAGGTGCACTAATTTGGCACTTTGAGCTGTATTTTATTTCTAATGATGTTTTATTTTTTAAACTTGCACCTTAGATTGGTTGTATGTGAAATTAATATTTCAGCATCATGCCATAGAAGAATTGTGAGTGCTAATCTTCCAAGTGCCCCACCAAAAAATGTTCTTCAAATTTGTTAACATAGAAGCTTAAATAATTTTTTTACCGATGAAGCTGGAATAAATTTAGATTACACTGACAAACAAAGTGCATTATAGGACAATCATAATTCTGGCCCAAGATTTTGTAAACATAAACCACTGCCAATTTGAATAACCGGATTTTCCAAAGGGTGGATTGGGCGATGCATCAAGTATTAGGTGCTGCTGATGTTGATCTTGTGATGCATTTAACTGTACACTGTGATGTGTTATTTGCTTGAAAACCTTATGCCCACATTCCAGCGGATATCACCTGATGCTTGATTAATTTTCATGTATATTTGATACAAGCTTGTATTTCTGTCCATCCATGCCTAGTTAAAAGAAAAAAGGTAACTAGCTTATGTAGTACAAGTTGTTATCATTTGATGAATGTAGTCTATTCAGGTATGGGGGTATATGATATTCTAAGTTGCAGTAGTGAAAGCATCATTTTGTGTTTCGATATGCAGGTGTATGCTCTTGGAGGGTTCCTTATAATGAAGTGGGTATGGGGAAGATGGAATGAGAGGAACAGGCAGCAGGACAACGATGAGGCTTCCGACAATTATGATTCTCCTACTGAAGACTATGGTAGTCCCCGTTAAGCTGGAGGGTTAAGGTGGAAGGGCAGCTTTCTCTCAAAAAAAAAAAAAGAAAAAGAAGTTTAGTTTTGCCAATCCTTTTTCCAGATTTTTACATAATTAGCGCGCCTGCTTTTTTCATTTCGTGGGACTCGTACGTTTATATAACCCCGGTTCAGATAGTTAGGGTATCTGGCCAATGAAAAAGTCAGGTTATCTTATGTGATCTAATATCTTCGTTCATATGTTAAAATGGATGGCGTGGAACTGACTCAACTTGTGAGTAACTCGACTAAACTGTATTAAGGTGGGTTTATATCTCTGGTTGTATGGCTAGACCAAAACAGTGGTGTAAGAGTAGGGTTTAAGCAAAGCACTGCAGTTTTTCCAAATTATTTGCCAATGTTTTGGTATAGGTGAACGCCCAACATAAATGGCAAGTGCGGAGGTACAGAATATGGAACGAGATGGACAGCTTCATCTCCTATATATTCTGTTGCAACAAAATCGTATTGCCAAATTTGTATTATTAGTGCACTTAGTCAATTTTATTCTAAACATTTTTTTAATCTTTAATCTTCTCTTTTGTCATTTGTATTCTAAACATTCTAGAACACAAGTTTGCATTAATAGTACACAGTCTTTTACATCATTTAATACAAAAAAAAGTGAGAAACTGGTTGTCGCCCACAAAAATCTGACTGACCCGCCCCGGACCACCCATTAGCTAGACGTCCAAGATTCACCCGCTCCGGTCAGACTTGATCTGAACGGATCTGCTGGTGGTCGGGGCCTAATGGATTGGTACCCACCCACTTAATTGCCATCCCTATCCCAACATGGCCTCACCCCCATTTTAATTTTTTTTATTTAAATTTATTAATCTCTAATATCATTTAATTGTAATATCAATAACTATCATTGCATTCTCACTTACATCACTTAACACATGTAAAAACTAACTCATCATATGTTAAATAGGTACCTGAAGGATTGTTAAAAAATAATTCGTGGACAATAGATTAATATACCCTATTCCTGAATGAGTGGCACGAGCAGCGGCGACACAGGAGGGCTTTGTTCTAAACCATTGGCCAATATGAATTCAGGTTCGTAATCAGTTAGTTGAAAGGAATGAGTGAAAACTAGGGTGTCCAGCAAGTAAAATACAAAGTGGAGAATTCCCTTACTAGAAAGCGAAATGTATTGTTATTGAGAGTATAAATAAGTTTAAATATAAGCAATACTCTAATCTCAAAAGTATGGGTGACAACTAATCAAGATCAGATATTTCATGTTAAGTTTAAATACGAGAATATATTTTGTTTTTGCTACAACTACGACAAATTTAGTAATACGTTGAAGTAATTTCAAACTGAAATCATTTATAAAGAGTATTATAGACCATGGATGTGCCCTCACACTAGTTGAGACCATGGTGTACTAGCAAATCCCCTATTAATAATGATTTGTCCCGGAAGGCTGAGTACTATCAGGAGTAATCGGTGGCCTCTCACCCATAAAAACCCAGTCCTCTAAAAGAAATACCTAGCACAAAGTGGGTAGATTACATGTCTTCATCATCTTCATAAAACTTAGTAGACTATGTATGCACCATGAGGAGATATAGTCTAGATTTGATCCCGAGACATACAACAGAGCAACTATGTGGATTCTAGCAAGCTGAAGGGTGAGTCACTGCCCATAAAACAAGAAGTTGAGGGGCAGAGACGAAAAAGAATATGATGCACCACAAGAAAGAAGAAGAGCATGCAAGTGCTATGGTCCAAACTAATGTTGAGAAGAAATCCTATACACTTGAATTTCTCTCGAATGAGGAGAATATGAATAAAGAACGGGAAATATTCCCTTACAGTATAATTAACTCGTTGGAGGGAATTTTTCTTAAAATACAAAGAATTGAACAATTTGAGAAGAAAATAGCACATGAAAGTAATAAGAAACTAAGGTTGAAGATGTATGAGCACTTAAGAGACATTTCTAGATCGAGTAGGCAAAGCCTTGAAGCCCGAGTCATCAAAAGAAATTCCCCGAGGGGGAATAAGCCATATTAGAACAGTGCACAAATGAAGAGAGCCTAACAAAAAAATGTAAGAATTCGACTTATAATAACAAACAAAATAGTCAAACATAAGGTTATTGTGGTTGGCTCTACTCAGCTACACAGTGATCATGAAGCTCTTATCTTGGAACTGTGAAGGGGTAGGTAGGCTTGTCAATGGTACTTGGGATCCGAGACCCGCGCCCGAGTAGATCCGAAAATAGTCGGGTCCTGGTTTGGGTGCGGGTCTGTGTGTTAGACCCGAACCCCGTAGATTATGTGGGTCTAGGTACAACAATGGACCCGAAATCCGAACTTCGGGTCTTGTCAACTGGATTCAGGGTTTGGATCCGGTGGTTCAAGTACAAGAAAATGGACCCAAATGGTGGGTCAATTCCCAAATATGAATGGAAAAGTATATGGTGCACAACAATTTGTCAGTACACGTACTAATACAGTAAGGAAAGATTATCTACTATACCTCAAGATAGTTAAAGAAGTAAACTACTTAACTAATGACCTAGAGTTAGGTCGGTATCAGGGTGGCGGCGATGGAGAGCAGGTGCTCGAGCAACCATGGTAGTTTGAACTTGGCTTTGATGCCGCACATTGCGACATTGAGGACCAGCCTATCCCACGGCCTCTTCTGTCGGAACGTGATGTAGAGAGCGATAGCGCCGCCGAGGGACACGGCGTAAAGGAAGGCCGACAGGTCCTGGTGGTAGCGGCCGCAAAAAGAAGGAGATGGAGCCATCAACGACTCGGTTGATGTCCGGAATGTGCCTACGAAAGTCGCTGGAGAACCTATGGCCCTGGTGGTCGATGTCACAGAGGACGAATATAATTATGCAAAAGTCAGCAGAAATGTTGAATACGATTTTACTGACCAAATCCAAGTAGTCATTAGTTCAACCTTTTCTATAAATTAAACATAAACAACCATAAGGACATAATTTTTATCTTACTAATCAAATCCAAAGATCTATTTCGTTATTATATATAAGTAAAAATGATGAATAATCCTTCTACGTATGCGCAAATATAGCTTATAAACACATATGGTAATGGTATGTGAAATGAATCAGAGTTAAAGGTCAAATTAATTTTTAAAAATTTTTTCTTAAAAATTGATTACGTTTTGAGAATAAAACTATTAAAATGAGAGAAATAATTGTAATAACGGAATTTTCAAAATTCGAATTAAGCTTAAGTGTACTAAAAATTTAGGTTAAACTGAGAATATAATCTCATATTAAGAATAACAACTTAAGATAGGAAGTAGGATCCTAAATTAAAAATGAGAATCAAAACCAATAATAGAATCCCGAACCAAGAATGAATCTAAAACCGGGAATGAAATTCCGAACCGTAGACAAAAATCTAAACCGAGAATAGAACTCGAGTCGGGATTTGAAAAACCAAATCGAATTATAAAAAAACGTTGGAAATGGAAAAGGGAACCCGATGCCGGGAATAGGGTCCCAATCAAATTCCTGAGCATAAAAATTGAGGTTGTTGGGAAAAGCCAATTTTTGCTCGAATACGATCGAGATTTCAAAATTAATTATCGAATTAACCCAAAAAGGACAAAAGGTAATTTAATTTGCAAAAATAAAAGGGAAATGAAAGGAATTCAGGTTAGTATGATTTGAGTCGGGTCGACCCCACTCACTTGTGAGCCACCGCCCTCCTACCGATATAATTTATGTTACACTGTCACAAATGTCGCTCCAATTCATTTAATTTTGGATCAAATTGAACACTACAAATTGTAGAGATCAACTAGAAATTGAGCTAATGACCTCTTTGTCGGCCACCGCCACAGAAAGTTTTTCGAGGACCTTGGCTACAAAACTCATAAGCTTCGACCAACTCTAGTGAGAATTTCTAATAAATCACTATTTAGCTCTATTTTGGCCAGTTTTGGAAGACGGATAAATTCAGCCATGGTTGGTCGGGGTAAGGCCCCCCACCCCTCCCACTAGCCATTGATATCATTTGGGAGTGATTTATGAATTTAGAAATTTATTTGACTAACTTTTAAATTTTAGAGACTAAAGTGCTATTATGGAAAATTTGGAGGTCAAATTACAAATATGAGAAAATTTGTGAAAAATAACCCTAAGAGTAGTCTAAGGGGCTTATAAGTGATTTTAAGACAAAAATAAGTGTGTAAAGTCATTTTCGGGAGTTCGATGGTAAAACCGGATATTTTATGTAAAGGAGGGGCAAAATGATCATTTACACCCAAAGGGATCAAATAAGGACCAAAGTGTAATAAATACATTTTTGGGTACCAAATGTGTTTAAAGGAAGTTTGGGTACCCAAATAAGAGAATTGGGAAGTCTAGTGTTCAAAATGAGCATTTTTTTTATGAGTATGAGCAAAATGATAATTTTGTCTAACTTAAATACCAAAATACAAATTTTAGAAAAGTTGGTTATCTAAGTAAAGAACTTAGAAAATTTTGGACATTTTGATAAATAAGACCAAAAGCCATGACATGATTCCCGGGGCCGGGAGCACAAGCAACCTACCACATCTTACCGAAGCTACATAGGTGGATATGTTCATTCAATTAGAGCCGACATGATGTAAACCTCATAATAAAATACATCAATTTCAGTAAAATTTTAAATTTTTTTATAAATATTTAGTGGATTTCATAAATCAAATACAAGTTTACCCTCGAGAAATGTACCATTGATAAGCAATAACTTTCATGCACGCATATGGAGTATCAACCTCGGCTACGTGGTATCAAGACTTGAGGTTGCAGCAATATCTGAACTCATTTGTATATTACTAAAAAGATTTAGGGGTGTAGGTGAGCTCACAACTCAGTCAATAGATTTATCGGCATCGATCCATAACATAGCTTACGACCTAATCCCTATTTAATTTATCAAATTCTCTTAGTTTAGTTCATAATTTTATTTACCTTTTTCACATCTTATTTTCACAAAAACTCTGAGAGTTCATCTCCCTTTTCACAAACTTATTAGTTGAATAAAACCTTGGAATATGAGGGGTATGTGCATCAACCGCACTTCCTTTCATGATTTTATCACTTAAGTGAATAAATAAAACCGCGAAGTCTCACCACATGCGAGCTCGAGCCGTGAGTGATATGTGCATCTATGTGCACTCCCATGAAACATCCAGTGGTGACTATCCCCTCACATAAATGTGGGATGATGTGTCATCTGATATTTTGTATCCTTTGATTCACTCATCTTACATTGTGATTGCAAGCAACTTTATTTGACCACTACCATAAATCTCCTTGGGTCTAGGACCATATAGATGACACTCTACCCTTGTATACCCATTTCCATCCTTCCCAATACCTCGACTCCACCTCTATTATAAGTGACATGCCTACGTCACCCCACCCACACAAAGAATAAAAGCACATATAATAGCATTAAAGTAAATTGGATGTGATCAACCCCACTATCATGCTTTCAAACAATAATCATGCATTGAGACAAAATAAATATTTCTTTATTTGATTTTTAGGGCTTGGAGAATTAACCAATTATCCGTATGTCTCTATCATTTCCCTTTTTATGGTTTGTTATCATTTAAAAGCATAAGTCATGATCTTGAGTAATATGATTCTTAGTCTTAGCAGTTAATCTTTTGTTCTTTATATATTTTCTAATATATGGTTCTCCTATATTATTTCCTAGTTATATTTGGATTTAATCAAAACAAGTGCTGAATAGGAATCATGATCGGTCCAATAGAACTTGTTTTCTATAAATCCACTCACACGAATAATCGAACACGTTTTTGTTCCGTTTCGATCCAAGAGACTCTTATCGATATCTTCCTGCAATCCGAGTGTAGTAGAATAAACTACAAGTACATAATTTGGTAATATAAGATTAGGTTGGGTTCTTAATAGTATTCCCTAATATCGTCCAAAATTTCCCAAATTTTATGGTTTTACCCCTTTGGGGTCGGGTTTGCTCAAAACTTGTATTTGGAACCCATTTTTTCGATCCTTAGTGGTAGTTCTAAGTTCTCAATATTTTTCATGGTATTCTTGGTCTTTTTCACTCATTGTACTAAGTCATTTTTTGCACATTTTCACTAAGGTACTCGTACTTTCCATTTATAGTATATTAGTCCCTAACTTTTTCAAATTTACATTTTAGTCCTTCTACTTCTATTTATTTCTTTTACACTTAGATTTTAGAAATAACTATTTTTTCCTAGGTCCTAAAACTTCCCAAAATCTTCTTAAGTGGTCATTAACTCCTCATATTATATTTTAGTCCTTTATCTCTTAAAAATTACACTTTGGTCCTTTAACTTTTCAAAGAGTTACACTTTGGTCCTTAATCTATTTTAAGATATCATTTAAATGCTCTAAACCTTTGCATCTTTCCTTTGGGTCCTTATACTTCTAATGAACCTCATTCAAGTCTCTATTTTCATGAAACTTATAATTAGGTCCATAAACTTTTCAAAAATTGCATTTCGGTTCTTCTAGTTTTATCTCCTTAAAACGAACCTAATTACTCTTCCAAAAATCATATCTAGGTCACTTATAATCTTTTCTAGGTCCCCACAGTCACTATTCGGCCAACCTTGGCCCAAACAATGTTCATTCAAGCTTGATCATAAGTTTATTGTAACTTAAACACAAAGTCGATTTTTGGTCGGAAACTCACTGGAGAGGTACAAGCGAGGATCAGGGGCAATAGCGTGGTTTAGCTGACTCTCTAACGAGTCTTTGGATACCTGTATATCAGTGTGCGGTGGTTGGAACTGTGTGAAATATCTAATTTCTAGAGAAGTGGTAACAACAAAGGGTTAATGGAGATTCTCAATTTTTTTGTGATTAGTAGGCTTACCTATAGCCCGAATGATCACTATGGTTGGCAAGAGGTGATCGAGAGAATTCTACAAAAAATGATATAGTCGTTGTTGGACGTCTGAGAGGTTGGGAGGATTCCCAAAAGCTATTGCTTTATTTATGACCGACGGAGCAAGGTTATAGTTCTATGGCTTTTAGAGAGAATTTTGGTGTTCTTTCAGGTCGGCCCTTATATAGGGAGAGTCGACTCTTATATAGGGAGGTCGAATGATTGTCTAGTGGGCCATGTCCGAGCAGATGGGATGCCATGGATCCTCCATTTCTTTTCATCTTTTTTGGGGAAGGAAGTTAGAAAATCTGTCTCAACACCCGAGTTTTATCCAAATCCAGGTCGGGGCAATCGGGTGAAAAAAGACGACATGCGCATGATCTGTGCGTGCGGCACGTGCATGTGCCTGGTGTGATAAGCCGATATATTTAACGAACCGATTTTTAGTAAATTATATCCTATTTCAGTTTTTACGAGGGAAGTTCAGCCCTAATTTAGTCGGTTATTAGCTTAAACTAAAATTTTAAAAACTTTTCATTAAATTTTCTATCATTTGAGCTTAATAACAGTCATTTTATGATTTAAATTACTATTTCTAAAAATCAGATATTTTACTACTATTAACTGCTTTGATCAATTTTAACCTTTCAAGTTATTTAGACTTAAAAATTACTATTTTTAAATTTGTTTAGCCGCTTCATAAAAAACAGGAATATTTTTTTTTAAATTCTCCGTATATCTCCTTTTGGCCCGATTTTCCTTTATCCATGTTGAGGGGAGGATTTCTTGGAATTTTACATATTTTCCATATGTTACGTATTGATTTATTAGTATCTATCGGACTTCAACTTTACTGGTGCAAAATGGTGACAAGATGTTAAGATGAAAACTATTCCATAATCTTACTACCAGCAACCAGCCAGATAAAACATGCCCGTGATAGATACGCCTATGCCAACTTAATAGGGTAAGAATATCTAATTTGTTACGGGAATGCTTAGCAAGTATTATTTTCGGCCAAGTGTTTGGATCGCAAATTTAATGAAGTTTTGTGTTTGGACAAAAAAAACTAGTAATAATTAATATTCTTCTAAGCTCACATTTTGCACCACCCGTCTAATTTAACCCTCCAAAGGAGTATTATTTGACATTACACGGCCATTTTCCGTACCTGAAGCTGCTCTACAAGTTTCTGTGCATGCCGAAACTCCAGCTTAAAGCAACAGTAAAAAAAGGCATAATACAAAAAAAGATGGATTAAAAGATATTAAAAATCTGTTCTAGCTTTTCCATTATCAAAATTGCTATGGACAGACGCATTCCATGTTTTCTTGATTTCAAAGGACTTGTAAAAACTCTAGATCCAGAAACCCCGCTGAAGCGCAGCTCACAACAATGACCAGGGGGTGAATAGAGCATTAATAACACGTACAACCTAATAGGGCAAGGGCAGGTTGACCGCACATACTAATCAGGAATGGCAGATTAGTTCCAACACGAATTTGCCATGCTTGAAAATTCCCAAGCAAAGACCGTTCACATCTCAGCACCACTTCGCTGAACACAGCCCAAAAACCATCCCCCAAAGCTGGTATGGATGGGGTCCTACCCCCTATAAATAGTGAACATTAGCACGGTGTTCCACCATCTAGCAATCGCCTGGGGTATGATACTCCCGAATCTACTTCTTGGAGTCAAAGTAACCATCGTAGATGGACAAACGGTCAAATGCATCAAAGTTTGCCTTCAAGCCAACAAACTGGCTACCAATCTGCGAGCAACCTCCATCTGGCCAACGGCACCCTCCTTCACGTGGCCGAAAAGGACACACGGTTTCACACACACTGTTGCTGACAGACTTATCAGAAATCATCTCATCTGCCACAACCGTGATCGATACTGAAAGATCTGATTTCTCATCACCTTCAGACGAGCTTTTGCTAATAGACTGTTTCACCTTCGGGATGTTTGGTAGTGGGTAATTCTCAATATCCACAGTGCAGTCACCCGAACTAGAGAAATGTACCTTGCATCCCAGGGACTCTAACGCCCGCTTTATTGCCACATTTTCTTTGCTTGCTTTCTTGGCCAAATGAGCAGCAGATGTATTCACATGCCTCTCCTTCTGTAATTCGGTTGTCAACGATTCAACCACGGCAATAGCTTCCTTTGATTTCTTTTCTGCTACTTCCTTCCCCTGGGGGGACAGAAGAATATGTGTGAATATATATATAATAGAGTTCTTTCAGATGCAAATATCTCTACACTTATCTGGAATAAAGTCAGTCTAAGAGGAAACAGCAGATTCTTTATGGGCCTCATGTTTACATAGAACTAAAACAATACCTTCTGAAGTTCAGAGAACTTGAGCGCCATGTTCCGACACTGTGCCTCCAGCTCTCCAGCTTGGGCTTCAAAGGGACAAGCCCATCGAAGATGGAATTGTGGCCAGAGTGTTGGGGCTAGTGCTGCTGCTGGGGGCAGTAGAGGACCATTGTGCTTAGAAGGATCGTAGAAGAGATTATAGTGTGCATTAGCCTTTCCCCCGGAAGCACGTAAATCAGTTAGATATGACCAGATGCATCCACAACGTTCTGAAGTACGACAGATCTGCCGCTCCTGCTCACTACATTGTAATTTGAAGAATCAGAAAATCCGTGTAATTTAAGTATTCAAAAAATTTAAATGCGAGAATGCAATATAATATCAGATCCTTTTTTCCTGCAATGATAGTTATATCAAAAGATTTACCTATTGCACAGGAAGTTCCCAAAACGACAAGAAAGAAAATTGTCCAAGAAATCCACCAAAAAAACCTGAACCAGGTCACACAGATTAAAATACAACATAGAATCCATTTTAAGACAGCAAGAAAGTCCATCAGCAATCCAGCATAGGCAATCCCCCATAAATTTATTATAAAAACAAAGTTCAAACAATATGAGAGATACATACCGAGGAAAACTCAAAAGCAAATGGGTACATCCTCAACAACTGTGATACGCAGTCAACCCACTGCATGATAAATAAATTGTTAAAGTCAGCAATTAACTAAAAGAAAAAAGAGCTCCCAACAGTAGCATGACATCAACTCTTTACACTAGTTTTGCATAAAATTATATATGGGTGACTGATAATAGCAGGAATAATATACAGAGCACACACCTGAACAAATATGGGAGAATAATTATTTGAAGTTTGGTTATGTGAAGAGGCAGGAGTTTGAGGTGTGTATGACCCTGATGGCTGGCGAGAAGGGGATGTTGTGAAACTCCCAGTAGAAGACTGCCTTGTTAGTTCAAATGACATTCCCTCACTTCCAGATATGGTTGGCATTCCAATACGGTCTGAAAATGGATGCCCAAATGCAAGCCAATCTTTTTCAACAAGTGCCTGACAAAATTATTATATGAAACAATCTTAGGACCCAAGAAAAAAATAATTCCAAAAATAAGAGCCCTTAAATGAAATATTGCGTCTATTTTGGAATGACTGGGTTTCAACAGCAAGTATATTAAGTACCTGAAAACCTGTGAATGTCCGGTAGTATGGATCAAGCAATAAATTCGCTAGAGAAACCAATTGAGTAGTTCTATCCCACCCATCACTGCCAAAGGTAAATAGAAACATGAAATGGACAACAAATTTCAAATTAAATGTGTAATTTTGGCAAATGATATAATAAAGTGACAATATTTTTCCATTTGAAATATGTGCCACCTGTAAAAATTACATTAGATGACATAATGTGTTCTTCCTCAGTATGAAGAAATGCTTAGGTTCCATGCAGTATAAAAGAAGCTCCACTAACATTTTGCAACTTCTCTACATGTATCTACCCATCATTAAGTTCCCACATATTTGGCATTGCATCCCACATATTATAAATTGTTGTAGTATAGACCGATTAGACAGGGACAACAATAACCTGCAGTGAACAAGAACAGAGGCTGACTCCAGAGCAATACGAGCAGCAATCCATGCAGAACCAGCCAAGACACTTTGGACATGTATCAACCAACCACTGTCTCCAAGAGTTGATACTGAGGCAGACATACTGCTAAGGTTGCCCCCACCCCAAGTCCATCCACCATGTCTCTGCAAATGAAATTGGCATGAGCAACTAACCACAGTAGTGACAGTACATCCCCAGTGACAACTATTGAAGTCACTTTAGCTAGGAAGAATCTTCAGAATAGCAAATATAACCAAACATAATGATCACAAACAAATTAAGACCATATTAAAATTCAAAGTGGTGTGGAACAAAATTATTGAGCAACTGTGACACATCCAGAGATCTAAAGATCTGATAGCTCCCAAAATAAGAAGTTACTAACGAGCATCTTCACAGGAAATATCTAGATGATTAAAGCAACCCACTGAGGAATAAGTTTGATAGATCGAGTTTAGAATGCCCTTGTAAGATCAGTGGGCTAACCAGGAAAGACGACCTTCCATCAGATGAAGCTGCTCCATGAGTATCCAAATACTCTCTAAGCCGAGCAAAGCTCTCTCTCATGGCGTGAATATTGTCGATGCCGAAGAAAACTATCTAGCTTACAGAGACAGGAAAAAAGACAATCAAGGAACTAATGAAAAGCTAATGCATTCAAAAGACAAATTAACAACCAGAAAGGTCTGCAAAGAACCTCAGACTGAAAATAATTAGAAGACGACTCTGAGCCACCTCCCATTGCACCATTAGCCAAAGCATTTTTCCGTGGTCTTGCATCAGCAATGTACAGTTTCCTATAAAAACATTAAGTCAAGCAAGTAGAACTCTTTGTCCGGAAAAAGGTAAGTAAAACTCATCAAACCACATCAGAAATGGTGCTCAACAACTAAAGATAGTTCTTTATAGGTCTTTACAATGTTAAATCATTGTCAAAAAGGCACTTCAACTCCAAACTTTAAGAGATAGCTTTTCATCAAGAAGAGCCGTATAATATGAATGAAAAGATAGCATCAACATTTTCCCTACAATCACCCACTCCTTTCTAGGTTTTTTTGGGTTGGAGTGGTACTGGTTTTGTGTTAGAGGGACAAGATAATTTACAACAACTTAACATATACATACTAAAAAAGAATTTATTTGGCATAAACGAACAATTCAAAGTATACTATCCGTCTTGAGTTAGACAATAACTATTCTCCAACAATTTTAAATTTAGATAAGGTTTCAATTGTAGAGATGCACTCTGGTTAAACTAATCATAATAAACTAAATTTTATAGATGTAAACAACAGTGTTAGTATGCATTGCCATTTTCCTGTTGATATTTTAGAGAGACGAGCAGGCAAATGTAGTCATAATTATTACACATTTGATGAAGGTACCAGCTTAGGAATTTGAAAAGATGGTAATATCGTCAAGACAGGAAGCATCAATCATGGATGCAGATGCATACCTCCGAGCACCCTTGGCACCACCTAATTGAGAGCAAAGTGCAGCAACAAGTCTTTCATCTGTATTACTGAAAATATTAATAAAGAGAATCAGACATATCTTTGAAATTATTGACTCAAGGGGCATTTTGTTTGTAGTAATGTTAGATTACAGTGTAAAGTTAGATTACAAGGAAAGTTAGTTTATGGGTCAAATTGGATGTAATTTGATATTGTTGTGTTTGGTAAGTAATTTAAATTATTGGAGATGTTTTCAAAAAATTTGTTGGAAATGTGTAAAAGATAAATTTATATATAAATTAAATGTCAAGTATATCCCTAATATTTTACTTTTGTCATTGTTCACCGTTGAAGGGACACTTGTGACTTCCTCTGCCTTTAAACAATTATATATGTGAACCCACCATTGCAAACTTACTTTCCCAAGCATTTCAACTGCAACCAGATTAAATGCAAAGGGTTTTCCCTGTAAGGGTTTCAGAAGCCAGGTAACTTATTTTGCACTGTAGTTTTCTCCCAAATGGTACAATTGGGATGTAATGCAAACACACTTGGGAAATTAATCAGGATGCTTCATTATTATGCAAAGATCCAAATCTGCTGCTTATATAACTATAATTGCAATGACTGATGGCATCACCTGAGATTTTACAGATACAAGGAATTGATAATGGTTTATCCAGAATAAGAGCAGGTTTTTTACCTTCTCATATTCATCATGAGCCCAACCAAAGGTTGGGATGAACGTGCTAGGACTGCTCCTGTCCCTGAATGCCAAGAATGTAAAAACAGAAGATAACGAGGATGAATAATAATATATGAATACTGTGACCAAAAAAGATGAGATCACCACTTACTTGGATGACACCATGAGACAACAGGTAGCCGGCATCTAGCACGAAATGACGAAGCCTGCAGTATTTCCTCATCACTATCGTCTCAAACAACACAACTTGATATTAGTAAAGCTAAACAAATCTCCATCACGGAGTAAATATTAAAAATCAATATTCCGTTGTCTTACCTAATACATTTTGGAACAACTAGAGCAAAGGGATAAGTCTGGGACATTGTATACTTGGAGTTTACACAACTTATTCTCCATAACTCATTGGAGAAGGTGAATGAATTATTTTCAATCATATTATTAGATGCTTGCTGGTCGTGTCTCCCAATGAGCCGAAAGTACTCGTTCAACAAGCGCAGCTTTGGACTCGTATTCTTGAAGTTTGAAGGCCCCACAACAAAAGCATAAATATCCGATAATCTTGTTGGTTTGACACATCTCAGTAATGCGTCAAAGACTGCACGTCTCTGAACATTTGAATTTTATTAGTATTAGATACAGTACATGATCACTGTCTTCCACACTCAATGTTCAAGACAAAAAAGTGCATGTAAGAAACCAAGTGAGGGTTCCAAAGAACTGCTACAATTGTAAGCAATTGTAAGCAACTCAGAATATAATTTGTCCAGGCAGCTCTCACGCAAGTAGGGCAGTGTTGTAATATCTTAGACAAGCAGACATCAAAAACTTTTGATACAGGTCTATGCATTCACCATTCTATTACCATAGTCTCCAGTTCTTTATTGTGGTAGCACATTTTAGAAGATAGATTTTTGAAAGGTTTTCTCTGCCACTCCTGAGTTGGTCAATTGATGCAACAAATGTTTAGTCCTATGATTATAATTTTGACTACCATTCACTTAAATAGACTGAAAGGAAACATACAAGTCATGATGAGGTCATAGTTCAAATTTTAAGTATTTCTTGAATCTTACAATAGCAAATTAAAGCCAGAACCTAGAATTGGGAGTTCCAGCAAGATGACTCAACCAAAATAGTGAACTAGTGATACTAATCAACAATTGTTTTGTCAAATGCATCAATAATCAGAAAGAGAAACATATTTGGGGCTTGACTCTTTTTCATAATTCCACGGGGTGCATATAAATATGTTTTTGGTATACCCAACATTCAGTTCTAAACCATTTTGGAACCCTCAAAAGCAATAACCACAATTTTTACATGGATTCAGGCCATATAAGTAGGAAGTGCAATCTAAACTGCTTCTGAAGTACAGTGCAGTTAAAGAGGACCTGCTTAGTTTGAGGAAGGAAACCAAAAACGATAACCCTCATATCTTTGCCTGGAAAAGGAAGCACATAATAATCAGCACCTTTTATGTACCGAGGATATATTGCTCAGAAATAAAGGACAATATGCTACTAATAATTCTATCATAAGAAACTACATAAAAAGAAAGAATTATCTAGAAAAGAAAATGATATTAAAAATATTCATGATTTATTAGACATACCAATAACCTGGAGAAGTCTTCCAGAAGGAATCTTATCAGACTGACGTGGTGCTGATTGCCCCTTTACAGCCTATATTCCAAGATACATGCAAATAAAATCTTCAGCCATGTTTTATGAAGAACAGGAATCACTTATTGTATGGTTATCAGGTGTTCTATCCATGAAGGACGTCTTGACATCTATGCCATACAAATGCTTGAAACATACAATCAACTTGATTACTTAAAAGTATACCATGCCCAGTTCTTCTTGCAAATACCCAGCAAGGTTTCTCACTCTGAACTATCTCAACATATTCAACATTGTGCCCAATGGACAGAAAAACAATTGAGTAAATCACCTACTTAATATGAGTGTGTTACTTCAGTAACCACTGTTCAGTGTTCGCCAAGGCCATAATAACTGAACAATATAATCACTCCATGCCTTAAAAGTTTCATCCATCTACTTTTCACTGTGAGTGACTAGCCTACCTTGGCTCAGAGAGTAAGTACCTCTAATAATCATAAATCTGATGATTTCGTTTTTTCTTTATTATCTTCCAGGCATTTCAACATTGCTGCATCTGTGTTGTTCATTTAAGTTGGCAGTATGAATCATCAATAGTAAGTTGGCATGTTTTTTCATTGACTTTCCAAAAACGGAAACTTCAACAAAGGATGCACCATAATAAACGCATCAGAGTTTACTAAAATCAAGAGGAGGAGACAATAACACAAACGTAAACAAAAAAGATTTCATGATCGAGAAGAATCACCAATAAATAACAATATCTGAATGGAGTTGCAATAGAATCCCTATCACCAGTATAACTATCCAAATGTTTATACTCATATGACAGCAAACAATAGAGATAACCTGTGGGCTAGCACATAGAAAAAACTATTCTATTGGCAGCAAGCAGAACCAACATACTTCGTGCTAAAAAGCATCCCTGAACCAAAACAAATTGATCGTACCTATGAACATCACAGATAGTAGATGTGATTCAATTAGGAAAAGCAACTTACAATTTTACTAAACTTCTCAATTGTTGCAAGTGGTATAGAACCAAGTGGAAGGATGCTCCCTGTTCCCTCACTCTTGCAAATGGTAACATAACTTGTTAGGAATAATAAAATTAAGATAGATTTTTCATTCTAAGAAATTAAAAGAGAATAAAGAAATCCATACAACAGTTACGAAAGGGCATGAGATGCACATTTATAACTATGCTCAAATAAATTATCAAAAAAAACTGTTTGTTCGTATCAAGTTCCATGGATGATACTCCAAGACAGAATTAAGTGAGTGCTATTTGAAAGACGACTAAAGATGAAAAGGATCACACAAAATGATAATCAGCATCGAGGATGATGGAACAAAAAACAGATGGTGAATATCCTCAGGGATAACTTCCTAGACTTGAAGCAGTTCGAGAAAGGCGACACTTGATATTATTGCTATGGGAAGGAGTACAACATCCACCATAATGAAAAGCTAAGCCTGAACCTTTGCAAAATATGTGAAATATATGAAAACCTGCTACATGCAAATGTTCTAGAAGATAGAATTATGCATTCAACAAGTAACTCACCAGAAAGAGGAGACGAAAATTGGTAACAAGTAAGGTACCCGCCTCATCAGTGTTAACAAGAACCACACCATATCCCTGGGAATGCAGAAATCATAGGTGAGCAAATATCCAATAACATCCATATCTAAACAAGATACAAATAAAAACCCAATGACTAGGATATTGTGGATGCTACATCCTCCACTGCAGAAGCACTACATGATGAATATGCAGAAATCAAAACCGTAGTCATATGTGCATATTCCAAATAATTAGAGCAACATCTCAAACACTCTACATTCTGAGATTCACTGAAACTTGTGAGAACAGGATCAGTTGTTCGCGGGTGGAGCAACATAAGAAAGGTACATAGTTAACCCTAATACTAAGGGAACTAGGACGAATAGCATTGAATTGCTTTATCCTTAGTATTTCTAATGATAACCCTAATACTAACGGCACTAGGATAAATAGCATTGAATTGCTTTATGCTTAGTATTTCTAATGATCAGCGAGTAAATACGGAAGGTTCATCATTTCCATTAGCCTCCAATCTCCATAGCCTTCTAGAAGGCATGAATGATGTGAGGTTGGAAAACCAAGCAAGATATCATCCAAATCCATACAGACGAAGCAAGCCGTCATCCGCAAACTGGAAATCGTAGAATCTTATCGAATTTGACAATTCGCCAAATCCACAAGTTCTCCATCTGATCGAAGAAAATTTTACGCACCTCTACAATGACTTCTTCATCATCGAGCAAGAAGTCGTGATGCACGCGGGAAACATGCCTCGATAGCGGCTGAGAGAAAACGAAAGGAAACCAATCAAGGGCGTGAAATGATAATTGGCGCAGAGAATTCTTCTTACAGAGAAGCAAAAGAGACACCTCGATCTTGGTCCAGTCGAGCACGTCCCAACTACCGGCGCCTTCCATTTTGTCGGCCTCGGCGGTTGCTGAGCCGAGCGATGACGTTCAGGACGAATAAGGCATGCTGCGAAATGCCGTAAAGCTCTCCCCTGTACTACCTTCCTCGCTGAGATGGATCTTGGGACCTTACCAAACCGCGGCACCCCGCCCAGAGAGATTGCTACCGTTCAAAGGAGAGAGGATTTTGGAGCTTAGCGGTTCTGATGCGATTTAATTTTCTATCTAATCGAAAATCAATCCAGGGAAGAGTTGGCAGTTTGTTACTTGGAATTTAGGTAGGCGTGATAATTGTGCAAAAAAAGTAACTGTGATAACTTCCTTTTCAATGCCTTTCATCATCCATAGGAATTGTGCCAAAAAAAATTATCAATGGGAATTAGCAATATAGCCAGCGGCAGCTAGCCAGCTGGACGGCACAATAGGATAATATTCAATAATAAATAATTAAAAAAAAGCATAAAGGACTTGATGATGGTCTTCGATTTTTGTTTTTGTGGAAAAAAATTTATTATGATAATAATACTAATATTTAAAAGTACAATATTTTAATACTTTCGATGAATGATGAATGTGTACTAAGCAAACATATTTATTATAAATAAAAAAATCTTAACATGATATTATAAGAAAGGTTACATAAGTTTTAAACTATATATATAATATATTTATTAAATAAAATATAGATAATAATTAAAATATTACTTAATTATTATATACATTAATATACATTTATTACACTATTTAATATATTAATTTATTATAGTACTTAATATAGTAATATTTATTATTTATTATTAAGTTATATATAAATAGAATATTATAGTAAAGTAAATAAAACAAAACAATTTTATATATTGTTTGCGTTATTTCTCTCTACTATTTTTTTTCTAAATTTCTTTATTTCCTTTATTATATCAAATTGTTACAGCTTTTAAAATATATAACACATCTGCGGCCTACTATTGAAAACTATTTAGCAATCACCTTTTATTCAAAACTAATATTATCCGTATATTGTATCAATATTTTCATCATTATCTACAAATATAAGTTTTTCTACCACAGTAATCTTTCCTAATTTACTCCCTACATTACCTATCAAGTTAAACAATACTAATTACTATTTTTGGAGAAATAATATCACAAATTTGCTGCAAGCATATCAGTTATTTGGATATACAGATGGTAGTATCTCTCAACCCAAATCCACTGTTATTCTGAAAGAATAAGCTACTGAGCTTGAAACAATCAACCCAGAATATGAAGCGTGAACTATCCGGGATAAATTTACTTTAACAACTATAATTGCCTCTTTATCTACTGAGGTGAATTTACAGATAATCGGAGCTGTTACCTCTGCAGACGCCTGGAGCCGGCTTGAAATTTTGTATAGCTCCCAAACCCGCGCTCAAAATGATATCCTTGATCAACGGTGGAAGGAGTTGAAGAAGGGAGAACAGCCTATGGCATCTTATTTGGCAACTATTTCCAACTTAGCTACCTCTTTTGCTTAAATCGGTCGTCCGAAACCAGATCATGAAATCAAAGACAAATTATTTGATGGTTTAGATAGGGAATGGGAAGCTCTTACCCTTGCAATGTCACCAGTTCTCGAAGCAATAACTCTTGATTCGCTGAAGGCCCTTCTCCTTGCTCAAGATGCACGACGAGTTCAAAAATATGGTACTGACTCCGGCTCGAGTAGTGCACCGCTCTCTGGCCTACTCGGAGATTTTTCTAAGTCTGCATCTCATGCTACTGCCTTCTCTAGTCGCGGACCACGAGGACTCCTTCCAACTCCACCCCGTCCTCGCTTCAGTGATCTCAGACACCATAATTATAGAGGAGGATGCAATGGAAGAACTGATAGAGGCCGGGGACAAACTCTTGAAAATCGTGGGAATTTTTCTTTACAGGGATTCAAACCATACGGATCTGGACCACATTTTAGCTCACGTCAGACGGATGCCCAACCCACCACTACAATTCGGTCTACTTCTTCTAAGCCCACTTCTTCCTATAGTGTGATACGCCAGCTATGTGGGCTCATTGGCCACTCAGCCCATCACTATCCATCATTCGAATTAAAGCCCACATCCTCTACTGCTCAGGCTCATTATTCTTATGGACATAAACCCAGTCCACATCATCTAGACTGGTATGTCGATTCAGGTGCTACAAGTCATATTACTAATGATCTGTCACACTTGTCTATTCAGGACGATTCGACACTCCCTGAGCACCTCACGATCGGAGACGGGACAGGTTTACCTATTATCTCTTCTGGATTTGCCTATTTAACTTCACATTCCCGACGTTTCTCACTTACTAATATTTATTATGTTCCCAAAATTTCTCTCAACTTATTATCTGTGTCTCGTTTCACTCAAGACAATTCCTGCTATTTTGAATTCTATTCCACTCATTTTCTTATCAAAGATCTCTTTTCTCATCAGGAGCTGCTCCGCGGGAGTCGTAGGAACGGTCTCTACTATTTACGCACTCGTTGTAATATTTCTTCTATTGCTTGTATTAGTCGCATAGAGTCTGTTCCTAGGTGGCATCAACGTTTGGGTCACCCTTCTTTTCAAATTATGAGTCGTGTGCTTTCAGATCATTTATCAATGAATAATATTTCTCCCTTACCCTTTTGTGACTCATGCTCTTGTAGTAAAATTACTCAACAACCATTTCCAGTCACTCACCATAAGAGTACCCATCCTCTCGAATTAATTCACACAGATATTTGGGGACCATCCCCCATTATTTCCTCTACAGGTTATCGCTATTATGTTCATTTTTTGGATGATTATAGCAAATTTTCATGGTATTTTGTTATGAAACAACGATTTGATGTTCTCTCTGTTTTTCGTGCCTTCCGTTTACAAGTTGAAAATTTACTTGGTCAACGGATTAAATCTCTCTAATCTAACGGTGCTAAAAAATTTCTTTCTAGTGCTTTCCAATCTGAATTACAATCCGCAGGTATTCTCCAACGGATCTCCTGTCCACACACACCTCAACAAAATGGATCTACCGAACGTAAGCATCGTCACATTATTAATATGGGTCTTACTCTTCTTATTCACTCTCATGTTCCCACCAAATATTGGTCGTTTGCCTTTGAGACCGCTGTCTTCCTTATCAATCGTCTTCCCACAAGATCTCTTCACTTTCGATCCCCCTATGAGGTACTTCACCATTCTACTCCTGCTTATAAGTTACTTCGAGTTTTTGGTTGTCGTTTCTTTCCTTATCTTGCTCACAAACTTCAACCTCGTTCAACTCCTTGTGTATTTCTTAGATATCCCTCCAATTATCTCGGATATCGTTGTCTTGATACTCAAACAGGACGCATATTTCTATGTCGCACAATCCATTTTGATGAATCTGTTTTTCCATTTGGCTCCTCGAGTTCCACATGTATGCCTTCCCCTCTTCCTACCGTGCACCCTCCTATGGTAAATCTCCCCACACCCGTCCCGTCTCCACCTCCGGACTCAGGTATGTTGCCCCAATCTCTGATACAAACACAAGTTGACTCACCTATTATTTTTGTTGAAGATGATCATGCTGCACCATCTTCTTCTCCTACATTGGATCATGCTCCTGCTCCACCTCCAGTTTCGTGTATGGTGACTCGCTCTCAAGATGGCAGTCTACCTCAACGGCGCTTCACTATTGATCCTACAGTATTCATTGCCTCTATGGAACCCCGTACTTATTCCCAAGCTTCTCGTCACTCCTTTTGGGTTAAGGCTATGCATACTGAGCTTGCCGCTCTTCTTCACAACCAGACTTGGGATCTCGTGCCTGCTCCACCTGGTCAGCCTATTGTAGGGTGCAAATGGGTTTACAAAATCAAGCATCATTCTGATGGCTCAATGGCTCGATATAAGGCTCGTCTTGTCACTAAGGGCTACTCACAGCGTCCTGGTCTTAATTATTATGATACCTTCAGCCCCGTTATTAAACTTGTTACTATACGGGTAATTCTTTCCCTTACTATATCTTTCAATTGGACCATTCGTCAGCTTGATGTGGATAATGTTTTTCTTCATGGTTATCTCAATGAGGAAGTTTATATGGACCAACCCCCTGGATTTGTTGATCCTTGCTTTCCTAGCCATGTTTGTCGCCTACGCAAATCTCTCTATGGCCTCAAACAAGCTCATCGTGCTTGGTTCTTCCGCCTGAGTTCCTATCTTCATCAACTTGGTTTTTATAGCTCTGTTGCTGATAGCTCTCTATTTATCTACCGCACGAGTGAGTTTGTTATTTTTCTACTTATCTATGTTGATGATATCATTCTCACTGGTTCTTCTGCTGCACCCATTGAGAACATCCTTCATTCCCTTCATAGACAATTCTCTATTAAGGATCTTGGTCCACTTCATCATTTTTTAGGCATTGAAGTTACTGCTCACTCTCATGGTTTATATCTCACACAGCAGAAGTATATTCGTGATCTTCTCTCCCGGGCTGCCATGAGTACTTGTAAGCCCATTTCCACGCCAGTTGCCTCTGGTCCTCGACTTTCACAATATGATGGCCTTCCTCTTCCTGATCCTACTGAATATCGTCAACTTGTCGACTTTCTACAGTATCTCACTCTCACTCGACCTGACATCGCATATGCAGTTCTTCAGGTTTGTCAATTTATGCATCGTCCCACCACTACTCATTGGACTGCTGTTAAGCACATTCTCCGCTATCTTCAAGGGACACTTCATCATGGTCTTACTCTCTGGCGACATCCTCCTTCTGGTCTTCACTATTTTTCTGACGCTAACTGGGCCGGAAATCCGGATGATCGACGTTCTGTTAGTGGTTTTGTAATTTTTCTTGGCCACAATCTTATCTTATGGAGTTCTAAGAAACAACGAACAGTCGCTCGATCTAGCACTGAGGCCGAGTACAAAAGTCTTGCCAATGCAACCGCTGAACTAATCTGGCTTTAATCTCTTCTTAAAGAACTCGGCATCTCTTCCACTAATTCTCCAGTTTTGTGATGCGATAATCTTTCAACCATTTATCTCACTGCCAACCCCGTCTTCAATGCTCGCACAAAACATATTGAGATTAATTTTAATTTTGTTCGTAAACAAGTGTGTCAAAGTTTACTCAATGTTTGTTTTATAGTAACTACTGCTCAATTGGCGGATTTGCTCACCAAAGTCTCCCTTCTACCCGTCTATTTTTTTTTACAAAACAAGCTTAACATTCGTGAATTACAGTTGAGTTTATGGGGTAATAACCAAAATATTACTTAATTATTATATACATTAATATATATTTATCACACCATTTAATTAGTACAGTTAATAACACAACACAATATTATATATTATGTAGGCTCTGTCTCTTTACTCTTTTTTTTCTAAATTTCATTTTCTTTAATAGAATAGGATCAAAAAATTAAAATAAATATAAAATATATTAATATGGTAGGAAAAAATGGAATGTTGTATAAAATATATTAATATGGTGGTGGAATCATCATCTATTTTTTTTAGTTGGGATTGACCTTTAAATCTGTGTCCAGAAAGTTTTAACTGAAAGCCAATCCCATGCATAATGCAGAATCAGCAGCCAGTTAAGAGCCCAAACATGGAATAAAAGATGGGTCAGCATTCAGGCATGAGGACGTCAGCTCAATATCTTACACATCCTTCCATATACGAAAACCCATGGGGATACATATACAGGAAATAGGATCACATTTGACATTCACCAAGAACAAGCCCAAAAATATTACTTCTGTTATAGGACTAAAGATGAGAGAGAGCCCAATTGGGGACCAAGAGAAAATGGAAGTTTGGGATATCCAAATGTGAATCTGCTCACTGCAACAGTTGCCCCTGTAGATCCAGATACTCATGAAATGATATATCACTTGTGGTTTCCACAAGTGGTTTTGAGTTCATTTCTCTCCCAAGCCTCCATATGTAGTTCAACCCGATCAGGAGCTCAGTGATAATGGCCTCGGTTTTTTCCTGGTTAGCAAAGTAAAGAGTCTGCACCAAGAGGGTGTTAGCTCTGGAGACCAAGTTCTGTTGTTCAAAGCTTCTTTCAGATTGCCAGCGAATCATGTTATGGGCGAGTGGACCCAGCCAATCCAAGATTCCTGATATTGCTTCCTTCCACTCTCCCGCAAGGTCAGTATCATAGGAAGACAGGGACTTAGCATAAGGCTTCAACCTTGCTCGGAGCGAAGATCTCACACTTGCAGGCAGCATGTTGTAGAGATCATCCCTCGCATCAAGACTGATCAAATGGGGAGAGGCAGCCAATTTCTCAATCACGATGATTACATTGGCATAATGCAGTGCTAAGCCAGCCTGGCCTAGGGAATCAGGAGGTGCGTTCAGGAGGAGCCTGTGCTTGGAACTGAATCTCGAGATGTTCCCCTCATCAGGAAGTTTGAATTTGCTGTCTTGGTTTATGATGTTCTTGAGACTAGCTGAATTTATGTCTCCACCCTTCATAGGCCTGACAGAGGTCAATCGGTTTTGTTTGGAGCTTGATTTCTTCCCCCAAAGGGTAGAAAAGTGGCTCTTACTACTTCCCCATACACCTCTCCCAATCTTACCTACCCCATACAACATACCTGATTTCATCAACTTCCCAATAGGGCCTGAATATGAACTAACAATGTCACCATTCTTTCCAGTGGCATCGCTTGGTTTCATGGTGGAACCCATAAGAGGGCCTGAGTAGAATTTTTTTGTGGTGTTAGCCTTGAGGATTGGGCCTGATATCGCCGCTGATCTTCCCAATGGTCCTGAGGCAAACCTCGTGCAATGATCACTTTCTGCAGGATGCATGGAAGCTTGCAGAATCATCGAAACTGACTGGCTCCGATAAATGTGATCAATGGAACTCGAGATATTTGAACCTGGATATGTTGGTTCACCCAAATCAGCTATTTGTTGTATCCCAAAAATGTACTTGATCCTACTGAATATAGTAAATAATGCTCGCACCAACAACAAAACCATGTAATCATAGCTCTTATTCCATAACGAGCTCTCCTGCAAAATCTTTACCTCTTGCCGCTTCCATAGAACCTTCTTCTGATACTCAAGCAAAGATGCTGGGTCATTGCCTTCAATCACCTTCATCCTCCTGAAGGTCTGTTCCATATCAGCAAGAACTTCCATCTCCTGGTACAGATTTGAACTCAGCGAAACAAATCTTTCCATCTTCTTAACTTTAGTCTCCATCTTTTTGAAGGAATATTTCCAGCCCAAAGGATCAACACCAACTGACATCATATCCTCAAACAATGCCTCAAATTTATTCAAGCTCCAATCATTGCATCTCTGACCAAACCTGGCCACGGATTTGGCCACTTGGACCACATTTTCAATCATCTCAAGGCGAATGAGATTCGCGATGCAATCCTCATCATCTGATATGAGCTTCTTGATCCCTTGGGAGCTTGCAATCTCTTCTCTAAGCCTAGCAATGTTCTTGTCGTTCAGGGACTGCCATAGATGAACAGACTTGGAAATTAAGCTCGCAAATTCAAATGCTAAGACACCAATTACTGACTTCTGAGGACCCGAATTGTCAAGCTTCCCAGGCTTCCCCCACAGGTTCCGGAACCAAGACTCCGCGACCATTTTACCAGAAGTGAAGAGTGGGGTAACTTTGCTTCTATCTCATACTCAAGATCAATCCTCTTCTTGATTCTGAGAAATATTCCAATAGGGCAATTGCTTCGTGAGCTAAAAAGTCCCAATTGAAAATAAACTAATGATAGAACTACATGCCTGCAGCTAAGATCAGAGCTGCAGGCAGAGGAGTATGCATTATCATAAACAATAATCTCGTGACTCAAAAAACTTTTGCTATTTCAAGGATAAAGAACTAGAAGAAAAGCAACCAAATAAGGATAACCAGGCCAAAATACTATTTTAAACACCAAAAGTGAATCTCATTCTCAATCAGCATAACTCCCTATACTCAACTAGCAAGCCTTTAGCTTCTGAATCGTTGATATCTCATGGTGGCTCATGATAAGTCTAAGCATCAGAAGACACATGATTAAACAAAATTACAACCCTCACAAAGATTATATCTCCCTTTGCAACAGTTTTTTTCCATGCCAGATTTTTTTCAGCAACCCGAGTGTGAGACAGAAGAACCTTGGACCCATGAAACTCAAATTAAACCCACTTTACCAGAAAACAAAAATGGTACAATCAGAACAAGAAAAGGAAAAGCTTCTTTTTTCAGCCCTTCACATCTAATAACCAAAAACCCCACCCAAAAAGCTCACAAACAGCTCATTTTCATCGAACTCCAAGAACAAACTTCAGAAAAACCGATGCAAACCTGACTTTAAACATCAATAAATCATTCGGACCATAGAACCCAACCCATTCCTCAGACATAGGTAGAAAAACAAAAGAAGAAAGAATCTGACAAAAGCAATTGCATGAAAAAAGGGACTTGAAAGAAACTAACCAGCCTTAACAAGGGACAGATGGGTCAAATCCTCAACCATTTCCGGTACTATGACAGAGAAAATAAAGAGAGCGGTCGGAGAGGGAGGGAGGTGAAGTAAGGAGCTCGGAAGCTGCCGTAGCCCGTAGAGAGTGTTGATCAAGCACATGGGATGAATGGGGAGGGAGGGAGAAAGCGAGCTAGGAGCTAGCCGCGTTTTAGAAGACCGACACGGAGTGAAATTAAAACTATTTTATCTGACCTTTTCTTGCTCTTCGGTCCCGACTTATTTCATATTCTCACTTATATCCGATTTAAGTGTTATCTTTACAACCAGGTATATTTTGCAAATCTAGGGGGAGGAAGTGTCCGGTCCGGGGCTTTTCTGCTTATTTTCTAGAGGGGGCTCTGTGGAACAAATACGTTATATCGTGGGCATGAAAAGAATAAAGATTTTTCAGGGAATAACCAACCCAAGAACAGTAAATCAAAGATGGAGAACAGTCACAATCATTAATGGCCACCACGCGGAAACCCAGCCAGTTCAATTCAACCACCCTCAATACTTTATTGAATACCCACCGCGTACCCGCCAACCTGAATCCGATCCCTTTCCGGATCTTCTGGTACATCGCCCAAGTCCCCGGACAGGCTAAGGTTAACCCGGACACTTGTAACATAATTATTGCAGCCTGGCTGGATAATGCAAGCAAGTGTTGCGTAATCAACCGTGTATGTCCACACAACGCACGTTACCGTTTATTGTCTTCCTCCTACAGGTTCCGACAACGTGGTACCTACAGGGTGGTAATTTGGCATAGCTTGCAGAGAGAGAGAGAGGAGAGTGTCCATCGAAAAGGGTTAAGCACGGTACGCTTGTTGTCCCAGAATAGGATAGTTTTTTTTTATCAGATAATAGGATAGTTCAAGACAATTATAATACCAATGATGCGACAAAATTCGTAAGTTAATATTATCTCATGCGAGCGCTGTCCCTTTCCCTTCCAGCTGGTCCAAATTATATCGCCCACAGTATTATTGTAAAAGAGACAAAACCCTAAGAACGTACAGTGCGAGAATAAGTCCAACTGGGGGCTGTCTCAGACAGACTTGCAGGTAATTAAATCGGGAGAGGGAAATCGCCGCAGTGGACAATCTGGTAAAAATATACATTGACTATGACAACATACAGTAGCATCAAAGATTTTATTTCGCTTGACTTAATATTTATAAAAATTGATAGTTTATTATTTCATATTGTTTTAATATTAAACATTTATAAAAATGATATTTTAATATCAAATATTTTAAGAAAAGTTTTTTGATATCGAATTGTTTAGAAAATAAATTTATTTAGTAATAGAAGTAATTATTTATTTCAACACTAAATAAGTATATTTTATAAAAAAAATTAACACAAGAGTATTTTAAAAATACTCAGTAACAAACTGTCAATTTTGTTATAAATGTTTAATATAATTTAGTGTGTTTTTATTATTACTTATATTGAGATTTAAATATAATATCTATATGGTATAATATAATATATAATATTTAAATACCATCTACATAAATAAAATTAAATAGTATGTTGACCAATTGGGCAGACAGAAAAGGGACGGTCAGGATTATACTAGGATAGACCTAGTTGGAATCGTATCATAGGATTTGGTTTAGGGGTAGAAGGATATCGAGTCAAATCCAAAGGAAGATTATCCATGCAATTATTTTATTATTTCTTAAATCTATAAATACATATTTAATATTAACATGCTTGTACACACGTGTATATGTCGTTAAAACAGTATGCTCACTGTTCACGAAATAGTATGGTGCCGGTGAGTTTGATCCCTTCGTCCGTCGGTCGCATGTCGGCCATGATTTGTCGCATATTTCACACGCGATACCCATTGTAAAGCCATACATCTCTAGTTGCAAATTGCAATGAATATGCTACTCATCATGTGTTTAAATATTATTTTTAATTACTAAAAATGTAAATAAATAAATAATATTAATGAGCCTAAAAATCGTATAAATAATGAACTAGAAATTCTACATTCCGAGGTATCAAACGTGTTAGCATAACTTAGCCAAATTAAGGTTGTCCGTGTTTAGTAATATGGAAAAAAAAACATTAGAATATTTCTAGCAAATTTTCATATAATATATATTGTATTTAATTAAGGAAGACAAACTTTACATTAACAATATATTGTTAGAAACAAAAAAAAATAGCATAAAAATACACCCCACCAATTAATTCATCATTGAATACTTTGAAATTGGGTTCACCGAACACCCAATGGAGTACTCAAAAGAAGATGATCTACTTGACCTATCCTATTGGGTCCCTAAGTGATATTTGAGAACACTAGTGGAGAGGATTACTTGCCAATTTGTGTCTTCCAAAACTCCTTTTGACCTACTATCTTTTTTTAGATAAAAATTTATAATTTAAATTTAATAAAATTAAAGTTGATCATTTAAAATAAAGTGTGAATTACTCCATTTTTCACATTTTATAATATGTTCTCACAAATTCCATTTTCATAGTACTATCAATTCATACAAATAGTATATTTTTTTTGGGTCTCATATATTATTAGGGGCAATACAAGCATTGGTTGTTATTTGATACACGCTTTTAATTTGACTAATAATGATAAGTGTTATAGTTGACATGATAATATATTATTTCAATCACATAAACACATTATATGAAATTTAATGATAGATATCATATTATATATCATTTAATAGGTTAGTTGAACGTTGCACACGTTTGGTGTGCCATAATCTTAAGGTGGATGTGGAGCCGTTTGGAGAGTTTATGCTTTTGACCTTTTCCAATGTGAGGTGGAAGTGATGAGTAAAAGCTACTTTTTATCCTCTCCCCTTAACATAATATAATTACAATGAATTCTACTTCTACTATTCATCAATGAGACTGGGAGTGGGTGAAAGGAATAAGATTGAAAAAATATTGAACTGAATAAAAAATATATTCATAAAAGAAAGAAAATAGTGAACTGAAAAATTCAAATCAAGACCGGTAAAAATATAAATGGACTTTTAAAGAACAGTATAATTTTCTTACAATTTTTAAAGCAAATTGTCAAAGGGAAAAGTTAAACACAGAGTGGAACCGTCCTATCCAAGATGTCTTACAATAAAGTATAATTGCAAATGTAGAAATAAAAATAATCTCTATTTTACTAATTTGATTTCACATCAATTATTGTTACTATTAATATGGGTAATTTTTTATGACTAGGAATAATTTTTTATTCTACTTTTTTACTATAAAAAAGTAGAATAAAAAGTCTGCCCCTTATATTTAAACTTTTGATAAAGCAATCAAATCTGTGCCATTCAATTTGTTCTTTTTCTTTTAGGAAATTAACCCATCCCCACTTTCATCTTGAGACTTGATATCCCAAAGAAAAGTAGTATGATGCAATGAATTATGAATAGCCCCACCTCTGTACAATCATATCCACATCTTGACTCACCCAAAGTTAATAATAATAATAATAAAAGGCCAAACCACAAAAGCAACTTCGGCCGCCCCTCAAACTTGAATCTACACTGCAACTAAGAAATGCAGTCAACTTTTCTCCACGTTGATGATACATTAACATCGATGTTCATACTCGTATCTAAAGTTACTACCGAAAAGAAAGGAAGAAAAAAGAATGCATTATTTCACTTTGTGGTTAATGGACATGGCTTTCAGTCGTCCTGGTTGCTTTCGGCTTTCTCATGCACGCCGAGGACCTGAGTGCTGGGCTGCAGCTTTGGCCACATCAGTATAAAAATCAAAAGGCATAGTTTGCACGGCTAAATTGGCATAAGATAAGAGAGTTGAATTCTTTGTTCAAAGCCCACTGATCTTAAAAGGACATGAACAAGCTAACCCCCAAAAGTTTGTATAATTTAATTGTCGGTGAGTATTATATGAATGCAAAATAAAGTTTTTGTTCTTGGCCAAGTACAGACAGATATATTGGAAAATACCAATAATAGATATTAAGTATACAATCTAGCTGTACATATTTTTTAGTCTTATCCTTTCTCTAGAATATAAGATAGAATACCTCCCAACTAGTTGATTTAGAAAAACTTTGCATGTCCACCTAAAATTGGGTTTATACTATTTTTAAATTGAGCGAATATATTTGTAGGTAAAGTGATTGTAGATGTTAATGGGATAAGTGGAGTTGTTAAATTTTTAATAAGATAAAATCAGTGAAAAAATTATTAATAAAAAAATTAGAAATATAAATTTATTATTTTAATTAAATTAAATAATTTATTAGTTATTATATATAATTAAATTATATTAAAAATATTTTATACAGTAATTTTTTATTTATAATATTTGTATTATATAATTTTATATAAAATATTATTAATATATAAATTTATTTAAAGTATATAATAATAATAATATAAATAATAAATAAAAATATAAAATAATTTAAAAAATAAATAACACAATCACTCTAAATATGTAGATTTTGGAGTGATTGATTTATACTGTAAAGGGAGGGATGGGAGTTTATTTCTCCGCCCTTCAAACCCAGTACAAATATAATATTAAACAAGACAAGATTATATTAAGAGTATAATATTAATTTTATTAATATAAATAATATGAATTAATTATTTATCCTGTAATCACTTAGTAACTTATGATACTTCCCTTAAATAATATTTTTATAACTTTTTCCATATTTGAAAATGAGTATTCCAACCGTTAAAACTTACCTATTAAACTTAAATTAATAGAATATTTAACTTTTTAAATATTTGTAATTTGATATATAAAGTTTTTTTTCTTTTATTTTAGGTTTTTAATATCAATTTTCCTCCAAATTGAGTTACAAAACTTTAAAAATTTATTTTGATACCTCAATTTATTTATAATTACATAAATGGGTTCAAATTCTCCAAATTTTCAATTTGGTTATCAATTTTTTTTAAATTACCATTTTACCACTACTTTACAAAAATGGTAAATTTTATCCAAAAAATTCAAAAAATTAGCCAATCGGTCCTTCAATATCTTTATTATGCCCAATTGGCTCTCAATTTTAGGAAATTGCACTTTAGTCCCTTAATTTTTCGAAATCCCTAAAATTTTCCAATTTCAACCTTCCAACCTAACCGAATTTGATTTTATTAAATTAATCAATCAAATGAGTTTAATTGTTGAAATTGAAGTTAGATTAAAGTTCGTACACCTTTATATGATTCAATTGCACTTTTAATCGCACGATTTGACGTTGGAATGAGCTTAAACGGAGCTTCGCCAAAAATTTAAACGTAGAGAGAAAAATCTTTGACAGCTTATGTCACGTCCCAACCCGGTTTGGTTGTATCCCCGTGAACAACCCGTTGCTCTTTCTCGGTTCAAGAGAAGTTTCCCCCTTCTTTTAGTTGAGAGGAGCTAGACGAAATTTCAACATTGTTCCCTAAAAGACATATATCAAATACAATGCAAGATTAATGAAAAATTAAGCATACTTGATAAAGGGTAAAGCTCGGTGTTACTTTTAGTCATTTTCTCTTTTCCTGAAAAGTGGTAGAAAAGAGGGCTGAGTTTCTATAACTCAGTGAATGAGTTTTTCAAAAGTCTACTTTTAAGTTTTAAGAAAGACATTTATATAGAGTGTGCTATACTCCTTTCATTTCAAATATCCATTCATTTAAAGATATGAGTTTTTCCATCATTTCTTAGTTACCACGGTATGTCGTCACCCAACACATATCCTTCATCATGAAGGTTACACACATTCGTAGGTAAGTACGACTACTGAACCCACTAGTGGCTTTGGAGTGACTTTACCGACTACCCGGATGGAAGCGCGACCACTTCTACCCTGAGAATGAGTGGATGTACGCGACATCTGACCCTCAATCCTAAAATCGCTTCTTCGTGTCCATATGAGGACAGAGACCTCATCCCATCCCCACCCCGGTCTCATATGCTTGGTGCTACTCCAAATTTCGCATACACCTGGAACGACAATTTGCCCTTATACTCACCGGGTCGTACAGGGCCCTTAGGATACATCACTACCCCTCATGGGCATCTTGATGATTCGTACTCATAGTGCATGCACAAACAAAGTTTTCTTAAATTTCCATGTAATATGTGGTGCCATTAGTCCCAACGGTCCCAACTTTCAACTCAATCGGTAGCTGTTTGTTTTGACCGGTCCGAATACTGCTCATGTTGTACTACTACTAGTTGTTTGAGTATGTCGAACCTGCCTTGGTACCATGACCAAACAATTTACTTATTAAGGTTTAATGGCACATATATATTATGTTTATTTACGAGCTCCTGCTCGTGTCCATTGGCTTATGGCCCACTGTTTGAGTTTTTTTAAAAAACTAGGCATTTTAGCCCTCAAGTTCCAAAACTGAGGCCCCCGGCCTATAAGAGCTATTCGAACTCCCGTTAAGAAGGTCTCTCAAATAGTTTAAGTATTGGCACACAGTCAAGGGAGAACACTTCCGATAAAATAGGTTTTCATTGTCAATTATACCGATCGGTATAATGACATCTCTATTCATAACCGATGAACGGGTTTTCAACTTTTTTCGAGTAAGTCTCATCATACTAACCGGGTATGATCTATTTACAACCGGTAAGTATTTTTTCCGCAAAATTTTCACATCACTTTTTCTAAGCGATGATAATTAAAATACCACTAAACAAGCTTAAACCAGAGCTTCGACTTCAACATTTTTCTTAACCTCGAAAGGAGAGGTCGGGCTCTTTAGAACCGGGGAGAAGACAGTTATCTGATAGCAAACTCCAGTCAATCCGAGAATCATTGGAGAAGCGCCGACATGATGGAATAGTGAAGCAACTCCGGCGGACCGAAGCTACCCTATTCTGGCCAAGCTGAAATCGGCCATTTCAAGCCCTCCTCAGGCCAAACCAAGCCCTCCCAACACTTCCTCAGCCTTTCCATGACCGAATTAGGACCGAAAGGTAAGCCAATTCAGCTCCCCTTTACAATTTTTGATCGGTGCTAGAGAGAGAGTTGACTGAATTTCAATGACAAAATTCTAATCCAATTTCGCATCAATTGATGCAATTCTTGATTCTAGGATGAACCTTAGGACGAGACCTATATGCCCAGATTGAAAGCTCGGACCGCCGTGCCTTCACCGGTGAGTAATCGAAGCTTTCTCTCTCTACAGTCTGTTTTCCGGCGAAGCTCCGTTTGAGCTCGTTCCAACGTTAAAATCTACGATTCAAAGTTTCTTAGAATCGTATAAACATGCAGGAACTCAATTTCAACTCCAATTTCAATAATTAGAAGTGTTTGATCGGTCAATTTGATGAAATCAAATTCGATAGTGTTGAAGAGTTGAAATTGGGGGAAAATTTGGGGATTTTCGAAATTCAAAGGGCCAAAATAGAATTTTATGAAATTGAGTGTCAATTGGGCATGAAAATAATATTGGAGGACCAATTGAGGAATTTTGGGGGCAAAACTTACCATTTTTGTAAAAAAAAGGGCAAAATGATAATTTTGGAAAAATTGGGGGACCAAATTAGAAATTTGGGAAATTAAACCCCTTTTTGGTGAAATTGAATAAATTGAGGTCCCATGATAAATTTTAAAAGTTACGGGACTCAATTTGAGGAAAAATCGACATTAGGGACTTAAAGTTAAAGAGAAATAACTTTAGGGATCTAATTACAAATAACTAAAAGTTTGGGTTTTCTCATTCATTGGAAATGAATGAAGGCTGTTATGCCAAGTACTAATGAACAAGGTTGTTCATATCGTGTAGGAACGCGAAATACTGGGAATGCCAGCAAGGACAAGCTCGTGTGAATACAAAGAACCAGTCTAGTGGAATTCACGACATTAATGGGTGAGTGGGTTTACTAACATTATACCCGGTTGGGATGATGAACATAACTTAAAGATAAAAACCATTTACCGGTTGTGAGTGGAAATTTTATTTCATAGCCGGTAGGGAATGATAAGTACCTTGGTATAAAAACCCACTATTTAGTGGTATTTTAATCATCACCACTTAGAGAAAGTGATGTGAAAATTATGCGGAAAAACCACTTAACGGTTGTAAGTAGATCATACCCGGTTGGTATGATGAGACTTCCTTGAAGGAAGTTAAAAATCCGTTCATCGGTTATGAACGAAAATGTCCTTATACCGATTGTATAATGGACAATGAAAACCTATTTTGTCGGAAGTGTTCTCCCCTGACTATGTGCCAATGCTTAAACTATTTGGAAAACCTTCTTGACGGGAGCTCGAATAGCTCTTATAGGTTGGGGGCCTCGATTTTGGAACTTGCGGGCTAGAATGCCCAGTTTTTTTAAAGTCTCGTATAGTGGGCCCAAGGCCAGTTGGCACGACCAGGAGCTAGTAAACGAACATGATATATGTGCCATAAAACTTAATAAGTGAATTGTTTGGCCATGGTACCAAGATAGGACCGACATGCTCAGTCAACTAGCGGCAGTGCGACATGACAGGTCGATGGACCAATCAAGACAAACAACTGCGGGTTGAGTTGAGAGTCAAGGCCGTTGGACCAGTGGCACCACAGATTACATGGCTTGATAAGAAAATATTGTTTGTGCATGCACTGTGAGTACGGGATCATCAAGACGCCCATGAGGGGTAGTGATGCGTCTTAAGGGTACTGGACGACCTGGTGGCTATAAGGGTAGTTCGTCATTCCAAGTGTCTGTGCGAAATCTGGAGTAGCACCAAGTACATGAGACCAAGGTGGGGACAGGATGAGGTCTCTACCCTCATATGGACACGAAGAAGTAATTTCGGGATTGTGGGTCGGATGTCACGTACATCCACTCATTCCCAGGGTAGAAGTGGTTGTACTTCTATCCGGGTGGCAGGAAAAGTCACTCCGAAGCCACTAGCGGGTTCAGTAGTGATACTGACTTGCGAATGTGTGTAACCTTCATGATGAAGAATGTGTGTTGGGTGATGACACACCGGTAACTAAGAAATAATGGAAAAATCCAAATTTTTAAATGAAGGGATTTTTTTGAAAAGAAAGGAGTCTGGCACACTCCATATAAATATTTTTCTTAAAAGTTAAAAGTAGACCTTTGAAAACCCATTCACTGAGTAGTCGTACTCACCCCCTCCCTTATATCCCTTTTAGGAAATCCTGGAAAGCCTGCCTTAAAAGACCATCAACTAAGATGCCTATAAGACAGGTATGTAAAGTTTTAAATTTCATGCAGTTTTGATTATGCTATTCCAGGAAATAGTGCAGGTTTAAAGGACGCCTTACTCTTTACGAATTATAATAAGGGGAAACCCTTTAATAAACCGTGAGAGTGGCGGGTTGTTCACGGGGATCCAACCAAACCGGGTCGGGGTGTGACAACTAGAGTGGTATCAGAGCCTATTTTCTCGAATACATAATCAAGACTAGAAAATATAGTAACTAATAGGATTTATCCTAAAATTTTCAGATGGCTCCGAGGAGAGGAACCAAGAAAACTTGGAATGGCTCTACTCAACACCCTACCTTCGTAGGGAGACAACCCTAGAAGCTTCCCAAATGCTTGAGACCGGGCTGAAATATCAAAAGACCAAATGGGAAAGTATCCTGGAGAATGGTGCTAGGACCTATTGGTGGCACAACTCTAAATATGGAGGAAGACGTTTATCAAGAATTCCATAGCTCCTTAGTTATTTTGCAACCATTTCCCGTGATAGGGCTGAAAGCCTAATCTTTTGTATCCCCCTGTTAATAAAATACTCAAATTCTCAAAACTCTCTCTCCTGATGATGCAATCGTGTTGGGAATATGGCCTAAGGAAAATAAAGCAAACCCACACTATCCTGAAGAAGTATGAACGATTAAGACATTACCTGAAGAAGTGCCCAACCCTACTAAAGACAAGTAGTAAGATAAACTATTATAGGTGTAAGGAAAGAAGGGGTGTTTCACACCTCATAAATTTAGGGCAATAACTCCTCAAAGGCCACGAAGGACTGGAGACCGAAACCATGGAGCTGGCTAAGTAAGAGGTTCACCAAGAGGTCAAGAAATGACGAGGTAAATGCAAAATTTAAATTTCTTCTTAAGAAGGTCAACCCGAGAAAGATACCTCAAGAGTAGGGATAAGGTACATGGGAAGTATATCTAGAACCCTCTCATAAGGGGCAAACACAGAGAAACATCCTCTGGAAACTCTAGAGAATGGCACAATGAAAGTGAAGAAGAGAAGGAATACACTGGGAAAGGGAACTCTGGAGGGATGCATACAACTAAGTACCTTGAAGGAATCATTGGATTGACAGATGGACATAACGTGAAGTGCAAGGCACCGGCCCACCGTTAGAAACTTCTTGATGGAAGGATGTATTGGAGGCAAATTATGACCTGCCTTGGAAGAGTAATAGAGCCAAATAACGGGATGTATTGGAATGAATCACCTTGGAAAAAGTAATGAAGCCAAATAGGGTCAAGGAGAATAAATGATACCCTAAGAAAGGATGAGATGTAGTAAAGACTACACTCTATGATGGACAATAGGATGGGCATGAATACAGCTGCCCAGACGATAGGACCAGAAAAATAAAGAGAAAGAGAGTTAAAGAACTGGTCTTCGAGAGAACCATCAATTTAAACCACAAAAAAGAAGGGAGAAGTGAAAAGGTCAAAACATTGGGAAAGAAGAATGAAGGAAAATCCTTAAAGCAATCGATGGCCAAAACTGGGTTTATAGACTTAAGACAGTTAAGTGAGCCTCACGAAGGGCGAACAAGAGAATTTGAAACAAGGAGGATGTGAACCCTCCTTAAACGGAAATAATCTAACGAATTAGCACCAAAAGATGCTGTGACAAGTATGAATGAGTGGACAACCCATACTAAGGTAATAAAAGAAAGAATGTTTGAGAAACGTTGTGAAAGTAAATCCCCCAGATAAGATGTGGCTAAGAAGGAATAACCACAATTGGTAAGACGGGTAATAGTCCACATGCGCATATGAAGCTTAAAGAGTGGACGACCGAGCATAGGGTGGAATGCACAGAATAAAACCAATAATCAGAAGTATCTCATCTAAGGAATAAGGGATAAAACAAAAGTTGTGGATAGAGAAGGATTCAAAGCAAACAGATGCCCTAACATAGATAAGGGTGCAAAGAAAGGGAGAAAGAACCATACAATAAATGATAAGGAGGATGAGCATGTAACTCATAAGATGGAAATCTCTATTGTAAGAGACATAGTAGAGAACAAAACTGGAAGGAGTGAACCTTCCTAAGCAAAGTAATCGACACATAAATCGAAAGAAATTATTATAGAATGAAGAATCATGAAGTGATTTATGAGCAAGTAAAAGTGGATTAAGGAAAAAGGAAGTCATTGAATAAGGGATGTCACTAAAGAAGAGAAAGGACATAAGAAGGGAAAAAAATCATCGTATGTCAATAATCATCAAGAAACCCAACAATTGCAATTGAAAGGACCCAATAAAAACGTTTGGAAAGGATGAGTAGGTAAGAGAAATCCATGCGTTTATGTGAGACATAACTTCAAAGGCATGATGGATGAGAGGATAACGGTAAAAATGATAGTTGAGAAATGCTATCAAAAGAAAAGAGGGATGAAGTTATATGATCCCTTAAAGGTCAAAAAAAAAAAGCTAAGAGAGACCCTAAAGGAGATGTTCTAGAAATCAAATGAACAGAGACAGATCCTAGAAAATGCCATGCTGGAAGGGGTATGTAAGCCCAACAATCCCGAGGAGAATATGACTCAACGTAAGGAAGAGTCGGCTAATAAGCATGAGAGGCCGAATATAAAAATTTGGACCGAAGTTATAATAGACAACGAATGGATTTAATTTTTAAAAATATGTATTGAAATTGTGGGCTCTAATAGCACTTGAGTTGTAACGCACCAACCCGAATTACTAGTTCATTTTGTTTACAATCCGCCTTATCCCTTTGCTACTATAAAAGTGGTTACTATCGCCCTTGTAATAACAAGTGCACAAAATACTCTGAATATACAAAAATATTCCATACATTTACCAAAATTCTTTTTAAAATAAAATAAAGTTTACAAATACATTAGAAAAATTCTAGGGAATAACAATACTGACATAAATTAAAACTCTAACATTCCTATTAATCTCTTAAGTTGCGTTATCATTCCCATTTCTTTCCATTACCTAAAAAATATTTAAGAGGGAGTGAGCTACCAACTCAGTAAGTAAGTTCCCGAAGTGGAGTCAATTCATGGCTGGACTTGGTTCTCTATCCAAAATAATCATACATGGAGGTAACTTTTATTCAAGTATATATATATATATATATATATATATATATATGAGCATCATATGTCTATACATATATCTAATTTTTTTCCTCTAAAAGCATTCACTTGTAAGATCTACTTAATTTGTACTTAATATTATAAATAGTCATATTAAACATTCTTAAGTAACTTATAATTCAATGCATGCAAGCAAATTTATGTAAATCATATGAATATATGAAGCATAACTCAACCATATCTATTCATATCATGTTCCATTAAGCAACCCCACATAATCTTATACACATACAAGCATGGTCTCGCCATGTCTATCCCGAGTCCTCACACATGCTACTTGGGGCAATGAGTATACATGCGTTTGTGCAACCGCACTCCCAAGGAACACGTGTCTCCTCATTGGGATGTCGATACCCGCCATCTACGCAATAAAATTTATATGTATACATGGGCATTCCCCACTATCCACGCACAACAAGTATACTTGAACCTCTCATAGGTTCGTGGGTGACCTAGATTTTATACACACATTTTGTTCAAGATGCCCTACTCACATCAGTCCACTATGAGGTGTTCCCTACTTAAGTAATATCACTCTTATAATATGATGTAGTCCCTATTATCACAAGTAGCAAGGGTTTTCCTGTAATCCTCGTTTTTGCCTTTTTGGCAAGCTATTCACCATTTTTTTTGTTTAAGGAGAACATCTCTCAATATTTACTTACAACTCATTACACACATGTCAGAATTGTTAACTTATTTCAATGATAACATTTCTTTTTCACAATGTCATTTGTTGTTTCTTATGCAACCGTTCTCATCCATGTTATTTCCCTTATCAGTGGAAAACCTACTATTAATGGTACTTTCATATTCCATTGGTACCAAGATTTAGTGTTTCATATTCGTTCCATCATGCAATTTATGGCATTCTCTACTTATGACTATGAGTTATTTGTGTCATTTGTCCAATAATACTGGTAATCTATAATTTTCAACATATGGTTAACTCGTCTAATTATATTTAGAACATCTTTTATCCCAATTAGACCCCTTTCCGATTTATTTGTGAAAACTATCTCTCGTATCGTATATTGCATGATCCATCCCATCATGATATTCTCAAAATCATATGTGTACTATATAGTTTTCCATGTACACTATATTTTGTTAGAGCTTCAATTCTCTAGATTTCTCACATATATTATTGCCCATTCCTCACTTCTTAATTAAGAAAAGATCTTACCTTAGTTAAGGTCTTGGGTCTTACTCGCAGTTTCCTTAGCTTCCATATTGACTTATTCCTATGTCAAGTTGTATCACTCTATCCCCAGTATCCCTTAGTGGTTTGGGTCACTTTTAAATAAATTGTCAATTGGGTCACTATCCTAAATGTTATTTTAATTCTCTTAAGAGTTCAATGATGCTAACCATTTTGGTATTTGCCATTTTTTAAGATACTTATGCATATTTCAATATTTTCGGGTCATTTATCATTGTGATTGCATCCTCGTGTCATCTAAATGATTCACAACACAAATCTAACTGGATACTTCACACACTTAAGTATATTGAAGCAGTGATCATCCCAATCCCATACTGGGATGTCTTCAAAGTTAACGTGCATCTCTATCATGTCACACCTTGACCCGATTTCCCCGGTTGGACCCGCAGACAACTTGACACATCCTCTCGGCCTTACAACAATGGACGCCTTATCATTGTAATCCCGACATGATGTAAGGCGTAATATAAAACAACTCAAATTATTTTTCAAAATATTCAATTAAAAATTTAGAAAATAAACCATATAAATAACACAGAGACCAAATACTAGATGTAAGGCGTACCTTTGATTTTTTTTTAGATAGATTCTCCATTTTTCATGTAACATTTATCTCATTTGTTGCTTGAAAAGGGTATTTGGAGGTGAATGAGTTCAATAACTCAATGAGCGGAGTAGCTGACATCGTGGCATTAAGTACACAACTTATCACATACTCTATATAATTTAAAATAGATTTCTACCAATAAGGTTTGGTAAAACAAAGGTTAACCTTCAAGCTTAAATAAATAAACTTATATATGACAAGTTTGAAAATCGTCCAATCCATTGTAATTGATTAAGCATATCTCACCCACATTGATATGTATAAATATTTCTTTCCTTTAAGCTTAAGAGATTAACTCAACAAGATACTACTTGTTGTATCAATGAAAAACCTCTCTCATGGTTCTTAGTTGAATTTCTTTACTTGTATCCGACAAGCTAAAATTAAGTTTTTTCCTACCCGGAAGAACATTCATAATTTTATTCGAGTAACAATTTATATTTATTTTTATCTAAAAAATAATAATACATCCTTTCTTATCAAAGGGATCAAACATTTGCAGAATAGACCCTGCGAGGCTACAACCTCGGTTTGTCTCACTTGTGGCTAGAAAAATCTTTACGGTCCACCTTGGTGAGAGACTACAACCTCTACCATATTAGTGTGAGGCTATAACCTCGACCACTTATTTGTGTGAGCACCATTGCCCAACTCTCACACATTTTGATAAAAGTGTTCGCTACAGAGGGACGGAACCTTTTTTCTCCGTCAAGTCTAATGCACAATGGAACTCATAGAGTCTCATGACATACTAGACTAGTGAGATCTAACATTGGTCACTAAATTCCAACATTGGTCCCTAAATTCTTTTAATTAAGTTTAGGCCATTTTACTGTCCAAAAATCCAATTTGGCCATGCAAAATCTCATAATTGCACTTTGACCCAAAACTTTTTATTTATTGCACAAAGGTCCCTAAATCTTTTTTAATAGACAAAATTGATCATATGCATGGAGTATGATAATAAAAGGTAGAAATATATTATATACTAGGATGGTAATAAGAGAAATAATAATTACAAACCAAGTATAATAATAAGGGGAATAAACTAAGAAGCAAATTATAGTTATTCATTTAATTGTGAATGTTAAATATCATGTTATTAATGTTGTTGAGATGGTTTAGTTGTATTAATAGAAATAGGTTTTGGCATATTATCTCACTAACTATTAATTATGATAATTAAGTTGCAATGCACATTGTCAATAATTCGGTTATTATTTTGTAAATAGAAAATAAATGTATAAAGTGATGGTAAAGTTAATTGATGTACCAAGAAAATAAATACCAACTTTCCAATTTATGATTTATAAATTTATAAATGATAAATTTATATAATTTATTTTAAGGGGAGTAATAAGTATCATTGGACCAATGTGAAACATATTGTAAATTTAAGAGTGTGCTTAGAATTTAATTATTTTTTCGTTAATTCTATCAAAATTTGAAAGTTAAGGTAAATGTGGGGACGAAAGGGATGAGAAATAAAATCTCTTTTTTCATTACTATCACCATTTGAAACCGTGAATCCTCACATTTCTTCTCTTGCAATTTCTATGATTTTATTCAGGAATTTGATCATTAATTGTTGCCGCCAAGAGGCTTTCATGAAATTCATGCAATAATTCTCATGGAGAGAGGGATTCTAGCAGGGGAGAGGGGGATATGAATGCGAAAGCAAGACAGACAGTAAGCTAATAGCGCCCAATAATCATACTTACATTATCATTTGAATTGGTCATTCCCTCTCTTATTAAGTATATTAATATTCATAGTAGAAAAAGAAACTTTATGGAATATTTGGAGATTCAATTTTCACGATATATGCTATCAATTCTAAATATTATTATTTGGATGAATAGATTTTAAGGAATTTGGAGAAATATTAATCAATTATATATATATTTTTAATTTTGTTTGGAGCAGTTTGTAGGATTTTATAAAATGTGCAAACCCTCCATTTAAACCTAATTCCTCAACTTTTCAACATTTTCACTAAAATGATTCTAATACATTTAAAATATTTGTATTATTTTTTATTATATTTCTTATTTGATATCATTTATATTCTTATATATTTAAAAATAAATTTATGTATTAATACTATTTTATATAAAATTATATATATAAATATTTATCAGGCATATAAAATAAAGTTGATTAAATAGAATTATATTATTTTTATATTACTAATATATAATATATATTATACAATTAACATTTATTTATTTATTTTATTATTGTAATAATTACTAATTTTTATTATATAATATGAAATGATAAAGATGGCAGCATATATATATATATGTGTGTGAGATAAGGTTATATAATTGTAATAATAAACTATTTGGATTATATGATAAAAATATAATAGATAAAAAATATATTTGATGAATATATAATATAGTTTATTATATATGTGTTATTATTATAATATACGTATTATACATTTAATATTTATTTATTTTTTACTTTTGTTGTATAATTTAATTATATAAGAAAAATAATATGCATATAGTTTATCATATATGATATAATTATATATATTATTTAACATGATATTTTATTTTATAGTTATGTTAATATTTTATTTTAATATTAATAATATAATTTAATTATATTTATAAATTAATATAAGATTACTTAATACATTTCTTTTTTTGCTCAACAACTTAATACATTAAGTGAATACTGCTTTTTGAACGAGTATTCTCAATAATCTAGAATTCCTATAAAAAAATTAACTAATTTATATTATGCAATAAATTAAAAAATATTTTAAATATAGTTTTTTTAGAAATTTAAAGGTTTAAATAAATAAGATATAAACTTCTTTTTGCACAAAGGGATAGAAACTTCATGGGCATAAAAGTGGTAAATAAACTGTTAATATAAATACGTCTCTTGAAATTTAGTCTGGTTTCCACCCTGCCGTATCCTGGCTCGTGAAGCTTCCTTCCTTGGTGGCGCGGAGCAGTTGTGATAGCTTTGGCTGCTTGGTTTGATTTGCGGGAGATCCGGTCCTTCTTTCATCCAACAAAGCTGTAGTTGGGCGGTCGCGATGGACGACGAAGGGGAGATATACGGTGGGATCAGAGCACAATTCCCTCTCAGCTTTGGCAAACAGTTGGCATCCCAGACCTCGCTCGAAACCGTCCATAACACCACACGCCGTCCCGACAGTAAGCCTGCCAGGGCTACCTCTTCAGCCCCAAACAAAGGCGGCGACCTCCCTTCTCTTTCCTCCTCTTCCCAGGCCTGGCTCAACTCCCTCCGCTCGGGAAACCCTAAGCCTGATCCCACCATTGGAATCAAATCTAACATCCGGGAGGACAGCACTGCCGCTGGGATTGCTGATAGCGATGGTGGTGCAATGATAGGGCCGCCCCGTCCACCAGCTGAATTGGGGTCCGATGATGACGATGGAGGGATGGTGGGGCCGCCCCCACCACCTCCAAATTTCGCGCCTGATGACGATGAAGATGATGACTTGATGATTGGACCTCCGCCTCAGAGTCTTCAGTCAGATGAGGATGAAGAAGAGGGGGAAAGCCGGTATCGGATTCCTTTCAGCAACGAGATTGTACTTAAGGGTCACTCTAAGGTATATGATTGAGATCTTTCTTTTTATTTTCCGAATGCCTGTATGGTTATTAGTTTTGGTTATGCTCCCAGTCTACTGAGGAAACCCAGACCTTGAAGTTACCTCTGTTAAGGGTTCACTGTGTCATTTCATAAGAGGTGATTACTGCTTGATGAATGTCTTGGATTTTTTAATGTAACAAGAGATATCCGAGAGAATTTAAAGTCTCTCTCTCATTTCTGTCACAAAATTTTTCGGTGACTAATATGAATCACTTTGAATTGCCTTGGAGATGCTGCTTTTCTGGCATAATCCATGTTTGGTTCCCAAATATTCCAAGTCTCATGTCTCTGGTGACAGTAGAGCAAGCACAAAACTTGAACTACTTTCCTCGTTGTGCAGATATATGCTGGTCCTTTTATAGAAGATGTTAGGTTATGATGATGGTTGAATGAGCTTCTAGGGGTGGAAGTTAAAATAATATGTCATAGTCTGCTGATGAGTAAATGCATTTGCATGTTCTATATTCCTGCATATATGTCTGCCAGTTGGTGGTGCTCTTCCTGATAACGTGACTTGCCAATTTTTTATTATATGGTTTGGATAGGCAGGTTTCTTGGTTTTGCTTCAGTAAAGTTTGTCCTAGGAATTATCATTTCATCTGAAAAATTGTTTTGTACGATTATGAATTGAAGCCTATATGGTTGCTCTTAAGATATGACCTATTTTTTTACCTTAACATTCCAGGTAGTATCAGCTCTGGCTGTTGATCATTCAGGATCTAGAGTTCTTACTGGAAGTTATGACTATACAGTATGTATGTATGACTTTCAAGGAATGAATAGTCGATTGGCATCATTTAGACAGTTGGAACCATTTGAAGGCCACCAAGTTCGTAACTTGAGCTGGAGCCCTTCAGCAGACCGCTTCTTGTGTGTCACTGGGTCTGCTCAAGCCAAGGTATGTACCATTCTGTGCATTGTTTCTGATTATATGATCCTGCTTCTTGGATATATGTAATGCTTATTATTTGTTGCAGATTTATGACAGGGATGGGCTTACCCTTGGTGAATTCATAAAGGGTGACATGTATATTCGTGATCTGAAAAACACAAAAGGGCATATATCAGGCTTGACATGGGGAGAGTGGCATCCTAAAACCAAAGAGACAATCCTGACATCATCAGAAGATGGATCTCTTCGAATTTGGGATGTAAACAACTTCAAAAGCCAGAAGCAGGTTTTCTATTCTATTCTACAACTAAATTTTTGTATTTTGAAATTCAACTATCATTCATGAACATATTTTCCCTATACATAGTTTCTCGAATCTGACCAAAATCTATTTTGGGGCTGCCCGGAAGGTGTCATATAGTTTTTCCCCTAAATGGTCCTTGTCTGTATTTAGAAATCAAGTTGAAAAAAATTTCCCCGCATTAGTGACCTCAATTATGTGATTTTGCCATTCATTGATTACTGTGGAAGAAAGAAAATTGCCAGCCTATAATTGATAGGCATTTGGCTCTTGTTTCAAAGATGATATCCTCTGAGAATCTAATATTGTCTAGTCTGAGACACAACATTATTTTGCACCTAAATGTTCTTTCTTAGTTTCTACAATATTCTGTTTAAGCTCGATACGTTCCCTAATTGCTAGAGTGTTTATAGAATGTTATGCAACTATGCAGGTTATAAAACCAAAACTTGCAAGACCTGGGAGGGTTCCAGTTACCACATGCACTTGGGATCATGAAGGAAAATCCATTGCAGGTGCTGTTGGAGATGGCTCTATACAGGTGGATCACTCATATTTGAATTCTTCTTTTCCTGATGATTCTGTTGGAAGTTGAACTATCTTATTTATCCTGTGCTTTGTATTAATTCTAACAGATTTGGAACCTTAAGCCAGGTTGGGGAAGTAGGCCAGATATTTATGTTGAGAAATGTCATTCAGATGACATAACTGGGCTTAAATTTTCCAGTGATGGGAAACTCCTATTATCTCGAAGTTTTGATGGTTCACTTAAGGTAAATGATTACATATGTGAGAAGAGCATGCCATAGATTCATACACTTAACTGACATCCATTACTTGAGCCAAAAAGAAACTGGCATCCATTTGCTAACTTTAGAATGTGGTAAATGCAATAGGTTTGGGACTTGCAGAAGATGAAAGAGCCTCTAAAAGTTTTTGAAGATCTTCCCAATAACTATGCTCAAACAAATATAGCTTTTAGTCCTGATGAGCTGCTCTTCATGACTGGTACATCTGTTGAACGGGATAGTACTTCGGGAGGTTTATTATGTTTATTTGATCGAGAAAAACTTGAACTTGTGTCAAGAATCGGAATCTCTCCAACTTGCAGTGTTGTGCAGTGTGCTTGGCACCCAAGACTAAACCAGGTAAGTACTTGAAATATTTTTTCCTGGTGTGCTTGTGAAATCAGATGATGCTCCTTTCATCATTCCCATATCCAACATATTAGGTGTTAAAGTGGGAGTTTTATACATCTATCTGTAATTCTTTGTTTCCATTCTTTTAACAATTTAATTGTTGAGATGGATCTGTAGATCTGTAGTGTTACTTAAAATTAAACAATTCCCTCCTCTTGCTCTAGTATAGGATTTTGATTGAAATTAGATTACTGATATGCTTATACTGCCCTTTCCCCATTTTGCTGTGAAGATCTTTGCCACTGCTGGGGATAAAAGCCAAGGAGGATGTTACATATTATACGACCCCACTCTCAGTGAAAGAGGGGCTTTAGTTTGTATGGGGCGTGCACCAAGGAAGAAATCTGTGGATGATTTCGAGGCTAAACCTGTGATTCACAATCCACATGCTCTTCCATTGTTCAGAGATCTGCCAAGTCGTAAACGACAACGTGAAAAGATCCTGAAGGACCCAATGAAATCTCACAAGCCAGAACTTCCCATAACAGGGCCAGGCCACGGAGGAAGGGTTGGTACAACCAAGGGGAGTTTATTAACCCAATACCTCCTTAAGGTAAGATCACTGATAAACTGATAGGGCTTTTCTGTTTTTTTTTTCCTTTTCTGGGTCAATTAGAAAGTTTCTTTGTTTTATCATCAAATAGAAAGGTTCTTTTTTTTTTTTTGAAATTTGACTATCAGGATCAGTTAAGTAAGATATTGTGCAGAATTGAAAATCCCAGACTTACACCTCAGACTGTTATTTGTAAGGGTATCCTCCCTCTTGTATTGGTTGGGAGGGTCTAACCTAGAACGACAGACATCTGATGGGGCCTTATGCTGACTGGTCATGAAAAGAATATGGTTGATCTGTAATTCCACATTCTTCAACAATTTACTAATTTCGGAAGCCAAATTTTAATTATCCATTCATTCTCCTGCCTAGCCCCATGCTATATGTGGAGATTCCATCACTCAAAAAGGCATTTTTCATTCTTCATTGCAGCAAGGAGGCTTGATAAAGGAGACATGGATGGAGGAAGATCCAAGAGAGGCTATTCTGAAATATGCTGATGTTGCTGCAAAAGATCCCAAGTACATTGCTCCTGCCTATGCACAAACTCAACCAGAAACAGTTTTTGCCGATTCTGATTCAGAAGAGGAAGCAAAGTGATGTCCCTGATCTTTGTGGTGATATTTTCTTGTTGTTGTCCACTCTGGATGATAGATAATTTCCAAAATATGAAAGCATGAAAGGGCATGAATGGAGATTAGTTTGCTGCAATCATGTTCAGCTCTTGGGCTTGTGGATGCATTCTGATCAATGGTCAGTTATGGGTAAACAGGGTATTGGCACCACCGATACTTATTCCCTTTGAGAATCTTCCTAGTCATGGTATCATTGTAATTTCATTTTATACTTGTCATGTTCTCATCAGGCAGTGTCCTCTAGGTATAAGATGCACCACCATATTTATTAGATTTTATGAAATCTTGTTGGTGGAAAGGGAAAAAACACCTGCATTTGCTTCTCTTCCTCTATATAGATATAGAGATAGCATCATGGATATAGCTATGAGGACAGTACTTATGAATTGATGCAGTATACCGACTGAATGTTCAAAGTGGATTATGGAAGAATGGGGATGGTGGGGGTAGCTAGAATATCTACATACTGATCCATTTTTATGAAATCGATTCTACTAGGCTGTGCAAAATGTCCTTAATCAATACAAATTGAAGGGTCTTCTCCCGTGAGAGAGCCGCAACAAATAGACATTCTCATATGATTATGGGATTATATGCAAAATAAAACACTGGGATGATGCTTGTTAACAAACTTATTGCACCAATCTTTAGTGTGCTATTTGCCATATTACCTTGGATAATGCCAACACCAACAGGTACACTATTTCAAAAAGACCACTAAGAGTTGTGATTCAAAACTTATTCTTATATGATGTGGTGAATTCAAGATTAGTGGGTTCTTTGGCATGTTACCTTGGAACATTCCAACTTGCTGTACTATATTAGGCTTTGGTGACCCTAGTTTAATATGCGGGATATAAATATATAAATTTAGCTATTTTTATTAGCAGTATGTACAAGGTTTGATAGCCAAACAACATTGCTTATTTTTTTTGGTATTGTGTTTGTTGAAGTGCAAAGCTTGCATAAAAACACACACTGTCAGCAACAAAGGTTGCAAGGTTAGCCATTTTGAACATCGCTCCGTCTGGCCGTCTACGGAGCTCACTCGCGCTCTGCCTTGTTTCCCATTCATCTTCCGCCTTGCGCCAATCTTCACCCGACAGGTGAGTTATTCCTGGAGCATTTACTTAACTCTCTTTTCCTCGTTTTGATAGCATTTACGAGAGAGTAAGGACTCTTGTCATTTTTTGATCTCTCGACGTTTCCGAGGTTTCAGCTCAGTGCAGCTGTGTTCACTGTTGCACCCTCCCGATCTCCGTTTCGTCGTCTTTGAAGGCATACTGCAACTTCTGTTTTCTGCCAGAGTCCTGTATTTGTCTTAATTGAAAATAAAAGTGGCATGTGCTAGGAAAAGTGTTTCACTAGGGTTCTTCTCTGTTATCTGTCAATGTGGAATGGTCCAGTGAACCGTTTTCAGTCCAATTTATGGTGTGCATGGTGCTTGGATGTAAAATACTTGTTCATATATTTGGATGAGAATCTTTGAAAATCTTTGAAAGTGGCTATACTGTTATTTATCGATGATTTACATTACCAAATATCAGTGCCTTTTTCATGTCCTTGCAACTAGATGGCTGCAATACACTATTGTGTTTATTTGGCCTTCTTTGGCAGATAATTCAGGTTCGGGTTTATGTCTGACAAGTTTAAAAATGCATGCAATGTTTTCTTTGATACAATGCATTTATGAAATACTCTGAGCATGAGTCTCTATGTCAGCGATGGTAGTGGTTTCAATTTTGAACACTCTAATATTAGAGAATATATATATATATATATATATATATATCTTTCAAACTGTGTTTGTTCCACCATTACAGTCCTTTTTTTTCCTCAAATGCAGCTGTATTTGTTTTACTTTATCCTTATAAATTGTAGGCATGTAGAGAATTGTGATTCTGCTCAGAAATGGTGCCAAATCCAAAAGTCAAAGCAGCCTATGTGGCTATGAGGTCTCTTGGAATAAGTGAAGATAAGGTGAAGCCGGTGTTGAAGAAGCTCTTAAGGCTTTATGACAAGAACTGGGAACTGATTGAAGAAGAAAACTACCGAGTCCTTGCAGATGCTATATTTGAGTATGATGACAATAAGGTGAGGTTTCTGATGCAATGATTGTTTGTTCTTAGCCTATTTTTTTTCTTTATTGGTAATAGTTCATTAACTTTCTTATTGTGCCATCCTTCAGGCAGCAGATGAAAAGCGAAAAAACCATAATGAGGTATGCAGCCCTGCTTACTTTTGCCCTACCTACTTACACATGTACCCTCTGTTTCAGTTCCATCTGATTTATGACTTTTTATGATTTCTCAGGAAGAAGAAGAACCTATAATGCCAGGGCTTCAACGCCCTCTGAAGAGGCCGAGACATAGGAATCAAGAGAATGATCTCATTGCCTCTCCATGCAATCTGGATCTCAGAACAGGTGGGCCTGTGCTAATACGACCTAAACAGGAGGAGGAATTCCTTCCACAACTCATTCCAAATGAACGGAACAAAGGGAAAGTACCTATCATGTCAAAAGGTTTATCTATAAATGAAATGGCATATCAATCTCAACGAAAGGATAAAGGAGTTATAGGAAGACTCTCTAATGGATTTCATCAAAAGGAGATCACTTCTGAGTCAAACACCTTTCATTTCCCCAAAGATAAACATCTTGTCAGCAATCAACTGGATCTGATTAAACCCAAGGATGAACCTTTCATTGGAGAGGTACCCCTTGAGGGGATCCTTCCTGGTACGTTTGTATCCTCTTGAGTGAAATTATGTGCATATGATTTCAACTGTTACTTTCTTTTTATTTTTTCAAATTGGTTCCACTGTCACTTTTCAAAGTGAGGATAGTGATAGTGATAGGTTAGAATAGTGATAATTTTCCTAGAGAAATTACAACTGGATAAGTGGCATAAGTTGTTCTGATTTTGTTTAACTTAAATCTGACAGAGCCATCGAGTAGGAGAGCTTCAATAGGTAGGATGAAAATCACCAGCGATGTGCCTGCTTCATTACATTTGCATGGAAGAAATAGAGAGACAAGCCTTCTTGCATCACAAACTGAGAACCATGGTTGTGAGCCTGCACACGTTCCATTAGAATCTTTTACCAACTTAGAGATTGCCTCTTCATCCTTGGGAGAGGTAAGGCTTACTCTGAACTGCAACTCTAACCTCGGGAGACCAGGATATCACCTGCCTAGTCTAGACACAGTCCTAAAGACTATGGAAGATAAATGTCTAAAATCATATAAAATCTTGGACCCCAATTTCTCTGTAATGAGACTGATGAGAGACATGTGCCAGTGCTTTGTGGAATTAGGAAATGAGTGTAATGACCAAGAGGACAAAACGACTGATATGGGTCAAAAGCTGGATGTGTTGCTCAAACCTGTACTGGAGAACACTCCTAATGGCGGGTTTGATACACAGAATCTCCATGTACCATTTATAACACCTGATCACTTCCATGAATCCTCCCAGGGTGTTGAGAAAGCTGTCACAAAGGGGTGTGCTCGAAATGTTGAGAGAACAGAATTTGTGCATAATTTTAGCACTGGTCTACATGGTTCAATATCTCCATGTTTTCAAGCAACTTCTTATGTTCAACATGTTCCACTTAAAGGTGATGATGTCACCAATGGGGAAGAAATGGCCAAGATCTCTTGGATCAATGAAATTGATGATCAGGTCCCACCCTCCTTCTATTATACACCGGAGAATGTAGTTTTTGAAGGTGCTTCTGTCCGATTTACTCTCTCTCAAATCAATGATACCACTTGTTGTCCAAGTTGTTGGTTTGATTGTCTGCCATCATCCGTGCCTTGTGCATGTGCTTGTGCAAATGGAGGGGAGTTTGTGTATTCAGTAAGAGGCCTCATAAAGGAAAGCTTCTTGGATGAGTGTATTGCAGCAGTTCATGAACCTACAAGGCGATCCTACTTCTATTGCCAAGAATGTCCTCTTGAAAGATTGAAAGGTGGTGCACCAAAAGCCTGCAATGGTCATCTGAAAAGAAAATTTATTAAAGAGTGCTGGAGGAAGTGTGGTTGTAACAGGTGTTGTGGGAATCGAGTGGTTCAGCGTGGCATAAGTTGCAGTTTGCAGGTACACTAGTATTCGTATTCTTGCATCATTTCTTATTCACACAACCATCTGGTGAAGGGAGTCCTTTGTAATATTTCATTCTAAGTATCCTCTCATGGAAGCTGCAACTCATGAATGATTTGCATTTCAGGTTTTTATGACATCTGAAGGGAAGGGATGGGGCCTACGATCACTGGATATTCTACCAAAGGGTGCATTCGTATGCGAGTACATAGGTGAAATATTGACTAACCTTGAAGTTCATAAAAGAAATATGAATGCTACGGAAGGTGGGAAAATGTACCAGGTTATCCTGGATTCTAATTGGGATACCACATCGTTGAAGGATGATGAAGCTCTCTGTTTGGATGCAACTTATTATGCAAACGTTTCTAGATTTATCAATCACAGGTATCCATATGTTATACCACTGCTGTTATTTGCCCTGTTCTTTGTGTTGTTACTGTCTGATTTGTCTCTCTCAAAATTGATGTATTCATTGACCTTATGCTATTTTTATCTTACTAATGATGTTGGCCAACACTTGACCAAAAGATAAAAAAATGATATAGATTAACATGAAAAGCATATCCTTATCTTTTTCTCCTGATGCCTTTTTGGCTTTTTAGTATGACAACATCTGTTGCTTTTGGGTCTCCAATTCATATATCTTTTCTGTGATAAGCATCAAGTCTACACTGATTTGTTGTACTTGTTACGGAAATGTTTTATTTAGCTAAAGTTGTATAAAGATTAATACCTATTAATTTATGCTTCTCAAAGGCTTCCCTGTCCCTGATCTACAAAATCTGAAAGCAATTTAAGATGCCTTGTTTTATTTCATGTTTAAAAAGTTGCTGATATATCTGTTTTTGTTGTTTGTTACTTAACTTTTGAAGTCTAAAGTATCCTGGTCAACTTAATAAGATGCCAAATATACTGCAAACTTTTTGTGGCCTTAGATATTCCTGCTAATATTATGGTAGAATAAATTTCTGGAAGTATATGACTATGCTTCAGATATTTCCAAAATTTATCTGTAGTTTTTTAATGTTTCATTTTCTCGTTTATCTAGATGTTACGATGCAAATCTGATTGAAATCCCTGTTGAAGTGGAGAGCCCAAAGCGTCATTACTATCATGTAAGATAAAGTGTAAAGAATTCCCTTGTCTTTCTCTTGCCCCCTTTGCTCCATGAAGTTCATATTATCTGCTGTAATAGAAGTAACATTAAATTTATGTTAAAAACTGTTGCTGCAGTTTGCTTTATTTACAACTAGAGCGGTGCAAGCCTTGGAGGAGCTTACTTGGGTTAGTTGGTTCTGTTTTGTTTGCTGATTGCTTATTAGAATTTTGTTTATAATTCTGCAAGATGGTTATGAAGTAAGCTCGTGTCTATGATTCTAAATTTCGAGCAGAATAATAATTTTCCATTATATATATGTAAGTTTCCATTATATATATGTTTTATATGTACATTGTATACTATTATTTTTTGGGAAACATATTAATTGGAGACTATCAGAAATTTCATTTGCTATCAAATCATTCTCCTGAGATATCATTTAGATTCATCTTTAACTGAAATCATCTTGTACTATTTACCCATCAAAACCATCTAGTAGTACTTAATGTACAGTCATGTGTTTGTGTAATTGTAAAGGGAAGAACCATACGCATGCATTTGAGCTCTCTTATGCACTCATCAATTGCAAGGTGTTTTAGCTCTCTGCTCTCCTTTGTGACAATTTGATGAGTTTATTCAAGATTAGTTAGGAAATGTAACCATTTCTTCTCCATAACTTTTTTAACATATCATGTCATTTAATTTTTCAGATGAAGTTACACAATTTTTCTTGCTTCATTTATTTATTTATTCCTTGTTTTTTCCAGGTTAATAACTCTATCACGTGGTCATGATCACTATTTTTCTGCTTGTAGTTTATCATCTGCCATACCATTGTAAATAATAGTGGTTCTTCTGAATACAGGACTATGGGATTAACTTTGAAGGGGATACACTTAGTGACACATTTCAATGCCTGTGTGGTAGTAAATTCTGCAGAAATAGGAAAACCTCTGGTATATAAGATCCTTTCCTTTTCTGTGGGATAGTTCTATCCAGATTAGCTTAACATGTCCAATTTATTAACTCATTTTTCATTTGTCACCTTGGATCTGCTTAAGAAAGATTCTCATGGCACAGGAGCGAGCATGGAGGCTTGAAGATGTAAACCCTGAATTTTTAATTGTGGATGAAAGGTGCCTCTGTTTTTTTGCTCACTTTTCTGCCCAGACATTAGCATGGAGATTCGCTGTCGGTCTCTTTCTTGTTCTGGCTTCTAGTTCCGTCACCCTCTTATCTTTTGGACTCGTACTATGAATATTGCTCCCTGATGATGGATGATTACACAACCTTCACTTTTGTGCCAATCATTGTCCTAAAGTATTGGTTCATGGACAATGCCCTGTAGAAAATCTAACTGCCCAGTGTAGCTTCTGAACTTATTTTCATGCTGCTAACTTAGGTGGTCATGCTCTATGGCGAATCGATTTCAACTTCCTGGACCTAATCCCAGGCTTGCTGCAACTGATGTAACTCCTGATTCATATTACATTGAAGTGATGATAATCCTTGCATGAATTCCACCCCATGTTGGAGTAGGGTCATGACAGTAGCATTTATGGCAAAGAGCAAAATTTGGTTTACTGAATGTACTACGGTTAAATCAGATGAGCATAATGTCAATCGTGCACTTTGGAAGTTGGGTAATAGTATAGATATGGCATGACTTTTGACTGTTATCTCCGAGGACTTTTGTGATGGTAGGATTCATTGAATTACAACAAGAATTTCATAGCTAACAACATCAATAGTCAGTTCCTTATTATGTACTGAATCTGCAGAAATATCTTTGACCCCTTTAGGTGAATAAAAATTTTATTCATATTTTGGTACCCACCTAAGAATAGTATCTTCTAAAAGTTGGATCATTTTTATTGTAAGAGTAGTATCTTCTGAATGAAAAAAAAACTGTGTTATTATCATTTTATTCTATTAAGTTTTTAAAATTTTACATACAAATTAAAAGTATTAAGAATAGGGGAGGAAAGTTACTATTGAGTATTACCAAGTTGGATCATTTTTATTGTAATAATCGTATCTCATAAATGAAAAAAAAACTGTGGTATTATCATTTTATTCTATTAACTTTTTAAAATTTTACATAAAAATTAAAAGTATTAAAAATAGGGTAAAAAGTTAATATAACTATTCTCAATTTTATATATAATTTTTACTGTAAAAATGTAATGTGAATTGATAAATAATCGTATTTATATATATATTTAAAATTTAGAATTTATTAATAATATATATTTAAAATTATTTTTTATTTTATTAAATATATTATTATAACTATATATTAGTTAATTATTATTTTTATTGTATTCGTATCCGATTAGAGTGAATAATATATTTGAATTGGATATTTTTATTTAATATTCGTGCATAATACAAGACGAGTTTTTGGTATCGAACTCGTGTGTACCCTAATTATTTTGATATAAAGTTAAAAATATATCTAATTAAAAATAATAATATGTAATCAATATAACATATCTAATATTATAAATTTATAATAATTATTTATTTTATTTAATTTAAGATAATATTTTCAACATATATCTAACTAAATTATTTTAAACGATGAAAATCTACAATTAAAAAATATATATAATATAATGTATTCCACAAAATTTATGAACATAAAAAAAAATAGTTCGAATGTATTATATATTTATTTGAATTTAATTTAAATTTGATTTGAGGATTCTCCCCGTCCAATGGTGTAATTTAACTTTATTTTCGGCCAACAAAATATCATTCCAACCACAATCCCCTTTTACACCATTTTGTAAAAAATAAAGAATTGCTATGTTGGGTGCGAAAAGTGTGGAGATGGAGATGAAAAAGACCCATAAATGTGATGATGTAACTATATGTATAAAAATGATAATGTAGGTGAGGTGTTCAAATGGCCTTACCATTCTAATATAAAAATTATTATTTACTTTCTTACACACTTACCATTTCCATTTATAATTCTAAGAACATGTAAACTATAACACCAAAATTTTGAAAATGAGTTTAAATCGAAAATAAAGGATTTAAATAAAAAATTAAAATTTTGAATTAAATATATAAATAAATAAAATTTTAAAAATTAAAAAGGAAATCATTCGACCAGATTGACATTGTCTTTCTCAACAAGGTATGAACACCTACTCACTTTATTTTTTTTTATCGCTAGACACAAAAGAAATATTTGTAAACCCATATTTTGATAGTTTTTCACATAAGAAACTTGGAGCTTCCTATAAAGACGGGCAAAAATTCTCTCAAAAAGTCAAATCATGCTTGGGTTTTATTTTTGCAGCTGCTGATCAAGATTGAATTGATCTTGACAACGTTCCAACCACTCTCGGTTCAATCCAGGAAGACACCCTTAACATTCCCGACCTCGAGCCTTACCTCTTTTTCATCGAATGCAGGCTTTCTCCCCTATTTTTAACGTGTTCTTTTTTTTTTTTCATTTTTCGACAAATAAGCTTAATGTTTTTAGGTGAAAGGAGTGGCACCACCCATGTTTTTTTTAATCTAATGGATACCTCAAAGGAGCCATTAATTCTCTCCAACCCTCGACCCCGCCTTACAACCCTTCCGACAAGCTTTATTCCCTACTTTTGTTGACATGCCTTATTTCTGATAATATCATAATTTTCTGAACTTAAAACACGATTTGATCTCAACAAACTAAGGAAACATGATAGAAATCAATAGAAATCCACAAGGAAGATGAAAGGGGATTAATGTAGGAGAGTTTATGAGCTTCAAGGACTGATTTGAGAAAATTTGAATATTTAGGAATTAAAATATAATTTTGTAAAGTTTGTAGACTGTTTTATAAAATTTAAAAATATGGGTACCTAAGTTTGAAAAGTAGATATTTGAAGGATTTAATGTGAAAGTTATAAAGTTATTAAAATTGAAATGTAAACAAGAAAAGTTTATGAAATAAATTGTAAATTTTAAAAAATTTGGAGAATAAAGTATAATTTTTGAAAAATATGAACCAATTTCGAAAATTAGAGAAGAATGAGAATTTTTAAAGTTTTTAGGAAATAAGGGGTTGATTTGTAAAAATATAAATTTGAATAATTAAAATATAAATAAGAGAAACTCGAACCATTAATTTATACAATTTTAAAAATTTAGGGTCCAATAAATAGATTTTAAAAATTTAGACCAATATCCTTAATCACGTATGTTACTAAACAAATCAAGAAATACAAAATATTGAATGATTAGTTACATGTTTAGTTATTGAAAGAATAAAATAGATTGAATGATTAGTTATCTGTTTAGTTATTGAAAGAATAAAATAAATTGAATGATTAGTTACATGTTTAGTTATTAAAAGAATAAAATCTAATAATAACTAAACTTAAGAAAACTATACGAGCATGTATTCATAAAACTATATATATACCTATGGTTTATATTTGTATAAAACATGGTATAGGTTGAATTTGATTTTCTTTTTCTTTTGGATTGAAAATAAGATAAATAATTTAAGTTGATTGGGTTTTCTTACGTCGAGTTCGATTAGATTTAATCTAAATATTTATTAAATATATGATATCTTGTAAAATTACGAAATATTTTTAAAATTTTTTTTTTGTGAAAAAGGAAATAATTATGATAATTATTCAATTTTTGAAACCGTTTTATAAATTTAGATAATAACAATCATTTCGATAATGGAGAATAAATAGCTTATTTGTGAAAAAATATCTTCAATAAAATTTTGAATATAAAAAAGAAAATATTTTTCAAATATTACTCATTAACTAATTATTTATATGTTAAAGTTAATGGGGCTCTTGATTTCAAAATAATGTATACAATAGGTTGATAAATATTGCATTGAATAATGTATGAGCTTAGTGTATTTGGAAGAATGGGTGCTTGATTAGAGGTAAAGTAGTATCCTAGGAATAGGTACATATTTGGAACAATTGGTGCTTGATTAGAGTTGAAATGATATCCTAGGAATACTATGATAGGACCAATAGTACTAGTGATGGGTAATGATGGATTGGTGATTAGTAGTTCGATATTATTGATCATTTTCATGCCATTAAAATTTTATTACGAAATTTTTTTTGAATTTACATGATTCATATGAATAATTTCAGAAATCGTTTTCTAAAAGAAATATTTTAAAATAAATTAGAAATATTAATTTGTGCATTTAAGTTATGAGTGTTGCATATGTGTAAAACATACCGTATTTTTTTACTACTAATTGTAGCTCACTTTTTTTTTTAAATATTTTAAAGAAAATAGAAAAAATATAATTGATACAAGTGTAATAATAAATATTAACAAGTTAAAAACATCCAAATAAGATATTAATTTAAAGCAATGTATGAATATATAATAAAAACTTATTAGATATTTTAAAATATTAATACATCAATAATTTTTAATGTAATTATGGAAGTTTTAATACCAATTTTAATTGTATCACTTCATGTTTTCCATTAATGGGAGTGCAATTGATTAGACTAAAAATTAAAGTTAAATTAGTAAATAGAATTTAACCAAAAAAGAAAATTAAGTTAAATAAAAAATCGGATCCAACAAAAACTATGAAAAATCACTTAATTTAGCCTAAAATCAATCAAAGGAGACTTCATTGATCATAAATCAAGATTTGAAAAACTTTTTAATAGAACAAAATCAAGATTTGGTCAAGCCATATGTAACAAAAAATCAGGTGAATTTTTCAAATAACTTTATCAAGGGTAAAAAGAATATCTTGATAAAAAATTTAAGAAATAGTCAAATAATTTTTAGAAAACTAAATTAGGTTAAGAATCAACAAAAATTAATTAAATCGATTGAAAAAATTTGTTGAATCTGGGTTAAATAATGCCGATCAATAGTTTGAGATTAACGAGCGAAATAAAGTTAGATAAATCATGATAACAATTGTGACTAATCTGTGTATGCTATATAGAAAACTCACACAATTAGTAAAAACTAAATTTGACTAAACTATGTTAGTAAACTCCACCAATAAATGGGTGTAAGAGCATACAATCATTAATAACTAAATATAATTAGATGGACAAACCAATTACTTATACCACATGACAATATTTTATTGTCAATAGTTTTAGTATTGTCAATAGTTGCTAAAAATAGTTAGAGGGACACAACCGATCACAAGGCTTAACGTGGTAGCACTCCCTATCAATAACATCCATGTTGACAAGGTGTGACTAGTCACTGCTTGATAGGTGGCAGCTCGAGTGATTAGTGGAGACTAAAATTTATTTAAACAACTAATTTAGTAGTTGTACTAATCATTATGTACCATAAAATAATTATGAACAATGTTGTTTTCAACTTTGTGCAAATAACACTATTATGATAGAGAGGGGTAGAACACACTTTCAATGGATATTTTCCGGTGAGGAAAAATCATGCAGGATGTGGTCTTCCTGTTCCCTTTGACGTTGGAATGACACCGGAAGTTGCATGAATTGGCAACCCCTTCGACCTCTGGTATTCCCTATATAAACACTGACTCCTTAGCTTCTTAATACCTTAAAATTTTTCAATAAATTTAATGTATTCAAATTCTGACGAGCTAGTTTTAAAAATTTTAAATTTTTAGAGTTTTAGAGATTTGATGAAATAGTTTCCATCAACCAAATGAACTGATTTTTAATTGATTAGAACCTACAAACCTCTTTTATATGATAATAACCTTAACATAGTTCGATGGTGGTAAGAATGACCGTTGAAGCAAAAGAGTAAAACTGACCAAAACACCAAAAATAGGACCTTCTCATCCAAAGCAAAATTCAACGACCATTGATTGGGCAAGCTCCTACTACTACCCAAGGAAGAAACTAACCTTTTTCTTCAACCAATTCACATGATATCTAAGCAAATACTACCCTGGAGCATTGATTTCCTTCCAATGTGCAAAATTCTCATCGAGTATTAAATGGTGATCAATTCATGCATTTTCAACCATCAATTTCTATATCACTTGAGCCTATAATAACCTTAGAAGATCCAACTATCTCATTATGCCCCAAGTCTTATCAAGGAGCTGTGTTTTTTTTGTCGCTTTTTCTAGAAACATTTTTCTAGTGATGTTCTATTTTCACCTATTTTAGGGTGAAAATAGTCAATTCAAATCTTAAAATGATCCTAAAAATATATTGAAGGAATGAGTAGGGATTAAATTAAGAGCTTAAAAATCTAAATTCAAATACCATAAGAGGAGTTTGAGATTTCGAGGGGCAAATATATAATTTGTGGAATATTTGAGTTTATAATGGTAACTGAGTCGAATGAAAGTATTTAATTGTAAATAATAAAAATATGGGCTCAAATTACAAATATAAAAAAATTGGGTACTTATAGTTAGGTGAATATATGTGTCAAAGATAAATAGTTAAATTATAATAGTTTAAATGAAAATATGAGAAAATTTTGAGAATTTATTGTAACTAGGAAAAATTAAAGGGAGTTAAGGTTAAAAGAAGAATTTAGAGAATTTTTTGATTAAAAAACATCTAAGGAATTTATTAAAAAATAGTGGTATACATTAGAAATAAAATAATTATGATTAATTAGAAATATAGTATTGAAGGATAAATAATAAAATTGGAACTTTAAAGTGAGTAGATAATGTTATTGATTATAATTTGAGATTTAAATAAGTAAAATTAGGAATTTAATAAATAATTTAGTCATAATTATGAAAATTTATAAGAGTAATTAGACAATATAAAAGAAATAGATAATAAATATTTAATGATTTAAATGTACATAATGAAAATTTAGGATTCGTGAAGAGTTTAGAAAGTTAAATTTAAAAAAATAGATTATTGATAATTGAGAGTTAAATTATAAATATTAGGAAATAATTATAATAGGAAGTAAAATATTATAATAGTTTATGAAGAATTATTGATGATAAATAAAAGATTATATATACATAATTATGATAATAAATAAATTTATTCTAATTAGGAACACAATATTAATTAATTAGAAATATGAAATATATAAATGCAACATACATTTATAGTTAATAAATGGTTGGGATTTAGTGAATATAAGCAAGTGCATTGTTTATGAGAGTTAACAAAGTGAGACACGTTAAACAAATAGTTAGTCAAATGAATTAAAGAAGTATAAAGTAGGGAAAAATTATGTAACTTGTGTCAGGAAAGGAATTAAGAAAATATGAAAAGGAAACCCTAAAAAATCCTAAAAAATCCTAAAAAATCCTAAAAAACCTATAATGTGAAAAGGAAAATTAGAACAAAAGTGATTGAGTTTGATTACACCGACAAAATTTATAATTACTACTTTATAAAATTATAAATTATGTGATTCTTAGAAAATTATCCATTAAAAATACTTATGTAGTTATTGTTTGTGAATTGATATATACATACATTTAAGCAATATAACATGTTAGTATGTTAAAAGATATGTATTTATATCACTGTTTGTATTTGAGTAGTATGTATTATGATTCATTGATGACCTAATTAGAAGTTGAATGTTTTATTTGTATTTGATGAGTATGTATCATGATTCATTGTTCGCCTAATTAGAAGTTAAATGTCTTGAACTTATGTGAGGATATATTGTCATAAGGGAGTTGGGGAAAGTTCCCAATAAGTTGAATTAGGAGTGATGGAGACAGATTCATTGGGTGACGGCAGAGTACACAAGTGGGTGGGGTCTTATATGATATGCATAAAAGTTTTGATCTTAAAAATGTCTGTATGTATATATCGTTTAGATAAACATATTTTGAGAGTATTTTTAAGGAAAAAATATTTTTAAAAAATAAAAAATAATTAATATATGCATCTCGTGAAAATTACAATCTTGTTTTAACCCTTTTCTGATTTTAGTGAAACACAATTAGGTTTATAAACACTAATATTAGTTCACTCATTGAGTAAGCTCTAGTATTTAAAAAAAAGTAGGAAATATGATAAAAATAAAAGTGTTAAACTAATACTAATAAGTTGAAATATCGATATAAGAAGATTCCTCAAATACAACACATGAAAATCTAATAAATATTTCATGTTATAGATATTTTTAAAATATTATTATATTATAATTTGATATTTAATTCTAAAAATTTATACTCAACTATAAGTACTTGATATACTATAATAATATGATATCTACCGTTGTAGTGTTGATACGACATGATAAGTTGTCATAGGCACAATCATCAAACTATGGATAAAGACGTGTTACATTATCTACTCCATCTTTGGACATGAGATTATCTCTAAAGAGTGTGTTATCGGTTCAACTACTTTTATTTGTATTGAACATTAAACCTAATTCTTAGGTTGTTCCTCTAGTAGTTGAATTTTACTTCTCTAATACAAAATTTTAAATCTTCCTCTTTAACCTACTTATAATGCACATCACCCTAGTTAATATTTTTGTATATTTAAATTTAATTAAATTATTTTTATATTTATTTTAATGATAAATCAAACTTTCCCAACCATCTAAGACATTTTATCATGATATAGTTTTAAAACATTGAGCTTTAATATAACTAAAGTTATTATTTTTTTATCTGCAACTTGGGATTATACTTACATGACAACCCACCCGGTCATTTTCTACATTACAATTACGAGTGCCTCAAGACTATGTAAAACACATATTTAAAGTTTTTCCATATATATAGTAGAATATTCAAAATTATTAATACAAAAACTAGTTTGTATATACCTAAGAAATCTCTGGTAGATCTTAGTAGATTGTATTCGAAAAATACCACTGCCTTAAAATGTGAAATTTATTGAAACTAAGTTTGAATCTTGAACTTGCTCCCATATTTTCTATTTTTCTTAAAATATTTGAGGAGGGTGAGAAGAGAACAATGAGTGGGTGAAATGATATTAAGCTAAATCTAGATAAAAACCTAGAACAATTTAAACAATCAATTACTAATAGTTACTCAATAACATACTTCAATCTACTTATAACTATTGTGCAAAAAAATCTACTTATAATTATTGTGCGAAAAAATCTACTTATAACTTTTAAAGATATATACTTTTTTGAAAATCACTTTGAAATATTATATCTCTAAATGATTCATATTCAAGAACTTTTAACGATAAATATTTCATGTAAATAAAATGTGGTAGCATATGAACTTTATAATCATGGAAACATGTCTATGATTTTCTTAATTAAACTTATTATAAATTTTGGAAAACTCCAGGTTATCTTAGTTTATTCCCATAAAAATCTTATAATTCCATTTAACATCTTAATTACGCACCCAATTGACATCTTGATACACACTCCATTATAGACCTTAATAATGCAATACGTAATGCAATCATGTAAATGAACTTTATATTATAGTCCCAAATTAAACTATATACATCATAATACATGTATTAATATAATATTTCCAAATCATGATATGAAACATGTAACCATTTTCTTTTCCCTTAAAAATAGTTTTTTTTAAAAAATACACCCCATTTATCATAATATTAAAATTGGTCTTAACTTTTAAGAAAAGTCTTGATTAATTCTAATCAAACTCGATATCAATAAAACCACCCTCCTCCACTTAGTATTGAAATATCTTGGTGGCCTATTTATCTCTCTACTAAGCTGGAAAAATGAGGTCATGATAGGCGACATGTAGTGATAGGGGCTAAGAAGAATTGAGGGATTTCTTCGAGTACTTTGGGAATCGAAATGACTTCAGTGATGGGAAAGAACGTTGTTACACCCCAATCCAATTCACAGATCAGACAGATATAAAAACTACTACTTTCTTCCAATGCTACAGTAATGGGTATCTAACTACAATAAAACCGACATGCCGAAAGTCTAAGATTAAATACAATATTCTAAAATTTCACTTAAAATTAAATTTTTATAAATAACTTTTCAAAGTGCAAAATGAACCACAATTAAATTCCGAGAAGGGAGTAGCTTACTTGATCCACGTGTTTTTAAACCTAAGTATCTTATTTCTCATTTGTATATCCTTGAAATATGTTATGGGGAGGGGGTGAGCAACGCTTAGTTAGTGCAAAAGTCACCCGCCAGTCGCTCATGGCCTCAATGTGGTCACATTAACTAAGTGACGTCTATTAATGCACACTCGATATAGTGCTATGATATTTCCTTAACACAATCAACCATATTCATAATGGGAACAAAATTTAGAATTGTTGGACGAGAACTATCATCCGAACAAATTGACCGAGTGACACTTATAGATACACACTCAATATTGTGCTAGGGTATCTCTTGTAACACAACACAATCTTCCATTTTCATAATGAAAACCAATTTAAAATATTTTAATATTTATCTTAATACCCATGACGAGTTTTAAATTAAAACACTTAAATGCACACACATTGGGAGATGCAGTACCAACGCACCTAGTGGTACTTCATATAGTTTAGCACTTTTACACGTAGTAGTGCCTTATCACTGAATATCGATTCAGTCGACAATTCGAGATGGTGAGTGGATAAATGTATATGAGCATAACTCGAAGTCTTTCAATGCATTAGCTCACCCAAATGAATGACTATATCTCTCTAATGATAATCCAAGTGGCTACATTCCATCCAACTTCAAGTCATGCTTATAGATCCCTTCTTATAACTCTCTGGTTTTAGTAAACTGAAAATTCTAATTGCACTCTCCCTTATTTACTATGTTTTCTAGTTACCCTTAATAGTTTAAACAATCTTGACTAAGCATTTGTCAGACTACTAATCGAACTTATTCTTCCTAAGATGCATGCATGTCAAACAATAGCATTCGTACACGCAAACATGTATTGAGAATGTGCTTGCTAACTGGCCACCCCTTAATTGAAATCATTATCAATTTGACCACATATGTCATAACATATTATATAAATTTTATTTTCTTGTAAAATATTGTGTCATTTCCCTTTTTTTTTTAAATACATACTCATCTCATTTCTAATATTTATGTTTTAATTAGTTTATAAGTATTGGATCTTAGCCCCTTTCGTAGAAGTCGGATCTCTACCCCTTTCTTAAATACCAGGTCTTAGCCATTTCATTAAGTCGGATTTCATCCATTTCCAATACTTTGAGTTACACCTTCTTTTACCAAAATCATCGGGTCATGACCCACTTCTCAAACAGTCTCATATATAACCAATGTTTTGATAAAAGCTTTCGTATAACTTTTTGATAGGTTTCTCAATTTTTTTTCAAAGCATACATAGCAGCAAATTTCATAAAGAGATGAGTATTGACAATAATGGTCCAAAACATACATACCAACAAGAAGCTTTGGGAGCTTCTTGTGCATGAGACCGTGGTGGGGACAAGATGAGATCTCCGTTCTCATACGGATACGAATTGGCATTTGGATCTAAGGGTTGTACGTATAAGACACCTACTCAGACTCATGGTAGAAGTGGGTGGGCTTCTATTAGGGTGGACAACAAAGTCACGTTGATCCACAAGTGAGTGCAATTTGTGAGTGCCCTACCAATGTGTGTACCCTTTCTATGAAGGGTGTGTATTTATTTGCTAAACGCCTCCCAAGGCAAGGGGATGAGCTAAACACGCCTAATAATATGGAAAGGGAAAAAAGGTTTTGAAGATTTGGGTTTGAGGAAATCCTTTAAAAAGAAAAATATTAACCTTGGCATGGTTTTGATAAACTGAAAATATTTTGAAATTCACTCCCAACATCCATTCACTGAGTTGTAGAAACTCACCCCCTTTTTTTTTACCTATTTTTAGGAGTAAAGAGATCAATTAAGAGAGAGCGTTAAGATGTATTCTTCGTGAGGTATGCTTAAAGTTTCTTTTAAGCTTGCTTTAGATTGATTTATGCTATTCCAGGAACAAGATTTGAATTTACGCCTGACTCATCTTGAATCAAGAAGGGAAAACTCCTCTTGAACCAAGGGAGCAACGTGTTGATCACGGAGATCCGACCAAATTGGGCCGGGGCCTGACACCTATACTATGCACACAACGTTAGATGTGAACTATTATTTGAACCAACTAACAGAGTGACATCTATTAATGCACACTTGATATTATGTTAGGGTATTTTCTTAGCATAATCAACCATATTAATAGTGGGAACCAAATTTAGAAATGTTGTATGGAAACTATCATATAAACCAACTGACCAAATGAAATCTATAGATGCATAATCAATATTATGCTAGGGTATCTCCCACCCCCAACATAATCTTCTATATTCATATTGGGAATTAATTTAGAATATTTTAAAATTTCTCTTAATGCCTATTATGGGTCTTAAATCAAAACACTTAAATGCACACATATTGGGAGATGAAGTACCAATGCATGTAGCAGTACTTCATATAGTTTAGAATTATCATACGTAGCAGTGCATAATTGCCGAATGTCGATTTAGTTGACTGTACGAGATGGTGAACAGATAGATGCGTAGGAGCATAACTCATATACTTTCAATAGACTAACTTACTCAAATGAATGTCGATGTCTCTCCATCGACCATCTAGGTGATCACATTCAATTTGACTCCAAGTCACACTTATGGAGCCCGCCTTATAACTCCATATTTCTATTTAACTTAAAAATCTAATTGTACTCCCCCTTATTTATTTTATTTTCTAGTTACCTTTATTAGTTGACATAACCGAGTAGGTGTATGTCGATCAAACTCGTCTGCCATGAGATGTATGCATGCCAAACAATAACATGTGTACAAGAAAACATGTATTGAGAATAGGCTTGCTAACTACCCATCCACTTTATTAATATCATTATCAATTTGACCCTATAGATCATAACGCACCACATAAATTTTATTTGTTTGTAAAATATCATGTCCTTGCTAACTAGTCATCCTTGCTAATTGAGGATGGGATTGCTAATCAGTCATCCTGTTAGTTTTTCCTTTATATCGGGAGGCATGATTACGGTATAATTTGATGTCGAATTCCTCTAAACAAATTAAGTCATAAGTTCAGGTACAATTTCAAACTATTCTCGGTACTTATATATTACTTCGTAATTTTATCAAAATTATGGTTTTGCCCCTCAAGCCTAGTTCACTCGATTTCTGCGCATTGATGGTCTCATTTTAATTAACCCCAGTCCATTAATTCATTTCACCTATCTAAGGTTGTGTCCATGTTAGGTCATATTTTCTAAAATTCCCAAAAGTCTCTAGGTTTTCCACTTGAATAGTTAACTTTTTCAAAATTTGTATTTTGTACCTTAAAAATGGTAAAATTACCATTTTGCCCCTACATATCCAAATTCTCCTATTTGGGACCCTAGACTCCCCAAGTCTTTCCCCAAGATCCATCGACTTCCTTTAGTCCCATTTGAGTCCTCAAGTTATTAGAAACTGCTTCTTTGGTCCTAAACTTTTCCTTATTTTACCATTTGACCTTAACTTTTTCTAAAGTTTTCATTAGGGGCCTTATCCTCTTTCAAGCTACTTCTTCAGGTCTCTAACCTTTATAAAAATCTTTTTAGGTCCCTAGACTTCTATTAAGTCTTATTTGGGACCCCATTTTCAAAAAACTATCACTTTACCCTCTAAACTTTTTAAAATTTATATTTTAGTCCTCAAACTTTCTTCTCCTTTAAAATACCACCATAAACTTTCCAAGAATCCTTTATAAATCTCTCATCTTATTCATAAGGTTTGCATGATCACTTTCTAAAAATCCTTTGTCGGAACAATACCATTTTGACTGAGATAAGGTATTCACAGAAAAACTAACACTGTTTGAAAAGGTGTCGAAAAATCACTAGAGACGACAAGTCAGACATTGATGTTGTTGGGGTTGGAAAGCTAACTCCTTTGCACATTTAGAGCCTCTTAAATCACCCCAAATCGTTGCTTGAGCATTCTGAAAAATGTGATTTACAAAGATTTTTTAAAACAATGGTGTCACTGGAGTTTCCAAGAATTTTCATAACCACAAGGCATATCTTTAGCTCGAATAACTAGTGGTGATAGGTAGAGGGGATCGAGAGTAGTCACTAAAATTATTTTGGGTCGTGATTAGCCATTAAAGAGGTTAGGGCAAGGTCGGGAAGAGAATGCTCTATTTTTTTATTGATGGAGCAAGATTACTATTTGATCATACTAATAAATGTATAGGGTGTGCTAGCATCGAAGAGAGAGTAGTTAGAAAACCAACTTCCATGCGATTCTAATGCCACTAGAATGACCAAGTTTGGTACTCGAGAATAAAAGTTATGAGCTATGAAATTAAGGCCATAAGAAAATTGAGCACATTTATTTTTAGAGAGGATTCCGACCACCGGTCGACAAGAGTGGGGTCGAGACTTATATAGCCGACTCGGGGACCAATGATCTATTATCTCATGTACATAGTTGGTCACATGGGACCCATAGCCTCACCTTCCATTCAATTATTCTCAAGGGTAGGATGCAGGAAATCAAGTGAAAATCGAATCACAATGCGCATACGGGCTAAGAGTCAAGGTGCAGACGATGAACACATGTGTACTTTGCATGTGTGAAGTGTGTATACGCTCGATGTAACATTTTGATTGGTTTGTACTGTAATAAACTAATTTCCGACAAATAAATCAGTCAATTTTAATTTTTTTTGTCAATTAATCTTTAATTTGACTAATTATTGACACAATTTATTTTCTAAAAATTTTATAACCTATAAATTAGTGTCAAGAACACTACTTTAATAAATTATATAACCCGCATTAAAAATCGGATAGATAAGAGTAGGAAGGGAAGTAGTGTTAATTGGTATTATTGGGACATGAATCTGTCCATCATAAGCTACTCGCCCATGATGATTATGAAATAAGATATTTCCTGTTAAAAATATAGTTAAGTGCAATTTTAATTTTAGGTGATTAATAAATTATTTGTTTACAAAAAAAAAACTCACTTGGTGCGTGATTTTAACCTTCATGAAGCTCATATTTTGGGCCAGAACCACAATGATTGTGGAGATATATAAAATGATAAAAATTAAATACCATTACTTAGCCACCATCCTAGTTTTCATTACACTAGCTCACCTAAGGATACTAGGGTGAACTGCGAGGAAAGGTAACTCTAGGATCGTCACGATGAGAGCGAAGGTAACCTCTCATTCCGATTATTACTTCTCTACTCCTGTAGAATTTATTGGAGTCAGTGAATGATTTTGGTCTCGTGATTTCGTAGTGGAAGAAGAAGCGCATGAGGAGGTTGAAGATGATGTAATTCCGATAAAAAAGTCTACAAATTCACAAGTCCAATCAATCGAATCTGCAATGAAGCTAAACACTTTGTCACCAAATGGAATAAATGATTATTTGAGACTTAAATAGGGCCCAATCAAAAGGTTAAAGGGCTAAAAGATTTAAACAAGATTTATATGGGATGATTAAAGATATTGCCAAAAAAAAATCCAAGTAAAAGCCCAATTGAAGAGCTCAAGAAAAGCATACGAGAAGGTTTAGATTTAATTAATAAGTTGAGATTTATTTATATAATAAATCTTATATGATATTAAATGATAATATTAAATATTTGATTAGTTAAATTTTAAATTTTAAATTAATTATAAAAATATCCTATATATTTAGATTACATATAATTGGCATATAACTATAAGATATATTTTCCTTATTTTTTAGGCTATTGGGTTGTTATATATACCTATAAAACGCATACTCCATCGCATTGGAGGAGACACACTTTATAATTTCAATTTTGTGAAATTTTGTGTTTTTTCTATTTTGAAGGAGCTTTTTCAATTTATCAGATTTTTTTACTTGTGGAGATTTATTACTTGAGGTTTTTTAAGAGTTATTCGAGGATTTGGGTGTGGCGTCTATATATATCATACCTTTTTTTCTCAAATAAACAAGATATATTCAATTTTTTCGTACTTGTGTTGTGAAAGTCTTGGAGTATTTGTTATATTTGGTACCGGTGTTGTCAGCATATTAGCGGTGTTCGCATCAAAAAAGGAAGCGCAGAAAGATGAGGCAGAAATCCAAGTAGAGCTCTTTCAACAAATTCTCTCGCCTTCCAGCTTTGAGTAATAGATACTTTCCGGTGTTTTCTACCGTCAGTAGCCCTGTTGATTTCTTGGATTTCTTGGATTCCAATTTTATGCTGGTAGTAATGTCCGATGTTGTTTATTCTGTCAAATTGAATCTATTTTGAAATGTATAATTTTTTTCTCTTTCTGCATTCATTCGTTGAATTGATTCCCTTCTGGAGTGAAAAGGTTGCCTTCTGATTAGGCTCGGAGAGGTTGATTACAGATGTTTTATTCTTTTATTTGTGATGGCCATAGTTTTGCAAAACATTTAGGTTTATATTGCAATATCTGGGGTTCCCTGCAGGGCCTCAAATCAAACGTAAGGATCATATCAATCCTCAAATCCATATTATTCTTCAATCTTCAGTGATTGATGATGGCTTGAATTTGGTTTTCTAGATGTAGAATGATTTTGAGGGATCAAAAGCCTGCTCCCATCTGGATCATGCTGTAAAGCCTTTATGAAGACATTATGAGGATAAGTTTTTTCTGAGATGTACTTTGTGAATTGAGCCATAATCTGCAGTAGCAGCATGATCTTAATCTCCCATGGCTGGATCGTGCTGTAAAGCTTTTATGAAGACATAATGTAAGTTTTTCTGAGATAGGCTTTACAAAGTATGCCACTGCATCTCCTAGTTGCTACTCTACACTGCACACATACATTGAGCAAATATCATCCAATGTGAGAACATAAGTCAACATGTTCATGTGGAAACTGCATCCACCAAGTACAAGAACCCTGATGAAGGATTGGGATCTGCCGCAGTGCAATGCAAAATGGATCTTTAGTACTCATTGAAATGAATGGCCCCAACTTTCCACACAAGGTAAGTGGTAGCAAACATGACACTGCTGATGAAGACGAAGGAGAAGGCTATCACGAACAGATCAAACCCACCAGGGAACTGAAATGTGAAGCCTTCCTTTGGGAGGCCCCTCTTGCTATCATCTAGAAGGTTCGTCGGGGCTTCAGGAAGGCCTGATCTCCTCCTCTTCCCGCCTTCGCTCTCTTTGAGAGCCTCCAGGACTTTGCTGCCCATTTCAGTTGATAGCGGCTTTGTCTCCGTGGACCTGCTCAGGATGCGGGCTGCCCTCAACCTCTCCCTTGCCGTTAAGGGCGACCTCCTTGGGGACGATGATTGTGGTGGTGATTTAGGGGTTGAGGACTGCACCGGCTCAGCCTCCGGTCTAGGGACCGTTCCATCAACAGTGTCTATGGCCACTCCATCACCATCAGAGACATAAAGACGGAAACTTATTGGTCTCTGATGCTTGGACATCCATGGAAATGATGTTGGGTGTGATTTCCTGAGATTTAAAACTGAGGCGCCAGGTCTTGATTCATTCTGACATCTATTACCAGACTGCAAACAAGGTGGAGAAATCACCATGAAGGTTAGGGGCTTTAGGGAAAATCTTATCTATATCTGAAACAAATTCAAAATGGTATAACGACAGATTTATAAGCAGATCTCATATAGTCAATCTAGTTATCATCAAGTTAGAAACAGGTGATTCACCAGGAGGACGGGAAGAAATTCTAAAAATGGACCAATCGCCCTTACGTGCCGATGCGAGGGAAGGGAGCTATGTAGGAATTACCTTTGGGTCGAATCTCGCGACCAAGCTCAAGGATGCAGCCATCTCTCTCTACGATGGAACCATAAATTGCAGAGGAGGGAAAGAGAGAAGTAGAAGGGGGTAGTAATAGAGGGAGAGAAGAGTGAGAGAGATAGAGAAGATATTCAGGAACAAAAGAGATAAGAGAGTCGCCTTGCCGCTGCCCTGCTGCCATTGTGACCACACTAATTTAATTTGTGTCCACGGTGGGCTAAAATAAAAAATTCTTGTTCTAACTTAAGGGTTTAACGGTAGAAGGGAGAAGTAAATGAAGAACTTGATGATATCCACAAGGTATAAAATAAAATATTTTATTGATGTTATATTTTGAAATATTCTTACTCATATTTCATATTTTGATTTAAATGTTACAATATAGGCGTCTAATAGGTTATGATATGAATAATATGAGACATATTCAATATTTATAGTGAAGTTTCAACAAGTGACAAATTAAATGAAAATAGATGGGTAAAAATTAAATATGGAAAAAAATACAAATTTTAGTCCAAAAATAAATTTTACTATATTAAAAGAAGATTATAATAGTATTTAGATTAGATGGAAAGGACTCAGGTAACTCATAAATAATTTTGAATCAACATAACACATCACTAATTTACTCCTAAAAAGAACAACTCGAAAACAAATTTTATAATGAGTCAATTTAAATTTATATCATTAATTTAGATACTATCAAAATTTCAGTTTAATATTTAAATTTTAGAATTGTGCTCTACATAAATTCATAAAATTTTTTTTATATTTCTTTGAATTTTTAAATCTATTATTTACTCAAAATTATCTAATTTGATTCAATTGGACATAATGGTGCTAGTTAGCAATAATCAAATAATTATCTTAACTTTTTTATTCTCATTCTCTTATTGTCAACATAACAAATTACTAAGTTACACACTAAAAAAATTTGAAAACAAACTTTATAGTATTTCAATTTAAATTTATATCATTTATAATATTTGTACTATTGAAATCTTAGTTAATTTTAGAGTTGCACTCTACATAAATTTATATGATTTATTTGATTTTCCTTTCGATTTTAAAATTTATTATTTGGTTAGAATTATCTCATTTTATTCAAAATTAATTGATTAACAATCAATAATTAAATAATTATCTTCATTTTTTATTCTCATTCTCTTATTCTCGACCATTCTTTTTTTATTATTATTTTGGTGCAACTTACACTTTTATGTTTTCCTTGCTGATCCCTTTTGTTCTTATGCACAAACAATGGGTAAATGAGATAACCAAATTAAACTAAAATAGGTCTAATAGATTATTTTATATTATCAATAACTTTGGATTTAATATGGAATAATGTCTAAGTTGCACTTTTACGTCTAAATTGTAATACAATTTTTTTTATATTAATGGAGAATTAAATTGTAATAAAAATCTAATTGAACTGAATTGTAATTAAAATCTAATCGAACCGAATTTGTCACAAAATAGGATGGAAAGTATTAAATTAACTTAAAAATATCTAAAATATAATTTTAAGATTTAAAATATAAATAAATATTTTTATCAATTAAAAAAAATAAAAAGAGAAAAAAATTTAGAAACTAGTTCGATCTGCCATTAAAGTTTGAACTGGTCGAGAATTAATAAAAATGGAAAAAATTAGTTAAATCAGGAAGAAAATGGATGGAGTAAACTAAATTGGTCAACAATGATAGATGCACCAAGAGACACGCGTCACAACACACGTTATCATTTCCTTCTAGAGGTGCGATATAGGGCGAAACAAGGAGAGACAAATATGAATCATGAGCACTCAACCTCATTGGAAATTTAATGCCAAAGCTATCAATCTTAGCTTTTAATACATGGCATTCATAATGGAAATAAATAGTGTAATTTGGATGAAACATTTAAAAAATCGAAAATTATTTTAAATTGCGATCATAAGGGATATTCAACATATGTGGACTAATAATCATAAATTATGATAAGTAGTATTTGTTTGAAAATTCGAAATAGACAATCACACAGTATTACGATAAACTAAGTTCAAACCAATTTGAATTATATTTTATTTAGATAATTTATTTTTTTTGGTTTGACTTGAAAAAGGATAAAACGGTAACTTAAGGTTATCAATAAATAAAAAAATAATTTAAAAATATTAGAAATTTTTAAAAATTAAAAAAACTAATCAAACCAGGGATGTATTGTCTGAAAAATTATAAGTCTATAGAATATGGTTTAATTGAACACGTTAATAGTTCGATGAGATCAACCTTGACAAAATTGGTCAGACGACTAAATTGCCCAGTCAATATGATACATTAATAGGTACGACCAACCACTAGGGACCGCGTGGAAAGCTCGACCAACCAGCAGTCACCTAAGGCAGTCTAATAAGCTGACCAATCATTGTGCACTACGTAGATGTTAACGGTTAATTAAGACCAAACTAGTTTGAATTATACTCTATTTAGATAATTTATTTTTTGGTTTAACGTAAAAAAGGGTAAAATAGTTAAGGTGTTACTTCCGACCTGATTTGATCGGAACCCCGTGAGCAACCCACCACTCTCTTTGGTTTATAAAGAGTTTCACCCTTTTCTAAACCACGAGTAGTAATACATTTATTTTTTCTATTTTTCTATAATAACATTACACAAAACTAAATATAAAATTTACATACCTGTGTTAAGATTTGGTTAGAGAAAGGTATTTAAGGTTAGTTTCCCTTGGTTACCTAAAAAGGGGTAAAGGGAGGGGTGAGTTCTACAACTCAATGAACAGGTGTTGGGAGTGAGTTTTCATAAACAACCAGTTTTAAACAAAGTGTGCTAAACTCCTTATTTTTCCTTTAAGAATGATCTTTACTCAAATTCCAGATTTTAAAAACCTTTTTCCTTATTTCCACATTAGGTGTGTTTAACAATCGACACACGCCCTTCATCAAGAAAGGATCATACATTCGTAGAGCAGCCCATCCACTACACCCACTTGTGGCTCGAAGTGTTTTTATCGGCCACCAAGATAGAAGTTCATCCACTTCTACCCTAGGTTTGAATGAATGTTCGCGACATCCGACCCTCATACCCGAAAATAACTCTGTGTCCATATGAGGACAAATACCTCATCATGACCCCACCTTGATCTCATGCGCAAGAAGCTACATCGAGCTTCTCGACTGCTAGCACGACAAACTGCCCTTATCTCCACCATTTCGTCTAGTAGCCCTTAGGATGCATCACTACCCCTCTTGGGCGTCTTAATAGTCATGTACCTCAAGTGCATGCACAAACAATAGTTTTTCCACAAAACTATTTATCTTTGGTGCCATTGGTCCAACAGCCCCGACCCTCAACTCGACCTACAGCTGTTTGTCTAGGTCGGTCCGTCGACCTGGCCCTGACGCACTATCGCCAGTCCATCGATTATGTCGGTCCTATCTTGGTACTATGGTGAAATCACATATCCATTTCATTAAGAGTTTTCATGACTTTCATATCTAATGTTTATTTATGAGCTCTTGCTCGTGTCCACTGGCCTTGGCTCATTGTTCGAGATTTTTCAAAACCGGGCATTTAGCCCCACAAGTTCAAAAATCGAGGCCTTTGGCCTATCTGAGCTATTCTAGCTCTCATCAAGAAGGTCTCCCAAAAAGTTTAAGCATTGGCAGATAGTTAGGGGAGAACACTTTTGACAAAAATATCTTTCACATCATTTCACCAACTGGGTGTGATGATATCTCCGCTTACAATCGGCAAACAGGTTTTTTCTTCCTTCAAGGAAGTCCATTATACCAACCGAGTATGATTTCCTCTACTTACAACCGGTAAGTAGTTTTTAGCTTAGTCTGCACATCACTCCAACCGGGTGTGATGTTAAAATCTCACATATGAGTGATTTTTCATTTCTAAGGTGCTTATCATCCCAATCGGGTATGATGTGATTAAACCCACTCACTCGATAATCATGATATGTTCGTCCTCGATTGGTTTTCCAATTCTATGTGAGCTTTCTCTTGCTTGCATTCTCGTCACACATATTCCTACAAAATTTTGGCAGCCTTATCATTCACGGTTTTGCATAAAAGCCTAGGCTCACAATTTTCAATTAATTGCACTAATATCCATAAAGTTTTATTTTTTTTCACTTTAGGTCCCTAATGCCCATGTTTGCCCAAATTGAGCCCAAAGGTTTCCAAAATTTCCTTTTAATTCTTCATTTTACTCAAAATTGTATAAGGGGGTCAAGTTTTCTAAATTTCCAATTTGGTTCCTAACTTTTCAAAAATTACCATTTTGCCCCTACTTTCCAAAAATGGCAATTTGACCCCCAAATGTTTCAAAAATAGACCAATTGATCCTCTAACATCTTTTCCATGGCCAATTGGCCCTCAATTTTGGGAAATTGCAAAATGGTTTCTCAATTTTACAAAATTCCCAAATTTCCCCGAAATTTCCCCCTTTCAAACTGACTAAATTTGATTTCTTCAAATTGACCATTCAATCAGGGTTAATTGCTTCAATTGAAGGTGTAAATAAGTTTCTACACTTCCATACTATTCAATGGAGCTTTGAATCGTAAGAATTGATGCCAAAATGAGCTTAAATGGAGCTTTGCTGGAAAACTGTACGTATAGAGAGAAAGCTTCGAAAGGTTACCGTTAGAGGTGCAGCTGTCTGAGCTCTCTATCGAGGAAGATGACACTTTTCTTGAAGTACCTTCTAGTATTAAGAATTCCTACAACTGACCCCGAATCGAAGGATAATTTTGTTAGTGAAATTTCATAGTTTCTCTCTCTAACTCCGACTTGCAACGAGTGACGAGGGCCAAATTGGCTTACCTTTAAGCTCGGTTGAGGTCATTTGAGGGCTGTGGAAGTGTTGGGAGGGCTTGGTTTGGCCGGAGGAGGGTTGAGTTTGGCTGATTTCAGCTCAGTCGAAACAGGGCAGCTTTGATCCTTTGGAGCTGCTTCACTGTTTGACCCTGCAGACACTTATCTGGCGGTCCTCGGATCAAGCGAAGGTTGCTACCAGATAGCTAACTTCCCTAGAGTCTAAAGAACTTGACCTCACCTTCTAAGGTTAAGAAAACTACCCAAGTTGGAGCTTTAGTTCGAGCTTCACCTGAAAATGGAGCAATTGAGAGAGAATGAAGATTTCAGGTGTGTGAAGGATGAATGGAGAGGAGCTCTTTATATAGGGAGCTTAGGGACTCTCTACCCGACCATTTGGCATCTTAGTCATGCTCATTCATGACCTGAAACAGCCCGAACGGAGATGATTCCTCTTCATCGGCACTGTCCGTTCAACATTCAATGAACAATGTCATCATATGAAGGAAGAAGATGACACTGTTTTGAATCAGATCGGTCCGACCGAGTTCATTGCTTAAACTGGCCAGTTCAGGCCCGATTTGACCGATTTTCTAAAAATTTAAAATTTCTAAATTCATCTAAATTGATTCTCTATCAAACCGGTTCAATCCGGTTTAGTTCTAGTTCACCTGAACTGGTCTGATTTTCTCTTCCAATTCATTCCAAAGTTCCTTTCCATGGTTTTTATGACTCTTTGGGTCACTCGGGATTTATAAATTTTCCAATTTTCCCTTTCTCTATCGGTTAAGGTTCATGGACCGGCTCGATTTTCTCTTTGGAAATGATCGGTTCTTTTCCCAGTTTTCTTTTATATAAAGGGACGGGGTTTACAACTGTCCCCTCCTTTTAGGGGTTTTATCCCCAAAACAAGTTACATGTCAAACAACTTAGGGTACCCATCTCTCACAACGCTCTTAGTTTCCCATGTCTCTTCTTGCACGAGTCCGTTCTGCCAAAGAACCTTGACCATATGAATCTTTTTATTCCTCAAATTCTTGTCCCTTCGGTTGATGATTTACATTGGTTCTACTTGGTAAGTCAGGTTGTCTTCCAATACTAGTGGAGGTCAATCCAACACATGGCAAGGATCAGGATGGTACTTCCGGAGTACCGAGATATGGAATACATCATGTATTCTTTGTAAGTTCGAAGGCAGTTCTAGTTTATATGTCACTAGCCCTATCCTTTGGACTATTGTGTAAGGACTGATGTAAACCCCACACTTTTGAGTTAAGGAAAACCGGGAAAAGAACCGGTCAAACCGAATAAGAAAACTGAGCCGGTTTACATTTGGGAACAAACAATATGGAAATTTACAACTTCCGGGTGATCCAAAGGTTTCATTAAACCTTAAAAAAGAAACTTAAGACAAATTAAAAGACAAAAACCAAATTGGTTCAGGTGAACTAGATTTCATAAGAACTTTAAAGTTAAGCGTGCTTGCCCGAGAGTAGAGTTTTGACTTAAATATTTTTCTTAATCTCGAAAGGAGAGGTCGAGCTCTTTAGAATCGGGGAGAAGACAGCTATCTGATAGAAAACTCCAGTCAATCCGAGAATCGTTGGAGAAGCGTTGGCATGATGGAATAGTGAAGCAGCTCCGGCGGACCGAAGCTGCCCTATTTCGGCCAAGCTGAAATCGACCATTTCAAGCCCTCCTCAGGCCAAACCAAACCCACCCAACACTTCCTCAGCCTTTCCACGGCCGAATTAGGACCGAAAGGTAAGCCAATTCGACTCCTCTTTACAATTTTCGATTGGTGCTAGAGAGAGAGTCGACCGAATTTCAATGACAAAATTCTAATCTAATTCCGCATCAATTGACGCGATTCTTGATTCTACGATGAACCTCAAGACAAGAGTTATCTGCCCAGATCGAAAGCTTGGACCGCCATGCCTTCACTGGTGAGTAATCGAAACTTTCTCCCTCTGTAGTTCATTTTCCTGCGAAGCTCTATTTGAGCTCGTCCCGATGTTAAAACTTGCGATTCACATTTCTAAAGAATCGTATGAACATGTAGAAACTCAATTTCAACTTCAATTTCAACAATTGGAAACGTTTGATGGGTCAATTTGATGAAATCAAATTCGGCTGTGTTAAGAAGTTAGAATTGGGGAAAATTTGGGGATTTTCGAAATTCAAATGACCAAAATGAAATTTTATGAAATTGAGGGTCAATTGGGCATGAAAATAATGTTGGAGGATCAATTGAGAAATTTTAAAATTTTTGGGGCAAAATTTACCATTTTTGTAAATGAAGGGCAAAATGGTAATTTTGGAAAAGTTGGGGGACCAAATTAGAAATTTGGGAAATTAAACCCCTTTTTGTGAAATGGAATAAATTGAGGTCCTATGATAAATTTTAGAAGTTTTGGGACTCAATTTGAGGAAAAATCGGCATTTGGGACTTAAAGTTAAAGAGAAATAACTTTAGGGACCTAATTGCAAATAAATGAAAGTTTGATTTTCTCATTCATTTGGAATGAATGAAGGTGATTAGGTCGAAGGATAATCAACCAAGATGTTCATATCGTGTAGGAACACGGAGTACCAGGAACGCCAGCAAGGACAAGCTCGAGTGAATACCAAGAACCGGTCTAGTGGAATTCACGGCATTAACGGGTGAGTGGGTTTACTAACATCATACCCGGTTGGGATGATGAGCACAACTTAAAGATAAAAACCACTTACCGGTTGTGAGTGAGAATTATATATCATACTCGGTTGGGGATGATAAGTACCTCGGTATAAAAACCCACTGTTTAGTGGAATTTTAATCATCACAATTTAGAGAAAGTGATGTGAAAACCATGCGGAAAAACTACTTAACGGTTGTTAGTAGATCATATCCGGTTGGTATGATGAGACTTTCTCGAAGGAAGTTGAAAACCCGTTCATCGGTCATGAACGGAGATGTCCTTATATCGGTCAGTATAATGGACAGTAAAAACCTATTTTGTCGGAAGTGTTCTCCCCTAATTGTGTGCCAATGCTTAAACTATTTGGGAGACCTTCTTGACGGGAGCTCAAATAGCTCTTATAGGTTGGGGGCCTCGGTTTTGGAATTTGAGGGCTAGAATGCCCAGATTTTTGAAAATCTCGTACAGTGGGCCTAAGGCCAGTTTGCACGAGCAGGAGCTCGTAAATGAACATGATATATGTGCCATAAAACTTAATAAATTGAATTGTTTGGCCATGGTACCAAGATAGGACCGACATGCTCAGTTAACTAGCTGTAGTGTGACATGACAGGTTGACGGACCAGTCAAGACAAACAACTGCGGGTTGAGTTGAGAGTCGGGGCCGTTGGACCAGGAGCACCACATATTACATGGCTTGATAAGAAAACATTGTTTGTGCATGCACTATTAGTACGAGATCATCAAGACGCCCATGAGGGGTAGTGATGTGTCCTAAGGGCCCTGGCCGACCCGGAGAGAATAAGGGCAGATCATCGTTCTAGGTGTTTGTGCGAAATTTGGAGTAGCACCAAGCGCATGAGACCGGGGTGGACGGGATGAGGTCTCTGTCCTCATATAGACACGAAGAAGTGATTTCGGGATTGTGGGTCGGATGTCGCGTACATCCACTCATTCCCAGGGTAGAAGTGGTTGTACTTCTATCCGGGTGGCAGGAAAAGTCGCTCCAAAGCCACTAGTGGGTTCAGTAGTGATACTGACTTGCGAATGTGTGTAACCTTCATGATGAAGGATGTGTGTTGGGTGATGACACACCGGTAACTAAGAAATAATGGGAAAACCCAAATTTTTAAATGAAGGGATTTTTGAAAAAAAAGGAGTCTGGCACACTCCATATAAATATTTTTCTTAAAAGTTAAAAGTAGACCTTTAAAAACCCATTCACTGAGTAGTCGTACTCACCCCGTCCCTTATATCTCTTTCAGGAAATCCCAAAAAGCCTGCCCTGAAAGACAATCAACTAAGATGCGTGTAAGACAGGTATGTAAAGTTTTAAATTTCATGCAGTTTTGATTATGCTATTCTAGGAAATGGTGTAGGTTTAAAGGACACCTTACTCTTTACGGATTATAATAAGGGGAAACCCTTTAATAAACCAGGAGAGTGGCGGATTGTTCACGGGGATCCGACCAAACCGTGTATTAAATGGGAGAGATTTATTACTAGTATTAATATTGCCATAAATTATTGGTATTAATTCCAATAATTTAATTTAGGTTTTAAATTATTTGTATTAATTCCAATAATTTAATTTATGTATTAAATTATTGGTATTAATTACAATAATTAAGTATATATTAATTTATGACTATTTATGATAAGTCGTTCGTATAAAATTTTTGACCGAAATTTCGGGTTACAAAAAATAATACTTCCTAGGAGATCACCCATTCTCACACTACTTTCGGGCAAGCACGCTTAACTTTAGAATTCTCATGGACTCTCGTTCACCTAAACCAATTTGGTTTTTCTATTCTAATTTGTGTTAAGTTTCTTTTCCAAGGTTTAATAAACCCTTTGGATCACTCGAAAATTGCAAATTTCCAAATTACTTATTCCCAAATGATCGAGTTTGTAAACTATCTCGATTTTCTTACTCGGTTTGATCGGTTCTTTTCCTGATTTTCTTTAACTCAAAAGTGCGGGGTTTACAATACTCAATGGGATGCCATGGAGTCTCACAATATCCTTCATGTATAAGACGACCAATTGTTCTATTGAATCCGTCACTCTTATAGGTATGAAATGGGTGGAGTTGGTCAATCTATCCACAATGACCCATATTGCGTCGTCCCTTTCTAGTCATTGGTAGTCCCATGACAAAGTCCATTATGATGTGCTCCCATTTCCATTCCGGAATTGGCAATGGTTGTAACAGTCCTGATGGTTTTTTATGCTCAGCTTTAATTTGCTAACAGGATAAGCATCGAGCTATATATTCCGCAATCTCCTTCTTCATCCCTTTTCACCAATATCCTTGTTTGAGGGTGCGGTACAATTTGGTACTGCCTGGATGCATTACATAGACAAAGTCATGTACCTCTTCCAAGATTAATCTCTTTAGTTCCTTATCTTGAGGCACACACACTCTACCCTTGTAGGTTAGTACTCTGTTGCCTAGAAGGTCATAGTCCAGTTTTGTCCCTACGTTGACTAGATCCAAATAGGGTTAGAGTTCCTTATTCCCTTTCTGTTGGACCTTAATTTGCCCTGTTAGGCTGTGTTTCACCACTACGTTAGCCAACAAGCATTTCTCTCTCTTGTCCACCTTAAGGTTCACTTTTATCCTTCCCAACTGTTGCAACAAGGGTAAATAACTGGTCTTGATCTGTGTCACTTCAGTTTGGTACTTGCGAATCAAAGTGTCTGCCACCGCATTGGCCTTACCGGGGTGATATTCTATCACAAGGTCATAGTCTTTAACCAACTCCAGCCATCTCCTCTGACGGAGGTTCAACTCTTTCTGAGTTAAGAGGTACTTAAGACTCTTGTGATTCGTATATATCTTACACTAAACCTCATATAAGTAGTGTCACCAAATCTTGAGGGCGAACACTATAACAGCTAACTCCAAGTCATGGGTAGGGTGGTTCCACTCATGTACCTTTAGTTTTTGCAAGGCATAGAATATAACTTTTTCTTTTTGCATCAATACACATCCAAATCCCTGTCCGGATGCATCACTATAGACGGTATACTCCTATGCACTTGGGTCAGGCAGGGAGAGTACAGGTGTTATTGTCAGACGAGTCTTCAACTCTAAAAAGGATTTCTCACAGTTTTCATCCCACTTATACTCTACTCCTTTCCTAGTGAGATGAGTCAAAGGGGCAGCTATCTTAGAGAAATCTTGCACAAACTGTCTGTAATATCCTACCAAGCCCAAGAAGCTTCGTAACTCCAAGGGATTCTTGGGTTCCTTCCAATTGGATATGGCCTCCACCTTTGTTGGGTCTACCTTGACTCCATCTTTGGACACCATGTTCCCTAAGAATCCTACCTCCTACAACCAGAACTCACATTTGGGAGAATTTTGCATATAGGCGGTTCTCTCGTAGTATCTCCAATATGATCGCTAGATGTTCTTCGTGCTCCAGTCTAGTTTCGTGAGTATATAAGAATGTCATCTATAAATACTGTCACAAACTTGTCCAAGTGTGGCTAGAACATCTGGTTCATTAAATCCATGAAGGCTGCAGGGGCATTTGTCAAGCCAAAAGGCATCACCCTAAACTTATAATGTCCGAATCGGGACCGAAATGCGGTTTTAGGAATATCTTCTTCTTAGATCCTGAGTTGGTGGTATCCTAACCAAATGTCTATCTTGGAGATGTAGGCTGCTCCTTTTAGTTGGTTGAACAGATCATCAATCCATGGAAGTGGATACTTGTTCTTTATGGTGACCTGGTTCAACTTCCGATAATCTATGCACAGTATCATGCTCCCGTCCTTTTTCTTTACGAATAGGACTGGTGCACCCCATGGAGACTGGCTAGGGTGTATGAAGTCCTTCTCCAACAATTCGTCTAGTTGCTTCTTCAATTCCTTTAGTTCTGCTGGAGCCATGCGATAAGGGGCTTGGGATATGGGATGTGTTCTTGGGATAACCTCTATGGTGAACTCCAATTGTTGGCTCGGGGGTAGTCCAGGTAATTCCTCTGGAAATATTTCTGGGGTAATGTTCAACTACTGGAATGCCTTCAGGTCCCTTCTCTTCAGACTTTCCGTTGATGATCAATGCTATAAAAGCTTTACAACCTTTCTATATCATCTTTTAAACTCTTATATGGGACATTATTTGTACTTCTCTCTTCTTCCGGTCTCCTTGGAATTGCAGTCCGAATATTTCGGGAGTGTGGAACGTCACTATCTTCTTCCCACAGTCCATCTTAGCCTAATGGGTACTTAGCCAATCCATACCAAATATTACTTCTACCTCACTTAGAGGTAATGGAATCAAATCTGCCTCTAGTTTGATTCCTCCAATCTTAATCTCACATCCCTTTAACTATTTGTCCCTATTTAATCCTTCTCCTAAGGGTATGAGGATATTGAGACATTGTCCTAGAGAGGTGGGTTTTAGGGGTAGACTCGAGATTAGATCTTCTTTGATGAAGGATCTTTCTACTCCCGAGTTGAAGAGGGCATAAACCTTTCTTCCCCACAAGTGTACGTACCCTCTTGTCTTTTGTGCCCTATCATTATCTCCACTTGTATTCCATTTACAAGTTTACTTATTAAGAGAAAAACTTTGGATATTGGCTCTCTGACTTTCTTGTCAAAATATAAAAAAAGGTTATTCCCCCATAATTTTTAACTCGTCTTCCAAGTTTCCTTTTGACTTTCAAGTCTTTAATTGTTATTCTTAACCTATTGGTAGTAGTATTTAGAGTATTGACTCTTTCGCATTTTAATTGCTTTAAGGATTTGCTTCATCCTTCTTTTATGATGTTTTGAGCTTCATAACTTTTTACTAAGGTATGTCTTTTGCTTAAATTAAAGAGAACAAACTTGGGTATATAAAGTTTTACTTTATTGATTTCATTAGTAATTATATGACTTTAATACAAATATAAGGAGTTACACCTAACATCCTTACTATCTTTCGTAACTAGTCACACTAGTTGACTGACTCAGAGTTCTTCATTGAAGTTTGAGACAATCCTTCTAGGGGTTCCCAATTGAGGGATTTCACTTTTGGTGGTGGGCAAGGTCCTTCATGGTACTTCCCATACCTAGTACAATTATTCATACTTGGTTCTTCATACTCTGATGAAGACTTCTCACTCCATTAACTTCTGAATTTGGCATTTCGAGTTATAGAGACCCCATACTTTTCCAGTATTAACGCCTCATACTCATAAGCTTGCCATATAAAATTCACTACCTTTGGACTTGTATGGACAAGTGGTAGTTTCTTAAAAACTCGTACATAGTTAGCATAGGCTTCCCAAAAGTTCTTTTCAACTTCTATCTAGGCTTGGGTCAGCTCCGATTTTTGGGGTTTTGGTGGAGGTGTCTCATCTTCCACCGAGATTTGGGAGTTTCTCTTTCCTTTGGGAATTTTCCTTCAAGTGTAATCTTCTATATAAGTTTATGAAATCTTTTCATAAGATGAGTTTCATGCAATAATTATTTTCAGTATTATTTCAAAAATATTTTTCCACACATCCTTATTTTAGAAAATAGTTTATTTCCAAAACTCAAGTTTGAAAATTATTTGATATGATACCATTTTAGTTGTCACACCCGACTCAATTTGATCGGAACACTGTGAACAACCCAACACTCTTCCCAGTAGTTAAAAAGAATAATCATCACTATGGCACCCGCAAGAGTGAGTCGTAACCTAAAAACATTTCAAAAAATAATTTAAAGGAAATATCTTTTCAAAAATATACTGGAATATGATTAATGCACAAGACTTACCAAGAAGTTAATTCTTCATACACGTTCATCTTCATGGTTTACCTAGAAGGGTTTAAGGGAGGGGTGAGTTTGATAACTCACTCGGTAGGTATTAAGGTGATTTACTCAGAGATATAAAGGACGGATCTATTTATTAACCTATATCATCATTCTCATTTTGTTTTAAGCAACCACACACCTTTTATCATTAAAAGTGATATTTTCACCATTCTCTTTCATGAGTTTGGTTTAACAATCAAGCACATGCTCTTTGTCATTAAAGGTGTCATACTTTTGCAGAACAGTACTCGATTGTTCCACTTGTGTACTGAAGCGACTTTACTATACACTTTGGTAGAAGGTTACAACCTCTACCACAAGTTTGTGTGAGCACCACTGCCCAACCCCAGACTTTAACTAAATCTTTGTGTCTGCTAATGTGGGACAAGACCTCTCCCCCTTATTCCTCGGTCTCTGTGCACTAAGCTCCTAGAGCTCCACGACATATTGGAACGACAAAGCTTCCCTTATGCTCCCTAAGCCATCCAGTAGCCCTTAGAACTAACACTACTCCATATCGGGCGTCTCGATAGTTTCGTATCTCAACATGCACAACCAATAGTCTTTTTAATTAAGACCTTTATTTTTTGTGCTACCATCCCAACGAGTTCGATGACCCGGCTTCAGCTTGGTAGATAAATCACACAATTTAACCAATTATGAAAGTTTTCATAATGCTCATAAATCAAAATTTGTCTATGGGTCTAGGCCCGTCTCCATTGATCATGGGCCCACTTTACGATTTTTCCAAAACATGGCCTTAGACCCACTTCAGTTCAAAATCGAGGCCTTAGGCCCACTAGAGCAATTCTAGCTCTATAAGATATGTGTTTCATGCTTTCAACAGAGATATCTCCCAAAATTTTTAAGCAGTTTCACATACTCAAGTGAGACTAATTCTGAAAAATATTTTAGTTTTCGGTAATATAAAAGTACGTTCACCATCCCAAACGGGCATGATACTATAAATTTCACTCACCCGTATTCTATGACTCATTCTTCTCTAATGGATTTCTGTTGTCTCTAGATCATGTTGTAGTTATAGGTAGAAGTCTCCTTTTCGTATCTACATCTCTCTTTGGATTTAGCTTTCCCTTGTGAACGTACTGTACAAGCCCATTTTTGTGTCATCGCACCGTTTTATTCGATATTTGTCACATTCACCTTGTCTCTTGGGTTTGGTTCTTTAATCCAACATTTAGATGTACTTGAAGAGGGAGGTTTGGTCCTTCAACCCTACTCTCATGTAACCGTCCACCTACATTTGTGTGCCAAGGAAGGCGCAAAGGCTTGATAATCCATCGGAGACGAAAGTCACAGTTAACGGGTGAGTGGGATTTTTTGGTATCGAGTTCAATTGGATCGAAGACCCGTACTAATGATAGCATGAATTGTTGAACCCATGATAGCATGAATCTGAACTCTTGCTGATAGCATGAACTACTGATAGTATGAACCTTATGAATACATAAACTTGATGATAGCATGAAGCCTACTAAATTGCTAATAATAAGAACCCGTTGATAGTATGAACTCTTGATAATATAAATATGATGATAACATTAATCCTACTGATAGCATGAATTGTTGATAGTATGAACCATGTGATAACATAGATTCGATTTATAGATTATATTATCGATAGTATTATTCTTGCTTATGTTATATCATGATATCGAAGTAGGCACAATACCATCATTTTCTAAAAAGAAGTGGGGCTAAAGACATGTTTTAAAAAAGCTCGATATATAAGCCAATGAAAACAGACCTTGTCACATAAATAATACAAGTGATGTGATAGAGTTAGGCCACGATAAAAGTTTATGATAATTAGTTGTGTGAAATGGGTTATGCCCGATAACTTCTATCGAGCTAAGGCGGGCCTTACCTCATAAGGGTTAGTAAAACAAATATAATAGATAAAAGACCAAAATACATATATATGCTTGTTAAACAAGATTACTAGAAGTCCAGTATGGGATAGTGGTAATTCCAAAAGCGCTTAAACAACAAGGTTGACATAAGGGAAGAGAAGTAATACTAGTCCACTATATCAAGAGTGAATGGGAAAATGTCTCATCACTCATAGTGGACAAACTCAATAATGCTTATGGGCTAAGTAGTGGTGCTCACACAGGTAGTGTTGCATGGACATCCTAATTCGTACATATAAGTGGTTGGTAAAGGCATTTCATACCATAAGTGAGGCAAAAGGAAGTTTTGTTATGCGATCACATGATCCTCCCTAATGGAGCAAATTTGTTATGTTGAACCATGAATACTAAAAATCCCAAAAACCTAAACCTATTTTCTAAAAGTGTGATCTGCATTATAAGATGGAGGTTTGATGTATACCTTGTAACCTACTATTAAGTTGTAACCATGGTTTCTTATTGCTAAATTAACCCTACTCTAGGAGCTATGGACTCACCCCTCAATTCTTCATAGCAAGCTTAAATTATAGTAGAAAATTTTTAAAAGTACCTAATCTTTAAGGTAGTCATTCCATAATTTAGTTTAATTATATTCTTAAACTTTTTATTTGTTTTAAATATATTTTGAATATTTTTTTAAGAACTTATTTTGAGAATTATTTTTGTCGAAACTATTATGGTGAGATTTATTATCTTATAATATGATCAGAAGTTGTTTGAGCATGTATACATTGTTTCATTTAAACAAGTCAATAAATTTGACAAAAAGTGAAAACAAGCACAAAGTAAACCCGATGAGAAGAAGCGTGAAAGAAATGAAAAAGAAAACTTAAATGAAGATATTTTAAATTTGAGTCATGTAGAAAACCCGCATATCTCCATGCACCTATTGTGAAGTTCATTTGGAAACCCACACATCTATTATAGCTCAGCATGCACCTGCACCTACTGTGAAGTAGTTCATTTGAAAACCAGTTGTCACCTCAACCATCTTTGTAATTCTCGCTAAAGGCTAACGAGGAGCTGCTCCAAAGTTGTTTGGGTTGAGTGACGGTAAAATCATATGGTACTTAGGAGATATAAACAAATATTTGTGTTTTACTTAATAATTTTATAATTAACTTGTGGTTAAGTACAAGGAAATTAAATACAACTAATTTATTATATTGTAATGGTTAATTGTACACTTTCTCTATTAAGAGTGATAAATACAATATTGAGGATAGTATTTTTATAAGGGCATATTATACTTGTTTATCTTTGAAGAGCCCTTTTATTGAAAATATTATTTCACCTACCAATTAGTCTTGTTAACCTTAACAATTTTGAGCGGCAAATTGTTAAAAGAACATGCACTCATTGTCTCGTGTATTGGCCCTCCCTCTCCCTCTCTCCCTTTAATTTGCCATTCGTTCTATTCCTTCTCCCGTCCCCTCAAGAAACTATTGGCCCCACCTTACCTTATGCCCACCAACAAACAGCAATTTCAATTCTCCACCTCCCTCTATCCGCCCCCTTCTATTTTGAGGTTTTTATAACTTCCTACGGCATTTGTAGGTTTCTTTCTAAATCCAACCCTCCATTGTAAAAGCTCCTCCCATTTTGCAGGGGACCTCTCAATTATTTCTCCCTCTTTCGGTCTCCTCATTTCAGACACGCCTTGTAGCTTTGTCGGTACGTCCCTCTCTTTCGTGTTTTACCTGCATACACTTCTCCCTTTCTTGATTCATCCCCTTCTGCAGCTAAAATGCAGACAGATTTATTACATCTCGGCTGAGGATTGGATGTTGAAACAGGTGAATGTGTTTGACATGGGGAGGAAAGGGGGTTGGTTTTCTGCAGTAAGGAAAGCTCTGATCTCCGATTACAAGGAGAAGAAAGATCAGGTGTTCGACACTCTCTTAGTCTCTTGTCTTAATGAGGATAAATATCCTCCGTTGTATCAAATTCACGTCTTCACTTTTCCCTTCTCTGTGATTTTACAGAATAAACAATGGTCAAGTTTCCAATCGAAACATCACCACTTTTGCCCTATTAGTAAAAGCATATGATAGATTAATGCAATTTGATCTTGATGTAATGTTGGATTGCTCTACTAATAAGAAAACGTCTGCTCCGCAGAGGCCTCACAAGTCGAAGAAGAGGTGGTTCGGGGGACACAGCTGCACATACGAAGTCCCCTGCAATACGGGAATAGCACTAGCTATAACCATACCGCCATCACCAACATCACCACTGCCTTCACCCAGTCTGGTTTTGGGGGACTTGAAGCTCAATCATGTCGAGAGCGACCAGAACGGGCATGCCCACTCCCTTGTCCTTACCACTGCGGCGGCTGTTGAAGCGGCAGAGGTTGTCCGCCTCACCCCCATCTCCAATTTCTCCCCAAAGTCCAGCGAGATAGCTGCGGCGGTTAAAATTCAAAGGGCATTTCGAACTTACACGGTATGTTACAACTTATGTACGCCTGCATTTGGGCAAAAATATTCAATTTTCGAGAGAAAGCCTGTAGCTCCTGTCATGGCTACTATTATGTTGATTTTTTTTTGTTTTTCTTTGTTGAACTTTCAGGCGAGAAGGGCATCGAGAGCTCCGGGAGGTATGGTTCGGTTGAAGAATCTAATGGAAGGCCGATCAGTGAAGATACAGACAACTAGAGCGTTGCAATGTATGCAGAGTGCGGGGAAAGTCCAATCTCAGATCCGTACCCGAAGGATTAGAATGTCGGAACAGAATCGAGCCCTTGAAAAGCAGCTCGAGCATCGACGAGAGAAAGAGCACGTTAAGTTGAAAGTAAGTAGAGAAAGCTCACTTTGCAATGGAACCAATACCTTGCTCTTTTATTTTGTCCTGGGAGAGAGAATAACACCATAGTTTTCATGGTTCTTGATATATAGTTGGCAGGTGAATGGAATGATAGCACGCGATCCAAGGAGCAGATCGAGAAGAGATTGCAGAACAGGCAGGAAGCTTCTATAAGGAGAGAACGAGCTTTAGCTTACGCTTTCTCCCATCAGGTATATTTTGTCCACTATTCTCGAAATGGAAAGCTTCGGTTGATCCAATCCATTCCTTTTTCCAAAGCTTCGAATAAAAAGGTGGAACTTTCACCATTTCAGCAAACTTTGAAGAATTCGAGATCTTCGAACTCGAGCTTGACAGATCCGAACAACCCCACCTGGGGCTGGAGTTGGTTGGAGAGGTGGATGGCCGCTCGGCCATGGGAGACCAGAAGCCTCAACGATTTTAACAACCAAGCCACAATCAAGAGCGCGACCAGCCGGACAATGTCCACAGGAGAAGCCACCCGGCCCTCTTACTCCAACGTGCCTTCCTCAGCAGGCCAGAACAGTGCTCGAAGATCTCTGGCATCGTCGTATTCGAGTCTTACTCTTGCAGAGGTTCAAAAGCAGTTGCAGCAGAGACCTTGTAGCCCGAGCGAGAGCAACTGCATTGGAGGAGATGAGGACACGAGGAGCGTGCTCAGCATCCGGTCGGAAAAGCCTCACTACAGGAGGCATAGCATTGCAGGGTCATTGATGCCCACGTCCACGAAATCGACCAAGGCGTCGAGCAAGCCCCGGTTCGACCGGAATGGACCGATCTTGGAGAAGGGCTCGATCATGGCAGGACCCACTGCGAAGAAGAGCCTCTCTTCCCAAAAAAGCTCTCCAGCAGGTCCCAGGCGGCTCCCCGCCGTCCCCGGGCCACCTAAGGTGGAAAATTGGCAGCGCACACGATCGTTGCAAAGGGCCTAGGCATATTCCTTAAGCGCAAATGTAGAGTTCAATAATTGCCCGTGATTGCTCTTGATTGTAGCTTGCTGCCCCTTTCAGTTCCTAGTTCTTGATATTATGATGAATATCCTGGCAAGCAATGATCATCACAATATATTAAAATTAGTCCAACTATATTACATTTTATTTCATTTATGATGTTATACAACCAAATTAATTGCATGGTAAGGGTGGCTCGGGTTATATATTCACCTTTAGTAATTCAGTTATCAATTACCATTTATTTCTCTAATTTCTAAGATGTTAGGTTATATTTGTATTGAGCTGTTACTAGGATATGAAAATAACATGTTCAAATGGAAGTGTAGTGATAGATTTAGATGGAGGTGAAATGATATTAAGTATTATTAATTAAAAAATTATAAAAGTAAATTTATTTTTTAATTAAATTAAATAATTTATTAACTATTATATATAATTAAATTATATTAAAAAAATTTATATAATAATTTTTTATTTATAATATTTGTATTATATATTTGTATTATATAATTTTATATAAAATATTATTAATATATAAATTTATTTAAAGCATATAATAATAAAAATAAATAAATAAATAATAAATAAAGATATTAAAATAATTTAAATAACAAATATTTTTAAATGATTCTTCTCTATAAAATACAAATCTCTCCCTTTTTATACCAATTAGTAATTTTTTCACCCTCCAAATCATTCCCCAATTCTCCAATCCCCTCAATATAATAAATACATTGTTAATGATTAATAAAAAAAAATATAATTTATAATTTTATTATGACGGTGTGCAACTCAATGATATGCACAACATTTAAATTATAACTAAGTGTCTTTATAGTAGCATTGAAGTGTTTGAGAGATAATAATATATTGTGACAATTTTATGTAGTATATAACATTTATCAGGTAGAGTCTAGTCATTGCTAGACAAATTAATTTACAATGTTATTTCTTACCAAAAAGACAAATATGATAGATTTGTTAGAATAAAAATATTTAAGAATACTTTTTTATTTTGGATATCACCAAACTATTTTCCATAAATACCATTTTAAAACAATTTTGATATATCACAATATTCACCATTAATTGTAGGAAATATATCTTCATAAAATGTTGAATTTGGGGAAATAAAAATAGTCTTATCATCTATATCTAAGACTTTGTATCCCTTATTATAATAAGTATCTTATTAATACACAATCTCTTTCTTTAACATCTAACTTAGACTTATTATGAAACAAAGTGGATGCAAAATTAGACATTTTACAAAATATTATAGGTGTATAGTAAAGCGTCAAAAAAGTTTTAACATGATTATAATTCATTTTTTATGATAAATTATTTAAAATGATAATTTATGTCAAATCCTATAAAATTATTTACTATTTATAAGATAAGTGGCTAGAAAAATACTATATCTCTAATAAATTAAATATATATGAATTAAATGTAATTTCACCAAAATAGCTATATTTTTTCACCCTACTCCACCAAAATAACTGAATTTTGCTCTAATAATTTAACAAATTAACGAAAATATTGTATTTGTAATACCACACTTTCGAAAAGGGAAAAATTGAATCAATTATATCAATAATCAAAGTTAAATCGATAAATTTTGATCCTACTAGGATAAGAAATTGAATTAGCTTGAAAAGTTAGTTCTAACCGGGATTTGAAAAGTTGAGAAAATATCTTGAAATAAACCCTAAAAGATCTTTTACATTAAAAATTAAGGATTGATAAATATCAAATCGAGAATTGGATTAAAATCATATCAAATATCAAACTGAACTTGAAATGAAAATGCAATTTTGAGAATGAAAAAAAATGTAATTTTTTGTCATAAATTTAAGAAAATAAGTTAAATAATTTTTAGAAAAATAAATTAGGTCAATAACTAGTGGAATTGACCAAATAAATGCTAAAATTACCTGAACATATTTATTTATTTGTGGAAAACTGGTTCATATAATGTGAATGTCACACATGTGTTATCTTAGTATGATTTCCCATATCTAGATCTAATGAAAAACCCGATTTCAACCATCATCCCATTTTGGAATTCTGTCCACGAGGAGAGGTAAATGTAAAAGTGGCTATTATTACTTAATTTTACCTCGAGCATGCCATCCATTGGTCCTGTGTCTCTCAAACCTTTTCATATAAAGAGTGGATGCTCCCTCTTCATAATCCGACTGGAATTCTCTTTGTAAGCCACCTTACTTCGTTTCTTGACCTTGCCCTTATAGCTTCACACTTTCCATTGCGACCACTAAACATCAAGATTTTATTGTGATTAGAATCAAATCAACCTCCTCTACCAATCCATGCCTTGCCGGACGATACCAATGGTGACATACCTACACTAACAAGATTAAATGGTACCATTGCCCAAAGTCTCAAAAATTGGTCATTTACTTTCAAGACCATTTTCAGTGCCTCTAATGACCAAACACGACTAAACAAATTCCATGAATTACTCAAGGCATTCTTTAGCCAACCCTACAAGCCACACAATTGGCTGGTAGCCTCACTCCACCATGAAATTTTCAGCTTCTGATTAGTTTCAACTAAGCTTGCTAGATCTTAAATTGTGGGAAACTCTAACTATCATTTATTGTGACACTTAATCCAAAATATATGCAAGGAAGTCATCTTCCATTGTCCACCCAAGTTGTCGGCTACTCGTCGTCCCCAAAATTGTTATCATAATTTTACTGAACTATCCTAATTTACTAACGAACCCCAAAATTGGGTTAAAACTTCCAGCCAAACTAGAGTGAAAAATGACTATGAGGACATGGAAGATTCATTTAAGAGCATGATAGGATTTATTCATGAGCTTAGAAATGTATTTTAGTGGAGTATGGTGTTTAGAACTAAAGTGAAAATTTTGACAACTTTAGGGGATCAATCTGAAATAAACAAAATGACTCAAATGAAACTAAAGAAATATTTAGGTACATAAATGGAGGACTTGGAAGGTCTAGGTTCTCAAATGGAAGAGTTTGAGATTATAAGGATATAAGTGAAATTTTAGAAAATATTAATGATCAAATTGTAAATATTAGAAAATTAGGGCTCTATAATTATGATATTTGGAAATTTGGGTGCCTAAGAGTAATTATAGCCAAGTTTTGGAAAATTTTGAAATTTGGAAGAAGTTAAGGATCGAGTAGTGAAAATGGTTCACCAATGCATCACTCGAGTGAATCGAGCCATAAGGACTATTCACACATCGTGTTGTTCAAACCATGCACACATGTACACATTTGAATGTCAACCAATGATAATGATAATCAAGCACATAGTTTTGACCTCTGAATGCCAATGGATGACAATGAGATCAAATAATATACATAACTGTTAACCAACCAACACTTAGTCAAGTTGGACCAATGCCTTATACCTCCCAATTCTGAGCGTACTGGAAAAAATATTCTCCCCTTATTCGCTCCACATTTCTAGTAGCTCTCGATGACCAACACTACCTCTCTTAAGGTATTTATTAGTCACAAATGTTTTCACTCAATCATAAATAATATCAACAAATAATTTGCCAAACAATGAAAAATAATTCAAAATCAATATCCATGCATATGATGGTTCAATTGTTTTCTTTCTCAAATATCTTGTTTTAAATCTTAGGGTTTTAACATATTTTTCCTAAAACTTGAGCTCCAAAAAATATTTCTAAGATGTTCGCTATTGGCTCTGTTTCTTTTATTTGAGAGCATAGAAAAATAGTTTTTTTCATGAAAATTTACTACTTAAGTTTCCCTTTTTCATAAACAATTTTCTAAACATCACACACAAGTTTATAATGTGGTAAGTATAAAATTTATTGATTCAATCATACTTAATGTTAGTAAACTCACTCACCTCATATTTGGACTTTTCATAATATCTCACAAATGAGTATCTATTTCCTTAACTTGATATTGTTAAATTCCAAACCTATAAATATTCTAGATATCTGGTTATTTCATATATGGATATTATAGACAAACAACTTAGTACATTTGGTACCAGTCTAACTTTTTCCTATAAATATTCTAGATATCTGGTTATTTCATAAATGGAGGACTTGGAAGGTCTAGGTTCTCAAATGGAAGAGTTTGAGATTATAAGGATATAAGTGAAATTTTAGAAAATATTAATGATCAAATTGTAAATATTAGAAAATTAGGGCTCTATAATTATGATATTTGGAAATTTGGGTGCCTAAGAGTAATTATAGCCAAGTTTTGGAAAATTTTGAAATTTGGAAGAAGTTAAGGATCGAGTAGTGAAAATGGTTCACCAATGCATCACTCGAGTGAATCGAGCTATAAGGACTATTCACACATCGTGTTGTTCAAACCATGCACACATGTACACATTTGAATGTCAACCAATGATAATGATAATCAAGCACATAGTTTTGACCTCTGAATGCCAATGGATGACAATGAGATCAAATAATATACATAACTGTTAACCAACCAACACTTAGTCAAGTTGGACCAATGCCTTATACCTCCTAATTCTGAGCGTACTGGAAAAAATATTCTCCCCTTATTCGCTCCACATTTCTAGTAGCTCTCGATGACCAACACTACCTCTCTTAAGGTATTTATTAGTCACAAATGTTTTCACTCAATCATAAATAATATCAACAAATAATTTGCCAAACAATGAAAAATAATTCAAAATCAATATCCATGCATATGATGGTTCAATTGTTTTCTTTCTCAAATATCTTGTTTTAAATCTTAGGGTTTTAACATATTTTTCCTAAAACTTGAGCTCCAAAAAATATTTCTAAGATGTTCGCTATTGGCTCTGTTTCTTTTATTTGAGAGCATAGAAAAATAGTTTTTTTCATGAAAATTTACTACTTAAGTTTCCCTTTTTCATAAACAATTTTCTAAACATCACACACAAGTTTATAATGTGGTAAGTATAAAATTTATTGATTCAATCATACTTAATGTTAGTAAACTCACTCACCTCATATTTGGACTTTTCATAATATCTCACAAATGAGTATCTATTTCCTTAACTTGATATTGTTAAATTCCAAACCTATAAATATTCTAGATATCTGGTTATTTCATATATGGATATTATAGACAAACAACTTAGTACATTTGGTACCAGTCTAACTTTTTCCTATAATTTACAATTTGCTCTTTAGGGCTTGAATTATCAGGTTCAACCTTTCGTCAAACTCTACCATACTATTCGACCCATAATTCCCTAACTCACATATGTTTTCACAAACATTTACCTAGTTTACCATTTTTTGCTTCTTATTTCAAGTATTTACACATAGGATGTAAACCCTGTTCTTTCAAAATAAGAAGTCGAAAATGAGAATCCAAAAATTTCGAGAGAAAATCGTGGTTCAAAGTGAACCAGAATTGGTAAATAGAAAACTCAAATGGGAATTGGGCAATCCCAAGTGTTAAATGAAGAACAAAACATAATGGAAATGAACTATGAACCAAATTGATGAGAAAATTAGACTGGTTAAGGGAGAACCAAACCGGTTCAGGGTGAACCAGTCTTGAGCACGGTTGAATTATCGACCAATCATAAGTCGACACATGGTAAAACCACGTCAGATGACCACATCCAATCAGAGGCCAACACGTGGCAGTGGCAGAGTGCATTAGATGGGAAAATTGACGAATTTAAATCAACCAATCAAAGGATGCCATGTGGCATGGACAACTGGGAGTTAGATTTGGTCAGCAGCCACGTAGGAGAGTGCGACCAATGGAACATTGCCACATGGCCAATCAATGAGTCAAAGGAATGACTCAGATGCTGAGTGGAAGGCTTCGTATAAACCTCGTTCCTTGAAGATAAGGAAAATCGAGGAAAGAACCAGTCAACCCAAGTGAGAAAATTGAACCGGTTCACAAACCCCAACCGTTAGAGAAAGGGAAAATTGGGAAATTTACACATTCCGAGTGACCCAAAGAGTCATAAAAACCATGGAAAGTGACTTTGGGACAAATCGGAAGAGAAAACCAAACCGGTTCAAATGAACCGGATTGAACTAGTTTGGACCGATTTGAACCATCATTGAACCGATTGCTAAATTCATTTTTCTATATGGCTTAAAATATTCAAATTGGGTAATTGAAGCCACCATTGGATAGAGAATGAATTTAGATGAATTTAGAAATTTTTAATTTTGAAAAACGCAGTCGAGCATGAACCGACCAATTTAAGCATTGGACCCAGTTTGGACCGATTCGGTCCGGTTCGGAACAGTGTCGTCTTCTTCGTTTAGATGACAGCACTGTTCACTCGTCGAAAAAATGAACAGCATCGGCGGAAATGAAATGTTTCCGTTCAAGGTGTTTTAGGCCATGAATGAGTGCCATTAAGGTGCCAAACGATCGGCTAGAGAGTTATCGAGCTCCCTATAGAAAGAGCTCCTCTCCATTTATCCTCCTGGCACTTGAAAACTTCACTCTCTCTCAACTACTCCTTTTTCCGACAAAGCTTGAACCAAAGCTCCGACATAGGGGTTTTTCTGAGCCAAAGAAGGCGAGGTCATATTCCTTAGATTCGGGGAGACGTCAGCTACCCGATGGTAGTCTCCATTCAATCCGAGGATTGTTGGAGAAGCACTAGCATAATCAAACAGTGAAGTAGCTCCGATGGACTGAAGCTTCCCTATTTCGGCCAACCTGAAATCAGCCGAATTCAGCCCTCCTCAGGCCAAACCAAGCTCTCCTAACACTCCTACAGCCCTAACATGACCGAATTAGAGTTGAAAGGTAAGCCAATTCGGCTTACCTTTGCCATTTCCCATCAGCGTTAGAGAGAGAAATTGTAAATCTTCATTGACCAAATTCTCCCTCAATTCGATATTAATTGTTGCAATTCTTGATCTTAGGAGAAACCTCGGGATGAAATCTACCTGTCCCAATAGAAAGCTCGGACCACCGGCCCTCTGACTGTAAACTTTCAAAGCTTTCTCTCTCTATGCACAGTTTTTCGGTGAAGCTCTGTTTGAGTTCGTTCCGACCTCAATTCATGTATTCAAAGCTCAATTGAATCATATGGATGTGTAGGAACTGAATTATACATTGAATTTCAACAATTAATCTCAATTGAATGGTCAATTTGATGAAATTAAATTCGGCCAGTTTGAAAGAGGTAAATTGGGGAACAATTTGGGAAAATTTGGGGATTTCGTGAAATTGAGGGACCAAATTGTAATTTCCCAAAATTGAGGGCCAATTGGCCATGAAAAGGATGTTGGAGGACCAATTGGTCGATTTTTAAAAATAATTGGGGTCAAATTGCCATTTTTGTAAAGTAGGGATAAAATGGTAATTTTTGAAAAGTTTGGGACCAAATTAGAAATTTGGAAAACTTGAACCCCTTAAATGATTTGAGTAAATTGAGGACACAAACTGAATTTATGGAAGTTTTGGGACTCAATTTTGGGAAAAGTTAGCATTATGGACCTAAAGTCAAGGAAAAAGAACTTTAGGGACCTAAATGTAATTAATTGAAAACTTTTGGGCTTAGTCATTCATACATGAGTAATGGAGGTTATCATGCCAAATATTAATGGATAAGGATGTCCAAATCATGTAGAAATAGGAAGGATCAGAATGCTAGCAAGGATAAGCTAATGTGGAGGAAAAAACTGACTAAGAGGAAATATACTGTGATTATCGAGTGAGTGAGTTTATTCACATCATACCTAGTTAGGATGATGAGTACCTGGGAAAAGGAAAAAAACCACTTATATGTGGAATTTTTAACATCACACCCAGTTGAAGTAATGTGAGAACTAGACGGAAAAACTATTTACCGATTGTAAGTAGATCATACCCGATTGGTATAATGGACTTTCTCAAAGGAAGGAGAAAACCTGATTGGCAGTTGTAAGCAGAGATGTCATCACACCTGGTTGGTGTGATGAGTGGAAAATTATTTTGTCAAAAGTTTTCTCCCCTAACTATTTTTCAATGCTTAAAACGTTTAGGAGACCTTCTTAACGAGAGCTAGAATAGCTCAGATAGGCCAGATGCCTCGGTTTTAGAACTTATAAGGCTAAATGCCAGTTTTTAGAAAATCACGTATAGTGGGCCCAAGGCCAGTTGGCACGAGCAGGAGCTCGTAAACAAACATGATGATTAAGCCATGAAAATTTTTAATGAATGAATTATGTGATTGTGCCATAGTACCAAGACAGGACCGACATACTCGATGGAGTGGCGGTAATGTGACCTAACCCGGTCGACGGACCAGTCTAGACAAACAGCTGCAGGTCGAGTTGAGGGTAAGGGCTGTTGGACCAGTGGCATCAAAGATAAATGGCTTTGTGGAAAATATTTGTTTGTGCATGCACTTAAGGTTTGGGGCCATCAAGATGCCGAAGAGGGGTAGTGATGCGTCCTTAGGGCTACTAGACGACGTGGTGGAGATAAGGGCAGTTTGTCGTGCCAACAGTCACGGAAGTTCGATATAGCTTCATGCGCATGAGACTGGGGTGGGGTCGGGATGAGGTCCCTATCCTCATATGGACATGAAGTTGATTTCGGGTTTAAAGGTCGAATGTCGTGAACATCCACTCATACCCATGGTAGAAGTAGATGGAGTTCTATCTAGGTGGCCGAAAAAATCGCTCCGACGCCACAAGTGGCTGCAGTGGACAAGCTACCCTGCGAATATGTGATCCCTTTATGATAAGGGGTGTATGTTGACTGTTAAACATATCTATTGTGGATAATGAGGAAAGAAATTTTAAAAATCAAAATTTGAGGAAGAAATGGTATTAAAGGAAATAAGGAGTCTAGCACACTCCAATTGAAAATTATTTTTGTGAAAATTCATTCCCAACACCTATTCATTGAGTTGTAGAAACTCACCCTTCTTTTCTATCACTTTTTAGGAGTAAATAAAATGAGTAAGGAAAACACTAGGACCTACCTCTTGTCAGGTATGATTAAAAGTATTTTTTGAAGCTTGTATTTTATTGATATATGTTATTTTAGGGAACAAGGTTAAAATTTTGTCTAGCTCCTCTTGATTAAAGAAAAAGGAAAACCCCTCTTGAACAAAGGGAGCGGCAGGTTGATCACGAGGATCCGACCAAACCGGGTCGAGGCGTGACACTTTGTCAGTAAAGCCAACCAATCACTGCACGCAACGTGGCAACTCACACATGTGAAGCTCACACGCACACGCATAGTGTCATCTTCAACCTCTAGACAGTCGAGAGAGTGAACAACCAAACAATCACCATTATTGCGACGACCAATAAATATCTTCGACAAGGCCTTAAATTAGAGAGTTAATGGTTGATGTTGGAGGAACGGATAGAACGGTGAGTCCCTGAGCTCCCTATATAAAGAGCTCCTCTACATTCATACTCTCCATCCTTTGAAAGCATGAAGAAGACAAACCACTCCAATTTTCGACCATCTATGAACCAGAGCTCCGACATCAACCCATTTCTTTTCCTCTAAACGCGAATTCAAGTTCCCTGGAATCCAGAGGAAGTCATTTACCTTGCTACATACTCACTTCTGCTTGAGGATCACCAAAGAAGCATCGGTAAGCCAACACAGTATAGTCACTTTGGATGTCGAGTTTCAGCATGAGTTTTCAAGTCAAATTCGAGCCACCTCGGACCTCCTAAGGTCAGACCAACTCTCCCACGACTCTCCACAATTGAGCCTCCTCCTCCTTAAGCCCTTGAGGTAGGTAATTGTCGCCACCCTTCGTTGGAATAATGGATTTATAAAAAGAGAACCATGAAAAATTTGCTGATTGAATTTTTCTTGCTCAAGGCATCGATTAAGGTGAAATTTGCTTATAAGAGAATACTTTTAACGAGAGCTAGCTCCCTAGATCAAGTGCTCCGGCAACCGCGCCCTTTCCGGTAATAAACCAAAGTTTTCTCTATTTAGAAATATTTTCCAGCGAATTTTCATTTGAACTAAATTCTTGGCCAAATTGTACGATTAAAATCTTGAAATAATCATGGAGAGGTAGGAGAAATGATTAGCAGCATGATAGGAGATAATTAACTGAGTTTAATTGGTCAATTTGATCAATTAAGATTTCGAGGGCCAAAATGCAATTTTAGAGAAATTGGGCAATTTGAAAATTTTTAAAAATTTGAGAATTTTTGTACAATTAACATAAATTGAGGATCAATTAGTAAATAAGAATAATTTGGATACTTAATTTCAATTAAAAATATTTTTGGGAATTTAATTGTAATTTAAAATGAATATAATGATTATTTTAATTTTTTGATAATTTTATTTAAAATTATTTAGAAATAAAATTACAAATAAAGTGAATTAAGATAAATGTGGTAAATAATTAAAAAGTTATATCTCAATAAAAATAAAACTAGGGAATTATATGTAAATTAAAGAAAATATAAGATTTTAAATAAAAATGTCGGATAATTAATAAATCAATTATTAATAATTATTTTAGTGTGAAATAAAAATATTTACCTACTATTATTAGTATAACTCAAGTTATCGAAAATTTGTATAGTACAAATAAATCACAAAAATTAAGTGGGTGTAATTTGTGGTATTAAGTTTGATTGAACCTATTATTTATACTTTAAATATGATTTATTTATAAAATTAAATTTTTATAAATATAATACTCTAATTTTATAATATCGCTTAAACTTCTGTGATTATATTTTTAAAAAAAAAAATATATATATATATATATTAACGTTTTCAATTAAGTAATTTAAGTTTTATTTTGTGCTCGGTTGGCATTAGCAATCCAGTACAATCCTTACTACGAACAAACTTGTAAGTTTTTATATGTTTTCTTCAGTAACTCTATCAACTGTGGCATGTGCCTCGACTTTATTCCTGACTCTTCTTGCTTCAGATTATCACCTGCCTTTCTTTTACTGGTCTAACGCCTACAACTACCCTAAAACCTTACTACAACACTGCATACCATCGACCATCTGAAGCCTGGACCAAGAAAATTAAGCCGAGAGTCATCATCGGCCCAGATGAATATCCTTGGGCCATTTCATAACGTAGTGCCATAACGTTTGCTCTAATACCGAGTACAAGAGAATTGATAGTTGATCTTGTACTGGAAGAGCATCGTTGATGAGTAGTACGTGCCAATGGATTTTTCTGTCAAAGCGTAGTAGTCCCTATGAAATTTCTACTAGAATCTTGAGAGAGAACATGCTTAAGATTCTGGGTGGGCATGATGGGCAGGTGGTGGGCGACATACAAGCGCAACATTAGGAGAATTAGATATGTTAAAAGTACTTGGACCATAAGTTAAATAAGGAAAAGTACAGGCAGCATAATGATAGCAAATAAGTACTCTCTTCCTTCCACACGGAAAACAACCATACTTTCACCAGAATTAAAAATTCAAACATGGGGATTGCTCCTGAATGAACCAAGAGCTTTAGCTACGCCCGCTCTCAGGATGAATTGGTGGTAGAATGCTGCTATTGCTGCACCCACGAATGGTCCGACCCAGAATATCCACTGTAGAGAAACCAAAAAGAAAAAAATATATCTAATATTTCACAAAATTAGAGGGTTAATAATCTCTTTCCATTGTTTCGTGACATGATGGGAGCGAGTTACCTGGTCATCCCAGACTTTGTCATTGTTGAAAATAACTGCTGCACCGAGACTCCTTGCTGGGTTGATGCCGGTCCCGGTGATGGGGATGGTAGCCAAGTGAACCATAAAAACAGCGAACCCGATGGGCAGTGGAGCCAGAACCTTCCCATCACGTAATATACAAACACCAAACCGGGTCAGTTAAGAAGGAATAAATCGAAACACTGCGTAGGCTAAAAATACCAGACTAATAAAAATAGCTGGCTGGCTGGCTGGCTAAATAATTAAGTATTATCATGGGCACCGCATCTAGCTAGATAGATAGATACTCTGTCTTTCCTCACATCTTTTGGTGGGACGCTGGTTAGATACTCGCCGAAAGGTGGCAGAAGAAGACAAAGTTAGGTCACATTTTGATGAGTAAAGTAGAAAGCAGAGGTGTAAAAATCCAAAATAAACAGAAGTTTGGAATGTAGCTAGTGGACCCTATCCAAGACCGAATCATTATGTTCTGTGTGTTGCCCCATCCTCGTCCGTCCATTTTGAATAATTCATGACTATTATTTGGATTTGTCGTGATGGATGAATGTGTGTGTATATATATATATAGATTTATATTGAATTTACTACATACATGCCTACTGTTTCATCTTATCTCGTGTCGAGACTATCCAAATGTATGCACGCTAATTGCTTGACGACACAACACAACCAACAACTTTGGTGTTATTGATTTTGAACTTTGCTCGGCGGTGGTCGTCGGTGTTATGGTCTTTCTTTCTTGTAAATACTCGACATAGAAGAATGGATCCAAGCGTGACTAACATGACAATCGTGTTCACCAAAACTAGTGGACCCCAATCCAAATTGAGGGGAAAATGTGAAATATGAATATTAGGTTATGTTTGAATGATAGAGGAGGGTGTGGATTTCAGCCTCTTGGACAGCACAAACTTTCTTATTGATGTGAAGGGTATCCGGTAAAATGCCTTTTTATGACACATTTAATCCTTAACCTTTTATTGATGATCCACTTTTAGTTTTTTTTTCTACCTTTTCATACAAAAAATATGATAATAATAATAATTTATAAATATATTAAAAAAATACAGAGTATGTATCATATTATCAACAAATATAGCAAGCATATCAATATAATGACAACCAATAAGTTGGGTAAAAATATAAATTAAAGTTTTTAAATTTTGATATAAAAATAAATTATTAAAAAAGGAAATACATTTTACAACTTCACTTGAATATATCATAAATATTATCAATGGTGATTATTGGTGTGCAATTTAGACATTGTATATCATTATATCTATTTTTATTTTTTATAATTAGTATTTTAATTTATTGATATTTTTTAATATATTAAATTAAAAAAGGATTAAATTTATGCCACTACTAAAGAACAAATACGTAGCAAAAAATGTACTTTATGCTTTAAAACTACTCTTATATCATATATTTAATTTTATAATGTAATTAAATACAAATATATATATTTCTAAAATAGTCATTTTAACAATAACAATAAATGATAAATATTAAAAATGTATACATTTTCTTCTAATAAGTTACGGTATATGCCATTGATATATCATTATTAGCAAGAAAAGCTGCTTAGGTTTTTACTACTAATATAACAAAGAGAATTCAAATGTAATTAGAGGGGCATGTGACATACCGGCACATGCGAATCTCTGGCATTCCTCTTGGGATCAGTGGCAGAGAAGACGGTGTAAACGAGCACGAAGGTCCCGATGATCTCAGCCCCCACCCCGACTCGGGTCCGGTAGCCATCCGCCAGCTTGTTGGCTCCGCCTCCGTACTGCTCGTAGTAAGTTTTCTGGAAGGCCTTGACGAGCCCCACGCCACAGATCGCACCCAAGCACTGAGCCACCATGTACATGATAGCTCGAACCAGGGAGACCTTCCGGGCGAGGAGTAGCCCGAAAGTCACCGCGGGGTTTATGTGGCCTCCTATATTTTGTCCATCAAAATAATATTTATCACTTTAATCCTATTGAGTAACAGAACACTCTCACGTTCAGCTAATAGGTTAGCCAAAAGAGGCAAAATGATATAGATACCGGAGATTCCGGCGGTGCAGTAGACGAGTATGAAGATCATGCCGCCGAAGGCCCAGGCGATGCCGAGGATGCCAACGCCGCCGCACACGTCGGTCCCGGGCTTGGTCGAGTCAGTCTGACTACTGTAGCCGATGACGGTGAGGACGGTGACGTAGAGGAAGAGTAGAGTGGCGATGAACTCGGCGATGATGGCCCTATAGAAAGACCACTTGCCTAACTCCGCCGCGTCTATGAGTGGAGCGGGCGGCGGGTCGTGGTAATCCTTGGTCGAGAACGACCCTTGCTCCACCACATCCTTGGTCATTTGATCGTCGGAGCTGTGGTTGGAGGTATAAGGGGGTGGTTATATTTGGATCTCAAGAATCAGAGGAGGTTCAGCCGAGATGAGAGGAGTCTTAGAGCCCTTATGTCTCTGTGGAAGAGTGGAAGGGCTGGATAGGGTATATATGGAGCCAGTTTGCTTTTTTTTTTTTAATTTTATTTCTTTTCCTAGTGAAAATAATTAACTCCTAAAGAGTAATGATTAGGAATCATCATCAGGAAAATACAGTCCCTCTTTTCATAAGTTTGGCCTGCCTGTGGCTTGTTTCAAGTAAATTGGTGCTTCCCTTCCTTCCCTGACCACATAATTATTTATTGCGGGTGGATTTTAGTAATTTCGCTTTCAGTCACCCACCACCCCACCCCCCAACAGTCGAACAGTACTGTCACTGACCTTACCACGCTGCCTCCCACTTCGCTGAGTTTACCCTCCACCTTTTAATGGTTAGCTAGTAGACAAGGCACGTGTGTCACACGTAAGTCACACTTCCTTTTTAATATACACATATCTTGTGTATTTAATTGATAAATAGAGAGACATTTGGTGTGCAATTTGATGTACATATTAATTTATTTAATGTATGTGACATTTAATATATACAATTTTTTAATGATATGATTTATATACTCCAGGATCTAAGAAGACTGATGGCAGATGAGATAAAAAAAATGAAAAATTACAATCAAGCCATACAGTTCATGAACAAAAGCTCTGACTGGGGAGGAGTCAATCCGGTCAAGCTCTGCTTGCTAATAGTGCCTTCTGCTCCAATTCCCAGTTCTCACTTTGCAGTTTGCAGTCTCCACCTCTCTGCTCCACGTTTTCCAACTTTCTTCAGCACGTTCAGTTTGTTTTGATTCCCCCATGACGCCGTTCATTTAAAATCTATGGCACACGGAAATTGTAATGAAAAAAAATTGTTTCCCATCAAGGCACAAAAAGAACCCTTATCTTGCAATGAATGAAATCGAGGGTATCATTCTATATATATTATATATATACATGTATAATATGGTGTATGCACTAAATTTCAGTGCAAATGCAAAAAGTGAATAAGAATCCACAAATTTTCAACACAAAACCAATGTTTTATTCTATAGGACTAGAGTCCATGTTCTTGATTGAAGCGGTGCAATTTCATGAAGATCATCTATTCCACGAAACTATTATGGAATATACAGCTTGAGTCTGAAATGACAAAATAAACTAGCACGTCAAATTTTATATCCCTAATTGAGTTTTAGAGAAAAACTAAATGGCTTTATGAGTTGGCATTTCCTTCTTTTTCCTCCCTTTTGTCTGCAAGTTGTCTTTTCTACGCAAACGCAAAGGGCTTTATTCCTGAGGCAAAGCTGCATCTTAGATTCTGGCGTCACACATAAATCTCATGGTCTCAAATGACATCACTGTGTAATGTCCACCAGGCAATGCAGATGATGGCTTGGTGAGATAGCTCACTTAGATTGGATTATATTCCAAGAATTAGTTGGATTGGATTATATTCCAAGATTTTAGCCAAGAGTGCCTTCATCCTTCACGTTGATCCCTAAAAAAAGGCTCGATATTTATTGCTCAATTTTCGAGTTTTTTTTTTTGAGAAATGTAGGAGTATGGAATAGTCTTTTAGCAGAACTATGGGGAGTGAGGGATATATTAGTCAAGGTAGTACTTAAAGTGCTAATTGATACTAAATTGTCAAATCTCATCTACTCCTCTATTTTTCGGGTGATTGCAGGAATCTGGGCATGCAGTTGTAGGACTGCCAATGGTAACCCACCTACAAGGTGGCCAACAAGGTAGCTCAAGCGGCCAATAGAGGAAGCTCTCAACTAAAGAATTTTGTGTACCACAATCAAGGACTTGGTGGTGGATATGAACTTTGAAATTTATCATCTTATTTCTAAAATCCTTGCTTTGTCTAACACTTTGAAATCATCAACCGCTATGACTTTTGCTAATATCGGCAGTGAATCATCACGAGCATAATAATATATAGGGGACTGAATTCATCTAATTTCATTTAGGGATGCCCACACATTACTATTATAAAAAAAAGTTATATTTCATATTTTTACATGTGAGAAATTTATGGTGGTGCACCCCTAAATTATTTAATTTATAAAAGTAAAAAGTTTTATAAACTTATAAACTCAAAAAATTATCTATTTTATAAAATATGGAATTATATTATAACACCCAACACTTATTCTAAATGGTGATACATATCACACATTTAATTTTAAACTATAACTAACAACTAATTATATATTAGATATGATTATTTTCATTTTATACGAGTGGGGACAAAATACTCGAATTAGGTATTTTCGTTAATACTTAGATAAATTATTAGTTGGATTTTTGGTTATATTTCCGATAGGTACTCGTGTAAATCTATTAGTTATTAACGTAAATAGTTCGTATATATATTTATTTAAAAATTATTAATTATAATTAATATAATATTTCAAACATTATAAATATATAATACTTTTTTATTTTAATTTTTATATAATTTAAGATTATATTCTAAACAACAATAAAGTTAGATTATTATAAAGTTTTCAATGTATTAGGTTATTATATTTAATATTTTAAAAATTATATTAATTTTTTCTATTAAAATTGTACATATTCTATCATGATAAATATTCAAATATGAACTAAATTTTATAACAATAATATTAAATTATTGAGAAAAAATTATTTTTTAAAAAATAAATATATTCAAATTGATGTTAATTTTACAAAATTCATTTTTAAAAATAAATTTCATAAAAATAATATATGCTTTTATCAAATTCCCTAAATATACATAATTTTCTAAAAATTACAATATTTACTAAATTATTTTTAAAGTACCATAATTTATATAAAATTACTTAAAAGGCATCTAATTGTATCCGCGATGTAATATATACTTCTGTTAAATCACTAAAAAAGACATAATTTTACTATTATATATTATTGTTAATATTCATTATGTTTGTGATAATAATAATTAATATTATTATTTAGGTTATTAATAAATATCATGTATATTTCGAGGAAATTACCAAACCATATATTTTTTCTAGGTAATATTTCTTCATTTTATGTGTTATTTAATAAATCATGTCACTAGCCATTTCTCACGCTCATTATTTTTATATGTTATATATATAATTTTGATATAAAGAGTAAGTTTTATCTATATGTAATATAAAAAATGTCCATACTAAATTTGATAAATCCGTTTATGTTGGTGCTTAAATTCATATTATCCTTGTAAAAAAAATATAAAACCAGGGCATTTATCGGAATTATAAATTCAATATGGCAGTTCATTAAAAGGATAAAATTATAGAAAGGAAACTATTGAACCGACATGGGTCTCATCTATTATGGCGCTGCGTGGACCCCCAAAGTTGCCGACGAATTGACCCTTTGTGTGTATTGAAGCACTTGAAATCCGGTAAGTGAATGCGGGGCACATCTTCTCCGCCCTACTAAGGAAAGCTCTTCATGCTCACTGCAACAAACAGGGTCAAACTGTAGCATTCATATGCAACATGAATCTTAAACGTGGGATATTCTAACATTAACATAGACTAGTTAAAATATTTATAATGTGACATATGAAGATTCACTTGATAAGGTTATATAATTAGTTTAACTTGAATATAACTTTATATTATATAGGACGGTGTATTGCCCGAGGTTGTTGGTATTTCTTATTTTTTTTCTACTATCTCCTATAAAATTTATTAGAATTATTGAGAATATTATTTTAAATTAAATAAAATAAAAAAATATTATAAGTTTATAAATTTAAAAATTTTTCAATATTTACAAATAATTACTTTTATTTAGAAATGAATTTCGATACTTATAAATACATAATATTTTTTAATATAATATTATAACTAATGAGTTTGTACTTTAAAAATTCTATACCAAATTGAATAAAATAAAAAAATGATATTAATGTTGTGTATTTATAATATTGAAAATTTTATAATACTTATAATTAATTACTTTTATTTAGAAATTAACAAATATTATTATCGCATTATAATACTTTCTCACATATGTATTATAACTGTTTTTTTGCTCAAGAGTATTAGAACCATTCCTAATATTATTTTTGTACTGCTCAAAATATGAAATTGATCACTTTTATTCACCATTAGTGCTCTATTATGGTGGTATTTTTCCAAGTATAGAGAGAACTTTCCAACTCCTATAAACACTTTTGAAAAGTTGATAAGATAATATATAAAATAAGTTTTACATAGCTTGATATCATAAGATGGAAAATTTTCCTAGAATTGGTCTCTTTACCAACTTCAACATTTGACTATCACTTCATAACATTAACATTACATGTATGTTTTCATGGGACGTTAAATATATCACATCATTATTAATAGACTATTATATTAATTTACTATATACTCATTCATTTTGCCCCAAAAAAACCCACTCACCATCACCTCTATTAGAATAAATTGTAGTGATTGGAGATCCATGTCAAAGTGCTTCTTGCTTTTTGACATGCGTGTATATATATATGTATGGAGATGGCAATATCTTCGACGTGTTGGATTTCCATCATTCCAAAAGGAGCAAAGGTGGGCGAACGAGTCGTGTATGGCACTCTTCATCTCCAGCGTAATCATTTCATCCCACCCAATAGTGCCCTAAAAAGCCAGCTTTCACGTTCCGTTTTCAGGTCTCCCCAAACATTTACCAGACTCCACTTTCAAATTCAGCCCATGGAAAAAAGAGGGGTGGAGGTAGTATATCAAGAAAGATAATCCATGGCATGAGTTTAACCAGTTCAAATGACTCAACTATAAGGGGTATTATTGTGCCAAAAAAACTATAAGGACTATTGAAAATTTTGGGACAGAAGAACTGCCATCTCCATGGATCCTTGCTTGATGTTCAAATGAAGGACAAAAGAACGAGGTTGGAGACATATTTGCTAAAGGACAAGGGAGTAAATGGGATAGGTAACTTTGCAACCCTCCACCGAAACCCTCGCGGAGTAGGGATCCAGCCTGGAAACCAAGAAAGGAAGACAAGGTCTGGGTAATGGTCTGGCGTGTTGCTTCTCACTCAAGTCAGATCCTAACATAGAGAAGAGGATGTGCCTCGTCAAATGGAATATTTCGCTTGTGTTGATTGCAAATATTGGCAGGCCATTGACTGCCCGTTTACCCAAACAAACCAAAAACTTAAATTTTAAATAGAATTTAAAAGAAAATAATTAACTATTATAATAGTAAGTGTATGATAAAAAAAGAAAATAACATATAGGTAAGAATTTCTCACCTATAGGAAGCTAAAATGACAATGACTATACTCATAATAATTTTATCCTTTATCATTTAAAATGATGTCACCATCATAGAATTTTGGGGACGTACTTAACTCCAAAAAAAATTCTATAATTTTAGATATATTATGAAATAATTTTAAACCAAGATTTAAGATAATATATTAATTCATCTTTTTTTTTAAATTCAAAGATGTATCAATTTCTCATCTTAATTTTGCCCAACAAACTAATGACAAAGTTAGCTAAAGTTAATGAGCATTTTCCCGGTTTTGACAAATTACCTAAACTTTATTCTCTCTCCAGTACTAGTGCGGAGTGAATTTTCTGTTCGTGACAAGGTGAATCGTGGTCCTGCAACCCCTCTACCTTCCCATTTATAATAATGGACACCCATTCATAAATATTTGGAAGACTGATAATGTTATTCAGGAGGAACACCCTGAAAATCAATAGGAGGTCACCTACCCAATAACACCATCACGTCATGAACTTTACAAAATCGGTATGCGCACATGTTTCTGCAATTCAATTTGATTGGTTCCATGCCACTTCTCTCATTGACATTCAGAGGTAACCTCTCCATGAGTCACCTAATCTGAGTCGCTCTAGGCTATTCCTAGAAAGTCGAGAATTGAACGTGCGACCATCCTACTTCGCCATTGTTGGCATTGTAAGTATTTGTTTGAGTTTTGTTTATTGAATTTGATAGATTGTCACTAAAAGAGAATTATATAACTACTTTCATGGATACACCACCGTACATCTCTAGAAATAGCATGAAAATTATCTTGGAACTTGACTCCCATAATAGTGGCCCTAAGCATTTGCTGATTTTTAAAATTATATATATATATATATGTATGTATGAATGAATGATAGGAAGATGAATCAGGGAACTTGAACACAATCTCAAGGAATGAAAACATACTGAGCGCAAGAATTAGGTGGACTTCACGACCATGCCCAAAAAAATGCCTAAGAATCCGATCACTAAAACTAATTAAACTGAGTAGAAGTATAGACACCTGAAATAAAGTACAATAAAATTCGGAAATTTAAATAGATATTTTGAAAGAGTTTAGTAATTCAAATCAAACTTTTGAAAAAGTTTAAGGTGTAAAATTTAATTATTGAGAAATGTGAGATAAAATAAAATTTTTAAGAGTGTGAGGACTCAAATGAGGTAAAAAAATTTAGATGACCTAAAATGAACTCATTAAAAAGTTAGAAAAATAAATAAAGGCATTTTAGTAATTTTTAGAAAATTATAGGGAACAAAATGGAAAAAAAAAGTTTGAGATTGAAGTGAGAAACTTAGAGCTCTTGGAACATTTTAACAAATATAACCCAAAATTAGTGTAAAACTAGAGTAGTAAAAAATGATAACAAATATGGGTTAGTTATGACGAGTTTGTGGGCACATGCATGTCAAACAAATCAAGCAAAACAGGTAAAATCGTATTTTTTTAAAACATTTACGTGGTAATATACAAATACAGTAATCGGTCGAAACTGACCCAATATCATAATTTGATTTGTATTTAAGGGTTCTACGACAAATATTACGAGAATTGTGTGTCCAAAGTTAAAGGAGAAACCATCAAACACGTCTCAACTACAACTCTAAGTGTAATTTATGATTTCGTGTTTGATTGAAAATTTGTTACTAATGATTACTAATTTATGAAAATTACTGTTATGAATGCTTTGGAAAATATTTTTAAGTAAAAATATATAGAAAATGTCATGCCTTGACCCGATTTGGTCGGAACTTCGTGAGCAATCCGTCACCTTTTTCTTACGTCATATGAGTACTTCTACCAAGGTGGGACTTAGTTGAAAACTAAATGCGTATGACCTGCTGGTTTTCCAAAACAAAGTAATCAAAATAATTGTAGTAAATTTTTGTACCTTATGAGTGTAGGCTTCTTGATTCGATCTCTCCCCCTCTTTTTAGCGTAAGTGCTTCCCTCAAATGGGTAAGGGAGGGGTGAATTTTCATAATTCACTTAGGGGTTAAGCTATCAACGTATTTAAACATTCATAATATTTATTTAGTTTTTTTATTTGATTAGCACACAATCATCTGTCCCTTTATCATCAAAGGGGATCGCATGTTCGAATAAGAGTCCCCTATTGTTCCACTTGTGGACCATAGCATTTTTACCATTCACCTAGTAGAAGTTCATAACTTCTACTAAAGTCTGTATGGGCATCAATCGACCAATCCACAGACTCGAGTTCGTACTTCATGTCCGCAAATGTGAGACGAGACCTCTCTCCCTCCGACTTCGATCTCAATGCGCATGAAGCTTCTCGAGCTTCCCAACATACTGAATGACAAAGGTTCCCTTATTCTTCTTGGGTTGTTCAACAGCTCTTAGAACCACCACTACCCTATACCGGGTATCTCTATAGTTCTCTATCTTATGCATGCACAAACGTAGTCTTTTTTTAGTTAAGACCTTTTATTTTTTGTGCTACCGACCCCCATGAGCTTGTTGACCCGACTTTGGCTTGGTATTACCAGCCCAACAGGTTCGACAACCAAACTTCGGCTTGGTGACCACTAGTCTAACAAGTTTGACAACTCTGGTCATGACCCGATAACTTTCACACACAATTTGCCTATTACATGTGTTTTCATAGGTTTATTACTTATCTATTTGTCTACGGGCTTAAACTCGTGTCCAATGGCCTTGGTCCCACTCGAGCGATACTAGCTCTACTTATTGCATGGTTCAGCTCTCATCGGAAAAGTCTTTAAAAAATTTTAAGCTAGTTCAAGTAGTCACGAGAGAGAATTTCTGGAAAATAGCTTTCGATTCGGGAAGGTGCATTTATTAGCCCAATCGGACGTTATGCTAAAACCCACTCACCTGGTATGTCGCGACTTATTCCCATCTAGATCTGGGCCGACTACGTGCTCCATCGCACAAGAGTCTTCTCCCCCTCCGACCTTGGTCTCAATTAGCATGAAACTTCTTGAGCTTCTTGAGATACTAAATGACAAAGCTTCCCTTATGATCCCTGAGTCATTCAGTAACCCTTAGAACCACCACTACCCCATACCAAGCGCCTCGATGATTCCGTATCTCTTGCATACACAAACACAAGACTTTTTTAGTTAAAACCTTTTATCCTTGGTGCAATCAGCCCCCATGAGCTTGCTGACTCAGCTTTGGCTTGGTGACCACTAGCCTAATGAGTTTGAAAACCTTGGTCATGGCACATTAGCTATCACACACAATTTTCCCATTATATGAGTTTTCATGGGTTTATTACTCATCTATTTGTCTACTGGCTTAAGCCCATGCCCATTAGCCTTGGGCTCACTCAAGGGATACTAACTCTAATTATTGCATGATTCATGCTCTCATTGGAAAAGTTTCCCAAAAATTTTAAGTAGTTATTGGAGAGCATTTCCAGAAAATAGCTTTCAATTCAAGAAGGTGTGTTCATCAAACCCAACCAGGCATGGTGCTAAAACCCACTCATCCAGTACGTTACGACTTGTTCTTAGTTGGATCTTGGTCAGCTATGTGCTCCTCCACACAAGTCCTTGAATCGTCCATCCTACATGGTCTGAGCATTCACATTAGTAAGATTGGCAAGAAAGTCCTTAATTATGCCTTAATCGCAAATAAGATCCCAAGTTTATACTTAATTACATTTAAGTCCCTAATTTCTCTAAAATTACCAATTGACCCTTAATTTATTCAAAATTACCAATTGGTCCCCAATTTTCCTCAAAATCACCAATTGGCCTTCAATTGAAAGTTAATTTTATAAAAGTCTCCTAACTTTTGAAAATCCCCAAAATTTGCCCAAAATTTCCAAATTTGTTCATTTTGGTCCCAAAATATTATTTCATCAAATTAATCCCGCAAACTTGGTTAATTGATCCCTAGCATGCTACTAATCATCTTCTCCAACCTTATTACGATTAATTAATGCTATGAATCATCAGCCCAACTAGGCATAATGCTAAAATCCACTCACCCAGTACGTCGTGACTTATTCCTAGTTGGATCTTGGTCGGCTACATGCTCCTCCGCACAAGTCCTTGAATCGCCCATCCTAGATGGTCTGAGCATTCACATTAGTAAGACAGGCATGAAAGTCCTTAATTATGCCTTAATTGTAATTAAGATCCCAAGTTTATACTTAATTACATTTAAGTCCCTAATTTCTCTAAAATTACCAATTGACCCTTAATTTATTCAAAATTACCAATTGGTCCCCAATTTTCCTCAGGGCCTTCAATTGAAAGTTAATGTCATAAAAGTTTCCTAACTTTTAAAAATCCCCAAAATTTGCCCAAATTTTCTAAATTTGTTCATTTTGGTCCCGAAATATTATTTCATCAAATTAATCCTGCAAACTTGGTTAATTGATCCCTAGCATGCTACTAATCATCTTCTCCAACCATATTACAATTAATTAATGCTATGAATCATATTATTTGGCCCTAAAATTAGGTCAAATGGAGATTTGTCGGAAACTAAACTTAGAGAGAGTTTTGAAATCTTACTAGTCGGGATGTGGTTGTCGGAGTTCTAGATTTGGGAAGCTAGCACTCGTTGGGAGGGTTTTTCGAGTATTGAAATTTGCCCCCATTAACGTCCCCGACATGGAGAATTTGATCAGTATATTTCTGCTACTTTCTCTCTCTAGGATTTTACTATTATGAGGAGTGGAGGTGAAATGGACTTACTTGAAAGCTTTGGGGAGGTTGAGGGTCGACCATGAGGAATCGTGGAAGGGTTGTTTTAGTTGATGGAGGTTTGGGGTGACCAAAATTTGGCTCGACAGGATTTTGCCACTTTGGGTCAGTTGGAGCGGCGACACTATACAGGCTTGCCGGCGTTCCTCTGGTGGTCCTCGGGTCGAACGAAGGGTGCAATTGGGTGGAGAACTTCCTCCAGGTTCCAGTGACATCAAATGCAGCTTCGAAGGTTGTGGAAAGTGCCGATGTGTGAGCTCTGGTTTACGTCTCACCTGGAAATGGAGCACCTCTTCTTCTTCTTCGTTCGTTGGTGGGATGAGGAAGTTGAGGGGAGTGGTCTTTATATAGGAAACTTACAGGGCTACTGGCTAGCATAGAACTTGGCCCAAGCCTCGCTGGCCGACGGTCAAATCAAAGAGCATTTCGAGTCATTAGAGACCAAGCTCTCCTTCTTATCCCTTTTTTGCCAACGATTGGAGAGCTTCACACTTGTGGGCTTGCTACATGGCGCACTGTGATTAGCTGGATTTGCTGACGCCGTTCTAACTCAACAACCTAGTTAGCCTTTGTCTCGCTGACTGGACACATGGAGGCCTCCCATTGGCCACTCGTTCCAACGTGGCTATTGATCGTATTTAGTTAGTCGTTTGACCGTGACACATGGCATCCTCTTATTGGCTAATTTAAATACATCAGATTTCTCTCTTGACGCACAATGCCAATGCCACATGTCAACCTCTAGTTGGCTGGGGTCATCCGGTGTGGCTCTGCCACGTGTCGACCTTTGATTGGTCGATCGTTTCTCTAATATCCAAGTCAGACGTTGACATGGCACCTTTACCACGTGTCCACTTCCCATTGGTTGGTTCGACTAATTGGGCTTCTCTCACATTGACCGGGGACACATGTCACTTTCCTATTGGTCGGTCGTCGCTGACGTCGATTTCCCCTCCTTTAACCATTGACCGAGGACACATATCACTCTTCGATTGGCTAGCGCTTCTAGACACTGACCGAGCGGCTGACGGGGCATGCTTCACCACACGTCGTGCGCTGATTGGTTGTGCCTGCTAACTGGGCGCTAACTTAGCAGGCGGTCCGTTGACTGGCTGGACTGTTGATGAGTCCAGTCAGGCCGGGTTCGTTGCCCCAAATTCAAAAATCGTTCGATTGAGAATCGATTCGATTGGTTTTCTGAAATTTAAAAATTTTATAAATTCATATTGACTTCAATTTCCTAAATTGATATTTTTAAGTTAGCTAGAAAAAAAATAAATATTTGAACCTGTTCTATACGGTACATCCTAGTTCAATCTAGTACAGGTCCGGTTCACGTATGAACTGGTCTGGTTCTCATGCCCCATTTCATCCATGGTTCCTTTACATGAGTTTTGAGTATTTATTGGCCACTTGAAATTTTCAAATTTCTCGTTTTGACTTTTATTTACCAAATGTGATTCACTTGGACCCTCGATTTTCTCTAAAAGAAATTTTATTCTCATCTCCAATTCCTTAGTTTGAAAAAATAGTGTTTACAGAAAAGTTATATTGAACGATATTATTAAAAGACGAGAAATATCCCAAATTATTTAAGGAGCGGGTCGTGACCCGATGACTTCGAAAAAAATATAGGTGTAAATCCGAAGGGTTTCAAAATGAGTGAGACCAATTCCTTAAAACTAAATAGGAACGAAGGGGTTTAGGTCATCATTCAAGATAGGGAAGGGCTAAGGCCGATATGTAAAATGAAGTGCTAGAGCCTAATAATGATAAATTATTTTCACACTACTTTTGGTAATAAGCTAGAAGCATGTAATTCTGGAAGAATGGTGATAACCCGGTAAATTATATGTAAGTAATAATAGTGTGATAAATCGTTACTTGTATGGATGAAATCAATAGTGGGGATGACTAGTTAGCATGTCATCCTTAATACATAATTGATTGTACAATGGAAAGTCGGTTCGAATGAGAGTTCTTGTCTAACGATTCAAATATGGTTCCCATTACAAATATGAAAAATTATGAAATGGGAAATAATTTTGTACATTATTGGGTATGTGTCCGGAGATGCCACTCGTATGTCTAGTTCATATGGTAGCCCCCATCCATCATCCACAATTATTCCCATGATATATATATATATATGGAAGATTGTGCTAAGAAAAGACCTTAGAACAATAGTGAATATGCATCAATGGATGTCACTTAGATAATTGGTTCTGATTATAGTTCACATCCAATATTGTGTGCATAGTATAGGAGGATAACTTGAACTAGTGCACGAATAGTATGTTAAGCAGTGAACCCCGTATAAAAGTGAGAATGTAAAACTATATAAGCTATTTTGAGTTGTGGTAGCATAGAGACCATGAAAAATCTTATGAGTGACTTTCACACTCACTGAGCATTACTTATCCCCAAATAAATTTCAGAAACTTTGAAAAAGAGGAGCACGAGAATAGAAGAACTTCCGCAAAGCAAAATACTCAAGACAAGGAACTTGAGTTAACAATATGTATTTTTACCGTAGTTACTCACTTCATAGTATTTAATTGTGGTTCATATTTTAAATTAAAATTTCATTTATAAAATTTTAAATTTTGAGTGAATTTTGTTAGAATATAATAATTTGACTCTTTCGGCATGTCGATCCTACTGTATTGAGGTACTACTACGTAGCACAAATAGGACGTGGCAGTTGTTACATCGGTCAGACCCATGGATTGAGTCAAGGTGTGACACAAGCAATGACGATTGCTTAGCATGCATTGCTGAGATTATTTATGTGATAATTGATTCGGAGGTTTTATGAAAAAATTCGATAATATCAATATGCTAACAAGAAATCCTTACATGTGAAAAGTAAGCAGTAAGCATGAAGTGCCTTTTTAAAACATCACGTTGTGGCAATTTTTGGTAATTAAAATGACTTTGGAGAATGATAGGAAATAAATATATATTAAATTTATATAAGTAATTTTGAGTACAGAAGACATTGAAACTATGTGTTACTCGATGGACAACTTTCGCACTAATTAAGTATTGCTCACTACTCTCCAATGTATTTCAAGAAATTGAGAAGACAAGAAGAAGTGATAATGGTTTCGAGGGTCTAATTGCATCTTCGATGGAGACCAAGATGGGATGAAGGCTTTCCATTCTATAGTGTATAATTTTGGCTTTCCATTCTATAGTGTATAATATTTCTAGTGTTTCAAACGTGTTTGCAAATTGGTTTCATTGGTATAAATGAAAGATTTAAATTGTTATAGAAATTGTAATATTTTTTATAAGCCTTGTGTTTTAGTAGTTGTGAGAAGGTACTTTGGACCGATTAATGGTCTGACTAATGTTTACTTAAAAGTTATAAATTATAAGTAGTGAAAGGTTTCAAACTTTATAAATCTACAATATTTCTCTATTTTATCTAATGTGCGATCATATTCTCAACACCCACCCTCATGTGCAATGTGGATACACTTGTTACGTGCAATTTTAAATTTGCACTCAACAACTGTCTACGAGCTGGATATTATTTTTTAGGTCTCGGATGAGGGGGAACAATGGTCTCGTGTATGGTATTTTTTCTCCTTGCTCGAATAGAATACGAGTCGGGTTTCTAATATCGGGTCGAGTACGGATGTAAGCTCACTAACTCTTATACCATGTGAGAATGTATTGTGGACCGATAAAAAGTCGGATCTATGTCTACTTAAAAGTCATGACGTGTAAATAGTGTAACGTTTCCAATCTTATAAATCCAGAACACTTATTTATTTTATTCAATGTACAATCATATTCCCAATAATAATAAAGGTGGACACTATTGTAGAATCGAAAGTACTTAGTGGATTCTTATTGGATCCTGACCCAAGAATCGGGTCAAGGTATGATACGAAGATACCCGCTATTTTAGTATAAAGGAAACACGACAAGTTATTATTAGACCGTAGCTTAGGAAATTAAGTTGGGATTTGATAATACTACTATTAAAAAAAAAGAGATAACTCCTCTTGAAAAAAACATGGCTAATACCACTCAGTTCCCTATAATTGAAAGATTTAGTTATCATATTCGTTGATCCACTTAAAGTAAGCCCTAAGTCCTCATGTGAAACCTAAGAATCACTTTATGACGACTGAACCCGCAATAAGTGCAAATTAGTTGATTTTCTCCCTTCCTCTACCTTTATAAAAACTTGAGAATTTTGCCTTTGAACTTGTTTAATGCCAAAACACAATGATGGGCACGTACCTAAGGAGTTATTTTCCTCATTTACTTGGCAAATAAGATTATAAATAATCACAAGATTGGGAGTGAGTCCATTTATAAAATCTAAGTGTTAATAGTTGAATATACTCATCACCCATAAGAAATAACATCACAAGATGTTGCTCATATTGTAAATTTACTTGAGAAATATGCATTTTTTCCTACATGCTCTTTAATTTCTAATTTCATAAAATACTTACTAATGTTCATGTTATCTTTAAAAAATCTAGATAAGTTCAGCTTAATTCTAAATATTTTTGCTTTATTACTTATTTGAAAATATTTTTTGAATTCTTCCCAAATATCACAACTTGTTTTCAATAAAAATACATTTTGCAATAATCTATTTGGACACTAAATTTAGAAGTACATAAATAACCACTGTTATTTTTTTACTAGGGTTATACAAATTATTTAAATATGTTAATATCTTAATATCACTCTTGACAAATACAATTTATTTTTTAAAAATAAGGCCATTGGCATAGTTTTACCCAACTAGTAGTAATTGGTGCCATAATTATCCAATATTTGAGACTGAATTCGTCCATACGTACAATTAGAAGGGTGTAGTTGAAAAAACAAATTGTACCATAAACTCAAATTTATCAAGTTTTTTATTAAATAAAACTTGGAATCCATTAATGTCATTAGGATAATTGGAATCTTCATTCTTGACGTTTGACTCTTCTTTCTTCCTTTCGACATTTTAAAGAAAGTTTGATTCCCAATCAAGAAGCATATAAGATCAATGAGACACTTCAAAATTCCAAATTGCTTCCCTCAATCATCCACTTTGGTATTATAATAGTATAAAACATAAAAAAAATCCTATAAAATCAAAGTAAATTAATTTGTGGTTGAATAAAAAATAAGAAGTGAAATTCCTATTTTGTCTCGGATTGATGGAGTACAATCAAAATAGTAAAAATAAAATAAAATGACAAAAATGATAAAATTATATTAAATGGAAAAAATAATATTTTATTAAAATGGGAAAAAAAATGAAGGTATGTTCTAAACCTAATTAATGGAAGTTAACTTATCACAATATAAACAAAATTCATAAATTTATTCCATACTACCTTTTTCTTATATGTAAGATACAGAAATGGCTCTCTTTACTCACTATCTATCCATGAAAGTGCCTTCTCATTCTCGCCCATCTCTTTCATAGACAAATGCGGTTTTGACATAAAAGAAGTATCATTTCTATACATGTAAGATGACCAATTGAGAGGACCAACATGACTTAATGAACGGACCATAAACGGTGAGATCACACGGCTCCTAGCTACAAAAGAGTGGCGAATGACGTTATGGTTCATTGGTGGTGGGTCCATCCATGTCAGGAGATCCTTGAAATCGAATGAAGGCCACCCGGGGAGGATGGACATATTCGACCTTATACATCATCTTTCTGCTTTCTTTTAAATATAATAAATGGAGTGGAGGCGAGTAGAAAATGGACAGCTCGGTGAAAACTGAAGCATGCCTTTCATCCAATTAAGATGGTCCCCTTACCTTTTCGCCAACCCGCAGAACCCACCCCTCAAATCTGTGTTTCTTTCTTCCTTGCCACCAGAATTTCAAGATCTGACAGCTAATATCGCACTAGCGGGTCGACCGATGTGGCCCCACCCACGCCCGTGATCCGCTTTTGTAACGGATACTAGAATTATCGGATCTACTGTCGTATTGCGACTTGTCTCTCAACAGTCCTACTGGAACTGCAAGGGGGGAGGAGCATCCCATATACCAACTTCCATGCATGCGTATGAACTGCAACCATCTTATTTTTGAAAGAAAATACTCCATGAGTTTGGCAAATGCATCGGACCCCTTACCTTACATGTACATTTGTGGAAGCGTCTCCACAAAATTTTGCTAAGCAATCAGCGAAACCCACTCCAACATTGTTTATGTTTAATAAATAGACAGGATTCCTGCATATACCATTGAGTGTGCCATACTCTCGACAAAGACATTAGTCTGCTTATTGTGTTTCTATTGGGCCCAAAGTCCTGACCCATGCTTGCACTTCACCCTGAAGGAGTTTTTTTTTTGCATTTGTTTCCATGGAACTCTTCCACCATCATTGACCCATCTAAGCCCCTACTCTTTAACCTAATCCAAAACCCACCTACCGATAGGCCATCTTAACGACCCACAAGTGATTACGCCCTATCAATTGATTTGATTTAGTATATATGATTAGATTAACTGTGTTTAGCCTGTCGAACTCGGACTCTCTGCCTACTCTTTCAACATCAAACTCATGGAGATTTGTGTGTCCCAGCTAGAAACAATGCCCTGCCCATTCCCCCACTCCTGCAGTAGGAAGAGGTGACGACTTTTGATGTACCTAATAGATCCAAATATGTACAGAGAAAACGGTGGGCACGGCACGATCACGAATAGGGTATCCAATTGAGTAGTGGGCTGTCCGTCCTATAGCCGGATGAAAGTGGAACCCTCTTAAACCCATATCAAATCCTCTTTTGGTTTAACTGATTTTCTCAATGAGGTCAACAATTTATTTCAGAAATTTGTTCTGCTCAGTTTTCTTCCATCCAAGAATTCCGTGATTTGTGCGGACGAATTTGACGTGAATCATTCACCAGTTTCCCGTTCTTGCAACGTTTTGATTCTGATTTCTAATTATTTGTACCGTAAAATATCTTTATTTAACTCTATTTTATGATATTTCGATATGAAAAAAATATAATTTAGGTGTTAAAATATTTTATATAATTTTAATTAATTAAAATTATTTATTTAAATATTAGTATTATTATAAACTTATAAATAAATATATTTTTTATTTAATTATGTGTTTTATTCATATGACCTATAATGTATATCTGAATCTACTATTTTAAATTCTATATAATATAAGAGTGCATTCGAGTCCATAATTCTTGTATAAAATAAGTTATAACAACTTTATTATTCATATTTTACAATTTAATTCAAAACCTTTTATTCTGTACCAACAAAATATAAAACTATGCTTTATTAGTGTAATAAAAAATGATTCAGTGTTCTTAGTTCAGCGGAATATAAAACATTTCTATTACTTGATCTTTAATTAGCACAAGATATATCATATTTAAGATTTTTCAAGATAAAAATTTTATGTTATTCCATAATAATTTTGAAATATTACATAGTATAATATTTTAAATAGTTATAATATTTGAAATAATTATAATTAATTAAAATTATATTACAATATTAATAGATTATTTATTTTATTTTAATTTTATTATAAGCATATAAATATACACATATCTTATGTAATCGTTTGAGTTACTTATTGGTTCCATAATTTAAGTATATAATCCCCATATCTATTTTTTAATATACTTTTCTCCCCCATTTTAATTTATAAATTAGGAATTTGTGGCTTGTAAATTGATATGCTAGAGCACTTGGTTGTGTAGTGAGATAATTTGTAGTTCTCTAGCGTATTCTATATTGTGGCAATTACTAAGAAGTCGCGCTTGGTTGGTGAATTACTCCTATGTGATTTTCCATCTCTCAGTTTACTCTCCATTAGACCACATTCTTTAATCACGAAGTCTGACACTATATTATTTTCTCACCCAATAGATCATTAGAATTAGCATTTTAGGGCGCCTTGAAGTCCATGACCTAATTAATCGACTTTGGATTACTTGGGATTGGAGCTTATAAGGTCATTTATAGGAATCTAAGTCTTTTAGGGGACTTTCTTACATATTCGTCTGAATGAAGAGGTCCCTCTCATCAATAGAGTCCTTACCAATCTTTAGAGCTTAGATTCTGCTTGTTTTCTAGCCTTGGGCAATCTAAGCTTCAGGAAGCTCCATACGACCTCAACCCAAAGTTCGACGGCTGTCAATTTATATAATGTCATTCGAGAGCTAACCCACCCACGGTAGTTGGGGCTTGATTGCCTCTTACTAGTAATGCAAAGATCTTAGGCATCGGCCATTCCCTCAATTTTGGGACCATCTTCTATTTGATTATAGTTATTGTTGTATTTGAGTTCAATATCTAACATCTAATTTCATGTTTCTTTCTCCCTCCAAGCTTCTCATTTCCTTACCAAGAAGGGTGCACCAATGGTAGACCCTTCTATCGACATGTAGGATTGGCTGCGAAGTCCCAGGTAACCGATGATTTGTTATCTTCTACTGCTGTCTTTAACTATAGTGAATGGTAGAATTGTGGGAATGGGGGTGGGAGAAGAGAAATCAACTCATAAAAGGCTTGAAGAGAAATCAACTCATAAAAGGAAGCAGCAACAAAAGCTTGAGGAAAGAGAAATCAACTCACAAAAGGAAGCAACAATAGTTTGAGGATAGTTTTTCCCCTTATATTAGGAGAAGATTTTTACGAGGTGTAAGTTCAAGTGTTAGATGGAACATAACATTTATTCTATAAGAGTATTAGTGACTAGCTTAGAACAACCATAAGTGAGCCATGAAGATGAACGCATAAAATTGTCATGGCTTAGGGTCTACTTTGACCATTCGAGTACTCAAGGACCTAGTCATGAAGAGGAAACTCAACATCATTTTCCTTATGAAAACCAAAAACAAGAAACCCCTCATAATATGTGGAGATAATTAAAGTTTTAGGACGATGTAAATATAACCCCATATATTGAATATAGGAATTGTGCTATGGTGGAACTAGGATCAAGTCAATGTATTAGCTCAACATTCCTATATGATTGATTTCAGAGTATGATGTCTGACAGTCCACAAACACGTTTATATTACATGTATATATAACCATTGCAAGGTTGGTGTAAGACAATAATAATGGAATGCTCTTCGAACAGTAGTGGGCCACCACACAAATCCTTGGTTGGTTATTGGTGACTTTAATGCTATCCTTACACAAGAAAAATAATAGGGAAGATGTCTAAAAGATCTACCTAGCATGGCTTTGTTATGAGAATTTATGTAAGATACTCCACTTATGGATATGGATTTCCAATGAGAATATTTTACTTGGCCCAATAAGCGAGATCTACCTTCTCTCGTACTACAATGAATACATAGGGGCTATGTTCAGTCTCTTGGTGATTTACTTTCTTACACACAAAAGTTATCCATGAAGATTGGATTGGATTGGATTGGATCATATCATATCATATGTCATTGATAGTTTAATGTCTCAAAGCCACTAGTCCCCCACCAAGGGATTTTAGATTTGGGGACAAATGGGTCCTACAAGAGGAAACCCGCTAAACTGTAGCTACAAGCTGGATTTTAGCCCTAATGATTTGGATGGTTTAGTTGCAAGTGAATCTTGACACAACATAATTTGACAAGGTGGAGCACATATTCAGTTACAAAATTCTCAACATCTTAAAGTTGAACTGTAACAAAAGTTTGGGTGTATCCTCCGAGATAAAGTGGAGGCTCAGAAGGAACAAACATAACTATTATTTTAGTTAAATAAGGCATGGAAAGCTGAGAAACTATTTTGATAATAATATGTTCGGTTTAATTGGCTAGTAGAAGGTGATTAAAATATGGGTTTATTTCACCAAAGTGTAATTCAGCATCGAGCTCGTAACAAAATCTATCGTATCAAAGATGAAAGGGGTTTGTGGCTATAAACTAAGTCACAAATCACATCCAAATTTTTAAGTTTCTTTACTTTGTTGTGTAAGAATGAGGTATGTGAACACATTATAGAAGTACTCAGGGCCACCAAGAAAGTATTCACCCTAATTATGAATAAATCATTGGCTAGTCTAGTTAGCAAGTGGAAGTGGAAATGTTTACCTTTGAGCTGGAACCCATATTGGTGTAAAGTCATCTTATATTAGTCGGAATCAGAAAGAGGCATCATTTAAATTACCGACAAGACATAAAGAGGGAAAAAAGGTAATTTCATAAAAATATAAGATTATAAAAAAGGAAAAAGAACTCATCGAGTCGGGTCACGAATCTGACCTGTCTCCCTGCGTTCGACCTAACACACCTACCCCTCCACCCACTTCCTCCACAATTTTCTATCACACACAATCAGTTGAAAACACACATTAACTTGATTTTTTTTATCAAATTGCACACAAAAAAGCTTGAGGTCGAGTCGACAACTCCCTTACTAACCTCCCTATAATATTAATTGAGTAATCTTGTAACACCGGGAAATCCCAATTTAATAACTAGGTTGAGTTGAACCGGGAAGGAAAACTTAAACCGGGAAACTAAATCAAACTAGAATGAGAGAAAGGATCGATGATGAGGATAAGAGTGATGAAAAGGGGTCATTCAGGACCTTAGGGAACATCCCATGATACGAGATCAAGGATTGAGAGAAACCCATGTAAGAATCGACATGAACTGGATTCGAGCTGACATGAGTCACAAAACCCTCGAATTTTTTAGGGTGCCAAACAAATCAAAATGAGGTGGTTATTTAGTCCATTCAATAGGAAATTGAATTAGAATTTTTAGATATTTTTATTTTTCCAAGAACTAGTCGCAAAATGGGTGAACTGAGCCAAAAACCACTGAACAAACTGAAAAATTCGCTAGAAACTGGTTTGCAATAGTGCAGACTGGTCGACACGCCATGCCGAGCATAAGCACATGCGACCACGCTCATGCATGTCATCTCCTTTGCCCGACCCCAACCTGATTTCAACGAATTAACCTGATAAACAATAGCTGACAACCCAAAACATGCCTCCATTGAAATTAAATCATTCCTAGGGCTACATGCCATGGAAAGACTCATGGCTAGATAGCCACATAAGTCTAGAATCTAGCCATTGAAAGCTTGGATGTCCCATTGTCGGGCTATCTCAAAATTCTCTCTAAAACCCCAACAACTCCCAATTCTAGTGACCCAACTTGTAGAGGGCCCAGCTTCGTCATTCGACCACCTCATAAGACGATCTTGTTATCCCTAGAAAGTTGAGGAAGTCAACTATCCATCGCCACCTCTCCCGACCATCAACTCTCCATCTATAGTTTCTAGTAAGATCAAATAATACTTGATCTCTAGTGACTAGAAATAGAGCATATTTTTGAGAAGCTAATTCGAACAGATTCCTTGCACCACCAACTTTTCATAGCCACCAATCTTGCTTGATTTGAGTAAGTATTAAAGAAGAATTGAATCATTTAATTTTCAATTTTTGGGTTAAGTGGTCGAGTTGACTAAAATGGACATTATAGAAGCTACAAACCACCAATCAATGTGATTTCAGTGACTACGAACTCCTTGAGGTGTCATCTTTTGAACCGCACTAGCCTCGATGACCAATGTGCCGTCTCTGGTGAGTTTCCAACTTTAACGACTATTACTTGATTTCCTTTTAATTAATAATCAAGCCCCATTGGCACTGTTTTGATCAACCCCAACTGGACAGAGGTTGCGATGGCCTTGAGGAAGCTAGGGGGACCTTGTAACATAGTTTGATAATTATTGGAGATACTTTAGTTATGAGTCAAAGAATGGGGACTAAAATACAAATAAGTGAAGGTTAGGGAACCCAAATATGAATGAGCTTTCTATGGGGTCTTCCTTAGAGACTACATGAAATATTGTGGTTGATTGGAAAGTTTGGTAAAGTTGAATAATTATGTAAACCCTAATCTTTGGGGTTAAGGAAAAATCGAAAAAAAAACCTGCCAAACCGAGTGAGAAAATTGAACCGATTCACAAACCCGATTATTGGGGTACGAGCAAATTGAGGAATTTACAACCCTTGAGTGACCAAAAAGGGTTCATAAACCTTGGAAAAGAACCTTAGGACAAATTGGGAGAGAAAAACTTGACCGGTTCGGGTGAACCAAATCCGAACCGGATTAAACCGGTTTATGAATCGAGTCGATAGAGAGAGGGCAAACCGGAAAATTTATGGATACCAAGTGACCTAAAGAGTCACATAAGTCATGAAAAAGGACTTTAGGATGAATGAGAGATGGAAACCAAACCGGTTCAGATGAACCGGATTCGAACCGAATTGAATAGATTTGGACCACTTTGAACCACTATTGAACTGAATGCTAAATTCATTTTTCTAGGTGGCCTAGATAATTCAAATTTGAGATTTGAAGCCACCATTTGATAGAAAATGAATTTAGATAAATTTAGAAATTTTAATTTTAAAAAATTTGGTCAAATCGAGCATGAATCGGCCGGATTAATCTTTGAACCCGGTTCGTACTGGTTCGGAACAATGTCGTCTTCTTCCTTTATATGATAGCATAGTTCACTCGCCGAAAAATTGAACAGCACTAACGAAGCTGAAAAGTCTTCGGTCAGGGAGTTTAAGGCAATGAATGATCACCATTAAGGTTCCAATCGGATGGCCAAGAAGTTCTCGAGCTTCCTATATAAAGAGCCCCTACCCATTCATCCTCTCCACACCTAAAAACTTCATTCTCTATCAACTACTCCAATTTCCTACGAAGCTCAAACCAGAGCTCTGACTTGGGCATTTTTCTGAGCCAAACAAGACGAGGTCAGGTTCATTGGATTTGGGGAGAAGTCAGCTACATGCTTGTAGTCTCCATTTGCTTCGAGGGTCATTGGAGAAACGCTGGCGTGATCGAACAGTCAAGCAACTCTAGCGGACCGAATCTGTCCTATTTTGGCCAAGCTGAAATTGGCCAATTCGAGCCCTTGTTAGGCCAATTCAAGCCCTCCTAACACCTCCACTATAAACCCCGCCCTTTTGAGCTAAGGAAAATCAGGAAGAGAACCGGTCAAACCAAGTGAGAAAACCAAATCACTTCACAAACCCGATAATTTTGAATGGGCAATTTAGGAATTTACAACTCCCAGGTGATCCAAAATGTTTAAAATACTATGGAAAAGAACCTTAGGACAAATTGGAAGAGGAAAATTAGACCAGTTTAGATGAACCGGGACCAACAAGATTGAACCGGTTTATGAACCGAGTCAGTTCATGAACCGGAACCGATAGAGATCGGGCAAAACAAAGGAATTCAACTCCATTGTACTCCAAAGAAATTCATAAACCTTTGGAAGGAACATTAGAACAAAGTGGGAGAGAAAAACTAGACCGGTTTGGATGAACCGGACCCAAACCGGATTGAACCGATTTAAGGACCGAGTCGGTTTATGAATCGAAATCGATAAAGATATGGTAAACCGGGAATTTTATGGACCCTAAGTGACCCAAGAAGTCAAAAAAGACATGGAAATGGACTTGTGAAAGAATTGGGGATGAAAACCAAACCGGTTCAGGTGAACTGGATCTGAACCGGTTTGGACCGGTTTGAACCACTATTGAACCGAATCCTAAATTCATTTTTCTAGGTAGCTTAAATATTTCAAATTGGAGATTTGAGGCCACCATTGGATAGAGAATGAATTTAGATATATTTAGAAATTTTTAGATTTGAAAAACTCGATCAAATGGGGGGGGGTGAACCGACCGGTTTAAGCTTGGAACCCGGTTTGGAATAGTGTCATCTTCTTCCTCAGGATGATAGCATTGTTCACTCGCCGAGAAACTAAAGAAACGCCTCTGCTGGGCATGTTTCAGGTCATCAATTCCTGTCATAACGGTGCTAAATGGACGACCAACGGGTCCCCAAGCTCCCTATATAAAGAGCCCCTCTCCATTCGTCCTCTCCACACCTGAAAAGCTCTCTCTCTCTCAGTTGCTTAGTTTTCCGGCGAAGCTCAAACCAGAGCTTCGATATAGGGTCAATTATGAGCCAAAGAAGGTGAGGTCGAGTTCATTAGAACCAGGGAGAAGTCAGTTACACGGTGGTAGCATCCATTCGTCCCGAGAGTCGCTAGAGAAGCGCCGACATGATCAAATAGTGAAGCAGCTCCGGTGGACCGAAGCTGCCCTATTTTGGCCAAGTTGAAATTGAGCCCTCCTCAGGCCAAACCAAGCTCTCTCGACACCACCTTAGCCCTTCCACGGTCGAATTAGTACCGAAAGGTAAACCAATTCGGCTCCCATTTACAATTTCAGATCGTTGTTAGAGAGGGAGTCGGCTGAATTTCAATGGAGAAATTATAATCCAATTCGGCATCAATTGATGTCATTCTTGATCCTAGGAAGAACCTTTGGAGGAGAGCTACCTACCAAGATAGAGAGCTCCGACCGCCGCGCCCTCACAAGTGAGAAATCGAACATTTATCTCTCTACAATCTGTTTTCCGGCGAAACTCCGTTTGAGCTCGTTCCGGCATTAAAATCTGCGATTCAAAGTTCCTTAGAATCGTATGAACATGTAGGACTCAATTCCAACTCCAATTTCAACAATTAGAGGTGTTTGATCGGTCAATTTGTTGAAATCAAATTCGGCAGTGTTGAAGAGTTGAAATTGGGGAAAAAATTGGGAAATTTTGGGGATTTTTGAAAATTTGAAGGACCAAAATGCAATTTTCTAAAATTGAGGGTCAATTGGTCATGATAAGAATATTAGAGGGCTAATTGAGAAATTTTAGAATTTTTGGGGCAAAATTTACCATTTTTCTAAAGAAAGGATAAAATGGTAATTTTAGGAAAATTGAAGGACCAAATTGGAAATTTGGGAAATTTAAACCCCTTTGTGTGAAATCAAATGATTTGAGGTCCTAAGATAAATTTTAAAGGTTTTGGGACTCGGATTTAGGAAAAACTTGGTAGTAGGGACTTAAAGTTAAAGAAAAATAACTTTAGGGACCTAATTGCAAATATATGTAAAGTTTGGTTTTCTCATTCGTTTGGAATGAATTAGGACTATTAGGCCAAAGAATAATGAACAATTATGTTCATTTTGTGTAGGAGAATGAGACATCGGGAATGCCAATCGAGGTCCAGCTTGTTAAGGACGAAGCCCGACTAAGTGGTATTTCACTGCACTATCGGATGAGTGGGATTATGTATCATACCCGGTTGGGGATGATAAGTACCTCGGTATAAAAACCCACAACTTAGTGGTATTTTTAATCATCACTACTTAGAGAAAGTGATGTGAAAGTTATGCGGAAAAACTACTTACGGGTTATAAGTAGATCATATCTGGTTGGTATGATGAGACTTCCTCGATGGATGTTAAAAACCCGTTCATCGGTTATGAACGGAGATATCCTTATACTGATCAGTATAATGGATAGTAAAAACCATTTTGTCGGAAGTGTTCTCCCCTAACTGTATGCCAATACTTAAACTATTTGGGAGGCCTTCTTGACGGGAGCTCGAATAGCTCTTATAGGCCGGGGGCCTCGGTTTTGGAACTTGAGGGCTAAAATGCTAGTTTTTTTTTAAAAAAAAACTCGAACAGTGGGCCATAGGCTAATGGACACGAGCAGGAGCTTGTAAAAGAACATGATAGATATATATGTGCCATTAAAACTTAATAAGTGAATTGTTTGGTCATGGTACCAAGGCAAGTCTGACATAATCAGTCAACTAGTAGTAGTGCGACAAAATAGGTCTCCGGACCAGTCGAGACAAACAGCTACATATTGACTTGAAGGTCGGGACCGTTGGGACAAATGTCACCACATATTATATGGAAAATTTAAGAAAACTTTGCTTGTGCATGCACTATGAGTACAGGATTATCAAGACGCCCATGAGGGGTAGTGATGCGTCCTAAGGGCACTGGACAACCTGGTGGCTATAAGGGCAATTCGTCGTTCTAACTGTCTGTGCGAAATCTGGAGTAGCACCAAGCGCATGAGACTGGGGTGGGGACAGGATGAGGTCTTTGTCCCCATACGAACACGAAGAAGTAATTTCGGGATTGTGGGTCGGATGTCACGTACATCCACTCATTCCTAGGGTAGAAGTGGTCGTACTTCTATCTAGGTGGCAGGAAAAGTCTCTCTAAAGCCACTAGCGGGTTCAGTAGTGATACTGACTTGCGGTGTAACCTTCATGATAAAGGATGTGTGTTGAGTGATGACACACCATGGTAACTAAGAAATTATGGGAAAACCTGAATTTTTAAATGAAGGGATTTTTGAAAAAGAAAGGAGTCTGATACACTCCATATAAAATATTTTTCTTAAAAATTAAAAGTAGACCTTTGAAAACCCATTCACTAAGTAGTCGTACTCAACCCTCCCTTATATCCCTTTAATGAGATTTCGGAAAGCCTACCCTTAAAGACCATCAACTAAGATGCCTGTGATACACGTATGATAAATCTAAATTATTATGCAGTTTTGTTTATGTTATTCCTGGAAAAAGGTGCAAGTTTAAAGAATGCCTTACTCTTTATGGTCTATAATAAGGGGAAACCCTTTAATAAACCGGGAGAGTGGCGGGTTGATCAGGGGATCCGACCAAACCGGGTCGGGGCGTGACATCCACAGTCCTCCTACAGTTGAAATAGAGTTGAAAAGTAAGTCAATTCGGCTCTACTCTACAATTTCTGACCGGTGCTACAGAGAGAACTGGTAGAACTTCAACGATAAAATTCTCACTTAATTCGACATCAATTGATGCAATTCTTGACCCTAGGAGAAACCTCAGGACAAGAGCTATTTGCCCAAACTGAAAGCTCAAACTGCCGCACCCCAAAGCTTTCTCTCTATAAGTCCAATTTTCCAATGAAGCTCTATTTGAGCTTATTTTGGTATCAAATCGTGCGATTCAAAGTGCAATTGAATCGTATGAAGGTAGGAAATCAAATCAAACTTCAATTCCAACAATTAAACTCATTTAATTGGTTAATTTGATAAAATCAAATTCGGCTAAGTTAAAAGGTTGAAATTGAGGGAAATTTGAGAATTTTAAAAAATTGAGGGACTAAAATGTAATTTCATAAAATTGATGGCCAATCGGGCATGATAAAGATGTTAGAGGACCAATTGGACAAATTTTGAAATTTTTGGGGTAAAACTTACCATTTTTGTAAAGTTGGAGCAAAATGGTAATTTTGGAAGAGTTGGGGACCAAATTGGAAATTTGGGAAATTAAGCCCCTTTTGTGAAATTGAATAAATTGAGGTCCCAAGCTGAATTTTAAAAGTTTTGGGACTCAATTTGAGGAAAAAACGACATTAGGGACCTAATTGTAAATAAAGGAATAGTTTAATTTTCTCATTAATTTGGGAAGAATGAGGGCTATTAGGCCAAAAGATAATTAACAAGAGTGTTCATATCGTTTAGGAACACAAAGTACTGAGAACGCCAGCTAAGAAAAGTTCGAGTAAGTACAACAAGTCGGCTAAGAGGATATTCACTGCACTATCATACTTGGTTAGGATGATAAGCACCTCAAAAATGAAAACCTACTGTTAAGTGGTATTTTACTCATCATATCTGAGAAGAGTAATGTGGAAATCTCGTGGAAAAACTATTTACCAATTGTAAGTAGATCATACCCGGTTGGTATGACGAAACTTCCTGAAAGGAAGTGGAAAACCCGCTTGTCGGTTATAAGCAGAGATGTCCTTATATCTGGTTGGTAAGATGAACAGTTGAAAATTTTATTTTGTCAGAAATGCTGTCCCCTTACTGTGTGCCACTGCTTAAAATTTTTAGGAGACTTTTTTTACGGGAGCTCGAATAGCTCATATAGACTTGAGGCATCGGTTTTGGAACTTGGAGGCTAATATGCCCAATTTTGAAAATCTCGAACAGTGGGCCCTAGGCCAGTTGGCATGAGTAAGAGCTCGTAAACAAAAATGATTAATATGCCATGAAAACTTAAGTAAATGAGTTCTTTGGCCATGGTATCGAGACAGGACCGACATACTTGATGGACTAGTGGCAGTGCGACGTGACAGGTCTTCGGACTAGTAAAGACAACCAGCTGCAAGTCGAGTTGAGGGTCGGGGCCATCGAACCAATGGCACCACAGATTATATGGCATTATGTAAAAAATTGTTGATTGTGCATGCGTTGTGTTACAGGATCTTCAAGATGCCCAAGAGGGGTAGTGATGTGTCCTAGGGTTCTAGACGACCTGGTGGATATAAGGGCACATAGTCGTACCAAAAGTCTTGTGAAGCTTGACGTAGCTTCAAGCACATGAGACCGGAGTGGGGACAAGATGAGGTCTCTATCCTTATATGGACACTGAGTTTTGTTATGGGATTGAGGGTCGGATGTCGCGAACATCCACCCATCCTCAAGGTAGAAGTGGACGTTCTATCTAGGTGGTCGTTAAAGTCACTATGACGCCACAAATGGGTACAGTGAATAGTCTGACCTGCGATTATGTGTTTTACCTTCATGATGAAGGATGTGTGTTGGGTGATAAACACACTGTTGTGTTGAGAAATGATTTTGAAAATTGAAATTTGAAGATGGGAAAATTTAAAAGAATTAAGGAGTTTGGCACACTCAAATTTGAAAATTATTTTTATCGAAACTTCATTTTTTTTAATATCCATTCACTGAGTTGTAGAAACTCACCACTCTTTTTATCCCTTTCCAGGAAATAGAGAAAATGACTAGGGATAACACCAAGTCTTACCCTCTGTCAGGTATGCTTAATTTCTCTTAAGCTTACATTATATTTGATATATGTTTTTCTAGGGAATAAGGTTAAAAGTACGTCTAGCTCCTCTTGAGTTAAAGAAAGAGTGGACTCCTCTTGAACCAGGAGAGTGGCAGGTTGCTCACGGGAATCCGACCAAACCGGGTTGGGGCATGAAATATTAGGTTGGTATACCTTGGAAGGTCTAGGACTTATTTACAATAAAGGAAAAGTTAAAGACTTAGGTGCAAATAAGAGTATTTGTGCTGCCAAAAGGTAACTTTTGGCCAGTACAATGACCTAAACTTAATTAAAGGAAGTTTAAAGACCTAAATTAGAAAAATGAGGGACAAAAGGTTCCTGAAACCTAAGTTGTAAAGAAAAAGTCAAAATGGTAATTTTGCCTAAAATATAGAGACCATTAAATGATTAGTAAGAAATAGAGGTTGAAATTTTTCCAAAGCTTATTGGGGACCAGAATGGGACCCAAGGAAACTTGGGGGACCTATTGAAAGATTTGAGAAAGTCTAAGGTACAAAAAAAATAGAGGTTTTAAAGTCTAAGGGTAAAATGGTAATTTTGTCCAAGTTGAGAACCAACAGGTAAATTTGGGAAATTAGGACTACTATGTGGTAACTAAATAAAAGATGAGCACGTCAACAAGTGCAAAGTGGGAAGGAAATGATCTTAAGCATGATGGACTAACCTTAGATAAGGTTAGGATAAGGAACCGGTTTACTGACTAGTAGGTTGAGTAACCCGGGGCCGAATTAATAAATGAATTACAATGCATTAAATTAAGAGATGCTCGGAGGAAAACTGGCCATCTATTTGCTAAACATTGTAAAGGAAGCAAAAAACCACTCGAGCAAGACCTAGTGCAAAAATCTCTGGAACCCTCATAACAAACAAGTTCTAAAACTCAAAGTGAGTGTGTATATTGACGGCACGTATGATTGGACCCATCAAAGCAAAATAGTATATGATATATTGAGTGCTTGACTGAGTGTTAAAATGTACAGAAACTTTATCTTTATAAATAATATAAGAAGTGTAAAACGACTAAGGGTATCCCACTTAAACAAATAATTCTTTAAAAGCCAAAAGAAAGAAACGTTGGTGTAACTAGTATGTGTTGTTGATTAATGTGTGTTAACACTAAGAATTTGGGGCTATATACCCACTTTGTTGAATTGGGATAATGGGCCGAATATTAGGCTGAACTCCTGAGACTATCTTAATGTGTATTGTGTGTTAGAGATGGTCGAAATAAGACCATACTCGCAAATGGTTTGGGGACTTAGAGTGGCCCATATATATGTGAATTTTTTGGTGGCCAAGAGTAAGCCATTTATATGAAAAATGATTTGGGTGCCAAGAGTAGCCCAAATTTATGAAAATGATTTGGGGGTTGAGAGCAACCTATATATATGATATTTGATTTGGAGACCGAGAGTGACCTATTTATATGATATTGACTAGGAACGAAAGTGATCCATTTGTATTAATGTCGTGTTTACATTCTATTGAAATACATGTATAGGAGGGGAGAGATGGATGGACTTCTTATGAAGTTGTATTGTTGCCTGGGAAAAATTAGGAGTATGGGAGATGTTGTGAAATAACTCCCAATTTTCACATTGATGTACGAATACCATTCCAACACACTGCTATAACAATAAATGACATAATTGAATCGCATGTGCGATGGGCATGTGTCAATGAGTGAGGGTTGTTGCAACCATAACCTTAGGTGATAAGACACCCGTCCTTGGGTGCTAAGACACCCTAGTGTGAGATGAAGTCTCTTTTACACTATTTTTTCTCGGATTTGATATCATTAAGTTGTGGACTTATATGGGTCGTTAATAACTCAAAGTGTAGGCCTTGAATTTGTAAGTATTTACAGGAAGATTGAGATTAACCCAATAATAGGATAAATTAGGCTACATTTAAGGATGGTACAGGATAGAGTTTTTAAAATAAACTATAATATTCATTATCTAAATGAATAATCTAATTAAAAATTTAAAAGATTAAAATGGGTTATCAAAAAATTCACTCCGCTCCCTTAATAATGATAGCACTTTCTCTTTTTTTATTTATATTTTATTTGTTTGCTATAACTTTATTGGACAATTTAAATCAAATTTAATTTTAATAAAATTGATATTCAACCTCTCCTAACAAATTTACAAATTTATTTTATTGTTAAAGTTTAAAATTTATTTATAGTAGACTATCCTAATTTGATCTATTAAATAATAAAATAATTAATTTTCATTCACTTTTTCAAATAGTTGAAATAACAGTATTTTTCAAACACGATTTCAAACTTAATTTGATCTAATAAAAGAACTTTTTCGTGACACCGTGCTTACACCTAAGTCCTTTAGAAAATTTTATCTCTACCAATGGGAATGTGTTCCCACTTCTTACTTCAACCATGACCCTTGTCCTCAAGGGATTTAGTGTGCAATTTCTCCATTTATAGACTAAAACACAAACTTTTATTGGGAAAATAATCTAGGAATGTGTTTCTTCTACAGCTGAACTGCAAAAAGAGATCCCAAGGCAAAGAAACCATTGGAATGACATGACAAACCAGAAAGCTAATGCAAAACTGAAACAAAATATTCCTCCCGACACACTATGTTTCCTTAAGAACTAGTTTCTGATAATTCTTCATCAAATCTACCCTTAAAAAAAGATTGGCCATGTAGCTTCTCCTCTTCTCCTTCCCCCCTTCCTTCAAACTAATCAAACTCCGACTACCTCGATCAACCATGTCATCGCTACTCACTAACCGATCGTTCCCCTATACAAAAGAACAATTGAACAAAGAATCAAAAGTGATCGATAACTACGACAGCTTACAAAAGACGACTTGGGGTGGTTCCTCGGAGGGCGGCCTGCATCATTACCTCACATACAGTCGAGTTGAACGGTAGGGTTCGGGATGAGCTCCGGCGGGTCAGCAATGGAGAATGTTGCCACCGCCATCTTACCCCCCCTCATCTCAAGAACCTTCTTGTGGGAGTTGGAGTGGACCGAGGGGACGAATGTTGGGCTGGCCGCAGGCCGGTACTCGGGGAAGAGCCGGCCTGACTTGTACCGGACCCCACACGCATTGCAAAGGGTCTTTGGGCCCAACGGCCCGGCTCGCCATTGCGGGGTCTTGGTGATCTCGCAGTGCAAGCACTTCCTTGCCACCTGGCCCGATGGGCCACCACCAGAAACTGCAACCTTATAGCGCTGCTCGGCCATTGCTAACTTAATTTTCTTCTTCTTGGACCCTTTGTTCTCTGATGGCAGCTTAGTGACCTTGATCGTGGCCACTGCAGGCCGGGACTCCGCATAGTTCTCGGAATCCGATAGGGCCTTCGAGGAGGCACTTGGCAGAAGGTTCTCGGCCACCGAAGAGGCCGAGGGGGAGATTATTCGTATGGCGGGACGAGGGTTGAACGTGGCTGGACGCGGCCGCTTGCTGCGGGCTTTAGCCTTCCGGCTGCCACCGCCATCACCACCGCCAGGGACGGGGATCATTCCGCCATTAGTGGCGGAGGGCGAGCAGCTGCTGCTGCTGCTCTCGAGGACCGAGACGGGGCTGGTGGTGCAGAACTGGGCCTTGAACGGCTCCTCATTGGTGATCGGAATCGGACCAGTGGGGCAGTTAACGGCAAGGCTTCCACCGCCAGAAAATGAATCCTCCACAAATTTTGACAACCATTCGAGCTGGACAATGTCTTCGTACTGCAGCAAAATTGCAAGCCCGTGAAGAGTGAGTGCCCTAATCAATACAATCAACACAATATAATATCCATACTTCCATTTTTTATGATTTAAATATCAAATAATTCACGAGAAAAAAAAAACAGTTTTTGTCCCCGTAGGGATGACTTTGCCCCGGTCCAGATGGAAAGCAAAACGGCCGGGTCATATAGTCGGTTCGGGTACATACGGCATCCAGACGGCGCCGTTTATGTCCAAAAAAATATTCAACGGGAGGCGCTAGCCTGGCACCATTTAAAGACTGGTTATTTTATTGAGTAGATCCAACGGCTGACATTTAAAGTATCACAGCGGGTTAAAAAAGGATAAATAAATGTGAAAAAAAAGCGAGGGGCGGATTATACGCATCAATCGGGCATGTGATTGCGGATAGAAGTTATCGTACCGCACAGCCCCACCGACTGTAGGCTGTAGCGGTCCAACATTTTAAGAAAATTGCATTTCAAACCCCGAACTTGAAGAGTTTTTCGGTCGGCGTGGGCTTACAGGAACAGGGAGCTGAACAGAGATGTCGGAATCATTGTTGGGGAAGACAGTGTCCGAGTTGGTCGACCAAATGCTGGGGAAAGAGTCGAGCTTCGCTGAAAGGTCGGCTTCCACGTAGTCATCATTCATGGAGAAATCGAGGAGGTCGTCTATGTTATCGAAGTAGCTTGTGCAGTCCAGTTCCTCCATGTTACCGTTGTCAACGTGCGAGGGCTCAGTGGACATTGTCAAACCTTCACTGCAAAATCAACAATGGAACGGGCATGAATTACTAATGCAGACCTTAAACTTTCTGAATTCTGAGTTTCCAGGTGGAATTCTGCTGGCCATATCCGAAAACGACTCGAAACGCCGAAATTCTAAAAGTTTCAGGGTTCAGTTCAAGAGAGCGCCCCGAAGCTGCTCGAGTCTTTGTTTGAAAGAACGGAAATTTTCAGTTTCTGGAGAGAAGCCCCAATTGCGAGTGCAATTTCTCCACAACAGAATGTGAGCGGTGATGCGCACCAACAAAACCGACTTTTTTCTGTGAAGAGCGTTTGGTTTGCTGCTGGAGCAAGATAGAGAGCGAACCTGTTCCAAGAACCTCTGGCTAGAGCCGAGACTTGGGATGATTCAGAGCGATGAGAGGATCGCAACAGACAGAATCGGGGACGAAAACGGGAAGTTTGCGCGGACTGATATTTGTTTGAGAGAGAGATAGAATATCTATTAGTTCAAAGACTGTGTCATGTTTATAGAACAGAGCAAGGGATAGAGAGAGAGAGAGAGAGGATGAGAGGAGTCGGAGCGGAAGAAGCGACTAAAAAAGGGAAGACGGAGAAGAAGAGGAAGGAGGGTGGTGGAAGGATGAGAGTGAGCGGAGGATGGGAGGGATTGGAGAGTTAAAATGGTAGGTGAGAATTCTCATTTATTGCTAGTTGTCGTTTTACTCTTCTCTCTGTCCCATTAGCCCCATCACCACGCCATGGCCATAGCTCTATCTTGCTCGCTTGATTCTGAAGCCTCCTGGCTTCCTTTTTTTTCACTTTTTCTTTTTCCTTTTATAAGATAAAATGATTGATAATGAATTAATTCAGATAAATATTTCCTTGTTTTTTATGAATAAAATCATAATTTTTCGATTCTATATACTATCTCAAAGGTAGGGCAAACCCGTTGGCCCAAACTGAAGCTGTCGGAGGCTTAACCGCCGCAATTTACAATTACTGAGGATTTCTTTTTCTCCCGATCCACATATATTATCTTAGCCATTAAGACATAATAATTATTTATTATTTATTAAAAAGTAAACATTTCTAAGTCTTTTTTTCTAATAATATAAAATGCAATTGAGGGTATATTTGACCATTCCCATTCCCAGTTTAAGTGTGAATTATTTGCCTAACATAATGACATATGTACCTACCTTGTTTTGTTCACCAAATTTGGTACAACTAAGATATTTTTAGGTAATCTATAAATATTATTAATATGAAAATGGTTCATGCACAAAATGGAAGATCTGTCATCAAAAGCTAATGCCCAAAGCTCATGAGCTTCCATGTTACAGGACATAGGAAAGAAATTTATATGCTTAGAAGAGGTCGTAAACTGGAAATTCAACTAATAAATAGGAACCTTTATTGCTTAATTGTACACCTTTGAATAAGTATAAATAGGAGAAACAATGCTGGCTCACTAGAATGAATAAAAAGACCAGTTGACTGAAAATATGAATCGTTATCGTTTTTGTTGATGATTATCTACTAGAGATAAAATAATAATAATAATTGCATATATTTAAATAAAGTGTATTTTTTTTGCTTCGGTCAGTGTGAGGTATACGTAGTAGTTTCTCAATGAAAATTGAATTCTCAGGTGTCGTATTTCAATGCTGACAATATCTCGATCATAAGACTGATTGATTTCTTGGGCACAATTTCCTTCCCTGTATTTCTATTTCTTCTTAACGTAGCTGTATTTACCGAGTAATTCATATCATAATGGTACATGAAACAACTCAATATATGGCACATTCCACCTCGCATGCATAAATTACATAGAATAAGATGAAATTTTAATAAACAGTGAGTATGAGTATAATGGGGATTCAGTAGTACACATACAAATAGGTACACAATTTAAGTAGTAATTTTACTGCAGTAATTATGAGTTAAGTGATTTTTATTATTTCATATAAAATAACTGTTTATGGACGAGCATAAAAAAATTTGCTGTATTTGATGCTCATTAATAAATAAAAGTATTTTTTGGCAAAAAAAGTTCAACATATTGGCACAGACATATATGTGACCAAAAAATCAAGTCATCGTCATTTAATTATAGCACAAATCCTTAAGCCAGATATGTTCGCAACTACAAAGGATTATTTTGATAATTATTGATTAATAAATTCTTCATATCTCAATGAAAAAAAGAGAACATTAAAGATACAAATTTTGTGGCCAAAGAAATTTAAGGGTTTTAAAATATTTTAATTTTGAGTGAGATGCATATACATATTTAATGCTGTGTCATATTATATTAATCATGCATCCAACTGTCTAAACATGGGACCCAAGAAAATCAATTTATCACCAAATTGAAAGAAAAATAAAATTAATTTGAAGGGCTTTGGAACAATTTGATTTTGAGTGAAGAGTCAATATGTTCATTTACCATCTCTAGTGACTCGACTCATTTGACACATGGGGAAATCCAATGCTGTTTACCATCACCTAAATTGATGGCAATTAAATGCCTCTTCCGATCATCAAACTATTAGCTATATAAAAAATGGGGTGGTAATAATTAATATTCACTTCCACATTACGTTAAGATTGTACTAATAGTCATTCAAATTATAAATATTAATAATTTTAGTCTCTTAACTTAAATTTTTACTAATACTTTATAGCTATTTTAGTTGAATTTCCAATCAAAAGAATACATTAAATAACTAAACCAATATAAATTAAAATTGATAAATTAAAGTATTTGGTTTACAAGTTAATATACAAATTTGTTAGCCCACTCTTATATCAATAAAATATGATATATATATATATATATGCAAAATCTTCATTTTTTATACAAAAATATTTAAATTTTAGCATATTAATAAAAATATTTCAAAGGTGGAATAATTTGGTATATTATACCATTTTTCATATATATATATATATATGAATAAATCTTATTTTTTATAAAATCTATAAATTATAGAATTTTAATAATAAATAGAAAATTTAATAATTTAGTACATTAGATCAATTTTTTCCTTTAGTTTTTATCCACAAAACTAAAGGAGAGTGACTCTAATCGTTTTATTACATGCATTCCGACATAATTTAAAAGGTACTAAAATAAAAAAAAAATAAAAAAGAGGGAGAAGGGAAAGTCCGACCAAAGTTGGACATCGGGTTGGCTTGTCGCCGGAGAACCGAGGAGCCCTAGCTGGCTATTTGGTAACTATACATCATTTTTTGAAATTCGAATTTTCACTTCCTGTTATTTAATACATAATCACCACAATCTTGAAGTCTCATTATTTTAATCTTTAAGACTGTTGGGAATTATTTAATATTTTATAATATGATATAATCTTCTCATACCAAATTTAGCCGTTACAAATATCTTCAAAATATTATATTATCAAAAATAATTTTTTGTATCAATCTTTCAATGAATATAGCAAACTTGTGCTATCACACTACTGCCGCGGAGCTCGTCGGTTCTATGCAAAAGTCGCCAACGGGTCGAATAGGGGAGGACCGGCGACGGGTCGCACCGGTTGTCATTATTATTTTTAATTGTTTATTTAAATAAGGGATATTATTTGTACTTAAATATTATATATTTTGTTACAAAAAATATGACAACTTAAATACAAATAATATCCCTTATTTAAATAAACAATTAAAAAAATATTAAATTGAAGAACAGAAGCACAAATAAAAGCTTTGGAAAGTTTCCATCTACCATTTGAAGCCATCATAGTCCTATGGTAAATATTAAATTGAATTATATTATAATATATAGTTTTTTTTTAGAATTTACATAAAGAAACATTTTTTTCTACATGGGCATTGGAATTTGAGTGTATTGTTGATTGGTCACAAGTTCACTCAAAGTCCTATGGTGAAGCATTATTCTTTTTTTAAATTTTAATATATATTTTTTAATTCAGAAATAATATAGTAGTAAAGATATATGAAAGATTTTATGATAAAAATTGAACTAATAACCTTTTAATTATTATAGCTAGAATAATGATAGTGAGTTGAATTCCATTTCTTCAAATATGATGATCAGCTTTTGCTCACAAAGTCTTCATGTGTCCTTTTTTCATTTGCCTTCAATTACACTCTGTCTCAATTAAATCTTCCAAAAGACTTTTTCTCTACGCCTTTATATGATTTTCATGCATACTCTCATCTTTTTTTTTAATTGGTTATAGTTTACGTGAGCTGCACTCTATGAATCTTTTCTCATACAATCACTTTCCCATTCTCTCCATTAACATAATAACTTATAATTTTTTAATGAGAATAAGGATAAATTTTCGAATGAAATAATTGAATTAGAATGAAAAGAGATTTACTATTTTTATTTGATATACAATTTTAAACCGCTAAATGGATGAGAAGGTGACATTTTAATATACTAACACTCACACTTTTCTTAAAATATAAGAAAATAAGACGTTAAAAGATATAAAAATAAAAATAATTTTTTATTGATAAATAATTTAATAAATTATATAAAACGTTTTATTTATATAATATAAATATATAAATAAATAATATTATAATATAATTTTTAATAATAATATTATATCATATATTATAAATATCTAAAATACTATAATAATAATAATATATATCATAATATTTTAACAATTTCACTCCATACAATTATAATTATTACTCTTGGCATATTCAAGAGTTATTAATGAAATTTTAATTATCTCCCACAATACCAAGTGAGTAGAAAATTTTTTGTGAATATATTAATAATTTAAGAATAACTAACACTAAAATAAATATTAGAAATAACACTACTCAATTGTTGATAACAAATTGATAATTGAACTCGATATATTTGATACGAGTATAAAAAATGAGGTTATACGTGAAATAGGTATATAACAAATTGTTGCACTAGAGTGTAGAACATTTAGAAAGTGGAAGACCAAGTTATTGGAGAAAAAAATTGAATACAAATAAGTTGAACGGTCCAATTACCAAAACTTTTATATTTGACTTATATACTTGAGTGTGCTATATTGCGTTGTTTCTTTTAACTCCGAAAAATAATACTATGCCCAAGAAAGATAACATAACCACTGATAAAACGAGAACCTAATATCTACCTTGTATTTGCAGGAAAAAGAGTAATCGAATAAACATTGAATAAAATAGTATCAGAAGGTTCACAAGCGGTTGAATATTTATTTCACAAGGCCTTATTCGATCCAATTGTACCACGTAATCCTATAATTGTCATGCCCCGACCCGATTTAGTCGAAATCTCGTAATCAACCCGCCACTCTCTCGGACCCTAAGGAGTGATCCATGCCTTGGTCGGGAAGAGTCAGACATATTTTTTGTTATGTTTCCCTGAATACAGTAAACAAAACTAGAAGGACTAATTCATACTTGATTCAGATCTTGGCGAAGGAAGATTTTTGTGCAATTTATCCTTTCTTGAAAAAGGGTTTAGTGGAGGGGGTGAGTTCCATGACTTAGTGAGTGGGAGAAATCTTAGGGATGTATTTAATCATGTGTTATTAGTATTATAGCATTTCACGTTCAACCCCTTCTTGGGTTTGCACACAATCACACACCCTTCTTATCATAGAAAGGGAATCACATATTCGCAGAACAGTCCCGACTATTCCACTTGTGGACCACAGCACCTTTACCGTCCACCCTGGTAGAGGTTAACAGCCTCTATCCTGAGTTTGAGTGGACCTTGCTCGTCCAACCCTCAAACCTAATCATGCTGATTCTGAACGAGTCCACACCCATGTCCATCGGCCTTGGGCACACTTGTATTACTATGCCTAAGCCACAGAATTAGCTCCCAAATATTTTAAGTTGAGCCACCAAGTCAGGAGAGGCTAATTCCAAGAAAATTGTTTTAAGGCAAGCCATCGTTCCAATCGGAACAGATACTCTAGAGTTCTCACTCACTCGGTAATCGTGACGGGGTTATCCTGGCTCGACCTAGCTTCACGGTGCGCTTCCTTTAGCCGGTGCTTGGGCAGTCCATTCCTACATGGCACGAGTATTCGTATAAGGAGGATTTGCATAAGAGGCCACATACTTTCAAGTATTTGTGCATAGGCCCTCAAATTATGCCCTAATTGCCTTTAGGTCCCTAAAGTTATACTTTTTACATTTAGGTCTTCATTTGATCCTTAATTTTAATTATGCCCCTAAGATTTTCAATTATCCTTCTTGGGTCCTTAATTTTTTCAAAACCATCAATTGGCCCGTAATTTTTCCAATAATTGCCATTTGGTCCCAATTTCTAAAAAATTGCCAAGTGGTCCTTAATTTCTCAAAAATAGCCTATTCGCCTTCCATTTTATCCAAATTGCCCAATTGGACCTCAATTGGGAGTGAATTTCACGAAAATGCCCCTAATTTCACCAAATTACCATTCGACCCCCAATTTTCTAAAAATTCCTATATTGCCTAATATTTAAAAAATTGTAGTTTGGTCCCTGAATCACAATTTCATTAAATTGATCCCCAAAACATAGTTAATTGCCCCCATTTGTGATCCGAATCATCTCTCTTATGTCTCCCTCGTTATTTTAAGCCTTGAACAGCTTCATTTGGCTAAGAAATGAGCTCAAAAGAAGCTTAACCAAAAAATGCAATCTACAGAGAGAAAGCTTCGATATCTTACTGATGAGGGTCCGGTGACTGGAGCTTTTGCTGTTAATGGGTTGCTCTCTTCATGGGGATCCTTCCTTGATCAAACTACACCTTAATTGGTGCCTTGAGCAATGTGAATTTCTCAGCTAACATTTTGATAGAAATGCATTGTGAACAGTATTTTTCGGTGAGGGACGGAGGAGGGGACTTACCTTCTTAGCTTGGGGGAAGGTCGAGGCACCTCTAAGTGGAGTATAGGAGTCTGGTTTGGCCAGAATTGGCTGGGGGACGGCTTGACTTGAGCTTTAAAGGTTTGGGCTACTGCCTGGCTGAGGACTAGCAACACTGTTTGAGCTTCGCCGTCTTTCCCTGGTGATCCTTGGGCTGAAAGGATGGTGCAACTAGGTAGAGGAATTCCCCTAATTCTAATGACATCGAATGTGATTTATAAGGTCGAAAAAAGTCCCGTTGCTGGATCTCTAGTTTGCTACTCGCCGAGAACTAGGACATTTCACCTTCTTTGCTCGATTGTGGGATGTTGAGAATGAATGGAGGGGTGCTCTTTGTATAGGGAACTCGGCAATTGTCCGGGTACCGACCGACATGAGACTCGACCCCCACCCCGCTCGTCGACGACTGGGCCGAAGCATTTTCCGAGTCGCTGGAGACTTCCTCCATCATCGATCTCTCTCCTTTCTATCAGCAGATTGAGGTTAAAGATGATGAAGTAGTGGGTGTGCCACATGGCGCACTGTGATTTGCTAGTTTTTCTGATGTGGCATTCCAACTCAACCACCGCGTCAGCCATTGACCAGTTGACCGTACACGTGGTAGCCTCCCATTGGATGCCCGTATCTACGTGGCAAGCTAATAGGTCGTCTGCTGACCGTTGACCAGACACGTAGCAGCCTCCCACTGGCTGCTTGTGTTTGTGTGGACTGGGTGCCATTGACCGGTTTGGCCTGTTGACCGGTTGGACCATTGACCGGCCTAGTTTGTTGATCGGCTGGATCATTGACCGGTTCGATCCGACCAGGTTCGGTGTCTCGAATTCGAAACTTGGCCGGTTAGGTCTGATTCAACCAATTTTCTAAAATTTAAAATTTTATAAATTTATCTAAATTCATTTTCAATCTAATGGTGGCCTCAATTTCCCAAATTAACAATTTTAAACCATCTAGAAAAATGAATTATTGAATCGGTTCACTGTGGTTCAATCTAGTTCAGTCCAGTTCAGGTTTGGTTTACCCCTGAATTGGTCCAATTTTCCCATCCAATTCACTTTATGGTTCTTTTCCATGATTTTTGTATATTTTTGGTCATTTGGAATTTTTCAATCTCCCATATTAACTCTTTTTTACTATTTTATGTTCATTAATTGGCTAGATTTTTCACATGAAAATTTGTCAGTTCTTTTCCCGGTTCTCCTTAGTCCTAGAGGACGAGTTTTATAATAATTATCAAGAAAATAAGTATAATAAAGATAACCTATGTGGAGTGTAATAGGAGCGGGTCTCCATATGTCGGTATGAATGAGCTCAAGAGCATGAGTGATGACATGGTGAGTTAAAGTGAAAGAATAATGAGAGATTTTACCATAAGAATATGAATTACATAATAATAAAGGCGGGATAACTTTAATTGATAAATGTTTAGAAAGTACACGACTGATAATAGGAAAAGTGGGATGTCCTAAACATTGATGTCATAATGAAACATACTTAGTACAACTAACACAAGTAATTGGAGACAAGATAGAAGAATTACAATTAGTATGAAGACAATACAATCATCTCTTATAACTTTTGCACAACAGCTCTTAGTGAGAAATAATATCTTTGATAATCAACATACCGATAAAGATAATTTAGACTGGGTTCATTACCATAAGCAGAGAGAACTTGAGGGGTCGAAGAGAGATGCTTGAATTTATAAAAAGGACAATAATGAGTTGAATGTTCATGTTTGCTATAAAGTTGATAGAAGAGCTCCAAAGGTCAAGAAGTGGGTTGAGTGGTATATTGTCCTACGATGACAAAGGGAGTGAGCCGATTAAAAACCTGTATTAAGCAAATTAAAATATTGATGCGACCTCAATCTAAAATGTCTTGGAAATGTCTAGATTGATAATGAGAGCGAGACCCAAGCCCATGTAAAGTTGTTTGCCCCCACACACACGAATTTTTTTCCTCCCATTCTTGGATTATGGCTGAGAGAAGCTCTAGGGCAAGGTGATGAAGAGTAATCAAAGTGTCGAGGACGTACAATGTCAAGAGCGGGGGAAGGTTAGAGAGAGGGACAATAGTGTTGGAGTCATATTTTTTAACACGATTACTCATATTATCTTGTTTGATTTGTAGGTTGTACACAACAATATTTAAGAAATACTTAAAAGGAAATAGGAATGATTGAGTATTTGACACAACAGTAAGTATTTTAGTCCTTGGATGAATAGAGAAGTTGTGATGCAATACTCTGATACAATGTATAAATGTAAAATAGGAAAGAAAAATATATTAAAAAATAGAACTGTTAAGCGATAAACATAAGCCACAGTCACAACTTTTTATAGATAAATTACACAATTTATTATATAGAGATATGCCTATTTAGAGGCACAACAAAACATAAATATAAAAATAAATAATATAAAAAATTATGATATAAATTTAACTAATAAGATATAATCATATATCATAACTATCTAGAATACTATTATAAAAATATATAATAATATTTCAACTCTTCCTCTCAAGATAAGTATGGTTATTAAAATATATATGCTTTAGAGTATGTATTGATTAGTGAACAAAAAATCTCGATGTTATTCAATTCTACTCACTAGGCTTCATAGATCATCGTCCTCCACTAGAAACCCAAAGCATAAAAGAGATGTAACAATGTTAAGGGACGTAAGAATGAGTTAAGTAAAGGTATGTCATTTATTTAGTAATTATTTTCGGTATTATTTATTAAAATTATTTTCCATTTTATTGAAAATGTTTATTTTGAAAAGTTTATAATGATAGGTTTTATTTTAAGAATTAAGTCATGTTGATTCTATAGTGGTGAAAGTAAACATTGTTGTAGTATCGAGAGTATTTGACATGTTACTTGTAGATTTGACTAGGAAACCGGGTCGGGGAGTGATTGAGTAAGTGCCCACACATAACTCATATACACTCATATTGTAACATCGTAACTTTCGAAACTTGGGTTAAGCCCAAGTGGATCGAAAACTGAGATTAAATCGGGAATAAATTCCTGAATTGAGAATGGGAACCGAAACTAAGGATGAAATTTGAAACTAGGAGTAAATTTCTGAACTAAGGACAATAATCTAAACTGAGAGTAGAACCCCAAACTAGGAATGGAACCCAAGTCGGGATTGGAAAGTCAAATCAGATTATAAATTAATGTTACAAATGGGAAAGGCAACCTAATGATGAGAATAGGGATCCGATCTGATTAGGGAACAGATTTTTTAGCACGAAAAATATGGTTTTTGGAAAAAGTCATTTTCTCCCAAATAGAGTTGGGATTTCTGATTAAATTATTAAGGGGACTTAAAAATGGAAAAATGTAATTTTATTTGCACTACTGAAATTAGTGAATATGTTGCTAGTACTAGCACTATTAGGGGAAGTAACTTGAAGATGATAAGTATTTTCCATACTTTTATCAAGTTTAAACAAGATAAAAAGAAAAAGCCAATGGCCTCAAAGTTTGAGATTGACTTATATTTGGATAATAACGTAATACAATATGCAGAAATATTCAACATATTACAAAGGTGGAAAATAAATTTTGTTCAATATCCAATATTATCAAGAATAACTAAGAATGTATTGGTTATTTCAATTACAAGTGTTGTTTTGGAATCAACTTTCAGTATTAGTGGATGTATTATATGTACATCTCGCACTAGACTTGCCAATTATGCATTTAAATTTCTCATTTGTGCACAAATCTAGGTACAGGAAAAGTTGTCTGGTAAATTATTTATTTAGTGTTATAAACATTTAACTATCCATGTTATATTATTATAATTTTTTTAAAATATTACTTTTTATAGAGTACGTTAATATTGATGAGTTCGATTATGATCCCGATAATGACTTCTTAGTCCAATCAATGAATGTTAATGATAAAGTTGGACCAAGCGGTGTATGATTACCAAATTTATGCATTCATTGTATTGTTGTTTACCGTGTCTTTTCATATTTTGTACAAATTTATTAAAATTTGTAATGATTTATAACTTATAAGTTGTTTGTTGAGTTAATTTTACTAGTTATATTTAAAACATGTATTGTAAATACATTGCAAATGCAGAACTCGTGTTAATTCTTTTTTAAATACAGCTTCCTAAAAATACAAATGAAGCTCGATTTGGGCCAATCGAATCAACTATGGTGCAATCAGATCATTTATGGGCCATTCGAGTATGGTATTGACCAATTAGGTCAGGTTCTAGTCAATTGGGTCGGGTATGGTCACATCAGGTTGGGTATGGTTTAATCAGGTCGGATATGGTCACATCGGGTTGATCAGGTCGGATATGGTCACATCGGGTTGGGTATAGATCAATCAGGTTGGATATGGTCACAACGGGCTAATTAGGCCAGGTTTGGCCAATCGGAGTGAGTTTAGACCAATCATGTCGGGTCTATCCAATTGGGCCATGTTTGGGCTAATCGAGTCAAGTTTGGGCAAATAAATTGGTTTTGGGTTGATAGGGTCATGTTTGGGCCAATCGTGTCAAGTTTGACATATTAGATTGGATTTGGATTGATCAGGTCGAGTTTGGGTCAATTGGGTTGTGTTTTGTCCATTCGAATTGGTTTTGACAACTTTGTTCAGGTTTGGGCCAATCGTATCGGGTTTGGACAAATCAGTCGAGTTTTAGCCGATCAGATCGAGTTTGGACCAATAAGGTTGTGTTTGGACTGATCGGGTCAAGTCTTAGCAAATTGGCCGAGATTAGGCCAATCATGTCGGATTTGGGTGGATCGGTCGGGTTTTGGTTGATTGGGTTATTTTGGACGATTGGGTTAGTTTTGGGTTGATCGAGTTGGGTATTGCCCATTTGGATTGAATTTGGGACGATTAGGTCGATAATGGGTCAATGGGGTTGGTTTTGGGAAAATCGGTCAATTTTGAATTAATTGAGTTGAGTTTGGGTCAATCAAGTCAGATTTAGGTAGAGCATGTCAAATTTGGAATATTGGATTTAATTTTGGTCAATTAAGTCAAATTTGAGCCAATAATGTTAGGTTTAGGCCGACCAATTTGATGTGATTGATTGAGGAGGGAGAAAAGTAAATATTTGGGGCCATTGAAGGCTTCTAATGTTAAAAAATAAGAAGTTATAATTCATACCATTGGATAAAAGCTAATTACACTTACCTTTATGTTCCATTATAAATTGAGGTACAAGTAGGTGAAATATGCACATATTTTATTCTCTCCTACTGCAAATAAAATTGGAAGTCATTAGCAAAACTCCATTATATAATAAACTTGTTAAGTAAAATAATTTGGAATATTAATACTGCTCCCATAGTTTAAATTTTTTGTTGTATGATTAGAATGCATTAAATATCCATCGTAATCTTTATAATTACTTCTAATATTTTTTATGGTAGAGTTGAATCGTTAAAACGCATGCTACTAGCTTGTAGTTGGAATATACTGATATGATTTTCACTTGGTGGCATTAGAATGGATAGGTGCAATTTTTTTCTAAATAGCATGATGAATATTGAACTCCACAAAATAATGATAAAAGAGTCACAAAGTAGGCTTAATTGCATATGTATGTTGTTTTATATCGACCGTAAACATTCCAAGTTTAATATCATTACACATTGTACAATATCTACTATAGCTAACATACATGGTGCATTATTGGAAAATCACGGGAGTCAATACAAATAAAGGAGTATACATTCTCATCTACAATTTGGACACCCCATCACATGCTATTAAAATGAACTGTGACGTTTGATCCATATTTTGGTGGCAATGTTGTAAGAGACTATAAGGGACAACTAATAGTAGGAAGAGTATCAAATGATGGCAGATAACAATACATGATACAATTTTTTTATTGTCCCCACTATATATATATATATATATATATATATATATATATATATATTGCCTTCACTTCACATGTGATGTCATTTTGGGCATGCATAATGAATGCAATCCCAATAATAATTCAACATTCATTGGGTAAAAAAACTAGCAATCCTACATTTGTCATCCGCATCTACAGTATAAATATAATAGAAAAATGGTACATGGTGAATCCACCCACCCACTGCTCCATTACAATTGTGTTTACAGTTGGGGAATTTTCGTACAATCTATGACTACTGAATTTTGGCTTTGTGCACTAATAGTTGTTGTGAAGCAGAATTTTGAAATATGGTTACCATAATTGTAGATGTGGATTGGTATGGCAAGTTGATCATCTTCCTCCTATTACATCATGTGTACGCTGGAAAAATGAGGTGTCCGAGCACAAAGTTTAGGAAAAAGAAGCACATGCCTCTCCAACCAAGAGTATCAATGTCACATTCTATTCCAAAATAGCCCTAACCTCCAAATAATTGAATTATAAAAAAATCATAAAATTGAAAACTCAAACTAAAAATGGGAAATAAATATTGTATATGAACATAAATATAAATGGAGGTGTTCCTTTCTCCTATCATTATTAAAAGCAGGCGTGGCATGTCCATCAAGACGATAAGGATCCAATATGACACTGCATTATTATGCGAGTTTCTTACGCTCATTTGGTCATCTTCCATCCAATTTATGGAATGACAACGATCCAAGCAAATGCCTTGGACCCATAAAAAAATATTAAATTCTGACTAATTTCGAACCTGAAAATTGCTCAAACTCTTCATATACTCACAACTTGTTTCATGAAAAAAAAATGGACTATGTCAACAAACTCACATAAGTGAGAATGAGATCACATGCATAAGCAGTGGTGTGTTTAATAGTTAATTGCTATTAACTATTAAATGGTGTGTGACATGTTGGTTGTCACGTTTCAAACAGTGCCAAGGTTTCTGCTCTGCCAACGTTGATGGATCCATTTTTGACAAATTAATTCTATTAGGCCGTAGGGGCAAATATGGAATCTGGGTTTTCATTTATTTTTGGTGATGATTGTGGAAGAGAACAGGCGGGATGTGCGGACGGATGAGAATGCACGTGCCTTTCGCGTGATGGTAAGAAGAGGCCATGTTCTTCGAGGGATCCACCACTCACGTTCGTTCGCCACCGACGCTCCCCCACGTTATTCAACGTGGCAACCAAGTTTCCATCGCTGCTTTTTGTGTTTTACCGTCGCTACCACTACAAGTAATATAGCGAGCACCATTCCACCTGGCGCATCAAAATATCTCCACTGTTTAAATCCTTATATTAGATCCCAGCCATTGATTTTTCAAAATTTTCCTTAACTATTAATATAATAATTTTAAAATTTGTCATATAATTTTTAAAAATAAATCAAAAGTGCTCATTACCGTGACTCCATCTAATGGGTGTCACACATGGCAGCTCATGTTGATTACTTCTAAATTGACTTATTATGCAGTGATAGTTGGCAACATGTATGGGACGGGACGGGACGGAACTACTTTTTAATTTAAATCTTAAAGCCTAACAGTTCAAAAGCCACCGATTTTCTTATCATTAATTATTTTCTTCTGAAAATCATACATTAAATTAATTATATTAGATTAGTAAGTATTGGGTATCATCGTATTTATGTTTTACCTTTCTTCACCGCTAAGTAACAAATGTGCCATGCAAGAGGCCCGCCCGGCATCATCATTATGTTTTTTTGCTTTGATTAGAACCCAAGTCTTATTGCTTTCCTTCCCTTCAAAAACAAAAACAAAAACAATAACCGGTAATCCATAACCTCATAAGTTTTATGTCACGCATCACGCATAGAAAGTCACTTTGAGTGGTCTTGAGTCACCTGCCATGTGTGACAACACTGTAATGTACGTCGCTTTATACGGAACTGACGGTGGTGGGCCCCACAACCCACCAATCAGTGCATTAATTATTTAGGACACTCAATTATCTTATTCCACTGCTGGCTGCAGCATCTAATCATCTACGGATCCCCATACTTCTCTTTCTTTCTCTAATTTTATTTTATGTTATGTAGTTTTCATTTTATAATTGGCGGTTAAATGCTTTTAATAAAGAGCAGGTATCACCGCTGGCGTGTCGGTGCCGACAGCTGTGTCCGCCGACAGAATGACCGGCTCTACCCGGTGACTCACCCGACACAGTATTGCGTTACCGGGGAGCCGTTTGATGGGGCAGATGAAGAAGGGGCATGCGTTGGTGTCGGTGTCGGTGTCGGTGCCTGCATTGTGCTTACTCATTTGTACTCTATGTGAAATATGTCAATTCCCTTATGTTGTAATTTAGGTTTAGGGATTTTCAAGTAAACCGCGGGGCATAATGCTTAATAATTTTAGCTGAAATATGTCAATTCGGATATGTAATAAACATGATACGTATTAGTGATTGATTACATGGAAAACGAGATTTACGACGTTGAGTCCACGTGGCACGTGGGTTTATCCTATCAGGTCCAGCTGACAATAACGTGGGGACAACGTTTAAAAAACTTCGACCTCCCTCCTTTTTTAGAACGGACACATAATGTCCCTTTTACCCTTGATATGCATTCAATTTTGACGCGAGCTTCCAGGTCGTTTTGGGAATTTCATATAAAATGAATGCTTCGTGGTGATGGGTGGCACATGAAGTGGATTCTATGTCGAATCCTGTCCAGAGGCGTAGCGGCAGCCCACGCCGACGACAAACAAAGGTAGTTCGGAGGACATCTCTCGCGACAAAGGAAAGGAAGCACAATATACCTACTGCCCGGTCTGGAATCTGAGCTGGCCGACATTATCAAACACTTTATAAAAGAAGAAATGTTGATGCAAAAAAAAATGACACTTTGTGAGTCCATCTCGGCCCAAATGCTTTAACTTCTCGGCCCATATTATTTGCCAAAAGTTGTCCGGCCTCCGAAGGAAGTTTTGGTTGTGCATCCAATTGCTTTGCTTTGCTTTTCTGAACAGTTTCTTTTACATTTTGCTCTAAAGCACAACCTACTAAGTATAATCAGTTCAATAGTGTGGCCAAAAGAAAATGAACTGTGTTCAGTTCAGTTTACTTTGCATTTTAAAGAGGTTAGACATCTCTCGCCAGCGGTATATTAATGGGATGAAGACTTGGAACGTTGGTCTCTAAAATTGGTCAAATTTTGACAGCTAATTGATTCTATAGTTTTTAGACAAGCATGGCAAGGATTCCAAAGATTAGGTAATTTTTTTTGACCTTCAACGTACCCGGATAGAGATAAAAATGGGCGTTTAAATTTTCAAGAAATATATTTTCTTTCAATGGAAAAAATATATTATGCATTTAGTGACTTAATGAACAACAGCAATACAAATAATTATAATAAATTACTTGTTTAATTGGCCATGAAAAAGTTTGATAAATGTCTAAAATATGGGTTTAGAGTACGGAGAAATGTGAAATGGGAGAGTTTTAGAGTAATTATTCAATCATAAAATTTTTTTACAAGGGTTTGGAACTTTGGATACAATTACATTTAAAATTCAATTCACCAATTTTGATTGGGAGGGTTTGTAACTTTTCTTTTACTTACAGCAATTATTTATTTGTATTATATAATAAAAAATGTGATATACAATTTATTATATATATTATTTGATATGATATTTTAATTTTATATTATTTATATTTTATATTATAAAAAATCATTCTTATTGATATAATTTTTTATTATATATAAAAATTAATATGATATTAATTAGAAAATTACAGTTTTTTAATTCTCATTAAGCTTCTCTCTAATGAATGAATTTGAAGTGGTTTAATAAAAAAAACTCCCCTTCCCTACAACAAATCCTTCCTAACCATCCACTCCAAATTCATATGTCCAAACATACTCTTAAACTAAATGAAATTCTTTTAAAAGTTTTTAGATTTAGTTGAATTTTTTTATCCTTTAAAGATAAACTTTTAAAATTTCTTGTTTTTTTAATAATATTATTACAATGGCGAGGAAGAAGGAAAATAAGGATTTAGATGAAATATTGGGACTACCTTTTTTTAGTGTGACGATCCAACAATCTGGGTATGTTTCTATTTAGATTTGGAACTGCTATAATTGGAATATGTGTACATGGGCAGTAAATGTGACAGCCCATTTAGAAAGTGACATTCAATTTTTGTATGTTTTGTCTGTAAATCGAAGATGGAATTGGCATCACCATAGGCGAGGATGAGATGACAAAGAGTATAGAGAAGAGAAGCATGGATGGATGCCACCACACAATATTCAACTTATAGGATTTAGAAATCATATTTTGTTTCTTGATTTACCAATCAATTGTTGGGCTACCAAGAGTGATGAAATAGCCAATACTCCATGCACAAGTCATGGCATATAGAAACCCAATTACAATCATAGAATATTATAACGAGAGAGAAGAGAGTTAGATGTTAGTTTCAAATAATGAATGATGAAAAGAGTAATATCTCAATAAGGAGTACATGTGACAAAATATGAATGAAGTAAAAAAAACTTCAACTTAAATAATTGTTAATAGATGAGTTGAGAATAATGATAAGAGAGCAAATAAGAAAGGGGTATATTAGCTGATTATTATATTACTTTGAAAGATAATGCTTGGAACTAATTATAGAAAATGCCAATAACATATTTAGGTTGATTAAGAAATAATCTAGAAGTCATGCATAGCCTAAATTACTAAAAATAGTGGAGATAACTAAAATTATTCACTTGAAATAATTGATCCAGGTAATCTTTCCGAAAATCTCCTTAAAAGGGATATAAGAAAGGGGTGAGTACGACTATGATGAGTTTTCAAAAGTTTGATTTTTAAGAAAATAATTATTATTACAGTGTGTCAAACTACTTTCTTTTAAAAATTCCTTTATTCAAAAATCTCGATTTTTTCACCATTTCCATATTTAACCACAGTGTGTTATCACCCAACACACATCCTTCATCATGAAGGTTACACACATTCGCAGGTCAACACGGTCACTAAATCTACTAGTGGCTTCGGAGCGACTTTATCAGTCACCCGGATAGAAGCACGACCACTTCTACCCTAAGAATGAATGGATGTACGTGATATCTAACCCTTAATCCTGAAATCGCTTCTTCGTGTCCATGTGAGAACAAAGACCTCATCCCGTCCCCACCCCGGTCTCATGCGCTTGGTGCTACTCCAAATTTCACACAGACACCTAAAACGATGAACTGCCCTTATAGCCACTAGATCGTCCAGTGCCCTTAGGACACATCACTATCCCTCATGAGCATCTTGATGGTCCTATACTCACAGTGCATGCACAAACAATGTTTTCTCATATTGCCATATAATCTGTGGTGCCACTGGTCCAATGGCCCCGACTCTCAACTCAACCCGCAGTTGTTTATCTTGACTGCTCCGTCGACCTATCATGTCATACTGCCGCTAGTTAACTAAGCATGTCGGTCCTATCTTGGTACCATGACCAAACAATTCACTTATTAAGTTTTATGGCACATATATCATGTTCGTTTACAAGCTCCTACTCATGCCAACTGGCCTTGGGCCCACTGTACGAGATTTTCAAAATCGGGCATTTAGCCTCCAAGTTCCAAAACTGAGGTCCCGGGCCTATCAGAGCTATTTGAGCTCCCGTCGAGAAGGTCTCCCAAATTATTTAAGCATTGGCACACAGTTAGGGGAGAGCACTTCCGACAAAATGTATGTTTTCTCTATCTATTATACCACCCGGGTATAAGGACACCTCCGTTCATAACCGATGAATAGGTTTGCAACTTCTTTCGAGTATGTCTCATCAACCAATTGGGTATGATCGACTTACAACCGGTAAGTAAGTAGTTTTTTCACATGATTTTCACATCACTTCCTTTAAGTTGCGATGTTTAAAATACCACTTAATAGTGGGTTTTTATACCGAGGTACTTATCCCCAACTAGGTATGATATAAAATTTCCACTCACAACTAGTAAGTGGTTTTTAATTTTAAGTTGTGCTCATCATCCCAACCGGGTATGATGTTAGTAAACCCACTCACTCGTTAATGCCGTGAATTCCACTAAATTGGTTCTCTGTATTCACGCGAGCTTGTCCCTGTTCCCGACACTTCGTGTTCCTACACGATGTGAACATCTCGGTTTATTATCCTTCGACCTAATAGCCTTCATTCGTTCCAAATGAATAAGAAAGTAAACTTTCATTTATTTGCAATTAGGTCCCTAAAGTTATTTATATTAAACTTTAAATCCCTAATGCCGGTTTTTCCTCAAATTGAGTTGTTAAACTTTTAAAATTTATCATAGGACCTCAATTTATTCCATTTCACAAAAAGGGGGTTTTTTCCAAATTTCCAATTTGGTCCTGTAACTTTTTCAAAATTACCATTTTGCCCTTCCTTTACAAAAATGGTAAAATTTACCCCAAAATTCTAAAATTTCTCAATTGGCCCTCTAACATTTTTATCATGCCTAATTGACCCTCAATTTTAGAAAATTACATTTCGGTCCTTTGAATCTTAAAAAATTCCTAATTTTCCCCCAATTCCAACTTCTTAACATAGCCGAATTTGATTTCATCAAATTGACCAATTAAACGTTTCAAATTGTTGAAATTGAAGTTGAAATTGAGTTTCTACATGTTCATACGATTCTTTAGCAATGTGAATCACAAGTTTTAACGTCGGGATGAGCTCAAATAGAGCTTTGCCGAAAAATGAACTATAGAGAAAGAAAGCTTCGATTACTCGCCGGTGAAGGCACAGTGGTCCGAGCTTTCGATCTGGGCATATAGCTCTCGTACTGAGGTTCATCCTAGAATCAAGAATCGCATCAATTGATGTCGAATTGAGTTAGAATTTCATTATTGAAATTCTGCCGATTCTCTCTCTAGTACCGATCGAAAATTGCAGAGAGTAGCTAAATTGGCTTACCTTTCAGTCCTAATTCGGCCGTGGGAGGGCTGAGAAAGTGTTGGGAGGGCTTGGTTTGATTTGAGGAGGGCTTGAAATGGTCGATTTCAAAATAGCCAAAATAGGGCAGCTTCGGTTCGCCGAAGCTGCTTCACTATTCCATCATGCCGACACTTCTCCAGTGATTCTCGGATTGACTAGAGTTTGCTATTAGATAGTTGTCTTCTCCATGATTCTAAAGAGCCCAGCCTCTCCTTCCGAGGTTAAGAAAAATGTTCAAGTCGAAGCTCTAGTTCGAGCTTCACCGAGAAATTGAGCAGTAGAGAGAGAGAAGTGTTAAGATGTGAGAAGAATTAATGGGGATTACATCTTTATATAGGTGTAAAAATCGTGTATTAAATGAGAGAGATTTATTACTAGTATTAATATTGCTATAAATTATTGGTATTAATTCCAATAATTTAATTTTTGTATTAAATTATTTGTATTAATTCTAATAATTTAATTTAGATATTAAATTATTGGTATTAATTACAATAATTAAATATATATTAATTTATGGCTATTTATGATAAGAGAACAATCACACTTAACTTCAGAGTTCTTATAAATTCTCGTTCACTTGAACTAATTTGATTTTTCTCTTCTAATTTGTCTTAAGTTTCTTTTACAAGATTTAATGAACCCTTTGGATTACGCGGAAGTTGTAAATTTCCAAATTGCTTGTTCCTAAATGATCGGGTTTATAAATCGGCTCGGTTTTCTTACTTGGTTTAACCGGTTCTTTTTCTGGTTTTCCTTAACTCAAAAGTGTGGGATTTACACCCAACATCGCCACATTCCTCATACGACCTCAACTGAGCTGAAAGGTAAGCAAATTAGACCCTTCTCAATCGTTTTAGGTCAGAGTTAGACATAGAAATTATAGAATTTCATTGACAAAATTCTCGATTCAATGTCAATTGTAGGAATTCTTGATCCTAGAAGGTATCTCAAGAAAAGAGCTACCTTCCCCAATAGAGAGTTCGGATCGCGGCACCTCCGACGGTAAGTTTTCAAAGCTTTCTCTCTTTATGCATAGTTTTTTGGCGAAGCTCCGTTTGAGCTCAATTCGGACCTAAATGACGCAATTCAAAGCTCATTTGAATCATATGGAAGTGTAGGAACCGATCATACCTTTAAGTGGATCAATTAACCCCAATTGAATGGTCAATTTGATGAAATCAAATTTAGCCAGTTTGAAAGGGGGAAATTGAGGGAAAATTTTGGGGATTTCGTAAAATATATGGACCATTTTGTATTTTCCCAAAATTGAGGGCCAATTGGCCATGGAAAAGATGTTGGAGGACCAATTGGTCGATTTTTGGAATATTTGGGGTTAAATTGCCATTTTTGGAAAGTAGGGGCAAAATGGTAATTTTTGAAAAGTTGGGGACCAAATTGGAAATTTGGGAAACTTGATCCACTTATATAATTTTGAGTAAAATGAGGACTCAAATGGATTTTTGGAAACTTTGGGAGTCAAATTGGGTAAAGGTTTGTATTTGGAGCCTAAAGTTTTAAAAAATAAACTTTAGGGACCTAAATACAATTTATCGATAAATTGTGAGCCTAGGCTTTTATGCCAAACCTTAATTGAAAAGGCTACCCAATTCTTGTAGGGACAATTGTGATTAGAATGCTAGCAAGAGAAAGCTCACGTTAACTTAGAAAACCAAGCGAGGACGTACACGTCATGGTTAACGGGTGAGTGGGTTTATTCACATTATACCTGGTTCGGATGATGAACATTTTAGAAAGGAAAACCACTTGTAAGTGGGATTTTGACATCACACCCGGTTGGAGTGATGTGTGAACTAAGATAAAACCTACTTACCGGTTGTAAGTATAGATCATACCTGGTTGGTATGATGAATTTCCTAGAAGGAAGGAGAAATCCACTTACCAGTTGTAAGCGGAGGTATTATCACACTCGACTGGTGTGATAAAGAGAAGATGTGAAACCCAACCCTCGGACCAAGTAAACCGGGAAAGGAACTGGCGGTTCTGAGAAAAACTGAGCTGAAGAAGGGATAAAAAATGAAAAAGAAGGGTTAAAAATGGGAAATTGGAAAATCCCAAGTGACTAAAAATTCGTAAAAATCATGAGGAAGAAACAGGAAGTAGAATTGATGAGATAATCGGACCAGTTTGGGGTAAACCGGACCCGAACCAAACTAAACCAGGATGAACCATAGTGAACCGATTCAATAATTCATTTTTTGGGTGGCTTAAAAATGTTAATTTGGGAAATTGAGACCACCGTTAGATAGAAAATGAATTCATAAACTTTTAAATTTTAGAAAACCAGTTGAATCGGGTCCGAACCAGCCAAATTTTGAATTCGGGTCACCGAACCTGGTCGGACCGGATCGGTCAACGGTCAACGAACCAATCAACAGTCAATGGCTAACAGGGCAGTCACGCTGGCAATCCACGTCAGAAAAACTTACTAACCATAGTGCACCACGTGGCATGACCGCCACAACATTGTCTTCAACCTTCAAACGCTAACAGAGAGGAGAGAGAGAGAGGGTGTCGCCAGAAAAGCTGGAGTGTCCCACGACTCGAAAAATGCTCCAATCAGGTTGCTGGCGGCCGAGTGAGAGGCTGAGTCTTACATCGGTGGGTAGCCTGAGTAGTTGCCGAGCTCCCTATATAAAGAGCACCCCCTCCATTCATCTCAGCATCCCACAATCGACCGAAGAAGACGAATTGCTCAGTTTTTCGGTGAGCAACAAATTAGAGCTCTGACATCGGGGCTTTTCTCCACCTTAGAAGTTGCATTCGGTACCATTAGAACCGGGAGCAAGTCCTCTACACAGTTGCGCCCTCCATTCTACCCGACAACCACCGTTGAAGAACGAGGAAGCTCAAATAGTAACGTTGCTCCTCGGTTTTCGATAGCCCGAGTTGCTCGATCTCAACTTGAGCTGTCCCCATGCCAATGCCGACTAAACCAAGCCCCCCAAACACCACCTAGAGGTGACCCTATTTAAACAATTTGGGAGCAAATTCTAGTGATGGGCTAGATGGTGCAAATGGGCCCAAGGCCAATGGGCACGGGTATGGACCCGTTGAAAATGAGCATGTTATGATCCATTAAAAGTTTCGAGAATGGATAATTGTGTGTTTCACCCACCGATCCTAGAGCAGGTCGTTGGGCTTGTTGGGCCGTTGAACCCGTTGGGTTGGTGCGCATGGGGCCCAAACTGAGCCAACAAACCCTTGAGGCTGGTGGGCCAAAGATAACCGCCATAATGAATAAAATTACATTAATTGTACATGCATGAGATGCGGGACCATCGAGACCTCCAACATCGGGTAACGGTAGTTCCAAAGGTTGCCGGATGACCTAGTGAGCATAAGGGCAGTCCATCATCCAGTATGTCGGAACTTCCTACGCATGGAGATCGATGAAGTATGGGGAAAGAGGTCTTGTGCCTCAAAGCATACACGTAGTATGGCTAGGGTTTGAGGGTCGAATGGTTGATGTCCACTCAAACTCGGGGTAGAAGTTATATGCCTCTATCATAGTGGACGGTAAAGGTGCTCCGGTCCACAAGTGGATCAGTCGTGGACTGGTGTGTGATAGTGTGATCCCTTTTTATGATAAAAAGGGTGATTGATGTGTGAATATTGTGCAAACTTTGGGATAATTAAATCTATAATTGGATCAAAACCGTTAATCGTGTAGAGATTTTCCCCTCATTGAGTGTATACTCATTCCCCTCCTTTCACCCTTTCAAGAACACTTAAAAGGAGTCGAGTCAAACGTAATTAAAATCCTAAGTGAAGGCTCAAACCCTCAAGGTACGTCCCACACTACCAATTTCTATTATTTTGGGAACGTATATCGGTATGTCTTTACCTTTTTTGGACCATCAACGTAGGATTACCGGGATGGTTCGAGGAAGGGTGGCAGGTTGATCACGTGGTTCCGACCAAACTAGGTCAGAGTGTGACAGTATAAACCATAAAATTATGAATAATAGAATTCATGAGGTTTAAGGATGAATTTTAGGGGATGATAGGTTTAGTTGTTAAGGAAGACAATTGTCAAATTGAAATATTCAAATAAATTGAAGAAAATGCATTTTTTTCCGTAAAAGGAGAAAATATATGAAAAATAATTATGGTGTAAGTGTAAATGGTAATTTCAAAAAAATAGGATAAACACAATTTATTCGATCATTTTTTTAAGTATAAGTAATTAAATAAGTACGATTATGATATTTGAGTCATACAAAATTAGATGCCCAACAAGTTCTCACTAATATACAGAGTTACAAATAATGTGAGTAGAATTATAAAGTCGAGTTTGATTGTAAAGATAATGTTAATACTTGTCAATTTCAATTATGAATATTTTTTGAACTGAAAGTTTAAAAGACAAAAAAATTTAGAGAGAAAATTTTCTATGAAAATGAGTTTAAGTGTAACTCATTGCAAATGACATTTTTAAAAAAATAGTTGATATTTTGACTAAAATATGAAAAACTCACTGATATGATATTTTTTTCTTAAAATCTTAGAGGGGATAAAGAGATAAGAATTAAAAAAAATATCTACCAAAGTATGAATTATTTTGTGAATTTGAATTGCTAGAGTAGTTAACCATAATTAAATTAATATTGGATTATAATGATTGAGAATATGAGATGATTTAATATGATTCATCCATAGATAATAATATAAAATAAATTAATATGTTTCACTCAATACGGAAGTAGTAATATTAGAACTATAAATATCTTACTATCAAAAGTTCATGTGGTTACTAACGGACTACTGAACCATGGTGTAAATAAGGGGTGTATTTGAGTTTTGGTACACTTAGAACCCGAGAGTTATAACGGTGGTCCAATATTTTGTTACTCGTATTAAGAGATTATTCAAGATTTATAATAATTGGGAAAGTGGCAACTCAAATTGAATTATCACAATCTTCAGTTGTATGATATTTTCGCATTTGAGAAAATAAATGATATAGGACAATATGATAATGTTTAAGTTCGAAATCTTTATGATATGTTGAAAATATTTACATAAAACATATAAACTTTTATATTAGATTTATTAGTAAATATTGAGTATGATAAATGACATGTTGAATGTTGGTGTCTTACTTATTATGTGTCATCTCAAATCCCTCCAACCCCTCCAACTATATCAAGTCAACAATCGAAGAAAATATAAAATTTAAAGATTGAGATACTTTTATTAAAATTAGGTAATTCACTTAATTATTTATTTATTGGTCATGTTTTAAAAATTGATATTTATGTTAATTTTATTTTAAATTTTTAGTTTTGTGTTGTTAGTATGACACCCATTATCATAGTGTTTGGAGAGTGTGACGTGTTGTTTGCAGATGTGATATTTGACTCGGGTCGATGGGTGACAAATGGGGTTCTATATGATATACACCAAAAATTTTATCATAAAAATGTTTGAATGTAAATCATTCATATGAACATATTTCTAGATTATCTTTTAGGAAAGAAATATTGAAAAAAGAGAAAATAATTTATATATACATCAAGTTGTGAAAGTACAACCGTGTTTTAATTGTTCTCGTGTTTTGGGTGTTGGAGTGAAGTTGGATTCATGAACACTCCATGTCATTTCACTCAATCACTAATCGTTAGCTTACCACTCTCCTCTAAAACATTTTAGGTAAACAAGAAAATATGAAATGGAACATAAAACTTAAGAATAATAATGATCAACTAAGGTATATTGGGTTTTGTTGAGAATATGATCCCACATTGAATAAAATGGATAAGTGTTGTAGGTTTATAAGGTTGAAAAAGTTTTACTAATTACAAGTCATGACTTTTAAATAGATATGAATCCGACCTCTTATAATCGTGACTCTTAATCTCTAATAATTTATCCCACATGCCTATTAAGCTTTCATCTCAACAATATCTACTATATTGTGTGGGAGTCGCAAGGAAGTATTGTACTATTCTACCGTATCTCTAGTTTCTTGTGTAAGTCATACTAAACCTACTTTATTATGAGATCAATGTTTAGGACATCCCACTTTTCTTATTATCAGTTGTGTGCTTTATAAACATTTATCAATAAAAACTATCTCTCCTTTATCATTATGTGATTTATGTTCTTGTGGCAAAATCTCTCAGCATTCTTCTCCCTTAACTTAGCATATTAGCACTTGTCCTCTTGAGCTAATTTATACCAACATATGGGGACCTACTGTCACACCCTAACTCAGTTTGGTCGGATCCCTGTGAACAACCCGCCACTTTCTTGGTTCAAGAGGGGTTTCCCCCTTCTTTAATTCAAGAGAAGCTAGGCATAATTTCAACCTTGTTCCCTAGAATAACATGTATCAAATAAAATACAAGCTTAAGAAAATTAAGCATACCTCACAAAGGGTAAGGCATGGTTATCCCTGGTCATCTTTCTATTTCTTGAAAATGGATAAAAAGGGTGGGTGAGTTTTTACAACTCAGTGAATGGGTATTTTCAAAAATGAAGTTTCAACAAAATAGTTTTTAGATTGGAGTGTGTCAGATTCCTTAATTTCTTTAAAATATCTCATTCTTGAAATCTCGGTTTTCATAGCCATTTCTCATTACCACGATGTGTTTATCAACCAACACATGCCCTTCATAATGAAGGGAACACACATTTGCAGGCCAGTACGTCCATTGTACCCACTTGTGGCGTCATAGCAACTTTACCGGCCACCTAGATAGAAACACATCCACTTCTACCCTGAGAATGAGTAGATGTACGCGACATCTGACCTTCAATCCCGTAACAAAACTCTATGTGCGTATGAGGATAGAGACCTCATCCCGACCCCACCCCAGTCTCATGCGCATGAAGATATGTCAAGCTTCCAAGACTGCTGGTACGACTAACTGCCCTTATCTCCACCATGTCGTCTATAGCCCTAGGACGCATCACTACCCCTCTTGGGCATCTTGAAGGTCCCGTAACATCAGTGCATGCACAAATCAATAATTTCCCACACAAGCCATATAATTTGTGGTATCCTTGGTCCAACGGCCCCAACTCTCAACTCGACCTGCAGCTATTTGTCTCGATTGGTCCATAGACCTCTCATGTCGCACTACCGCCAGTCCATCGAGTATGTCTGTCATGTCTTGATACCATGGCCAATAAATTCATTCATTTAAGTTTTCTTGGCTTAAAATCATGTTTGTTTACGAGATCCTGCTCATGGCAACTGGCCTAGGGCCTACTGTTCAAGATTTTCAAAATCGGGCATATTAGCCCCCAAATTCTAAAACTGAGGCCTTCAGCCTATCTAAGCTATTTGAGCTCCTGTCAAAAAGGTCTCCCAAAAGTTTTAAGCAATGGCACATGATCAAGGGAGAGCACTTCCGACAAAATAAACTTTTCATCTATCCATCACACCAACCGGGTATGAGGACATCTCCGCTTATAACCGATAAGCGGGTTTTCTACTTCTTTCGAGTAAGTTCATCATACCAACTGGGTATGATCTACTTACAATTGATAATTAGTTTTTCCGCATAATTTTCACATCACACCTCTTGGATGTGATGGTTAAAATAACACTTAATAGTGGGTTTTCAATTCTAGGGTGCTTATCATCCCAACCAGGTACGATATTATATCTCACTCACTTGATGGTGTAGTGAATTCCTTATATTTGGCTCTTTGCCTTCACGCGAGCTTGTATTTGCTGGTGTTCTCGATATCTCTTGTTCCTACATGGTATGAACATTTTTGTTAATTATCCCTTGGCTTGATAGCCTTCATTCATTATGAATGAATAAAAAATTTCCTACTTTTTCAGTATTTGCAATTTGGTCCCCAAAGTTCTTGTTCTATTACTTTAGGTCCCAAATGCCGATTTTACTCCAAATTGAGTTTCAAAAATTCAAAATTTTACTTTGATACCTCAATTTATTCAAAATTACATAAAGGGGTTCAAGTTTTCCAAATTCCCAATTTGGTCCTCAATTTTTCCAACATTACCATTTTGCCCCTCCTTTAATAAAATAGTAAGTTTTACCCCAAATTTTTCAAAAATTTCCCAATTGGTCCTCCAATAGCTTTATCATGATCAATTGGCCCTCAATTTTATGAAATTACATTTTAGCCCCTCGAATTTTCAAAATCCCCAAATTTCCCAAATTTTCCCCAATTTCAACTTTTCAACACAACCTAATTTGATTTCATCAAATTGACCAATCAAATGAGTTTAATTGTTGAAATTAAAGATAAATTGGAGTTCCTACATCTTCATACGATTCAATTGCACTTTGAATCACACGATTTGACATCTGGACGAGCTCAAACGGAGCTTCGCTGGAAAACTGAATGTAGAGAGAAGAAAGCTTTGAATGCTTACCGTCAGGGGCGCGACGATCCAAGCTTTTGATATGGGCAGATAGCTCTTGTCGTGAGGTTCCTCCTAGGATTAAGAATTGCATCAATTGATGTTGAATTGAGTGAGAATTTAGTCATTGAAAATCTGTTGGTTCTCTCTCTAGCGCTGATCGAAATTTACAGAGGGGATCCAAATTGGCTTACCTTTCCATTCTAATTCGGTCGTAGGAGGGATGAGGAGGTGTTGGGAGAGCTTGGTTTTGCTTGAGGAGGACTCGAATTAGTCGATTTCAGCTCATCCGAAATAGGGTAGCTTCGATCAGTGGGAGCTGCTTCACTATTCGATCATGCTAGCTCTTCTCCGGCGACCCTCGAAGTAATTGGAGACTACCACTGTATAGTTGACTTCTCTCTGATTCTAAAGAACTGGACCATACCTTCTTTGACTCAGAAAATACCCTATATCAGAGCTCTAGTTCGAGCTTCACATGAAAACTAAGTAGCTCAGAGAGAGTGAGATTTTCAAGTGTGGAGAGGGGCTGTTTACATAGGGAGCTCGGGGACTCGTCGACCGTCCATTTGGCACCTTTATGACAGCCATTGATGGCCTAAAACTTACTGAACAGAAACTTTCATCTTCGCCAGTGTGGGTTCAATTTTCTTGTGAGTGAACAGTGTTGTCATTTGAAGGAAGAAGATGACACTGTTTCGAACCAGACCGGATGGATCCGAACCGAGTTCAAAGCTCAAACAGACCGGTTCATGCCCAATTCGAGCGAGTTTTTTAAAATTAAAATTTTCAAAATTTATCTAAATTCATTCTCTATCAAACTATGGCCTCAATTCTCCAATTTAAATTTTCTAAGCCACCTAGAAAAATGAATTTAGCATTTGATTCAATAGTGGTTCAAACCGGTCCAAGCCGCTTCAATTTAGTTCAGATCCAGTTCACCTGAACCGATTTGGTTTTCATTCCCCATTCATTCTAAAGTTCTTTTTCATGACTTTTGTGACTCTTTAGGTCACTCGGGATCCATAAATTTCTCGATTTGCCCTCTCTATCAGTTCCGGTTTATAAATCGGTTCAATCCGGCTTGGATCCGGTTCATCTGAACCAGTCTGGTTTTTCTCTTCCAATTTGTCCTAAGATTCTTTTCTAGGGTTTTATGAACCCTTTGGGTCACCAGGGAGTTCTTAATTTCCCAAATTTCCTACTTCTCTGATGATCGGGTTTGTGAACAAGTTCGGTTTTCTCACTCGATTTGACCGGTTCTTTTCTCGGTTTTCCTTAACTCCAAAGAGCGGGGTTTACAACTCTCCCCTCCTTTTAGGATTTTTGTCCCCAAAACTTACTTCACACTTTTTGTGTACTAGAATAAAATTTTTATTGATATAAAATTTTCTAGTTTATTGGTCTACAACCTTCTCGGTTGTTTCCATTCATCCCTTATATCACATACCTAAGATTTTCGTTTCTTTCACATCCCTTCCTCATTCCATGGAGCTTACTTTAGTTAATCATGTGTCTCTGGAAGACTTAGAATCATATCCTTCAGTTTACATCCTTCTTTTCCCAAGGCACCATTTCTCCATTCCAAACTCCTTTACCTAAGTCATATTTTCCTTGGGACAGTTGGGCTTACATGCCCCTTACTACATAACACTCTTCGAAACTTATTTTTGACTTCACATCCCTATAACCATATTGGTTTCCTTACTCGTCTTTTTAAGACTTCTTTATTCGGTCATTCAACTTTCAAGTCCTTGAGCTTCCGAATAACTTACTGACATATTAAAACTCTTCCTTTCTTACTTCACTCTTCATTTCCACTGGCGTCCTTCCTTTTTAAGGTCTCTTCTCTTCCTAAATCTATTCTTACTCGTATGACATCTTTTGATGCCGTCTTCCTACTTACTCGTTACTTGGGTTTGACTTATTTCTTGGTTCTTCACGATTACTTTCCCTTTGTACTTGATAATTTCATCTCCAGCAACTTGTCCTGTAGGAGCTTATCTTCGTCTCAATTTTGTTGGTTCTATTTCCTCTTAATTGGTACACATGTATCCTTCCAAGGTTCCCTTCCATAGTAAGTTTTACACTTCTTTTCTCCCAGAATTTCCTTCTAGTATTACCATTGCAATATTAAATCCGGAATGTCCTTCTTTGTCGTTATCTTCACCAGCTTACCCTTACTCTTGAGATCATATGAGTACTTTTGGTTTATCTTACCTCATTCTCACTTACTCCAGCATTTGTTTATTCCTTTGAGGTGGACCTCGCATCCCTCTTGTGTCAAATTCTTTTGTATCTTTATGTCCTTGGTATTCCTCCCTTTGCCTCGTTTAGGGTGTATTCCTTATTATTTCCCAGTTCTTATTAGAGCTTCGTTTATTCCTTTGGACGATTTGGTCAATAGGAGTTATTTTCTTCAATGGACCCGTCTATAATTCCTATTTGGGTTTCCATGTCTTCTTGAAAGTAGATCATACTTAACCTCCCCAAACACTCACTTAGCCATACGTTCTCCTTACTGAGGTCCTTATTTCGGCTCTGATTTTGTGACATTTCCTCAATTGATTTTCTTAACTTGTAGCTTTCTCCTTACTCAATCCAACTTCCCATTCTCATCATTCTTCTAATGTCTCCCATTCTGGAACTCTTACATTGAACCTCCCTATCGTTCCTAAGAAGTTCCCCCTTTTAGTCTTCACATCTACTTAAGGATCTTGTATGGTTCATTCACTCTGGCTTTTCTTCTTTTTTTGTTCCATATCTCTACTTTCCACAAGTCTCCTTATTTTATGGAGTTCCTAAGAAATTATGTTTTAGTTCTTTACAGGTAGGTATTGTACCTAGGCTTTCTTGTTATTTGATTTTCTTATCATCCTGCCTTAGTGGTCTTGACATACTTGGTGTTCCCCCATGACTTACTTCATTTCTTCTTGATCAACTTCCATTCCTGTGGTTCCCTTTTGAATATTTCACTCCTTGTTTTTCCTTACTCTTATTCTTTGAACCTTTCCCTAACTTCTTGAACTCTCCATAAGTCTATACTCTTTGATGTTCACTTCCCTTTATTCCAACTCCTCCTTCTTTTTCTTAGTTAAGATCTCCCTTGGATGAACTCTTCTTTATTGTACCTTTGAGGAAAGTCTTAAGGGTTAAGGATAACTATAAATAACCCATCTTTTCTTTCTTAGGTGGTTTCCTACCTTTTACTTAAATCTTTATTAACACACTTTTTACTTTGAATTTATCAAGGATCTCAGAAGTTTGATAAAAAATTTTACTTTCATTTATTCAAGAAAATATTTTTTTGCCATACTTGGCTTATTATAGGAATTTTCTACCCCCTAATCCCTTGGGGTTATAGGCTGAGAGTTAACCTTAGAGCAGTTGTGGGATTCTTGATCAGAAGGTTCTGAGGAACTGGTTGTGGTCCACTCATATTCTCTTATAGGGTGAATCTCATGTATGGCCTCCAGTCCGTATCGCCTTAGTACCTCGACCTCACACTCATAGGTCCACTTCATCCATTGGGAGGGATTAAAATCAGGTTGAGTAGGTGGAGGTACTTGGTGGACCTTCATGATGGTGGCATACACATCCCAGTAGTTGTCCTAAGCCTTCTTCTTGGTGGGATCCCTCTCTGGTTGTTGTGGGGTTGGAGGAGGGGTTGGGCTCCTAGGAGGAAGTACAAGTTCCTCTTGCCTTGGAGGAGGGTATGTGACGCCTTCCAGTTCCAATAAGGCTCCTACTAGTTTCTGGTAATCGTCCACCATGTCTTTGGGTACTCTTTTCTCACCTTTTAGGAATCTTTGTACGGCTTCCTCCATTGGGTTGGGTGTCTTTTTCAGAGTTATGGGTGGAGGGCTGGATTTCACCGCAAACAAACTAGGGATTCTCATTCCTACACGATAGTTTAAATTTGATTAATGTTAGGGCATAATATTGATAATGTTTCAAGGGAACTTAGCTTTGATACCACTCAAGTTGTCATGTCCCAACCCAATTTGGTTGAATCCCCGTGAACAACCCGCCACTTTCTTAGTTCAAGAGGGGTTTCCCCTTCTTTAATTCAAGAGAAGCCAGTAGTAATCTCAACCTTGTTCCGTGGGACATATATCAAATAAAATGCTAGTTTAAGAAAATTAAGCATACCTCACATAGGGTAAGGCTTAGTATTATCCCTATTCATCTTTCTATTTCCTGAAAATGGATAAAAAGGGTGGGTGAGTTTCTACAACTCAGTGAATGGGTATTTTCAAAAATGAAGTTTCAACAAAATAGTTTTTAGATTGGAGTGTGCCAAACTGCTTAATTTCTTTAAAATATCTCATTCATAAAATCTCGGTTTTCATAGCCATTTCTCATTACCATGGTGTGTTTATCAACCAACACACACCCTTCATCATGAAGGGAACACACATTCGCAGGCTAGTACGGCCATTGTACCCACTTGTGGCATCGGAGTGACTTTATCGGCCACCTAGATAGAAGCACGTCCACTTCTACCTAGAGAATGAGTGGATGTACATGACATCCGACCCTCAATCCTATAACAAAACTCTGTGTTTGTATGAGGACAGAGATCTCATCCCGACCCCACCCTGGTTTCCTAAGCATGAAGCTACGTCGAGCTTCCAAGACTGCTAGTATGACTAACTGCCCTTATCTCCACCATATCGTCTAGAGCCCTAGGACGCATCACTACCCCTCTTGGGGATCTTGAAGGTCCTGTAACATTAGTGCATGCACAAATCAATAATTTTCCACATAAGCCATATAATCTGTGGTGTCCCTGGTTCAACGGCCCCGACTCTCAACTCGACCTACAGCTATTTGTCTCGACTAGTCCGTAGACCTCTCATGTTGCATTGCCGCCAGTCCATCGAGTATGTCAGTCATGTCTTGGTATCATGGCTAATCAATTCATTAATTTATGTTTTCATGGCTTAAAATCATGTTTGTTTACGAGCTCCTGCTCGTGCCAACTTGCCTAGGGTCCACTGTTCGAGATTTTCAAAATTGGATATATTAGCCCCCAAGTTTTAAAACCGAGGCCTCGAGCCTATCTGAGCTATTCGCGCTCCATTCAAGAAGGTCTCCCAAACATTTTAAGCAGTGTTACACAATCAAGGGAGAGTACTTCTAACAAAAAAAACTTCATTTATCCATCATACCAACCGGGTATGAGGAGATCTCCGCTTATAACCGATAAGTGGGTTTTCTACTTCCTTCGAGGAAGTTCATCATACCAACTGGGTATGATCTACTTACAATCGATAAGTAGTTTTTTCGCATAATTTCCACATCACTCCTCTTAGGTGTGATGGTTAAAATACCACTTAATATTGGGTTTTCAATTCTAAGGTGCTTATCATCCCAACCGGGTACGATATTAAATCTCACTCACTTGATTGTGTAGTGAATTCCTCATATTTGGCTATTTGCCTCCACGCAAGTTTGTATTTGTTGGTGTTCTCGATACCTTATGTTCCTACATAGTATGAACATTTTTGTAAATTAACCCTTGGATTGATAGCCTTCATTCATTATGAATGAATAAAAATTTTCCACTTTTCTAATATTGACAATTTGGTCCCAAAGTTCTTTTTCTATTATTTTAGGTCCCAAATGCCGATTTTCCTCCAAATTGAGTCTTGAAAATTCAAAATTTTACTTTGATACCTCAATTTATTCAAAATTACATAAAGGGGTTGAAGTTTTCCAAATTCCCAATTTGATCCTCAATTTTTCCAACATTACCATTTTGCCCCTCCTTTACAAAAATGGTAAGTTTTACCCTAAAATTTTTAAAATTTTCCCAATTGTTCCTCCAATATCTTTATCATGATCAATTGGCCCTCAATTTTATGAAATTACATTTTAGCCCTCTAATTTTAAAAATCCCCAATTTTCCCTAATTTTCCCCAATTTCAACTATTCAACACAACCGAATTTGATTTCATCAAATTGACCGATTAAATAAGTTTAATTGTTGAAATTGAAGATAAATTAGAGTTCTTACATCTTCATACGATTCAATTGCACTTTGAATCACACGATTTGACGTCGGGACGGGCTCAAACGGAGCTTCACTGGAAAATTGAATGTATAAAGAGAAAGCTTTGAATGCTTACCGTCGGGGGTGCGGAGGTCCAAGCTTTCAATCTGGGCAGATAGCTCTCGTCATGAGATTGCTCCTAGGATTAAGAATTGCATCAATTGATGTTGAATTGAGTGAGAATTTAGTCATTGAAAATCTGCCGGTTCTCTCTAGCGCCGATCAGAATTTACAGAGGAAAGCCAAATTGGCTTACCTTTCCGTTCTAATTCGGTCGTAGGAGGGCTAAGGAGGTGTTGGGAGACCTTGGTTTTTCCTAAGGAGGGCTCGAATTAGTCAATTTTAGCTCAGCCGAAATAGGGCATGTAAACACCGCACTTTTGAGTTAAGGAAAACCGGGAAAGAACCGGTCAACCCGAGTAAGAAAATCGAGCCAGTTTATAAACCCGATCATTTGGGAACAAGCAATTTGGAAATTTACAACTTCCATGTGATCCAAAGGGTTCATTAAACCTTGGAAAAGAAATTTAAGACAAATTAGAAGAGAAAAACCAAATTGTTTCAAGTGAACAAGAATCCATAAGGATTTTGAAGTTAAGCATGCTTGCCCGAGAGTAGTGTGAGGATGGGTAACCTCCTAGAAAGTATGATTTTTTTTGTAAAGAGGTCATTCCCATTCATTCTCCTCACACTCGAACACTTCTCTCTCTTTCTCTCTCTCTCTCTACTACTCTATTTCCCGGTGAAGCTTAAACTAGATCTTCGACTTGAAAATTTTTCTTAACCTCGGAAGGAGAGATCATGCTCTTTAGAACCGGGGAGAAGTCAGCTATCTGATAGAAAACTCTAGTCAATTCGAGAATCACTAGAGAAGCGTCGACATGATGGAATAGTGAAGCAGCTCCGGCGGACCGAAGCTGCCATGTTTCGGCTGAGTTGAAATTGGCCATTTCTAACCCTACTTAGGCCAAACCAAGCCTTCCCAACACTTCCTCCGCTCTCCCACGGCCAAATTAGGAATAAAAGGTAAGCTAATTCGGCTCCACTCTACAATTTCCCGCCGGTGTTAGAGAGAGAACCGGTATAATTTCAATAATGAAATTCTAACTCAATTTGGCATCAATTGATGCGATTCTTGAGTCTAGGATGAACCTAAAGATGAGAGCTATCTGCCTAGATCGAAAGCTCGGATCGTCGTGTCCTCACCGGTGAGAAATCGAAGCTTTCTCTCTCTATAGTCTGTTTTCCAACGAAACTTCATTTGAGCTCGTTCCGACGTTAAAATTTGCGATTCAAAGTTTCTTAGAATCGTATGAACATGCAGGAACTCAATTTCAACTCCAATTTCAATAATTAGAAGTGTTTGATCGGTCAACTTGATAAAATCAAATTCGGTAGTGTTGAAGAGTTGAAATTGGGGGGAAAATTGGGGATTTTCGAAATGCAAAGGGCCAAAATGCAATTTTATGAAATTGAGAGTCAATTGGGCATGAAAATAATGTTGGAGGACCAATTGAGGAATTTTAAAAATTTTGGGGAAAAACTTACCATTTTTGTAAAGGAAGAGAAAAATGGTAATTTTGAAAAAAATTGGGGGACCAAATTCGAAATTTGTGGGAAATTAAACCCCTTTTTGGTGAAATTGAATAAATTGAGAGGCCCAAGATAAATTTTAAAAGTTACAGGACTCAATTTTAGGAAAAATTGACATTAGGGACTTAAAGTTAAAGAGAAATAACTTTATGGACCTAATTGCAAATAACTAAAAGTTTGGGTTTTCTCATTCATTGGAAATGAATGAAGGCTGTTATGCCGAGTAATAGTGAACAAGTATGTTCATATCGTGTAGGAACGCGAAATACCGGGAACGCCAAGCATGGACGAGCTCGCGTGAATACAAAGAACCGGTCAAGTGAAATTTACTACGTTAACGGGTGAGTGGGTTTACTAACATCATACCTGGTTGGGATGTTGAGCACAACTTAAAATTAAAAACCACTTACCGGTTGTGAGTGGGAATTTTATATCATACCCGGTTGGGGATGATAAATATCTCGGTATAAAAACCCACTGCTTAGTGGTATTTTTAATCATCACTACTTAGAGAAAGTGATGTGAAAGTTATGCGGAAAAACTACTTACGAGTTGTAAGTAGATCATACCCGGTTGGTATGATGAGACTTACTCGAAAGAAGTTGAAAACCCGTTCATCAGTTATGAATGGAGATGTCCTTATACCGGTCGGTATGATGGACAGTAAAAACCTATTTTTGTCGGAAGTGCTCTCCCCTAACTGTGTGCCAATGCTTAAACAATTTGGGAGACCTTCTGGACGGGAGCTCAAATAGCTCTGATAGGTCGGGGGCCTCGGTTTTGGAACTTGGGAGCTAAATGCCCAATTTTGAAAATCTCGTACAGTGGGCCCAAGGCCAATTGGCATGAGCAGGAACTCGTAAACAAACATGACATATGTGCCATAAAACTTAATAAGTGAATTGTTTAGCCATGGTACCAAGATAGGACCGACATGCTCAGTCAACTAGCAACAATGCGACATGACAAGTCGACGGACCAGTCAAGACAAACAACTGCGAGTTGAGTTGAGAGTTGGGGTCGTTGGACCAGTGGCACCACAGATTACATGGAAATAAGAGAAAACATTGTTTATGCATGCACTGTGAGTACGGGATCATCAAGACGCCCATGAGGGGGTAGTGATGCGTCCTAAGGGCACTGGACGACCTGGTGGCTATAAGGGCAGCTCGTCGTTCCAGGTGTCTGTGCGAAATTTGGAGTAGCACCAAGCACATGAGACCGGGGTGGGGACGGAATGAGGTCTTTGTCCTCATATGGACACGAAAATGTGATTTTGGGATTGTGGGTCAGATGTCGCGTACATTCACTCATTCCCAGGGTAGAAGTGGTCATACTTCTATCCAGGTGGCAAGAAAAGTCGCTCTAAAGCCACTAGCGGTTTCAGTAGTGATACTAACTTGCGAATGTATGTAACCTTCATGATGAAGGATGTGTGTTGGGTGATGACACACCGGTAACTAAGAAATAATGGAAAAACCCAAATTTTTAAATGAAGGGATTTTTGAAAAGAAAGGAGTCTGGCACAGTCCATATAAATGTTTTTCTTAAAAGTTAAAAGTAAACCTTTAAAAACCCATTCACTAAGTAGTCGTACTCACCCACTCTCTTATATCCCTTTCAGGAAATCCCAAAAAGCCTACCCTGAAAGACAATCAACTAAATGCATGTAAGATAAGTATGTAAAGTTTAAAATTTCATGTAGTTTTGATTATGCTATTACAGGAAATGGTGTAGGTTTAAAAGATGCCTTACTATTTATGGATTATAATAAGGGGAAACCCTTTAATAAACTGGGAGAGTAGCGAGTTATTCACGGGGATCCGACCAAACCGGGTCAGGGCGTGACACGGCAGCTTCGGTCTGTGGGAGCTACTTTACTGTTCGGTCACGTTAGCTCTTCTCTAGTGACCCTTAGAGCAATTGTAGACTACCACCATGTAGCTGACTTCTCCCTAAGCCTAAGGAACCCGACCACGTCTTCTTTGACTTAGAAAATACCCTATATCAGAGCTCTGGTTTGAGCTTCACATGAAAACAAAGTAACTTAGAGAAAGTGAGATTTTCAAGTGTGGAGAGGATTAATGGAGAGGGGCTCTTTATATAGGGAGCTTGGAGACTCGTCCGCCATCCGTTTGGCACCTTTGTGACAGTCATTGATGGCCTGAAATGTACTGAACGGAAATGTTTCCTCTTTGTCGGCACTGGTTTGATTTTTCGATGAATGAACAGTGCTGTTATCTGAAGGAAGACGACGACACTGTTTCGAACTGGACTGGACCAATTCGAACTGGGTTCAAAGATTAAATCGGCTGATTCAGGCCCAATTCAACCAAGTTTTTCAAAATTAAAATTTTCTAAATTCATGTAAATTCAGTCTCTATCAAATGACGGTTTCAATTCTATAATTTGAATTTTCTAAACTCCCTAGAAAAATGAATTTAACAAATGGTTCAATAGTGGTTCTAACCGGTCCAAACCGGTTCAATTTGATTTGGATCTGGTTCACCTGAACCGGTTTGGTTTTCATCCCCCATTCAACCTAGAGTCCTTTTTCATGACTTTTGTGACTCTTTAGGTCAATCGGGATCCATAAATTTCCCGATTTGCCCTCTCTATTGGTTTCGGTTCATAAATCGGCTCGGCTCATCAACTGGTTCAATTCAACTTGGATCCAATTCATTTGAACCGGACTGGTTTTTCTCTTCCAATTTGTCATAAGGTTCTTTTCCAAGGTTTTATGAACCCTTTGGGTCACCCAGGAGTTGTAAATTTCCCAAATTGCCCATTTCTCTGATGATCGGGTTTATGAACTAGTTCAATTTTCTCAATTGATTTGACTGATTCTTTTCCCGATTTTCCTTAACTTCAAAGAGCGGCCACTACCGTTACATCCCACACAAGTCATTACTATGTTCATTTGCTTGATGAATATAGTAAGTTCTCATGATTTTTTGTCATGAAAAAATATTCAGATATTCTATTTATTTTTCGATCCTTTTGTTTGCAAGTTGAAAATTTGCTCGATTGCAAAATTAAATTTCTTTAATTAGATGGTGTCAAGAAATTTATTTGTCTACTTTCAGTTTGAACTTCAGCTTGTCGGCATCAGTCACCGCCTCTCATGCCCACACTCGCCCCTACAAAATATATTAGTTAGCATAAACATCATCATATTATGGACATGAGACTCACTCTCTTAATTCATTCTCATGCTCCAACAAAATTTTAGAATTGTTCATTTGATACATTTGTCTATCTAATTAACTGTCTTACTACTCAGTTCTTGGGGTTTCATTTTTCTTATGAGATACTTAATCATACCCCTCCTAATTATAAATCTATGTGTGTATTTGGGTGTCTCTGTTTTCCCTACCTTTGTCCCTACATGTCTCACAAACTTTAACCCCCGTCTACTTCTTGTATTTTTCTTGGGTATCCTTCTCCTTATTCTAGGTACCACATTTTGGATTCTCATACTAATCGCATTACCTTCTTAGCAGATAGTACGCCTCCCTCTATTTCTATGGAGCACTCTGACGTTCCCCTCCCGGTCCCCCATCTTATCCCGACTCTGGTTCTAGACTCAGTTATGTCACATCCTTACTACACATGTTGTCCCACCTTCTCTAACTCTCTCTCCCACTGGCCAAGACCTTGTTGTGATGCCCTGGCGACATTTTACTATTGACCATTTTGCATTTCTTGCCACTCCATAAAAAACCTCGTATTTATGCAAAGACTTATCGTCATGCCCCTTGGATGCATGCCATGCAAGAAGAATTATCTGTCATTATCTACAATCACACATGTGATTTGATGACTGCACCGCCTGGTCAACTCATTGTTGGTTACAAGTATGTCTACAAAATCAAAGAAAATCCTGATTATTATATTGCTTGATATAAGGTTTGTCTCGTTGCCAAAGGATTCCCCCAACAACAGGATCTTGATTATGATGAGACCTTCAATTATGTTATTAAGTCGATTACCATTTGAGTGGTTTTTTCTATTGTTGTTTCACTTCATTCGCTTATTCGCCAATTGGATGTCGATAATGCGTTTCTTTATGGTTATCTTGCAGAAGAAGTCTACATGCAAAAACCACCGAGTTTCGTTAACTCTCTTTTTTCTCATTATATTTGTCGACTTCGAAAATTAATTTATGGTCTCAAGCAGACACACTCCGCGCTTAGTTTATACGTCTTAGCTCTTTTCTTACACAATTAGGCTTTTATGGTTCTATTGCGAATAATTCTCTTTTCATCTATTGTACATCTACATTCATCATATTTTTACTTATATATGTCGATAATATCATTATTACTCTATCTCCCAATGCCACTCTCAACTCCACTCTACATGCTCTACAAGGTGAATTCTCTATCAAAGATATGGGGACTCTCCATCATTTTCTTAGTGTTAAATTACACAATTATCTTTATGGTATTTATCTCACTTAATACCATTCAAGATTTATTATCTAAAAATGTCATTGACACTCTCTCTAAAGGTTAGGACAATTCTTTCGGATCTCACTCCATATCGTAAGATTGTGATTTCCCTTTAGTATCTCACTTTCACTCGTACTGATCTTTTGTACACCGTTCATCAATTTATTAATATTCATTGGATTATTGTCAAACATATAATTCACTACATTGAAACTATTTATCTTGACCTTACATTTGGCCTCACTCCCCTATAATTTCCATTGCTTATATGAGTCTGACACTTCTAAGGAATTATGATGATCATCATTTTGTGAGTGAATATGCTATTTTTCTCGATAACAATCTTATTTATTAGAGTTATAAGAATCAACACACTGACACAGGTTCTAGTATAAAAGTCGAATATAAGAGTATTAATACACCTGAAATTATTTGAATATGAACTATTCTCTATAAACTTAATCTACCACTTTTCACTTATAATTTCAATATGAACTATTCTCTATAAACTTAATCTACCACTTTTCACTTATACTACACTCCCACGCGACAATCTATCAGCTATCTATCTTATGTCAAATTCTGTTTTTTATTATAGCACCAAACAGATAAAAATGGACTATCATTTTGTTAGTGAATAAGTTAGTTGTGGTATTTTTAATATTTGTTTTATTGACACTAATACTCAAATAGCTGATCTACTCAACAAAAGTTTATCATACACTAATATTCAAATATTTTTAATATTTGTAATGAGTAATAGTGATGCTAATTTTGAGAATAAATGTTAAATATTATAATATATTATTATAATATTATTTTAATTAATTATAATATATATAATATAATATAAGTAATTAAAATTATATTATATATATTTTATCGTATTATTTATTTATATATTTATATTATTATTAATTTATAAATAAACGTATCTATATATAATTTATTAAGTTACTTATGAATAAAAAGTTATTACTACTACCTATTTTTATAGTATACCAAACATATATTTCAATATATTATTCTCTTATATATTAGATTTCACCATACGTACCCCTACGTGGCATATACCATACATCTGATATCAAAATAATAATATCGAATTTGTAAATATTTGTTAAGCACGAGTTTAAAATTACAAATAATAAGTATATACAATTATGAGATATATTAAGAATATAATTATAAATTGAATAAAATAAAAAATTATTATAAGTTTAAAATTTTTTACTAATTATAAGTTATAATTTTTAATTAAATATAAATATAATCTCTTATTGCCCAATAATACATTCTGATATGTTATATTATTTCTCGAATGGAATATATAAATAAATGTTAGTGAATTTACATAGTAAATATAAGTTATTATTTTTATTAATAATTTTTTATGTCACATATAAAAAAATTATAATTTAAACTTTAAATTATTTATATATTGCAATAGTACAATACCCACCATGGTAATATTTATTATCAAGGTATGATACACTAATTACGAATTTGAATATTCCAATTGTTCACTCATTTTGGTATGGTTACGGATTTCAGATAAAATAATAATATTTTAATCTTATTTATTTAAATAATTAATTTTAAAAATTAAAATATATATAATTATATATTTAAAAAATTGATTTAAAGTAAATATTATACCTAAATTCCCATATAAGGTTCAGATTTTTTAGATGGTACTTGATATTTTATATTCTATACCTTTTCTTTTCTAATGATGTAGTTGTATCAAAGTAGTAATTTTTCAATCATTAAATCAACTTATGGATGAAATGTTTAGTAGAGTTCATTAAAATGTCCCAAATCAGTAAAAGTGAAATGAGAGGTTGACATTTCTCCAAACTTTTTTTGCGCAAATATCTTCTCCAAGCTGATGGAGGGAAAATAGTCCTGATGAGCATGTACGGTTATTAGTTAGTCTTCATCAAAGTACTCTACTTTTCCCTCCATGTTGGATGGGATTACCTAGCTGCATAGATCCAAGAACATACCAGACACATCTTCAATGCATTTGGGATATGTAGTACTTGGAATGCGACGTGTTGCAGTGCATGACCTGCACCATAGGGTCAAATTTTCCATTGACTTTAACTATGGTTGGTCCGGGAAGAACCAAGTTAAGGTCCACACATATCTAATTTAAGGTGATTGTGGGACATGTACATCATTACACCCATTATCTATCATAATTCGACTCTTCCAATTAGACATTTGTTTCACTTACAAATGACGTGAATGTTACTTTAGCATGATTAGCTCATTTGTTTGGAAGGTAATCATAGGAGAAAATAATGCTATTAGTGAATATAAATCGGTATAATAATCTTCTGAATCATGTCAAATGAGCTATCTTTTGACACATGGGCCGCAATGATGGCATTTAAAATTTTCTTTCCATGAGGTTCATATTCTAACAGGAGTGCTAACTATGAAATGGGGACGAGACTTGATCATCTGCATAAATGCGCCTTTGAAATTTTTATGGAGACTTGGTATCTTCTTTTCATGCCCATATGTCTCATTTAGTGTCTTAGAGAGATAATATTAAAAAAATTTTGTTTGTAATTACATTATTTTGTTAAAAAATTAAAGTGATAATAAAAATAAATAAATTAATATTAGAGCCCTAAATTATAATGGTTAAAAAGTTCTAATTGATAACACAATTAATAAATATTTATTATCAAAGTTAAATGATAGGTATACCTATTTGATGTACAATCTTGGATTTATTTGTTATACACATATATTATGGACTTAATTAATATATTGATAAATCTATTTGATATATAAAATGAGTTATTTAATGTATAAAAGAGCAAATTTGATGTAGATAAAAATCTAATCGATATAAAAACTCCTTTAGGCCTAATGAATTTGAAGTGGCTCACTTCCAAGCAAATCAATATATTTATGGTAAAAATTAAATAATTAATAAAATAATAGTATAGAGCTAATTAATAATTATTAAAATGGTTTATTTAATAAATATATTTAATTAATATAATTAGAAACATATTTATTATAAAAAAATTATACTTATTTGATGCATATATATATTTTAGTAGTTAATTAATACATATTTAATGTACAATAAATTTATTTTATATATATAAACCTAATTAATATACACCAGGACAACCTTCATGTACCTTCTTTACATTTTTCGCTCTCCACCGTCCCACTTTACCCTGTCATTTGTCCAGACGGCGGAAACCTCAAAATTCCGGCCAGCTCCGACGGCTAGAACACTCCGTCTCCAAGATCACGGATCGCTTACTCTGTGCGCGTCGGGACATCTATGTGCTGGACGAAAAAGGCGGCTGACGCCATAGAACCGAAGCCCTATAGATCGAAAATACCGTCGTCCTCGCGAAATTCGAAATCCTCGTCCTTGGGAAGCAATATCTCCAGCCTCAACTTTGCCGGCTACAATTCCAGCCACAAAAATTACTCCACGAACTCCTCCCTCTCGACGCTGCCGTCCATCTCACGCATCAAGGACCACATCTCGCCTGAAAACCCCAACATCTACCACTTCTCCGAAATCCGCGCCGCCACCGATGGTCTCTCCGCCCGCCGCTTCTCCTCTTCCAGCACGTCCTCCTCGTGGCGCTGCACTTTACGCGGCAGAGACGTCGTCGTCTTCCAGCGGAAGCTCAGGCGGGAGATGGACACTCCTCAGCTCAGCGAGCGCCTCTTCGTGACTTGCAAGAGCCACCACAGCAGCCTGGTTAATCTCCTCGGCGCTTCAATCTCCGGTAGCTGCATCTATCTCGTGTATGAGTACGTTAAGGGTGCGAGCTTGAGTGATTGTCTCAGAAGCAACGTGAATTCCAGCTACACTGTACTGTCCAGTTGGCTATCTAGGATGCAGGTGGCTTCTGACATAGCTCACGGCCTCGATTACATCCACAATTTCACAGGGAGAAACTCAGGTTTCGTCCACAATCACATAAAGAGCTCCAGCATTGTTGTCACTGAGGAATCCTTGAGTGCTCGAATTTGCCACTTTGGTACAGCTGAATTGTGTGGGGAAGTAGTGGAAGATGATAGAATGGATACAGAGGATTCATCGGCTGGTAATAAGACGCTGCGAAGAACAGGTAGCAAGACAGTGAAGCTAGAAGGGACTAGAGGGTACATGTCGCCAGAATTCATCTCCTCCGGTATTGCCACTCAGAGGTCCGATGTGTATGCTTTCGGGGTTGTGATATTGGAGCTGCTGAGTGGAGAGGAGGCGCTGAAGTATGTGTTCGATGATGGCGGTGGGTATAGGAGATTGAGTGTTATAGACATGGCCAGAGAGGCTGTGGTGCGAGGGGATTTGAGGAGGTGGATAGATAAGAGGTTAAAGGATTCATATCCTGTGGAAGTAGCTGAAAAGATGCTCAGCTTGGGGCTGGAGTGTGTGGAGGATGATCCTCTGAGAAGGCCAGATATGGGAAGGGCTGCACACTTCATTTCGAAGCTGTTTTTGGATTCTGAGACATGGATGAAGAGTTTTGCAATGCCATCAGGCATTTCCATCTCAATGGGACCCAGGTGATTCGTTTTTATGATCCACCTTCCACAGGCTCTTTGCACTTGATTGGTGATAGATGTTGAGGGTGATGTTGGGGTTGGCGGTCATTTTAGCAGTATCTTGATGAGGTTAGCTTTGGACTGCCAGTAAATACTACGGTCCAAGTCCACCCTTTCAATGGTGTTTCCAATCACAAGTAGATTATTGAGACATTTTCTCTTATTTTTAATCAACTATACATTGGTATAGACTACTATATCTTATTAGGCTTCAATACTGGCCTAACTTGTGAGTATTACAAGCATGGACTACATGCTCGGTTAATAATGGTTTCATATTCAGTTATCTTGGACTTGAACCTCCAATATTTACACCTTACTTCAATATTCTTTATCTTTCTCGATATCATCTTTACCTAGTTATATCATTTATCTAGAATCACCACATTGGAGTGGTTCATCCTCGATTCTTCTCTTGTCCCTTCTGGGTATTATTTTTTCTTGTTACCAATCCATAGGTTCAAATCTTCCCGTAATGCACAATATTTGTCCGTAAGTGTGTTGTTTAGGTAGGATCCTCTCTACTAATAACTAGGATTAATAATCATTTTCTAAGATTTTATTGCCAACCAATTTTAGTGCATGGGTTTGATTTACTTCTCGTGTTTTAACCCTTTAGCATCTTGAAGCTCTTATCATACTTCTCATTTGAAGGTGAAGATACTCTCCTTTGGTATCCTTTAGCTGTAGGGATACTTATTTCCCAAACTTGTATTAAATGCCTAACTTCCTAAAGAGTTATCCCTTCTTAAAGGGGTATTTCTAATCTTAAGGGGCAATTTCTCCTATAATATCACATGTTGTATGCTAACATAACACACTCGTGTGTAGTCATGTGAAATAATCATACATTTTCCTTATAGTTAAAAATTCCTGCTTTAAAATTCGTAGTCTCTTATATTAATTTGTATAAAGGGTTATGTGGTTCTTGGTTATGTGCTTCTTAAGTCTCAATTAGTCTCTTGTATTTTATTAGACTAAATGTTCCATTTGTGGTTCGAGTCACAGCTACTTTCAAGCAAGTCTAACCCTTTTTGGACAAATTACTACCTCACGTCCATTTCTTAATAACCTTCTAAGGTTGACCGTTCATGATCATGGTTTGTCACTCTAACTTGTGTTAACTTCGTATTTGGTATTTCTTACCAATCTTTTTTATTATTTTTCAATATATCATAATTCACTTTACCCTAATTTCTCTTTTTTTCCAATTTTAATTATAATACGATTTCTTAAAGTTTGCAAAATGCTTGGCAATTTCAGTTTAGCCCCTAATTTTCAGGTATCTTGGTGGTTTTAGGATATGTTAGAGAGATTCTATGAATTTTTTATTGTAAAATTTGTACCCATATTTAGGTATTAGTTGGAATAATTCATAGCAGACATTTTGAGCATCTCTCATCATTACTTGATAATATCTCATTTCAAATATTATTCACTATTACCCTTTTCCTTATCAGGTTTAATATTAATGAGGTTAGCATCAAATAATTCTTCCATTGTTTACATTTCACAAACACAAAGTGCTTGAATGCATATTGTGTCAGCATGTAACATTTGCTCTTCCAAAGCAAACCTATGATATTTTGTACACATTTTTGTGCTTTTGGCACTACTCATTCATTTCATTGAAAGTATTACCCATGTACTAAAATTTCCCTGCTTAGATTTCTCATAACTAAGTTCCTCATGCCATGAATCACATATAGTTTAATAACTTTTCGTATTTCCATTTGGAATATATCGAAGACTTTCATGGTTATGTAGTATTATTTCTTAACCTCATTTCACTTTTTCATCCCCCACTATTGACCGGTGAGCAGAAATTCACTATTGACCGGTGAACTGAAATTTTGATTGTATGCTACATAAGTCTACCTAATCAACGTACCCACAATTTTATGATATAAATAGGTTGTGTTCTGTCTCCAACTGGTTATGCATCCCTCTATTGGTATACCCGACCCGACTACCATATCTTATAAATCCTTAAGGCATTTTATCATGTTCTAACTTAATTTACGAGTTAAATTAATACAATCATCACTTACTCTCAACATTGCAATAGTAGTAATTATAGTAGAATCAATAGGTCAAATGCTCATATTACTCTCATTATTGTAATAGTGGTAATCATTGTAGAATCAATAGGTTTAAAATTTTTACAAAATATTTTTTTTCAGTTGCACAATATATCATAAATAAAATATTAGGAAATAAATAAATCTCTTAAACAACCTATTATTAGTACCGTAGGATTTTTTTTCTCCACAAGGTTTATCTTCCCTTATGCTACACTCTTTTTTATGTCAAAAAATTTTAGAGGTGAGCAAATCTCGGTGAGTGAGAATGCTATGAATTGAGTCATTCATGGCATATATTTTGTCGTAACTCAAAATAGTTCATACGAAATTTGATATCTCATTTTCTACCGTAGTTCAATATGAACTACCGTAAAAAATGAGTGAGATATTTCATAAGAGATGTTTCAATTTAGTGCAGTTATATAATATGTAATATCCTCATAGTACTTAATTTCTTGTGTGTGAGCTCTTAGTGAATACAGTATCCAGGCTACCGGATGTGATGTTGATATCACATGAGTTCCATCAATGATGGAACGAGTAGGAAGGTTATCTAGGATGACCCCACATAGTGCTAATTATCTATCCACATGAATGATGGAACAAGGAGGAAGGTTATTTAGGATGACCCCACATAGTGCTAATTATCTACCCACAATTACTTCTCCAATCCCGGGGTCATACTTAGGTGACCTCTGGGAATATTGTGTTTATTGCTATGATGAATTAATTATGGTATAAAAGATAAAAACATGAGATAACCAAATATCTGAGATTTGTGATAAGTAAAATGGGAAAATTTTATATACTTGTAAATAAACTTTTAAAATAAAAATTAGTAAATATACGGTCCAAAGTCACATCGTAGTTTGACATCGGTAATTGTATTCAATGGATTGTTAGCTCACCACATTCCCCAAAATATTTCAAATACGTGCAAAAGGGTATCAGCCTAAACTTTCAAAACATGAGATACATGACTCAAAGGGTGTGCACGAAGGTCACTTTGTACTTATTAGTTGTATTATTTGGGGCTCACTATATGTTTTATAAAAAATTCAAATTTCCACTAAAAATGTGCATGTTTTTGTTCTAAGTCTTGCATATTATCAAATTTACTTTGTAGAATGAATCCACCATTATAGAATCGAGGAGATTTGGCGAATGTTACGGGCATCCAGACCCGAAAATTTAACTTGAGGTGTAACAGTTAATTTTTCGACAATTCCTTGTTAAATAATTTGGTAGGTAAAGATGGTAGTGGTGCTAGACCCACATCATGTGATGGTCTTCCAAATACTCTTACATGTGATGGTCTTCCAAATACTCTTATTTAACAACCAGTTGTATACATCAATCTTTTAATCTTGGTATTAATTCCACAATAGTTATAATTATCGTTAACTTTGCATACTTAAATTTTATTGTGGTATTTTCATCCTATTTATTCAATTCACATATACTGTGAAAATTAAAAAATGACTTGCTTTAAAAAATGTTATCTCTCTTACCAATTAAGTTATCACACGCTCTCTCAACACTACAATGGTAAGATTCACTTGTAGTATATAAAGAATGTAAGGTGGAGAATAAAAATAATTTCTTACGCGATTAAAAATTCACATATAACTTAAACATTTCAAAATGTTTAACACTCCGTTTAAGTTTGATCTTCCTATATTTTATATGAGGGATCATCTCACTTCAATGTTTCAAATTGTTGGTATTAGTCTGACATTTGCACTGCCCTCTACTTTTTTTGAAATGTTTGATGTTTCAAATTGTTGGTATTAGTCTCACATTTGCACTGTCCTACTTTTTTTGAAATGTTTGGAAAGGAATAAGTCATGTTTAGTGAGTGAATAGACTAAGGGATACAATTTCAGTCTCACTTAAAATTAACACATGAAATCACTTATTTTTTTTTAAATATTCAGCATTTAAAGCATAACTCAATATTTCAAAATACATTTTTGTTCAAAATTTATTTACAAACCAATTAAATGAATTGTACATCATTCAAATACTTTTCAAATATTATATTTTCTCATTTAAGAAAATGATATCACCATTTCAGAAAATAACTTCACCCTACACTCGTGATCAAGTACCTTGAAAGTGACATCACATTACACTCGTGATCAAGGACCTTGAAAGTGATATCACTCTATATCCATGATCAAGGACATTAAACACAAACTATAATGAAAATGCAATATGTGTTAGCTTGTTTTCCGGCCATTGCAATATCTTTTATAAAAATATGGGGTTATTACTGGTCTATGATAAAATGTGAGGTCATTACTTGTATTTCATAAAATACCTTTCATATCATTTTCTAAATGTTTCATTTCTAAATTACTTTTCACAAGTTATTTAATATCATTCGTATAATTTCAAAATATAACTTGCTAGTGTGAACAAGTCCAATCAAATTAGATTTTTGTAAACTCACTCACCTCGACTTATAATCATTTTATCCTAATGAGTATTTGATCTCGTGTGTTGAGTGCACAATTGTATGTTCGTTCGATCGACAATGATTAGTTTGGTCGCTCTATGAATGGGGAAAATCAAGAAGGTCCTCAAAGTACTTACTAGATTGATCAATAGCTAATTAAGCGTTTCGTCGTTGGGAGCGTGGATGTTGTCGGGGTCATGTTTTATTTTCTGGTGTAAAAATAAAATATGGAGTTGGGAGTCATTCCGACCGCCACTAAGCTCGTCCAAAGATACTAGTCAAGAGAGGAGGTCAAGGTAGTGATGTGGTATGAGACTTGGATTCGTTCACATTGAGTGGAGGCATCGCCCAACCTCTCAAACTTCTACGCAACAAAACATCTTCGAGAGAGGGCGTTGGTATAAAAGAATTATGTGTGCCTTTTAATCATTTGTCTACATTTTATATAAAATTGGTATAAAAGATAAAATAAACTAGAAAATAATATTTATAATTTATATTATAACAAATGCAATCATGGAGAAGTGTGTGCTCCCATTTCTGTCATGGAATGGTTGGCTTGGGTGTGGTGGTCCCCTCTTATTTATAACTTATTTTTTCTTCCTCATTTACAAGTTTAATACTCTCCCCATGCTCAAGGGGAGATCACGAACATTGATCTTGGACCATAATGAATAGAAACGGGTGGATGAAATGCCTTTAGTAAGTAGGTCAACAAGTTGAGAATCAGTCCAACGAAGCGAACCTGAAGTAAGTGACGACGAACATGCTCCCGAACAAAGTGATAATCGATCTCGATATGATTTGTGCGAGCATGAAAAATAGAATTAGCGATGAGATAAATAGCAGAGACGTTGTCACACTATAATGTGGATGGCTGAGAAATGAAAATATTAAGCTCCCGAAAAAGAGATTGAAGTCAAATTAGCTCAGCAGTAGCATTGGTAAGACTCTTGTATTCGACATCCGTACTCGAACGTGCAACAGTTCATTGTTTCTTAGAACTCCAAGAGATAAGATTACGTCCCATGAAAATGGAAAAACTACTGACAGAACGATAATCATTAGGATTGCCAGCCCAATCAACATCAGAAAAATAGTGAAGTGAGATAGGTGAATCCCGCCATAGAAAAAGACCAAAATGGAGAGTACCCTGAAGATAGCGGGGAATGCACTTGACAGCGGTACAATGAGCAGTGGTGGGACGATGCATGAACTAACAAACTTGGTGTATAGCATATGTAAGATCAGGGCAAGTAAGAGTGAAATATTGGAGAGATCCCACAATTTGCCGGTATGGAATAGGATCAGAAAGGGGAGTCCCATCAGTGAACAAAAGATGAGACCCGGTAGCCATGAGAGTGGAGAGAGGCTGACAAGTAATCATAGTAGCTTTAGAGAGTAAATCACAAATATACTTCTGCTGAGTAAGGTAAATACCGACGGAGTGAGAGTGAACTTTAATATGAAGAATGTGATGAAGTGGGCCCAAGTCTTTAATGGAAAATTCTTGACGAAGAGCCAGGAGAACATGATCAATAGGAGCATGAGCCGAGTAGGTGAGAATGATATCATCAACATAAACAAGAAGAAATATAATAAAATCTTTAGTACGATAGATGAAAAGAGAAGTGTCAGGAATAGAACCTGTGAAGCCCAACTGGAGTAAAAATGAGCTTAAACAAAGAAACCACGCTTAAGGAGCCTGCTTAAGGCCATAAAGAGAGCGTCGGAGGCAACAAACATGATGAGGATGAGCAGGATCAATAAAACCTGGCGGTTGAACCATATAAACTTCTTTGTTGAGGTGGTCATGAAGGAACACATTATTTACGTCGAGCTGATGAGTAACCCAGCCAAAAGAGACAACAAGCGAGATCGTTTGATAACAAGGCTGAACGTATCATCATAGTCGAGACCACATTGTTGAGAAAAATCCCGAGCAACGAGACGGGCCTTATAACGAGCAATGGAGCCATCATGGTGTTGTTTGATTTTGTAAACCTACTTACAACCCACAATATGTCGATTGGGTGGAGGAGGCACCAGATCTCATGTATGATTGGAAGAGAGAGCGAATAGTTCAGTGAACATAGCATTCCACTAGCAGAGATGCCGACTAGCTTGGAGATAGGTACAAGGTTCTGAAATAGCCATAAAAACGGCGGGATTGGTAGTAAAACGATGAGGAGGAAGAGTGCCATCTTGAAAACGAGTAGTCATCTGAGAATGGGCCGGTGCAACGGGAGAGCCAAGAGGCGCTTGCTGTGATGAGGCCAAAGAGTCTGCAATCATAGGAGATAATGAAGTATCAATAGTATCTGAGGAAGAGGGCATACCTGATTCTGAGGCATCTAGGAGAGGAACAAAGTGAGTGGGTAAAGGAAGAGAAGGACAAGGAGCTTGCATGGGAGCAAAAGAGGGAACATTACTCTACGGGGAACGACCTGCAAAAGGAAAATGATCCTCATGGAAAATAATGGTACGAGAGATAAAAATGCAACCGGTGGAGGGATCAAGACAATGATAGGTAGCCAGGGGGATAATCAAGAAAAACACATGGTGTAGAGCGGGGTTGAAGCTTATGAAGATGATAAGGATGTAGATAAGGAAAACAAAGACAACCAAAAATACAAAAATAATTGTAATTAGGGGGTTTATGAAAAAGACGGGAAAATGGGGGTGGGTGTGTTCGGGTGGGAAGACGATTAATAAGAAAAATAGCAGTTTCAAAAGCAAAATCCCAGAACTTCGGAGGAAAGTGAGATTGAGTAAGAAGAGTTAGCCCCATATCGACAATGTGTCGATGTTTACGTTCAGCATAACCATTTTGTTGATGAACATTAGGACATGACCCATAATAAATAATGCCATGTGATTGAAGTTTGGTCTGAAAAGAGAGAGACATGAATTCTTTGGCTCTATCTGTTTGAAGGGTCTTAATTTTTTGATAAAAAAGATTTTTAACTTGAAAACGAAAAGCGCGAAAAATGGATAAAACATCCGAGCAATGTTTAAGAACAAAGAACCATGAATATTTGCTGAAGTCATCTAAAAAGTGAATATAATATGTATGACCTGTTTGAGAGAGAATGGGTGCAAAACCCCAAATGTCAGTGTGAATCAACTGAAGTGGTGCAGTGCTGAGATGATTAGTCACAGGAAATGGATGTTGAATGATTTTACTACAAGCATAAGCATCGCACAAAGGTAAAGTAGAAACTTGATTCATTGAGAGATACTTAGATAAAAGATGATGCATAATAGGATAAGCGGGGTGCCCAAGACGTTAGTGCCACACCGAACTACTAATAAAATGACTAACATAAGTGTGAGGTAAAACAATCCCAAGCGCAAGCAATATAGCCCTCTTCTACGGTCCCCTCGCAGTTGTTCCTGATGAGTTTGAAGATCCTTACAAGGAAAAATGAAGGGTAAAATTCAAAATAACATGAATTATCTGAGGTGAATTTAGAAATAGATAAAATATTATTTGATATTTAAGGTACATAATAAACATTTTTGTGAATGAAATGATGAAAAGAATTGGTGAGAGAAGTGGTTCTGGATGAGAGAATGAGTAAACCTGTTCAATCTCCAATTAATAGATGCTCGGGAAATGCTTGATATTTGAGGTACATAATAAACATTTTTGTGAATGAAATGATGAAAAGAATTGGTGAGAGAAGTGGTTCCGGATGAGAGAATGAGTAAACCTGTTCCATCTCCAATTAATAGATGCTCAAGAAATGCTTGATTATCCTGAATAAATAATTGAGATAAATCATTAGTAACATGGTTAGTGGCACCTGAATCAATATATCAATCAAGTTGATGATAGGTGTTTCCGGGTATAGCACATGCTTGATGAGCGTGAAATGTAGACGATTGTGGACAAATTAGTGCAATATGATCTATTTGTCCACATAATTAGCAAGATTGTTGCGATAATAATCCAGTTTGTTGCTCAAATGAGGTAGTCCTATTCGTGATGGGTGAAGAAAGTAGACCAGGAGCAGAATTTGGCCTAAAATGTTAGGAGGGCAGGTGACTGGACCCAAGCCCATTAATGCAATCAATGAAACTGGGCTCATTACTACATCTCAGCCCATGTCGCATGAAGCCCAACTTTTGATTGGCCCCCTATAAAAACGCCCCTGAAGCTCAAAACGGTGCGTTTGAGCTTCATTTCTACGCCCATTTGAAATCTGGTGTCCTTGATTCTCTGAAGGCCGAAAACGAGGGTTTTCAATTTTGTCAAAACGGGGGTTTCGATTTCCCGTTACAATTATCGATGTGGTGCGCCCAAACGATCTTAGATGGAAGGCTCCTTGATGGTGTTGAGAGACTGTTGCAATGCGAGTCCCTTGATCATGCGTTCCTTCTAGAAGACCCGAGAGTGGAGATATTGGGTTTGTTGATCCATACAGGAAGATTCGACGCGCCTTATGTGCAAGGAGTAGAGATTTGATGGTGTCGACGGTCATAGAATCCAATGTTGCTGATAGTACACTCCCATTCATAACCCAGTCCTACTAGTATACAATTTTTTAGTTTTTTTGGAGTTTTTGGGTGGCCGGTTTGAGCTAAGCTTGTTGCTAGAGAGCTAATAAAGGACAGATAAGTAGACATAGAACTATTGTTCTTCTTAAGTTCACGCTATTGTTGATCTAGTATATCTTGTTGGGCATGAACCTAAGAACTGAAAAGAGTCCCCAATTGTTGCCAAGCTTGAGCGACTGTAGTGGCTCTAATAACCTGTAGGTTAACTTCGGTTGTTAAGGATGCAATAATAGCAGTGAGACAAAATTTATCAAAAGTTTCCCATACTTCAAATTCTGGGTTTGACAACTCGTACTCATCTACTTCTTTAGTTATTTGAGTGATAAATTGAGGGGTGCTGGTAATGAGTCATTGACATATCCAAGGAGGCAATATACTTGTAGAAGATGACTCATATTGTTCTTCTACAGATAGTAGTTTGAATTGTCTAGCTTAATGGGAAGTGTAGGAAAAGAGGCCGGTAGTGACACAGTAAAGGATGCAGAACTCATTGTAATCTTTGTTTGATGGAAATGATGAAAATCTGAGAAGGATTGTTTGAAGGGAGAGAATGTTCGATAAATAAGCCTCATATGAGATTGATATGCTATAGAATAACCTGCTCTGATACCATGAAAAGAAAAGAATTGGAGAAGAAGCTGATAGAATAATTCCCCATGTCTTTTATTAATCATTTGTCTATATTTTATACAAAATTGTTATAAAAGACAAAATAAACTAGAAGACAATATTGTACAATTTTTGTTATAGCAAACATAATGGTGGAAAAATGGTATGTGATATCATTTCTATTATGGAATGCTTAGCTTGGATGTGGTGGTCCCTTTGATTAATAACATATTTTCTCTTTCTCATTTATAGGTTTAATAAAGTTGATAACATATAAGATTTCTTGTAAACTGATCAAAAATTTGATTTTTGAATTTAAATTATTTCAGCATGAGAGAATCCTAAAATAGAGCAAAAGTATGGATAGAGAAAACAGTGGGTGCGGAGAAGAATAATTTAGGAGGTTCGGATCAAGTAGTTTGATAACTATCAGTTTAATTCTTTTTTTTTTATATATTTAGATCAAAATTACTTATTGTTACCTAAATTTTAAAAAATAAATTTCGATATAATATTATTTTGATATGGTTTGATCTGATTTTCAATCTATTTCAATTTAATTTTTATTTTAATTTTATCCAATTTGTAATATGATTAGATATAATTTTTTATCCAATTTAATTTTTTATATGTAATTTAATTTCAAATATCTCGATATTACTATTATCAAATCTAATAGTTAACAGCTAAATTTAATGTGAACATATCAATATAATGATAGAAAAGTAATGATAGCATCTATTTTTAGAAGATACACCTTTAGGTATCTTTCAATGTCATAGACAATTATTAAAAAAAATGAAAATTATCAAGATAATTAATAAAAAAAATGATCCCCAAATATTTACATGCACAATAAAAAAATGTAATAAAAAAGTTATCACTAGAATTAAATGCTTAGCATATTTACTTTGCCTCATAGTACATCTTTGCAATAAAATATTATACTATTCAAAATATATAAATACAGATGTAATTTGCAATACACATAGTGGACGCCTAGAGGTGTCTCAAATGTGTGCGCTAAATCATAATGTTCACAGAAGTAATGCAATAACAAGAATTTAGTATAACATGGTAAAAATATACGATCCATCCACTAGTTTGGCTATCATAATATTCACCTTAGTTTTTAAACCCTGAAAACAGTAAACTTTGTAAAAAATACCACAACACACCACAATGATTAGGCTAATTTAGATAAACTAATAAATTAAAACTAAAGAATTGCACATTAAGCCCATCATTTGATAAGCAAATTGATCATATGCAACCCACTATAGTCCTATCAACATTAGGCACTAATTGCCTAATATTTCTATAACTAGCAAATCTACCTAGATCACAACACATGCCGTGAATTAGCTCACTATCAATTATCCAAACAAATCCAAATTTCTTGAAATCAAGTTTGTAATCCAAATATAATGGGAATCCCGAATTCCCATTATATTTAGGTCTATCATTCAGTAGCCAAGAGTGAAACCATATATTGAATTTGTTGTGGGGTGAATCCATCTAGTACATATGCTAAAGAAGAGTTGACCTTCGAAATATACATTCTTCGCCTCAAAGTTATTATATCATAACATTGCCATGTTTCTGCCACTAGAATCTTGCCTTCTTGGAATTCTATTCGTTATCTCAAGTTTAGCTTGAAATCTCGACGGATAACCATGTAAATGATAACATTGTCTTACCTTGTGCCATGTGTAACCACAATATGTGTATATGAGATAATTTCCTCTTACTCGTCCTTTGTTTAAATAGTTTGATTTTTGCCTAGAAATATGCCTTAAACGGAACGTAATGGATCTAATAAGTATAATCTTGTTAGCCCTAATTGTTCTTTTTTAGCCTATATTATCAAGTTATATGCAGTTAAAAGATTTATAACATCATCACTTGCTCGTGCTGTTTGTAGTCAAAATGAGATTTGATAAATTCAAATCTTATCACGGAGGATTTTCATCTTCCTAAGCATTCATATCAAGTTGGGCTATATAACATCATACATAGAAACTAGTGTTCAAGAGTAAAACTTAGCAACAATTTCATTCAAAACAGAATTTACAATACAAAATCCATAAAATTATTTATTATCCAAGAATTATAAGCATGATAGAAAACAAAGGTTGCAGTAACTTTCTATTGAAAAAATCCAGTTTATTTTTGGAAGCAAAATATACTGTGAGACCACATAATTAATAATTACTTACTGGGATTATCAAAAGATGTGAAATGCATCTTCTCCATAAGGATTTTAATAGGCAATTTTGGTTCGAAATTCAAAACATGATATTAGTTGTCGTTGATTCATTGGACACTGCTTGTTTAGCCCTTTTATTCTCCTTTAACACCTTAGTCATCTATTTTTTCTTCTCCTTTTTCGACACATTATTTGTTGGATATTGATATGTGCATGAAAAGGGAAGATTTCATGAGTGAAAGAAACTTACCTCAACAAAATAGTGCTCTTGGAAAATTGCAAAAACCCCTTTGATGGGAGCATTGATTCCATCAATTGGAGAGGAATATAAGACATAAATAGGACGTTGAAAGTGGAGAGAGAAGTGGCAAATAATGAAAGGTTTTATAATTCATTTATTCATGAAGCAAGTAAAAAAATGAAAAGTTGAATTCACAATAAGTTCCCATATTCCCCTAATACATTGCAATACCTAATTAACTTTCTGCTACAATTTGACTTGTTCATACTCGACTATTACATAATTAACCATATGACGTGCTAATTATAAATTTTACCACATATAAGTCCACTTTCTAGAAAATAACATGATCATTTAAATTATTAAACTCCCCATAAACTAATAAATCTGATGCAATTGAATTTTGTCTCCATTAACACGCCTTATGTTCAATCTATTTGGGAGGCAAATAATAGCAAATTTGATGGTCCTTGGCTTTCCTTCCTTGCATGTAGTGGTGAAGATGTAGGTGATGGTTGACTGCCCAACTCTCCACAGCATGATGTTGATGAAGACTTCCACACCTTCCACCATTCATGAATAATAAATATATGCAGGGTAGGAATTGGGTAGATAGATAGGGGAATGCGTGAAAATCATGCACACACACCACATGAAGCACGCCAGATAAAACAGGAAGGAGGGATGGGTAAGGCTAAGGGGGTGGGACTGGACAGATAGGGGTGGGACATATAGGAATGGAACAAGACGGGTATGGATGAGGTAGATGAGGGCCATATCATGTCCAATGCATAAATATGGCATGTGCACATGGCAAATTAAGGAAGCGGGTGGCCGGTTTACCAGTTATGGGTCATGATCGAGGGGGTCTGGCTAGAGCATTTTCCCACCACTATTCCCACCCTAATTAAGGATTTGATTAGCCAACATAATACTAATATTTTATTTTTGTCTTTTTTTGGTGTTAAATTTATTTTTTTATGCAAATATATATTTGTATTTTTATAATTTAAACATTTTATACGACAAAAAAATGATAATATGATATTATTATATTATATGATAGAGAAATCTCACCCAACACAATATTCTTAATTGATTAAAATCTTAAAAAATTTCTAAACTATCCAAATTAAATAGAGATATTAATGATATATTAATAATATGATATTTATGTTAGTTATTTAAATAAAATAAAATAATATTAATATTAATATTAATATATAATAAAAATAAATATTATATTAATTTATTTAATCTTAATAATAACCCAAAATTTATTAATTTGGTGAGTTTTGAAAGTTGTAATGAAGAAAAGTTAATAAAATTTTTTTGGTCAAATTTTGTCATTTGAGACGTCAAAATTGTATGAGAAGTGAATACTTTATTTTTTGTGGCTAGAGAGTCTCCATTATTTGATTATGTAATGGCTAGTAAAGCTTATGTCATAGTCCAAGAAACTTACTTTATTAATTTTGTAATGATACTTAAATTAATCATTTTAGTGTACAAAAAAGAAAGTTATAACTTATGCCATTAGTATGGCTCAAAAGCATAGTAATCTCACTTACAAATAAGATAAGAACGGTCGAATCTTATATAATCATTTTATATACCTTTTAATTATAGTTTTATTTTATTAAATTATACATACTTATTCCTAAAATAATTCATTTTCAATAATTGTGAGTTTTGTCACAAGTATTTAAACCAATTTAGCCAATAATTAATTTTATCACTAAAATGGTTTCCAACAAAAAAAAATTATTCATTTATCCAATTTTAGTCTTTTCTTGATTGATTAATCCCTAATTAGATCGATTATTAAATCAATTATTTTTCTAAACATAATTTGGTGAATATACTATCATATGAACTTAAGAAATATACCACTTTACAATTTTTAAAACTATTTAAAAAAATCATGGAGTTTTCAGTATAAGTATTTTTCTATCTCGATTCAAATCGAGTATCAATGAGGTTTTTTTTTAATTCTTAATTTTTTATCAATAGAGGTTTTTCAAGAGTAATTTATGTTAATTTACTAATTATTTAAAATTTCAGTAAAAATCAATTTTTAATCTAATTTAATTTTTAATCTCAATTCAAATTTTCATTCTCATTTCAATCTCAATTTTCAGTACAATTGAATTTAAATTACTCTTCCAGAAATTTTGATATGATATTAACTCTCTTTCAAATCATTGACCATTAGCCCACCTTTCATACCATTAGACTATAAATTTAATTTCTAAAAAACTCTGATCCCATTTTCTAAACATTGGAAATTATCTCACTTTTTGAAATTATTGGGTCTTAAACCCATTTTTTAAATATAGAGCATTAGTCTATCATTTAAATTGTTAGGCTGTAAGCCCATTTCTAAACATTGTCCTTTAACTCACTTTTTAAATTATTGGTATAATTTTATAAAAAAAATTCATGTAATTTTCTAATGTTTACAAGATATTTTAAAACTATAAATTATTATGGTCGATATAATTAGACTCATTTTAAATAAACTTACTCATACTTTTACAATTTTCAATTCTCATGTACTATTTTATAAAATTGCTTATAATATAACTATTATACCATATATATATATTAATTTATATTTGTTATAGTTATTTAGGATTAATTTATATAAATATATCTCATATTGTCTTATAACCTTTTAAAAAAAATATGGTTTTACTATTAATGTCTAGTTGACTCGATTTGCACGTTGGTGAACATTGTGCTACTTAACCGACACTCAATTTCTTCCCAATATGGTTTTACTATTAATGTCTAGTTGACTCGATTTGCACGTTGGTGAACATTGTGCTACTTTACCGACCCTCAATTTCTTCCCATTCATATAATTTTCCAAACTTTATCATCTTGATTTTTAGGTCTTTACTTTTAAATAATTTTATTTAATACTTTATATTTTCTTAAAATTACAACTTAGTATTTATGCTTTTCCAAAAATTATATTTATTTCATTAGAGTTTATAAATTTCTCATTTTGGTTGCTAAGTTTTCCTAGCCTTCTTTTTGAATCTCTAAACTTTATATTAGTCTTAATTAGATACTCAAGTTTCTAAAATTACATTTAGGACTCTAACTTTATTCTATTTATCATTTTTCCTTTAAACTTTTCCAAGGTTTCACTTATATCTTTGTTATTTCAACTCCCGCCACCATTTAAGACCCTAGACTTTTTGAGTTTTTCTCTTCGGTTTCTAAACTTTATCCAGATTCCATTTAGGTCCGCTAAAGTTTCTTATTTGCATATAGGTACCCCAAACTTACTAAAATTTTATTTTGGTCCCCAACTCCATACTTCTCCAAAGTGCATCTCTACATTCATGAATAAATCATATAATACTCCAAAACACCTTTCTCATGTCCACAAAATTATTTTTAGGTATAGTTCATTCGAAACAATGTTATTTTGACCCAATTTTAGGGCTTGTCAGAAAATTAATATAATTTGATAAAATTACAGGAACACACGGAGACAACAAGTCGAACGACAACATTAATGTGGTTTAAAAGACAACTCTTGTTTCACCTCAAATAGAGGTATGAGCCTCCTCCAATTGGAGATCCACTGTGCTCCATAAAATTCCAGAGATTGTCGAAGGTTTCACAGTAGAGTACAACCACGAGACTTACCTTTAACTCTAGAGACTAGTGGTGTTTAATAATGAGAAGTTTATAAAATTTTTCTTGATCGTATTTCACCGTTGAGAGCACTAAAAATGACCTTGGAAAATTTGATATCGTTTTCAACCTTTTGAGTGAGTATATTATTTTATCACATTGCTGATGTTAATCAAGCAAAGAAAATGAAAGTCAATTTCACGACAATTCCAAACGGCACTAGAATTAGTAAGTTTGGTGGACATAATAAGAAGTTATAGTATTTGGTATCAAGGTAATCAAAAAATAAGTGAGGTATATTTTAGACAGAATTTCGGTGAATTATCAATTAGTGTACGTACAATCTTTTATTAGTATCTTGAAATATCATAATTTAGTTAAAATAAAGTATATAAAGTCAATTTTTAAATTTATTTCTCTTTCGGATAAGACACCATAAATCACACTAATCAGACTGGGGCATTTTCAGGTCGCGCATCTGATTCAAGTTGGGTGAGTTAATATAGACACTTGTGGCCATTTACTCAATTAGCACCCATTGAACAGTACAATATTATTTAAATCATTTTTTTATCAAATAAATAGATATATTCAACCAATTTTAATTATTATTTGATCAATGCACTTCAATTTAGATAAAATATTTATTCAATTTATTTTTTTTTAAATCATTCAATACATTTTCTATATTTTATAATAAAAAATTATATTTTTACTATTTTTTAAATTATTTTAAAAAAATCTTTTTATTTTGTATACTTCCATTCGCTCGAATTTCATTATATATTCCGATGGTACATATCTCTATCGTTCATTTCCAATTTCAATATAAAAGATTTATTAAGGTTTATTTCAAATTATTTTTCATAACTTTTCAAATACTAACTTTAATAGATTTATGAGTTTAATTAGATTTATTTTTTCAATTTAATTTTAAATCTTGGTCCAATTATCTTGGTGCAATTAATTAAATTTTCCTTATTTAAAAAGTGAGATATTACATTGATTTTCATTAAAAGTGTGGACAAGACACTTTTAATCCAATTTTAACAAATGGATTGAACATAATGTATGTAATTAATACAAAAATTAAGCTCTTAATTTTGTTAAAAGAAGGTCTTACTTAAGTTAAAAAATTAAATATTATTTAAAAATTGACTAATATTTCCAATAAAATCTTAATTCTAATGAAAGTTTAAATAATATTATTATTTCTCAAATATATTTGAATAATTATTAAATAAGTTAATATTCTGTTTTACTTAAATAAACTTATAATATATTTAACTTAATTAAAATAAAATTATGTGTGTAAAAAAACTAAAATAAAATTATAATATTTTGAGTTTATTCAAATAGAGTAATCAAATTTATCATATATCCATGTTCATTTATATATACATGTATAATATTTAAAATTAAATTTAGAATATATGATCTTATTTGAATTATTTCGTAAATATTAAAATATTATTTGAGTAATTATATAAAAAGTATTATTTTATCTGAGTAAAAAATAATTTTTTATTTAAAATGGCCAATTCCAACACTTGGGTGAGAAAATTATTAAGTCAAACATATGACATATGATGGTCACTGGCCTGAACAACCAGCATTTTTTAAAAAAATAGATATTTCACAACAGACAAAACTATATATTTTGGGCCAAATGCAAGACAGGGATCATCCTGCTGTTCCTTTTGGTGTGGCAAATTCCATCCCTCTAATATTTTTCTCCTGAAAAGAAAGGGACTTCTTCATCTTACTAGTGGGTTTCTTTGCTTTGAACCTCTTCCCCTTCTTTTTACTTTCCATGCTATTCAGTCTCATCTATCTTTTTCTATCTCCCTCTTTCTTTTCTCATTTCCTCCTTATTTTCAAGTCTGGGTTTTCAAACTTTTTTTGGACTTTGTTCATTTTCGAAGTTTTTTTTAATTTGGCTTGGTGATCTGCATTACCTCTGCCCTGTATGATTCCCCTCCTCGTGGAGTTCTCGTTTTTGTGTTGTATGAGCTGATTGATAAGCTCAGTTTGTCGACTCGTGAACTATCTTTGGAATTTGGATCTGCGAGTTTCTGCATCATCCATCTCAATTGTGGAGACAGGTAATTGACTATCCCCAAGTATTCTGATTTGCAGATGTAAAACGTTTGACAGTTCAACTGGCGGATGTTCTCCACGCTTCTCTGATTTTGCCCAAAAAGGAAACAGGAATTTAATTCTTCCAGTTAACATTGCTGAGTTGTGTGCAAAAAAAATATTGTTGAGTCTGCATCCTGGAGTTCTATTGGGCGTTGTACTTTCTAGATTCTCTCTTGTTTTCTGGGTCAAATTCGTATCTTTCTTGGGTGGAACGATTGCATGGAGTTCCTCCACTGCCCAAAAAGATATTGGAGTTTGAATTTTGGAGATAATGACCCTAGCAGTAGGAAGTAAAGTTTGACCTGGTTTTGATGCAAGTGATCTTGTTCGAACGGAAGAATCTTCCTGCAATCCCACTGTTTCAAATCTTCCCATGAGTCTTGACTGCTGTATCAATTTATCCTCATTTGGCATTTCAAGCAAAGGGGTTTGTATACATGCTACTCTTTAAGGTTGTGGAAAGCTTAAAATCCTAGGAAACATCATTTTAAATCATTATGCCCTTTTGGTTGATAGAGAAATGTTATCATTGGATAAATCTCTAATGTTAGGAACCCTTTATTCCTTATATACTGGCATGTTATTGGTAATATTGATTTGTAGAATTGACGGATATGCAGGATGGGAATCTCTTGACAGGAGCTATGAAGTGCTTTCCCTTTTCAATTGGAGATAAGAGCAATGAACCAAAGACGAGCAAGTCGATATCAATCCGTTCCTCCTCGACCTCCATGTCAGCTGATCATGAAATGAGGGCACGCTGGTCCGGGTTCAACTCCCAGAATGTCTCAGAGAGCACAGGGTCCACAGGGTTAAACTCGGTTACTATCTTGACTCCGCATCAGGGCAATTTGAGGGAATTCTCATTCTTAGAGCTGAAGTTGGCAACAAAAAATTTCAGCAGATCCCTCATGATCGGGGAGGGTGGGTTTGGGGGTGTATACCGAGGTGTTATCCGCAGCTTGGAGGATCCTCACAGGAAGATTGATATCGCAGTCAAACAGTTAAGTAGAAGAGGCCATCAGGTAGGGATGTTGTGATGGATTATTTAATTCTTATTACATTGCAAAATGGGTTACATTAAATGTGCTGATGGAATGAATTATCAGAAAAGGTTTGGCTGATGAAGAGATTGAATTCAGAAATTCTAGGAGCAGGATTGAATTTGGGATAATGGAAGCTTATACAATTCTTCCTCTATAATTGTCAGCATCTATATGTAAGAAAGTATGTGCAAGATTAGTTATGGAGGCTAACCCTGTATTGCAGCCTGATATAGGCCTTCTCCTTTTATCTTTGAATACCCAATCTCACAGTTTTTGGTTCCTGGATGAGCATCTCTAAATTTATGGTTCTCATTATTTTACTGACTTTTTAATTGTAGGGCCATAAAGAGTGGGTCACAGAAGTAAACTTTCTGGGAGTAGTGGAACATCCAAACCTTGTCAAGCTATTGGGTTATTGTGCCGAGGATGATGAAAGAGGGATTCAACGCCTGCTTATCTATGAATATATGCCAAATCACAGTGTGCTTGATCATCTATCAAGCAAATCCCAATCACCACTATCATGGGCTATGCGATTAAAGATAGCCCAGGACACTGCCAGAGGCCTTACCTATCTTCACGAAGGAATGGATATCCAGGTTTAAATTCTATATTTTCTTTTTCCAATCAAATCTCTTCATCTATACTTGTATCTCTCTGAGCTTCTAGGCAGTCCTCTCTTAATATGACATACCTACAGTCAGTTTTTCTTTTAACTTGGAATTAAGCAATTGTTTTCAAGAAATGCATTGGAAGATGATCTCTACTCATTTCTAACTTGAAATTCATCCCTGGTGCAGATAATTTTTCGAGATTTTAAGTCTTCGAACATTCTGCTGGACGAACAATGGAATGCAAAACTATCAGACTTTGGATTGGCAAGACTGGGCCCTTCAGATGGACAAAGCCATGTCTCCACTGCAGTATGTTTCTGTTTATTCAATGACATGCATTATTATTTGGAAAATTCAGTAAGGGAACCCTTTTATATATTTCTGTCAGATCTGCACTATATTTGTAGTTTCATAATTGTAGCATGAACTGCAGTTCTTAACATGCAAAATCTGAAATAGGAGTTTTGATTTCATATCCATGCATTCATTATCTTTTTATGAATGGGAGCATTCTAAGTGTCCTGATTTATCTGATTCTTATTACAGATTGTAGGAACCATTGGATATGCCGCACCTGAGTATGTCCAAACGGGCCACCTCACATTGAAGAGTGATGTGTGGAGCTATGGTGTCTTCCTATATGAACTCATAACTGGCAGGCGGCCGATAGACCGTAACAGGCCCAAGAAAGAGCAGAAGCTCCTGGATTGGGTGAGGCCCCACCTATCTGACATGAAGAAGTTCCGAATGATTTTAGATCCAAAGCTTGAAGGTAACTTCTCCATAAAGACTGCACAAAAACTAGCAACCGTGGCCAACAGATGTCTTGTAAGGCACCCAAATGCTCGTCCCAAAATGAGCGAAGTGCTGGCAATGGTCAATCTAGTCATGGAAGTGGCATCTGATGCCAGCACCCCTCAGCTGAACCCTTCTATGAGCGGCAGGGGTAAATCTGAGTCGAGAAGGGAATGGTTAAAGAGGAGGTTTGCGGACCCAATAGTAGGAGAGAACGGATGGTTCGCACGAGGAACTTGGAGACCCAAGGCTGTGACGACAGGCTAAACTAAACTAGGACACCTGATGAACGTGATTTCTTATACAAGTACTAGACAAGGTAGGCATGGAATAGAGTTTTGCTTTCCTCCACTGGAATCTTCATTCCTGTAATTGATTTCCACCCTCCTCCCCCTTTTTTGTTGGCTGAAACCCCACATCTAAGCTACTATTCAAGTGTCCTGCAAAATACCAAGTGCAGGGATATAATTACTGGTGAGTGAATATACAAATTCTCCTTTTTTTTGTTTGGTCAAAGGATGTCCAATCGTCTGTCTACCTGATGTTTTCAGTTCACCTTACCCCTATTTTTAGGTCTATTTAATCACTTAATCATTAATCACATATAATTATATAAAAAGAGTACCTTGATGGGGGAAGAAATCTATGATAATCTACATTAACCAAAAAAGGCAAGATTTTCCCGCACTCCTTCTCTTCCTTCAGAGCTTGCCACATCAGGCTGAGGCAGCTTCATCTGTTATGAACTTTTTACATAATCCCCCAATCAACGCCTCTAGATTGTTGCCTTTGTTCACAGTTTTGCTACCCAACCAATTCACTCTACCAGTTTTCCCTCTTTTTTTTTTTTTTTCTGTCGGGCATTCTTGGAACCATCCCTAGGACCCATACACTGTTCGTTTGGCATCGGAATATCTTGAGCATTGTTCGGTTGTTGCTGCGGAGAGCTAACGAGGTATGTTTCCATCTGGTGATGTCTGGAGTAGACAAGCTTGTTCCTTTGATGCTTTCGTTTTGAGGGTATTATGATCCTCTCTGCTGTTGGATTAGTCGATTATCAATCATGGGTTTTGCAACATTTTGCAGATGGGACCTTTATAATGATTAGTCATTAGGTTAGGGTTTTTTTGAATATTCATATTCCTTTTATATATTGAGAAATCTTCCTCTCGTAGAAAATTACTATACTCTGGTTGAGTACTTCTCATGTAGGATTGAGAATGTGATGGCTGTCATTAGGGAAAGGCAACACCTTCGTTGTTAATGATCAGGATTATTGGATGTTATAGGTCGAGGAAGATAATGACTTCAAAATATTATTTTTATCATATTGAACAAATCCGTGGATACCAATACCATGTTGCAGGAAAATTGAAACCAAACAAAGGGTTTGCATTCAGGGAGCAGAGCTTCCAGGCGACTCTTTGGTTGGATACAAAGATCATATAATGTCTGCTTACCATCCTGATGATGTTTGCTGGGGCATCCACCTTCTTGATGACTGCTCTATAACAAATGCCGGTTCATGCAATACCATCGCACAATATGCATCAGACCCTAGTCATGTTGAATATGTGAGGAAAAGTTATGTGGATGCAGAGTCTGCGGAGAATGATGAGATGATTGCTCTGTTTTTCCAGAAGAACTATCTCCAATTGCTTTCCATGATCCTCCAGAAGAGTCTACATTTGGAATTGATAATTCAAATGCCTCTGTCCTTGCAGAGGATTGGGTGACCCCATCAAAAATATTCTCCAATAGTCAAACTGACAGTAAAAAAGTTTTCTGGTGCTCAAGGACATTTTTGATGACTTGCTATATTCCTTTGATGAATTGATGTCATTATTTGTGTAAAATTACAGCTGAAGAAAATGATCCTGAAATGGGAGGTATTCCTAATAGTAAGGAGGAAGCAGGTGATGTGATGGGGACTCATCTTTTTTGTTTTGGTTCTGAAAAAATATCACATTTCGAGGATGATGTTATTGATAAGTTGCATATAGTTGATGAGTTGGGGCTTGATGGTGAAGTGGGGAAAAGGTTGAATCAAATGGTTTGTTTCTATTCCCATAAGTATATGCTCATAGTGCTCATGTCTTATATTTCAGGATATATATATATATATATATATTTATGAGATGTGTATTGTTCTACTTTTGAAAGGCAGAGCTGTTTGTGTTGGATTATTATTCTATGACTTTTTATGCGGGCCTTCTATAATCTCCATGTGGCATTTACTGTATTATTGCAATCATACTATTTCCTCTGTGCAGCATGGCACTAAGGTTGATAAGGAAATACCTTTGGATGATGAAGAGGTTTCAGATCATCAAAGACTTCTAAACAGGTCTCTTGTTCAGATCCTCTTATGCCCTCAATTGCTCCGTTAGGTAAACAACATGATTTTCATGAACTCTTGTCTGCATCAGATTGGGGCTCTATGGTCTGGTTGAGAATAGAATTCAGGGAGATGGTAACTGCCAGGTAGGTTTCATTATGGTCTTGAAGACTTTATTTCTGTTTCATATACATCACATGATTGAATATTAGCTTTTCATTTTTGGTTGTTTTTTTTTAAATTTTTTTTCATATTTTCTAGTTTCCATTAATTCATTAGGGTTAATATTACCTATTTTAATAAAAAAATTTAGTTCTGTGCAATATCTGATCAAATATATCGATCTCCTGAATACCACAAATTTGAGAGGCAGCAAATTATTCAGCAGGTAGTTCATAGCTATTAGCATGCAATCTGAGTCGATGCTGTCTTAATTAAATGTAATGATAACTCAGACTCTTTTTTGCCCTTTATGTTTCAAAATTTTCTACAACAGCTGAAGTCTCACCCTGAAATATATGGTGGTTATGTTCCAATGACTTATGCAAAGTATGTAAACAAAATGAGCAAGTGAATCATTTCATTTTCTTCTTTGATCTCTACTGGTATAATTACATACTAGACCATGAAACAATGATTTTTTATGAATATTTTACATTTCCTTGGATCAATAGATGTGGAGAATGGGGTGATCATGTCACATTGCAGGCTGCTGCAGACATGGTATGGAAAATCAAGCTCCCTTGATCTCTTAAATCTTGAGATGTGTATTTGCATTTAAAAGCTGATGATCCTTTTCCCCTCATAATCTACAGAACTTATCATTGATTCTAATGCCAGTTTTTTTTCTCTGGGGCATGAAGTATGGTGTCAAGATATGTGTAATAACCTCATTTAAGGACACACACTGCATTGAGATCCTTCCACATTCAAAAGTCTGAGCGAGGTGATTTTTTTTTCCGTCGTGGTATCTTTATGTGTAAACACACTTCCATGTAGCTGCTTTGCACAACTTGATTATAATGATTAATCATATCTAAACACATCACCATTCAATATCTAAACTCATCTCTTAAAAGCATCCAAACTCATTTCTATCAATAATATCCAAATTCAATCAAAAATTTTCAATTTTCAACCTAACTTGTGGAGGCAGGTGAAGGTGTCCTTTGTAGCTCTCTCTTAAGCATTTTTTCGAGTACACTCCAAATTTGATGTTTTCCTCGGTACCAATCAACTCCTTATTCATGAAAGGAATCTAACTATTATCCAGGTCGGGATCATTCTTGTGTAACCCGAGCTCCCCTATTCTTCTCTTGGCAAGGAACCGATCTGGCCCTAAGGGTGAGAGTTTTCATTTGGCCAGGGGTAAGATGGTTTGAATGCGGCTCCATTGCCTTCAAATGAAGCCTCAAAATATAGTTTCATATCCTCCCATGAAGTTGTAAGAAACACAACCCACTCTTGAGTTTTTGGTGGAGAAATCAGTGGAAGAGATTTCATTTGACCAAGAGTAGGAATAAGGCTTAAAATTAGCTTAATCTCCATTAAATAAATCTTGAAAAATGCAATTTTCTATCCTAAATGAGGCATGATACTCTCCAATTTATAGTAATGATGAGGCTGGTTCATGTAAAGAAAATATATGGTCACTAAGATAGGCGAAGCGAAGAGGAGAAGGTGAAATCTTGATAGATTTAGTCCAATGGGCTTTAATGTAGGAGCACAATTTTCCTCTCAATAAGTCCACTTTCATTTTCTTTGGAAGTAGCTTGACATTTGTTTTGAAAAAGTTAAAAATGAACCATGAGATGAGAAGTGGTGTAAAAGCTTCTCTTATTTGGAAAAAAAATTATTTAATAGTTATTTAATAGGTGGTGGTTATTAGGATAAAAATTCATCTTCATCTTTATTATTTAAATAGGTCAATTTTCTCTTTTTTTTGTAAGTTTTATTCCCTTAATTCATATCCCACTCTCCTTACTTTAAATTCATAACTTTCCATATTACAAACTTTTATTAATGGTCCAAATTAAAAAAAAATAATATATGTTTTTATATCTCATTGTTTCCATATTGATGGCATAATTTATTTTTTCTTTAGGTTTTTTATTTATTTTTTCCATGCAATAACAATACGAGTTTATTCTCTTTCAAGCTTAAATTAGTTGTTATTATTAAAAAAATCTAAATAAATTCTAAATATTTTCTTTTTTTCCACGTTCAAACTCCATATATTCATATTGCTTATTTTTTTATTTCTTTTTAACTTTCAACACCTACATTTGATGGTCTAAAATATAAAACACTTTTAAGTTATTAGTCCAAAATATCTAAATTTTTTTTTCCACATTCAAACTCCAACACCTAATATACCACTTTTTTAATTCATTAGTCCAAAATATATAAATTGTCACTTACATAAGCTATGTTTTTAATTCACACTTAGTTTTCTTGGACCCTTCAAAAAAAATATCGATTTCAAATAATTTGGTGTTCAACTCATTTTATCTCGATTTATAATTCAATTTTAAAGTAAATAAATATAAATTAATCTAATATTAAATTATGTGTTACAGTCCACCTAAACCTCAATCCAACCATGGGAAGACAAGATAATCGGTCCTTCACTCATGCATCCAGACCCCTATTACCACAGTACATGTAGACCTCCCCTAATTTCTTTTTCTTTTCTTTGTATTTATCCCTCCAGTGCCTCTCATAAGCCTCATTATTTGATATCCCTGAATAGAAAGAAACCTGGAAGATGCAACAATAGTATACTCTTATTTGTTAGAGCAAAAAAGTATACTCTTCTTGAAAAAAGTTGATTGATATATACACAATTAAAAAAATTCATCTTTACAGCTGCTGATTAACTTACTCAATAGTAGGATTCTAAAATTATTCACTCCCAGGGCTATCCAATAGTTACTTCTCGAGCTTAAATATACTGCAGAGAGTGCCTCTATACCTTTGCTTTTATTTACAGAGCTACCAGTCCGTAAAACTTGACCACATAATAATATCGGTAGTTTTGTGCAATGGCTGTACAAAGGTTATTAGCTATTATGCATTAATACTGAGAGATTAGCTGGCGATTGTTCCCTTTTTCATATTCCTGAAGAAGAAAGCGAGGATGGCAACCCTATGCGCCTTTCTGCAAGGAGGTAACAAAGGGGTAGCATTATTTAAGTTCAGAAAAGCACAAGGGAAATGTTCAAACTGGTAAAGCACAGAATTAAACTTACCTCCAGCAGTGATGAGCTTTTCCACACGAGAAACAATATGCTTCCCATAAGTATACCTCTTCAAGGTATCCAAATGAACCCTAATGCTGGTCAGCAGGAACTCAAGATTCTTATCATCACAGGTCTCAAGGACCTTCTGCACTACATAGTTTCCAAATGGGTCTCTCATCATGGCCTGCAGTTTCTTTCATAAGTTCACTTTCATGCAAAAATTTATGTATACTTACTTCTAACTGCAAGTAGAAAGGATATAAAAATGAAGGATTATGGTTGTAAATCATCATGAAACTACATGCCAAAGATCCCGTAAAAGTGCATTTCATGTGCCCAACTAAACTTCTCAAGAGACACATCCTATGAAAAGTTTATGCACAAGCACCCACTAATGTCATGTAAACTAGTTCAGATCCCAATCCAACCATTACAATCATATGCACTCATAATCCCACTTGGAACAAGCATCCATGACTTTGACCATATTCAACATTGAATTATGCTTATCACTAATCATACTACAGTTCCACATAGAGAAGGTTTACCAATCATATCCTTTTGCATTCATGCATATGGAAAAAGGGTAGGAAAGCATGTGACTAACCTGCAAAGGTTCATTTTCATCAGTTGGACCAATTATTTCCTGGATTAGCAGTTGGCGCTCTTCAGAGCTGCCAAATGTCAGGCATTTTTCCACCACGTTAGAGGCAAACTTTTGCTGACTCATCCTTACAATTTGACCAGTCAGCTTCCTAATAATAGCAGATCGTTCATGAGACTTTCCATGTTCTAGTACGTGCTGCAAGAAACAAACAACAAAATTTAATTGAGTCAGGATACTTCACAGGTCAGAACAACGTGCATTACAGAATGTACTATCACCATATGAGTTCACTGTTCAATGTCACTGCACTAGTCATTAGCAGGTGGCAGATCAGTTCTTTTCAGGTAAGTTAAAAAGCTGAAATAGTGGGATGGTTTGGGTGCCCAGTTTTGTCAATACTATTTATTTGGGTATATGCAGCAGGACAACTCAGCACAAGCTCATCTATGAGTTTTTGGGGATATCCCAGGGACCTCCTAAATCTTTTTTTAGTATAATTTCAGATTTTATCATAGTGGAGTCAGCTAACAAAGAACCTGCTATAGGCCTACTTTCATCTTTTCCTCTTGCCATAGAGAGCCTACACTATTTATGAGAAACCAAATCAAGAATCATCAATGCTGGAAAAGAACCAACCCAATTTCAATAGTCTTTACTGCTTCCCATTCAACCTGTGTAAGTCCAGCATGAACCTCCACTCCCAAGCTAGAGAAAAGTGATGTACCTGGATGACATAATTTCCATATTGATCTTGTGCCAATGTGCACACAGATTCCATGACCTCATCCATGACAATTTGTATGCCCGGGTCATCACAATATTCCAAGACTCTCTGTATAAAAAAGAAGAGATTTAAATAATAGCTGTCCAACCAAACAAAAAGTCTTAGAAAAAGCCTTGTGAATACCTGTATAACACGACAACCATATGGGTGCATCGAAAGTGCCACAACTTGGCCACAGAAGGCTGATATAATAAACTCAATCCTATCTCGAGGAACACATTCGATACACTTTTGAATTACATGATTACCATTTTGATCTCGAACACATTTCATTACATAGCCATCAAGCTCAGCAACCATTTGAGTCTGAAGATCTATCTCAATCACCTCCAAAGCCTGACAAAGTAAATAATATAAGAAACCATTCATAAAGAAAGGACAAGTAAACCCTTTCTAAAACAGAATCCCTAAAGAAAGAAGATCTATTGATGCTGGCATATGTATTAAGGGCTTCTAGATTACACACACAAATGTGCATGCACTATCACACTATGCCATTTGTTCCACAGGTTGAGAGCTATCTAAAGCAAATGATTCGTCACCTAGTTTCACCAGCTCCATTTTGAGTGATAAAAGTCAATTTCAGCATCACTTTATAATGGGAAAACATTCACAACATAGCCATTTATAAGGTGAGAATTTTCCATCTAACCAAAAAGACATTTAAAGGAAAAGAAAGGAGAGCATAGCCATGTAAAAACATATAAATAAATAAATAAAAGGGAAATTTACAGCGCAACAAAGTAATATAATTATATTAACTTAAAAATCACCTTCTGTATCACCCGACAACCATACATTTGAAGACTAAGAGGCAGGACATGACCAGTAAGTTGGCTGGCCAGCTCTTTCCTTTGACATTTGGTACCATGCTCAAAAAACTGCACAATAAAGCATACCGATCAATTTTGTATCAGATCTTCATATATGATATATATTGGCTGATACCTGTTGTATAACATAGTTGCCAAAGACATCAGTCATCAGGGTCCGAGCATGAGGCATAATTTCAGGCAATATCTTGTTCTTTTCTTCCACTGTGGCTGTTTCCAGTTTCTGCTGAATAAAGCGACTCCCGTACTGATCTGAACTGCATTTTGTAGCGATAGAAGAATGCAGTAATGGCGTGGGAAATTTACATGCAGGAAACAGAAAAAGAGATATATCTACCTGAATTCAACTACACGGCAAAGGATATCTGATAATTCAAAAGACTTTGACTTGTTCTTGAATTCATCTAATAGTGAAGAACCTGATTTTGCTTCAGTGTTGCCCCTAGAAGTAGAAAACCATTGAACCATAGGTGCTTCCGCTGAAGTTCTTACCATAGAAGTAAAATGTGCAGTTCCTTCTTCATTAAGCATAGGAGTTCCATATCTAACGGGAGTAATTCCAGAATTCACCCTTGTAACACCAGTATATGGCGTGCGCATTCCAAATTTTAGATTTCCCATGTTTTGATGATTTTGTGCAGTAGATTTTGCAAGTTGCAGGTCAAACTGCTGCTTTTGTTGAGCATGCAAAGCCTCAGCGTAAGCTTTTTGAAGCTCATCCCGACCGTGTAGTGAAGAACCCAAGCTGGCCTTCATCTGACAGAATTCAGGTGCACCAGCCAAAGCCCATGCAGCATTATCAGAATTACTGTGTGCGTACTGAACATATGCAGGTTCCGCTAGGGCAGGGTTAATGTCATTCCCAAAATCAAACTGCATTCTCTTGAAAATCATTTTATCTTCAATACAAATCGGAGCTGAACCTGCATAAGGAAAATGATAAGTCATAAGGATATTTTGTGCTATGTACAGTTGGCACATGGAAGAGCCAATATTGGCTTGTATCTAAATTACCATTAAGAGCAGATTTTAGCTGTCTGTTGGAGGAATAACCATCATGAATGTAACCAGAATAATCAATATTTTGTACACTTTCACTCTGGAAGTAACAGTCTTCTATTCGTTCAAGATATTCAGGGCCTAAAAACTTCCTTTCTGAGTGTAAATTGGCAGAAGAAGCAGTCCGTCTAGGAAAATTAATATACCCCAAGGCACTTGTTTCAAATTCACTATCAGTTACTTTACTAGAATTGGAAAATCTGCTGGAACTAGTATCATCAATGAGTTGGTGCAAACTACGATTGTGACCAGCGGACATGTTAGATGAAAATCCGAGTTGACTATTGGAACTCTTGTGAAGATGAAACTGCAGAAGGCTTGTTTCACTGGCATTTCTTACTTTTGTGAAGCTGGCAGACTGAGAACCTGCAATCTCGTCAAGTTTGGCCATTCTCAAAGAACGGCCATTTTGAAACGATGATCCAATTGCATTATTTCTCTGTCCAAGAAAAATGCCAGCCTCACTAGGCAGATATCTATTACATGAAGATCGTTCCACAACCATTACCTCAGGAATTGGATTCCTTGAGAGAGATGCACCTACCGAAGCAAATGAACCAGAATTGATACCATCTGGACTTGGCAATCTTACATGTGTAGTATGACTAGCTCCAGATAAAAGGTTCCCCATAGTACCTATTCCACCATTAGACAATCCTGCTAGTTGGGAATCAGAGATGCTCATTCTTTCTAGCATATCAGCAAGTGCTTTTTGATTCTGAGGGTGTGATGGTTGGTCCAACAAAGTAGAAGACTGTTCAAGTCCTTCCTGCCAATCGGTATAAAGATCTTGATTTCTTTGAATTGGAAGCTGATCATTCAGAAGCCATTTCTCTAAAAAGTTGCTTATAAATGATATACCAAAATATTGAAGAGCTCAAAGACTGCATTAAATATCAACTGAATTTAATTTTTAGGAAAGTTGGTCAGATAATAAGAACTTAAGGTAGAAGTAGCACGAACATAAAAGAAATGGAAGTTGATAAAGACAATAACCATGACAGCTCTCACAACATATTCATTTTTGCATAATGTAGACCAAATCAATGCTCACATTTAAATAATGAAAATATACTTCCTCAATGGGAAATGTTAAGCTAATAATGACACCTTCAAAGTTAATACCATCACCCTTGTGCTGAAATTCGTACAAGGAAAATTGAAAGATATTAAGAGTAGCCAAACCAGATAAAACAGAGAACAAATAATACTGTTGGAGAACCGAACCACAGATTTAGAGCAGAACTTCTAGAATCTAATAGCAACTAAAATTAGTTGTACCTGAAGGATGTTAGCAAAACTCTTCCTCCTAGTGCCAAGCACTGAACCTAACAAATGTGTAGACCTATCTAAGCCTCCCTCAAGCCACTTGCCTGAAGCCTGCCTATTAGACATCCTCAATTCCATCAAATCATTCTCAGATTTATGTACTGAAAGTTCGGAATCCCCAGGTTGAATTGAGAACAAGGATGAACTGTTCCCATCTTCCACAGGTGAATTATTCCTGAAATCCTCCATTCCTCCCAGGGAGGATGCACCAGCTTGAAATCTTTGCACTGCCCGCCAGTCCTCCTTGGACAGGAGAGGAGGAGGCAGTCTCGGGTTGACATTCTCAGATGAATAGTAGTATGATAGATATGCAGGGTGTGATAGGATATCATTCTCACATGCTGTTGGGTTCATATTTGAAGCCTGTTTATTACCATCTCCAACACCAGAGTTTCCTAAAATTCCACCCAGAGCACTGAGTGATGCCTCCACTGTTGGCGGAGCACTTCCATAGCGGTATATATTCAACCCGTTCTGTCGCTCATTTATCCCTTGACTAGGGTAGGCTTGTAGCAACAACTCGAGCTCAGTTTACAGATTATCCTCTAGGTTAGTGATAAATCCTCTTAGACTGCTGTCAGTGGAGTGCAAGTTAATGTTATCCCCAGCAGAGACCATCTTCACAGAAGCCTAGTTCAGATCAGCATGCTGAAAATGACAGAACAGTTAATAGAAACAGTTATTTGATAGGACAAAGAGAGACAACAGAGGAAACCCATACAGAAACTAAAAGGAGTGCAGAGAAGTAGAAACACCAGACTACATTACTTGTCTAACGCTGTAAACAAAGAGTTAGTTTGGATTTTCATGATTCCCTTTATTTGTTATTCATCAAGTCCGTTTTTACAAAGGGACGAAGGCATATTCCAAGACGAAAATATGACTCAAACATAAATAATCGAAAAATAGCAACAAAAGATAATATGATGATCTCTACAACCTGCAATCACAGGGTTAAAGTTCCATCACCAGTCCATAGCAAGCTACAAAAACACGGGAATTATCGTACGGATGGCACGGAGGACTAAGAACCTTATGGTAGAGCTTACTCGATAACAATCGGGAATCGTCAGGGTGCGTGATAGAGGCTGGCAATGAGGATGATACGACAAAGTATGAATGGAAAAAAACCTAGAAATGGAGAAAGAAAACGCGGAAATCCGCAACGGAAATCGTTCCACTGAATCGGAGGGAATTGAATTTATGGATGCGAATAGAGTGAATAGGATCGCGTTGAGTTAATCTCAACCCAGAGATTCTTCTCTTTTAGCTTCGAGATGTTCGCCTTTTAGCTTCGAGATATTCGCCTTTTAGCTTCGAGATGTTCGCCTTTTAGAAAGAGATAGACACATCACAGAAAAAGGTGAGGGAGAGAGTGTGTGTTATGAGGACCGACCGATTGAGAATGAAGGGCAACTGTCAGGGGTTACGTGCCTGCATGGAGGGATTCTCAGTGATGTATTAGTGAGTGAGAGTTCTCAAAAGAATTTGTATCTCAATTCACAATTTTCCTCCACCATGCGAAATGGGCCTTTTTGTTAATAGCCCAGTTAGAGTGAACAAATGGCTGTCTTATATTTATCAAATATTAGAAATTTATATATTAATTTATTCAAATTCAAATATTTGATTCAATAAAAAATATAATTGTTGTGAATAAGTGTACAATGCAATAATTAAATACTATTTTAATAACTAAAAAGTTGAGAGTTTAATTTATATCATTATAATTATCTAAATAACTAACTTAATTCTCTATTTCTATCTTTTATTATAATTAACTAAAAACATATAATTATCTAAATGAAAAAAATTAATATTATCATTAATTTGAAGTAAGAGAAGATTTCAAGCCAAATAATATTTTGATATAAAATATTTTAGAAAGTGATATTTTATCACACAAACTATTAAATCAGCAATAATATCATTATTATATATTAATGTCACAATGTTGACCTAAACAATTTTACTAGCATGACATTAAAATAAGAATAAAAACTAAAAAAAATTAGCATGCTATGTTAGACTTTACATTGGTTTTGAGTAGACTGACAGACCATAGTAGAGGGAGGGAGTTTGGGTACCCACACCTAAATTGATGGATAGAGTATTAGTTGTGTATAATACAGTGTGGTACCTCTATTATAAGAGTAAGTAGGAGAAAATAAGCTGAGAAAATTGAATTAATCAAGTGCATTAGCAAAAATATTAAGTTAATAATAAGTTGATTTAAAGCAGTTTTAAGTCAATTATAAAATGGAAATCATAAAAATTTGATATATTATCACATACTAATTATATAATCTATCTATATTTAACTATTTTTAAAAATTTGGTAAGTAGAGTAGAGTTTAAATTTTACTCTAAATTTATAAATATTTTATTTATTTTAAGTTTTACCTTATAATAGTACAACACTCACTTTTATAAGAATGGTTATATTACTATAATTCGTGATAAGTAATGGTAGCATATAATCGATTTGTAGCTAACAATAATTAAAATATCAATAAATATTTTATATAGGGAAAATTAAATGAGCACTTTCTATTATACAAATATAGTCGTACTTATTCAATGAACATAATTAAGTAAAGATTTATTAGAAAATTATTGTAGTAGTATTGGTAATAGTGTTAAGATTAATAGTTTGATAATCTTGTTTAGTAGATGTTGAATTATGAAAATGATTTATTCTATTTATTTATTAAATGTCATGATGCTTATATTTATATCTTAGGTCCTCCTTTTACTATGGTTTTGTGGTCTCCACATTAATAGCCTAGCTAGGACATACCCATGTTACCACGGTGGCTAATCCATGGATCACATGTAGTGTGATAGATTAAGTGTTATAAGATATAGTTTAATTTATAAATAATACTATCTAAAAAGTGGGGTACCAAAAAAGTCTAATAGATCAAAATAAGATAAAATGATCTTTACTACAAAACTTAAATTAAGAATAAATTAATAATGATAAAAATATTAATAATATAACCAACTTAACAAATAATATAATAGTAGTTCAAGCTTTATCACTTTTCCTCTCCTATGCACCCACTATCCACCTTTTTCATTTCTTGGCTGATTTAGTAGTGTCATCCATCTATTAAGTAGGAGCCCTAGTTGGAATACCCAAAATAAAGTCTTAGATTTGGTATAGACTTTAAATACTTCTAAGATTAGTTGCTTACAATTATGAGTCATAAAATGAATTGACAATAAGTCCATTATGGCCCGGAAAAGTATAATTGTATTTGCCGTCCCAATTACACCCAAAAGTGTAAAATAGGAAGTGATTGACTCCAAATCTCTCTAGATACCATCTCGGATAGAAAAATGGTAGATATTTAAAAAATGGAACTTTATAATATTTTTGGGTAAAAAAAATTATGTTCATGGTAGAATACCAAAAAGAACTTAAAGTTTGTGGATATTACTATTTTCCCTTGTGAACAAATTAGACAAATTATTGTTAGTTTTGTTGGTTATAATTATGCTTATGGAATGGTAATATTAAATTAAATTTACATACAAATTATATTATGAATATAAAACAAATATAGCAAGAAAATGCAATTAATTATAGAAAATAAATATTATTATAAAATGTATATGTGACAAGTGAGAAAATATTTTAGCTAAAAATAAATAAATTAAAAGAAAGGAAGGACAAATTCATGAAATAGAAATTATAACTATGTTTTTTGGCCAGAAAGAAGTTATATGAGGTTGAAAATTTCTGCAGATGTAAGTGTGACAATAGTCTATTATCTAGTATTTAATCAATGAATAAAAATCTGTACTTTTGAGATAAGGAAAAAACATAGAGAGAATTGCAAGTAAAGGCATATAGATTAAATATAGTTCCAATATGATAATTTTCTCTCAAAATTGTAGTTCCAAGTTGTTGGCTATAGAGCAGCAACAAGGAACTTAGTGAAGAAACCAATTGAATACCATACCGCATCATAAGGCACCAATAATACCACCAAATAAGCACCATGATCAAGAAGCAGATTGCATAATGATATTCCTCTCCTTATGGCATCACTATAGTGCAGTAACTCCAGCATTACAAACTCACCTCCTAAAGAGTATATATACTAAGGTCATAATTTAGCAGATAATCTTATGGATCACTATCGCTCTCGATCATCTGCCGAACTTCACTAATGACAAAATGAGGCTTTTGCCCACCAATGACCTCAGCTTGCTTCTCCCCATCCTTCCAGACCTGTCATTCAGGGCAAGATGTTCTGAAGTAAAAGTCCTTGAGTTTTTAGATATTACATTTTAAGCTAACAATTTATTGGCACCTGAATGGTTGGCATCTTCTGCACCATCTCCCAAATCCCAGGTTGGCAAAGTCCAGTCGTCAGTAATCAACCCAACAATGTAAAATGTCTTTAAAGGCAAGGAGAAAAAAAATACTATGCTATAAGCCTATCATACACATAGAAGTCGTAAATTCAGAGATACCATTCAAAGCCTTTTGCTTTCTATCCCAGTGCAGTGCAATCACGTACCAAATTAAAGCAATCAAAGCTTGTGTTAGCCCAGAACAAATACCATGGTGAATTCGTGAAATCATCTTATTGTCTGCAGGCAATATTGTTGTCCTCGTATAAAGAATCATTGCTAGGTAGAAATTGAAAAATAGCACTTACAGTGACTCCTGCTCGAGTGACGAGCTTGTGGGAGACTTTGTTCACATCAACACAGTAAAATTGCAACCTACAGCACAAATTTGAAGCTAAGCATGGTGAGACAATAAAGCAATTCAGGCCCTTATGTCTGCAGCATGTTTCCAAGATAGGATATGAAAAGATCCGAAAATAGCCCGAGAGGCTTCTAGTGTTACTTTCAGACTTTCATATTCAAAGGTAAGGATCTCTTCTCTGTATTATTTATTGGCTTAATGTAAGGCAAGTATCTAATTCCACTGTTTCATGGAGGAGACATCAAAGACAGTCTAGAAAAGCCAAAACTCTCCATAAACATTGCAGAAAACGTCCTACTGATTGCTATGTAAATGAAAAAAGAAAGACTAACCCCAACCTACTTTCAAAGGGAAAAAGGAAAAAAGATAAATCCAACCTTGGGTAGTAATCTGCAGCTAACTTCTCCAACTTGGGCTTCAGAACTATGCATTTTCGACACCAGCTGGCCATCCTATAGATCAATATTTCATTCATTATACAAAAGATGTCGATAGAACAAAAGTATTTCTGGTCGATGAACAGATTGTTCCTTGAAGAGCCTAGTTCTCAGAATGAAAAATGATCGTTCTGGCTAGGAAGCGCCAATAAGTGCATCTGAAATCTGCTTCCTACCTCCGTGATGAAGACCAGACAAATCTTAAACACAGCATTGATCACTCCCAATTCCATATTAAACATTACCAACAGCTTTGGAGTTCAGGCTCATGGGCATAAGATCGAGCAGAGGAGGCCCAAGCTCCTGACCCAGAGTGACAATCCGAAACCCATGCAATTGAAGATGATAATGCACAGATCAAATTTCCGAGTCTAAGAAACAATTTGAAAACCGCGAGGTTCATACCAGACGATAACCACCGATTCGTCGAGCTGCTGCGCCTCAGCTATCACCCGATCAAAGTTGCTCTCGTTGAGGGGCTGAAGATCGATCGATACAGGAGATTCATCGAGCTCTTTGACGGACGAACCATCCGGGCTCACTGCACGCAGAGCCGCAGCCAGCTGGCCGAACATGGCGAGGTATGAGAAGGGGTGAAGCAAAGAATTGGGAGTTCGGGGGAAGCCACGGCGACAGTTAGGTGGGAACCTCTTGGAGTTGAAGCTTGAGGGAGAGAGTGACGAAGAGATTCTCACAGTGTGCAGCATGCTGGTCGCAGGCGGCAAAAAACACTGTGCGACTCACTATCTGGCTCCGTGATCCGATTGCTCCATACCTCTAATGGAACTGTGTTGACTCATGAATTTTATTTTTTTCCCTTTTGGTCCCTCAAAAGCTGAAACTATCATTGTCCCATGAAACAGTTAAATTAGGTTAACATGATATTTACGACATTACCTTAGTCATTACAAACTTATATAGGTTTTTATAACTTCACTCTACTCTTAAAATCATTTCATTTAAATTGCCACAACAGCTATTACAACCACATATTGACCTTACACCACCTTTATGACTTTACTTAGAATCCTAATTACTCATATTGATGGTGTAAAATTATTCATCTCATTTTCAATTATCCATTATTACAAACCTTTTAAACAAATCTTACTGTTCAAGGTTGTGTTAACTTTCATCATTTGATACTGATAACATTTTTTGACTTTACGCTAATGTTTAATTTATAATAACTTTTGTTCAACTTATCGTACCTTGTTTGAGTCATGATGGTCTTTTTAGCCTCAGTGACTTTGTAAGGTTAAAGTGGCATTTGCTGAGCTCATGATATGTAATACTAGGAAAACTTCCGAGGTACAAATTCGGACGAGATAAATCGAGAGATGGAACGTCAAACAGGAAATTAAACTGAGTCAGAATAGAAGAGAGTGATCGATAGAGAAGCCAATGATGGTAAAATTGAGTTTAAAAGACAATTAAGTGAGATTGAAAACACAAGAATAAAAATTAGAAATAAATTGAGAGCAAACTAGTTTAGACCAGCTTCCAGAAAGACAATTAAGTGAGATTGAAAACACGGGAATAAAAATTGGAAATAAATTAAGAGCAAACTGGTTTAGACCAGGTTTGAGTTGGAAGTAGTTACAAAACACTCGAATTTTTAGGGTTAAAATAAACCTAAATATAACAATTTTTGAGTTAATTCAATAGTAAATTGAATCTATAATTTTTAGATATTTTTATTTTCTCATGAACCGATCAAAAAAGTGGTGAAATGAACTAAAAATCATTGAATTGGTCAAGAAATTTACCGAAAACCGGTTCACTACAGTGCCGAACCGATCAGTTGGGACGTTGGGCATATGCACATGCTAACGTGCAGAGCGCGGGACACACACATGTGTTGTCACGCATGCACGTGTCGTCTTTCTTTACCAACAACTTACCAGAATTCTCCTATTTTTACCCGACAGCTCACCCAGACAACCTGAATCCACTACTTGGTGTAATTAATCCATTTTTGAGGCCATATGCTATGAAATAAAGAAATAAGCCTATAACTAGATTGCTACAAAAATCTAGATCACCTCCATATAAAATGGGGTTACTCCTTCATCAGAATTAGCTCAGAATCCTCTCCCAACCATCGACTACTCCATTTTTTGGCGACCTGAATACTAGAGAGGATTTCTCCACCATTCCACCACCTTTGACTACGTTCTTGTATACCCGGAAAGCTGAGGACCCCATCTTTCCATCATCACCCCTTTCAACCCTCGACTGTTCCTCTGTCGTTGCCGGCGAGATCGCATAATACTTGATCTCCGGGGACTCAAAATAGAGCAACCATTTTCGGGGCTAATTTCGATGGTCACGATGACCCTCGCAAGCCGAGAAAATTTAGGTAAGTCCTTTGAGCCTCCAACTTTCCATAACCTCTAATTTTGCCCGATTTAAGTCAGATTTGAGAATGGATTAAATCATCCAAGTTTTGAATCGTGGGTTTGAGAGCCGAGTTGACTAAAACATGGATTGTAGGAGCTATAGACCACCATTTAAAGTCATTTAAGTTGCTAGATGTTCATGAGAGAGTCAACTTTCCAACTCCACTAGCCTCGATGGCTGACATGGCATCTCTAGTAAGATCCTGACTCCAACCAGACTCTACTATGTTTGCATGCAAGTTTCTAATTATATCTAATCGGAGCTCCTACGATCGACTCCCACTAAACTAGTCTTACGACGGTCTAGAGGGAGGACAGGGGGACCTCTCCACTTAGTTTAATTTTGGGTCAATGGTCGGAGACCAAAATACAAATATTCAAAAGTTAAGGGACCCAAATGCAATTGAGGCTTTGATAGGGTCTTCCTAAGGAAAAAATAAAGTTTTGGGGTTGATAGGAAAGTTTGGAGAAGGTTGGGGACCGAGGTGTCTATTTTTAAAAGATTATGGACCTATTTGTAAATAATGTAAAGTTAGGGACATAAATGCAAAAAATATAGTTTTGCATGGTTAAAAGACAACGTTTAGGAAACCTAAGTACCCAAACATGAGTTAAAAGAGTTTGTGGACCTAAATGAGGAATTTGGAGGTTTGAGAAACCCCGAAACCTAAGTTTTAAGAAATAATAATAAAAATGTAATTTTGCTAAACCTTAGGGGCATTTTGATAATTTCAAGAAAGTATGTCTTAAAATGTTTAAATTGGTCATCAAGGATCTGAATGGGAATCAAGAAAACTAGAGGAACCCAAATGGAAGACTTAGAAAAGTCTAAGGTCTAATGAGGAAAAGTTTTAAGAGAAAAAGAGCAAAATGGTAATTTTTGCCAAAATAGAGGACCAAATGGTAATTTGGTAAAATGAAGCCCTTAGATGGTTAGTAAAGGAGTTAAAAATTATTAATGAGGTACTCAATAAAATAAGCTTGGGTATGAGCCAAGGAGTTTCTTAGAGTACTCTAGGTCAAGAGGCAGGTCACTAGGTATCGAGTTGGTAGATCTAAGATTGTGGAAATGAGTACAATAGATTAAGTATTGTGGTAAGGAGTGGATCTGGACTTATTATGCTACCCTTGCATATGAAGGAAAGGTCATCAACGAGATCTAGAGCGGGATTCTGGGATACCCCATGGGACGAACACGTTCCATGAAACGGGTGAGCGGGTTTTAGTTCCATCGTTGACTACGCGTCCTATTGGACCGACCGAGCCCATTTGTTTTATTCTATGTTACTTGTGTGCTAAGTAGGAAGCTACACTTTGAGAACTTTTATAAGAAACGTGAACCGGTAAAAACATGCCCACTAAATAAAATATTATTTTGATAGTGCAAGAAAGAATTGGTCATGAGAACTGGGAGGTTAAATGAATGCCGATTTTTGAGAAATCGAGGAAAAACATATATTTGGCTCAGTGCCTTGTGTAAAATTGGGGAGAGGGCCACTAAAGGCCGAACTCTCGATATGTGTGCTTTGCTTGCTATAATAGTGACCGGGTCGGGTTTATGCAATGAAACCCAAACCTAGGGCCGTTGGACTAGTTGCTTGAAAAGGGAAGCCGACTCACGTAGAATCGAGCTCTTTGTGCATTTATCAAAAGAAAAGGGGAGACGTCCGGAGATGTAAGACCCCATTTTAATAACCCAAAATTTTTTATTACAATCTAAATAGGAATGTGACTAAATTGGTTTGAGTAAAGTAAACTAGGAGGGTTTTTTCAATGAGATTTAATATTTTATAAACAAATAAATAACTATATATATATATATTTATATAGGTAATTGGAATTAAATATGTAACAAGGTAAAGCCCAAAGTACTGGACTAAACGATTTTATGTGCGATTACATTAAGGGACCCAAAAGTTTATACAAGGAATCCCAAACAAATTTGGCTATAAATAAAACTTAATAGACCTAACTAAGAGCTTATACAATGACTTACAATCCATAAGCCAAGTATACAACCCAATAATAAAAATGAAGCAGAGACGCATAACCTATGTCACATCGTGTTCTTAGTAACCCGAAATTTCGTTCGAAAATTTTTCTGTAATTGTATTATAAGTTTAAAATTAAATTGATATAATTGGAATAAATTTTATTTAAAATAAAATAAAAAGTGTTGTTTTAACCGAAATAAATAACTCGATTGAATCGATTTAAGTCTGTTGAATTTAAGCGAAAATTAAATATTATATATATAATTGTAAATTATGTATATTTATAAATGTTAAATAGATGTTTACATATAAAGGTATATATATATACATGTTCAAAATTGATTTCCAAATAAATATAAATGAGAAAGGGATTTGAGAGTTGAGGTTGTATCATTTTCAAATAAATACATACATAATTTGTGGAACCATAAAAAAATAACAGTTGTTATACAAAAAGTAATGAAAACCAAGTATACATGAGAAATTGAAATAACAATTCCACTCAATCATACTAATAAGTGAATGTCGATATAAAACATAGATTCATATAATGTTGAACCATAAAAAATAACAGTTGTGGAATTAAAAAGGTCCTAAAGAGTATAGGCCCTGTGAAAATCTAACCATAAATATTTACAATTTTATTCTAGCTTATCAAAATGGAATGGATAGGGTAAATACCTAGTAAATTCCTTTAGGTGAAAATAATGTGATAATTATGTGAATTTAGTTTAGTACGAAACTATTAGCACTTTGTAGTATTAATCCTACACCCCTACCATGAATACCTATAAATTAATATATACATTTAATTATTGGAATTAATACTCATAAATACCCATAAATTTCCCAATTTAATAAGAATAACTGAGAATATTGATACCCATCAATTTTCTTAATTTAATGAGAATAACTGACAACATTAATACCCATAAATACCTATAATGTAGTAATAAATATTCTTTATTTAACAAACAATTTTATAACTATATAAGGAGTTTAGAACAATTTATCAGAGACACCAACTGAGCTAAGAGAGCAATTCGAGTAGAAGAGTACTGCTTGGTCCACTAGTCCTTGTTCATACCTCAAACATCATCTTTGCCATGATCACATTAGATCTACCAGATTAATACTCACTACCTATGAAATTCTCAATCTCGACATCCACCATGCAACAACCAAATTTAAAGAAAATGGGGAAGTATCGAAGCAGAGAAACACCAATAAGACCAATTAGAGATGGGTACCTGAGAATCCCTCCAAGATGAACATGTCTCTAGATAAAAGGTGAGTGGGCTAATTTACACTTCATACCCGTTTGGGATGATGAGCACCTTTTCTAAATTGGAAGCCACCATGAGTGGGTTAATTTACACTTCATACCTAGTTGGGATGATGAGCACCTTTTCTAAATTGGAAGTCACCGTGAGTGGATTTATTCACATCATACCCGATTGGAATGGTGAGCACTTTAGAAACGAAAAATCACTTATATGTGGGATTTTAACATCACACCCGGTTGGAGTGATGTGCGAACTAAGCTAAAAACTACCTACTGGTAGTATGTAGAGGAAATCATACCTAGTTGGTATGATGGACTTCCTTGAAGGAAGGAGAAACCTACTTTCCGTTTGTAAGTGGAGGTATCATCACACCTGGTTGGTGTGATGAAGTGAAAATTATATTTTTGTTAGAAGTATTTCCCCTGATTGTATGCCAATGCTTAAACTCTTTGGGAGACCCTCTTAACAGGGGCTAGATTAGCTCAGATAGGCTAGAGGCCTCGGTTTTTGTATTTGTGGGGCTAAATGCTCGATTTTAGAAAATCATGTACAGTGGGCACAAGCAGGAGCTCGTAAACAAATATGAGATTATGAAAGTCATGAAAAATCTTAATAAAATGGTTATGTGATTTCACCATTGTACCAAGACAGGACCGACATACTCAATGGACTGGTAGTAATGCGTCAGGGCCAGGTTGACGAACCGTCCTAGACAAACAGCTGCAGATCGAGTTGAGGGTCGGGGTCGTTGGACCAGTGGCACCAAAGATAAACGACTATGTGGAAAAACTATTATTTGTGCATTCACTTGAGGTACACAACCATTAAGACGTCCAAGAGGGGGTATGTCACGCCCCGACCCGGTTTGGTCAGATCCTCGTGATCAACCAACCACTCTCCCGGTTTATTAAAGGATTTCCCCTTATTGTAAGCCATAAATAGTAAGGCGTCCTTTAACCTGCAACTTTTCCTGGAATAGAATAATCAAAATTGCATAAAATTTAAAACTTTACATACCTGTCTTACAGGCATCTTAGTTGACGGTCTTTAAGGGGACGCTTTCCAGGATTTCCTGAAAGGGATATAAGAGAGGGGGTGAATACGACTACTCAGTGAATGGGTTTTTAAAAGCTTTTGACTTTTAAGAAAAACATTTATATGGAGTGTGCCAGACTCCTTTGTTTTAAAAAATCCCTTCATTTAAAAATTCGTGTTTTCCACCATTTATTATTTACCACGGTGTGTCATCACTCAACACACATCCTTCATCATGAAGGTTACACACATTCGCAAGTCAGTATCACTACTGAACCTGCTAGTGGCTTTGAAGCGACTTTTCCTGCCACCCGGATAGAAGTACGACCACTTCTACCCTGGGAATGAGTGGATGTACGTGACATCCGACCCACAATCCCGAAATCACTTCTTCATGTCCGTATGAGGACAGAGACCTCATCCTATCCCCACCTCGGTCTCATGCGCTTGGTGCTACTCCAGATTTCGCACAGACAGCTGGAACGACGAACTGTCCTTATAGCCACTAGGTCATCCAGTGCCCTTAGGATGCATCACTACCCCTCATGGGCGTCTTGATGATCCCCTACTCACAGTGCATGCACAAACAATGTTTTCTCATATTTCCATGTAATCTGTGGTGCCACTGGTCCAACGGCCCTGACTCTCAACTAAACTCGCAGTTGTTTGTCTTGACTGGTCCATCGACCTGTCATGTCGCACTACTGCTAGTTGACTGAGCATGTCGGTCCTATCTTAGTACCATGGCCAAACAATTCGTTTATTAAGTTTTATGGCACATATATCATGTTCATTTACGAGCTCTTGCTCGTGCCAACTGGCCTTGGGCCCACTGTATGAGATTTTCAAAATTGGGCATTTAGCCCGTAAGTTCCAAAATCGGGGCCCCCGGCCTATAAGAGCTATTCGAGCTCCCATCAAGAAGGTCTCCCAAATAGTTTAAGCATTGGCACACAGTTAGGGGAGAACACTTCCAACAAAATAGGTTTTCACTGTCCATTATACCGACCGGTATAAGGACATCTCCGTTCATAACCGATGAACGGGTTTTCAACTTCCTTCGAAGAAGTCTCATCATACCAACCGGGTATGATCTACTTACAACCGGTTAGTAGTTTTTCCGCATAATTTTCACATTACTTTCTCTAAGTGGTGATGATTAAAATACCACTAAATAGTGGGTTTTTATACCGAGGTACTTATCATTCCCTACCGGGTATGACATAAAATTTCCACTCACAACCGGTAAGTGGTTTTTATCTTTAAGTTGTGCTCATCATCCCAACCGGGTATGATGTTAGTAAACCCACTCACCCGTTAATGCCGTGAATTCCACTAGACCGGTTCTTAAAACCCAAACTTTTAGTTATTTATAATTAGGTCCCTAAAGTTATTTCTCTTTAACTTTAAGTCCATAATGTCGGTTTTTCCTCAAATTAAGTCCCGTAACTTTTAAAATTTATCCTGAGACCTCAATTTATTCAATTTCACCAAAAAGGGGTTTAATTTCCCAAATTTCCAATTTGGTCCCCCAGTTTTACCAAAATTACCATTTTGCCCTTATTTTACAAAAATGGTAAGTTTTGCCCCCAAAATTCCAAAATTCCTCAATTGGTCCTCCAACATTATTTTCATGCCCAATTGACCCTCAATTTCATAAAATTGCATTTTGGCCCTTTGAATTTCGAAAATCCCCAATTTTTCCCCAATTTCAACTTTTCAACACTACCGAATTTGATTTTATCAAATTGACCGATCAAGCACTTCTAATTATTGAAATTGGAGTTGAAATTGAGTTCCTGCATGTTCATACGATTCTAAAAAACTTTGAATCGTAGATTTTAACGCTGGAACAAGCTCAAACGGAGCTTTGCCGAAAAACAGAATGTAGAGAGAGAAAGTTTCAATTTCTCACCGGTGAGGGCACGACGGTCCGAGATTTCGATCTAGGCAGATAACTCTCATCTTGAGGTTCATCCTAGAATAAAAAATTGCATCAATTGATGTAGAATTGAGTTAGAATTTCATTATTAAAATTCTGTTGGTTCTCTCTCTAACACTGACCGGAAATTGTAGAGGGGAGCCAAATTGACTTACCTTTCAGTCGTAATTCGGCCGTGAGAGGGCTGAGGAAGTGTTGGGAAGGCTTGGTTTGGCCTGAGGAGGGCTCGAAATGGCCAATTTCAACTTGGACGAAATAGGGCAGCTTCGGTCCATTGGAGCTGCTTCACTGTTCCATCATGTCGGCGCTTCTCGGATTGACTAGAGTTTGCTATCTGATAGCTGACTTCTCCCCGGTTCTAAAGAGCCCGACCTCTCCTTTCGACGTTAAGAAAAATGTTGAAGTCGAAGCTCTGGTTTAAGCTTCACCGGAAAATGGAGTAGTAGAGAGAGAGAGAGAGAGAGAGAGAGAAGTGTTTGGGTGTGAGGAGAATGAATGGGGATGACCTCTTTATATAGGCGTAAAACCCGTGTATTAAATGGGCGAGATTTATTACTAGTATTAATATTGCCATAAATTATTGGTATTAATTGCAATAATTTAATTTCGAGGAGGTCACCCATCCTCACACTACTCTCAAGCAAGCACGCTTAACTTCAAAGTTCTTATGGAATCTTGTTCACTTGAACCAATTTGGTTTTTGTTTTTATTTTGTTTTAAGTTTCTTTTCCAAGGTTTAATTAACCCTTTGGATTACCTGGAAGTTGAAATTTCCAAATTGCTTGTTCCCATATGATCGGGTTTGTAAACCGGCTCGGTTTTCTTACTCAGGTTGACCGGTTCTTTCCCGGTTTTCCTTAACTCAAAAGTGTGAGGTTTACAGGGTAGTGATGCATCCTAAGGGCTACTGGATGACATGGTGGAGATAAGGGTAGTTTGTCGTGCCAATAGTTGGGAAGCTTGACGTAGCTTCTTGCGCATGAGACCGGGGTGAGATCGGGATGAGGTCTATATTCTCATATGGACACGAAGTTTCTTTACGGGAGTTTCCTTAAATTTGGTTGTTGCATGGTGGATGTTGAGAATTTCATAAGTAGGGAGTATTAATCTGGTATATCCAATGTGATAATGGCAAAGATGATATTTGAGATGTGAACAAGGATTAGTAGACCAGGTAGCTCTATTATACTCGAATTACACTCTTAGCTCAGTTGGTGTCTCTCTGATAAATTGTTCTAAGCTCCTTATATAGTTATAAAATTGTTTGTTAAATGAGAAAGATTTATTATTACATTATAGGTATTTATGGGTATTAATGTTGTCAGTTATTTTCATTAAATTGAGAGATTGATGGGTATTTATGGGTATTAATTCAAATAATTAAATGTATGTATTAATTCCAATAATTGAATGTAGGTATTCCAACTAAGAACGAGTGGATATACGTGACATCCGACCATCAATCCCATAAAGAAACTCTGTGTTTGTATAAGAACAATGACCTCATCTCGACCCCACCCGGTCTTATGCGCATGAAGCTACGTTGAGCTTCACTGATTGCTAGGATGACAACCTGCCCTTATCTCTACTATGTCGTCTAATAGCCCTAGAATGCATCACTACCCCTCTTGGGAGTCTTGATGCTCCCGAACCTTAGTGCACACACAAAACAATAATTTTTCCACATAAGCCATTTAATCTTTGGTGCTATTGGTCCAACGGCCCCTACCCTCAACTCGTCCTGCTGTTGTTTATCTCTACTGGTCCATCGATCTGTATTGTTGCACTGCCGCCAGTCCATCGAGTATGTTGGTCCTATCTTAGTACCATGGCCAAACATGTCATTTATTAAAGTTTTCATGGCTTAATCTCATGTGTGTTTACGAGCTCCTGCTCATGCCAACTGGCCTTGGGCCCATTGTACGAGATTTTCAAAATCGGGCATTTTAGCCCTCAAGTTCCAAAACAAGGCTTTCATCCTTTCTAAGCTATTCGAGCTCTCGTTAAGAAAGTCTTCCAAAAAGTTTAAGCAGTGGCACACGGTCAGTGGAGAGCACTTGTGACAAAAATCACTTTACAACTATCCATCACACCAACCGGATGTGAGAACATCTTCGCTCATAATTGATGAGTAGGTTTTCTACTTACTTCGAGTAAGTTTATCATACCAACCGTGTATGATCTACTAACAACTGGTTAGTAGGTTTTCCGTATGTTTTCTCACATCACCCTATCCAGGTGTGATGTTAAAATCCCACATAGTAGTGGGTTTTCATTACCGAGGTGCTCATCATCCCAATCGGGTATGATGTAAAAATCCCACTCACCCGTGAATACCGTGAATCCCTCTTAATCGACTTTTTGTCTCCACGTGAGCTTGTCTTGGCCAACGTTCCTGGTACTTAGTGTTCCTAAACGATATGAACATCCTTTTTCATTATCATTTGGCCTGATAGCCTTCATTCATCACGAATTAATAAAATAACCGAACTTTTCCATTAATTGCAATTAGGTCCCTAAAGTTCTTTTTCTTTAACTTTAGGTCCCTAAGGATAATTTTCTCTCAAATTGAGTCTCGAAACTTCTAAATTTCACTTTGGGACCTCAATTTATTTAAATCACAAAAGGGGTTCAAGTTTCTCAAATTCCCAATTTGGTCCCCATTTTTTCTGAAATTACCATTTGCCCATACTTTACAAAAATGGTAAAATTGACCCTAATAATTCCAAAAAATTGATCAATTGATCCTCCAACATCTTTTCCATACCCAATTGGCCCTCAATTTTGGGAAATTGCACTTTAGTCCCTCAAAATTTTGAAATTCCCAAAATTTTCCTCCAATTTCAACATTTCAACCTGACCGAATTTGATTTCATCAAATTGACCAACCAATCAAAGTTAATTGTTGAAATTGAAGGTGGATTTGGGTTCCTACACATCCATACGATTCAATTGCACTTTTAATTGCATGAATTGACGTCGGAATGAGCTCAAATGGAGCTTTGTCGTAAAATTGAACGTAGAGAGAGAAAGTTTTGAAAGCTTACTATTGGGGGTGCGACAATCTAAGCTTTCAATCTGGGAAGATAGCTCTTGTTCTGAGATTTCTCCTATAATCAAGAATCATCTCAATTCATGTCGAATTGAGGGAGAGTTTGGTTAGTAAATATCTGTCGATTCTCTCTCTAGCACCGATCAGAATTCACAAAGGGGAGCCAAATTGACTTACCTTTTAGCTCTAATTTAGTCGTATGAGGGTTGTGGAGGTGTTGGAAAGCTTGGTTTGGCTTGAGAAGGGCTCAAATTGGCTATTTTCAGCTCAGTCGAAATAGGGCAGCTTCGGTCCGTCGGAGCTACTTCACTATTCTATCACGTCGACATTTCTTCGGTGATCCTCGGAGCAAATAGAGACTATCGTCGTGTAGCTGACTTCTTGCCAAATCTAAAGAACCCAACCTCACCTTAATTAGCTTAAAAAATGCCCAAGTCGGAGCTTTTGTTCGAGCTTCACCAAAAAATGGAGCAATAGGGAGAGAGTGGAGTTTCTAGGTGTGAGGAGGATGAGGAGGGGATCTTCATATAAGAAGCTCAGGGACTTCTTGGTCATCCGATTAACGCCTTAATGGCGGTCTTTCATTGCCTGAAACTCCTTGGATGGAAACTTTTCATCTTTGCCGGCACTACTCGATGAATAGTGCTGTCATTTAAAGGAAAAAGATGACATTGTTCCAAACCGGACTAAACCAGTCCGAACCAGGTTTAACTTTTAAACCGGTCAGTTCAGGCCCGATTCGACCGAGTTTTTCAAAATTAAAAATTTGTAAATTAATCTAAATTCATTTTCTATCAAATGGTGGCCTCTATTCTCTAATTTGAAATTTTTAAGCCATCTAGAAAAATGAATTTATCATCTGGTTCAATAGTGGTTCAAACCGGTACAAATCGGTTTAATTTGGTTCACTTGAACCGGTCTGGTTTTCTCTCCCAAATTATCCTAAAGTCCTTTTCCAAGGTTTTTATGACTCTTTGGGTGACTCAGGAGTTGTAAATTTTCCAATTTGCCCATTCTCTAGTGATCGGGGTTTGTGAATCGGTTCGGTTTTCTCACTCAATCTGACCGTTTTTCTTCTCGGTTTTCCTTAACTCTAAAGGGCGGGGTTTACATTAGTGCAATAAACCAAGAATTTGGGAGAGTTGCTCATACATGAGAAAATGTAGGTTGTTATGCTGAATCCTTATTGATAATGATACCCAAACCGTGTAGGGACACGAGAGACTAGAACGCAAGGAAGAGAGAGCTAGCGTGGACTAGAAATTGGCTAAGGACGAACACGTCATAGTCGACGGGTGAGTGGGACCTTTTATACTTCATACTCGGTTGGGATAATGAGCGTGTTTTGAAAGCTAAAAACCTACTTACCGGCTCTGAGTGGGATCATCTAAAATCATACTCAGTTGGTATGATGAGATTACTTAAGGAAAGGAGAAACCCGCATATCGGTTGTAAGCGAATCCATCATCACACCCGGTTGGTGTGATGAACTAAAAGAGATTTTTGTTAGAAGTGTTCTCCCCTGACTATGTGACGACTGCTTAAACAATTTGGGAGACGTTCTTGATGGGAGCTAGAGCAGCTCTAACAGGCTAAGGACCTCGATTTTTTGAACTCATAGGGCTCAAGGCCGAGTTTAGGAAAAACACGTGCAGTGGGCCCAAGGCATGAGTTGGAGCCCGCAAACAAACATGATTAGGAAGAGCCATGAAAACTACTATTTATAATGGAAAATTGATTGTGTGATTCGTCACGGTATCAAATCAGGACCGACAATGCTCGATGGGCTGGTAGTGGTGCATCAGGGCCAGGTCGATTGACCGGCCTAGACAAACAATTGCAAGTCGAGTTGAGTGTCGAGGCCACTTGTAAACCCCGCCCTTTTGAGCTAAGGAAAATTGGGAAGGGAACCGGTCAAATCGAGTGAGAAAACTGAACCAGTTCACAAACTCGATCAATTGTGAATGGGCAATTTAGGAATTTACAACTCCCAAGTGATCCAAAGGGTTCATAAAATCTTGCAAAAAAAAACTTAAGACAAATTAGAAGAGAAAAACCAAATTGGTTTAGGTGAATGAGAATCAATAAGAAGTCTAAAGTTAAGCGTGTTTGCCTAAGAGTAGTGTGAGGATGGGTGACCTCTTGGGAAGTATGATTTTTATATGAATGTACGCCTTATCATAAATAGCCATAAATTAATATATATTTAATTATTGGTATTAATTCCAATAATTTAATACAAATAATTTAATATCGAAATTAAATTATTGGAATTAATACCAATAATTTATGGTAATATTAATACTAGTAATAAATCTCTCCCATTTAATACACTATTTTACAGTCATTCCCATTCATTCTCCTCACACCTAAACACTTCTCTCTCTACTGCTCCATTTCCTAGTGAAGCTCAAACCAGAGCTTTGACTTGAACATTTTTCTTAACCTAGGAAGGAGAGGTCGGGCTCTTTAGAATTGGGGAGAAGACAGCTATCTAATAGCAAACTCTAGTCAATCCGAGAATAATTAGAGAAGCACCGGAATGATGGAATAGTGAAACAGCTCCAGCGGCCATTTCAAGCCCTCCTCAGACCAAACCAAGCCCTCCCAACACTTCCTCAGCCCTCTCACGGATGAATTAGGACTGAAAGGTAAGCCAATTCGGCTCCTCTCTGCAATTTTTGGTTGGTGCTAGAGAGAGAACCGACAGAATTTCAATGATGAAATTTTAACTCAATTCGGCATCAATTGATGCGATTATTGATTCTAGGATAAACCTTGGGATGAGAGCTATCTGTCCAAATTGAAAGCTCGGACCGTTGTGCCCTCACCGGTGAGTAATCGAAGATTTCTCTCTCTATAGTCCATTTTCTGGCAAAGCTCCGTTTGAGCTCGTTCTAGCATCAAAACTTACGATTCAAAGTGCTATTGAATCGTAAGAAGATGGAGGGACTCAATTTTAACTTCAATTTCAACAATTAGATGTATTTGATCAGTCAATTTGATGAAATAAATTTGGTTGTGCTAAGTAGTTGAAATTGGGGAAAATTGGGGATTTTTAAAATTCAAAGGACCAAAATGCAATTTTATGAAATTGAGGGTCAATTAGGCATGAAAATAATGTTGGGGGATCAATTGAGGAATTTTGGAATTTTGGGGGCAAAACTTACTATTTTTGTAAAGGAATGGCAAAATGGTAATTTTGGAAAAATATGGGGACCAAATTAGAAATTTGGGAAATTAAACCTCTTTTTGGCGAAATTGAATAAATTGAGGTTCCATGATAAATTATAAAAGTTACGGGACTCAATTTGAGGAAAAATCGACATTAGGGACTTAAAGTTAAAGAGAAATAACTTTAGGGACCTAATTGCAAATAACTAAAAGTTTGGGTTTTCTCATTCATTGGAAATGAATGAAGGCTGTTATGTCGAGTAATAATGAACAAGAATGTTCATATCGTGTAGGAACGCGAAATACTGGGAACGCTAGCATGGACGAGCTCCCGTGAATACAAATATTTGGTCTAGTAGAATTCACTACATTAACGGGTGAGTGGGTTTACTAACATCATACCCAGTTGGGATGATGACCACCACTTAAAATTTAAAAACCACTTATCGCTTGTGAGTAGAAATTTTATGTAAACCCCGCACTTTTGAGTTAAGGAAATCCGGGAAAGAGCCGATCAACCCGAGTAAGAAAACTGAGCCGGTTTACAAACCAGATCATTTGGGAACAAGCAATTTGGAAATTTACAACTTCCGGGTGATCCAAAGGGTTCATTAAACCTTGAAAAAGAAATTTAAGACAAGTTAGAAGACAAAATGTCACGCCCCGACCCGGTTTGGTCGGATCCCCGTGATCAACCCGCCACTCTCCCGATTTATTAAAGGGTTTCCCCTTATCGTAAACCATAAAGAGTAAGGCGTCCTTTAACTTGCACCTTTTTACTGGAATAGCATAATCAAAATTGTATGAAATTTAAAACTTTACATACCTGTCTTACAGGCATCTTAGTTGACGGTCTTTAAGGGGAGACTTTCCGGGATTTCCTAAAAGGGATATAAGGGAGGGGGTGAGTACGACTACTCAGTGAATGGGTTTTTAAAAGCTTTTGACTATTAAGAAAAACATTTATATGGAGTGTGCCATATTCCTTTGCTTTAAAAAATCCCATCATTTAAAAATTTATGTTTTTTTCCATTATTTCTTAGTTACCACGGTGTGTCATCACCCAACACACATCCTTTATCATGAAGGTTACACACATTTGCAAGTCAGTATCACTACTGAACCTGCTAGTGGCTTCGGAGCGACTTTTCCTGCCACTCGGATAGAAGTACGACCACTTCTACCCTGGGAATGAGTGGATGTACGTGACATCCTACCCACAATCCCAAAATCACTTCTTCATGTCCGTATGAGGACAGAGACCTCATCCTGTCCCCACCGCGGTCTCATGCGCTTCGTGCTACTCCAGATTTCGCACAGACACCTGGAACGATGAACTGCCCTTATAGCCACCATGTCGTCCAGTGCCCTTAGGACGCATCACTACCCCTCATGGGCGTCTTGATGATCCCATACTCACAGTGCATGCACAAACAATGTTTTCTTATATTGCCATGTAATCTGTGGTGCCACTAGTCCAACGACTCTGACTCTCAACTCAACCCGCAGCTGTTTGTCTTGACTAGTCCGTCAACCTGTCATGTCGCACTGCTGCTAGTTGACTGAGCATGTCGGTCCTATCTTGGTACCATGGCCAAACAATTCACTTATTAAGTTTTATGGCACATATATCGTGTTCGTTTATGAGCTCCTGCTCGTGCCAACTAGCCTTGGGCCCACTGTACGAGATTTTCAAAATCGGGCATTTAGCCCCCAAGTTCCAAAACCGAGGCCCCTAGCCTATTAGAGCTATTCGAGCTCCCGTCGAGAAGGTCTCCCAAATAGTTTAAGCATTGGCACACAGTCAGGGGAGAACACTTCTGACAAAATAGGTTTTCACTGTCCATTATACCAACTGGTATAAGGACATCTCCGTTCATAACCGATGAACGGATTTTCAATTTCCTTCGAGGAAGTCTCATCATACCAACCGTGTATGATCTACTTATAACCGGTAAATAGTTTTTTTTCTACATAATTTTCACATCACTTTCTCTAAGTGGTGATGATTAAAATACCACTAAATAGTGGGTTTTTATATTGAGGTACTTATCATCCCCTACCGGGTATGATATAAAATTTACACTCACAACCGGTAAGTGGTTTTTATATTTAAGTTGTGCTCATCATCCCAACCGGGTATGATGTTAGTAAACCCACTCACCCATTAATGCCGTGAATTCCACTAGACTGGTTCTTTGTATTCACGCGAGCTTGTCCTTGCTAGCGTTCCCAGTATTTTGCGTTCCTACACGATATGAACATCTTGGTTCATTATCCTTCGGCCTAATCGCCTTCATTCATTCCAAATGAATGAGAAAGTCAAACTTTCATTTATTTGCAATTAGGTCCCTAAAGTTATTTCTCTTTAACTTTAAGTCCCAAATACCGGTTTTTCCACAAATTGAGTCCCAAAACTTCTAAAATTTATCATAGGACCTCAATTTATTCCATTTCACAAAAAGGGGTTTAATTTCCCAAATTTCCAATTTGGTCCTCCAACATTATTTTCATGCCCAGTTGACCCTCAATTTCATAAAATTTCATTTTGGTCCTTTGAATTTCGAAAATCCCCAATTCCAACTTCTTAACACAGCCGAATTTTATTTCATCAAATTGACCCATCAAACGTTTCTAATTGTTGAAATTGAAGTTGAAATTGAGTTTCTACATGTTTATACGATTCTTCAGAAATGTGAATTGCAAGTTTTAATACCGGGACGAGCTCAAACGAAGCTTCGCCGAAAAATGAACTATAGAGAGAGAAAGCTTCGATTACTCACCGGTGAAGGCACGACGATTCAAGCTTTCGATCTGGACAGATAGATTTCATCCTGAGGTTCATCCTAGAATTAAGAATCGCATCAATTGATGCGGAATTGGATTAGAATTTTGTCATTAAAATTCGTTCGACTCTATCTCTAGCACCAATCGAAAATTATAAAGGGGAGCTGAATTGGCTTACCTTTCGGTCCTAATTCGGCCATGGAAAGGCTGAGGAAGTGTTGGGAGGGCTTGGATTGGCCTGAGCAGGGCATGAAATGGCTGATTTCAGCTTGGCCGAAATAGGGCAGCTTTGGTCCGCCGAAGCTGCTTCACTATTCTATCACGTCGGCATTTTTCCAACGATTCTCGTATTGACTGGAGTTTGCTATTAGATAGCTGTCTTCTCCCCGGTTCTAAAGAGCCCGACCTTTGTTGAAGTCGAAGCTCTAGTTCGAGCTTTACCGAGAAATGGAGCAGTAGTGAGAGAGAGAGAAGTGTTCAATAATTAAATATATATTAATTGATGGCTATTTATGATAAGCCGTATATTCGCATAAAATTTTTTTACCGCAATTTCGAGTTATAAAAAATCATACTTCCAAGGAAGTCACCCGCTTAACTTTAAAATTCTTATGCAATCTAGTTCACCTGAACTAATTTGGTTTTTGTTTTCTAGTTTGTCTTAAGTTCCTTTTCCAATGTTTAATAAATCATTTGTATCAACCGAAAGTTGTAAATTTTCATATTGCTTATTCCCAAATGTAAACCGGTTTGGTTTTCTTATTCGGTTTGACCGGTTCTTTTCCCGGTTTTCCTTAACTCAAATGTGCGGGGTTTACACCAAAACTAAATTGTTTCAAGTGAGCTAGATTTTATAAGAACTTTAAAGTTAAGCGTGCTTGCTCGAGAGTAGTGTGAGGATGGGTGACCTCCAAAAATTTTTAGTACCAATAATTTAATACCGAAATTAAATTATTAAAATTAATACCAATAATTTATGGCAATATTAATACTAGTAATAAATCTCTTCCATTTAATACACGGTTTTACAGAGGTCATCCCCATTCATTCTCCTCACACCTAAACACGTCTCTCTTTCTCTACTGCTCCATTTCCCGGTGAAGCTCAAACCAGAGTTTCGACTTAAACATTTTTCTTAACCTTGAAAGGAGAGGTTGAGCTCTTTAGAATCGGGAAGAAGACAGCTATCTGATAGCAAACTCTAGTCAATCCAAGAATCGTTGGAGAAGCGCCGGCATGATGGAATAGTGAAGCAGCTCCGGCGGACCGAAGCTGCCATATTTCGGCCAAGCTGAAATCGGCCATTTCAAGCCCTCCTCAAGCCAAACCAAGCCCTCCCAACACTTCCTCAGCCTTTCCACGGCCGAATTAGGACTGAAAGATAAGCCAATTCAGCTCCCCTTTACAATTTTCGATCGGTGCTAGAGAGAGATTTGACCGAAATTCAATGACGAAATTCTAATCCAATTTCGCATCAATTGATGCGATTCTTAATTCTAGGATGAACCTCAGGATGAGAGCTATCTACCTAGATTGAAAGCTTTCTCTCTCTATAGTTCATTTTTCGACGAAGCTCCGTTTGAGCTTATCTTGGCGTTAAAAATTGTGATTCACATTACTAAAGAATCGTATGAACATGTAGAAACTCAATTTCAACTTCAATTTAAACAATTGGAAATGTTTGATGGGTCAATTTGATGAAATCAAATTCGGCTGTGTTAAGAAGTTGGAATTGGGGGAAAATTGGGGATTTTCAAAATTCAAAGGATCAAAATGAAATTTTATGATATTGAGGGTCAATTGGGCATGAAAATAATGTAGGAGGACCAATTGAGGAATTTTGAAATTTTTGGGGCAAAATTTACCATTTTTGTAAAGGAAGGGCAAAATGGTAATTTTGGAAAAGTTGGGGGACCAAATTGGAAATTTGGGAAATTAAACCCCTTTTTGGTGAAATTGAATAAATTGAAGTCCCAAGATAAATTTTAAAAGTTATGGGACTCAATTTGAGGAAAAAAATGAGATTTGGGACTTAAAGTTAAAGACAAATAACTTTAGGGACCTAATTGAAAATAACTAAAAGTTTGGGTTTTCTCATTCATTGGAAATGAATGAAGGCTGTTATACCGAGTAATAATGAACAAGGATGTTCATATCATGTAGGAACGCGAAATACCGGAAACGCCAGCATGGACGAGCTTGCGTGAATACAAAGAATTGGTTAAGTGGAATTCACTACGTTAACGGGTGAGTGGGTTTACTAACATCATACCGGGTGAGCACAACTTAAAATTAAAATCCACTTACCAGTAGTGAGTGGAAATTTTATATCATACCCGGTTGGGAATGATAAGTACCTCAGTATGAAAACCCACTATTAAGTGGTATTTTAAACATCGCTACTTAGAGGAAGTGATGTGAAAATCATGCGGAAAAACTATTTACCGATTGTAAGTAGATCATACCCTGTTGGTATGATGTGACTTCCTCGAAGGAAGTTGAAAACCCATTCATCGATTATGAATGGAGGTGTCCTTATACCTGGGCGGGATAATGGATAGAGAAAACATATGTTTTATCGGAAGTGCTCTCCCCTAACTGTATGCCAATGCTTAAACAATTTGGGAGACCTTCCCGATGGGTGCTTGAATAGCTCTAATAGGTCAGGGGCCTCGGTTTTGGAACTTGGGGGCTAAATGCCCGATTTTGAAAATCTCGTACAGTGGGCCCAAGGCCAGTTGGCATGAGCAGGAACTCGTAAATGAACATGATATATGTGTTATAAAACTTAATAAGTGAATTGTTTGGCCATGGTACCAAGATAGGACCGACATGCTCAGTCAACTAGCGGTAGTGCGGCATGACAGGTCGACAGACCGGTCAAGACAAACAACTGCGGGTTGAGTTGAGAGTCGGGGCCGTTGGACCAGTGGCACCACATATTACCTGGCAATATAAGAAAACATTGTTTGTGCATGCACTGTGAGTACGAGATCATCAAGATGCCCATGAAGGGCAGTGATGCGTCCTAAGGGCATTGGATGACCTGGTGGCTATAAGGGCAGTTCATCGTTCTAGGTGTCTGTGCGAAATCTGGAGTAGCACCAAGCGCATGAGACCGGGGTGGGGACAGGATGAGGTCTCTATCCTCATACGGACACAAAGAAGTGATTTTGGGATTGTGGGTCGGATGTCGCATACATCCACTCATTCCCAGGGTAGAAGTGGTCATACTTCTATTCGGGTGGCAGAAAAAGTCGCTCCAAAGCCACTAGCGGGTTCAGTAGTGATACTGACTTGCGAATGTGTGTAACTTTTATGATGAAGGATGTGTGTTGGGCGATCACACACCGATAATTAAAAAAATAATGGAAAAACCTGAATTTTTTTTAATGAAGGTATTTTTGGAAAGAAAGGAGTCTGACACACTTCATATAAATGTTTTTCTTGAAATTCAAAAGATTTGAATCCCTTTTAGTGAGTATTTGTACTCACCCCCTCCCTTATACCCCTTTCAGGAAGTCCCGGAAAGCCGAACCTTAAAAGACTTGTGCAATTAAACGCCTGAAAGATAGGTACGATTAATTTAAATTACTATATAGTTTTGATTTATGATATTCCTGGAAAAAGGTGCAGGTCTAAAGAACGCCTTACTCTTTACGGTTTATAATATAAGGGGAAACCCATTAGTAAATTGGGAGAGTGGTGGATTGATCATGGGGATCCGACCAAACCGGTTCGGGGAGTGACATTTTATATCAAACCCAGTTGGGAATGAGAAGTACCTCGGTATGAAAACCCACTATTAAGTGGTATTTTAAACATCGCTACTTAGAGGAAGTGATGTGAAAATCATGCAGAAAAACTATTTACCGATTGTAAGTAGATCATACCCGATTGGTATGATGAGTCTTCCTCGAAGGAAGTTGAAAACCTGTTCATCAGTTATGAATGGAGGTGTCCTTATACCTGGGCGGTATAATGGATAGAGAAAACATATGTTTTATCGGAAGTGCTCTCCCCTAATTGTGTGCCAATGCTTAAACAATTTGGGAGACCTTCCCGACGGGTGCTCGAATAGCTCTGATAGGCCGGCGGCCTCGGTTTTGGAACTTGGGGGCTAAATGCCCGATTTTGAAAAACTCGTACAGTGGGCCCAAGGCTAGTTGGCACGAGTAGGAGCTCGTAAATGAACATGATATATGTGTCATAAAACTTAATAAGTGAATTGTTTGGCCATGGTACCAAGATAGGACTGACATGCTCAGTCAACTAGCGGCAGTGCGACATGACAGGTCGACGGACCAGTCAAGACAAACAACTGCGGGTTGAGTTGAGAGTCGGGGCCGTTGAACCAGTGGCACCACAAATTACATGGCAATATGAGAAAACATTGTTTGTGCATGCACTGTGAGTACAGGATCATCAAGACGCCCATGAGGGATAGTGATGTGTTCTAAGGGCACTGGACGACCTAGTGGCTATAAGGGCAGTTCGTCGTTCCAGGTGTCTGTGCAAAATTTGAAGTGGCACCAAGCGCATGAAACCGGGGTGGGGACGGGATGAGGTCTTTGTTCTCATACGGATATGAAGAAGTGATTTCGAGATTGTGGGTCAGATGTCATGTACATCCACTCATTCTCAAGGTAGAAGTGGTCGTACTTCTATGCGAGTGGTAGGAAAAGTCGCTTCGAAGCCACTAGTAGGTTCAGTAGTGATACTGACTTAAAAATGTGTGTAACCTTCATGATGAATGATATGTGTTGGGTGATAACACACCAGTAACTAAGAAATAATGGAAAACCCCGATTTTTTTTAAATCAATGGATTTTTGAAAAAAAAGTAGTCTAGCACACTCCATATAAATATTTTTCTTGAAAATCAAAGGATTTGAATCCCATTCATTGAGTAGTTGTACTCACCTCCTCCCTTATACCCCTTTTAGGATGTCCCGGAAAGCCAAACCTTAAAAGACTTGCACAATTAAATGCCTACAAGACAGGTACGATTAATTTAAATTACTATTCAGTTTTGATTTATGATATTCTTGGAAAAAGGTGCAGGTCTAAAGAGCGCCTTACTCTTTATGGTTTATAATATAAGGGGAAACCCTTTAGTAAATCGGGAGAGTGGCGGGTTAATCACGGGGATCCGACCAAACCGGGTCAGGGCGTGACACCACTGAACTGTTGGCACCAAAGAGAATGGCTTAATCATGAAAAATAATTGTTTGTGCATACACTCATGGTATATGATCGTAAAGATGCCCTAGGGGGTAGTGATGGGTTCCAAGGGTTGCTAGACGATATGGTGGAGATAAAGGCAGTTTGTCATGCCAGTTAGTCTTGAAGCTCTCGAAACTTCTTGCGCATGAGATTAAGGTGGGGTTAGGATGAGGTCTCCGTCCTCATACGGATACGAAGTGGAATACGAGTCTGAGGGTCGAACGTTTGGGATGTCCACTCAAACTCAAGATAGAAGTCTAAAACTTCTATGAGGGTGGACAGCAATGTCGCGCTGATCCCCAAGCGAGTGTAGTCTGGGACTGTCCTGCGAAAGCGTGTACCTTATTGATGAAGGGCGTGTGTTTGTGTGCTAAACGCCTACCGAGGTAAGGGGTGTGCTAAAAAAGCTAAGCACACTAATATGGAAATGGGAAAAATTATGAGGTTTGAATTTTGAGAAAATCCTTGAAAAGGAATGGTAAACCTTGGCATGGTTTTGATAAACTAAACATTTTTAAAAACTCGCTCCCATCACTCGCTCACTGAGTTGTGGAAACTCACCCTCTCCCTTTAACCCATTTTTAGGAGAAAGGAAGACCAACTTTAAAGACCCTAAGAAAGGTATGCAAATTCTAAATATATTGAGTTTTGTATAATGCTATTCCAGGAAAACAAGAAAAAATGACGCCTGACTCCTCTTGGTTTAGAAGGGGGTGAAACCCTCTTGAACTAAAGGGAGTGGCAGGTTGCTTAGAGGGATTGGACCAAACTGGATTGGGGCTTAATAATTCCCTTGAATGAGCAAGGTAGCAATCTGAACATACGACTTACATTTGAGGACCTAGGAGCAAGTCGAGAGATAGGAACTACGCTAGGGGAAAGGAAACTCACCTGATGGAAGAACGGATAGAAATGGGATGAAAATCTGTGGACTCCAATGGGTGAATTGAGCTGAGGACTAGTGTGCCTGAGAGAATTTCGAGATTTATGAGTGAATGGGGTTCGAGCAGCTGAGCAGGGTGAGCGACACACCTATAGATAGGAAGGAAGGAGGGACCTCTTGGATGTCATTATATGGGAAACAATGTTGGAGCTCGTCGACGGAGTTGAACATCAGGGGAACATCAAATAGAGCTCGTGTAGTAGAGAGGAAGCAGGCAACCATGATTGCCCTATGATAGGGAGGGGACCTTAATCAGCGAACTGAAATAAATTGCCATACTCACCTAAAGGAATAGAGCACGACTCCAACGTTGGAAATGGAATGGCGACACAAAATCGCTTGGGCATCGGCGGAGGGAGGAAATGGTGAATAGAGTGGGTGCTGGTCAAATGCCCACACTAGAAATCGAATAGAAGCTGAAAGAGATGGCCTACAAAGATATTTGAAATTTTGAAAGGAAAGCAGGATGCCCACACTAGTGAGAGGGAATGAGCCTCCATAAGACGCTCCAAAGTAGGATCCCTAAGAATTGAGGCATTCGAGGTGAGGGTATGAAATGATGACCATACACACTCAACTAAAGATGAATTATGACACCTGCCCTACAAACAATAAAAAATGTTATTGCCATTAGTACTAAATGAAAATCTCCGCTTGCCATCAAGGCCTTGTTTGGCCAACAAATAAATTATATGCTTTAAGTCGTGTTTGGCTGAACAGAATTCCAGGTGAAAATTACAAAATTGTCATTAAGGGTATATTTGGAGTACGAAAAAATTTCAAGATTTACCAGTCGACCCCAAAATTTTCAAGTACTAGATTCTAAGTGTAATGTACAAAAAGAGAAAAACATACATGTTCATGTGATAGAATCACGAAAATACGGGAATTCCTTCGGAACGAACATGTTCTCGGATAACGATGAGTAGGATTTCTAGCATCAGTACCGATTAGACCGATTATGCAATATTACTCGTATTTTATTATTTTCTAGATAATTAAAATATTTTCATAATAGATTTTCACTTGAATATGCGAACCCAACTAAAAATTATTTTTGGGGAATATATTTTCTATGTGGATTATTATGTTCCAGTAAGCCCAATGACATAATTTTTAAAGAGAAGTGGATCCAATACCATATTTTGAAATTATCATGAAAGTGGGCCCAAAGCCAATGAAAACGGGCATTGTCCCTTAAATAATTATTAAGTTATAAGGTTGATAAAAAGTTATCACAATTTAATAATTTGTGTGATTTGGCTACCGAGCCGAAGCAGGTTCGTCGAATCTGTTAGGTTGGTAGCACAAAAATAAAAGTTTTAACAAAAAAACTATTGATTTATGTTATTGAAATACGAAACCATCAGGGCACCCGATATGGGGTAATGTTAGTTCTAATGGTTAATGGACAGCCTAAGGAGCATAAGGGAAGAATTGTTGGTCAAGTATGTCAAGGAGCTCTTGGAGCTTCGAGTGTATTGAGATCGATGAAGAAGGTGTAGAGGTCTCGTCCCACAATTGTGGACATGAAGTTTCAATTAAACTTTGGGGGCTGGGCAGTGGTGCTTAAACAAACATGTGGTAAATGTTGTAGTAGGTGGACGGTAAAGTCCCTCTAGGCCAAAAGTGGAACAATCGAGGAATGTTCTGCGAATATTTGATCAATTTATTTGAGAAAAGGGCGTGTGATTGTTGGTTGATAAGAATCCAACAATTTATATTGGGATAAATTGTAAATACTTATTTGGAAGAAGTCTCTTTTATTTTAATTAAAATATATGTTGAATCATGGACTTGATATCACAATGTCATATACCCCGCTCACTGAGTTGTCGAACTCATTCCACTCCAAATACCCCTTTCAGGCAACGGTGGTGATGAAAGTCATGTGCTTATTTAGTACTTGGTCCTTTTATAATTTATTAAATTTATTTTTTTTAATATTTAAACAATTATTTTTTGAAAATAACTAAAATTATTTTATTTTACGCATTATACCCTATCAGACTTACAATGATGAGATGCTCATTATTATAAAGATAGGAGGATGTGGTAGGTGTTTGTAGGTCCGATTGTGGAAAACTAGGTTGGAGTGTGATAGGAGAGGTCTGGGCTCCTGTGTGTAAAACACGTTTTAGCATGAAAATTGCATAATGGATTTGGTATTCTAAGTGATTGGGAGATAGCATGTGTTGCACAAACTCTTAGTAACATTGTGCGTGTGGTACCGTTACAAGAAATGACCATGAGTGTCATCTTATGAATATGAGTCACATTATTTACATCGATATGAGATATGGGGGTGGCAAAGTGGCACCTAAAGGTTGTGCCGTCATACTAGGGAAAATGGAAAGGAGATGGGGGAGTTGTGATATTTCCATGTTTTCCCATGACACTCGAAACACGTACAAGTACTATCCCAATATAACTTTGCGACATGTAGATGGTGGGTCATAGGCCGGCGAGAGGCAATAATGCGACTATGACACAGGAACTGAAACACCAACTATGAGTGCGGAGAAAGTTTGTAACCCCTTCACCCTAGTTCTCTGTCTGGTGTCATCCAGAGAGGGCAATGTATTATGGGGAGATCATTATGTAGATGTGGGGCCCGAGTAGCTCATTTGTGTGCAGACCTGAGTGCCCAAATTGTGCAGGAGAGCGACATAAGTTCTGCTAGGACCCTAGGGTGCTACGACACCGAGCTGGAAGACAGCACATGTCACGCCCCGACCCAGTTTGGTTGGATCCCTGTGATCAACCCACCACTCCCTTGGTTTAAGAGGGGTTTCCCCATGTTCTTAATCAAGAGCAGCCAGGGGTAATTTCAACCTTGGTCCCTGAAATAACATAAATTAATAATATTGCAAGTTTAAAAATAAATTTTTAAGCATACCTGACAAAAGGTAGGTCCGGGTGTTATCCTTGGTCATTTACCTTAAATCCTAAAAAGGGGTAGAAAAGGTGGGTGAGTTTCTACAATTCAGTGAATGGGTGTTTTAAAAAGAGTTCTTATAAAATAATTTTTAATTAGAGTGTGTAGACTCCTTATTTCCTTTAAGATTATTCATTTCTCATTTTCAGATTTTAAACACTTTCCTCATTATCCATAATCACTTTTTAACAATCAACATACGCCCTTTATCATGAAGGGATCACACATTCGCAAGGCAACCCGTTCACTGCACCTACTTGTGGTGTCGGAGTGACTTTACCGGCTACCTAGATAGAAGCCCGTCCACTTCAACCCTGCGAATGAGTGGATGTTCGCGACATCCAACCCTCAAACCCAAAATCAACTCTGTGTCCATATGAGGACAGAGACCTCATCCCAACCCTACCCCGTTCTCATGCGCATGAAGCTATGTCGAGCTTTCGTGACCGTTGATATGACAAACTACCCTTATCTCCACCATATCGTCTAGTAGCCCCTACGACACATCACTACCCCTCTTGGGTGTCTTGATGGTCCCGAACCTTAAGTGCATGCACAAACAAAAGTTTTCCATAAAGCCATTTATCTTTGGTGTCACTGGTCCAACGACCCCGACTCTCAACTCGACCTACAACTGTTTGTCTAGATCGGTCCGTCGACCTGGTCTTGTCGCACTACCGCTAGTCCATCGAGTATGTTGGTCCTATATTGGTACCATGACCAAATCACATAAATCATTCATTAATAATTTTCATGGCTTATTATCATGTTTGTTTACGAGCTCCTGCTCGTGCCAACTAGCCTTGGGCCCATTGTATGTGATTTTCCAAAACCGGGCATTTTAGCCCCCAAGTTCCAAAACCGAGGCCTCTGGTCTATCTAAGCTATTACAGCTCTCGTAAAGAAGGTCACCCAAAAGTTTTAAGCATTGGCTCACAGTTAGGGGAGAACACTTCTAACAAAATAACTTTTCAACTCGTCCATCACACCAACTGGGTGTGATGATATCTCCGCTTACAACCGGTAAGTGGATTTTCTACTTCCTTCCAGGAAGTTCATCATACCAACCGGGTATGATCTACTTACAACCAATAAGTAGTTTTTTCGCGTAGTTCTCACATCACCCCAACCAGGTGTGATGTTAAAATTACACATAGTAGTGGTTTTCTATTTCTAAGGTGTTCATCATCCCAACTAGGAATGATGTGAATAATCTCACTCACCCAATATTCGCAATGTATTCCTTCTTAATCGGCTTTTTGCCTCCACACAAGCTTATCCTTGTTGGAGATCCAGTCCTTCGTGTTCCTACACGATTGGTACATACTTGTTTATTATCATTTGGCATGATAGCATTCATACCTCAAGTATGAACAAAAATATCCAACTTTTCAGTTAATTGCATTTAGATCCCTAAAGTTCTTTTTCCTTGCATTTAGGTCCCTAATGATAACTTTTCTCCAAATTGACAACTTCCAAAAATTCACTATGTTCTCAATTTACTCAAAATCGTTAAAGGGGTTCAAGTTTTCCAAATTTTTAATTTAGTCCCCAACTTTTCAAAAATTACAATTTTGCACCTACTTTACAAAAATGGTAATTTGACCCCAATTATTTTCAAAAATCGACCAATTGGTCCTCCGACATCTTTTCCATGGTCAATTGGCCCTCAATTTTGGGAAATTGCACTTTGGTCCCTCAATTTTACGAAATTCCTAATTTACCCCCAAAATTTCCCCCTTTCAAACTGGCCAAATTTGATTTCATCAAATTGACCTTTCAATCGAGATTAATGGTTGAAATTGGTATAATTGAGTTCCTACACATCCATACGATTCAATTGAGCTTTGAATCGGATGGATTGATGTCGAAATGAGCTCAAACGGAGCTTCACCAGAAAATTGTGCGCAGAGAGAGAAAGTTTCGAAAGTTTTTTATCAGGGCAAGAAGCTCTTGTCCTAAGCTTACTCCTAGGATCAAGAATTGCAACAATTCATGTTGAATTGAGTGAGAATTTAGTCAGTGAAGTTTCACCGTTTCTCTCTCTAACACTAATCGGAAATTATAGAGGGAAGTTGAATTGGCTTACCTTTCAGCTCGAATTCGGTTGTGTGAGGGTTGTGGAAGTGTTGGGAGAGTTTGGTTTGGCGTGAGAAGGGCTCAATTTGGTCATTTTCAACTCAGACGAAATAGGGCAGCTTCGGTGTAAACCCCGTACTTTTGAGTTAAGAAAAACCGGGAAAAGAATCGGTCAAACCGAGTAAGAAAACTGAGTCGGTTTACATTTGAGAACACGCAATATGGAAATTGTCAAGTTACGAGTGATCTAAAGGGTTCATTAAACCTTGGAAAAGAAATTTAAGAAACTTTAGAAAACAAAAATCAAATTGGTTCATGTGAACTAGATTCCATAAGAACTTCAAAGTTAAGTGTGTTTGCCTGATAGTAGTGTGACGATGGGTGACCTCTTAGGAAGTATGAATTTTTTTGTAACCCGAAATTTCGGTCAAAAATTTTTATGTACGCCTTATCATAAATAAACATAAATTAATATATAGTTAATTATTAGAATTAATACCAATAATTTATGGTAATATTAATACTAGTAATAAATATCGCACATTTAATACATTCTCTTCACACCTGAACACTTCTCTCTCTCTACTGCTCCATTTCCGGGTAAAGCTCGAACTAGAGCTTCAACTTGAACAAAGGTCGGGCTCTTTAGAATCGGGGAGAAGATAGCTATCTGATAGCTATCTTATAGCAAATTTTTATGTACGCCTTATCATAAATAAACATAAATTAATATATATTTAATTATTATAATTAATACCAATAATTTAATACCTAAATTAAATTATTGAAATTAATACCAATAATTTATGGTAATATTAATACTAGTAATAAATCTCGCACATTTAATACACGAGTTTTATGCCTATATAAACAGATGATCCCCATTTCATTCTCCTCACACCTGAACACTCTCTCTCTCTACTACTCCATTTTCCAATAAAGCTCGAACCAGAGCTTCAACTTGAACAAAGGTCGGGCTCTTTAGAACTGGGGAGAAGACGGCTATTTGATAGCAAACTCCAGTCAATCCGAGAATCTTTGGAGAAGCGCCGACATGATGGAATAGTGAAGCAACTCCGGCGGACCGAAGCTGCCCTATTTCGGCCAAGCTGAAATCGTCCATTTCAAGCCCTCCTCAGGCCAAACCAAGCCTTCCCAACACTTCCTCAGCCTTTCCACGGCCGAATTAGGACCGAAAGGTAAGCCAATTCGGCTTCCCTTTACAATTTTCGATCGGTGCTAGAGAGAGAGTCGACCAAATTTCAATGACAAAATTATAATCCAATTCCGCATCAATTGATGCAATTCTTAATTCTAGGATAAACCTCAGGACGAGAGCTATCTACCCAGATTGAAAGCTCGGACCGCTGTGCCTTCACTGGTGAGTAATCGAAGATTTCTCTCTCTACAGTCTATTTTTCGGCGAGGCTCCGTTTGAGCTCGATCCGGCGTTAAAATCTGCGATTCAAAGTTTCTTAGAATTGTATTAACATGCAGGAACTCAATTTCAACTCCAATTTCAATAATTAGAAGTGTTTGATCGGTCAATTTGATGAAATTAAATTCGGTAGTGTTGAAGAGTTGAAATTGGGGGAAAATTGGGGATTTTCAAAATTCAAAGGGCCAAAATACAATTTTATGAAATTGAGGGTCAATTGGACATGAAAATAATGTTGGAGGACCAATTAAGGAATTTTGGAATTTTTGGGGCAAAACTTACCATTTTTGTAAAAGAAGGGCAAAATGGTAATTTTGGAAAAACCGACATTAGGGACTTAAAGTTAAAGAGAAATAACTTTAGGGACCTAATTGCAAATAACTAAAAGTTTAGGTTTTCTCATTCATTGGAAATAAATGAAGGCTGTTATGCCGAGTAATAATGAACAAGGTTGTTCATATCGTGTAGGAACGCGAAATACTGGGAATGCCAGCAAGGAAAAGCTCGTGTGAATACAAAGAACCAGTCTAGTGGAATTCACGGCATTAACGGGTGAGTGAGTTTACTAATATCATACCCGGTTAGGATGATGAGCACAACTTAAAAATAAAAACCACTTACCGGTTGTGAGTGAAAATTTTATGTCATACCCTGTAGGGAATGATAAGTACCTCGGTATAAAAATCCACTATTTAGTGGTATTTTAATCATCACCAGTTAGAGAAAGTGATGTGAAAATTATGCGGAAAAACTAATTACCGGTTGTAAGTAGATCATACCCGGTTGGTATTATGAGACTTTCTTGAAGGAAGTTGAAAACCCGTTCATCGGTTATGAACGGAGATGTCCTTATATCGGTCGGTATAATGGATAGTGAAAACCTATTTTGTCCGAAGTGTTCTCCCCTGACTGTGTGCCAATGCTTAAACTATTTGGGAGGCCTTCTTGACAGGAGCTCGAATAGCTAGGCCAGGGGGCCTCGATTTTGGAACTTGCGGGCTAGAATGCCCAGTTTCTTGAAAATCTCGTACAGTGGGCCTAAGGCCAGTTGGCACGAGCAAGAGCCCGTAAACGAACATGACATATGTGCCCTAAAACTTAATAAGTGAATTGTTTGGCCATGGTACCAAGATAGAACCGACATGCTCAGTCAACTAGCGGCAGTACGACATGACAGGTCGATGGACCAGTCAAGACAAACAACTGCTAGTTGAGTTGAGAGTCGGGGCCGTTGGACCAGTGGCACCATAGATTACATAGCTTGATAAGAAAACATTGTTTGTGCATGCACTGTGAGTACAAGATCATCAAAACGCCCATGAGGGGTAGTGATGCGTCCTAAGGGCACTAGACGACCTGGTGGCTATAAGGGCAATTCGTTGTTCCAGGTGTCTGTGCGAAATTTGGAGTAGCACCAAGCGCATGAGACTGGGGTGGGGATAGGATGAGGTCTCTGTTCTCATACGGACACGAAGAAGTGATTTCGGGATTGTGGGTTGGATGTCATGTACATCCACTCATTCCCAGGGTAGAAGTGGTTGTACTTCTATCCGGGTGGCAGGAAAAGTTGCTCCGAAGCCACTAGCGGGTTCAGTAGTGATACTGACTTGCGAATGTGTGTAACCTTCATGATTAAGGATGTGTGTTGGGTGATGACATACCGGTAACTAAGAAATAATGGAAAAACCTAAATTTTTAAATGAAGGGATTTTTTTTAAAAAGAAAGGAGTATGACACACTCCATATAAATGTTTTTCTTAAAAGTTAAAAGTAGACCTTTGAAAACCCATTGACTGAGTAGTTGTACTCACCCCCTCCCTTATATCCCTTTCAGGAGATCCCGGAAAGCCTATCTTGAAAGACCATCAACTAAGATGCCTGTAAGACAGGTATGTAAAGTTTAAAATTTCATGCAGTTTTGATTATGCTATTCCAAGAAAGGACGCCTTACTCTTTACGGATTATAATAAGGGTTTTTTAGAGTCATGAGTGCCCATTGTTTTACGTTATTTGCCTAAGTTGCGAAACTGAGCACGCATTGTGATAACCCGGGAGTGTCTCTCGAATGGAAGCCTTGTGATTGTGTGGGACCACAACCCATGTTTGACATATGTGAATTAAATATGGGAATATTTGATAAGGATAAGACCGATAATATCCTGTGAGGTAGAGGCGAGCCATATATTCCAATACTATTTCTCAAATGGGAGTAAGTTAACCACGGGGATTGTATATGAGATATAAATAATTAGAGTATATTTTATATGCTAGGTGATTTAGGGGAAAAGCGTGGATGGTAAGTTATGTAGTGGCACCATATTAATGTCTCACTTACTTAGCTATTAGTCTACCCACTCATTGAGTTATGTTGTAGGTAAATCTAAATAACTAAAGGAAAGGAGTAGTATCTTACGTCGATGATTCAATTCAAATACATGTGTATTTTTACACATCAATTTAATTATTATGGAGTGGTAGCACATTATTAAAAATAGGTGTTCATAGGGTTTATGGACCATAGGCAATTGAAGTTTTGACGGGCGGGTTCATATTAAGCCCTACTTATTCTCACCAACCCTTCATCATAAGCAATTCTCCCTTAAAGCCTGCCCTCCACCTCCCCCACTGCTCCTCCTTGGTTAGTCATAGTTGTCATTGAGACAAGGTAGACAAATACTAGTTTTTTTTTTCTTGTGATGTTATATTTTTATTAAAGTTATAAAATAATTAAAATGAATTATCATACTTGAAAAGTTTTTTAAAAATAAAAACTTGGGTCATAGTCGTGTTGATCAATAATGATATCACGGAAAATCCCAGTTTTGCAAAATAGAAGTATCAGTGACTTTTAATAATGAAATATATTAAATTTGTCCTAAATAGATAATTACATGGAGAGGTACGAGATTTAGTCCTTTATTAGTAGAAATAATGTTTTATGTGTTCAAGTACATGCATACTGCATGCAAGCGGGAATATAAAGTCATTTGTAATCATAGAAAAGGATATAAGGTATCAAATACAAACTCTCTAGTACAGATTGATTAATTGGTCAGCTCATTGGAGGCTCATGAACTTGTATAGATTTGTTGTGCTAACTGTACTAAGCTACCTAGAGAAGACCACCATTTGTAATAGGATAAAATCTCCATAATTGATTAGAGACTTTTGGAGACATTTTGACGGATCATCCTTGTGTACCTGACTCTACCCTTTTTCATGGATATAGAGAATTATCAGTGTATTTAAGTTCTAAAACTCAAAGAATATATAAAGAGAGCAGTCGTTGATATAATGAAGAAGTCAAAACAAAACTGCTTATTATCCCAAAATTGAAGATTGAAAAGTAGAGCCACACAATCCATAGCACAGCTGCTTTTTCTCAATACCTTACTAACATCTCTCACTGGCCACAGAAGATAAACAGTGAGTGATATATCCATCCTATGGTTCAGCTGCTCAAGTTCTCGATTATCTTAGAGAGAGCCGAGAACGTCCCGAAAATGGACGACACCACCCCCACAAGTATAATTACACAGCAGACTGCTCTCTGTGATGAAGATGGATAAACAGTATTGAGTTTTTTTTTTTTTGAAGAAGAAGAATTGCATGTATCTACAAATGATCACCAGAAATGTGGATAATACCTGAAATTGAGTGACTCTCTCCTTCAAGATGTTCAGGAAGCAAGCACAGGGAAGTACCAGCGTCTGCAGTATAATTGGCGAAAACTCGTTAAAGAAAACTAATACATTGAGTGAGTGAGCCTTTTAGGGACGTGTTGTCTTGGGACATACCACAAGCATAGTCAGTAAGGATCCGATCAGTGACATCACCAAGCCTAAAGCAAGGGTAAAGGATACATGTGATGACATTTTTGCAAGATGATTTGTTAAGAGTGATTGGGCGTGAAAGTGAAAGGAATAAACCTCACCGAAGAATGGGATAGTGAGAGCCACGAATAAGGTCGACATCACAAGCGCGGTCCTAATGATGATCGCATATATGTGGGACTTGGACTGGGTCGATGGGATGAGTTCCTCGAGACTCATAGCAACCGGTGACATTGTCAGAGCGTATGTGAGCCTCAGTCAAGGAAAGAATTCAAATAGCCAATATAAACAAAGATGGGAAACTTGAACATAAATAGTTTTATTTATTGTATGTTAAAAAGGATATTTGGTGAATGGATTAACAACCTGTAGAGAGATCATAATAGGATCCTTTTAGATGACATAAGACGGTCGTTGAGAAGATCGATTTTATGAAGAGAATTAAACCGTACCGTGGTCCAAACGGCGACCTTTGAGGCGACCAAGTTCTTTGGCATGTTAAGCGTGAACTGCGACAGGGTCGTGCCCCCAAACATCAAGTACCCCAAGATGGCAACTCCAGCATACAGCAACGTGCAAATGGAGAAGCTGCAACACGTGAAAACCCATCATCCGAGGTCAGGCTTCTGTGCAATCAAAATGGTAAAAGATACGGGACATGTAACTTATTTGCCTTGTCAAGAGCACAGAAGGATAGTGATTCGGTTGCTTCATGGAGGTGTAGATGTTAGGGAACACGGCATGTCCGGAGTAGAGGAATCCGTAGAGGCCAATGGCTACAGGAAGGCCCGATAGGTTCAGGGTAGTCGTGCTTCTGCTGTGGAACTCAACATGGTCGACTAGACCAATCCAGAACAAGCACAGGACGATCAGGACCGATGCTATGACTCCACCAGCTGCATTAAAGGCCAGAAAGAACATCAAGCGACTTTCTATGTGTTCCTATACTGATAATTATAAGATTCAAGAAGAGTATGGGATCTGAGTTACGGTGTTGTTAGTACCGGAGATGTAACTGAGGATGCTGAGGTCTCGAAGCCAGACAGTGGGAAGAACGGCAAGTGCGGTCATCACTGCAAAGAGATGGTGGGAGTCCAGCTCGAAACCTCCCAAGCTGATATGAGCGTTAGGGAAGATGGAGGACAAGTTATCACTCTCCAGGATAATGTGCTCCACACAGCAGGCCTGGTCATCAGCGTTTTGAATGTAAGGTATGAATGAATTCACTCGCCATTTGGGAATTCAAGTTTGCCATGCAAAAAGTTCATCAATGTTATACGAATGCATGCAGGAAGGATTCAATACGCAGTTGTATCTTCAGCAGCTCAATTTATTCATAGTTATCATAAGGAATGAGATGCAGGGAATCTGAATATAACAAAACAAAACTTTCTCAAAGAATGAGAAACCAAAGCCAGTTGGACTTACATATAGCTCAATGTACAGTATGATCTGCACCAACAAACACAAGAAAACCACAAGGCAGAGAGCACCGTCAGCAAGACGCATGTTCTCCTATAATTCACAACAAGCAGTCAAATCTGAGATGCAGCAAACAGGCATACCGAGATGGCAATTCGACCGGAAGTCCCGAACGCAGCCTGGCCAATGTCGGGGTAGGTCTCCAGCCCTGGCTGGCTGTCCAGGCAGTGTCGGAGGAGGATGCCGGTGTAGCATGAAATCACCCCAAATATCAGCAGGATGGCTAGCCCTGCCCACCCTCCTTCACGGGCTGCGTAGGGAGTTGACAGTATACCTACTCCACACAGCACATTCATCCCTGCCGAAAAGAAAAGCCAAAAGGGCATAAGTTTTCATGTGAACGAGTATTTAGTGCACTCATATAATACGTTACATGGAAGTTACACTTCAAAGTTGGCAGAGGTAAGTTCATCCTAATAGACAGGAGCAGAGAAAATATGCGGCCCCATGAAAAGCTAAGATTGGCTGGATGGCCAAGAAAGTACCGTACCTGGAAAGGTCTACTCGAACTGGAACAATTAATTAATGGTCAAGTACTTTTACGTGCTTCTACATTTCCCTGCATTTATAATGAATTTCCTTATATACTGAATTGTTAAACATAGTTAATATAATCTCAAATTAGTTAAATGCCTCCTTAATATATATTTATATATTAAATCATAAATTATATTGATAGTATTAAAATTTTGAAAAAAAAAATAGTTTATAAAAATTTTAAAATATTTTCATATTAGATATTAAAAAAATGACAGTTTAATATGAAACGTTTGGAAATATTTATTTGATATTAAATATTTAATAAAATAGATTTAATTACTATTAAAAGTAAAAAAAACAATTTATAATATTAAATATATTTATTTGATCAAACTTTTAATATTAAAAATATTTAAAAATGATATTAAATGATCATTTTCCAATTAAAACTTAATAAATAGGAGAGATTTGCTTTTCATCAGAATTCCCACTTATGATGTAATGGAAACAGGATACTGATTATCAAATTATTTTGTACAAAAGTTTTGATCACATATAATATTTTATGTAATTTAAATCATAATAATCCTAAATATATAAAATTAATTTTAATCCATTTTATCATTTAAATAATATAAAAGAAATTTAATATTGATTAAGAATTTATAAGAAAAACTATAATACATGGAATGGTTTTTTAATACAATAGATTAGGAATAAAACTAAAAAAAGACGGTAATGTAAAATTAAATATTAGATATTTCAACGAAATAAAATAATTTTTGGCTAAACTTTACTATTAAACATTCAAAATTCTCTTAAAATAATTATATGATGAATTTTTTATGAAGTTTAGATTTGAGAGAGTATTTTCAGTGTATGATATATATAGCATGTGACATGTTTGCATCATATAATTTTCTAATTAAGTTGGGATAAATGTTATTTAATTAAATAAAAAAATTAATGAAAATAACTAAAAATAAATAATATAAAAATAAAATAATGCATGGGATGCCTTGAATTAATTAGTTATATTGAATTAATTAACAACCTTTCAAATTCCATTGATAACCTATTCAGACTCCTGAGCTTTTGGCCAGGGGAAAGAGGAAGGTCAGGGGAGTAGAGTAGGAGGCATACCATTGAGAACAGCTTGTCCATAGGAGCTCTGCCGGGACGTCGGAAACTCATGGGTGGTGGCGGCGGTCTTAGACGCCGGCCTCTCATCCCTCCTGGCGGAGCCCTTCCTAGGCAGTGGCGGAAGCAGAGAGTGAGAGCTCCGACGCTCCTGCTGCAGATGCTGCTCCACCCCCGGCTCCGGCAGCAGCGGCTTTATCACGGAGGGCAGCACCTCGGGAGTGTGCCGCCTCGTGAGCGTAGAAGACAGGAAAGAGGCGCCGCTTATCCTCGATAGATTTGGAGTTTCCAGAAATCCGATGTTCGGCGACGGTAAGCTGCTATACAGATCGATCGACTGCCTGATAAAGAAATAGAGCACCATTTGCGCCAGAGCCTTTTTCTTACACACGCAGCTGTAGAGGAGCAGAGAGAGAGAGAAACAGAGAAAATGAACCTGTAACTCTGAGGCCAAGAAGTGTTGTAAGAGCTAGGCTTGTTCTGCGGGCGATCTTCGACTGAGGAAGCAGAGGAATCAGAATAGTTGCCGTTATCCCTTCCGTCCCCGGCTTTTCCGTATGCGTCCTCATCATCTTCCTCGCTGTCTATGTAGAAGCTCTGATCTGAAGCTGAGCCCAACATATCTTCTTCAATCTAGTGAAGAAACACACATCACATAAATCAGGTTATAAATAAATTAGGAGCGGCTGAGCTATTTGATTTGATACAAAATATCAAAGAAACAACCAGTTTATGAAAGAAAACAAATAATTCAAGATATTAGAATTGATAGTCCTTTGCAGAATCCTGACACGATAAGGTGAAGCAATGCTTATAGCAGACAGACATGCTGATGGAGAGTAGACAGAAACAATCATTGTCCATCCTTGAAATCAACCCATCGCTGTTTCCTCCCTAATTTGGGCTGTCAAGGTGAAATCAGATGAAGATATCAGTAGAGGAGGAGAAATAGCTGACCTTTCCTTTTCCTTCACAAACGAGTGAGTATGGAGGGTGAAGTGCAAAGTTCGGGATTCTGAATCTCACGAATCTCCAGCAAGGAATGGAAAAGAAACTTTGGAGATGTGGCTCTCTTTAATCGTCCAGGAACCTGTGAGAGAGATATTTTTGACTGATCACTTTATTGCTATACTGAGATGCACGTTTATCCGTTTATCCATTGTAGGATAGCCATAGCATATCAATATTTTTATTTACTCTTGTCTAAAAAAGGGAAATAGAGAATGGTATGACATCAAGGCCACACTTCCCTCAAATTGAATGTTACCCAATAATATATAAAAGTTCTAACAATGAAACAATCAAAATTAAAGAGAAAAATGTGTATAATTAAAATAAAATTGTGGTAGATTATTTGACTATAATTCATGTATGATAGGTGTTGATATTATAGCACCTAATGAAAATGGATAGATATGTTGGATTTAGATACAAGACAACATGTTGCCTAGTTGAAATGGAAGTGTTGGCATGCTTCATGCATTCCAACTTAAGTCTAGCACATATTAGATTGTAATGGAGACTAAGTCTAATAATATTTTAACTTTATGTTTATATTTAATGTAACTATTAAAATATTATAATATATTATTAAGATAATATTTTAAATAATTATAATATATAATATAATTTTATTATTTAATTCTTATTTAAGATTATATTTTTATATTTTTATTTTTATTTTTTATTATTCTAAACACGTCTATATTTTAATATTTTATATTTTAAGTTTTAACATTATATGAGAGTGATGCTATACTTACGGATTTAGTGTAATTCACTTTTGTCTTTCTCTTCATCTACAATCCTTTCAAAAAATTTAATAAATATATTTTCATCTTTCTCCTCTAGTGCAAGTTAAGGCACAAATCAGTAAATTAGTAAAGTTATTACAATAAGTAAACAACCGATTAATCTACCTACTTTGCTAATTAAATTGGATAATTTGAATTATTTTTCAATGATAAATAGTATAATATTTTTATTTGAAATCTATTATCTTTTTGGTTAAGTTAATGAGAGCATTTTGGTACATTGGACCACCATTCATGTTGAAGTTGAGCATGGTATCATTATTGACACTAAATATAATCTTAAGTTTGAGCATTGGAAATTTTTTTATCGATTTTATCTAATGACTATATTTACCTCTTTATCTCCCTAAGTGAATTTACATGTATTAGATATACAATCCCCTATGAAATTTGATAAAATTGGAGAGATTTACACAAAGAGAATAATTAAAGATTACCTGATATATGTGGCATATGTTGAATTTAATTTTACTCAAATCAGATGTCATAAGATAGAAATAAAGCTAAATGATAGACTCCTACTCAATGTCGGCTAGGATTAGGAGCCTAAATCTAGTTGTTGATCCTACACTTTCCACAATGTCTCCAAATTATTTAAAGACACTACTGATAAATCAAGAGGCTAAGATGAACTATTGAAGAATATAATCAAGGATCGTAACTCATTCAACCTTCCCTAGAGTTGTACTTCTTAAAGTCTTATTCAAGCTTTGGGTATACAATTGTCGCCTCCTCTCACTACGAACATCACAACTTTAGCACCGACCACTCTTCTCCTAGCTTCATTGGGTGAATGGTGTCAACATTGTCTTATAATCGTTTCGAACGTCATGCATCCTCGGGAGGATTTTCAAGTCCTAATCGATGCTCTTTTTCTTCCAGAAGGAAAATGGAGGCTTCAAATGTGGATCAAGTTGAGTGAGCTTAACCCGAGCCTCCTATCAGACACGCTAATCAACCTTACAATCTAGGTCGAAATCCTTTGGGCAACCTCAATAATTTTCTTGTGGCACAACTCCAAACATGAGCGGTCCGTTTATTTCCAGTCAATTCAATAACATTTCATGCGGTTAGGTATGATCCACCAGAAAAATCTATCAACTTTACGGTAAGAACTGTCACATAGTTCTTGATTGTTTTTGTTTACCACGAGATTTTCAAGTGATTTAAATGAATATCGATCTGGGCTCCTCTTAAACTAATCATGAACTTGACTGGTATATTGATTTTGGGAAAACTCATTATGTTACTAATAATTTATTTCAGTTATCTTTACACGAAATGAGAATGCTTTAGAACACTTATTACTTGGTGATGGATCATATCTTCTTCTCCACACCAACTCTTCTTATTTATCTAATTCCGTTGATTCATTTCGTCTCTCCAGTATTTGCTATGTCCCATCCATATCAATTAACTTGTTATCTATCTCATAGTTTACGAGATAATAAATGTTACTTTAAGATTCACCCACACTTTTTCCTTGTCAAATATTTGGACACTCGTTAGATAATACTAGCGAGAATTGTAGAGGGGTGTTGCCCCTTATCTTTACTCTTGATTTACTATTTCTGTTTTGTTATTACATCAATGCCTCAGACATTTGGAGATTGAGATTTTTAATCATGTTTGGATCTTGAATTCAATAAAAGTTCACTCACATGTTTTAGATTCACCATTCTTTTGTGATTCTTGTGTCATTGACAAAATTTCTTAGTGCTCCTTCCCATTAACTAATCATCATAGTCAATTCTCACTTCAACTAATTCATATAGATATTTAGGGACCAACACTCATATCTTCTCATTTCGGGTATCGTAACTATATTCATTTTTTTATGATTATACTAAATATTATTTTTATATAATCTCTCTAAAGTTACAAATATATTTTGCATTTTTGGACTCCAAGTTAAGAATCAATTTCACTACAAAATCAAAAATCTTAAGACAGATGCTACCCATGAATTTCTCTCTAGCTCTTTTCAGTCTGAATTACAAGATAATGAAATTCTCCATCATGTCTCTTGTCCTCACACTCCCTAACAGAATGGATCCACTGAGAGAAAATTTTGTCATATTACTAATATGGGGCACACATTACTTGCTCATGATGGTCTTCCTTCTCAATTTTAGGCATATGCCTTTTGGATATTTGTCTATCTAATTAACCACCTTTCAACTTGATCTCTTCACTTTAAGACACTCTCTCTACTTCATCATAAGCTCTTTGACTATCAGCTCCTTCGAGTATTTGGTTGTTTTTGCTATTCATAACTTCGACCCTATCAAGACTATAAATTGCAACATCACTCTTTAGGTTGTATTTTTCTTAGCTATCCTCCTACATATCATGGATATCAGTGTTTTCATACATCTAGGGATTGCATCTTTATCTATTTAACAATTCAATTTAATGAGTATGATTTTCCTTATAAAGCACTCAACCTATCTCCCACCACCCTCCATCTCTCTCTTCAGCTCTTGCTACCTTTCCCTTTCTTTCATCCACCATGCATATCTCGGTGTCTAGATAATTCTACTCCTTCTACATGTACTGAGCTCAAGGTCTTTGACTACACTCTTCCGAGTGCTTTGCCTCAATCAACCCCATTATTGTAACCTCCTCACTCTCTGTGTCGAATGGTCATTCGCTCTGACGTCAATTAGATATATCTTACTGTCCCAACTTCTTTTCATATTTCTCTTTCCCATGATCCCTGGACTTTTCTTCATGTTAGTCGTCATGATTGCTGACAATCAACTATGATTGAAGAATATTCTACACTTATTTGAAACCAAACACGAGATCTTGTTCCTCCATCTTCGGATACAAAAGTGATTGCATGTAAATGGGTCTATAAGATTAAACAAAGGGATGATGGGTCTATGAGTGATATAAATCTCGCTTAATTGCCAAAGGCCATTCTTAGGAGAAATGACTGTATTATGATGTTACTTTTAGTCCAGTTATTAAATCGATTACCATTTCACTCATTCTTTCTATATCGATCTTTCACGGTTTGCCTCTACATCAATCGTAAGTCAACAACATTATTCTCCATGCTTATCTTAATGAAAAAGTCTATATGACTCAACCACCAGGTTTTGTGGATCATCTACATCCCACTCATGTCTATCTTTTACGAAGATCTCTCTACGATCTCAAACAAGTTCCTCGGGCATTGTTTCTCCGACTGGGTATATTTCTACGACAACTTGATTTTTGCCCATATATGACTGATACCTCACTCTTTATTTATTAGTATGGCCACGTGCTCATGTATCTCTAGGTATATGTTGACGATATCATTATTACTAGTGGTCCTGATGCACCTTTATCCAAAGTCACTTCCGCTCGTCAATTTGACTAGACCCCGACTCTCAACTCAACCCGCAGTTGTTTGTCTTGACTAGACCGTCGACCTGTCATGTCACACTGCCGCTAGTTGACTGAGCATGTCGGTCCTATCTTGGTACCATGGCCAAACAATTCACTTATTAAGTTTTATGGCACATATATCATGTTCATTTACGAGCTCCTACTCGTGCCAACTGACCTTGGGCCCACTGTACGAGATTTTCAAAATCGGGCATTTAGCCCCGAAGTTCCAAAACCGAGGCCCTCGGCCTATCAGAGCTATTTGAGCTCCTGTCGAGAAAGTCTCCCAAATTGTTTAAGCATTGGCACACAGTCGGGGGAGAGCACTTCCGACAAAACATATGTTTTCTCTATCTATTATACCGCCCGGGTATAAGGACACCTCTGTTCATAACCGATGAACGGGTTTTCAACTTCCTTCGGGGAAGTCTCATCATACCAACCGGGTATAATCTACTTACAACCGGTAAGTAGTTTTTCCGCATGATTTTCACATCACTTTCTCTAGGTAGTGATGTTTAAAATACTACCCAATAATGGGTTTTCATACCAAGGTACTTATCATTGCCCAACCGGGTATGATATAAAATTTCCACTCACAACTGGTAAGTGGTTTTTAATTTTAAGTTGTGCTCATCATGCCAACCAGGTATGATGTTAGTAAACCCACTCACCCGTTAATGCCGTGAATTCCACTAGACTGGTTCTTTGTATTCACGCGAGCTTGTCCTTGCTGGCGTTCCTAGTATTTCGCGTTCCTGGTATTTCGCGTTCCTACACGATATGAACAACCTTGTTCATTATTACTCGGCATAACAGCCTTCATTCATTTCCAATGAATGAGAAAATCCAAACTTTTAGTTATTTGCAATTATGTCCCTAAAGTTATTTCTCTTTAACTTTAAGTTCCTAATGTCGGTTTTTCCTCAAATTGAGTCCCGTAACTTTTAAAATTTATCATGGCACCTCAATTTATTCAATTTCACCAAAAAGGGGTTTAATTTCCCAAATTTCCAATTTGGTCCCCCAATTTTTCCAAAATTACCATTTTACTCTTCTTTTTGGTGCCCCAAAAATTCCAAAATTCCTCAATTGGTCCTCCAACATTATTTTCATGCCCAATTGACCCTCAATTTCATAAAATTGTATTTTGGCCCTTTGAATTTCAAAAATCCCCAAATTTTTGAAAATTTCAACTATTCAACATTACCGAATTTGATTTCATTAAATTGACCGATTAAACATTTCTAATTATTGAAATTGGAGTTGAAATTGAGTTCCTGCATGTTCATACGATTCTAAGAAACTTTGAATCGCAGATTTTAACGCCAGTATGAGCTCAAACGAAGCTTCGCCAGAAAACAAACTGTAGAGAGAGAAAGCTTCGATTACTCACCGGTGAAGGCACGGTGGTCCGAGCTTTCAATCTGGACATATAGGTCTCGTCCTAAAGTTCATCCTAGAATCAAGAATTGCATCAATTGATGCGGAATTGGATTAGAATTTTGTCATTGAAATTCGGTCGACCCTCTCTTTAGCACCGATCGAAAATTTTAAAGGGGAGCCGAATTGGCTTACCTTTCGATCCTAATTCGGCCATGAAAAGGCTGAGAAAGTGTTGGGAGGACTTGGTTTGGCCTGAGGAGGGCTTGAAATGGCCGATTTCAGCTTGGCCGAAATAGGGCAGCTTTAGTCCACCGGAGTTGCTTCACTATTCCATCATGTCGGCGCTTCTCCAACGATTCTCGGATTGACTGGAGTTTACTATCAGATAGTTGTCTTCTCCCAGGTTCTAAAGAGCCTAACCTTTGTTCAAGTCGAAGCTCTGGTTCGAGCTTTACCGGGAAATGGAGCAGTAGAGAGAGAGAACTGTTCAGGTGTGAGGAGAATAAAATGGGGATGACCTCTTTATATAAGAGTAAAACCCGTGTATTAAATGTGCAACATTTATTAATAGAATTAATATTGCCATAAATTATTAGTATTAATTCCAATAATTAAATTTCGGTATTAATTCCAATAATTTAATTTCAGTATTAAATTATTTGTATTAATTCCAAGAATTTAATTTACGTATTAAATTATTGGTATTAATTATAATAATTAAATATATATTAATTTATGGTTATTTATGATAAGGCGTACATAAAAATTTTTACCGAAATTTTGGGTTACAAAAATTCATATTTTTGACCAATAATTTATGGCAATATTAATTCTATTAATAAATCTTGCACATTTAATACACGGGTTTTACGCCTATATAAAGTGGTCATCCTCATTTCATTCTCATCACACCTGAATACTTCTCTCTCTCTCTCTACTACTCCATTTCCCGGTAAAGCTCGAGTCAGAGCTTCGACATGAACAAAGGTCGGGCTCTTTAGAACCGGGGAGAGGACAGCTATCTAATAGCAAACTTTAGTCAATTCGAGAATCGTTGGAGAAGCGCCGGCATGATGGAATAGTGAAGCAGCTTCGGCGGATCGAAGCTGCCCTATTTCGGCCAAGCTGAAATCGGCCATTTCAAGCCCTCCTCAGGCCAAACCAAGCCCTCCCAACACTTCCTCAGCCTTTCCATGGCCGAATTAGGACCGAAAGGTAAGCCAATTCGGCTCCCTTTTAAAATTTCGATCGGTGCTAGAAAGAGAGTCGATCGAATTTCAATGACGAAATTATAATCCAATTTCGCATCAATTGATGCAATTCTTGATTCTAGGATGAACTTTAGGACGAGACCTATCTGTCCAGATTGAAAGCTCGGACCGTCGTGCCTTCACCGGTGAGTAATCGAAGCTTTCTCTCTCTATAGTTTGTTTTCTGGCGAAGCTTCGTTTGAGTTTGTACTGGCGTTAAAATCTGCGATTCAAAGTTTCTTAGAATTGTATGAACATGCAGGAACTCAATTTCAACTCCAATTTCAACAATTAGAAGTGTTTGATCGGTCAATTTGATGAAATCAAATTCGGTAGTGTTGAAGAGTTGAAATTGGGGGAAATTTTGGGGATTTTCGAAATTCAAAGGGCCAAAATGTAATTTTATGAAATTGAGGGTCAATTGGGCATGAAAATAATGTTGGAGGACCAATTGAGGAATTTTAGAATTTTTGGGGCAAAACTTACCATTTTTGTAAAGGAAGGGCAAAATGGTAATTTTGGAAAAAAATTAGGGGACCAAATTGGAAATTTGGGAAATTAAACCCCTTTTTGGTGAAATTGAATAAATTGAGGTCCCAATATAAATTTTAAAGGTTACGGGACTCAATTTGAGGAAAAACCGATATTTGGGACTTAAAGTTAAAGAGGAATAACTTTAGGGACCAAATTGCAAATAAATAAAAGTTTGACTTTCTCATTCATTTGGAATGAATGAAGGCGATTAGGCCGAAGGATGATGAACAAAGATGTTCATATCCTGTAGGAACATGAAGTACTGGAAATGCCAGCAAGGACAAGCTCGCGTGAATACCAAGAACCGATCTAATGGAATTCACGGCATTAACGGGCGAGTGGATTTACAAACATCATACCCGATTGGGATGATGAGCACACCTTATAATTTAAAAACCACTTACCGGTTGTGAGTGAGTTTACTAATAACATACCCGGTTGGGATGATGAGCACAACTTGAAGATAAAAACCACTTACCGGTTGTGAGTGGGTTTACTAACATCATACCCGATTGGGATGATGAACACAACTTAAAGATAAAAACCACTTACCAGTTGTGAGTGGAAATTTTATATCATACCCGGTAGGGTATGATAAGTACCTCGGTATAAAAACCCACTTTTTAGTGATATTTTAATCATTATCACCTAGAGAAAGTGATGTGAAAATTATGCGAAAAAACTACTTACCGGTTATAAGTAGATCATACCCGGTTGGCATTATGAGACTTTCTCAAAGGAAGTTGAAAACCCGTTCATCAATTATGAACGGAGATGTCCATATACCGGTTGGTATAATGGACAGTGAAAACCTATTTTGTCGGAAGTGTTCTCCCCTGACTGTGTACCAATGCTTAAACTATTTGGGACACCTTTCTGACGGGAGCTCGAATAGCTCTTATAGGCCGGGGGCCTCAATTTTGGAACTTGAGGGCTAGAATGCCCAGTTTTTTTAAAAATCTCGTACATTGGGGCCAAGGCCAATTGGCATGAGCAGGAGCTCGTAAACGAACATGATATATGTGCCATAAAACTTAATAAGTGAATTGTTTGGCCATGGTACCAAGATAGGACCGACATGCTCAGTCAACTAGTGACAGTGCGACATGACAGGTCAACGGACTAGTCAAGACAAACAACTACGAGTTGAGTTGAGAGTCGGGGCCGTTGGACCAGTGGCACGACATATTACATGGCTTGATAAGAAAATATTGTTTGTGTATGCACTATGAGTACGGGATCATCAAGACGCCCATGAGAGGTAGTGATGCGTCCTAAGGGCACCGTACGACTTGGTGGCTATAAGGGCAGTTCGTCGTTCCAGGTGTCTGTGCGAAATTTGGAGTAGCACAAAGCGCATGAGACCGGGGTGGGGACGGGATGAGGTCTCTGTCCTCATACGGACACGAAGAAGTTATTTCGTGATTGTGGGTCAGATGTCGCGTACATCCACTCATTCCCAGGGTAGAAGTGGTCGTACTTCTATCCGGGTGGCAGGAAAAGTCGCTCCGAAGCCACTAGCGGGTTCAGTAGTGATACTGACTTGCGAATGTGTGTAACCTTCATGATGAAGGATGTGTATTGAGTGATGACACACCGGTAACTAAGAAATAATGGAAAAACCCAAAGTTTTAAATGAAGGGATTTTTGAAAAGAAAGGAGTCTAGCACACTCCATATAAATGTTTTTCTTAAAAGTTAAAAGTAAACCTTTGAAAACCCATTCACTGAGTAGTTGTACTCACCCACTCCCCTATATCTCTTTTAGGAAATCCTGAAAAGCCTACCCTTAAAGACCATTAATTAAGACACATGTAAGACAGGTATGTAAAGTTTAAAATTTCATGCAGTTTTGATTATGCTATTCCAGGAAATGGTGTAGGTTTAAAGGACGCCTTACTCTTTATGGATTATGATAAGGGGAAACCCTTTAATAAACCGGGAGAGTCGCAGGTTGTTCACGGGGATCCGACCAAAACCGAGTCGGGGCGTGACAACTAGAGTGGTATCAGAGCCTGTTTCCTCGAATACATAATCTAGACTATAAAATATTATAACTAATAGGATTTATCCTAAAATTTTCAGATGGCTCCCAAGAGGAGAACCAATAAAACTAGGAATGGCTCTACTCAACACCTTATCTTCGTAGGAAGACAACCCTAGATGCTTCCCAAATGCCTGAAGCATGGTAGGAATCTCAAAAGCACAAATGATGAAGTATCTGAGAGAATGGTGACAGGACCTATTGAGGTCACAACTCTAAGTATAAAGGAAGCCAAGCATGAAGCCATAAAAGGGGGCATATAACCTTAAATAGGAGGATGCTTATCAAGAATCTCATAGCTCCCTAATTATTTGGTAACCATTTTCTATAATAGGGCCAAAACCCCCCAACATACTGTACTACTCTATTAATGAAGTACTCCAAATTCATAAAAACCCTATCTCTCAAATGATGTGATCTTCAAGGAAGACTCCAAAAAGCAAAAAAAAAACTCTCATGTTATCCAGACTTAAGGACAAATGAGCACCAAAACTAACAATTCCCAAGAAAATGCCAGAAGGAACCACTTATGTTCATGTAATTACAGGCATGAATGATAGGGACACTGCGTGGAGAAGTGCCCAACCCTACAAAGGATAGGAATTAAGTTAACCTAGAGGGGAATAGGACATCAAGTTAAAAACTGTCACACATCGCTAGGAGTCAGGACAATATTTTCCAAGAATAAACAATAACTATAAGAAATCCGAAAGGATACCATCCCAAGAAACGTGACTTTAGTTACAACCACAGATAAGAGGAAACTCTTCAAAATCTTAGCAAAGTGGTAAGAAGGAAAAAGGGGTAAAGGTAGGACCTCAGTAAAACCACAAACAGAACAAAGGATAGCTGAAGAGAATTCCCCCTTTAAGAAGAAAATCCAAACAATTTAGGAGCAAAGAAAGGAGTGCATTCACAAGAGAAGACAAGACGAACATTTGATAACAAACGGGACATATTGGGATTACAGGAATAAACCACCTTGGAAAAAGAAACTATGCCAAATAAGAAGTTCGGACCAACAGGACAAGAGAAAGCAAGTTGTTACAACAAGATAGTCAGAGGGAACAAATGACACCCTAAGGAAGATTGGGAAGTAGGAGAGACTACACCATAAAAAGGTCAGTGAGATGGACGTTAAGGACAAGAGTACTCGAGAAACAACTGCCCTAAGAAACTTAGATCAACGGAATGGTGGAGGCGTGGCAGTTAACAAACTAATAAACGGGAAAACCATAATTTGAGTTCCAACAAAGAAGAGAGGGGCGAAAAGGCCAAATACTCAGGAAAAGAAGGATGAAAGAAATCCTTAACAGGACCAAAGGCCAAATTAACCAAGAAAAAAATAGGCAAGCCTCTCATATAATTATCAAAAAATCTTGTAACAAGGAAGATTTGAACACTTAATAAAGAAATACACTATGAAAGTAAACTTTAGAGGGATGCATAGGACTAACTACCCTTGAAGGAATTTTGATGGGCGAATGGACATAATGTGGAGTGCAAAAAACCAACCCTTAATTGGGAAATGTTTTAAAGGAAGGAAGTATCGTGATAGCCCAGTGTAACCTACTTGGATAGAGCAGGAGAACCAAACAATAATTTTAGAAGAATAGAGTAGAAAGAAGAAACAAGTAACAACGAAACGGCCAAAGAGAATAAATAAAACCCTAAGAAATGCTGAGATGTAATAAAGATTACACTTTATAAAAGATAAAGGATGGGCATGAAATTTTTATCACATTAAAAATCAATACTATTTTATAACTCCTTAACTAAAGAAAAACTACTAAGTAAACTTTGTTATAAACTACAGTAATTTCACTTATATTCGACTTACTTACTCCACGTCATAAAATCAAGTTGGTGTCTACTTTATAAGAGAATTCATAAATTCTATTATATACACAAAAAATTATATTTTTAATATTATGTACACTTAAACAATATAGAACCGAAACTGTTTGATTCTCTTGAACAATTCTACTCAACGGACTTTAATTTATAGTCGTGGGTTTGGATACATCCGATTAATGAATGACAGTGCCAGCCCTCGAGATACTTAAATATGAAGTTTGTGCAAATATAAAAGAAGAATGTCCCAAAAAAATCTGTGGCCAATTCTATTAAAAATTTTAAAAAAATGATGACATCCGGAGGCCACGGAATGATGGTCCCGTAATATTGGCAGACAGAAGGGATTGTCAACAAAAGCTACAAAATTTTCCAAAATCATGTTGAACATAAACAATAGATATTATTCTGTCCTTCCGTGTAAATTCCACAAATCACAGCGTTTCTGTCCCAAAAGGGGTCTCTATCATTTTTTTCACGTAAAATAAATATTCTACAATATTAATCATTGCATGACATCTCATAATGTGCATAAGAAGAATATGTCCATCCCAGTTAGGCCTGAGAATTTGCCAACACAGAGCCACACGTGGTACCATAATTGGGATAAGAGCACATCTCATCGCACCATTAGAACCCACGGTGTAACTTTCACCATTGAGTGAGTGGTAGCTTAGTAATGATTGAGTGAGCGGCCACACTATGCCTGTTCGGCATCTTGAAAAGAAATTTATGAGTATTATTAATGATTGAACGAGTAAAACGAGATCCACCCTCGGGACTGGGTCTTGTTGCTAAATAATTCATAAATGTGAAAAGGGTGAAATAATTTATCATAGGGAGGGAGGCGGACAACGTCCAATCCGCACCTACCCATATCTCTCCAGATTTTTGTTGAATTTGAGCAATTAATTAATATCATGTAGTTCCGTTGCAAAAAATAAAAATCACGTAGTTCCAACTTTAATAAATGAGAAAACGACACATGACATGTGTCTGGGATAAAGCACCACGTAGTGTCCGACTTGGAAAAATAAATATTAATTAAATTGTGATGCTCATCCACAATGCTTTCGGCTTTTGGCTTTTCGCTGTCATCAATTTCATTACTAATATATTTTATTTACTATATCTAAAATAACATTAGAAATTTAACGGATCTATCAAAATTTGATTACTTATGAAGTTTACTCGGAAAGTAGGCGTTTGACATTCGGTCAATCCAACTTTTTATATTTATTTTTATTTAATCTGTCACTATATTAAATTTACTTTTATTATATAATCTAGATCATTTATATATGACAATTTCAATAATCATCAAACTTGAGTGTTAGGTAACCTAAGTATATTTCCAATGATGTGACATTTGCTTAGTTTGAATTAAAATTTGTTTAATGGGATTTTGTGTTCAAATGAATATTATATGTTTGATAGTGTTTAACTAAATTTTGATGCTACTAAAATCAAAGTGGTGATAGTAATGATAATTTAATTTTGAGCTGATTTTATCCTATTTGTGAATGTTTAATAAATTATATATCATATTTTAGGTGTAATAGTGATTTCTTTACACATATGTGAAAATAATATATAGTCATGATGAATTTGTTTACATGAAAAATGTGAAAGTATTCTTATAATGATTAGAATTAATGATTAATGTGGAGAATATTATTATAAATTAAATAAAATAAATAAATTTTTTTATTTGTAATACTGAAAAAATTGTACTATTTATAATTTTATAATTTTTAATTAGATATGGGTTCAACTATCAGCTCATAATATTATCTCATATGCTATTAATTATTAGAGTTAATTATTAGTATTGAGAATATTATTATAAATTAAATAAAATAAATAAGTTTTTTCGGTTTGTAATACTGAAAATATTTCACTATTTACAATTCTATAACTTTTAATTATATATGAGTTCAACCCATTATCGACCCATAATATTCTCTCACATGCTATTAGAGTTAGTGCACTCGCACTTATACTCGACCAAGACCGAAAACTCGACTTATGATCTTTCTCAATATGAAAAAAAATATATCAAACTCAAGATCATGTTCCCTACTAGGCGGATTTAAAATTGCATATTATAAGTTTAAATCCCGTTTTCTCAAAATAAAAATATTGTAAAATAGAATCAAAATGTTTTGAAAAAAATAATATTTAAAATGAATCAAAATTGGTGTAGAGAAATCAAAACGAGAATTTGAGTGGTACCAAGTGATAAATAAAGATTTAAAAATTAAGAAAAATAGTTTTATTACAAATTAGAAGTGAGAACCAAACCGATTTAGGGTAAACTGGAACCGAACTAGGTTAAAATTGATTGAACCGAGAAAAATCAATTAAAATATTAATTTTCAGAGATGATTTAAAAATATCAATTTGGTAAATTAAAGTCACTGCTATATAGAAAGTAAATTTAGATAAATTTAAAAATTTTTATTTTTTAGAAAATTGGTCGAATCGGGTCTCACATTAATTTTCGATTTCGGGTCACCAAACTCAGTTCAATTGAACCAGTCAACGGTCCAATTAAGTCAACTGACCACCTGTTAGGCTAGCACCACGACCAATCAACGGACGACATGTGGCGACATGTGGCGATGCGTGCCTCGTCAACTGCTAGTTTACCGTTTGAAACTATTGACCAATTAGAGTGTAACATGTGTCCCCAATTAACGGTGAGACAAAAAAATTCACATCAACTGAAATTGACCAATGGGAGCATAACACATGTACTCAATCAATAGTCAGTTGAGGAAAATCCTTATTAGAAGGGATGACTAAGAGGCTGGCACGTGGTAAATATGCTAGGTTAGCGACCAAAAAGGATGTACGAGTAAGGTCTACCAATTAAGAGTCGACACATGGCAAGACCACGTTGGATGGCTACAGCCAATTAGAGGAGAACGCATAGCAAAGACATAACGTATCTTGTGGAAAAATGATGAATTTAAATCAAACAATCATATCACACCATGTGGCACGGTCATTAGATTGATAGATTCAATCAATTACCAAATTGGATCAAGTGGCTAATGGGAGGTCACCATATGTCCAGTAAATTGATGACTCATACACTAAGTAGGAAGTTGCTTCAATAATGCTAGCAAAGCATAGCGCGCCATGTGGCTATTCGCTCATGCGAAGCTCACGCGCACACTATCGTATTCAAGCTCTCATCAGTCGGGAAGAGGAAGGATCGAACAACTGCCTTAACACCGACAACCATTAAATCACTCTGACAAAATCTTAAATCAATGGTCGACTAATGAATGAATTGATAGAAATGTCAGTCTCTAAGCTTCCTATTTAAAGAGTTGTTCTCCATTCATACTATTCATCCCTAGAAATATTCAAAAAAAATGAACTAGTCCATTTTTTATCACTGGTAAAGCAGAGCTCCAACTTGGATACTTTTTTTCACCTCCGAATGTGAATTTGGACTATATAGATTTCTAGATAAGTACTCTAAACGACCGCACTCTCCATTTGCCTTGAGGATCATCGGAGAAAAGTCAGCGAGCTCGCATAGTATCACTGCTCACTCGTACATCTACAACTAGAGAAATTCGAGCCCAATTCGAGCCATTCTCGAGCCACCCATGACCAAATCAATCCCTTCATGCCTTCCCTAGTTGAATACACACCTTCCCTGCACTGTCGTGGTAACTACTTACTCCCGCCTATGTCAAAATTTACTATTCATAGTGAGTTTTACCCAAATATTTAATTGATGATTTCGCACTGCTCAGGCCATCAATTAAAAAATGATTTGATTCAGGAAGGATCACAAGGAATAGAGCAATCTTTCGGTATCAAAAGCTCCGACCACCGGGCACTCACCAGTAAGTAATTGAATCTTTCTCTCTCTAGAACGTTTATCCAAGCAGCCTTTGTTTAAGCTCATTTCTAAGCCAAATTGGATTATTCAAATCTTGAAATGGTCGTGAGGAAATAGGGAAGATGATTAGTATCATGTTAGACTTAATTAGGGAGTTTAAGATCGATTTGAGGTTAATTAATATTGGATGATTAAATTATAATTTTTGAAAGTTTTGGCACTAAATTACAATTTTTTAAAATTAGGGATTTAATTACAAATAATGAGAAATTAAGTAACTAATTAAAAATAAGTAAAAATTAGGGACCAAAAGGAAGATTTGGGAATATTTGGGACCTAAATAGATATAAGGTATAATTTAAGAACCAAATTATAATTAATGAAAACCTACGAGTATTAAGTGTAAATGTCTTATTATTTAGAACTTAAATGCCCAATTTGTTGTAATAACCGATCACCTACAAATACGTGTGAAGGAAAGGCATGCAAGGCTCATAAATTTCTTGGGACTAACAAATTTTGGAATACGAGTGAGTAGAATTTTTAGCATCGAGTACGATTGGACTGATGATTCATTATTACTCACAAGAGTATGTGCTGAATTATGGATCGTGGATATTGCATCACGTTGTCAGCTAACCACTCTCAATAAGTTGTAGACTCACCATTTTCCTTATCCGTTTTAGGTCTTAAAATGTAAAGTAGTATATTAAAAAACTAACTACCAAATTGGTATGTTGTTTTCTATTACAAATTTATGTACATCATTATATATTCTAGCATACTTTAAAATCATAAACAATATATTATTTTCTTATTATTTTGAGTCTTGCTCCTGTCAATACTATAGTAATGGTTGTAGCTTCTATCATAGTATTAGGAGAAGTGGCGGGTTGTTCACAGGGTTCTAAATAAATCGGGTTGATCTGTGACAAGTGTATCCACTTGCACCTAAGTGTGAGTGTTGAGAATATAATCTCATATTGAATAAAATAGAGAAGTGGTGTGGGATTATAAAACTAAAAAAGTTCTAATACTTACAAATTATGATTTTTAAGTAGATATAAGATCAAACACATCGACCCACAATACTCTCTCACAACTAGAATTTTTTCTCTCATTATTCCAATTTCATAAAATAACACTTTTTAATTGCCAAAGTTATCAATATTTGAAATTTTGGAAGTGGAGTGGGTTTATAAGATAGCGTAATTTAACCTTGAAAGGTCAATGGTGAAGTGGAGTGGATTTCTCATTCCTGAAAATCGAAGCCTAAAAATGGTACTCGTATGTGTTTTTTGGCCACTTTCGAGTCAAGACCCGACAACAGAACTTAAGAGAAGTTTATTATCATTCTTTTGGTACAAGAATTAATTAATTTAGGGGTGTAAGGAGTGAGAATTTGTGCTTAAAAGCCTTGGTGGTTGGAAAATCACCGATAATTTTTTATTTATACTTTCATAGCAAAATTTGATATTTAGAGTACATGAAAATTCAATTGATCTTAATGTGATGTATAGGGATGAATTGTTATCTCAATGTTGGTATTTGTTGTGTAAAATTTGTTTAACAATCAAATTAATTTAACGTGTAAATCATCGGTGTTATATTACATAAACTCGACAAAAAGTGGTTGAAGGAAAATGAGTTATATTAGGTTGTGAATAGTATTGGATTGAGGGGCAGTACAATTTGATTCGATGATCCCATTTAATCGGTTGACATTGTAACAAACAAAATTTTAATAATTTTATTAATCAATTTTAATATTTTCTTGGTTGATTCATATACAATTTAACTAGTTATTTGTCTAATAAATTTTCTAAAAATTATTTTACTTATTTTCTATTATGTAGTACCAATAATTATCTTTTCTCCATTAATAATTTTTTTAAAAAAAAATCATTGTGTCAAAATTTATGTAGGTAATTTTGACCAATTTTTAATATTACAGTTCAAATTAAATATTTTCAGTTAAAGATCAAAATTGATTTATAATGTAATTAATTTTAAATTTTACTTTAAAAAATCTCAGAATTATAGGTATCCTCCCCTCTATTAATATTCTCTCCTATTCTATTTTCTCCCTAATTTTATTATAACACACTTTTCTTTCTTTATTCTCTTAAGAAATGCTACTCTCAAAATAAGTTGAGATTCACTTAACTTTTTACACATAAAATACTTTTCCCTTTTTATTTTATATATGGCAATGTACCGTTTATATCTTTTATACATGTATACATATGTGCGTATAAACTTTTTTTATATTGAGTTTACTGCTAATAACTCCAACAGTTTTTTCAAACTAACTTAAAAACGGTTTTTCCTAACTCTCAATATTCCAATTTTGGTCACCTATACCTTAAATTTCCTTTATGTCCATCATAGTATTTTCATAATTTTCTTTTAAAGGAAGAACGCATAAGATTAAGATGAATGGGGGCAAACAATTGCCCCACTAGTAACATTTATCCCTCAGTGTCCCTGACAATTAGTTAGTATCTGTCCTCCAAGTTCCACTTGAGGGTCCGAGATGTTAGAAAACATGAAGCTATATCAAGTTCACCAAACACTAGTAGTCACCGTTACCAATCATCGCCTCCCGGAGGACCATCATTTAATTAATTATTGGGGGAACGCGGGACCCGCAATGTTGTGAGCAACTCAGAGCCCACAATCATTGGTGTCGCGAGAAAGAGCCCAAGCCCAATCGTGGTTTGCATCCGCCTTGTGCAGCCCGATAAAGGGTTGGTACAATGTACTTCATACCAATCTTAAATGGTTTCTCTTGCCCTAAAAACCTAATTATTCTTTTTTTTCACAAAGTTCAATTCTTCATTTTTTTGCATAAACCCCAATTCTTCACTGGCCAAGTCAACTATAGGTATCTTGGCCTCAGTCTATGAGCCTATACAGAACAGTCGAAGGGACCTTGTTGAGCATGGGAGGGAAAGACAGATATAAGGTGTAGATTTACAAAATATCTACTGTTAAGGTTGTCTGCATAGATATCCCCTTCAGTTCATTTCCTTTGTATTCGAGATTGAGAGAATAAAATCATAACATTTGACTTGAAGGATAAAAGTATTTTCATTGGTCTATAAATGCATATGTTTATAAAGTTAAATTTATGGTAATTGGCCTTAAACTATTATAGAAATATATATGATGATAATATTTATGTTATTACGCTAATATTTATGTTTTATTTGAGCGAAAATATGGTTTTATTTTAAATACAAAAGTTGGGATATTATTTGAGATTTTAACTTATATAATCATAGTATAGTATGCCAATTTGATTAACACTAAGTAACTAAAAATATCATAACTATAACAGGTCATAGCATGGAGATTAAATGAATCAAAATCAAATGAACATAGTCCCATGATGTCATGAACTTTGACATGAATGGTTGATATTGAATGTTGAATGAAAGAAGTAGCAAAGCAATTAATACACTCTTTCAGCAGATAATGGGAACTTCCTATACATGGCCGATCAAAGTTGAGTAGGGCCGGCTAAACCATATGGTAGTACTGAACCCTATTAAGAGTAAGAAATATAATATAATAAATGAAATAAAATAAAATGTTAGGAGTATTTTTATTAGGAATCGTACTAAAGCTGGGATAGCTTATTAAATCTTAATAAATTTTATTTTTACTATTATAAAATAAATATTTTCTACAAATAATTAGAAAAATTAAAATTTTAAAATAGAAGTATATTAACCTAATATTATTGTATATTTAAGCAAAAATATTTATTTAAAAGTTTTATAAATATATTCTCAAAATACTCATATTCTTGTAATTTTTAAACTCACTAAGTTTTATAGCTATGATTTTTATGGTATAAGAGTGTATGATCGACCATAAAATAGATATTTTTTTAAAATAATAAAAAATAGCATGAGTTAGATTTTTAATATGAGGCACGTATGAAATTGTAGTATAATTAGATAAATTTTAATATTATATTTATTTAAAAGTTATGAATAATATTTATTTTTATCAAATATTAAATCATATTATTGGTAGAAGGAAAAATAATTTTAAAAATTTTAAAAAAATCGTTCTAAAAAATTATTTAGAAAAGAATATAAAACCCAATTTAATCCATATAATGTTGCTGTAAGATCATTTTTCAAATGGGCTTCTATTCATTCATTCATTCATTCAAGTGAAGTTGCTTTCACATTAACAACTTTGGTATATGATCCATATCTAACTAAGAAATCCGGTGGAGCAATACTTGGTGACCTCATTTTCCCGTCAGTCATAATACTGTCTTGTCTTAACAGGGCAGTGATATTCTTTCATAATCTCTCTCTCTCTCTGCTCCCATGCCACACGCAGGTGACTATTTCTAGCCTTCCCCTCAATCCCAAAGTAGATTTATGGCATAGTTTTCCTTACTATTCATTGAATCCTGTTTTAGGAAGTTCTTGTGGCCTGAAATGATCAAGTACAATGCAAATTGCAAATGTCCTCTTCGATTGGATTGGAAGGTTATCGTGCATATACATTGAGTTGGGTACACATCATGTCAATCTCATCCTTTTTAACTCTCTCACGTGTCAAACTCCATAAAGATTTATTATCAGAAGAAAGGGACCCATGGATTCTTGGGTTGCTTGCTTCCCCATGACAATCAATGCGTTTCTCCTAGGTTAATGGTTGCTACGTGTAGTGTCGACGTCATTGAGAGACAGGGCGCATGAGATGAGATGCTTCCATTTATTCTATAAAAACAAGCATTATTTTAGGATTGATAATGATAAGCAATTCAGAGGTAGGGTTAAAATACTGCTTGTACTAAATAATTTCAACTTACTCCAATTGAAAAGTGAGACTTCCTTTTTTTAATATAATTATACAATAGGTTATGGGAAGTAAATGAAGGTACATAATGCTCTATTTTCTTTAAATTTTGAAATTAAAAAAAATGGTAAAATCTACTGTCATTTGTGCTCAACTATACCAAAATATAGACCCCCACAAAAGTGAATGGATAGAAAATAGGATGTGGGATAGATCTCATCTCCCTCCTAATGTGTCAATCTAACCATACCCTCAAGCCAAAGGCATGGTACAACAAGTTGGCAATGGATGGATATTGATGATCTCTAAGCCTGTGCTTCTCCATTGTATTTGTAGGGACCATTTTGAACTTTTGAGGCTGCCCATGTACGCTTTAGCTGGTGTGGTCTGAAAAGAGCATGAAAAAGATGCTCGCTCAATGAGAGCGATCCACCCAGACATAATTTTCAATCAGACTTAAATCTAAAACTGCACACAACCAATAAATAGTACGGAGATTCTCTCCTCTATGCGCCATTTGCATAACGTGTGGCTAACGTGGCACCAGGTACATATGAAGGTAGCCATAATCCATCTCATTGCTTAACCAGCCACTCATTTATGTATCATTGGATATGGCATCAGATCAGATACGATATATCGTGTGAAGCCCATCAGAATTTATGTGATCATCTTTCCCCTCTAATATGAAGAATGCATTTAGGAAATTCAATTTCCTCCATAGGACAATCTGCATATGCATCCATCCTCGTATAAGCCTTTTACTTATCTTTAAAGAGGGGACCTGCATTTTCTTGTATACATTCTCTCATAATTCCTATTTCTGTATTTTCAAGAAGGCGGAATTAATTTGAGCAATAAAAGATGCAACCATTCATAAAAAAATGTTCAATGTGCACGTTAAATTTCGCAGACTGTGCAAAGATAATTATGTAATGCCTCACATTGTACATCTGAATAATTAGTTACCACCCACATAAGATTTCCAATGGGATATATTTTTTTGGAATTTTTTATTCCATAAATATATAAAATGTCTCTGATAATGAGGAGATACACAAAAAAAATCAAATCTAATTTAGCCTACAAATTAGGAACCAATCTTACTTGCACTAATTAAATATAGGATTACAAATTACAAATTTTGAGATAAACTTGATTTTGAAAACAAAAATTAGAACTACTATTAAATCATACCATATAAATATATCCTTTGAACAAAATCTTATATATATATATATATATGAATGGTAATCCTTCATTAATTGAGGTTTACAATGTTGATGCACACTACTTCTACAATTATGCAAAACTCCAATTACTTGTGAAGCGAGATGCTTAAGTGGAGATAATTCAATAACACTGACCGGCTTGGAATAGGAATCTCGTGTATTTGAAAAATTATCTACATCAAAAATGAATGGTTGAATAATGTACTTACTTGATAAGTTAGGGATGGGGCTCCATTGGGGTGTAGGGTCCCCGTGAATACCAGCACTAAAAAATTTCGCACTATCATCCCCACACTCACTAATTCTATAGTTAATATTCGACTCTACTCTATTATAAATGTCCGAACTAGAAACTTAAAGTTGGACCGAGTTCGAGAGTGATCATAACAGTTACTACAATTTCTGTCATGAAAAGGAATCTCTTGAACAATTAATTTTTTATTGTGCATGAACCCGTACTGTATAGTTTATGACCTGCTGTTCTATGGGATAGATGTTATTGGGATTAATAGTATTTGCAGGTAGATAGTGTGAGTTGTGTGTTGACATATGTGGAAGGAGTACAACGAGTTAAAAAGGAAGAGCTCTTACTAGACCCTATTAGAGGAATACATAAATCTAAAGCAATGTATCTGAAATGGCAGAAAGTGGAAGATCGCGAGCAGCAAGACAAACAAATACTTGAAAGGAAGCATATCGAAAGAAAATGGAGGCGACTCACACCACAGTCTATAAAAATCAACCATGATGGATTATTTATCTTATCGCAAAAACCTGTGGAGATATAAATTTTAGCACCTGATCATGAGAGGGGACTTCTGTTCAGAGGTGACCTACATCTAAATAATGGAGACAGATGCGCTACTTGGATGGTAACTAGCTAAAGAAATAAGACTTAATAAAGTTTTTATAATTTATTTAAGCTCTATAAGAATCTCACCTCTCAGAATAGACACAATTGGAAGTTATTCCCTTTTCCTATAAAATTATAAACATACACCAAATTCGTGTACATACGTTATTGAACTTCGGCACCAAATTAATAAGGGATCAAATTAATAATTTTTAATTATACCCGATTTTTTATTTTTTTATTTTTTTATTATATATTATGTAAATAACTCTGTACTAAAGGTTGGACTAAATGTCCAATATGTGTATTATCTTTAAAAGTATTTAATGATAACTTGCAATGGCCAACTAAAGAATGCTTGGCAAAGAAAGAACTAACAAATAAATCACTATCTTACATTTACATGCCTAGACCAACAATATAGAAATTAAACCATTAGGTTTCACCTAATACTATATAATGTTAGAAATGAGCTGCTCCTTACTATCAAATATAAATAAAATACATTCTAATATCGACGATTTGGGAGAAAATAACACAGATAAATGTATGATTCAATATTTTTGGGGGAATAATTTCTAGCATTACTGATATTTGGTCATGATGAATAAACTATAAATATGTGAAAGAAAGTCATGTGCCCCATTGTTCTAACTCAAGGGTTGTTTACTTACTTCGATATGATTTGAAACATATGCTTTAACATATTTGCTCTCAACCAACAACATGCACTAATTAAACTAGAATTCAAACCATTCGAACATAAATGGAAATAATCGCACCCAAATGTCAGCATTGAGATATAATCATAGATGTGTGTGTAGATAGGACAAGTAGCATTAATTCCTCCACCAGCTTCATTTTCATTTGAGATTTATAAGGATTGCTCAACTTGGAGAAAGAAAGAAGAATGTCAGTGCATTATTTCAGAGGCAGTCAGTCCAGCAGTGTAAGTTCTACTCCATTTGGATTTGGATCAGTGAAGGTTTCCATTAGTTACTGAAACTGGAATCTAACATAGATCATGTATCAACCTTTTTACACATTCTTCTTAACTAATGATATAATTACATTACTTATCGAAAAAAGAGTTATTCAACAACATAAAAGTTTGTTTTTTGTTTTCAAGGAAGTCATTTTTTATTCTTTTTGTAAGGTACTACAGATTTACAGTGTGAAACCCTAAGTTTGTGAGAAAACCAGGGCAAATGGGGGATTGTACGAATTCCTCCTTCCAATAGAGCAACTGGGCGGTAAAAGCAACCAAAAGACAGTGGTTGTTCCTCACCTTTATCTCCCATTATTAGAGAGAAGAGAGAGAGATGCTACTCCCAAAAGTTCAAATGCAACACGTGACTCTGATCGATGTACCTCCAGGGCTTCGTCAGCAACTGGTTAAACTTTCCGCTAGGACTGTCTGGATGAAGAAACCAAAGACTCACCCAATCGGGAGATCCCAAAAAATTACAATGAAAAAAAACATAGTTTTTGCTTAAGAGGGCAAAGAAAAAGGGTACCTGTATATATATATATATACCGGATGATCTTGTCAGAACCAGCTTGACATATAAAAAGCCAAAGCCGTTGAATGCTGATGCAGCATCATCAAGATTCTCATTGTGGGTTTGTAGTCACCACGCTCCTGTGAAATGGAATCATATGTGAATCTTGAGGATGCTGCGCCTGCAAACAACGACTGTCTGCACTACATATATCATCATCCCATTGGGTTTCTCTCGGCCATGGATAAACGGATGCTTTTGAAGATTTAAGTGATGGATAATCAGAAGAAATTTAAAAGGTGGAAATGAATGGATTTATGGTTTGAAGACAGAGTTTACCAGAGAATACTATTAGATAAATTGTCCGAGGATCATAAGGAATCTCAGATTGAAAATTGAACAGGAGAGTGGCATATAGGTTGGTGATTATGCGAAGAAGAGATTAGAACATTAATCTAATGAGAAAGGAGAGAAGAAGCATACTAAGAGAGAGAGAAAGCGAGGAGAACGCTAAGTGAAGACCCAACTCATTTATTGCACAGATGCTTGCTTATATAGGTACATCATGATGGGTAGGTTTCTTTATTTGCTTCAACTTATTTTCCTCTTAAAATATGGAAAACTAACCAGATTCAGTGTTTTTGAACTTAGATGTACTATTTTATTTTTGGAGAAAATAATTTGTCGGGTAAACTATCGATTCATGGCCACAAATAACATGCATATATATGACGTCAAATTCTTCACATGATAGGTAGTATGTGTATTATTAGACCAATTTCTATTTTTTATCACGGATATCGCATTTTCTGCTATAAGGGATAATATTTTATCCTTTAAATACTTACTTTTATTAAAAAAATTATATTTTTCTTTTTCTATAATTTGGTCCCAAACTCTTTATATTTAGGTTTTAGTCATCAAGTTTTTATTCTCGTATTTCAATACCTAATGTCTAGATTTCAAAATTCGATCCCAAAATTTTAAAAGTGTCCCCTAACTTTCCTAATTTGTGAAAGTTGTATCTCAAATTTTTGAATTCTTCATATTACTCACATTTTGAAAACTTCTATTTCATCCATTTTCTTCTTATGTAAACTCAAATCATCTATCATTCACCGTAGTATTCCATTTTTGGTGTTTTCCAACATGGAAATTTAGTTGGGTTGTAATTTTCACTAAAAAACATTGCTAGCATTATTGGTGAAACAAGGGATAAAGTAAGGTGCATTCATACACTGGACATCAATCTTGGCCTAGCCACCTCTCCACGAATAGCTTCAGATTAATCAATGTCAAATCATGTCGTTAATCTATCCTCTATCGGCCTTTTTGTAGAAAATCCAAGCAAGTGACAGAGTTTGGAGAAATTTCAGGTATAACAAGGCAAGAGAAAGAGTGGAAGGAGGGTTGAGAATATTCGATTATTAGTTGCTGGAGGACAAAAGAAGACCAGAAATCGATCTATTTCCATGGAGCTAGCTTTATATGAAGAGTGATCGATTCTGTTTGTTCGGCATGAGCAAGTAGGAGCTGAAAAGCAGAAAACATGAAAGGAAGGTACACATGCTAGGGATGGTGGTAACTCTAACCCCCACGCAAATGGACTCAATTGGTTGGGGGGAGTCAAGTAAGTAAGATATGTGACAATATTTTTTTTAAATTATTTATTACCTTAATTGATTTTAAAATATATTTTTAAATTTTAGGTATTAATTATAATTTTACTGTTCATTTTATGGTTTTACCTAGGTGTAAGTGTAAGGTGAGTGAGAGATTAGTGTACATGACGAGAAAAATAATATTATAATACTAGAATTTGAAATTTTTTAAAATATAATCTTAAATTGAATAAAATAAATTATTATAATTTGAAAATTTTTTATTAATTTTAAGTATAAATAAATTCGATTCTTAATTGGTTAAAATATTTTATCATATAAACTAATATTTAACTAAATACTAAAAATCTCACTCATATTATACTTTAGTATTGAGTAAAAATATTTTATTGTTTACCATAGTTAAATACCATAAAAATTCACCATAAAAGTTAAAAAGAGATGGTTGATAATATAATAAAAAATTAAATAAAATAAAAAGTATTTTATATTTGTAAGAGGTAAATGTTTTATTAATTATAACTTATTAATTTTTAAATATAAATAAGTACAAAATTATCATTATAAAATATTTTTTATATGAATTTTATTAGTTTTTAGATGGTTAGTATTGAAATAGGTTATTTGCTTAAGTTTTGTTAACTTTTTTCTCAAGTTATTTGTTGTGATATGCTCCATTTTAAAATTTATTTGTGTTCATTTAACTTTTTTTTATTATTTACACACATTTGATAATACACGTTATTCTAATTCATATATTTATATTTCTATACTATACTTTGTTTTTTTCTATTTCAAAGGGTCAATTATTTCTTCAATTAAACTAAAATAAATACAATAATATTAAAAAAATATTATCTTATATATCTTTCATTATTTTTTTTTTCCTTTTGATGATCGACACTATTCACCCTTCTTAAATCCATTTGTAACCGAGATCATAATCTTGCCCTAACCTGCAAGCTTTGCTCCGCCCTAGACGGACCCAAGCTCAAAGCAAGCTTTGGATCCGCCTTGCCTCTGCCAAGCCCACCTCATTTGACAATTTTAGTGTGTTTTGACTTTCATAAATACATCTAACTTATTGTATTATATATATATATATATATATATATAAACTTGAAAATATTATATTATATTATATTATGAACATAGTGAATGATGGGATGGTTAGCATGATATTGTCGGCAATTCATATTAGTGAAACGACATTGTATTAGGCAATTTAACAAATGTGACGTGTAATCCATAAAAATAAAATAAAATAAAATAAAGTAGTGGAGTTTATAAAATTAATTATCTTTTCTAAAAAAATTAAAATCAATAAATCAATCAACATATGTTTATTATACAATTAACCCATATTAGGTATTTTATAAAAAAATATAAATTTAGATATATTTTTAAATATTTATCATTAAACTTAAAAAAATATTAGAAATTTATTTGACATTTTAATCAAATAAAAACTACAAAGTGAATACGTGGCATATCAATCCTACAACATCCCCAATGGATAATAGGGGATGTGAAAAAAGGACATAGGCTAAATATTTTGCTCGGTAATAAATAAATGCGTGAGCAATAGTTAATGTGAATTTGATTTGTAATTTTTATAATTATTTAAAGAGTTGTTAGTTGCAATTTTACCCAATTTCTTGAAAATGCTCAATAAATTTATTATTTAGTTCATTTTCCAAAAAAATCTACACATCAATCCAAATTCTCCTATGTCAATATCATTTAATTTACTTATATTTGACATAAACAATATTTTTACAACATAATCCATTTCTATAAAATCCCAAAAGTTACATATATAGTCGTAAAAATTTTCTATTATGGCTAATTTGACTCATTTGTGGACAAAAATAATACATGAGGAACTGGATTAATTTAAAATTGAATTAATTATACATAAGAAAAATATAAGACTAACCAAAATAAAGAAAAGTGATGATGGAATCATTCTCCGTTTTTTTACTAGAATAAAATATATCAAAATTAATATTTATAATAAATTATATTGCTAATAAGATAACTATTATACCTAAAGTTAAAAAAATTAATTATACATAAATAATATTATATACATAAAATATGTATATAAAATTATAATTTATAATTATAGAAAATATTTACTTGATACATAATAATATTCTACATAATTATACTAAATTATTTAATTTAAATAAATTTAATTTACTGAATATAAAATGACAATGGTACATAAAATAAAAAAAATAATTTTACTAAATTAGTTTTTGTAAATAAATTGATATTGTTGTAAATAAAATAACTTATATATAATTATAATTTTATAATTATAAAAATATTTATTATTGTATATAAAATTATAAAATTTTAATTATAAATAAGGTAATGTATTATAGTATAGTACAAAATTATTGTAAATTATTTAATGTAAATAAGTTAAATTTACTACATATAAAATGATTAATGTATATAAAATTTAAAAAATTTTACTTATATTAAATTATTTAATTTATATAAATTAATTTTAGTATATGATTACTTTATATAAAATTAAAAAAATGATTATATTAAATTATTTACCGTAAATAAATTGATATGATTGTATATAAAATAGTTTGTACAAAAATTTTATAATTTTTAATTATATATAAATACTATTTAACTTTACATAATTATAATGAATTATTTTATTTATATAAATTTATTTTTTTTACAAATTCTTGTTTATATAATTACATTTACCATGAATAAAATTAAAAAGAATAAAATTAATAAACTATTTATTATAAATAAATTGATATTATTGCACATAAAATAATTATTTATTAAAATTATATATAAAAATAATAAATTTTATTTATAAAATTAGATGTAAAAAAATAAATTAATAATTATAAAATTATAAAATAATTATTATAAATTATATTTATCAAATATAATTATATTTTGTTTGATGTCATTTAGTCTGATCTCCACTATTATAACTCCAATCGGGTCATGTTTGTTCACGTTGAATTCGGATCACATTTAATAACTAATAGCCTGGTCCTAGCAATAATATGAAATTTAATTAAAATGTAACGTGCATCAATATTATTCAAATTAAATAGTATAATGGAAGGTGACATAATTGGGGTAAATGGAGACTGATCAAGACTTGGTAGGCCTAGAGATTCGGCAGAACCAAGTCCCTTGCCACCTATTATGTACATACTTGTTATGTCAACGCATTATCTGCAAATAAATACTCTCGAATAAAGTTAGAAAAATTATATGCAAATAGATACATGGATGTATTGACATTGGTGTTTGATTGAGACTCTTGTTTTACTTTTTAACTTTTATCTAAAAGACAAATATACAAATAATTATAACTTTTCACCCTTAAGATAAATTATAGGGTAAATGATATGACGACCCTCACACTCAAATATATTTTATGATTGTTTACGTGTAATGATCTCATACTAATCTCACTCTTATCTTTGCGCAGTAAGCTATTTCGAGCTTTATAACTAATTGACACGATAAAATTGTCCTTATTCCATCATGGTCGTCCAACCGCCCTTAAAATCAACACTACCCCTTTTGGATGTATCAATTGTTCCATATCATAATGCAGGCATAAATAATAGTTTTGAGATTTATGATCCATTATCTTTGGTGTCAATGACCCAACGACTCCGACTCTCGACTTGGGCTCTGTAGTTATTTGCCTTACTGGTCTGTTGACCTGGCACTGACGCACTGTCACTAGCCTATCGAGTATTGTCGGTATGGATTCAGTACCGTAGCAATTCACACAAAATTAGCCAATTATGAAAGTTTTCATGGTTCTTACAATCATATTTTTCTACGTGCTCCAGTCCGTGCCCACTAGCCTTGGTCCCACTTCACGAATTTTTTAAAACTAGTACTTAGGCCTAATAAGTTCAAAATTGAGGCATTCGTCCTATTGGAGATGTCATAACTCTTATTAGAAAAGTCTCCCAAAATTTTTAACTAGTTGCATACAGTGAGATGAGAACTTTTTTGGAAATTGGTTTTCAATTTGCAAAGAGGGCATTTATCCCCTTAACCGGGTATGATGCAAAAAACCTCCACTTACAATGGTTTTTCAATTAAAATCATGTTAATCACTCCAACCAGGTATGACGTTAGAAAATCCCACTAATAGTAATTTTTCAATTAAAAACGTGCTCATCACCCCAATTGAATATGGCGTTAGAAAATCTCACTCACAGTAGTTTTTCAATTAAAAACGTGCTAATTACCCTAACTAGGTATGACATTAGAAAATCTCACTCACCCGATAACCATGACATGTTCGTCTCAGCTAGATTTCCAATCCTGTTGTGCTCCTTTGCACACATACTCATACAAATCGTTCCTACACAGTTTGAGTATCCACATAAGGAAGGTTCGACATAAAGACCACAAATTTCCAATTATTTGCATATGAGTTCTTAATTTATGTCTTATTACAATTAGGTTCCCAAAATTCATAATCTTTGACTTTAGGTCTCAATTGATCAAATTCTTTTTAATTAAATCCCTATAATTTTCAATATCTCCCTTATATCCTTAATTTCTTCAAAATTACTAATTGGTTCTTCAATTTCCAAAAATTTTCTATTGTCTCTTTATTCCCAAAAAATTGTCAATTGGTCCTTAATTGAGAGTTAATTTCATAAAAATCCCCCAATTTTCCTTTGATTCTAATTCGGCCCCCTAATTTTTCAAAAATCCTCAAATTGCCAATTTTTTTAAAAAATTGTAATTTGGACCCTAAAATCTCATTTCATTTAATTGAACACCAAAAGTTGGGTAATTGTCCCCATTTGTGATCCGGATCATCTTCCATATGTCCCCATCATCATTTTAAGCCTTAAAAACCCAATTCGGCTTAGAAATGAGCTCAAACAGAGCTTAGCAAAAAAATTTGGTCTAGAAAGAGAAATATTCGATTTCTTACCGGTGAGGGTCCGAGGATCAGAGATCTTATTTTCTCTAAGTTGCTATCTTCCTAGAGTTCCTTTCTGGATCAAGCCGAGCTTCAATTGGAGGCCTAAGTAGTGTGAATTTTCACTTTTAAGTTTCAGGAAAAACCGATTGTGAATAGTAAAATTCGGCGAAGGGCAGCGAAGGAGGCTTACCAATTTAGCTTAGGGGAGTTTGGGGCACCTCTAGGGGTGGTCTAGGGAGCTTGGTTTGGCTGTAACTGGTCTGAAGGATGGCTCGAATTGAGCTCAAGCAACTCGGGTTGTCGACTGTCGAGGAGTGACGGTATTGTGCAAGCTTGTCAGTACTTCTGTAGCGATCCTCGAGCTGAATGGAGATTGTGGTTATGTAGCTGACTTCGTCGGGATTCTAAAGAACTCGGATTCTCCTTCTGAGGTGGAGAAAAGTGCCCAAATCAGAGCTCTAGTTCGAGCTTTCCCAAAAAACTAAGCACTTCTTCTCCAATCATTTGAGGGGTGAGGAAGACGAATGGGGAGGAGCTCTTTATATGTGGAGCTCGGGGACTGACAAACTTATTTGTTCCTCAATCACTTAACCTCAATTGCTCCATTTATGGCTGGAATCGGAGAAATTTATTGGTCGTCAGATTTTTGGCAGCCATACTATCCTTGTCATGCTCTAGCCCAACTTGGCCGGGGTCTGATGGACAACCCGCCACTATCTCAAATCTCAAGTAGAGCTCATCGGGCTCAAGAGAGTCAGGCGTATTACTTGTCATGCTTTGTTTGGATAACATTTAACAAAACTAAAACTTTTAAATTTGTGTACCTGGTTTTGGGTCTGAGGGAAATAAACCGGCGCAGTTGTGTTCTTTCCTAAAAATATTTAGAGGGAGGGGGTGAGTTTGACAACACATTGAGTGGGATAAAGTTCTTTTCCGAAGGCTTAATCTATCAATTTCAGTTATTTGATGATTTAACTTATTTATTCTTGGGTTTCACAAATCAACAACCGCCCTCCTATTATAGGAGATATCACACATTGGCAGAGCGGTCCTCGACCACGCCACTTGTGGATCGGAGTGCCTTTACCGTCCACCCTAATAGAAGGATACTACCTTTATCTAGAGTTTGTGCAGATATCAATAGTCCGACCCCAAACTCAAGTTTCTCCACCATGTCTGCTTAATGGGATGAGACCTCATTCCCCCTACTGTCATGATCTCCATGTGTAGGAAGCCCTCGGCTTCACGACCTACTAAACGACAATACTGCCCTTATGCTCCTAGGGTCGTCCAATAGTTCTTGGGTCCCATCACTACTTCATGCTAGGTGTCCTGATGGCCCGGACATCATGGTGCATGCACAATCAATAAGCTTTTTAAGTTATAGCCATTATCTTTGGTCCTCTTGCACAACGGTCTGTCGGCTTGGCTTCAGCCCCACCATGTGTACTGGCCCAATAGGTTCGATGACCTGGCTTCGGTAGAGCAGAGGTTCGGCCCAACAAGTTCGACAACTCAACTTGGCTCAATAGATATCACACAAGTTCCCATTATTCGGGTCTTTTAACCTCATGTATAATATGTTTGTTTTGGATGGATCCATGCCCGTATCCATCGGCCTTGGGCCCACTAGCATCTCGAGCCTATGCCCGGAATTAGCTCCCAAATGTTTTAAGTAGAGTCACCTAGTCAGGGGATGCTAATTTCGAGAAAACAATTTTCTTTTCAAAGCTTAAACCGTCAGTCCAACCTGAATGGACGTCATAGCAGTTCCCACTACTCGGTGATTTTGGCGGAGTTCCGCCGGCGGAGTCTGGCCTCATAGTTCCTCTTTCGAAAAGAAGGTGCTCGAATAGTCAGTCCCGGTGAGGGTCCGGTGGTCGGAGCTTGGGTTATCACTGTGTTGATCTCGTCATGGAGATCTTTCTTGGATTAAACCGCGCTTCAATTGATGACCTACTTAGCTCGGGGGAAGGTCGGGGCACCTCCAGGTGGGGCATATGGGGTCTAGCTTGGTCGTAATTGGTCGAGGGAAGGCTCGAAGTGAGCGGTAGGGGGCTGGCTGGTTTCCGATCGAGGAGCAGCAACACTGTTCAAACTTCCTTGCTCCTCCTCGATGGCTCCCAAGCTGAATGGAAGGTATGGGTGAGTAGAGGACTTCCTCCTGATTCTAAAGACACCCAATGTGGCTTCGGAGGTCGAGAAAAGTTCCGTCGTCAGAGCTAAACTAGGCTCGAACCGGCATAAACCATAGTGAATTGGTTCACAAATTCATTTTTCTAGGTGACTTAAAAATGTCAAATTGGAAAATTGAGATCACCATTAGATAGAAAATAAATTTAGATGAATTTAGAAAATTTTTATATTTGAGAAAATTGATCGAACCAGGTTTGAACCGGCCAATTTTTTAAATTCTTACCGCGAATTCAGTCGGACTATACCGATCAACGTCAATGGTTAATGACCAGCTAGCACCACGTCAACTCCTACGTAGACACAATCAGCCAATGGGAGGCTGCCACGTGTCTGGTCAACGGACAGCTCGCGCCCCGTCAGCATGTCACGCATACACGAGCAGCCAATGAGAGGCCGCCATGTGTCAGGTCAACGAGTCAACGGCTGACGCGGCGGCCAAGCTGGCATCCCATGTAAGAAATCTGACCAATCACAACATGCCACATGGCATGACTGCCACATCATCTTGACAAAGAAGAGAGAGAGAGAGAGAGGGAGTCACCGGAAAAGCTGGAGTCTCTGGTGACTCAAAAAATGCTCCGATCAAGTCTCCGGCGGACGAGTCGGAGGTCGAGTCCTACGCCGGCCGATAGCATGAGCAGTTGCCGACGTCCCTATATAAAGAGCACCCCCTCATTCATTCTCAACATCCCACAATCTAGCGAAGAAGAGGAGCAAGTTTCCCAGCAAGCACCGAACTAGTTCAGCTTTGTCGGTGCTGTCTATTCTTCCGATAAGTGAACAGTGCTATCATATGAAGGAAGAAGACAACAATGTTTCAAACTGGTCCGTACCAGTTTGAACCGGGTTCAATGCTTAAACCAGTCGGTTTAGGCCCGATTCGACCGAGTTTTTCAAAATTAAAAATTTTTAAATTTATCTAAATTCATTCTCTATCCAATAGTGGCTTCAATTCCCCAATTTGAATATTTTAAGCCACATAGAAAAATAAATTTAGAAATCAATTCAATGATGGTTCAAATCGGTTCACCTGAACCGGTTTGGTTTTCTCTTCCAATTCATCCCAAAGTCCTTTTCCATTACTTTTATGACTCTTTGAGTTACTTGAGATTTGTAAATTTCCCACATTGCTCTTTCTTTATCGATTAAGATTTATAAGCTGACTCAATTTTCTCTTTGGAAATGACAGGTTCTTTTTTTGGTTTTCTTATTGTAAAAGGACGGTTTACACAATAGCCTAATGAGCTTTTGACCAGTTGACCGGACACATGGAAACCCCCCATTGGCTGTCCGTGTCTACGTGGCTACTGACTGGGTGTCCGCTGACCGTTGACCAAGACGCATGTCACTCTTCTATTGGTCAATCGTTGCTGAAGTGGATTTTCTTCCTCTAACCGTTGACCAAGGATATATGTCACCTGCTAATTGGCCAGCACTTCCAAGTGCTCACTGAGTGGTTGACTGGGCATGCTTTTCCATGTGTTGCACACTAATTGGTCACGCCTGCTAATTGGGCGCTGACTTGGCAACGGTCCGTTGACCGATTGGACCATTGATCGGTCCGGTCCAACCGGGTTCGGTGATCCGAAAATGTAAATCGATCGGTACAAGCCCAATTCGATCGGTTTTCTAAAATTTCTAAATTTTTAAATTAATCTAAATTCATTTTCTATCTATTGGTGGCATCAATTTTTTAAATTGACATTTTTAAGTCATCTAGAAAAATAAATTATTGAACTAGTTTATCACAATTATATCCAGTTCAAGACTGGTTCACCCTAAACCAGTCCAGTTTTCATATCTAATCCACTTTATGGTTCTTCCCTATAATTTTTGTGATTTATTGGCTACTTGAAAATTTCCAAATTCCATTTTAAATCCTTGTTTACCCATCCGGGTTCACTTATATCCTTGGTTTTCTTTCGAAAATTTCCAATTCCCTTTGCCAATTTCCTTAGTCCAAGAGGATAGGTTTAACACTTTTCCTCAACCTCCGAAGGTAAATTCAGTTTTCCTGGAACCAGAATGAAGTCCTCTACCTTGCTGCAACCTCCCTTCAGCTCGAGAATCACCAAAGAAGCACATGTGAACTCGCACAGTAACCTCGCCCCTTGATAGTCGAAGACTAAAGTTGATCAAGCTCAATTTGAGCTACCCTCGGTCCAACCACAACCAAACCAATCCCTTCACAACATACCTAGAGAAGTCCTGACCTTCCCTGAACCATCTTGGTAAGTCCTCTCCACCGCCCTTCGCAGGAATTCATTATTCATAGTGTGTTTTCCCCAAAAACTAAGCTCAAATTATCAATTGAGGCACATTTTGATCCAGGAAGGATCCTAGGGAAGAGAGCAATCCAATGGAAGCAAAAGCTCTCATTGTTGGATTCTCACCGGTGAGTAATCTAAACTTTCTCTCTCTAGTACGATTTTCTGACGAAGGACTATTTGAGCTTATTTTTATGTCAAATCAAGCGTTTCAAAGCTTGAAATGAATCAGGGGACATATGGAAGACTATTAATGTCATGCTAGGACTCAATTAGGGAGAATTAAGGTCAAATTGATGAAATTTAAGTTGGAGTAATTCGTAATTTTTGGAAAGTTTGAGGACTTAATTGCAATTTTTGAAAAATAGGGGATTTTCTGTAATTAAGTGGATTATGGCACCCAATTGAAAATTTGAGGAAATATTTGATAATCTTAGGAACCTAATTAGAAATGAGGTATACTTAAGTAAAATGTAATTATTGAAAAGTTATGGGTCTTAAGTATAATTATCTTATTAATTGGGATTAAATTGCCCAATTTGTCTTGGGAACAAGTTCTCTATAAGATTGTGCAAAGGAAAGGCACGTCAAGCTCGTAAATTTCCTAAGGACGATCAAGTCTCGTAGTACAAGTGAGATTTCTAGCATCATGCCCATTTGGGGTGATGAACATTTCTTCGTTAGAAAACTATTTTCTAGAAATATTATCCCCTCACTGTGTGAACCTGCTCAAACTTTTTGGGAGATATTTATTATTAGAGCATGAAACATGTATACTTAGAACTAGAAATGCTCTAGTGGGCCCAAAGCCTCAGTTTTTTAAAACTAATATGGCACAAGGCCAAGTTTTGGAAAACATGTGTAGTGGGATCAATGTCAATGGGAACGGGTTTAAACTCATAGACAAATTAATAGTTATGAACCTATGAAAAACTTTCATAAATGGCTAATTTGTGTGATATAGCTATCAAGTCGAAGTTGGGTTGTCAAACTCATTGGGCTAATAGCTACTGAGCCGAAGCCGAGCCATCCAACTCATTGGGCTAGTAGTTACCGAGCCAAAGTTGGGTCATGAAACTTGTTGGGCTAGTAGCACCAAAGATAAAAGTCTAAATTTAAAAAGACTTTTGCTTGTGCATGTGGAAATATGGAACCATCGAGGCACCCAATGTGGTGTAGTGTTGGTTCTAAGGGCTACAGGACAGCCCAGAGAGCATAAGGGAAGCTTTTTCATGCCAGTAAGTCAAGAAGCTCTGGGAGCTTCATACGCATTGAGACCGAGTAAGAAGGGAGAGAGATCTTATCCCACTATAGCGGATATGAAGGCTCGACTTAAGTCTGGGTATGGGCTATGGTGCTCACACAAACTTGTGGTAGAAGGTCTAACCTCTTATAAGGGTCATCGGTAAAGTCGCTCTGGACCACAAGTGGAACCGTCAGTGACTGTTCTGCGAACGTGTGACCACTTTAATGATAAAGGACATGTACTTGAATGCCAAACTAAATACATAAAGGAAAAATATAGTAATTCCATTTTTAACGATGAAAAAGAATGTGGGGTTTAAGTAACCCAATAACGACATAATGGGAAATAAAAAAAATTACCCTTATCCCCTAAACCACCTATTTACTGAGTTGTAAAACCCACCCTTCATTTTTCCCATTTAAAGGAAAGAAAATTTCCAACCTTTCCAAAAAGAACCCCAAGCTAGTCCAATAGCTAAGGTACAACGTGTATGAATTCTTTCTCTTGAAATTAGTTTTGATTATATTATTTTAGGGAAACCTTAGAGAATTAAGTTACGCCTCACTCTTAATGGTATTTCAGAGTTATCCTTCTATACCAGGAAGAGTAGCGGGTTAATCACGGGGTTCCAACCAAACCAGGTTGGGGCATGACACCGTACTATAGTTTGAGAATTTTTAGAGATGGTTTGGCCATGGGCCAAAGGACGGTCAAAAGGTAATTTTTGGGCATTTCAAGAACCTAAACTGAATTAATGAACATTTAGTGACCTAAGTGAAAAAATGAAGGAACAAATGAGTCTCGTAAGTTTAGTTGTAAAGAAGAATGCCAAAATGGTAGTTTTGCCTAACTTAGGGACCATTTTGTAAATGATGAGAAATGAGGCTTAGAAATGTTATAAGGCATATTGAGGACCAAATTAGGACTTAAAAAACTTGGGGATCCAAATGAAAATTTTAGGAAAGTCTAAGATTCAAAGAATGAAGATTTTAACGTATAATGACAAAATGATAATGTTACCTAAGTTAAAGACCAAATTGTAATTTGGAAAAGTAAGACAACTAAATGTAAGTAATGGAATATTGAACATTTAGGTGAGTACAAGTTGGAAAGGTGATTACCTTAAACCCAATGGAATAACCTTGGAGATGTTGGTTAAGGTTCGGTTCTCCGACTAGTAGGTTGACTAAACCAGGCCCGTGTAGCGAAACCATAAATTTAAGAGAGAATTTTGGTGTACCAGTTTAAGGTTACTAAGAATAGGAATTGTTCTCCTTGCCTTGCTAAAAATTTTAGAGAAGTAAGAAATTGCTCGGGCAGGACTACTAGATCGGGAATACCGGAACCCACCCGAAACGGTCGCGTTCCTAAAAATTAATGTGAGTGAGAGTATTGACAGTGAGTATGATTGGACCGACCGGAGCATGTTGTTTGGTTGCTTGAATAACTACTTAAAAGGAATAGAAATCTTGACTTAGTCGTGGGTGGTCTCGGGTTGCTCAAATTCAACTCGAACTATCTTGAGTATAGTGGGGATTTGGAGTCAGGTTACTGTGTAACCTTGCTAGAGCTTCTCCGATAGTCCTCAGGCTGGAGGAATACTACTATCGGATAGAGAACTTCTTTAAAAATTTTGAGAACCCAAATTCGCATTTGTAGGTGGAGGAAAGTGCCTAAGTCAGAGTTTTGGTTTGTTGATAATCAAAAAATAGAGTAGAATAAACTTTATGAGTGTTTGCGTTGTGTAAATGATGAGAGAGGATGGACTCTTTATATATGGAGTTCAGTGACCTTCGCCTCTATCCATTCCGCCGTCTACCAACCCGTAACTCCTTAATTAAAGTCGATGGCGGAGCAATTTTCTGCTCATTAGAGTTATTGCAAGTTTTCCTCTTTTCTTCTATTCAAGTGTGTGGGGGTTGGATACAACATTGTGCACATGTGACTGAGTTTCACATGTGTGAGCTACCACATAGTAACGATGATTGATTGGAATTGTTGATGTGACATCTAACTCAGCATCAAAGTCATTATTTGACTGTCTAACTTGATATGTGACAACATCCCATTAGTTGTTTAATCCCACGTGAAAGTTGATCGAATCTAAATGTCAAACAACAGCTAGAACTCTTTACATGACATTCTCTAATTGACTAATTTAAATAAGTTAGATTTACCATCTAACGACAATTGTTATTTTCATGTGTTATTTCAAGATTGGATATGGGTTTCTAACGTGTTTGCAGCACGTGTCGTTCACTGATTGGTTAGTTTCTCTTACACATTTTAGTTGTCTACTTACCTGACATACTTTCCATGTATTATCATCTAATCGATCAATCCAACTGACGTGTGATTCTTTTAGTTGACCATTTATGACTAACACTTGTCACTATTTGATTAGTTAATCCGACTAATGTGAAATTTATTCAGTTGATCGTTGACAACAGGCACATGTCGCTCTTTTATTAGTTATCGATTCCAAATGCTAATCTTGTGGCTCACGAGTGGCCCTCACCATGTGTCGCGCTTGCCACGTATCGTGCGATAATTAGTTACACATGTTAACTAGATACTAATCTAGTAATTGGTTGGTTGACCTACATAGATCATTGAGCAGTTCAGTTGAACCTTGTTTGGTGATTTAAAAACGTAAATCGATCGATTCAAACTTGATTCGGTCAGTTTTCACAATATAAAAATTTTTTTAATTTATTTTCCAAATATTGGTGATCTCAATTTACCAATTTGTCCAATTTAATTTATCCCAAAAAATAAATATTCAAACATGTTATTCTTTTTTTGGTCCGATTCAATTTAATTTATATTCAATTCACTCTATTTTGGTCCGATTCTCACTTTCATTTCTAATATAAATATTTTTTTATTTAAGATTTGATAATTTATATTCCACTTTTAATCATCTAATATCAAAATATCGAATATATGTTTCAATTCAAATGTTAATTTTTTTCTATATTTTTCACTTCTTATTTTTTATTATATGTTTCAATAAAATGAAATTTACACTTATAAATATAATTTGTCATGAGGATTTATAAGAATTGTTATATATACTTGCGAGTTATCTAGAATAAATGTTAATATTATTATGTATTAATTTTGTAAAGAGTGATGAATGTGAAGACTATCTAAAAAGGGGATTATGAAAATAAGGCGGTTTTTTTAGGTGTTGTTACTTTTCAAAACAGATAGGACGGAAAGCTATATTGAGTCTTGTATTCAACTTATTTTCTTTTATATTGTCAAGTGTTATAGTTGTGAAGATATCGTCCACTCAATCACTTTTTTGTTGGACAATTTAATATTTGTATAGTAATAATTTATGATAATTTACACTAATTGTTATATTATTAATCTCAATCAATACTTAAAATTTAATAAATAAGGTTTTTCTTTTATAAGATCAAAATATTTACCAATTTATAAACTATTTCAAGTGATTGAGTGGACGAGTCTTCGCAGTAAGTATTGATTGAGATTGATGAAATAATAATTAGTGTAAATTATCTCATTATTTAAATAATTTATAAATACACGACAATTTATAATTAGATAGTTAATAATCACTGTCCGGAGTAGGGAGCCAGGATGAGGCAGTAATGGCTGGGATTTCTGATGAGGAGGGGTTTCTAGGGAATTTTTTCTACCATGTTCTTTCACATTCATTTCAAGAGCCCAATTAAGTTTATAAGGCCTATTGCTTCTAACTAGTGGAATTGCCTCAATTGACTTGGCCTCTTCTCCACTCATTAGGGCTTTTAGTAAATTGAAATATTCTTACACCCGCATCCGCATCCGCATCAACTCTAAAGTCCATGTCTGATAGCTTGAGCTTTAATCCAGTAGTCCTTCCAGAACTTGATGAGGGCATCCATCATCCACTTGCCACATACTCCACTTTTCAGCATTTAGACTATTCTACATCCATGAGGCCTTGGATCCCTTTCTTTGCTTCAAGAGAATCACAGGAAAAATGAATTTAAGCATATGACTAACTATAGAATATGGATTTGTGAGTTCAACTCATCTTCTTGGAGAATTTCAAACAACTCATTAAATATGTGGGCATAGAGCTTTAATAAGCATTTACTTCTCTACCAGCTTTGAAGAAGATTCTATTCTGCTTGCTTCCATGCATACATCTTGCTTACCATGTTTTCTGGATTTTAAAAAAAGAAATTTGATGATTTAATAATGAAAATTGATGAGCCATAATTATACATCAGCATTTGGCCATTGCCATATGGATAGTATAGAATTCCCATATTACAACAGCTATGAAAACTCAATGAACAAAATAACTCAAGTGTTAAAAAATTTTTAAAAAAAAAGTAATTAAATTATTTAATATTAAACTTTGAGAACCTAAATAATTTTTATTTAATTATTAATATTGTAATAATATAACTGTTAGTGAATAATATGTTTGTGAATAAATTAATAATAATCCCTATATAAACATATAACCATTCATTTCCCCAAATTGCTCTCCTTAAGGAATCTATCTCTCTCTCCTTCTTCCCCAACAGCATGACATGTACCAAGTAAATCTTAAGTTAACTCCTCTCTCCGTCTCGTCTGGCATCGTCTCCTCCGTGGCGCGATGGAAGCGTTGAGATAATGAAAGACGATCGGACGTGATGGAGTACGTCGTAGGAGGAGGAGTGAACGGAGAAGAGAGACAGGCGATGACAGTGGCGGCGGCAGCTCAGAGTGGCGGCGGATTTGACAACAAGAAGATGCACGTCAGAGACACTTACAGGGCATTCGGCAGGAGATTGAAGGAGAAGAGGTCCAGATTTTATATCATCAGACGCTGCATTTCCATCCTCGTTTGCTGGCACCGTCACCATCAATCCGATCGTAATCCCTAACTAATGAAGCTTTATATTTCAGTCTAGCAGCCTGGCAACTTGTATTAGGAAGTCCATGTTCTTTTTCATCCTTCTGTTCCCTTCAATCTCATCTCCCGTCACGAATGCAAAATTAAAGGGCACAAAAGGAATTGGAATAATAATTAAAATCCATAAATAAGCATATATTATATATTATTCTCTAAAATAAATATAAGTTGATTAAGATAATTTAATATCTTATTAATCTTTTGGGGATTCAAATTATATCTAACTTTAAAAGAATATTTGGGGAATTTTATCCACCATGGAATAATTGGCCTTGAAATAAGCAATGTTCAACAATATTTTCTTTATAAATGGCTTACTATTTTGATAATTTATAAGAATGTGATAAACTTTTTTATATAATATTTATATATTTCATTAAATTTATTATCATTATTTTAACACAAAATCCTTGTTATTGTTGATGGTAGATTTACACTAGTAGGTCAGTGCAAATAGACTACTAGTGGAGTTAATGTGTTGGATACAGTACAGTGTAAATCTATTACTAATTATTTTTATAAATTCATAATTTTAATAAATCCCCAAAATATAAACTTTGATATAACAATAACAATCATATAGAGATGGAAAGGGAAAGTGATCTTCAGTATCACACATTTGGATTGTACTATCTAGGAATCAATAAGAAAAGTTGTCTGCTCCATAAATAAATAGATGTTAGGGCAGGTTGCGCATCAAAACAAGGCGTAATGACCTGACCAACGTGGGTCCCCCGGATCCATCATCATTGCACCTCTTTCTCGGATCAGATCAACTTGAAATCAAATCAGAATGCATCCCGGGACAATTAATTGAGATGGGCATCCATTGAAATCAGTCATGTCACTGGAGAGAAATATCGAAAGAGAGAGAAGGTGGAAATGGGAAAAAAAGAAAGGCAATAGGATCGATTGTTCATCACGTTGCTCCACATGCTTGACAAGAGGTGATTCAGCTGGACTACTTGAGGTGGGATTGTTCCCTCTCCACCAATTCTCACCACATATATTCCATCGATCTCCATTTGATCCTGGTTATCTTGTTCCCTTGTGTATTAAATCGAATTTTATCTACGTGCAATCTGATCAATGTTTCTTGACAGCATAAAAATTTCCTTATATTTTCTAAAATTGATTTTGTGAGGAATTTTTAGTGCTGTCCGTCCGATCAAATGATGTTCGTCCTCATTGCCACATGAATGTGTTGTCCCATAGGTCAGGTCCGTCCTCGTCCTCTCAACACCACGAGCGCGTTACAAATCAAATCATAGAGGCATAACACGGACAATGCGATTCTCTTTGCCTTTTCATGACAGTTTGTTCATATACAGAAGAGCTTTTTAAATTTAAGTTTCCACTTAATGCACAATAATTGAAATGCAACAAAAGGCAACCAAGCATCAACTGGCAACCGGACGGTGGATGTGCGGCCGTCGGGCACCTGCCTTGCCTTAGTGCAAGCAAAGGCGACAGAGATTTTGCTAGGGTTAGGGTTTTCATTATTCCTCCTCCTTTTATAACATGCTTACACGTATACATGGAGCAAAGATCAATGGAAATTACATAGAATGAAAATGAGGTATAGACACACTGTAAAATCCCCAAGGAAGAGCCGACCCATTATCCCTGCTGATGGCTTGGAATATGAATCTAGAGTCAACCTTAACTTGCACACAAAGACACCCCATCTCCCACAAAAGGTGTACTCCCAAAAACACGGGCATAGCTGAGCCTCATGCCATGAGAATTTTCGTGCAGGATCCTGAACTGAAACTGAACTTATTGCATGAGAACATCGATTATCCTCTCCAACCTCCTTTCGTCCCCTACTGCCTCGGTCGTAGCCCCTTCTTCGACCCGGTGCATATTATCCTCGACCAGATCTGAAAAAAAAATACAAAAGGGAAATGACAAGACTTACCATCTACCTCTCCTCCTCTACCAACGAATCTATTTCGACTATCGGTCACAGTCCCTTCTCCAGAAGATTCTCTTCAATCTCCTACTTGGCTTACCTCCAAAACACCGATTGTCTGCTTCTGTCCATGACCCCACTCTAGATTTGGCCCCTAGACGACAACTCGATTGTTCCAGACAGCTCTCTTCCATTGCCGATCTCTGGCCACTCTCTCTTCCTCTACTTCTTCCCTATGTTCCTGCTGCATCCTCCCTTCGACCCCTCTTCCAGTCCTCTCTCTCTTCCAGTCCTCTCTCACTTCCAGTCTCTCAACCTAGGGCTCCGCAATCTCTCTATGTCTCGAGGGGCAGCTGCACTTTACCGACCAAATCCTACCCCTTTGCAACATTTTATACATCAAGAAACTTCTAGCGGGCTTCTCTTTCTCATCTCCTCCTCATCATCAGCGGACTTCGAGCCCATATTTCGAGCCCATTCATTTTTTCTCTGTTCAAGAGCTGAATTTCTCGACTACAACAATGGGCCTATTTGTCATGTGCTTCTTGTTTCTTGTCTCAATCATATTATCAGCAAGCTTGTTCAACCGTCCATCTCTACAACACATCTGCCCATATGTCTCAACTTGATCTTTTGAGTGATTATTAGAGAGAATATTTTAAGTGCCTCAATGATATATCAATAAAATTCTCTCTTCTACTAAATTTAGTAAATATTATTATTTTCGTATAATTATTTTGTTAAAATTTAATGTAAAATTTTGTGTTAAATTTTATTATATATCACAAGATTTATTAATTATTTTTACGTATACTCAGGATGATAATTATAAATAGAGTATATTCTTAATTATTTTACAAGTACCCACACGTATCCAACTGCTGTTTCTAGGGTCTATGGGTTCACCCATCCACAAGTCGCTAATTTTTTATTTATTTTTGTCCGACGTTAGTCTTTTAAAAGAGGAAAACATAAAATGAATGCGAGCGGGCGTGTGTGAGGATGTTATTGATGCTCACTTGGCCCTAGTAGGAAAGATGAATGGTATGGATAGTGTAACTACGTATTAGGCCTTTGAGGGATACTCAATGAGAAAAAGTTATTCTATGACTAGTATTCATCAAATATTAGTACTATAATAATTTAGTCATCAAATGTTATTACAATGATAGTTTAGTCATCAAATGTTTTTTTATTGACACTTCAACGGGAAAATTTACAACTGAGTAATTTATGGGATAGTGGAGAAAATTTACAACTTATTAATTTATGGGACAGTGGAAGCACAATGTTGTGGTTGAATTCCTAAACCAAACTTACTGACGAAGAACTGAACAACCTTTCATAAATGATATTCGTAGAGTTCCGGATGCATCATTCATTATTCTGATTCAAATTAGTTAATTGATCCGAAATTAAAAATTAATTGGTTAAAATTTGATTAAATTAATTTTTTTATTTTAAAATTTTTTAAATTTATTTTCTGTTAAATATTAATTTTAATTTTCTAAATTAATATTTTTGTACCATATAAAAAAATAAATATTTAAACTCGTTATTTTACCATTATTTAATTCGATTTAGGTTCGATTTTTACACTCACTTATATCAATAGTTACTTTTTTTAATTTTTTTTATATTTATCGATCACTTAAAATTTTTCGATTTCCTATTTTAACATGCATTTTTTAATTTTAGTTTGTTCTTATATAGGTTTTCCTTTTAAATACGGTGGTTCCTTAACTCGACTTACTATGATACAAATGAGATTTACACTACCGATTTTATCTCATTTTCTGATTCAATTCAATACGGTTATCAACTTAGTATTTTCTAATCTTAATAATGTATAGAGTAGGCAAGGTTAAACCTAGTGCCTCCTAGTCATCTCCCAACGGATGATTAAGGAGTATGTCCTTAATCTTTTGGTTAAGTCTTTGAATGCCTAATTTGGGTGAACTTAATTGTCAAATTAGCTATTGTAGCCATGTAGGTATCTATTGTGCATCTAGAAAATTTACTTTTACGTAAATTTAGCTTGAGAAAATTGTTAATATTTCAATTAAATTATAAACTCTAATTAGACATGTCAATGGACTCGATACTCAAACTTTGGGTCCCTACCCGACCCAGGCGTACCCGAGTAGCCTCAAGTCTGCTCGAGTTCGTGCTCAGGTTCAGGTCCATAGATTGGACCCGAGACCCATGCCTCGGGTCCCACTGGTTTGATTCTTGCGGGCTCAAGTCCCGCTGGCTGGACCCGAATCTGGGCCCATAATCATTTTAAATTTTTTTCTTTTTTAATATAACCACATCTATTCGTTAGATGGAGTAAAAAAAATATTAAAAATTTTAATAAAAAAGTGATTTAAAAATTACTCTATCTTTTTCTATAACTTTATTATATTATATTATTTTTTTCCTTTCTTAAACCTTAATTAATTTTTTTCTTTCTTATATACTATTAAATTTATAAATATATTCTCGTTATATTATTTTATTTTTTTCCTTATTATACACTAATAAATTTATAAATATATTATGTTATATTATATATTTTTTTCGTTTCATATATTCTAATAGATTTATAAATATATTATAAATAAGGTATATTATTATTTTTTCTTTCTTATAACTTAATATATTATTTTTTCTTTTTTATACTATAATAAATTTATAAATACTTATAAAAATTACACTATAAAATTTATATTAAATTAAATTAATATAACACTATATTATTTTATACAAAATTATATTAATATCATAATATATTATTTGTCAATTAATTTTCTAACATTCACACAATTTTATTAATTGATCATATTTTTTATTGATAATTTCTTATTATTTACAAGTTAAAGTTAATAAAAAAGCATACCAATAAATTATTAGGTAAATTAAAGATAATAAATATTTAAAAAATTAAATTATTAAACAAATATTAAAAAATTTATATATTATAATAATTTTAAATCATCTAATATCAAATTAAATTACCATCAAGATTAATAGTTGAGATTGAGATGTTGATATAGAGATTAACTATTATATGACTCATGTTATAAGAGAGAAGACAATTACTAAGATAACTTTGATCTCTACTAAATAAAGAAACTCAGGTGATTGTTGCCCAAGTAGAGACAGAAAATTGATTCTAAGCCTTGAGTTTTGATATGGGACTGAGTAAAAATATAAACTCTCTTTATTGCAAATATAAAAAAGTATAAATATGGTTTCTATACATGATTTTATAAGTTACTGAGGTAATATGGAAAAACTCCATTAATGGAAAATAATAAATGCAGGACTGATGTAACCAGAAGTGAAGAGACTCTTAAAGGTAAGGTGTGTTATTATTCACATAACTCATGATTATTGTACTCATTCATCTCATATGAAAATTATAAAAATCATAATGGCCTATAAGATGATGGCAATTCTATTATTCCAATAATAAATTAGCTGCATTTTCAAAAGTCAACTCATTATTCTCTTAGCAGCAGATTGAAATCAAGGAGCAAAACTAAGCCAAAACAATTAAGGAGAGAGACAATGTACATATGCACATGTTAGCATGATACTTAAAGTATTACAATAAATTAAAATTTTTTATATGTAAATAAATTAAAAATTAAAGAAATGGACCAAGGTTCCCTCCTCCCCACCCACCCTAATAACTAGTAAGGGTGTGATGATCCTCCCACTAGGATGGCCACGGAGAATCTCTTGAGCCTCTCCTCCCCAAACCTCCATTGGGTGGCCGAAGGGAGGGTGTGTCCTGGGGGAGGGCTTCCATCTTGCGTGACCACCTCCCCATGACCACGACCATCTTGCGTGGACCCCTCATTGAGAGCTTAGCTAAAATGGAAGGAACGACCCCCTAGCCTCCCCTTCCCAAACACTTAATGTAATATTGGGGTTGGGAGGCTCGGGACCCTCCTTGGTCACCCACTCCCATCAACCACCCGATGAAGATCCAAGAGGCTGGCTAGCGCCTTGATGAGGTAGTCGGAGGGGCCGTTAAGGTCTCCTTTATCCTTTTATTTTCTTTTTAATATATCAGTTTAATATAAACCACATGTGACTAATTCAATTCTAATAAAATTGAGAGGCACTATCTGTAAAATAACTTATCATCCTAAAGAAAGGCACATGTGGAAAACCAGATGTTCCATTCAATTCCAGCAGAAAAATGAGTGGGTCCCACAATTGCTACCTAAAAGCTTGGGAGGAAAGAGAGGGGAGTACAGGAATAGAATGGGGGTGAGATGGAAGGAAGGTAGGGTGGGCAATTTGGCAGACTTACTAATTTACACGGACGGGACACCCCCTCCAAGAGTTTATTAACTGTTCCATTAGCCTGTCTTGACAGTCCACAAAAACAAAACATTCCTTTTCTTTCTCTCTCCCTCTCCTCTCCCCCCTCTCACACCACACTATATATCATCCACACCACTCGACCCTCCCCTCTCTTATTAGGCTCCTCCCTCATCACCACTTCCTCTAGTGGCCAACAATCAATCTCACAGGATAAAAGGAAGAGAACCCAACGCAGATCCCTACCATGGAAGAAGCCCCGGGAGCGGCCGTTCCGATTAGTGCCACCGCTGCCCCTCTCATTCCTCTACCTAAGGGTAAGCGGACAAGGGAGCAGATGGCCCAGTCCCCTTTCGCTCTACCTGTCTTTAAAGGAAAGGTTAGCAAGATCGACCCTTTATCCTCGGTTGAATCCTCGGAAGTTAGTCGGGGAGACCAGATGGTCACTGAGGATGAGGATATGGCCCGCTGCCTCATCCTCCTGTCCAGAGGCCAGTTCCAAGGTGACCAGGAGGGAGAGCAAGAAGCAAATAATGATGTTGATGGTTATGGTGATAATCATGGTTATAAGTTTAGAAGCAAGAGGCAGCTAGATACAGGAGAGTCTGTCTACCAATGTAAAACCTGTGACAAGGTCTTCCCTTCATTCCAAGCTTTAGGAGGGCATAGGGCAAGCCACAAGAAGCCCAAGATAGGGCAGCTATCACCGTGGCGGCCATTTCCGGCCTCCACTATGGACTATGAAGATACCTTGTCTCTAAAGTTGATGAGCAGCAAGAGGAATTCATACGACATCTCCAGTAAGCGGCTTCCCAAGCTTCATGAGTGCCTCACCTGCGGGGCAGAGTTCTCCTCCGGCCAGGCCCTCGGAGGACACATGAGGCGGCACCGTGCTCTAATGACAGGTCCAGCCCCAGCTCTGGTGACCCCAAAGACACCAGGATCGGAAGAGCCATTGTGGCCGAGGAGTAAAGCTCATTCATCTTTACAGCTGGACCTTAATCTCCCGGCTCCGGAGGATGATGGTTTGCCAATCAATTCAAGGGACCAAGCGAAGAGAGACATGTCGAACCTTGCCTTCTCGTTCCCACCAACCTTGGTGGGCTGTCAAAACTAAAAGATATATAAAAGATAGGGTTTTTTTTCAAGATTCATTCATTTTTTTGAGCTATTTTCGAGCATAAAAGCCAGCCTTGGTACCGAAATTGACAATATAGACAAACCTGATTGTTCATTTCTTACGATTCAAACAAATTCGTTGGTTTCTTAGGATTTTCCATCTTGAGCTCATTTTTTCCTTGGATTGTGGATCTAACAGATGGTATGAGCATGATGTTTGAGCCATCTTAAATTCTTCTCATCCGAGTCAAGTTTCTGAGCGAAAACCATTGTAACATAGCTCTACTTTATACCCGGGAAAACAAGTCCTCCATCCACCCCCTTTTGCTAGAAGGATCATCTTATCCATGTTCGAGAGATCAAATGCGAAGCCTGGTATGAATCTGAGTTTCTGTCAAGTGGTCGAGACTTCGATCTTTTAGTGTATGGTAGTCCAACTGACTCTCACTGGCTGTAGCTCTCCCGGTGGACAGATTCGCTAGCACCCAAAATGGTCCATTGAAATCAACCAGCCTGAGCAAAATCCTTACTTTCCCTTTTGAATTTTCTGATGCCTACCTTAGAATGCATGCATGAGGAGGCAAGGACAAAAGTAAACTAGAAAAAGAGACACCGGTCATCCTATGTTGCCAAACAGGACTTCAATAAAAAAAAGTGATGATACGAAAAAGCTTTGGCATATTCTAGGAATTCATCGGATGCTCCAAGGGAAGACGAGTCTATAGAAGAATGGATGGATAGCTGGGGCGATGAGATCTACTATACTAGCTACTGTTTTCGATTATACTATAACTTTGTATTTTAAACATGACAATGACAATTAGTTGGACCTTACTTTCTTGTTTTAGAGTAGAGGTTGATATATGCATGTTAGCTGCAATTAACTTAAGAATTATGCCTCTCTCTCTTGTTCAATTTCTCTTTCTGCACACATTGGCTGGCCTGCATAAAATTTTGTGCCCTAATGTAGAGGAGGAAGTACCCTAATTTTAGGTATTTACTATGGAAGATAAGGTTGCATAATTATTTATCTATGCTCACCCCCTAAAAGCCAATTCTTTTTTGGATAAGAGATTTGGAGAGATTTGGAGAGATTATAAGATAAATAGTAGGTTTAAATCTTAAATATTGTACGAAATTTTATGTGATAGTTCAAAATAATTTTAATTTTTTCTCAATTTAAGTATACAATATTTTATTAATTATTCCATTAAAAACTTATTTACACTTAAATTCCTTATTGTTTTAAATTGGACTTATTTAGAATCCTCTCATTTTATTTTATTGAAATTTATTATTTGAGGTTAAACAATAAGTGAATGTTGATCATCATAGTTCACGATGGTCAAGCGTCAACCTTAAGGCTCAATAGGACAAACACAAAGTCACATGGCCTTTAGCCAATTCGAATTTGGGAATTCCTTTGACTTACTTGGTGAAATCAATAAATAAATTCGCGCTGGCCCAAACATATAATAAATAAAGTGATTGTGCCAGGACAATCACGAATCACGTGGTCGAACATGATCTCTCACGGTTAAGTCGCATAAATAAGTCTTTTCTCCAAATACAAGGTGTGAGGTGGCATAATACTGCGGTAATGGTAGATGATGGGCAATGGTTTGATGGTCAATGAAACCCTATTGACCAACTTGAGCGCTTTCCAAAATTTGAGTTTAATACGAATATAAATAAATATATATTAAAAGAGATGTTTGTATTTTAATATATACCTCCTATTTAAGTCAAAATAAGCCTAATTATTTTAAAATATATTGAAAATTATAAATGCGTTGATATATAATTAAATTTCGTTATTTATTTTTATATGTAATGTTTTGTTTAATTTTAAAATAATAAAATGATTAAAAATATCAATATAAGTATTTTTTTGCTTAATAACTTAATTAATATACTGGAGATTTAAATTTTAATACCGTTGATCAAAATATTTCTATTATTCTATATTATTATTTTGATATAATAAATGTGATAAAAATCGATTAAAATAATAAAACACTTATTTTATTTCTAATTTATTTGATATTTTCGTGTTATAATATTAAAATATTAATTAGATTTTCTATTAATTAAAGTAAATTTAAATCAATTAAATTCGATAAATATAACTTTAATCTCATTACATAAATTAATAACTATATTTTACTTTTACTAATAGTACACCAAATAATATAACAGCTATTTAGCTTTTCAATTCATTGATATAGTTGATTTATTTTACATCACCAAACAAAAACATTTATTTTGTAAGGAACTATTACTATTATTCCCATTTCAGTCCGCACAATATCGAAAAAACCGTTATAATTTGAGAAAAAGTATATGTTATATTTATTTATTTTGATATTAAAAAATTAATATTTAAGTAATATATCTAAAAATGTCAGAGTATAAATGCGCAATTAAAACTCATAGAAGTGATTTAAATGAGAATCTCCTAAATAAAGATTAAGTTATCAATATTTTTAGGTTTGAATTATCTCTTTAATTTAAATATGTATTTTATTTTAGCTAACAAAAATAAAGTTCATAGGAAAAATACAGGTAATGTTTGCCATTAACACTGGCCCAATGAATGAAGATATGAAACTCTACAAAATTCGTAGGAAATGGTAAGATAATAATTAATTTGTCTATTTTCATAGGATTAATTATGAGTAGCATATAATATCTTATAGTAATCGAACTTTTAAATTATTAATAAAATTTCCTTAATTTTATTTTGTAATAATTGAATTTCAATTTTGAATATGTAACCCCTGGAATGTTATTTTTTAAATAATTTAATTTTCTAAAAAATGAATAAAGTGTTGGATGATAATAAAATTATAAAATTAAATTATCAATAAATAAAAATGAGAAAACTATTAGCGGCTCTTTTACCTTTACAATCCAGGGGCCACCACATAGTCCGAAGCCAACCCCTTTTTTGTTTTTTTCTGTTGATTCATATGGTTGATTTGCGGCCACGGAACACCTAATGCACAACTGGAGTGGGGAGGCCTTGTATTGGTTCTATTACTTGCGTATACAACACATACTCCATATAAAATTATAATAATTTTATTTCCAGCCGAATAAAATTATAACATTTTTTAGTTTTCTATAACATTTATAATATATTATCTCTAAGCACATGCATAATATATAAAATTAAATTTATGATAAATAATTTTATTTGAAATATTATATAAATGTTAAGTATTATTTGAATTACTATACAAAACTTATGTACTTACTTAAACTAAAAAAGAATAAAATATTATGTAAATTTTCTTATAAATATTTTAATATTATTTGAAATTTGAGCCAAAAAATATTAAATTGACACAAAATCTTCCATCTCTATTGGTGACTCTCGCGGTAACATCATATTTTCTCCATTAATTAATTATTTTCATCTATTTGACTTATCAATTTTAACCAGAGTGCAAAAAAAAGTCCGACCACCACACGACCATTATCATTTGTCGGATTTATCTATTAACCACACTGTGTCGACACAATATGGAAATTAAAAAAAAATAGATCAATAATGATCTAAAATTGGATTTTTTTCTCTGAAATAAAATTTGAATAATTTTTTAGGGGAATAAAACCACCAAACAAATCGTGAACCTAATAAAATTATAATGAAAGCTTTGATGACATATTATAATTGGTATGTCAACGAAAGTATGATGTCAAGGAAGGTAGGTATGTATGAGTTTTGTTTAGTTCAAAAATAAAGTCCATACTGCACATACAAATTTGCAAGCACACCCAAGTATGAGCCCTTTTTCGTCAACCAACACCACTTTTTTTCTCTTTTCAATATTATTATTTTCTAAAATAAATATTTATAAATGAAATATATGAGATGAGTTTTTTGGGCTGTTGTGGTGGTCACTCTCACTCATAGCGTGGCCAGCCAGCCTCCATCGTCTCAGTATCTCTAGCAGTAGCACCCACTGATGCTCGGTGCACTGTGCTCACGTTCCAGGCCTTGGATCCTCTCCTCCGCTTTTTTCCTCCACAGCTCTGCTCCCCATCACCACTCCCGCCTTGCCGCCGCCCTCCCTTCCCAGCTTGCCACCTTCTCGGTCCACGCTCCTCCCCGCCGCCACCATTCCAGCACCTGCCGCCTCCGCGGAGGCTGCTCCCCGGCCGGCGGGGCGGCTTCCATCTGGCACGCGATCCTCCCCTCTGGCGGGGACGGCGCGTTTCTATCTCTCCGTGACCGCCGGTGGATTGACCTCCCCCGCCCGGTCTTCCGTGGTGAGGGTTCATGGAACGTGGCCTGGGATGCTCGGCCAGCACGGTGGCTGCATCGGCCGGATTCCGGTTGGCTGCTTTTTGGCGTTTGCTCTTGCCTCGCGCAGGCCAATCGGATTGGGGTCGTTGAAACCGAGGCGGTGACTGGGGAGGAGAAGGCCGATGCATGTGAATCGAACGATGCTGAACAGAGCCGTTCTGATTACAGAGTAAAAGGTCACCAGATATAAATGAACGTTTCATTATAAGCGTGAACATTCATGAAGCCTTCCTCTTCGTATTTGCATCCATGAATATGCCATTCTTCATTAGTTTTTGACATCAGTTTTCTTCTCTTTAATATAGCACTGATATATATGAGATTCATCTGCTATTTCATCAAATATGCATGCAGGCGAGAGATAGATGATTGTTCTATATTCTTATTACCTCTTCATTATGATTTAATTCCAGTTTTTATTATGAGGTTTCTCTGCTCCATTCGGTACTCAATAACGTTGTCTTTGTAATACGAGGGCTCTTTTGATACCAAAGTGCTCGATGAAATGGTTTAGTGCGACTGGCTCCTGAAACTGGTCTCTCAATTCTCACGCCCCCCATTTGGAAGCTCTATATGATTTATGATTGAAACATTGTGCAGGCGTGCTCGCTGATGGTCGTTGCTTATTTAGATCAATTGCTCTCAGTGCTTGCTTGCGGAAGGGGGAGGAGGTTCCTGATGATAATCGACAGAGGGAACTCGCTGATGAATTAAGAGCTCAAGTAAGCCACTGCAATAAACTCCATTTTCAGTTACTGCTTTATGTGTCCTGCTGACCGGGGAAATCATTTGATTCTTCCTTTATTAGCCTTACATGGTTCCTTGCTCTTGCCTCTTTAGGTTGTGGATGAGCTCCTAAGAAGGCGAGAAGAATCTGAATGGTCTGTGCCGATACAAATACACATTATCCAAGTGAATTATTTCGTTGATCGTTCAGTGTATGATATATATAGTTCACTCTGCCCTTTCAGGTTCATAGAAGGAGATTTTGATGCATACGTCAAGAGGATTCAGCAGCCATTCGTTTGGGGTGGTGAACCTGAGTTGTTGATGGCCTCTCATGTTCTGAAGTGAGTGTATCTCTGCTATATAATTATCTATATATCATAATATCATATCAATCAGAATCTAGTTGATCCCTCTCATGGGTGCATCTCCAAATGGTTCCTCAATTACTTTACTCGAAGAATCCCCCTTTCCCCCTAAAACTATGGAAATTTATTGTGGTGGAAACTTTACATTTTGGGCATTATAGTTTTGGAACCTTATTATGCATTGATTTTGGGCTAATTGCATGGAAGACACAATCTATACACATTTTCTTCATTTTGGCATAAACTTTTTTCTGTTGACCTTGCTAGCACAAATCTTTTGATCTTATATCCCATTTGGCACAACACTCAATTTTTAACCTAAATTTAATAGCAATACCAATTTGACCTACATAATTGTTTAATGTGATGTCCGCAGGATGAATCCCTGCTTCTTCTAATTGGGGTCATTCACCTCAATTCACACTTAGGCATTTTTGAATTTCAAGAATTTGATCAAATTAGAGATTTTATTTCTAGAGCACATAACCCTATTTAGCAAGGCTAGAAATGCCACATTACCTTCCTTATGTCACCTATAATACTTAAATTGTGATATAAGTTAGCATAGATGAAAATTTGATTCAAATGTGACAGGAAGTCCATCAAAAAAGTTTGTATATTGAGCAAAATTAGTGTTAATTTGCCCATTGATTTTTCATCCAAATAAAACCAAACACTTCAATTGTGAACCATTCATTTACTTGAGGCTCTCTTGTGAATGAAATTATTTTCTGTGCTCTATGGCTGGCCTCATTCAGGACGCCCATAGCAGTATACATGGTAGACAGAAGTTCCGGTGGTTTGGTTAATATATCAAAATATGGGGAAGAGTATGGGAAGGATGAAGAGAGACCCATCAATGTTCTGTTTCACGGATATGGACACTACGATGTGCTGGAGTCCTCCCCCAATCAGAGCTAGCAGAGTTCAAAGATAATGAAGGCCAGCTGAGATAGTTTCTAAATCATGAACATCTATAGTTAGATGACGGGGGAACTTGGACAGCATATAAGCTGATCCTCTCTATTTTAGAGAATGATGTTTGCCTTTCAACCATTTGGCAGTCCTCTTGGAAACCTTGTTGAACTTTTGCCTTGGCAGACCTAATAATTGCAGACTCTTGTCTGCAATCCATGAACTAATATTCATCACATATATGTTCTGTCATTAGGATGAGGAGACAGATGGTGCGAGTGCTATTCACTGAGTTTGTTGTGTAGAATGTTTTTTTTTTCTTAAATTATTACTAAAAACATTTTTTTTTGAATAGTATCTTCTTACCATTTTGTGAAGAGGTAGATGCTCATATTGAGCCATTTGACACTAGACATTACTTTTCACTCTGAAAACTCGAGAGCGAGTAAGGTGTGGAAGACCGTGTTATCTCGAGAACCAACCTTCTCTTGTTCATGCCGGTATTTATAAGTTCATAGAGGTCATTTTTTTTCTAGTCAACCTCCTTTCCACCCCTTTTTAATTTCACACTAATGGTAGAAGGTACTTTAGCCTTACCAAGATCTTGCACATAAGCATTGATGTCATCACAAGTTTAGAATTCGAACACCCCAATTGTGAGCTCGTGACAACTTGGTATCATAATAGGTTTCACTTGTCAAGCTCAAAGATTGGATTCTCTCCCATCAACATGGAAACCGAAGTAAGCTTGAAGATCAGGACATCAAAGAAATGACCTAAAGACTCGAACAAGGCCTATTTGGGCTCCCCAAGGCTGGAAAAATTAAGGTGGTCGAAGTTTACATTAGTCACATGATAAAGCAGTCGCAACCTTCAATGCTACTATTGCCATGCACGGAAGAACATTGGAACTATTCAAGCAAATTAGGAGGCTCGTGTAACAAGCTTATGGTATGTTATGTGGTGATTAACTAATAATTATGGATCAGGGAATAATACATGATCCATTATGGGATGGAGATAGTATCATGACTCGATCTGATTTAATAAGATCCCTGAGCAATTCGTCACTCCATTTGGTTCATGAAGGGTTTCACTGTTTTCTAAACCGCGAGTAATAAGACGTCATTTTTACTGTATTTCCTAAAATAATATTATACAAAATTGAAAATCAGACATACTATTTTTATAATTCCCATACATTGAGTTATTTAAGTTTGATTTTTCCCTTGGTTATCTAAAATGGGTAAAATTGAGGAGGTGAGTTCTACAACTCAGTGAGCTGGTGTTGGGATTGAGTTTTAAAAACAACTTTATCCCACCCATGCCAATGGTAATATTTAAAAAAAAAGTTTCCTCAATTTTAATTTCTTTTTCCAAAACCTTTTTTCAAAGTTTACCATTTTTTTTTCAAGAATTATCACATCATTTCCAAGGTTTTCTTAACCTTTTTCCCATTTTTATATTAGGTGTATTTTACAAACAACACATGCCCTTCATCAATAATGGTACACACATTTGTGAGATGCAGTTACGCCAACTATACCTACTTGTGGATCGGAGCATTTTTCCCATCCACCCTAATAGAAGTCACTTACTTTTACCCAGAGCCTGAATGAACATCTTAGATGTTCAATCCTCAGACCCAAAAATATTTCGTGTCCATATGAATACGAAGACCTTATCCTGGTCTCGTGCGCATGACATTTAAAAATAAAAACTTCAGAAAGCCCCAAACACAGTAGTTTCATGGAGTCCAAACACAGAAACTTCATGGAGTACAAACACAGAACTCCGTGGAGTACAAACACAGAACTCCATTACTAACTAGTATGATGCGAAACACAAACCTAGTAATTTCTCTTTTCCCTTATCTCCAGCATGTCATCCAACAACCCTTAGTACGCATCACTACCCCTCTTGGGCGTATTAATGGTGTTGAACCTCAAGTACATGCACAAATAAAGTTTTCCTCAAAAACCAATTAATCTTTGGTGCCATTGGTCCAACGACCCCAACCCTCAACTCGACCTGTGGCTGTTTGTCTCGGCTGGTCCATCGACCTATTATGTCGCATTGCCGCCAGTCTATCGAGTATGTCGTTCATGTCTTGGTACCATGGCTAATCAATTCATTTGCTTAAGTTTTCATGGCTTAATAATCATATTTTTTTACAAGCTCCTGCTCATGCCAACTGGCCTAGGGCCCACTGTTCGAGATTTTTCAAAATCGAGCATATTAGCCCCCAAGTTCCAAAACCGAGGCCTCCGACCTATATGAGCTATTTGAGCTCCCTGTCAAGAAAGTCTCCAAAAAATTTTAAGTAGTGACACACAGTCACGGGAGAGCATTTTCGACAAAATAATCTTTTCAACTGTCAATCATACCAATTGGGTACGAGGAAATCTCTGCTTATAATCGACAAGCGGGTTTTCCACTTCCTTCAAGGAAGTTTCATCATACCAATCGGGTATGATCTATTCACAACCGGTAAGTAGTTTTTCCATGTGATTTCCATATCACTCTTGTCAGATGTGATGATTAAAATATCATTTAGCAGTTGGTTTTTATTTTCGAGGTGCTTATCATCCCAACCGGGTATGATATTAAATATCCCACTCACAGTGGCTTCCAATTTAGAAAAGGTGTTCATCACCCCAATCGGGTATGAAGTGTAAATTAGCCCACTCACAACCGGTAAGTAGGATTTCATTAAATAAAAGTGCTCATCATCCCAACCGGTATGATATATAAGATTCACACTCATAACCGGTAAGTAGGTTTTCATTAAATAAAAGTGCTCATCATCCCAACGGTATGATGTATAAGATTATCACCCACCCGTTAACCATGACGTGTTCGTCCCCGGTTGGTTTTCCAAGTTGACGTGAGCTTTCTCTTACTGGCATTCCAATCACACTTGTCTCGTTGGAGGTGCAACGGTTTGAGCTTTCTATCGGGAAATGTAGCTCTCTTCCTAAAGTATTTTCTAGGATCAAGAATTCCTACAATTGACCTTTAAGCTTCGTCGAGGTTGTATGAGGGTTGTAGAGATGTTGAGAGAGCTTGGTTTGGCCGGAGGAGGGCTGAATTCGACCAATTTTAGCTAGGCCAAAACAAGGCAATTTCGGTCTGCCAGAGTTGCTTCACTGTTTGATTATGCCGACACTTATTTGACGACCCTTGGATTAAATGGAGGTTGCTATCAGATAGCTGACTTTCCTTAGAGTCTAAAGAGCTAGACCTCTCCTTTTGAGGTTGATAAAAATGCTCAAGTTAGAGTTCTGATTTGAGCTTCACTAGAAAATGGAGTAGTAGAGAGATAAAAGAGTTTTCAGGTGTGAGAATGATGAATTAGAATGAGCTCTTTATATAATTGTAGAATTGTTTATTAAATGGGGAAGTTTTATTACTACATTATGGGTATTAATATTATCATTATTCTCATTAAATTGGGAAATTGATGGATATTTATGAGTATTAATTTAATTGAATGCAGGTATTAATTTATGGGTATTAATTCCAATAATTGAATGTATTATTAATTTATGGGTATTAATTTCAATAATTGAATGTAGATATTAAATTATGGGTATATATGAGTATTAATTCTAATAATTGAATGTAAGTATTAATTTATGGGTATTTATAGTAGGGGCGTGAGACTAATAAAAGTGCTAATAGTTTCGTATTAAAATAAATTCACATAATTATCTCATTATTTTCACCTAAAAAAATTTACTATATTCATTTCATCGAGCTATTTATTTCGGTCAAAATAATACTTTTCATTTTATTTATTTCAATTATATTAATTGAATTTTAAACTTATAATACAATTCTAGAAAAAATTTTGACCAAAAGTTCGGGTTAGTAAAAACACGGTGTGACAACTACTCCCCACCTTTTTACGAGTTTTGTCCCCAAAACTCATGCAACATTAGTCTCTATTTCTTACCCTTTTTTTTTTTTACTTATTTTGTTTCATTTTCAATAACTTTCTACTATACCTCAAGCATTGGAGAGCTTTTAGGGTGGTCTTCCTACGGGACAGATTATTGGGGAATGTTAGTGAAATCACTCCTTGTTTTCTTAGTTACTCTCTTGGAAGCCATCTGAAAATTTTAAAACTTTCTCTTAGTTACTATGTTATATAGTGTTGATAATGTATTTGAGGAAACATGCTTTTATACCACTCAAGTTGTAATGCCCTGATCCGGTTTGGTCAGATACCCTTGAGCAACTGTACACTCCCTTTGTTTCCTGCAGGGTTTCACTATTTTCTAAATCGTGAGGATAAGGCGTCATTTTTTCTGTATTTCCTGAAATAACATTATAAAAAACTGAAAAGCAGAAATACCTGTTTTTATAGTTCCCCTACAGGGAGGACTTTAAGTTTGGTTTTTTTCTTGTTTACCTGAAATGGGTAAAAGGGAGGGGGTGAGTTCTACAACTCAATGAACGAGTGTTGGGAGTGAGTTTTAAAAATAATTTTATCCAACCCGTGCCAAGGGTAATATTTTCTTTTAAAAAAAGGTTTACTCAATTTTAATTTATTTTTTCAAAATCTTTTTCCAATGTTTACCATTTCTTTTTACAAGGATTCTCATATTCTTTCCAAGGTTTTCTTAACCTTTTTCCCATTTCTATATTAGGTATTTTTCACAAATAACACACGTCCTTCATCAAGAAGGGTGCACATATTTGCGAGATGCAGTTACGGTGACTGCACCAATTTGTGGATCAAAGCGTATTTACCATCCACCCTTATAGAAGTCCTTGACTTCTACCTGGAGCCTGAGTGAACATCTCAGATATTCAACCCTCAGACCCAAAAATACTTCATGTCCATATGAGGACGGAGACCTTATTCTAGCCTCGTGTGCATGAAACTCAAACATAGAAGTTTTAAGAAGCCCCAAACATAGAAACTCCGTGGAGTACAAATATAGAACATCGTGGAGTACAAACACAGAACTCCATGACTAACTGGTATGACGAGAAACACAAACCCAGTAGCTTCTCTTTTCCCTTATCGTCACCATATCATCCAGTAGCCCTTAGGACATATCACTACCCCTCTTGGGCGTCTTAATGGTCTCGAACCTCAAGTGCATGCACAAACAAAGTTTTCCTTAAAAGCCATTTAATCTTTGGTGTCACTGGTCCAACGGCCCCGACCCTCAACTCGACCTGCAGTTATTTATCTGGCTGGTCCGTCAACCTGTCATGTCGTACTGCCACCGGTCCATCGAGTATGTTGGTCCCGTCTTGGTACCATGGCCAATCAATTCATTTACTTAAGTTTTCATGGCTTAATAATCATATTTGTTTATGAGCTCCTACTCGTGCCAATTGGCTTGGGGCCCAGTGTTTGAGATTTTTCAAAATTGGGCATATTAGCCCCCAAGTTCCAAAATCGAAGCCTTTGACCTATATGAGCTATTCGAGCTCCTTGTCAAGAAAGTCTCCCAAAAATTTTAAGTAGTAACACACAGTTAGAGGAGAGCATTTTTGACAAAATAATCTTTTCAACTGTGCATCATACCAACCGGGTATGAAGACATCTACGCTTATAATCCACAAGCAGGTTTTCCACTTCCTTCGAGGAAGTTTCATCATACCAACCGAGTATGATCTACTTACAACTGGTAAGTAGTTTTTCTGTTTGATTTCCACATCACTCTTCTTAGTTGTGATGATTAAAATACCACTTAGTAGTGGGTTTTCATTTTCGAGATGCTTATCATCCCAACCGAGTATGATATTAAATATCCCACTCACAGTGGCTTCCAATTTAGAAAAGGTGCTCATCATCCCAACCGGGTATCAAGTGTAAGTTAGCCCACTCACAATCAGTAATTAGGTTTTCATTAAATAAAAGTGCTCATCATCCCAACTGGTAAGTAGGTTTTCCTTAAATAAAAGTGCTTATCATCCCAACCGATATGATGTATAAGATTCTCACTCACCCGTTAACCGTGACGTATTCGTCCTCGGTTGGTTTTCCAAGTTGACGTGAGCTTTCTCTTACTAGCATCCAATCACACTTGTCTTGTCGGAGGTGCGACGGTCGAGCTTTCTATCGGAAAATGTAGCTCTCTTCTTAAAGTGCCTTATAGGATCAAGAATTCTAACAATTGACCTTTCAGCTTCGTTGAGGTCATATGAGGGTTGTGGGGATGTTGGGAGAGCTTGGTTTGGCCGGAGGAGGGCTGAATTCAACCAATTTTGGCTAGGCTAAAATAGGGCAGCTTCAGTTTGCTGGAGCTGCTTCACTATTTGATTACGTCGACACTTTTTCGACGATCTTCGAATCGAATGGAGGTTGCTATTAGATAGCTGACTTCCCCTGGAGTCTAAAGAGCTCGATCTCTCCTTCTAAGGTTGAGAAAAATGCTCAAGTCAGAGTTCTGGTTCGAGTTTCACCGAAAAATGAAGCAGTTGAGAGAGTAGTTTTCAGGTGTGAGGATGAGCTTGTAGAATTGTTTATTAAATGAGGAAGTTTTATTATTACATTATGGGTATTAATGTTGCCATTATTCTCATTAAATTAAAAAATTGATGGGTATTTATGAGTATTAATTCTAATATTTGAATGTAGGTATTAATTTATAGTATTAATTCAATAATTGAAGGTAGACATTAAATTAGGGATGTTTATGGGTATTAATTCCAATAATTAAATGTAGCTATTAATTTATGGGTATTTATGATAGGGGCGTTTGAGTAATACTAAAGTGCTAATAGTTTCGTATTAAATCAAATTTACATAATTATTTTATTATTTTCACCTAAAGGAATTTACTAGATATTTACCATATCTATTCCATCGAGTTATTTATTTCGGTCAAAATAACACTTCTCATTTTATTTATTCCAATTATATCAATTAAATTTTAAACTTATAATACAATTCTAGAAAAATTTTTGACCAAAAGTTCGGGTTACTAAAATCACGGTGTGACAGATAGTGTCTGGATCAGATTGTCTATAGGTCAAGGATCACGACCAAGATCTAAATAGAAGGGCTTAATGCCTTCTCAATCGACACGAGACGATGCTAATCTCGTGATCAAAGATTTTGAAGGCTCTGTTCCCTCAACACTGTGCCAGAAGATGTACAACACTAAAGACATGGAGGAAGTGCCAAACCCACTTACTTGAGTGCGTAATGCGATCCAGATGGCTTGAATTGTGAGGTGACATGTAAACCCGACCTTTGCTTACTTCTAGGTTGTAAGGCTATTAACCTTGATGCGCTAAATTGGGCAAATCAAGTATCACTAGAACATAAGAAATAAGGAGAAAAAATACAACAAATTTTTCGAGAGCAAATTAATTCGAGGAGGCAACATGGGCCAAAACTAACCATAAGTGTAAATGAACAAGCACAAGATGAAGTCTCTTGATTAAGTCAACCAAGAAGGAAGCCTAAACACAAGTACTTGTAAAGGAACTTCATAAGAGAATTGTTCAGAGAACACAACTTTTCAACAGTAGGAGTAGAATTAAAGTGGCCAAGAGCCAAGTAATGAATGAGCCATATGTGAAGAACTTTCCCCGTGCATATTAGTGGTGGTAAAAGGGACATTGGAACAAAGATTAACCAATAATTATATAAATGAGGGTTATAACACCGCTATTTTTCCAAAGTAGAATCAAGTTATAGTTAGACTTAGGATTGAGATGGGAAGGAAAATCAAATTTAGTTTTGAAAATCGGATTGAGCATGTGAAATAGAGATTTTAGGCGATTGTAAAAAACAATCTAAGCAAAGTGATTGTCACGCCCCGACCTGATTTGGTCGGATCCCCGTGTTAACCCGCCACTCTTACGGTTTATTAAAGGGTTTCCCCTTATTGTAAACCGTAAAGAGTAAGGCGTCCTTTAACCTGCACCTTTTTCTGGAATAGCATAATCAAAACTATATGAAATTTAAAAATTTACATACCTGTCTCACAGATATCTTAGTTGACGGTCTTTAAGGGTAGGTTTTTCGGCATTTCCTAAAAGGGATATAAGGGAGGGGGTGAGTACGACTACTCAGTGAATGAGTTTTTAAAAACTTTTGACTTTTAAGAAAATAATTATTATTGGAGTGTGCAAGACTCCTTTCTTTTTCAAAAATCTATTCATTTAAAAATTTGGGTTTTTCCATCATTTCTTAGTTACCGGTGTGTCATCACCCAACACATCCTTCATCATGAAGGTTACACATATTTGCAAATCAGTATCATTACTGAACCCGCTAGTGGCTTCGGAGCGACTTTTCCTACCATCCGGATAGAAGTACGACTGCTTCTACCCTGGGAATGAGTGGATGTACGTGACATCCGACCCACAATCCCGAAATCACTTCTTCGTGTCCGTATGAGGATAAAGACTTCATCCTGTCCCCACCCCGGTCTCATGCGCTTGGTGCTACTTCAGATTTCACACAAACACCTGGAACGACTAACTGCCCTTATAGCCACCAGGTCGTCCAGTGCCCTTAGGATGCATCACTACCTCTTATGGACGTCTTGATGATCCTGTACTCATAGTGCATGCACAAACAATATTTTCTCATATTGCCATGTAATCTATGGTGCCATTGGTCCAACGGCCCCGACTCTCAACTCAACCCGCAGTTGTTTGTCTTTACTGGTCCGTCGACCTATCATGTCGCACTACCGCTAGTTGACTGAGCATGTCGGTCCTATCTTGGTACCATAGCCAAACAATTCACTTATTAAGTTTTATGGCACATATATCATGTTCGTTAATGAGCTCCTGCTCATGCCAACTGGCCTTGGGCCCACTGTACGAGATTTTCAAAATCGGGCATTTAGCCCCAAGTTTCAAAACCGAGGCCCCAACCTATCAGAGCTATTCGAGCTCCCGCCGAGAAGGTCTCCCAAATTGTTTAAGCATTGGCAAACAGTCATGGGAGAGTACTTCCGACAAAACATATGTTTTCTCTATCCATTATACCGCCCGGTATAAGGACACCTCCGTTCATAACCGATGAACAGGTTTTCAACTTCCTTCGAGGAAGTCTCATCATACCAAACGGGTATGATCTACTTACAACTGGTAAGTAGTTTTTTCGCATGATTTTCACATCACTTCCTCTAAGTAGTGATGCTTAAAATACCACTAAATAGTGGGTTTTCATACTGAGGTACTTATCATTCCCAATCGGGTATGATATAAAATTTCCACTCATAACTGGTAAGTGGTATTAAAATTTTAAGTTGTTCTCATCATTCCAACCGGGTATGATGTTAGTAAACCCACTCACAACCGGCAAGTGATTTTTAATTTTAAGTTGTGCTCATCATCCCAACCGGTTATGATGTTAGTAAACCCACTCACCCGTTAATGCTGTGAATTCCACTAGACCGGTTCTTTGTATTCACGCGAGCTTGTCCTTGCTGGCGTTCTTAGTACTTCGTGTTCCTACACGATATGAACATCTCGGTTCATTATCCTTTGGCCTAATCACCTTCATTCATTCTAAATGAACGAGAAAGTCAAACTTTCATTTATTTGCAATTAGGTCCCTAAAGTTATTTCTCTTTAACTTTAAATCCCTAATGCCGATTTTTCCTCAAATTGAGTCCTGAAACTTCTAAAATTTATCATAGGACCTCAATTTATTCCATTTCACTAAAAGAGGATTAATTTTTCAAATTTCCAATTTGGTCCTCCAACTTTTTCAAAATTACCATTTTTCCCTTCCTTTACAAAAATGGTAAGTTTTGCCCCAAAAATTCTAAAATTTCTCAATTCGTCCTCCAACATTATTTTCATGCCCAATTGGCCCTCAATTTCATAAAATTTCATTTTGGTCCTTCAAATTTCAAAAATCCCCAAAATTTCCCCCAATTTCAACTTTTCAACATTGCTGAATTTGATTTTATCAAATTGACCGATCAAACACCTCTAATTGTTGAAATTGGTGTTGAAATTGAGTTCCTACATGTTTATACAATTCTAAGGAACTTTGAATCGTGGATTTTAATGCCGGAACGAGTGCAAACGGAGCTTCACCGGAAAATAAATTGTATAGAGAGAAAGCTTCGATTTCTCACCAGTGAGGGCACGACGGTCTCATCTTGAGGATCATCTTGACAGTTAGCTCTCATCTTGAGGATCATCCTAGAATTAAGAATCGCATCAATTGATGCCGAATTGAGTTAGAATTTCATCATTGAAATTCTGCCGGTTCTCTCTCTAGCACCGACCGAAAATTGTAGAGGGGAACCGAATTGGCTTACCTTTTAGTCCTAATTCGGCGAGAGGGTTATGGAAGTGTTGGGAGGGCTTGGTTTGGTTTGAGGAGGGCTCGAAATGGCTGATTTTAGCTTCGCCGAAATAGGACAGCTTTGGTCCGCCAGAGCTGCTTCACTATTCCATCATGTCGGCGCTTCTCCAACGATTCTCGAATTGACTGGAGTTTGCTATTAGATAGCCGTCTTCTCCTCGATTCTAAAGAGCTTGACCTCTCCTTCCGAGGTTAAGAAAAATGTTTAAGTCGAAGCTCTGGTTCGAGCTTCACCGGGAAATGGAGCAGTAGAAAGAGAGAGAGAGAAGTGTTCAGGTGTGAGGAGAATGAATGGGGATGACCTCTTTATATAGGTGTAAAATCCTTACACTACTCTCGAGTAAGCACGCTAAACTTCAGAGTTCTTATGGAATCTTGTTCACCTGAACCAATTTGGCTTTAGTCTTTTATTTTGTCTTAAGTTTCTTTTCCGTGGTTTAATGAACCCTTTGGATCACCTGAAAGTTGTAAATTTCCAAATTGCTTGTTCCCATATGATCGGGTTTATAAACCGGCTCGGTTTTCTTACTCAGTTTGACCGGCTCTTTTTCTGGTTTTTCTTAACTCAAAAGTGCGGGGTTTACAGTGATCCTCTAATAATAGAGGAAATTTGAGTTCACTGAATGTACATTAGCTAAGGGAAGATGAGAGGAAGAAATAGGATCAAGTTGAATTGAGAATTTATTTTTAAATGGGTACCTAAAAAGAGTAAATAAATAATTTTAGAAAAAAATGGGAAGTTAGTTGCACAACCGGACTGACGACTGGACAGCAAAATCCAATGAGAAGCACCTTCCCTATAAATTACCTAGGGAAAAAATGTAACACTGAGAGATCTCATTTTAATAACCGGACCGCATTGAACCGAAAAATGTGATTAAGCTAGGAAATAAAATTAAACTAAAATGAGTGAAAGGATTGGTGGAGAGGGCAATACGGTTAAAAGGGGGCATAAGAGACCCTTAGGAGTGTTTCGGGATACTATGATGCCAAAGATTGGGAGAAACTCGGGAAAGAACTAACATGAACTGGGTTTGGGATGAGGGGAGTCATAAAACCCTCGAATTTTTAGGGTGCTAAACAAATCGGAATTAATATGTTATTGTATCCATTAAATAGGAAATTAAATGTAGAATTTTGGGTATTTTTATTTTTCCAAGAATCGACCGAAAAAGGGGTGAACCGGGACAAAAATTGCTGAACCAATTGAGAAATTTGCTGGAAATCGGTTCACTACAATGTAAACCGGTTGGTGTGTAGCACTAGGCGCACACATATGCGACATGTATGTGGTGTGGAGCACATACACATGCGTGTGTCTCATCTTACTCACCCGAGTCCCGACCCAAATACCCTCATTTAACTCAATAAGCACCGACAGACAGTCTAACTCCACTGCTTGGAAAAATTAATTTATTCATAGAGCTACAAGCTATGAAATAAGGAAAGAAGTCTATGGTTAGATAGCTATACAAGTTTAGAATACATCTATATAAAGCTTGGATATACCCTTATTGGAAATTTGTTTGAATTCTCTCTGAAAGTCAGATTGCTCCCAATTCTGGTGACCTGACTATCATAGACCATATCTCCTTCATCCGATCACCTCCAATGACGATCTTGGTACACTTGGAAAGCTGAAGATGTTTGCTTTCCATTGCCATCTCTCTCGACCCTACTCTGTCTCTATGGTCTATGAGACTGAGGCTAAAGTAATGAATAATCATGAGACTGAGACATGTTGCGTAGCTACGGTCCATTGAGACATAGATTTGTTGGGCCATAGGCCATTTTGTTGATTGAGGGGACGGTCGAGTTACATGTCGAGCTCCTAAAAAATGCTATTTTTTGTGTTATGTACCGATTTAACGATCGAGGCACGAATTATTCCATAAGATTTGAGCATAGGGCGAGGTGCCCAATCATGTGATGTGGGGAGAGAACCGAGTGACAGGCTGAGTTCCTGTGATTTATGTGTTATGTGGAGGAATTTGTTGAATGACATGCCGGGCTCTCGAGATTCATGTGATTTGAGGGGAGATGGTCGAATGACGGATCGAACTTCTGAGTATTCTATGTTTGTGCATGCTTGATGTTAAATGCCTAACTATGTGTGATTGGGGAGTCGAGCGAGTGCCGCACTGAACTCATGATAATGAGATAGTGTGAGCACCATTACAAAATTTAGGCAATTAGTGCCATAATTATAACCGTGTCATGCATTTTCAATGTGATACCGATATAGAAGAGGGGGCGACGGAAGGATGCCAGATGTGGCTGTACCGTCATTAAAGGAAAAATGAAAAGAAGTTTGAGGAGATTTTGTAAAATAGTTCTAGTTTTTTCGAGAAATGTAGTTGATGTATGGGTACCATCCTAGTAAATTGTTATAACGAGAATGGGTGAGATCGAGTCGCATGTGTAAGGAATATGTGCAACCATAACCCGGGGTATTAAGACACCCACCTACGAAACGACACTCGACAAATATTGGTTATAGTGGAGTGGCACATAACTCCTAGACTCCAGTATTTTCCATATATGGTATTACCTATGCAACCGTGCACTCAGTGTTATATTATATGTATAGAGTATAAGTAGCTTATTTATGTGGGAGACTAAGTAGACCAAGTGTGCGGACATAAATATTTATTTATAATTAAAAGTAAATTAAAATTAAATATGTATATATATAAATAATATTTTTTTAATTATATATATAAAATAAAATAATTTTTTTTACAAATATTAATTATATTAAAAGATTTTCTACTAACATTTTTTTATTCAATACGTATTTTCATATTTACCCCATTCACAGGATCCTAATTTGATAACTTATCTATCACAAAGGTAATTCTATGGATCATCATCCACCAATAGTAAATTTGTGATGAAATATCAAATTGTCTTTAAGTGAAATTTTAAATAAAGCTTTAATGAATTTATGTAAAAAAATATTGAAGTTGCATCATAAATAATGTTTTTTTTATGAAATATTAAATTGGCCCTTAAACAAAATTTTAAGTAAAATACTAAATTATTTGATGTGATTAAAATAAGTTTTAGAGGGTATACATCCGTAGGATGAAATAATGGTTAGTTTGTTAAAATAAAATATATTAATTTATAGGTTTGAATTAATAATTCAAACCACTACCTCTACACTACATTATTTTGAACCTATCATTAAAATTACTTTAACACCTTTTAATTATTTATTATTTATTTTCTTATATATTTTAAATAAATTTATATAATAATATTTTATAAAAATAATATATAATATATAATATAATTTATTATATATATTTTTCTTGTTATAATTATAAAATATTTATATAAAACTAATATTAATTTATTTTTATTATAATAATAACTCAATTATATTATTTAAATTAATTATATATATTATTTAATAAATTATTGAATTTAATAAAAAATAAAAAAATTATATTTTTAAAATTTTTTATTCAAAAACTTTACCTCTATCAAACTATTAATTTGAAGTGATTTGTAACTTATCAGTACACTTTTCCTACCAATACTCCTAATCCCCTCCACTACATACCCCTCTAATTATATTAATTTAAAAAAGAATAAGGTTAATATTAATTTATTGTTATTTTAAAATAACATATAATAATTTAATTTTAATATTATTTTTGTATGCGTGCATCACAATTAATTTGTTTATTAATTTGATCTGTCTTGAAGTCGAAGGAAAAGACGGGGCGGCAAAGCCAACAAATCATATCGGCAGAATCGAACAGGGTGTGGTGGCCGGTGGGGTAGCAGCAACCAGTCAGTAGACAATTAGACATTTCATGAAGGCGCACTACAGAGGAAGGAAGGACGGGCCATGGGACCACACAGCTGCTCCCCTGCCTCGCTTTCTCACTCTTCTAGTCTTCCTTCTCCTACAAACGGTACCCATTAAGACCCCCAGCTTCTCTCCTTTTGCTCTTAATTCAGTCAGGAAATCTCATACTTTCGATTTCGTTCGTATACAGAAACTTCTGGTCTCGTCACTGTCCGTCCTTCTCGACTTTCGTTCCCTGAGGCCGAGGTTTCATCCATGCAAAGTGATCCCGTGAGTGGGTCGATATCGACGTTGTCCAGAGAGGACAACGCCGCCATGTCTTCCGAGGATTCTTCCTCAACCCTAGCTGACTGCGACTTGGGTCTCGGACTCTCCCTCGCTGTCGGCGACGAGGCCGCCTGCTCGGAGGTGCTCCGACCGATTCCTAAGATTATCACGGCCGAGAACTTGCCCCACCGGTTCCGTTCTTCATTGGGTACTTCGACTTTGAGAAGAGTCAACGGGATCGCTGGGATCAAAAGGACTGCCGACACTGTCACTCCCAATGCTTCCAGGTCTACTCGTCCGATTTCGCAAGAGTTAATTCCTGAGCTAGATGGAATTTTTGTGCTATCGCGGTCGTTTGCTTCAGATTTCTTTGCCTATGGTGATAAGTGTTATTTTGTTTATGTTGGCTTACTCGAGCTTGTTCTGGTCATATCTGTTTCTTACTCTGCCCGCGTTAGTTTATTATCCTTTATTATCATTCTAGATAGCCAAGATTATCTTTTGTTTAGATGGTTGACTGGGTGCAAAACTTATTCTTTAAAGGATCTAAAGGGAAAGGAATTCAAGGAACATTTGGTGGGACTGTAAACGTGTCATATTGGAATTTTACAATACCTGGAGGTTCTCACTCCTGGGCTGCCTTTTGATTTTCAGGATGAGTTTTGTTTGGGGTGAATTCTTTGTCATGTCCTTGTCCTGAACTGTCTTAGATAACTGTGAAGCTGAAGCCCATTAATTCTCTAATTTAATATTTTCTTGTTTTATCTGGTTTAATTTGGGCAATTTGATATCTTTTTACTCCTGAGAACTTATGCCATTGGGAAGTTGTTGTGATTGATCTTCCCTGTTGTTTTGTTGATTGTAGATCGATTAGTTTTTTTTTAATATTTTCTTTAATGATAAACTTCTGCAGTCAGGTTGTGGGATGGCCTCCTGTAAGAGCTTATAGAATGAACAGCTTGTCAAACCTGGTGAAATCTACTGCCAACAAAGAAGTTACTTCAAAATCTATGCAAAATAATGCCATGAATTCTGCCCGGAAGATGGATAGTGATTGCTACAAAGGTTTCAACCATAAACAAGGACATCTTCTGAAATCATCATATGTCAAAGTGAATATGGATGGGGTTGCAATTGGAAGAAAGGTCAATCTGACTTCTCATGACTGTTATCAGAAGCTGGCCTGCACACTGGAAAAGATGTTCAATGTACCCATTGGAAGTTCTGTTATCACTGGTGAGTCTCCTCTCTCACTTAAGCTGCACATTAATTTTGATTTCAGGTTTCATCTGACAGATGTTTATGGGAATTCTTTGTACTTGAAATAACATCTTTTTTTCTTTCTGCCATGGTAAAATTTATCAGCAATGTAGCATTGTGTTCATGGTCTCAGAAATTGTATCAGCTTTTAGCCGAAACACAGCCAGCATAGTCTCAGAAAGTGTACTGGCTAATAGAATCATCTTTTGATGATTGACTAAATCCTTTTGAGACATCTCTGTTGCACTCTCTTTATCCAATTAGTTTTATTTTTCTCTTCTATTTTCAATTAAATTTTAAAAAATTGAGTTTTTTTAACTAAGCACTATTAGCTACCAAGCTGACTTCTTGAACCATGCTTATTATCAGCAAAGGAATAAATTCACAATAGAAAATATTACCTATTTCACCATACTTCATATTAATTTTTTATTATTTCTATGTATCTATCTTAACAATTCTAAAACAGAGGGAGGAATTCACACTTTGAAGAAATAATTAATATTTTAACGGTGGAGGAGTGTCTCTTCACAGGATCAAGCATGGTAGAGTATGCAAGTCTTGCCGGAGAAACAATATCCTCAAAATTGCTGGATGGTTCAACTGGTTATATACTCACTTATGAAGATAAAGATGGAGACTGGATGCTTGTTGGTGATGTGCCCTGGAGGTAAACATTTGTACTTCATATACAAAAGTTAAGTATGACCTAAGCAGCTAAGCCCAAATATTACATACTTCTTTTGCAATTATGGTTCTAAGTTGCTATTTCTCAATGTATATGAGGTTCATTTACAATGAGCATCTTCTTGGTGTAGTTTGATTACTAAAATTATGTCAGTTTGTATGACGTGGTGGCATATCCACTGAAGATAGACATAACATTCTTACCAGACTATGTTCATATGCCTACTTTTTTGCTGATGCATCTGGTGATTTGCTTGTGAATATTTACTGATTTGAAAAAATGTCTATGGAGAAGATATCTATTATCCAAATATTTGGTTTCTACAAGAAGACAGCTGTTAAAAAGGGAAAAAGAAAAGAAAAGAAGGAAAGAAGATATACATGATCCAGTCTGTCTCTTGCTTTCCTGGATTTGGATTTGCACACTTCTAACCAGTAGGTAGAAGACGTTATATTTTCTCTCACAAGCAGCAGGAGATCTCTAGTTTAAACCTTGCTCATCAACATCATAGCACAACCATTCCCTGATAAATGTACCGGATGTTCTCCTATTTTGATCTGAACATTGGAACTCATGTTCTAAGTTGCCAGGATGTTTGCACAGAAGCAATCCTTAATAGATTGATCATCAACTTCACACATGATAGAGTGGAGCCACTGTTATGAGGACCACTGACAGTTCTAGATGTTCCCTTGATATGGGCATTTGAGGTTTCCCTGAGATATATATATATGTCTATGTCAAAATAGGTGAATGGTTGTAAATGTAACTGTTCTGGCACACTGCCCCAATAGCACTTTTCTTCCTTTGTGAAGTATCAAATTCCATGTTGCAGACTTGCAGTTGATAGCATTTGTTTTTTTTTCTTACCTTATGCAGGATGTTCCTGAACTCTGTGAGAAGACTGAGGATCATGAGAACTTGTTGAAGCCAAAGGAATTAGTAGGTAGATTTGAGATGAATATATGAAATGAAATTTATGATGGTTTTGTGTGTTTTCCTGAATATAATTGTTCCTGGTTGGGGATGTATATGCAACTCCTTGAAATGTTCTTCAACACAGGCCTACATACTGAACAGCAGAGCCTCATAGTGGCTGTGGAATTTGTGCGGAACTCAGGAATTTGCCCTCCACTGCTATCGGGTTTCATTGACGTTAGTTTCCCTGAGCAAACTGTGCACGATGGCCCTTCCTGGGTTGTTTTTATTGTACATAATGTATTAATATGCGATGAACGTACGGAGGCTTTTTTTTACTTGTAGTCCTTTTGCTCTCAGCTTAGTTTCTTACATAGGAATGGATCCCGATTCCCGTGTAGCCTTGTGGGTCTTTTGCTTGATCTTTAGAACATTGGTGCTGTATGTCTGTAACGCTACTGAGTAATGACTCATGAAAAGAGATTTCCAGTTTATGACTCATGAAAAGAGATTTCCAGTTTATCTGGACTTTGATGACAAACAAATATTAAGAAAAATGAAATTTCACATATCCCATGTGGATACGTGAAACCTGTTTAGTTACATGGCATCAGTATTCAGTCAATAATACTAATTACAGAAGAATACCTTAAAATGTTGATGGCTCCATTTTGATGCAATCCTACACGAGGCCATTTACAGGTGAGATGCTATAGATAGGCTTCTCCTTGCTAAAACCATTTCCCGAGCTGGTGCTGATAATGCTACCATTGCTGCTGCTTTTTCTCCGAGGTTTTGCCTCCCCGAGCATCGTTAAGACGTCTCTCATCATAGGCCGGTCACGAGGTAGCTTGGCAGTACATAGGAGCGCAATCCTGAGGACCAAAAGCATCTCCTCTTGAACATGCTTGCAGTTCCCTACGTTGGGGTCCAGGGTCTCCTCAAGATCACGGTTGCCCCTGATCTTCCTCTTGATCCACTCGACAATATCCACGGACTCCCCGAACTCCGGATCCAACGGTCGTCTTCCAGTCACAAGCTCCAGAAGAACGACCCCGAAGCTGTATATGTCAATCTTCTCATCGACCTTTAGTGTGTAACCATACTCTGCCATTGATTCACATCACATCAATCACATCGCAGTTATGTATGATAATGCTAAATAAGCTTTTTAACACTGTTTCAGCTACCTAGTGACTAAGTAGCTCACTCACCCACTCACCTGGTGCGATGTAACCGTATGAACCAGCAACAATGGAGGCCGTCTCATTCTTCCGGGACATCATCTTTGCCAACCCGAAGTCGGCAATTCTGGCATCTAGGTCGGCGTCGAGTAGGATGTTGTTCGACTTTATGTCCCGGTGGATAACCGGAGGGTGACAGTCGTGGTGGAGATAAGCAAGCCCCTGCGCAACTCCGACGGCTATGTTGTATCGTGAGACCCAGTCGACGAGCAATTTTCCAGCTTGCTTCCCGTGGAGGGCCTCCCCAAGGCTGCCGTTCTGCATAAACTCGTAGAGAATCATCAGGTCCTTGTTGTTTCTGTTGTGCAGGAACCCCAGCAGCCGAACGATGTTCCGATGCCTCAGCCTTCCCAACAGCTTCACCTCTCCGATAACAACGCAGTCGCCGCTGCTAGCGCCTTCCGCATCAACATACTCGGTCTCTGTCCCCGCCGGCCGCCACAGCTTCTTCACCGCCACGGTCGTCGCCAGCCTCGGGATGTCAGCCCTATAGACTACTCCGGTGGCCCCCATTCCGACTATGTTTGGCTCCCTAATGCTGGAGAGGATGTCGGAGGCCGTGAAGCCCAGCCTTTGGAATGCCGTTAGCCTCCATGCCCACGGGCGGTTCCCCTTCTCCACCTCGGGCCTCTCGTCGAAGCAGCAATTATCATCGTCCGACTGCCGCCTCCGGTGGTAGATCGCTCGGGCGCCAAGGAGGGAGAACGCGATGGCGAGAGCCGAGGAGATCCCGATGATCCACACTGCAACGGCGTGGAGACTCGTCTTCTGCTTATTAGAAGCGTGCTGGTTATTTGCCGTGCAAGGAATATGGAGGACGCTGCCACAGAGGCCCAGATTTCCGGCGAGATCGCTGGGGTTTATAGTCCTCAGGACTCCGTTCGAGGGGACCAGGCCTTCAAGGCGGTTGTACGAGACGTTGAGACCCTCCAAGGCCGGCGACGTACCGAAATTCTCAGGTATTCTGCCGGTCAACGAGTTGTTCGATAGATCAAGGGTGGCCAGCGCGGGCATCATCGCGACGGACGTCGGGATTTCGCCGGTGAGGTTGTTGTTACTGAGATTGAGGCTCACTAGCCTCTCGCAGGAGGCGATGCTCGCCGGAATTTTTCCGGAGAGGCGGTTCCGTGAGAGGTCAAGCACCGCAAGAGAGGGGCAGTCCTGGAACTGGTCCGGAATCTCTCCGATTAAATCATTGTTGGATGCCGAAAATGTCTGGAGGCTAGGGATTGAGATGATTGCAGAGGGGATGGAAGAGTGGATGCGGTTGTTGGAGAAGTCGATGAACGAGAGCGAGGTCGAAGATCCGATATCCTTCGAGATTTGGCCTGCGAGGCTGTTGTTCCCCATCTCCAGCCTCTGCAGCTTCGTGAGATTGCCGAATCCCGGCGGTATCGTGCCGGAGAGGAGGTTGTTCTGCATTCGAACCCTAACCAATGACGAACACTTGGATAAGCTAAGGGGGATCGGACCGGAGAAGGCGTTGTTGAAGACGATCAGCTTCTCGAGGCTCCCTCCGCCGCACAAGCTCGCAGGGAGCTCGCCGGAAAACGAGTTGGAAGAGATGTCCAGCCGCTGCAACGGCGAGTTCCGGCCGAGATCGACTGGGAGAACGCCGGTGAGAGAATTGTTCCACAGGGAGAGGGCCTGCAGCTGAGCCAGCCGTCCAAGACCAGAAGGAACAGAACCGGACAGGCGGTTGCACATCAGATTCAGTAGCTGCAAGCTCTTAAGCTCGGTGATCTCCGTGGGGATCGCACCCGACAGGAGATTGTCGGAGAGATCGAGCTGCTTCAAGGAGGAGATATTTCCGATGGAGGCTGGTATCTCCCCTTCAAAGCTGTTGCTATACAAGAAGACAGTCTCCAGCATCTGAAGCCGCCCGATCTCGGTCGGGATCTCGCCCCCGAGATTGCCGACTGCTAAGTCCAGGTACCTGATATTCGTTAGATTCCCGAGCTCTCTAGGGATCCCTCCGTCAAACTCATTGTAGCCGAGGATTATCCTCTCGAGCGAAGAGAGCCGGCCGAGCTCCGGCGGTATCCGGCCTGTGAGGCTGTTCCCGGACAGGCCGAGGAACCTGAGCATCTGCAGGTTCCCTAAGGAGCTCGGAATCGGCCCCTGCAAGAAATTCCCCCGGAGGTCCAGGCTCTGCAGGGACGTCAGGTTGCCGATATCGTCCGGTATGGCACCGGTGAGGTTGTTACTGGAGGCGTTGAGGAAGGTGAGGCCGGAAAGTCTACCGAAGCCGACAGGGATCTCGTCGGCGAAGAGATTCTGGCTGATATCGAGGCTGCTGAGCCATGTGAGGTTCATCACCGATAGTGGGAATGCAGAGAACGCGTTGCCGCATATGTTTAAGGAAGAGAGGCTCTTCAGCTGGAAGATGGCATCGGGTATGCCGCCGCTCAGATTCCGGTGGGACAGGTCGAGCTGGTGGACGGCTCCATCAGGACCACAGTGGATGCCAGTCCAGTTGCAGTGGCCACCATGGGCATTCTTCCACGAGGGCAGCTTCTTCCAGTCACGAAGGCTGTTGAGAGGGTCGGTGAGAGCGGCCTTCACTGACAACAGAACTGAAACCTCACCATCGAATCCGCCGGACGAGGCTGCCGGATGGAGAGACGAGCAGAGAATGATGAAGAAGCACCATAAGAAGAAGAGCAGCTTCTGGGTTTTGCCGTTCCCATCGTGATTCATCATTAGCACACACTGAATCGAACTAACTGGGTGTGGTAGTGGCCCTGGCCCCTGACGGCAACTCATTTACCCACTCGCTCAGTCATCTCTCGATCTCTCTGGTCTGCTGTGCGCAAGAGGGAGACTGGAGGAAGCTTATGGAATCTGGGGCGGCAGTGTTGATGTTTGCATGGAAAGTGTAGTGGAGTGGTTAGTTAGTGGTGAAGTGAGTCACAGGCGAAGATACCACGGGCCGAGTGAAAATAAATTATTGAGTTACTGTACTTTTTTTTTTATAATATTATAATTTAGTACAAAAATTTTAAAATATTGTAGAAATTCTTTAAAAAAATATTTTACTAATATATTAATTATTAAAATTTAGTTAATATTACTAATTTTTATTGATGTTACACATTGATAGTTTATTAGGTTAAATTATATTTTTATATTAAACATTTCAAGTCAGTATTAGTACGCTATCAAAATTTTGAAAATTAACATTTTATAATAAAATATTTAATAAAATAGTAATATTAAGAACCCATTTCAAATGATGCGTATCAATTTAAATATAAAATAATAATTTAAAATAAAAATAATTATATAGATAATCGTACTTGATATTTCTATTTAAAATGTCAATATTATAATTCTTTAACCAAAATAGATATAATTTTTTAATTAATTTTTAATTATAATATAATAGTTTTTGCTATAAACACAAATTATATTTAAAAAAATTGATAATATTTTATTTAAATTAAATTATATATATTTAAAATAAATATAAAATAAATATATATTCTTACTTATAAGTAAAAATTATATATAATTAATATTTTATTTAATTAATTTTAAATAATAAATTAAGTATATTATACAAATATATCTCATTTTTATAATAATAAAATTTTATTAGAAATTATATAATTAAAGTATTAATTTTAAGTTATATATTTGCATAATATCATAATATATATTTATTATATAATTTAAATTTAATAAAATATTAAAGTTTATATGTAATTTAATTTAAATAAAATATGTATATAAAAATTATAATATTATATAAATTAATTATTTAAATTTAATATTTTAATAATAATAAATTATATAATTTGTAATACAATTATATTATTATAAATAATAAGAGATATATTTATAAAATATATTAAATTTATTATTGTAAATTAATTAAATAAAATATTAATTATTATTTGTAATTAATAAAATTATAATAAAAAATTATATGCTCTCTTTCATAGATTTTGTTGGATTTCTTTTTAACTATTCACATATTCTACAACATCTTCTTATCCCTTACACATTTGACTATTGGATAATCAATTTTTATGGTGTAACCTACTTATATATTTAACCATTAGTTAGTTTTACCTCTAGTAAGTACTATTTTTGTAAACTGTATTTTACTTTCTTTTCATTTCTTAATAAAGTTTTATATTATAAACTAAAACGTTATCATTACTATTAATGGTTTTCTTACCTCCCAAAATATTTCATTTCTAAAATATCATATCTTGTAAATATTATCTCAAATAATTGCTAAAAGCGATCACTTATCAATTCAATTCACTAATAATAGGGGTAAACTATCAATACACTCGATATTATAATTATTAGTACTTTTATTAAAGTAAAATAGCAACTACTAAATTTTAAAATAGACAAGGCGATGTCGATATTTGAGCATAAATTTAATCTTTTATTAAATAAATAGTGTGTCAAAAAAGTAATATAAATAATTAATTGATAAATAATAAATTTAAACCTTTGTATGTAATTATTTTCAAATAGGGGTAAACTCACAATTCGAGTTACTGATGCGGGACTACTACATAACTTATGATTTTAGATTTCACGTAAATTTTATAATATGAAGATTTATTATAAGTTTTACAAAATTATTCAATATTAGTAATTTTATCTGACCACTCGATACTCTTGTCTCGAGCCACTTAGAAACCGTGATTTCATATTATGTCGGGTCAAATTCTCTCTTTTAAAATAAATCATATCAATATTGCAATAACACATATTGACAACTTATCGTCCAAGCCATAATTGAAAATCATGCCATAATTCTGATTTGGGTAAGATAAGAGTGTGTGAGTTACATGTACTCCCCACAACCGATACCACTAAGATTCGTCTCTCATTTGAATATCTTAGCATTGGAGGTTATGCCACTAACTCGCCCAATACCATGTACACGTCTCTTATACATGTGACTCAATTTCATATTTTCTCATGACCACACTCGTACATCATCTAGGGGTCACAAGAAATCTGGAAGTATTGTATTAATCTCCCTTTTTCACGCTCCAACCTGATTCATCAATTGACGGTCATGTACCAACCCATCACATCCTATCTTTACTACCTTAGAACATTTTACAACCATGGGAAAAAGTATAACTTAATATAAAGTACTTGTGCCTTTCTTTATGAGGTTCTCTACCTTGATAATTCGCTCTCCCGGCGTTACTTTCCAATATACATGATCTTCCTCTCCATATTTATCCTTACTTGACACTTCGAAAAATATATTGGGGGAGGGGTGAGTCAACGCTCACTAAGTGCGAGTAATGATTATCAAGTTGTTCATGGTTAAATGTCATCTCTACTAAAAAAATGGTTACTAAAGATTTTCATATTATTTTCTTTATTTTTAGAATTCTCCTTCAAAACTATTTTAAGGTTTGTACCTCATCTTGATATCTTTTCAAGATAATTATTTACATTGGTTTTTTTTGGAATACTATTGTTATGATTTATTTAGCCATCATATGATGCTTTCAATTGTAGTTGCGCGAAACTTCTTTCCCAAACGCCACACCTTTTGGAATACTCACGGTAATTGTACTTAAGACCTCATATTTTCCTTTAATTACATATAAGTCCTTAAGTTAAATCTTATTTACAATTAGGTCTCTAGGGTTCATAACTTTTCACTCGGGTCCCTAATATCCACTTTATTCTCAATTAGGTCCCTAAAGTTTCTAATATTTCATTTGAGTCCCTAATATCTTCATATTTCCATTCATGTCCTCAACTTTCACTTATTTGCAATTCAACCCTTAAGTTTCTAAAAATTGTAATTTAGTCCCCGAACTTTGATTTGCACATAAATAGGTTTAAATCTTCCTAATTCAATCATATCATACAATTAATTATCTCTCCTAAGTCCCTACGAGCATTATAAGTTTTGAACCACTTCATTTGGCCTAGAATATACTAAAACCAGATTTTCACCGAAAAATTGGTTATATAATGAAAGTTTTGGTTTCTTACCGGTGAGGGTACATTGGCCGAAGATAACGGTGGGGGAAGCTTGCTCTCATCTTGATCGTCCTTCTTGGGCCAATCGACAGCTCAATGGGTGCCCTGAGTGATCTGAAATTGGATGGAACAGTACATATCATAAACTTACAGTAATTTGGATTTTCCAGTGAATGACGGTGGTGGGGACTTACCAAGGTAGTGCAGGAAGGACTTGGGTACGACTAGGGACAGTGTGGGACCCTTGGTTCAGTGGTAGGCAGTCATAGTAGGACTTGAATTCAACTGATCAGGTCTAGGCAGAGTCAAGTCTTGATTCAATTCACTATGTGATTGCCTCGAGGCTTCATTGATCGTCCTCAAACCTAAGGGAGGTTGTTGCTATGTGGAGAACTTCTTTCGAGATCGACTGGACCTAGTGTAAACCTTGTCCTTTTATAAATAAGAAAATCGAGAAAAGAACCGATCGATTCAAAAAAGAAAACTAAGTCGGTTTACAAGCCACAAATAAGAAAAAAAGGGTAAATTGAGAAATTTTCAAATCCTGAGTGACCCAAAGAGTCATAAAAACCTTGGAAAGGAACATTGAGACAAATTGGAAGAGAAAACCAAACCGGTTCAGGTGAACCAGACCTGAACTGGATTGAACCGGTTGCTAAATTCATTTTTCTAGATAGTTTAAAATATTCAAATTAGGGAATTGAACCACCATTGAATAGAGAATGAATTTAGAAAATTTTAATTTTGAAAAACTCGGTCGAATCAGGCCTGAATTGACCAGTTTAAGTATTGAACCCGGTCGGACCGATCTGATATGGTTCATAACAGTATCATCTTCTTTCTTCAAATAACGACATTGTTCACTCGCTGGAAAAATGAACAGCACCAATGGAAATGAAATATTTCTATTCAGGATGTTTCAGGCCATGAATGAGTGCCATTAAGGTGCCAAATGGTCGGCCAAAGAGTCCCCTATCTCCTCTATAAAGAGCTCCTCTCCGTTCATTTTCCTTACACCTGAAAACTCCACGCTCTCTCAACTACTCAATTTTCTGGCGAAGCTCGAACCAGAGCTCTGACATTGAGGTTTTTCTAAGCCTTAGAAGGTGAGGTCAGGTTTCTTAGATTCGGGGTGAAGCCATCTACCCAACGACAGTCTCCATTCAATTCCAGGACCGTCGGAGAAGTGCTGACATGATCAAATATTGAAGTAGCTCCAGCGGACCGAAGTTGCCCTGTTTCGGCCGAGCTGAAATTGGTCGGAATCAACCCTCCTTAGGCCAAACCAAGCTCTCCCAACACTGCCACAACCCTCACACGAACGAATTAGAGCTGAAAGGTAAGCAAATTCGGCTCCCCTCTGTCATTTTCGATCAACGTTAGAGAGAGAAACTATGAAATTTCACTAACCAAATTTTCCCTATATTCGATATGAATTGTTGCAACTCTTGAACCTAGGAGAAACCTCAGGATGAGAGCTACCTGCCCCGATAGAAAGCTCGGATTGCCGCACCTCTGACGGTAAGCTTTTGAAGCTTTCTCTCTATACGCACAGTTTTTCGGTGAAGCTCCGTTTGAGCTTATTTCGACCTCAATTCATGCGATCAAAGCTCAATTGAATCATATGGATGTGTAGGAACTAAATTATACCTCAAATTTCAACAATTAACCCCGATTGAATGATCAATTTGATGAAATCAAATTCAGCCAATTTGAAAGGGGAATGTTTTTGGGAAATTTTAGGGATTTCATAAAATTGAGGGACCAAATTGCAATTTCCCAAAATTGAGGGCTAATTGGCAATGAAAAGGATGTTGGAGGACCAATTGGTCGATTTTGAAAATAATTGGGGTCAAATTGCCATTTTTGTAAAGTAGGGGTAAAATGGTAATTTTTGAAAAGTTGGGGACCAAATTGAAAATTTGGAAAACTTGAACCCCTTAAACGATTTTGAGTAAATTGAGGACCCAAAGTGAATTTTTGGAAGTTTCATGACTCAATTTGGGGAAAAGTTAGCATTATGGACCAAAAGTTAAGGAAAAAGGACTTTTGGTATCTAAATGTAATTAACTGAAAATTTTGGGCTTAGTCCTTCATAAGTGAGGAATGAAGGCTATCATGCGAAATATTAATGGATAACGATGTCCAAATCGTGTAGGAACACGGATGATCGGAACACCAGCAAGGATAAGCTAGCGTGGAGGCAAAAACTAACTAAGAAGGAATACACTACGATTATCGGGTGAGTGGATTTTTTCACATCATACTCTGTTGGGATGATGAGCACTATGAAAATGAAAAAACCACTTCTATGTGGAATTTTAACATCACACCCAGTTGGAGTGATGTGAGAACTAAGCAGAAAAACTATTTACCGGTTGTAAGTAGAGAGATCATACTCGGTTGGTATGATGGATTCGTCAAAGGAAGGAGAAAACCCGCTTACCAGTTGTGAGCAGAGATGTCATCACACCTGGTTAGTGTGATGAAAGGAAAATTAATTTGTTAGAAGTGTTCTCCCCTGACTGTGTGCTAATGCTTAAAAATTTTGGGAGACCTTCTTGTTGAGAGCTAGAATAGATCAGATAGGCAAGAGGGCTCGGTTTTGGAACTTAAGGGCTAAAATGCCCGGTTTTGGAAAAATCACGTAAAGTGGGCCCAAGGACAGTTGGCATGAGCAGGAGCTCGTAAATAAACATGTGATATTTATGCCATGAAAATTCTAAATGAATGGAATGTGTGTTTTGACTATGGTACCAAGACAGGACCGACATAATCGATGGACTTGTGGTAGTGCGCCAGGGCTAGGTCAATGGACAGACCTAGACAAACAGGTGTAGGTAGAGTTGTGGGTCGAGGCCGTTGGACCAGTGGAACGAAAGATAAATGGCATTGTGGAAAAATTATTGTTTGTGTATGCACTTGAGGTTTGGGACCATCAAGATGCCCAACAAGGGTAGTGATGCATCCTAGGGGCAGTCTATCGTGCTAGCAGTGAGGGAAGCTAGACGTAGCTTCTTGCACATGAGACCGAGGTGGTATCGGGATGAGGTTCCCATCCTCATACGAACATGGAGTTGATTTCGGGTTTGAGGATCGGATGTCACGATCATCCACTCATACCTAGCGAAGTGGATGGGTTTTATCTAGGTGGCTGGTAAAGTCACTCCGACGCCATAAGTGGGTGCAGTGGACGGGTTGTCTACGAATGTGTGATCCCTTCATAATGAAGGGCATGTGTTGAATGTTAAACACACCTAATGTGAATAATGAGGGAAAAAGGATTTTGAAAACCGTGAATTGAGGAAAGAATATTTTTTTAAGGAAATAAGGAGTCTGGCACAATACGATTGAAAATATTTTATTTAGAAAACTCTCTCCCAACACCCATTCACTGAGTTGTAGAAACTCACCCCTCTTTTCTACCCATTTTCAAGAGTAGGAAATATGACTAAGAAAAACACCAGAACCTACCTTTTATCAGATATGCTTAAAAAGTTATTTTTAAGCTTGCATTTTTATTAATTTATGTTATTCTAGGGAATAAGATTAAATTACGTGTGACTCCTCTTGATTAAAGAAAGGGGGAAACCCCTCTTAAACCAAGGAAGTGGTGGGTTGATCACGAGGATCCGACCAAACCGGGTCAGTGCGTGACAACTTGAGTGGTATAAGAGCTAAGTTCCCTTGAAGCATTATTAATACTATGCCCTAACACTAATGAAAACTTAATTACCATGTAGGAAGGAGAATCCCTAGAGAGTTCGCTGTGAAATCCAATCCTCCACGCTTGACCTTGAAAAAGATGCAAATCCCTAGGGAGGCAGCTATTCAATGGTTCTTGAAGGGTGAGAAGAGAGTGCCCAAGGATATGGTTGAGGATTATAGGAAACTCGATGGAGCCCTATTAGAACCAGAGGGATTAAATATCATCCTCCAAGGCAAGAAGAACCTGTTCCTCCCTTAAGGAGCCCAACACCTCCTCCAGCCCCACAACAACTAGAGAGGAATCCCACTAAGAAAGAGGCTTGGGACAACTATTAGGATGCTTACGCCACATTCATGAAAGTCCATCAAGTACCCCCACCTACCCAATCTAGCTTCAATCCTTCTCGATGGATGATGTGGACATATGAGTACGAGGCAGAGGTGTTAAGGCGGTACTGGAGGCCACACATGAAGTTCGTCCCATAAGGAAATATGAATGGACTTCAACTAGATCCTCACAACCATCAGACTGTGAATGCCGCAACCGTTCCAAGGCTAACTCTCGACCTATGACCCCAAGGGACTAGAAATTTGAAAATTTCTATAATAAGTCTACTTCGGCTAAAAATAATCTTTTGAATAAATGAAATCCAGTTGTCTTTGATTAGATTTAATCTCCTTGATATTGACTAGTACAACTAACAAAAATAAAAGTATGCGAATAATGATTGGGGTAATGGATAGAGAAAAGACCACCTAAGGAAGCAAACTACGGGTCATCTCTAGTTCACCCAAACCATAAAGATAGCCAAATAAGTTTTCCCCTACTAGAGAATGGAGAAAACAAGACTTAAAAAGAATTTCTAGAAGGGTTTGCCTATATTTCACCAAGAAGGGCATACCCTAACTAAGGGAAGGAAGAAGAAGAGTGTGAAGCTCGGTGTAAAGGGTGCAGGGGTAGTAAAAGCCTATGTACCATAGGGATTAAGGAAGAGACCATATATATAAAAGTTAGGAAACCAAGAAGATTAGGCTGCCTTAAGGGAAACTAGTGGAATAAAGTGAGGAAGAAATAAGGAGTGTGGAAGATGCTAAGCCACTTTGGGATAAGACAAGGAGAAAGGAAAGAGGAAAGGAGTATGGTAGAAAGAAAATCGGAGGAATAATACAAGTACCCTTGAAAGAATTGGTGATAGGTAGGATACAAGTTATGAGGATCGAATAATACAAGTAACCTTGAAAGAATTGGTGATAGGTAGGATACAAGTTATGAGGAACCAAACAACAATCAGGAGCTTCTCAAAGGAAGGATTTTGGAGGGCAAGGAGGAAATCAATAGTGAATAACCATACTATTGGTAGAAAGGTGTAAGAAAAGAATATGGGTAAAAACTTTCAAGAAACGTTAAGAGTGTAGAACGTGAAACTCATAGGACGAAAGTCCATAGAAAAAGGATAAGGATAGGAAATGGGACCATGGAAGGAAAAAACCCCAAGCTAAATAACCGATAGATGAACCATCAGAAGCTAGAACTGAAATAAGGACCTCATTAAAAAACATTATTGGTTAAGGATGTACCTGGATGGCTAGGTGTGACCTGCTATAGAAGAGCAAAAAAGCCAAATAGAGATTTCAGACGGACCTAGTTGAAAGAAATAAATAATAACAATAGAATGATGAGGGGGAATAAATGACGCCCTAAGATGGACTAGGAAGTAATGAGCACTATGCCCTAAAAAGGGAAATAAGATGGACATTAAGGATAAGAAGACTCAAGAGACAACGACCTCTAGATAACTTGATAGGGAGAATAATAGGATGAAGGTAGTTAGTGAACAAACTCTTGTGAAGGTCAATACTCCAGTAAAGAAGGGAGATGTAAACCCCGCTCTTTGGAGTTAACGAAAACCTAGAAGAATCGGTCAAACCGAGTGAGAAAAACTGAACCAGTTCACAAACCCGTTTATTGGAGAATGGGCAAGTTGGAGAAATTTCAACTCCCAAGTAACTCAAAAAGGTTCATAAACCTTGGAAAAGAACTTTAGGATAAACTAAGAGAGAAAAACCAAACCGGTTAGGTGAACCAGACCCGAACCGGATTGAATCGGTTTAAGAACCGAGCTAGTTTATGAACCGAAACCGATAGAGAGAGGGAAAATCGGGAAAATGATAGACCCTAAGTGACCTAAGGAGTCATAAAATTCATGAAAAAGGACTTTAGGATGAATTTGAGATGAAAACCAAACCAGTTCAGGTGAATCAAATCCGAACCGGATTGAACCGGTTTGGACTAGTTTGAACCACTATTGAAACGGATGCTAGGGTTCGGCGAAGCTTGAACTAGAGCTCTGATATAGGGTCTTTTTGGAGATAAAGAAGGTGTGGTCGAGTTCCTTAGAACTAGGGAGAAGTCAGCACGGTGGTAGCATCCATTCGCCCCGAGGGTCGCCGGAGAAGTGCCGGCGTAATTGAATAGTGAAGCAGCTCCGACAGACTAAAGCTGCCCTATTTCGGCCAAGCTGAAATTAGCCAATTTGAGCCCTCCTCAGGCCAAAACAAGCTCTCCCAATACCTACTCAGCCCTTCCACAACCGAATTAGGACTGAAAGGTAAGCCAATTCGGCTCCCCACTCCAATTTCTGACCAGTGCTAGAGAGAGAGTCGACATAATTTCGATGATAGAATTCTAATCCAATTCGGCATCAATTGATACAATTCTTGATCGTAGGAGGAACCTTAGGAGGAGAGCTATCTACCCACATTGGAAGCTCGGACCGCCGCGCCCCTGCCGATGAGCAATTGAAGCTTTCTCTTTCTACATTCTATTTTTTGGCTAAGCTCCGTTTGAGCTTGTTCTAACGTCAAAACTTGCGATTCAAAGTGCTATTGAATCGTATAAAGATGTAGAAAATCAATTTTAACTTCAATTTCAATAATTAGAAGTGTTTAATGGGTTAGTTTGATGAAATCAAATTCGACTGTGTTAGGAAGTTAAAATTGGGGATTTTCAAAATTTTGAAGGATCAAAATGCAATTTTATAAAATTGAGGGTTAATTGGTTATGATAAGAATGTTAGAATACCAATTGAGCAATTTTAGAATTTTTGGGGTAAAACTTACCATTTTTGTTAAGGAAGGGCAAAATGGTAATTTTGGAAACTTTGGGGGCCAAATTGGGAATTTGGGAAACTTGAACCCATTTTTATGAAATTGAGTAAATTGAGGTCTCAAGAGGAATTTTAAAAGTTTGAGGACTCAATTTGGGGGAAAACCTGCTATTGGGGCCTAAAGTAAAAGAAAAAATAACTTTAGGGACCAATTTGCAAATATTGGAAAAGTTGTGAATTTAGCCATTTTTACTTAATGAGGTGATCAAGCCAGATGATAATGAACAATGATGTTCATTTCGTGTAGGAACACAAGACATCAGGAACGCCAACTGAGGTTAAGCTTGAAAGAGATGAAAATCGACTAAGTGGAATTTCACTACATGATCGTGTGAGTGAGATTTTTATATTATACCCAGTTGGGATGATAAGTACCTCGGAAATGAAAACCCACTACTTACTGGTATTTTAAACATCGCAACTTAGAGGAGTGGTGTGAAAATAGCACGAAAAAACTAATTACTGGTTATAAGTAGATAATACTCGGTTGGTATGATTAAACTTACTCGGAGGAAGTGGAAAACCCGTTCATCGATTATGAGCGGAGATATCCTCATACACGATTGGTCTTATGGATAGTTGAAAATATATTTTTTTTATCAGAAGTACTCTCCTCTGACTGTGTGCCACTGCTTAAACGATTTAGGAGATCTTCTTGATGGGAGCTCGAATAGCTCTTATATGCTAGAGGCCTCAGTTTTGGAATTTGGGGGCTATAATGCCCAATTTTGAAAATCTCAAACAGTGGGCCATAGGCCAGTGGGCACGAATAGGAGCTCGTAATCAAACATGAGTTATATGCCATAAAACTTTAAATAAATGAATTGTTTGACCATGGTATCAAGACAAGACCGACATATTCAGTCAACTAGTGGCTGTGCGACTTGACAAGTCTCTGGACTAGTCAAGACAAACATTTGCAGGATGAGTTGAGGGTTGGGGGCGTTGGACCAGTGGCACCATAGATTATATGGTATGATGTGAAAATATTGATTGTGCATGCACTGTAATTAGGGGACCTTCAAGATGCCCAAGAGGGGTAGTGATGCGTTCTAGGGCCCTGGACGACTTGGAGGATATAAGTGCAGTTAGTTGTACGAGGTGACCTTGCGAAGCTCGACGTAGCCTCAAGCGCACGAGACTGGGGTGGGGACAGGATGAGGTCTCTGTCCTCATACGGACACGGAGAATTATTACGGGATTGAGGGTCGGATGTCGTGAACGTCCTCTCATTCCCAGGGTAGAAGTGGACGTACTTCTATCTAGGTGGCCAGTAAAGTCGCTCCGACATCACAAGTGGGTTCAGTAGACGTATTGACCTGCGACTATGTGATTGACCTTTATGATGAAGGATGTACTTTTAAAAAGTTGAGATTTTAAAGTGGAGAAAATTTAAAGGAATTAAGAAGTCTAACACACTCCAACTTGAAAATATATTTTTTTTAATTCCATTTCTAAAATACCCATTCATTGAGTTGTAGAAATTCACCCCTCTTTTCTACCCCTTTTCAGGAAAAAAAATGAATAGGAATAACGCCGAGCCTTACCCTCTGTCAGGTATGCTTAATTTCTTTTAAAGAATGCATTTTATTTGATATATGTCTTTTTAGGGAACAAGGTTGAAAATACGCCTGGCTCCTCTCAAGTTAAAGAAGGGGGAAACTCCTCTTAAACCAAGAGAGCAGTAGGTTGTTCACAGGGATTCGACCAAACCGGGTCGGGGCATGACAACTAGAGTGGTATGAGAGCCTAGTTCCCTTGAAACATTATCAATATTATGCCCTAACATTAACCCAACTCTAAACTATCGTGTAGGAAGGAGAGTTCCTAGGAAATTCGCGGTGAAATCTAGTCCTCCACCTATAACCTTGGAAAAGACATCCAACCCAAGGGAGGAAGTGGTATAAAGGTTTCTAAAGGGTGAGAAACGGGTGCCCAAGGACATGGTGGAAGACTATCAGAAACTAGTAGGAGCCTTACTGTAATCAGAAGGCATCATATACCCTCCTCCCAATCAAGATGAACCAGCATCACCTCCTAGAAGTCCAACCCCTCCTCCTCCAGTTCCACAACAACCAGAAGGGAATCCAACCAAGAAAGAGGCCTGAGATAATTATTGGGATGCATATGCTACCTTCATGAAGGTCCATCAAGTACCTCTACCCACTCAACCTGGCTTCAATCCCTCCCAATGGGCGAAGGACTTATGAGTGTGAAGTTGAAGTACTAAGGTGGTACGGATTGGAGGCCATACATGAAATTCGTCCTATTAGGGAGCGTGAATGGACCCCAATCAATTCCTTAGAGCCTTCTAATCAAGAGTCTCACAATCGTTCTAGGGGTTAATTCTAGTCTTATGACCCTAAAGGATTAGGGGGTAGAAAATTTTTGTAATAAGCCAAAGTATGGCAAGAAAAATATTTCTCGAATGAATAAAAATAAAAGTTTTTGTTAAAACTTTTGAGTTATTTGATAAATTCAAAACAAAAGAGTATGAAAAAAAATCTAAGGTAGAAAGTCATCTGAGGAAGAAAATACGAGTAAATCTCAACCCTTAATAATTACCCTTAGAATACGATAAGGAAGAATTCATCTAAGAGAGATCTTAAGAAAAAGAAAAAGAAATGGAACAAAGGAAAGCAATCATCAAGGAGTACAGAATCATGAAAAGTTCAAGGAGTTAAATATAAGCTCAATGAATGAAGAAAAACAAGGAGTGGAAGGAACCACAAGAATAGAAGCTGATCAGGAAGAAAAAGAAATAAGTATAGAGACCACCAAGGAAAGTTGGGGAGAAAGTAGAATAACAAGAAGGCCCAGGTGTAACAATGACTTAATAAACTAAGATTCAATTCCTTAGGAACTTCGTAAAAAAGAAAGACTTGTGGAAGGCAAATGTATGGATTAAAAGAGGAAGAAAAGTAGGAGTGGATAAGTCATACAAGACCCTTAAGTTAGGAGAAAATTTAACAGAAAGAATTTCTAAGGAGCGGTAAGGTGATTAAACAAAAAGGGAATCCCAGAATGGAAGATACTAGAAGGAGGATAAAAATAGGAAGTTGGAGCGAGGAAGGAGAAAACTCCATGTCAAGACAATAAATCGAGGATAGGTTGTAAAACCAGAGTTGAAATAAGGTCCTTAGTAAGAAGTATGAGTGGCTAAGTGAGTGTGTTAGGAGGTTGAGTGTGATTTATCGCGAGAAGACCTTGAAACCCAAATAGTCCTTAGTAAGAAGTATGAGTGGCTAAGTGAGTGTGTTAGGAGGTTGAGTGTGATTTACCGCGAGAAGACCTTGAAACCCAAATAGAAAATCTAGACGAGTCTGATTTAAGGATACAACTTATATGGACCAAGGCATAGATGGGTACTAGGAACAAGTGAGAAGGAAGAAGAGGTACACAAGAAATACATGTAAGGTTTCAAGAGCATAGGTAAGCATGAGAAGATGACATCAAAAGAATGTCATTTAAGGTTTAATGTTTTCAATGGCAAAACTAGATGAGAATTTCGGGAGAAAGGACTATAAATCCTACCAAGGAGGGAAGCCTTGGAAGGACATGTCCCAACCAAGAAGTAATGAAACTAACAGAAGTGAAAAAGAAGATAAGATCATGAATGATCTGCCGGTTGAGGTGGAAAGATCAAGTACAAAGGAAAGGTACTCAGGAGTACCCAAGGAGTGAGTTAAGTTCAAGTAACACGTGAATAAGAAAACAACATCAAAAGATGACGTGCGAGTAAGAAAAGGGTGGGCTACCCATAAAAGAGGAAATAGAGAAAAGCACATCTAAGAAACTTTGGAAAAGTAAACCATTAAGTTATGAAGTGATTACTGGCAACAAGACTGGTGGTGGTCAAGTAATGGAGCCTAAAGAGAGAGTGACTAGACATAGTATGGAGTATACATAATAAGGTCGAGAATCGAAAGTGTCTCAAGTAGAGAATTAGGGATGAAACTAAAATTTCAGTTAAAGAAGGATTCAATGGGCAAATGCCTTAACATAGAAAAGAGGTATGAAGAAAGGAAGGTAAGAACTTTTCAAGGAATGATAAGAAGGTTGAGCATATAGTTCCTAAGGTGAAAGTCTCTATTGTGAGGGACATAGTAGAGAACAAAATCGTAATAAGGGAACTTTCCCAAACAAGTAATCGACACATAGATTGAAGGGGATTAACTCAGAATAATGAATCTTGAAGTGATCATGAGCGGGTAAGAGTGGACTAAGAGAAAGGAAAGTACTTGAGGAAAGGACACCACTGAAAATGAGGAAGGGCATAAGAAGGGTCAAAACTGGACGAAAAGGGACTAACACTGAAACCTATGAAAGCAAGTACGTAGCGTTCGAAAGGACACCGAGCTAAGTGTTTTAATGATAAAGAAAATGACTAGACACAAGAATGATTGGGTATCTTGGAACTCCCAATACTGAAGTCCTGAGTAAAGGACCTCAAAGGGAAGAATCTTGCCCTAAGCAAAGGAGTATGTGAATCTAAGGATATACCCTTGAATTCTCAGTAAGATATGCTTAACTAGGATAAGCTCCATGGAATGAGTAAGCAATGGAAAGGAAAAAAATTTTCTTAAAGTGCGTGTTAGAAATAGGCTAAGTGAAAATAACCAAAATGTTAGTATGTCAAATAAACTTCTAGTTGACATTAAGGGAAGTTATTTCCTGTGCAAAGGATATGGAATAAGTTTTGGGGACAAAACTCCTAAAAGGAGGGGAGAGTTGTAAACCCCGTCCCTTGAAGATAAGAAAAAATGGGGAAAGTGCCAGTCAACTCAAGTGAGAAAATTGAACTGGTTCATGAACCCTAATCGTTAGAGAAAAGGAAAAATATAAAATTAATAACTCCCGAGTGATCCAAAGAGTTATAAAAACCTTGAAAAAGGACTTTGGGATGAATTGGAAGAGAAAACCAAATCGGTTTAGGTGAACCGGTTTGAACCATTTGCTAAATTCATTTTTCTATGTAGCTTAAAATATTCAATTTGGGGAATTGAAGCCACCATTGGATAGAGAATGAATTTTGATGAATTTAGAAATTTTTAATTTTGAAAAACTAGGTCAAATCAGGCATGAACCGGTCAGTTTAAGCATTGAACCTGGTTCAGACCGGTATAGTCCGTTTCGGAACGGTGTCTCTTCTTCGTCTAGATGACGTCACTATTCACTAGCTAAAAAAATGAACAGGGCTGGTGGAAATGAAACGTTTCCATTCAGGGCATTTCAGGCCATGAATGAGCACCATTAAGGTGCCAAACGGTCAGTTAGAGAGTCCCCGAGCTCCCTATATAAAGAGCTCCTTTCCATTCATTCTCCTCACACCTGAAAACTCCACTCTCTCTCAACTACTCAGTTTTTCAGTGAAGATCGAACCAAAGCTCCGACATTGAGGTTTTTCTAAGACTTAGAAGACGAGGTTGGGTTCCTTAGATTCGGAGAGAAGTTAGCTACCCGACGTTAGTCTCCATTCGATCAGAGGACTGCCATAGAAGCGCCATCATAATCAAATAGTGAAGTAGCTCCGGCGAACCGAAGCTATCCTATTTCAGCTGAGCTGAAATCAACTGAATTCAGCCCTACTCAGGCCAAACCAAGCTCTCCCAACACTCTCACAATTCTCACACAACCAAATTAGAGTTGAAATGTAAGTCAATTCGGCTCCCCTCTATGATTTTCAATCAGCGTTAGAGAGAGAAACTATGAAACTTCACTGACCAAATTCTCCCTCAATTTGATATGAATTGTTGCCATTCTTGATCCTAGAAGGAAACTCAGGATGAGAGCTACCTGCCTCGATAAAAATCTCGGACCACTGCACCTCCGATGGTAAGATTTCAAAGCTTTCTTTCTCAATGCACAGTTTTTTGGTGAAGCTCCGTTTGAGCATGTTTCGGCCTCAATTCATGCAATTTAAAGCTCAATTGAATTGTATGGATATGGAGGAACTGAATTATACCTCCAATTTCAACAATTAACCTCGATTGAATGGTCAATTTGATGAAATCAAATTCAGCAAGTTTGAAAGGGGAAAATTGGGGAAATTTTTTGGGGAAATTTGGGGATTTCGTAAAATTGAGGGACCAAATTGCATTTTCCAAAAATTGAGGGCCAATTAGCCATGAAAAGGATGTTGGAGGACCAATTGGTCAATTTTGAAAATAATTGGGGTCAAATTACCATTTTTGAAAAGTAGGGGCAAAATGGTAATTTTTGAAAAGTTGGGGACCAAATTGAAAATTTGGAAAACTTGAACCCCTTAAATGATTTTGAGTAAATTGAGGTTCCAAAGTGAATTTTTGGAAGTTTTGGGAGTCAATTTGGGGAAAAGTTAGCATTAGGGACCTAAGGTTAAGGAAAAAGAACTTTAGGGATCTAAATGCAATTAACTAAAAATTTTGGGCTTAGTCATTTGTGAGGAATGGAGGCTATCATGACAAATATTAATGGATAAGGATGTCCAAATCGTCTAGGAACACATAGGACCGGAACACCAGCAAGGATAAGCTAGCGTGGAGGCAAAAACCGACTAAGAAGGAATACACTGCAATTACCGGGTGGGTGGGTTTATTCACATCATACCCTATTGGGATGATGAGCACTTCGGAAATGAAAAACCGCTTCTATGTGGAATTTTAACAACACATCCAATTGGAGTGATGTGAGAACTATGCAGAAAAACTACTTACTGGTTATAAGTAGAGAGATCATACCCGGTTGGTATGATGGACTTCTTGGAAGGAAAGAGAAAACCCACTTGCCAGTTGTGAGCGTAGATGTCATCACACCCGGTTGGTATGAGGAATGGAGAATTATTTTGTCAAAAGTATTCTCCCCTGACTACGTGCCAATGCTTAAAAATTTTGGAAGATCTTCTTGATGAAAGTTAGAACAACTCAAATAGGTCAGAGGCCTTAGTTTTGGGACTTGAGGGATAAAATGCCCTGTTTGGAAAGATCACGTACAGTGGGCCCATGGCCGTTGGACCAGTGGCACCAAAGAGAAATGGAATTGTGGAAAAATTATTGTTTGTGCATGTACTTGAGGTTCGGGACCATCAAGACGCCCAAAAGGGATAGTGATGTGTCATAGGGGCTACTGAATGACATGGTGGAGATAAGGGTAGTTTGTTGTGCCAGCAGTTAGTGAAGCTTGACATAGCTTCATGCGCATGAGATTGGGGTGGGGTTGGGATGAGGTCTCTATCCTCATATGGACACGGAGTTGATTTCGAGTTGGAGGGTCGGATGTCACGCACATCCACTCATACCTAGGGTAGAAGTGGACAAACTTCTATCTAGGTGGTTGGTAAAGTTGCTCTGATGCAACAAGTGGGTGCAGTGGACAAGCTGCCCTGCAAATGTGTGATCCCTTCTTGATGAAGGACATGTGTTGAATGCTAAACTCACCTAATGAGAATAATGAGGAAAAAGGGTTTTGAAAACCATGAATTGAGGAAAGAATATTTCTTTTAAGGAAATAAGGAGTCTGATACACTCTGATTAAAAATATTTTGTTCAGAAAACTCTCTCTCAACACCCATTCACTGAGTTGTAGAAACTCACCCCTCTTTTCTACCCCTTTTTAGGAGTAGGGAATATGACTAAGGAAAACACTAGGACCTACCTTTTGTCAGGTATGCTTAAAAAGTTATTATTAAACTTGCATTTTTATTGATTTATGTTATTATAGGGAACAATGTTAAATTACGTCTGGCTCCTCTTAATTAAAGAAAGGGGGAAACCCCTCGTAAACCAAGGAAGCGGCAGGTTGATCACGGGGATCCAACCAAACTGGGTCGAGGCGTGACAAACTTCCTAAAAGGAAGGATAAAATTGTTTACCGGTTGTACGCGGAGATATTATCACACCCTATTGGTGTGATACAGTGAAAATGTTATTTTTTTTTAAAAGTGTTCTCCCCTGACTTGTGTGCCAATGTTTAAACCTTTTGGGAGACCTTATTGATGGGAGATAGAACAGCTCAGATAGGCCGGAGGCCTCAGTTTTGAACTTGTGGGGCTAAAATGCCTAGTTTTGGAAAATCACGTATAGTGGCCCTAAGTCTAATAGGCATGAATAGGAGCTCTTAAACAAACATGTGATATGAAAGACATGAAAACACTTAATGAAATGGATATGTGTTTTTGCCATGGTACCAAGACAGGACCGACATACTCGATGGACTAGCGGTAGTGCGTTAGGGCCAGGTCGATGGACCGGCCTAGACAAATAACTGCAGGTCGGGTGGAGGGTCGAGCCATTGGACTAATGGCACCAAAGATGTATGACTATGTGAAAATTGTTGTTTGTGCATGCACTTGAGGTACAGGACCATCAATACGCCCAAGAGGGGTAGTGATGCATCCTAAGGGCTACTGGACGACATGGTGGAGATAAGGGCAGTTTGTCGTGCCAGCAGTTAGGTAAGCTCAACGTAGCTTCATGCGCATGAGACTAAGGTGGGGTCGGGATGAGGTCTCTGTCCTCATATGAACACGGAGGTGATTTCGGGTTTGAGGGTCGAATGTCGCGAACATCCACTCAAACCCAGGGTAGAAGTGGATGGGCTTCTATCTTGGTGGCCGATAAAGTCACTCTAAGCCACAAGTAGGTGCAGTGGATGGGTTGCCCTGCAAATGTGTGATCCCTTTCTAGTGAAGGGCGTGTGCTGACTCTTAAACACACTTAATGTGGAAATGAGGAAAAAGGTTTTGAAAAACTGAAATTTGAGGAAAGAACATTCTTAAAGGAAAATAAGGAGTTTGACACACTCCGAATAAAGATGTCTTGTTTATGAAAACTCTCTCCCAACACCCATTCACTAAGTTGTCGAACTCACCCCCTCCCTTTACCCCTTTTCAGGTAACTAAGGGAAAACAAACCTAAAGACTTTCCTATAGTCGAACCTGAAAGACAGGTATGTAAGATTTAATATATTCAGTTTTGATTAATGCTATTCCAGGAAATATACAGGTGCAAGGACACCTTACTCCTTGCGGTTTATAAAAAAGGGAAAACTCTTAATAAACTGTAAGAGTGGCGGATTGCTCATGGGGATCCGACCAAACTAGGTCGGGGCGTGACACCTGGTATTGACCTTTCTCGTTGAGAAAAAGGCCCGTGTAGGAGCTCTAGTATGCAGGTTGTAAACCCCACCCTTTGGAGTTAAGGAAAATTGGGGAAAGAACCAGTCAAACCGAGTGAGAAAATGGGACTGATTCACAAATCCCGATCACTAAAGAACGGGAAAATTGGGAAATTTATAACTTTTGAGTGACCCAAAGAGTCATAAAAACCTTGGAAAGGGACCTTAGGTTAATTTGGGAGAGAAAACCAAACTGCTTTAGGTGAACCAGATTGAACCGATTTGGACCGGTTTGAACCATCTTTGAACCAAATGCTAAATTAATTTTTCTAGGTGACTTAGAAAATTCAAATTGGAGAATTGAGGCAACATTTGATAGAGAATGAATTTAGATGAATATATAAATTTTTAATTTTGAAAAACTCGGCCGAATCGGGCCTAAAGCTGCCGATTTAAGCATTGAACCCGGTTCATACCAATATGGTCTGGTTTGGAATAGTGTCGTCTTCTTCCTTCAGATGACAGCATTGTTCACTCGCTGAAAAATTGAATAGCGCCGATGAAGAGGAAATGTTTCAAGCTATCAATGACTACTATTAAGGTGCCAAACGGACGGATAGAGAGTCCCCGAGCTCCCTATATAAAGAGCCCATCTCCATTCATCCTCCACACACTTGAAAACCTCACTCTCTCTCAACTACTCGGTTTTCCAATGAAGCTCAAACTAGAGCTCCGACATAGGGTCTTTTCTGAGCCAAAAAAGGCGTGGTCGAGTTCTTTAGACTTGGGGAGAAGTCAGCCACCTAACGATGGTCTCTAATTGCTCCGGGGATCACCGACGTGATCTAACAGTGAAGCAGCTCAAGCGGATCGAAGCTGCCCTATTTCTATTGAGCTGAAATCAGCCAATTCGAGCCTTCCTCAGGCTAAACCAAGCTCTCCTAATACTCACTCAACTCTCACATGATTGAATTAGAGCGGAAAGGTATGCTAATTTGGCTCCCCTTTGTAAATTCTGATCGGTGCTAGAGAGAGAGCCGCTGGATCTTTACTAATCAAATTCTCCCTCAATTTAACATGAATTGAGGTGATTCTTGATTCTCGGAGAAACCTCAGGACGAGAGCTATCTGCCCAAATTGAAAACTTGGACTGCCACACCTCCGACGGTAAGCTTTCTCTCTCTACATCTAATTTTCCGGCGAAGCTCCGTTTGAGCTCGTCTCGACGTCAATTCATGTGATTCAAAGTGTAATTGAATAATATGGATGTGTAGGAACTCAAATCCACCTTCAATTTTAACAATTAATCTCGATTGATCAGTCAATTTGATAAAATCAAATTCAGCCAGGTTGAAAGGAGGAAATATGGGGATTTCAAAAATTTGAGGGACTAAAGTGCAATTTTCCAAAATTGACGGCCAATTGGCCATGGAAAATATGTTGGAGGACCAATTAAGAAATTTTTGGAATTTTTGGGGTGAAATTTACCATTTTTGTAAAGTTTGGGCAAAATGTTAATTTTGGAAAAGTTAGGGACCAAATTGGGAATTTGGAAAACTTGATCCCCTCTTTGTGATTTTGAATAAATCGAGGTCCCAAAGTAAATTTTAGAAGTTTTGGGACTCAATTTGGAAAAAATTGGCATTAAGGACCTAAACTTAAATAAAAAGAACTTTAGGAACCTAATTGTAAATAATTGAAAAGTTTGGGTATTTTATTAATTCATGGTGAATGAAGGCTATTAAGCCAAAAGATAGTGAAAAAGGTTGTTCATATCGTGTAGTAACACGAAATACCAGGAACGTTAGCCAAGACAAGCTCGTGTGGAGGCAAAAAGCCAATTAAGAGGAATTCACTGCATTAATGGGTGTGTGAGAATTTTCACATCATACCCGGTTGGGATGATGAGTAACTCGAAACTTAAAACCCACTATTATGTGGAATTTTTAACATCATACCAGGATGAGGTGATGTGGAAATTACACAGAAAAACTACTTACTAGTTGTAAGTATATTATACCTAGTTGGTATGATGGACTTCCTAGAAGGAAGTGGAAAACTCATTTTCCGATTGTAAGCGGAGATGCTATCACACCCGGTTAGTACAATAAATGAATGAAAAGATTATTTTTTTAGAAGTGCTCTTCCATGACTGTGTTCCATTGCTTAAACATATTGAGAGACCTTCTTAACGGGAGTTCGAATAGCTCAGATAGGCTAGAGGCCTCGATTTTTGAACTTAGGGTTTAAAATGCCTGATTTTGAAAATCTCTTACACTGGGCCCAAGGCCAATTGGCACGAGCAGGAGCTCGTAAACAAACATGAGATTAAGCAATGAAATTTTAATGAATGATGTATTCGGCCATGGTACCAATATAGGATCGACATACTCGATGGACTGGCGACAATGCGATAAGAAAGGTCGACGGACCAGTCGAGACAAACAGCTGCAGGTCGAGTTGAGGGTCAAGGCCGTTGGACCAGTGCACCAAAGATTAAATGGCTTATGAGGAAAACTATTATTTTGTGCATGCATTGAGGTTCGGGACCATCAAGATGCCCAAGAGTGGTAATGATGCGTCCTAGGGGCTACTAGACGACATGATGGAGATAAGGGCAGTTTGTCGTGCCAGCAGTCAGGGAAGCTCGGCGTAGCTTCATGAGCATGAGACTGGGGTGGGGTCGTGATGATGTCTCTATTCTCATATGAACACAGAGTTTCTTTTCGGGTTTGAGGGTCGAATGTCTCATGCATCCACTCATTCCCAGGGTAGATGTGGACGGGCTTATCTAGGTGCCCGGTAAAGTCGCTCCGACGCCACAAGTAGGTGCAGTGAACGAGCTGACATGCAAATGTGTGATCTCTTCATGATGAAGGGCGTGTGTTGATTGTTAAACACACCAACTGTGGTTAATGAGGAATATTGGTTTTGAAATCCGAGAAATTGGGGAAATGATTTTAAGAAATTAAGGAGTCTGGCACACTCCAAATTATTTTATTGAAAAGTCTTTTTAAATCACCCATTCATTGAGTTGTAGAAACCCACCTACCCTTTTTATCCCGTTTTAGGATTAGAGAATGACTAGGGATAACACCAGGATTTACCTTTTATCAGGTATGCTTAGTCTCCTCTTAGGCTTGCATTATTATTGATTTATGGTATTACAGGGAACAAGGTTGAGATTACGCCTAGCTACTCTTGAATTAAAAAAGGGCGAAACCCCTCTTTAACCAAGGGAGCGGCGGTTGTTCACGAGGAGAATCTCTTTATGTAGGGAGCTTAGGGACCGTCGGCTTTACCGGTATCCAAATTGGTCGAGCCTATCTCCTCTAGAATTTCTCTTGTTTGAGCAAATATTCACTCGCTTGAAAAGGAAATTGAGTTATTGACTTGCCAAGTGATAACCTCCCATTAGTCACCAATGTTGACTTGGCTGCTAATTGGATCTAATCGTCAGACGACCGTTAATGCTTTGCCATGTGATGCCCTCTAATTAGCTAATGTAAATATGTTAATATTCCTTATGTAATATTCGCCCTTGTCATGTGGCCTCTTAGGAATGATTAGGGGTTTCTGCCACGGATTGGCATGTGTCGCCCGATGATTTCTTAGTTCTTCTGATGTGGGTTTTGGTCAATCTAAACATTGACTTTCACTACATATCTCTCCATGATTGATCAGTGCTTTCAGACGTTGACTGAGTGGCTCACGAGGTGTGGGAAACACGTGTCACTCACTAATTAGTCGTGTAAGTTGACCTAGTGTCCTGTCCATTGACTTGGTATGGTCATTGATCAATCCAATTGAATTGGTTTTCGGTGACCCGAGACGTAAACTGGTCAGTCTAGGCCTAATTCGATCGGTTCTGTAAAAATTAAAATTTTCTAAATTAATCTAATTTCATTTCCTACATTGTATTGACCTCAATTTACCAAATTTCCCTTTTTGAGTCACCCTAAAAAATGAATTTTCTAATGGTTACCTTTCGATTCGATACAATTCTATTTGGTTTGGATTCGGTTCCCCTCTGTTTGGTTTGGTTCTTATTTCATTTAGTCGATTCCTTTGCTAATTGGGGTGTTTGAGCTGTTTATCATCCCACATTGGTTACTTTATGTAATAACAGTTCAATTAGGACCTCGATTTTCCTTTGAAATGTTTAGATTCTTATTCTCAATTTTTTTTCATTTAGAGAAAGCAGGGCTTACAGAAGGTCTTACTTCTACATGATCATATACAAGGGAACATGAATACATGGAAATCCCTCTGAGACAAATAAGGCTCACATAACTAGTGAGTGAGATATCTGACATTGCTTCCAATTGGACTAATGACATGTTACTATTCTTTCATGAAATTTGAGTATTATTTTTATAATATCTTTTGGAAATATGGGTCAAGTCTCATATTCAACATAATAAATTGGCCAAACCCATGGTTGATGAAAATGAGTTGATATCCACATTTTTATAAAAGAAGTGAACCCAAGATCACGTTTAAAAGGAAGTGGGATCATGGCCATATTTTTGAAAGAAAAAGGGCCACAACCCCAATGTTTTCAAAAGTGTGAATCAAATTGAGAAATGAATCACACCTCGTAACATTATAAAAAGCTTAAAAATGGGCATTGCCATGTATGCCTTGATCAAGAATAATATTAATATATGGTATTGCTCAAATAGAAAGTCAAGTCTTGATAATTACACTATTGATCTATTTATTTGTGATTGTGAAATGGGTTATTTCCGATAATGACTATCAAGCTTAGAAATGAGACATAGCCCGTAAAACTTAATTATGAATAATATCAATATATGAGATTTTCTAGATAGCAAGACAAGTCTAAGTATAAAAATATTGATTAAATTATTCATAAGTGTTTGAGGTTAACATAAGTGTGGTACCATAAGACGCTTAGTAAGAGGTAGTAATGATCTTAGAAGGCTATTGGAAGTCTTATAGTCAAGAATGAGAGATATTTGTTCCAATACGCCAGGACCCAAAGAGTCATAGTGAGAGGCCCAATGTGCATTGACCTAGTAATGTTGGATAAATCTTATCCTTTCATAATGGGATGAATTGTATATGATAGCTAGCATGAGTCTTCATGCTCCATACATACGGGTGGTGGGTAACGTACCTCTAAACAATCGTTGGTTAGTAAAGTTACTCTGAACCATCAATGAATGGTAATGTAACTACATTTCATGCTTGTGTGATATTCTTCCATGAGTGAACAAATATATCTGTGATAGATCATATGATTTCATATAGATGTGTGATTGATAACGTAACTTCAAGCCATAAATGGATGGTAATGTAATTTCACCCCTTACTTGTGTGTTAATAATTGTGAAGACGTTTATATGATTTTCAAATCTTGAAAGTTCAAATACATGAGTTTCAAAAAGAGAAATGAAGTATTAAGTACAAGTTTTTAAAAACTTGAACAGAAGTCGAAGGGCTTGAAATCTAAGTCTTTGTGAAAGAATGAGAAAATTCGATAAATTTATTTTACAATGCAAAATAAGAATACCCCATATTGATATTTTAAGTATGTGCTGTTGATGACATGACATCCTAGTGTCTATTGATCCTACTCATTTGGCTTCAAAAGTTCATACAATCCATTATCCTTTTTAGGACTATGAGAAGTTAGGACTAACTAATTAAAGGTACAAACCTTTCTATGAAGATTTAGTACACATATTTCACAACATTGTTTATGAAATATTTTCAATATTTTCTAAGGTTGAAATTTTTTTTTAAAATGTTATATTGATATTTTTTACATTTTGAGCCTTAAATCTTGTAAATTCTTCGTTGGATAAGGCACCCATTATTGTTGTATCAAGAGAATGTGACGGGTTGTTTGTAGGCTCAACCAAGAAATTAGATTGGGTGTGATAACATTACTCCTTCGAGGGTATCTTATAATGCGATTTCAGGGTCGGACTCTAATAACAACCCACCAAGTCCCCCGATGCTACAATGATAGGTATCTTCACCAAATTAGTACCGAGTGGACCAAGGCACAAAATAAAATATTTATAATTTTCAGTGAAAATTAAAACTTTTCCTTTATTTGGATAGTGTGCCCAAAACTTTTACAAAAATCATGGGAATACAACAACTTATAAGTAAAAATTTAAACCTTTGTATGCATACTTTGTGATATGTACCTCAAGTCGTGCTAGTGATGAAGATGGCATCATGCACTCGTACTTTTATGAGCTCTTGTTTCAACTTGTAGTTATTTTGTGGAGAGGTATGAGCTCACAACTCATTGAATCAGTTTACTGGCATCAAGTAATTACATGGCTTACGACCCTAAACTTTACAAAAATATCTATACATGGATTTCTCATTTATAGGTTTTTATATTAGGTTACTTCCAAAAGTTACCAACCCTTAGCACTAATTCCTTAGGTTTCTCACACATATGTATATCTAGGTGGAGTCACCACTCACCATTTACCAAATAAATCAATCATATAAATCCATATATCACAACCATATGGTCATATCATGCCCGAAGGCCACATACACAAGTCAATATTGGAAATAGGCACTAGAAGTAAACCTCACATTTTTAATTGTCTTCAAGGAAATCGTACATTAACGAGTGATAGATGGATTAAAAGTCTCCACTTAGTGATGAGTATCAAGAAGTAATTTTCAGATCTTCAGATATATTACAAGTTATTGTGATCCATGAGATGAATTAGAACTTAAGTAGCATTAAGAGAAGCATGAATTATTAGAACAACACACTAAAGAAAAATATGTAAGTAATAGAGAAATTCTTTGGAAAGACCAACCGGCGTTATAGTAAGTATTGTGCAAGACCAAATGCAAGAAATAAGGATGTGTCAGATGAGAGCGCATTTTATCACTAGATAATGGTGTTGAGTCATACCCCCCAAACAATGGTAGATGAAGTAATACCCTCAAGCACAAGATCTTAATCAGACACTTTTTGAACAAGTATTATGATTTGACTTGAGTAAAGTATTGAGATGTACGTTCGTGACAAATAGAACAAAAAGGATGGAGTCACCCATAATGACTAAGTATGAAAGAGTACCCATGTGAGAAATTTTGCAATGATATGCTAAAACCCATAATATGGGGTGCTAGCCCAAGGTATTCACAGAAATGTGGATATAAAATAATAAATAAATAAATAAGGGAGTATTCGAGTAACCGAGAGGCATGATCTGCAATCTAATATGATTGGCAGGAATCCTTAATAATGATGATCCTAAAAGGAGACTTATATAGAATTACATGATATTTTTGAGGGACATGTTAGAAAAAGGATTACTCATAGTCTAAGATAAATAATGAGGCTAATTTGGATAAGAAAATTGGACAAAAGGGAGGGGGCATTATAATGTAAATGGGAGAGGGTAAGAATGCATGATGAAATAACAACCGAGTGAAATTAGAGAAAGCAGAAAAACCCAAGTTGACCATGAAATGAAATACTCTTCTCCAACATATAAAAGTTTTAAGGAAAAAACTCCTAAAAGAAGGAGAGAAGTTGTAACAATAGAACTTATGGAATAGAAATATAAGCCCAATTGGATTGAAAACCAATATTGAATAGGGAATAGAATCCTAAATCAGAAATGAAAACCGGAATTGGGAATGGAACCTCGAACCAGGATTGGAAATTGAATTGTATCGAAAATTGAGGTTAAAAATGGGAATGTGAACACGAGCCAAGAATATAGATCTAATCGAATTAGAGATCAATTTCATGGGCAAGAAACTGACATTTGGGAAAAAGTCGATTTTTGACCTATCAAGATTGGGATTTTAGGTTAAATTATCAAGGGGCACAAAAAGGGTAAAAATGGAATTTTGAAAAATGTGAAATTAAAATAATAATAACAACAACAACAATAACAATAACAATAACAACAACAACAACAATAATAATAATAATAATAATAATAATGGATGCCTAGTCGGGTCACCAAATCCAACTCGACTCCCACCGCCTAACTTGACATGGCGACAACCACAACATCCCCCTTATCCCCGCAAAACAAAATATATAGAGATGTGCTTGGGAAAATCGATCAAATTGACCCAAATTTGAGCTAAATTTCACATCAAAAACCTATTAATGAGTTGACAAGTCCCATAGTGGTCTATCTATGAAAGTAATAGAGTTATCTCCTCCCCCATCAGATCGAATTTTACTCTCAAAGTTGGAAAACTCATTCCTGGATACACTCCCAAAACCCGAGTGGTTGACCTCAAAATTCTCAGTCATCCGACCACCAAATGAGGTGATCTTAGTGTCATAATTATGTTAAGGGGCTCCTCTTGAGTTCTATGGTTGGGTCCCAACTTGTTAGTGGCCAAAAAATGTTGCATGAAGGACATTTTGGTCGACTCCGATTTGAGAAAAAAATGGTGCCTTAGTGTCGCCCTTTCGGAGACAAATTTGGTCACCTCCAGCCACCACTCTAGTTGACACAAGTGCTAAAAGAACCCTATTCCTCTCTTATACCTCCCATAAGCCTTGGCCAACCTTAGACAAGGGGACTTTTGACCGTCACGGGTCAATTTCCTCTAGCAGGTCTATTATGGAACTTCCGACCGCGGTTGTTCGGGGCCAAGATTTGGCCAACTCCAACAACCCCTTGGTCGGCCACCACCATAGAATGATCCATATGTGTCTTGTATTCAAAATGTCTATTTTTCGACCCTAGTGGTGCCCTCTCCAATGAGTGTTTTTAATAAACCCAGGTAGTTCTATTTTAGCCAACCCCCCCCCCCCCCTCCTGTCCTTCTATGACCGGAGGGATTTATTAAAATGGAACTTAGTTTGGTTTATTTTCAAAGTTTGGGGACTAAAGTGTAAACTTTAAAAAGTTTGGGGCTAATTTTCAAAAATGGGAAAACTTATTAAAGTAATCATCAAGCATGGATATGAGTTGATTTTGAGACAAATGAAGATATCTAAAGTTATTTTTGGAAGTTTGGTGGTAAACCGTAATTTTAGGTAAAAATAGGGACAAAATGGTAATTTTGCTTAAAAGGATGAAAAAAAAAGTCATTTATGGCCAATGTAGGGTAAAATAGTTAATTTTGAGCTATAGAGGGCAAAATAGTAATTTTACAAAGTAAAGAGTAAAAAAATGGGACTTTTTCATGTAAGGGGCAAAATGGTAATTTTACCCATTTTAAGAATCAAAGTGTAATTAATGGATTTTGGGCACCCCTAAGTAATTCTTGGGAACTTGATAATCCAAATGGGACTGAAGGAAGACCAGAGACCTAAAGAAAAGACTTGAGAAGTCTAGGGTCTAAAAAATGATAAGTTTGATGTATAACAGAAAAATGATAATTTTACCCATCATAAGAATAAAAATGCAAAATTTAGAAAAATTAAGAATCTAAATGAGAACCTTAGAGACATTGGGACATTTTGGAAAATGTGACCCAACATGGGTATAATATTAGATAGGTGAAAAGAAATAATAGGTGGGATTAGTAGTGATGAGTTTATGAGCACGCAGATAGGAGCTAATCCAACCCAGCCCGAGGGATAAAATGTAATTTTGAAAAATTACGAGTAAGCATACAAGTACTAAGTTAAGGTGGAAACTGACCCTAAAATTATTTTTTAATTTTTGTAGAGAAATTCAACGGCTATCATATGAGAATTACACCTTCCGAGATGAAGAGAAATCTTGTTTGAACAACAAGTCCTGATTACAACAATAAATGTGATTTCTGACTTCACGTTTGATTGGACCAATGTAGCATATGCTCTCTATTTTGTGAAATGATAATGTAAATGTTTGGAAAAAATTCTTAAAAATCTAGAAAAGTTAATACAAAATATTTTATCAAAAGACAGAGAGATATCTAAACAGTCTTGAAAAGAAGTTCAAAACCAATAGCATAAAATGGACGGGTATGAACCCAAGGGTTTAAAAAGAGACTAAATCTTGACCCTTCATGACATTCGAAGAAGGGGCATACGGTCCATATTTTTAAAATGTGTTAAGTTTAGGAAAAAAAAAAAACTAAGGCCATGATTTTGAAATGAGATAATGCGTATATTTATAAAAAAAATGGGCATAAGACCTATCAGCTATTAAAAAAAGCTAGGGTTGTGTTTATGAAATAGTTTATGCCGATATTTAAGAAAATGATATAGAATCCAATGGTTATGAAAAAGGACTATGGCTCATTTTTATAAAATGACTTAGGTCACATGTTTACAAAAGGAATATAAAGCTCATGTTATAAAAGGGGTTAAAATCTAGATTTATAAAATGGTTTATGTCACTAATTAAAAAATAAGTATAAGATCTGTTTATAAATGAGGTTAATACCTATATTTTATAAAAAAAAAATATATGCTACTATTCATAAAAATGGCTAAGCCAACTATTAAAAAATGAATTATGGTACAAAATAATGGAAAATGAATTGGAACCACATATTAGGAAATAGTGTGGATGCTCAAATGGCTTAGGTGAAATAAACTAATACGTATGACTAAAACTTTAACAGCTAATATGAGAATGAATGTCGGTCTATATAATTCATGAAATACAGGCAAATGTTGCGGAGCAATTTTTAAAGAGAAGTAACAATTAAACATATTATGACATATGACATGTGCATGTATTTTTTGTGTATAATAAAATAGGGCTTAAAAATCGTGTGATGCTTTGTGCTATATTATACATAATATTATGTATATAAAACTTGCATGGAGTATGGTAACAAAGGAGAAATATGTTTCATATGAGGATTGAAAATAAGGAAAAAATTATAAATACACACAGATGTGGATGAATTATATTGCATAGGAGAGAAAATAAGGGTGACAATTGTAAAAATTGGCTTTACATTATATTATTTTATTTGATTGAATTCAGAGTCACCCATTTACTTATGAATTAAGCTTGATTTGAACATTATTTATTTAGGAGTTAAAAATATATGTATGAGCCTTCCCATTAAGGGTATTTGACTGCGTTTCATGCAATATAAGTATAGTAAAATAATTTGTAAATAAACTTAATATAGATATAATATTCATTTAAAATAAAAATAAATATCAAGTATAGTAAAATAATTTGTAAATAAATTCAATATAAATATAATATTTATTTAAAATAAAAATAAAAATAAATATAAAGTATAGTAAAATAATTTGTAAATAAACTCGATATAAATATGATATTTATTTTAAAATGAAAATAAATATCAAGTATAGTAGATTACTTGGTACAAAAAAAGAGTTTTCATCCAATTTAACTGTGTTATGTTCATTACATAATAGCTTTTGAAAAATAGTTTATGATTACTAAATGGTTTTAAAAAAGAAGTGAGAAAAAAGATAATATTATAAAAAAATTATTTTTACAATTTTGAGTAAAGACGAAGAGAAAAATTACATAAATTATTTATAAACTCCAACTCAGTTCTATATGTTGAAAACTTTCTATTTTATATTATATATTTTTCTTAGTATTTTAAATATTTATAAATTTAGTAAATTTTATAAAAAAAATTTAATTTTTTGTTGAAATTTTTTTATTATCGATATTAATTTGATTAATATATCCAAAATTATAATATCAAAATGAATATTTAACTTTGTTATTGATCTCGTACTCTATAAATTGGATTGAATTGGGGTATTGCATAAAATATGTATAATTTAGTAAATTAAAAAAATAAAAGTTTGAATGTACCAAAATTTATATTTCGTAGAATATTCCGTATTTTCAATATTACAAGCCAAATCTCACCCTCTCTTCTCCGTGAAATATGTCTCTTATTTAGTGGCATGTTTATGATTTTATCAAAATTATAATCTTTCTCTCTATCTTCATCTATTTTAGGTGTTGAACTCATTTCTAGAGTTTTCATCCTAAAAAAAAGCTTTTGTTAAAAAAAATAGATTCACCCTCATCCAGCCGAGCTTGTTTAGATCCACAATGGTGGTTTCTCCTCAACCGACTTCATGAGATTCACCCTCATCCACCCGAGCTTCTTTAAATCCACAATAGTGGTTTCTTCTCAACCGACTTTCTCTGTTTTTTAGAGCTGATGTAATTTGAATCCGATGCCCATGCTCCTTGGTCCTGGTGGTTTGAGCAGTTGCAGGTGATGGTTGGTACTGATTTTATTGAAGATCGAGCTTATAATTGATCATATAGATTTAATAGAGAGGGTGAATGATGAAATGATGGTATACTTAGATGGAGATGAAGATATTTGAAGGAAATCGAATTTCTTTTTCCTTTTTTTTAACGATCATGACTAATGTTCAAAATTTTAAGTGTGTCCCCATTATTGACAAAGTTGGTGAGGGCCATTGGGGAATTCAAAAGCTTGAACCGATACCGATACAGATGATGTATTCATCTTCTACCTTTTTTTTTTTTCCTGAAGGGACTCCTTTTAGCATCCTATTATTGCAGGTAAGGGTAACTTCTAAGCAAGACATGGACAAGCATTCTGGGAATTTTATGTGGTCTTGAGAAGGATATGCTGCTCGTTCACATGCAACCCTTTTGTCAACTTGAATGAATAGTTTAATAATTCATCTAAGATAAAATAAATGGTGGAGGAATAAAGAACCTTTCGAAGCTGCAGATCTGAATCATATGGCCATCCAGCTAATTAAAATAAATTTAATAGTTGAATTCACTATTAAATAAGAAGATCAGAAAGAAAGAGAGTGCTGGAGAATCTATTCATGTTTGCGGTTAACTTTCACCTCCTTTTCCTTCCTCTGATTTGCCTTTCTTGTCCCTGTATGTCTTGAAAACAAGGAGGAATTAGGCGATTAAGATGATCCGATATATGTGTTACTCTCACATGAAGTATTAATGTTTTGCCAAAATGATGGTTCTCTTAGAGGACATCAACTCTGAGACATTAGCAATCTATAAAAGAAAAGAGAAAATAAAGGAACATGTTGAGATTCGTTTCATCGTATGAAGTTAAGATATGATCTCATGATGGTCAAAAGTGAATTTGGGGCAAGGAAATACACATCCATGTGATTAAACAAAGTAATTATATATTATTTTTATTATTTTTACCCATCCCATTCGATTTTCTTGGCTGGTTGAGAGGAGATGCATGGACACCCGAGGAAAGGTTCAATGGTTGGCAAATTTTGTTTATTGAAGGAGGGTTGGCTAGTTGTCTAGCATAATGCTATCTCCATTGAAGATCCTCCACTTCCTATTGCATGTCCTAAATAGTCATGGGAATGAATCTTCCAAACTAACTATAATGCAATCACTAAATAGTTCTAATGTTTTATAATGCAGGTCTTAGAATCAGAATAAAGGGTGGAAATATTGTTTAGATTTTTTAGTATCAAATAAGATTATATTTTTAATATTCTAAATATTCTAACTATTATATATGCCTATCTTATTTTTTACTTATAATCACAAAATTTATTACCTAAGATACTATCTAAACCGAACACAAATGAAACTCAAAACTATCATTTATATGAAATTTATAACTAGTAAACCAAACAGGACTAATCCAAATACATCTAAGGATTATATGATCAATTGTATCAACAACTCCATACACAAAACAATCAAATGGCATTACCTATATGTTGTATATTTAGATTAACACTAAGAGGTAAATTATTAGAGAATGTATGCCAAATAAAATTCATAATCTTTAGTATATATCTAATTTTTATAAATCTATCCAAACTATTTTAGATATACTAAAATAAGAATAATACATTCGTGGAGTACTCAACATTTTAGCTCATATAAAATTATAAGCTAACTTTACTATTACTTGTCCATTTATACTACAAATTAAATCAATCGATCTTTCATCGAAACCTAGATGCGCGATATGAACTTGATTGCCTTTATTTCCTTATAATAACTAATGTTGTATAATTTCAAGATTATATGAATAAGACATGTTATTTATGAGAGAAACTTGATTGCCTTTATTTCTTTATAATATAACTAATGTTGTATACTTTCAAGATTATATAAATAAAACATGTTATCTACGAGAGAACATGCCGAGAAATGTTGTGCACTGGGCTGCATATGAGGAGAATGAAGGGATAACGAGTGTTTGTTGGCACAAGCCACAACGAGATTTATGTTGGTGGAGGAGATTCGAACGAAACCAAAGATCGGTCTCAATCATAAGCAATATGTGGATAAAATAGTAGAATGGACTCCCATTGAGTTTGGATTACGAGAGTATGAATTGTTGACAATAAGGGATGGATGATGACACCTTAAAAATGGTCATTTTGAAAGAAATGTATAACTATGTATAACTAAATATATGTTATGTAAGAAGTACCAAGATATATTGAAGGATAATTATGGAAAGAAATGAAGTAAGATATAACGAAGTACATGACTAGATGTTTATGATGTTAACAAATCAAAATCGAATATTAGAAGCTAGTGGACATGTTGTAATCCCTTCTAATTTTAGAGTAGAAATGAGAAAATATTACGATAGACTTTGTGATGAGTTTACCAACCACTATTAATTGACACGATTTTATATGGGTAAATGTGCATCGACTTACAAAGTTAGTGCATTTATTATTCATATAGGTAACGGACTCTATGAATAAGTTAGTTCAATTGTATGTTAGGGAAATTGTACATTTACACGGAGTCCTAGTACTAATAGTATCACACAATAACTTGGTTTGGTCGGAACCATGTGAACAATCCGCCACTCCTTCCGTTATTAAAAAGGTTAGCCACAATTGTGGTACTGGCAGCAGTAGTCAAGCGTAACTTGAAAAGATTTTTAAAATAACTTTAAGAAAATGTGTTTCCATAAAACATACCGGAATTTGATTATTACATAAGACATATCAAGGGGTTAAATCTTCTCCCGCGTTCCTATTCATATTTTTCCTAAAAGGTTTAAGGGATAGAGGGTGAGTTCTAAATGTAACCCTCGTCCTTTTTTTCTAAATAAGAAAAACCGAGAAAAGAACCGGTCATTTCAAAAGAGAAAACCGAGCTGGTTTACGAACCCCAACCAAGAAGGGAAGGGTAAATTGAGAAATTTTTAAATCCCGAGTGACCCAAAGAGTCATAGAAACCTTGGAAAGGAACCTTGGGACAAATTGGAAAAGAAAACCAAACCGGTTTAGGTAAACCGGACCTGAACCAGTTTGAACTATTATTGAATCGTTTGCTAAATTCAATTTTCTAGGTGACTTGAAATATTCAAATTGGGGAATTAAAGCCACCATTGGATAGATAATAAATTTAGAAATTTTTAATTTTGAAAAAATTAGTCGAATTGGGCTTAAACCGGCCGGTTTAAGCATTAAACCCAGTCGGACCGGTTCAAAACAGTGTCGCCTTCTTCCAACCGATGACGACACTGTTCATTCAATGCATGAACAGACAACGCTGACGAAGAGAAATCATCTCCATTCAGGCCGTTTCAGGGCGACTATAAGCTTGACCAAGATGTGAAACGATTGGGCAGAAAGTCTCCGAGCTCCATATATAAAGAGTTGCTCTCCATTTGTAAACCCCACACTTTTGAGTTAAGAAAAATCGGGAAAAGAATCGGTTAAACCGAGTAAGAAAATTGAACCGGTTTACATTTGAGAACACGCAATATGGAAATTTACAACTTTCGGGTGATCTAAAGGGTTCATTAAACCTTAAAAAAGAAATATAAGAAACTTTAGAAAATAAAAACCAAATTGGTTTAGGTGAACTAGATTTTATAAGAACTTCAAAGTTAAGCGTGCTTGCTCAAGAGTAGTGTGAGGATGGTTGACCTCCTAGGAAGTATGAATTTTTTTTGTAACCTGAAATTTCGGTAAAAAATTTTATTTACGCCTTATCATAAATAACCATAAATTAATATATATTTAATTATTATAATTAATACCAATAATTTAATACCTTAATTAAATTATTGAAATTAATACAAATAATTTAATACCGAAATTAAATTATTGAAATTAATACCAATAATTTATAGCAATATTAATACTAGTAATAAATCTCACCCATTTAATAAACGGGTTTTATGCCTATATAAAGAGGTTATCCCCATTTCATACTCCTCACACCTGAACACTTTTCTCTCTCTACTGCTCCATTTCCCGGTAAAGCTCGAACTAGAGGTTCGACTTGAACAAAGGTCAGGCTCTTTAGAACCAGGGAGAAGACAGCTATCTGATAGCAAACTCCAGTCAATCCGACAATTGTTGGAGAAGTGCCGACATGATGGAATAGTGAAGCAACTCCAGCGGACCGAAGGTGCCCTATTTCGGCCAAGCTGAAATCTGCCATTTCAAGCCCTCCCAACACTTTTCCAACCTTTCCACGGCCAAATTAGAACCGAAAGGTAAGCCAATTCGACTCCCCTTTACAAATTTCGATCGGCGCTAGAGAGAGAGTCGACCGAATTTCAATAACGAAATTCTAATCCAATTCTGTATCAATTGATATAATTCTTGATTCTAGGAGGAACCTCAGGACGGGACCTATCTGCTCAGATTGAAAGCTCGAATCGCGTGCCTTCATCGGTGAGTAATCGAAGCTTTCTCTCTCTACAGTCTATTTTCCGGCGAAGCTCCGTTTGAGCTCGTTTCGGAGTTAAAATCTGCGATTCAAAGTTTCTTAGAATCGTATGAACATGCAAGAACTCAATTTCAACTCCAATTTCAATAATTAGAAGTGTTTGATCGGTCAATTTGATGAAATCAAATTTGGTAGTGTCGAAGAGTTAAAATTGGGGGAAATTTTGGGGATTTTCGAAATTCAAAGGGCCAAAATACAATTTTATGAAATTGAGGGTCAATTGGGCATGAAAATAATGTTGGAGGACCAATTGAGGAATGCAAAATACCAGGAACGCCAGCAAGGACAAGCTCGCGTGAATACAAAGAACCAATCTAGTGGAATTCACAGCATTAACGGGTGAGTGGATTTACTAACATCATACCTGGTTGGGATGATGAGCACAAATTAAAGATAAAAACCACTTACCGGTTGTGAGTGAAAATTTTATATCATACCCGATAGGGGATGATAAGTACCTCGCTATAAAAACCCATTGTTTAGTGGTATTTCAATCATCACCACTTAGAGAAAGTGATGTGAAAATTATGCGGAAAAACTACTTATCGGTTGTAAGTAGATCATACCGGTTGGTATGATAAGACTTTCTCGAAGGAAGTTGAAAACCCGTTCATCGGTTATGAATGGAGATGTCCTTATACCGGTTGGTATAATGGACAGTGAAAACCTATTTTGTCGGAAGTGTTCTCCCCTGACTGTGTGACAATGCTTAAACTATTTGGGAGACCTTCTTGACGGGAGCTCGAATAGCTATTATAGGCTGGGGGCCTCGATTTTGGAACTAGCGAGCTAGAATGCCCGATTTTTTGAAAATCTCGTACAGTGGGCCCAAGGCCAATTGGCATGAGCAGGAGCTCGTAAACGAACATAATATATGTGCCATAAAACTTAATAAGTGAATTGTTTGGCCATGGTACCAAGATAGGACCGACATGCTCAGTCAACTAGCGGCAGTGCGACATGATAGGTCACCGGACCAGTCAAGACAAACAATTGTGGGTTGAGTTGAGAGTCGGGGCCGTTGGACTAGTGGCACCACAGATTACATGGCTTGATAATAAAATATTGTTTGTGCATGCACTATGAGTACGAGATCATCAAGACGCCCATGAGTGGTAGTGATGCGTCCTAAGGGCACTGGACAACCTGGTGGCTATAAGGGCAGTTCGTCGTTCCAGGTGTCTGTGCAAAATCTGGAGTAGCACCAAGCGCATGAGACCAGGGTGGGGACAGGATGAGGTCTCTGTCCTCATACGGACACAAAGAAGTGATTTCGGGATTGTGGGTCGGATGTCGCGTACATCCACTCATTCCCAAGGTAGAAGTGGTCGTGCTTCTATCCGGGTGGCAGGAAAAGTCGCTCCGAAGCCACTAGCGGGTTCAGTAGTGATACTGACTTGTGAATGTGTGTAACCTTCATGATGAAGGATGTGTGTTGGGTGATGACACACCGGTAACTAAGAAATAATGGAAAAACCTAAAATTTTAAATGAAGGGATTTTTTTTGAAAAGAAAGGAGTCTGACACACTCCGTATAAATGTTTTTCTTAAAAGTTTAAAGTGGACCTTTGAAAAGCCATTCACTGAGTAGTCGTACTCACCCCTTCCCTTATATCCCTTTCAGGAACTCCCGAAAAGTCTACCTTGAAAGACCATCAACTAAGATGCCTGTAAGATAGGTATGTAAAGTTTAAAATTTCATGCAGTTTTGATTATGCTATTCCAGGAAATGGTGCAGGTTTAAAGGACGCCTTACTCTTTACGGATTATAATAAGGGGAAACCCTTTAATAAACCGGGAGAGTGGTGAGTTGTTCACGGGGATCCGACCAAATTGGGTCAGGGCGTGACACCATTCATCCTCTTCACACCTGAAATCTTCATTCTCTCTTAACTACTCCATTTTTCGGTGAACCTTGAACTAGAGCTCCAACTTGGGTAGTTTTCTTAACTTTAGAAGGTGAGGTCAGGTTCTTTAGACTCCAGGGGAAGTCAGCTATCTGATGGCAACCTCCGTTCGATCCGAGAACCGTCGAATAAGCGTCGGCAAAATCAAACAGTGAAGCAGCTTCGAAGGACCAAATTTGCCCTGTTTCGGCCGAGCTGAAATCAGCCAAATTCAGCCCTCCTCTGGCCAAACCAAGCTCCCAACAACCCCACAGCCCTCATATGACCTTAACTGAGTTGATAGGTAAGTCAATTCGACCCTTCTTAGTCATTGTAAGTTAAAGTTAGAGAGAGAAACTATGAAAATTCACTAACAAAATTCTCCCTCAATTCGAGGTCAATTGCAGGAATTCTTGATCCTATAAGGTACCTCAGGAAGAGAGCTACCTTCCCCAATAGAGAGCTCGGACCGCCACACCTCCGACGGTAAGCTTTTGAAACTTTCTCTCTTTTCGCACAATTTTTCGGCGAAGCTCCATTTGAGCTCAATTTAAACCCAGATAACATGGTTCAAAGCTCAATGGAATCGTATGGAAGTATAGAAACTGATTCATACTTCAATTAGAGCAATTAACCCCGATTAAATGGTCAATTTGAAGAAATCAAATTCAGCCAATTTGAAAGGGGGAAATTGGGGATTTCGTAAAATTGAGGGACCATTTTGCAATTTTCAAAATTGAAGGCTAGTTGGCCATGGAAAAGACGTTGGAGGACCAATTGGGGTCAAATTGCCATTTTGGAAAGTAGGGGCAAAATGGTAATTTTTGAAAAGTTGGGAGACCAAATTGGAAATTTGGATAACTTGAGCCCCTTATGCAATTTTGAGTAAAATGAGGACTAAAAGAAAATTTTGGGACTCAAATTTGGGCAAAAGTTGGCATTAGGAACGTAAAGTTAAGGAAAATAAACTTTAGTGACCTAAATGCAATATATCGATAATTTATGAGCTTAGGCTTTTATGTCAAACCTTAAGTGAAAAGGCTGCCCAAATCGTATAGGGATAAGTGTGATTGAAAAGCAAACAAGAGAAAGCTCGCGTTGACTTGGAAAACCAACTGAGGATGAACACATCACGGTTAGCGCTTGAGTAGGCTTATTCACATCAAAAACGGTTGGGATGATGAGCACTTTAGAAAAGAAAAACCACTTGTAAGTGAAATTTTGACATCATAGCCGATTAGGGTGGTGGGCAAATGAAGTTAAAACCTACTTATCGATTTTAAGTAGAGGAAATCATACCCAGTTGGTATGATGAACTTCCTTGAAAGAAGAAGAAACTCGCTTGCCGGTTGTAAGCAGAGATATCATCACACCTGGATGGTGTGATGAAGTGAAAATGTGTTATGTCAAAAGTGTTCTCCCATGACTGTGTGTCAATGCTTAAAAATTTTGGGAGACCTTTTTAATGGGAGCTCGAATAGCTCTTATAGGTCGGGGGCCTCGATTTTAGAACTTGCGGGCTAGAATGCCCAATTTTTTGAAAATCTCGTACAGTGGGCCCAAGGCCAATTGGCATGAGCAGGAGCTCGTAAACGAACATGATATATGTGCCATAAAACTTAATAAGTGAATTGTTTGGCCATGGTACCAAGATAGGACCGACATGATCAGTCAACTAGCGGCAGTGCGACATGATAGGTCGACGGACCAGTCAAGACAAACAATTGTGGGTTGAGTTGAGAGTCGGGGCCGTTGGACTAGTGGCACCACAGATTACATGGCTTGATAATAAAATATTGTTTGTGCATGCACTGTGAGTATGGGATCATCAAGACGCCCATGAGGGGTAGTGATGCGTCCTAAGGGCACTGGACGACCTGGTGGCTATAAGGGCAGTTCGTCGTTCCAGGTGTCTGTGCGAAATCTGGAGTAGTACCAAGCGCATGAGACTGGAGTGGGGACAGGATGAGGTCTCTGTCCTTATACGGACATGAAGAAGTGATTTCGGGATTGTGGGTTAGATGTCGCGTACATCCACTCATTCCCAGGGTAGAAGTGGTCGTGCTTCTATTAGGGTGGCAGGAAAAGTCGCTCCGAAGCCACTAGCGGGTTCAGTAGTGATACTGACTTGCGAATGTGTGTAACCTTCATGATGAAGGATGTGTGTTGGGTGATGACACACCGTGGTAACTAAGAAATAATGGAAAAACCCGAATTTTTAAATGAAGGAATTTTTGAAAACAAAAGAGTCTGGCACACTCCATATAAATATTTTTCTTAAAAGTCAAAAGCTTTTAAAAATCCATTCACTAAGTAGTCGGACTCACCCCCACGCTTATATCCCTTTCAGGAAATCCCGGAAAGCCTCTCCTTAATGACCGTCAACTAAGATGCCAGTAAGATAGGTATGTAAAGTTTTAAATTTCATGTAGTTTTGGTTATGTTATTACAGGAAAAAGGTGCAGGTTAAAGGACGCCTTACTCTTTATGGTTTACAATAAGGGAAAAACCCTTTACTAAACTGGGAGAGTGGCGGGTTGATCACGGGGATCCGACCAAACCGGGTCGGGGCGTGACAACTAGAGTGGTATCAGAGCGTATTTCCTCGAATACATAATCAAGACTATAAAATATTGTAACTAATAGGATTTATCCTAAAATTTTCAGATGGCTCCCAGGAGAGGAACCAAGAAAATTAGGAATGGCTCTACTCAACACCTTATCTTCATAGGAAGACAACCCTAGAAGCTTCCCAAATGCCTAAAGCATGGAAAGAATCCCAAAAGAGCAAATGAGAAAGTATCCCAGAGAATGGTGACAGGACCTATTGAGGTCACAACTCTAAGTATAAAGGAAGTCAAGCGTGAAGCCATAAAATGGGGCATATAACCTTATATAGGAGGATGCTTATCAAGAATCTCGTAGCTCTCTAGTTATTTGGTGACCATTTTCTGTAATAGGGCCAAAATCCCCAACATATTGTACTACTCTATTAATAAAGTACTCCAAATTCCTAAAAAACCCTATCCCTCAAATGATGTGATCTTCAAGGAAGACTCCAAAAAGAAAAAAAAAACTCTCACGGTATCCAGACTTAAGGACGAAGGAGCACCAAAACTAACAATTCCCAAGAAAACGCTAGGAGGAACCACTCATGTTCATGTAATTACAAGCATGAATGATAGGGACACTACGTGGAGAAGTGCCCAACCCTACAAAGGACAGGAATCAAGTTAACCTAGAGGGGAATAGGACAAAAAGTGAAAAACTGTCCCACATCGCCGGGAGTCAGGATAATATTTTCCAAGAATAAACACCCCACAACTATAGGAAATCCGAAAGGATACCATCCCAAGAAATGTGACTCCATTTGCAACCACAAATAAGAGGAAACTCTTCAAAATCTTAGCAAAGTGGTAAGAAGGAAAAAGGGGTAAAGGTAGGATCTCAATAAAACCACAAACGGAACAAAGGATAGCTAAAGAGAATTCCCCCTTTAAGAAGAAAATCCAAACAATTTAGGAGCAAAGAAAGGAGTGCATCCACAAGAGAAGACAAGACGAACATTTGATGACAAACGGGACGTATTGGGATTACAGGAATAAATCACCTTGGAAAAAGCAACTATGTCAAATAGGAAGTTCGAACCAATAGGACAAGAGAAAGCAAGTCATTACAACAAGATTGTCAGAGGGAACAAATGACACCCTAAGGAAGACCGGGAAGTAGAAGGGGCTACACCATAAAAAGGTTAGTGAGATGGACATTAAGGACAAGAGTACTAGAGAAACAACTACCCTAAGAAACTTAGACCAAAGGAATGGTGGAGGCGATGCAGTTAACAAACTAATACATGGTAAAACCATAATTTGAGTTCCAACAAAGAAGAAAGGGGCGAAAAGGCCAAATACTCAGGAAAAGAAGGATGAAAGAAATCCTTAACAAGACCAAAGGCCAAATTAACTAAGAAAAAAAATAATAGGCAAGCCTCTCACATAATTATCAAGAAATCTTGAAACAAGGAAAATTTGAACGCTACATAAAGAAATACACTATGAAAGTAAACTTTAGAAGTATGCATACGACTAACTACCCTTGAAGGAATTTTGATGGGCGGATGGACATAATGTGGAGTGCAAGGAACCAACCCTTAATTGGGAAATGTTTCAAAGGAAGGAAGTATCGTGATGGTCCAGTGTGACCTACTTGGAGAGAGCAGGAGAACTAAACAATAATTTCAGGAGAACAGAGTAGAAAGAAGAAACGAGTAACAACGGGACGGCCAAAGAGAATAAACAAAACCCTAAGAAAGGCTGAGATGTAGTAAAAACTACACCCTATGAAGGACAAAGGATGGGCATGAAGGACGAGTGATACAGCTACCCAGATGATTGGAAAAAAAATGGAGAGAAGGAGACAATTGAAGAACTAGTCTTCGAGAGAACCCTGGATTTAAACCACGACAAAGAAGGGAGAAGTAAAAAGGCCAAAACATTGGAAAAAGAAGAATGAAGGAAAATCCTTAAAGAAATTAATGACCAAAATCGGATTTCTAGTTTAAAGTCTTGAGACGGTTAAGTGAGCTTCACGAAGGATGAACAGGAGATTTTGAAACAAGAAGGATGTGAACCCTCCTTAAACGAAAATAAGTTAACGGGTTAGCATCAAAAAGATGTTGTGACAAGTATGAATGAGTGGACAACCCATACTAAGTAATAAAGTAAAGAATGTTCGAGAAACATTGGGAAAGTAAGTCCTCCAAATAAGATGTGGCTAAGGAGGAATAATCGCAATTGGTAAGACGAGTCATAGTCCACACACGCATATGAAGCTTAAAGAGTGGACGACCGAGCATAGGGTGGAATGCACAGAATAAAACCAATAATCGGAAGTATCCCATCTAAGAAATAAGGGATAAAACAAAAGTTGTGGATAGAAAAGGATCCAAAGCAAACAAATGCCCTAACATAGATAAGGGTGCGAAGAAAGGGAGAAAGAACCATACAATGAATGATAAGGAGGTTGAGCATGTAACTCATAAGATGGAAATCTCTATTGTAAGGGACATAGTAGAGAACAAAACTGGAAAGAGGGAACCTTCCCAAGCAAAGTAATCGACACATAGATCGAAAGCAATTATTGTAGAATGAAGAATCATGAAGTGATTATGAGTAAGTAAAAGTGGATTAAGGAAAAAGGAAAAACCCTTGAATAAGGAATGCCAAGGACTTAAGAAGGAAAGAATCCCAGTTTGTTGGTAAACTATTGGGAAACCAAATAATTGGCACTAGAAAGACCCAATAAAGAAGTTGGGAAAGGACGAGTGGGTAAGGAAAATCAACACGATTATGTAAGACATGTTGTCAAGATATAAATGATAATTGGGTAACAATCAAGGTAGTTGAGGAATACTACCCAATGAAAGGAGTGATGAAATTATATAGTCCATGGAAGGCTGAAAAGTTGGAAACAACCCTAAAAGAGGTGTTGTAGGAGTCTGATGGACTGAGATAGGTTCAGAACTATGTCATATCATAAGGGACATATAAGCACCAACAATCTCGAGTAAAATGTAACTCGAGTAAGAAGGAGTTAGTTGGTAAACATAACAAGGTCAAACATAAATTTGACCAAAATTGTAATCAATGACGAATGAAGGATGGGTCAAATTGGGACGAAAGAATAATAACACAAAAGCATGTGAAAACAAGTATGTAATGCTTGAAAGAACGTTGAGCTAGGGGTTTCAACGATGAAGAGAATAACTAGACAAAGGAACGATTGGGCACCTTGGAACTCCCAATTCTGAAATCTTGAGTAAAATCCCCAAAAGGAAGAACCTTATCCTAAATAATGGGAGATGTGAACCTAAGAATATACATTTGGATTAATGAGCCATACATACCTTGTTATTATAACACCATGGAAGGAGTAAGCATGATAAATGAAAAGAAATTCCTTAGATAAATGATTACGGGGACTAAGCGAAAGAGCAATAAAAGCGTTAGCATGTCAAGAAAATCCAAGTTGATATTAAGGAAAATTATTCCTGAAGTGGAATATATTGGTTAAGTTTTGGGGACAAAACTCCTAAAAGGAGGGGAGAGTTGTAAACCCCACACTTTTGAGTTAAGAAAAACCAGGAAAAGAACCGGTCAAACCGAGTAAGAAAATCGAGCCAGTTTACATTTGAGAACACGCAATATGGAAATTTATAACTTCTGGGTGATCTAAAGGGTTAATTAAACCTTGGAAAAGAAATTTAAGAAACTTTAGAAAATAAAAACCAAATTGTTTCAGGTGAACTAGATTTTATAAGAACTTCAAAGTTAAGCATGCTTACTTGAGAGTTGTGTGAGGATGGGTGACTTCCTGGGAAGTATGAATTTTTTTTGTAACCCAAAATTTCAGTAAAAAATTTTATGTGCGTCTTATCATAAATAACCATAAATTAATATATATTTAATTATTATAATTAATATTAATAATTTAATACCTAAATTAAATTATTAGAACTAATACAAATAATTTAATACCGAAATTAAATTATTGAAATTAATACCAATAATTTATAACAATATTAATACTAGTAATAAATCTCGCCCATTTAATACATGGGTTTTACGCCTATATAAAGAGGTCATCCCCATTTCATTCTCCTTACACCTGAACACCCCTCTCTCTCTCTACTGCTCCATTTTTCGGTAAAGCTCGAACCAGAGCTTCGACTTGAACAAAGGTCGAGCTCTTTAGAACCGGGGAGAAGACAGCTATCTGATAGCAAACTTCAGTCAATCCGAGAATCGTTGGAGAAGCGCCGACATGAAGGAATAGTGAAGCAACTCTAGCGGACCGAAGGTGCCCTATTTCAGCCAAGCTGAAATCGGCCATTTCAAGCCCTCCTAAGGCCAAACCAAGCCATTCCAACACTTCCTCAGCCTTTCCACAGCCGAATTAGGACAGAAAGGTAAGTCAATTTGGCTCCCCTTTACAATTTTCAATCGGTGCTAGAGAGAGAGTCGATCGAATTTCAATAACGAAATTCTAATCCAATTCCACATTAATTGATAAAATTCTTGATTCTAGGATGAATCTCAAGACGAGACCTATCTGCTCAAATCGAAAGTTCAGACCGTCGTGCCTTCATTGGTGAGTAATCGAAGCTTTCTCTCTCTAAAGTCTATTTTCCGGTGAAGCTCCGTTTGAGCTCGTTCCAGCATTAAAATCTGCGATTCAAAGTTTCTTAGAATTGTATAAACATGCAGGAACTAAATTTCAACGCCAATTTCAATAATTACAAGTGTTTGATCGGTCAATTTGATGAAATCAAATTCGGTAGTGTTGAAGAGTTGAAATTGGGGGAAATTTTGGGGATTTTCGAAATTCAAAGGGCCAAAATACAATTTTATGAAATTGAGGCTTAATTGGGCATGAAAATAATGTTGGAGGACCAATTGAGGAATTTTAGAATTTTTGGGGCAAAACTTACCATTTTTGTAAAAGAAGGGCAAAATGGTAATTTTGGAAAATTTTAGGAAATTAAACCCCTTTTGGTGAAATTGAATAAATTGAGGTCCCAGGATAAATTTTAAAAGTTACGGGACTCAATTTGACGAAAAATCAACATTAGGGGCTTAAAGTTAAATAGAAATAACTTTAGGGACCTAATTACAAATAACTAAAAGTTTGGGTTTTCTCATTCATTGGAAATGAATGAAGGTTGTTATACCGAGTAATAATGAACAAGGTTGTTCATATCGTGTAGGAATGCAAAATACCAGGAACGCCAGCAAGGACAAGCTCGCGTGAATACAAATAACCAGTCTAGTGAAATTCACGGCATTAACGGATGAGTGGGTTTACTAACATCATACTCGGTTGGGATGATGAGCACAAATTAAAGATAAAAACCACTTACCGGTTGTGAGTGGAAATTTTATATCATACCCGGTAGGAGATGATAAGTACCTCGCTATAAAAACCTACTGTTTAGTGGTATTTTAATCATCACCACTTAGAGAAAGTGATGTGAAAATTATGCGGAAAAACTACTTATCGGTTGTAAGTAGATCATACCCGGTTGGTATGAGGAGACTTCCTCGAAGGAAGTTGAAAACCCGTTAATCGGTAATGAACGAAGATGTCCTTATACCGGTTGATATAATGGACAGTGAAAACCTATTTTGTCGGAAGTGTTCTCCCCTGACTGTGTGCCAATGTTTAAACTATTTGGGAGACCTTCTTGACGGGAGCTCAAATAGCTCTTATAGGCTGGGGGCCTCGATTTTGGAACTTGCAGGCTAGAATACCCAATTTTTTGAAAATCTCGTACAGTAGGCACAAGGCCAATTGGCACGAGCAGGAGCTCGTAAACGAACATGATATATGTGCCATAAAACTTAATAAGTGAATTGTTTGGCCATGGTACCAAGATAGGACCTACATGCTCAGTCAACTAGCGGTAGTGTGACATGATAGTTCGACGGACCAGTCAAGACAAACAATTGTGGGTTAAGTTGAGAGTCGGGGCCGTTGGACTAGTGGCACCAAAGATTACATGGCTTGATAAGAAAATATTGTTTGTGCATGCACTGTGAGTACGGGATCATCAAGACGCCCATGAGTGGTAGTGATGCGTCCTAAGGGCACTGGACGACCTGGTGGCTATAAGGGCAGTTCGTCGTTCCATGTGTCTTTGCAAAATCTGGAGTAGCACCAAGCGCATGAGACCGGGGTGGGGACAGGATGAGGTCTCTGTCCTCATACGAACACAAAGAAGTGATTTCGGGATTGTGGGTCGGATGTCGCGTACATCCACTCATTCCCAAGGTAGAAGTGGTCGTGCTTCTATCCGGGTGGCAGGAAAAGTCGCTCCGAAGCCACTAGCGGGTTCAGTAATGATACTGACTTGCGAATGTGTGTAACCTTCATGATGAAGGATGTGTGTTGGGTGATGACACACCGGTAACTAAGAAATAATAGAAAAACACAAATTTTTAAATGAAGGGATTTTTTTTGAAAAAAAAGGAGTTTGGCACGCTCCATATAAATATTTTTCTTAAAAGTTAAAAGTAGATCTTTGAAAAGCCATTCACTGAGTAGTCATACTCACCCCCTCCCTTATATCCCTTTTAGGAAATCCCGAAAAGTATACCTTGAAAGACCATCAACTAAGATGCCTGTAAGACAGGTATATAAAGTTTAAAATTTCATGCAGTTTTGATTATGCTATACCAGGAAATGGTGCAGGTTTAAAGGACGCCTTATTCTTTACGGATTATAATAAGGGAAAACCCTTTAATAAACCGGGAGAGTGGCGGGTTGTTCACGGGGATCCGACCAAACCGGGTCCAGGCGTGACACCATTCATCATCCTCACACCTGAAATCTTCATTCTCTCTCAACTGCTCCATTTTTCGGTGAACCTCTAACCAAAGCTCCAACTTGGGTAGTTTTCTTAACTTTAGAGGGTGAGGTCAGGGTCTTTAGACTCCAGGGGAAGTCAGCTATCTGATAGCAACCTCCGTTCGATCCGAGAACCGTCGAATAAGAGTCGGCAAAATAACAGTGAAGCAGCTTCGAAAGACCAAATTTGCCCTATTTCGGCCGAGCTGAAATCAGCCAAATTCAGCCCTCCTCTGGCCAAACCAAGCTCCCAACAACCCCACAGCCCTCATATGACCTTAACTGAGTTGATAGGTAAGTCAATTCGACCCTTCTTAGTCGTTGTAAGTCAAAGTTAGAGAGAGAAACTATGAAAATTCACTAACAAAATTCTCCCTCAATTCGAGGTCAATTGCAGGAATTCTTGATCCTATAAGATACCTCAGGAAGAGAGCTACCTTCCCCAGTAGAGAGCTCGGACCGCCGCACCTCCGACGGTAAGCTTTTGAAGCTTTCTCTCTCTTCGCACAATTTTTCGGCGAAGCTCCATTTGAGCTCAATTTGAACCTAGATAACATGGTTTAAAGGTCAATGGAATTGTATGGAAGTATAGAAACTGATTCATACTTCAATTAGAGCAATTAACCCCGATTAAATGGTCAATTTGAAGAAATCAAATTTGGCCAGTTTGAAAGGGGGAAATTGGGGAAAATTGGGGATTTCGTAAAATTGAGGGACCATTTTGCAATTTTCAAAATTGAAGGCTAGTTGGCCATGGAAAAGATGGAGGACCAATTGGGGTCAAATTGCCATTTTGGAAAGTAAGTAATGATGAAATTTATAAAGTCAAACATGATACATATAAAGCCATGAAATTTATAATGAAATGAATGTGTGATTTAGCCATGGTACCAAGACAGTACTTGATGCACTAGAGACAGTGTGTTATGACCAGGTTGACGGACCGGCCTAAACAAACAACTGCAGGTTGAGTTGAGGGTCGGGACCGTTGGACCAATGGCACCAAAGATAATTGGTTATGTGAAAACTTTGTTTGTGCATGCACTTGAGGTACAGGACCATCAAGACGCCCAAGAGAGGTAGTGATGCATCATAAGGGCTACTGGACGACATGGTGGAGATAGGGACAGTTTATTATACCAGCAGTCGGGAAACTCGACATAGCTTCTTGCACATGAGACTGGGGTGGGATCGGGATGAGATCTCTATCCTCATACGGACACAGAGTTGCTTTCGGGTATGGGGTGGAATGTCGCGAACATCCGTTCAGACCTAAGGTAGAAGTGGACAGGCTTCTATCTTGGTGGTCGGTAAAGACGCTACGAGCCACAAGTGGGTGCAGTGAACGGGCTACACCTGGGAATGATTAATCTCTTTCTAATGAATGGCATGTGTTGATTGTTAAACACACCTAATGTGAAAATGAGGAAAAAGGTTTTATAAAACTAGAATTTGAGAAAAGATCATTCTTAAAGGAAATGAGGATTTTGGCACACTTTGATCATAGCTATTTTGTTTATGAAAATTCACTCTCAACACTCATTCACTAAGTTATAAAACTCATCCCCTCCCTTTACCCCTTTTCAGGTAATCAAGAGAAACCAACCAAAGACCTTTCTATAGACGAACCCCTAAAATAGGTATGTAAAATTAATATACTTAGTCTTGTTTAATGCTATTCCAGGAAAGATACGAGTAAAATAGATGTCTTACTCCTCGCGGTTTAGAAAATGGGAAACTCTTGATAAACCGTGAGAGTGACGGGTTGTTCACGGGAATCTGACCAAACTGGGTCGGGCGTGACACTACAACTCAGAGAATAGGGTTTACATAACATCATAATTTCATGTCCATAATTTAGTATGCACTAAAGTAGAGTTTTCCTTTCTTGAAAAAAAATTACATGCAATAAGAAGGCCACAATATGTAAACCCCATCCCTTAAAGATAAGGAAAACGGGGAAAGAACCGGCCAACCCGGGTGAGAAAATCGAACTGGTTCATGAACCCCAACCATTAGAGAAAGGACAAATTGAGAAATTTACAAGCCTCGAGTGACCTAAAGAGTTATAAAAATCATGGAAAGAGACTTTGGGACATATTGGAAGAGAAAACCAGACCGGTTCAAGTGAACCAGATCTAAACTGAATTGAATTTATTTGTACCAGTTTAAACCATCATTGAACCGGTTACTATATTCATTTTTCTAGGTAGCTTAAAATATTCAAACTGGGAATTGAAGCTATCATTGGATAGAGAATGAATTTAGATAAATTTAGAAATTTTTAATTTTGAAAAACTCGGTCGAATCGGGCTTGAACCGACCTGTTTAAGCATTGAACCAGATTCGGAACAGTGTCGTCTTCTTCCTTTAGATGATAGCACTGTTCATTCGTCGAAAGAACAGATAGCACGAGGAAGATGAAATGTTTCTGTTCAGGGTGTTCCAAACCATGAATGAGTGCCATTAAGGTGTTGAACAGTTGGCTAGAGAGTCCCCGAGCTCCCTATATAAATTTGGGATTTTGTAAAATTGAAGGACCAAATTATAATTTCCCAAAATTGAGGGACAATTAGCCATGAAAAGGATGTTGGAGGACCAATTGGTCAATTTTTGAAAATAATTGGGGTTAAATTGCCATTTTTGTAAAGTAGGGGCAAAATGATAATTTTTGAAAAGTTGGGGACCAAATTGGAAATTTGGAAAACTTGAACCCTTTAAAAAATTTTGAGTAAATTGAGGACCCAGAGTGAGTTTTTGGAAGTTTCGAGACCTAAAGTCAAGGAAAAATAACTTTAGGGGCCTAAGTGCAATTAACTAAAAATTTTGAGTTTAGTCGTTCATTCATAAGAAACAAAGGTTGTTATGCCAAATATTAATAGATAAAAATGTCCACATTGTGTAGGAACACGAAGGACCAGAACGCTAGTAACGATAAGCTAGCGTAGAGGCAAAAACTAACTAAGAAGGAATATATTGCGATTATTTGGTGAGTGGGTTTATTTACATTATACCTTGTTGGGATGATGAGCATCTCAAAAATGAAAAACCACTTATATGTGGGATTTTAACATCGCACCCAGTTGAAGTGATATGAGAACTAAGCGAAAAAACTACTTATCGATTGTAAGTAGAGAGATCATACCCGGTTGGTATGATGAACTTCTTGAAAGGAAGGAGAAAATCTGCTTGCCGGTTGTAAGCGAAGATGTCATCACACCCGATTGGTTTGATGAATGGAAAGGTTATTTTGTTATAAGTGTTCTCTCTGACTGTGTGTCAATGCTTAAAATTTTTGGGAGACCTTCTTGATGAGAGCTAGAACAACTCAGAGAGGCCAGAGGCCTCAATTTTGGAACTTATGGGGCTAAAATGCCCAATTTTGAAAGATCACATACAGTGGGCCCAAGGCCAATTGGCATGAGCAGGAGCTCGTAAAAAAACATGTGATATTTATGGCATGAAAATTATAAATGAATGGAATGTATGATTTCGCCATGGTACCAAGACAAGACAAACATACTCAATGGACTGGCGGCAGTGCGTCAAGGCCAGGTCGACGGACCGGCCTAGATAAATAGCTGCAATTCGAGTTGAGGGTCGGGGTCGTTGGACCAATGGCACCAAAGATAAATGGCTTTGTGGAAAAACTATTGTTTGTGAATGCACTTGAGGTTCAAGACCATCAAGACGCCTAAGAAGGGTAGTGATGCGTCCTAGGGGCTACTAGATGACATAGTGGAGATAAGAGTTTATCGTGCCAGTAGTCAAGGAAGCTCGACGTAGCTTCATGCGCATGAGACCGGGTGGGATCGAGATGAGGTCTTGTCCTCATACGGACACTGAGTTGATTTCGGGTTTGAGGGTCGGATGTCACGAACATCCACTCAAACCCAGGGTAGAAGTGGGCGGACTTCTATCTAGGTGGTCGGTAAAGTCACTCTAACACCACAAGTAGGTACAGTGGACGGAATGTCCTGCGAATATGTGATTCCTTCTTGATGAAGTGTGTGTATTGAATTTTAAACACACCTAATATGGAAAATGAGGAAAAAGGGTTTTGAAAGCTAAAATTTGAGGAAGGAATATTTTAAAAGGAAATAAGAAGTCTAGCACACTCCGATTAAAATTATTTTACTTATAAAAACTCACTCCCAACACCCATTCATTGAGTTGTAGAAACTCACCACTCTTTCATATCCCTTCTCAGGAGTAGAGAAAATGACTAAGGAAAATACCAGGACCTACCTTTTATTAGGTATGCTTAAAAGGATATTTTTAAGCTTGTGTTTTTATTAACTTATGTTATTCTAGGGAACAAGGTTAAATTACGCATGGCTCCTCTTGATTAAAGAAAGGGGGAAACCCCTCTTAAACCAAGGGAGCGGCGGGTTGATTACGGGGATTTGACCAAACCAGGTTGGGGCGCGACACAATATGCCTTATCTTTCAAAAAAAAATAATTCTTGAAAAATCGCTTAACTTATTTCATCAAGCTTATGGTAGGTACCTTCCTAGTTTGAGTGATTTAATTAATTAAACCTACCATGGTTTATTTCAAACAACAAGCAAACAAACACACTTTATCCATAAATGGATCAAACATTTATAGAATAGACCCTCACACATGCTACAACCTCGATCTGTTCCACTTGTGGCCTGGAGTGACTTTACCGTTCACCTTGGTGAGAGGCCACAACCTCCACCATATTATTTGTGTAAGCACATTGGCCCAACCCCCAGACTTATCGATACTTCGATCCCCAAATTGTATGGGGTGAGACCTCACTCTTCTATCCCTCAGTCTCAAGATGCATGAAACTCCCAAAGCTTCAAGACATACTAGAACAACGTTTCTACCCTTTTGCCAACATTGCTGTCCAGCAACCCTTAGAACCAACACAACCTCGTACTGGGCGCCTCTTTGGTTTTACACGATTGCAATCACATACAAGTGTATTTTGATTTAAAACCTTTATATTTGCACTACTAGCCCAACAAGCTAAGACCTGGCTTCGACATAGTAGCTTTAGCAAGTATTATCCAATTGTGATAATTTTTTATAGATTCTTAAATCAAACTTACTTACAGGATTGGACCCATTTCCATTGGACTTGGTCCCATTTGTACGAGTTTTCAAAACATGGCATTAGATCCACTTGCACAGAACAAGATCTAGCCCACCATTTGTCAACCATGGGCATCGCTCATATCCTGTATGGACAAATGGACTAGACCATATCCATTTATGAGTATTCATACACCGTCTTTCTTCAAAAATATAATCCCAAAAATTTTAAGCAGGTTCACACAGTCAGATAATTATATTTTTGGAAATATCTTTTAAAAATAAAGCATGATTTTAAGTATGTGCAAAATCGGTACAATCGGTACCAATGTCAGAAATCACACTCAAACGTATTTTGAGACTTGGTCATCAGAGGGATCTCCAAGCTGAGCTTGCATTTCATTTGCACAAACTTGTAAGTGATTTGTTACTATAATAAATTGGGCAATTAGGTTCCACGTAACAAGGTAATTGTACTTAAAACTCGTAACTTTTCCAAAATTAGGATTTAGTTCTTAAGTTATACCTTAATTCCGATTAGGTCCCTAAGATTTTCAAATCTCCCACTTGGGTCCCTAATTTACTCAAAATTCCAATTGGGCAAGTAATTTCTCATTAAATACAGAAAATCCCCATTTTCAAAAATTGTAATTAAGTCCTTAAACTATCAAAATTTGTAATTAAGTCCTTAAACTTTCAAAATTTGTAATTAAGTCCTTAAACTTTCAAAATTTGTAATTTAGTCCTCCAACTTGAATTTCATCAATTCGACTTTAATCCTTCCCAATTGAGTCACTAACATTATTCTATTCATCTTCCCTATGTCCCTAGAATCATTTCAAGCTTTTAATCACAAAAATTGGCTTAGATATGAACTTAAAAGGAGCTTTGCTAGAAAATTGCCCACAAAAGAGAAAACTTTGATTACTCATCGGTGAGGGTACATCGATCAGAGCTTTTACTTCCATTTAGTTGCTCTCTTCTGTGGATCTTTTCTAGATTAAATCGTGTCTCAATTAGTGGCCTAGGGAGTGTGAATTGCTTAACTTAGTTTTCATGCAAAACACAATGTGATCAATAATTTTCGACGAAGGGCGGCGGAGGGGATTTAACATGACAGTTCAAGGAAGATGTGTACTCCTTTAGGGAAGGTCTGGAGGGCTTGGTTTGGCTATGGTTGGCCTGAGGGTGGCTCAAACATAACTTGGTCAACTCTGGTCGCAGGCACGAGGGAGCGATGGTACTATGTGAGCTCATCGGAGCTTCTCCAAGTAGAATGGAGTATGCAAGAAGGTAGAGGACTTCCTCCGAATTCCATGGGACTCGAATTTGCCTTTGAAAGTTAAGGAAAATGCCTAAGTCAGAGCTCTAGTTTGCGCTTGGTCGGAAAGAGGAGCTTTTCTTCTTCTTCAATCAATTGAGGGATGAGTTGGATAAATAGAGAGGAGCTATTTAAATAGAGAGCTCGGTGACCCTTGGCTCTACCAGTTTTCAGATTGGTTGAGCTTATCCACTTCAAAATTTCCATTGTCTAAGCAGATATTCACTCACTAGAAATGGAAAGAAAATTTTATATTTTTTGTTCTATGAACAGTGCTATCATCTGAAGGTTGAAGATAACATTGTGCGCGCACGTGAGAGATTCGCTTGTGCAAGTTGCCACATGGCATAATGTGATTGGTTGGCTATGCTGATGCGACTTCCCACTCAGCATCCGAGTCATTCATTGAATCATTGATTGGCCACATGGCGATCTCCCATTGGTCGCTCATTCCAATGTGGTTGTTGACCATATTTGACCATCTCTTAATCATGACATGTGGCGTTCTCTAATTGGCCGATTTAAATACGTCAGTTTTTCCTCCTAATGCACTATGCCATTGCCACGTGTCAGCCTTTGATTGGTTGTGGTCATTTGACGTGGCTCTACCACGTGTCAACCTCTAATTGGTGGACCGTTTCTCTGACAACTTAATTGACCACTCATGTGGTACCTTTTCCACGTGTTAGCACCTCATTGGTCAGCTCTGTTGATGAGGGTTATCCTCAGTTGATGGTTGACTAAGGACATGTGACGCTTTCCCATTAGTCGGTCATTGGTGACATGGGTTTTCTTCGTCTGATTGTTGAAGGACACATGTCATGCAATGATTGGTCAACGCTTTCATGCGCTAACCAAGCAGTTGACTGGGTGCACTTCACCACGTGTCGCATGCTGATTGGTCGCACGCGCTGAATGGGCACTGACCTAGCAGGTAGTCCGTTGACCAGTTCGGTCGGATCGGGTTCGGTGACCCGAAATTGAAAATTGGTTGGTTTAGGTCCGATTCGACCAAGTTTCTAAAATTTAAAATTTTCTAAATTTGTCTAAATTCATTTTTTGTCAATACTATGAAGATGGAAAGGATTCCTATTATAGTATTGGGAGAAGCGGCGGGTTGTTCATAGGGTTCCGTCCAAATCAGGTCGGGAAATGACAACAGGCATGCACGTGAATGCAATGTGTGCCCGTGCGTGCATCATGTGTCATGCTCCCGGCTTACACATCGATTGATTTGTATTGTAGCGAATTGGTTTTCGATAAATAAATCAATTCTACTATTTTGGTCATTTATTGTTCAGTTCACCTCCAATTCTATTAGTTTTTTACCCAATTTATTTTTCTAAAATTATTTTTTTCCAATTTCATACAAATTAGAATCAAGAACATTTATTTTATGATTTATATAACCCCTTATAAAAATTGAGGGTTTTACTAATATGAGTCAGTTCAATCCATTTTTTGTCGCCTTTTGACCTATTCTTAGTCCAATTTATTTTTCTAAAAATTATTTATCTAATTTAATATTAATTTGACTCAATAATTTATATAACTACTCCTAAAAATCAAGAGTTTTGTGTCCCAAGACGATTTGATCCCGATTTAAATCAGTTTTTAATCGTACTTTTATAACCCTTGATTTCTAATCAATGGGGTTTTTGTAGGCTAATTCATGGATTCATCAATTGTAATTTTTTTATCTGAACTAATTTCTAATATGGTTCAATTCCAAATATCAGTTTTGGATTTTCATTACTAGTTCCATATCAGTTTTTGGTCCAATTGAGTTTAAATTATAGTTTCAGAAATTCTGATGTTACACACACAATCAATCTAGCACGTGATTGTGACTCATAATTGAGAGTTGCTCATTTAACTATTAGTGGTGGTAAGAGGATAGATGTGTGTAAAAATATTCGCAGTCTTTCTCATAGATTGCTCCACTCAAATAAGGTTCCATTACGAATCTTAAATCAATTTATTCAATATACACATGAACGATTATGTATAAGCACATAATCGTGCATTATCATTGAATGTCGTTCATTTGACTATTCACGATGGTGAGTGAACAGATATATATAAGTATATTCTTGTGATCTTTCACATCGACTAGTTCACTCGAATCATAAGTATTAATTACGACTCATAAATAAATGTATTCAATGTACACATTAACAATTATGCACCGACTCATAAATAAATGTATTCAATGTACACATTAACAATTATGCACAAGCACACAACCTGCTTTATCACTAAATGTCGTTCACTCCACCATTAAGGAGGGTGAAAGAATAATTACATATTAACATATTCTCCTAGTCTTTCAAATATACTAATTCACTCATTATTGATATATCTCCATCCATTATTCAAGTAATCATATCACATCAACTCCTATTTACACTTATGAACTATGTCATAAAATTTTTGACTAATACTATATTAGAAAATTAAATTTTGACTACTCCTTATTAGTTATATTTTCTAGTTACCTTAATAGTTAATATAAACTCAACATTTACTTTTAAAACTACTCATTATACTATTTGCCAATTTGATGTATACATTTCAAACAATAACTAAATAAAACATATTATTAATATTATTAATATAAGCAGTTGTGCATTAGATATTAACTTACTAATTGAACATCTACTTTATTAATATCATTATTAATTTTTTCTAAAATATTATCATACATCACATATTATTTATTTTTAAAAATATTAGATAATTTTCATTTTTTCAAAATAAATACTTTTAAACTATTTATAAAAATAAATTATAAAATATTAAGGTAGGCTTATGATAAATATTGAGTTTTTGTCCCTAATTTAAAAGTTACAACTTAGTCCATTTGTTCCTAATTATTACAGTATAAAAAATTTTTGTTGTAACAAAAGTATGTTTTGAAGTTTTTTGATGTAGATGTTATGAGACACCATGGCTAGTGTGACATTTTGTCGATCACTTTCCTTATTATGCTAAATCTCTCTCAAATATACATGAGTCAGATTGGTAAAAGCATTAATTTTCTAGTTACTGCACACATTTTTAAGGAATGTGAATGATAGGGAGCGGAGGGTTAACCCGACAACATTTGGATGGTTACTTTTTTTTATAAATGAATAAAAAATTTATTTTAAAAACCATATTTAATAGTTTTACGATTAAATAGCCCTTTTCAAAATAATTTAGATATAATTATTAAATTTTGAAGATTTGCTTTGAAGTTGTAAGGTTTTGAAATTTTTTGGATGTGGTGTGTAATTGTTTCATATAATATATATATATATATATATGATATACCCCGTCATATTTTGTAAATATTATTTTTATACTTGTCCTTTCATGATATATTACAATACCTATAGCTTATTAAATATTTTTAGATTTTTATTAGTTTCAAAATAATAGAATTTTATCAATTTTTATTGAACGGTTATAGAATATAAATATATCATGGGATATAATACATAGAAAGATCGACACTACTAAAATTATAGAAAAAATTAGAGAGAGTTGGAGTTGATTGGTTCTAATTGTGGTAAATTATCCGTGAGTGGCAGCCACTGATTGCCAGCTCAGCTCTTAGATAAGAAATAAAAGTGCAACAAATCCCGTCAATATAAAATCTGATAGGGTAGAAAATCTCTTCTCCATCGACTCAATAACATATGGGAAGAAGTCCATTAAAAAACTAAACTTTGGGTGCAACTCTACCACTCTCTGACCTGTACCAAATAAGTGGCCTTCACTACTTCTGAATGCTTGAGAGAAAGGATTTCAAAAAGATTAGAAAAAAAAAACTGACCTACGTTCACTTCCACATGCACTCATGTGGTGTGATGGATGCCCAAAGGTTTGAATAAGAGTAACAGTCTTGTCTTGATAATATATATATAACTGTAAGTATGTGCGATGGAAGTGGCGATTAAAGTGGCCATAGGACGCGCATAGACTAGAGTTACGGTGCCATGTGAAACCCCCAGCAGCTCCCCTACCTTCCCACCCAGTTCAGTTTCCATTATTAGAGAGAGAACTACTTGTATTTTCTTCTTTTTAAATATTCAACTATTACTATTATAATTAGTAGTCTTGCACTTGCATTGTAAAATTTAACTTCTTTTATCTATAAATAAAATCTCAAATATGAGCACTCTCATTAGATATTATAATGTGCTTGATAAATTATTATGTAGATTTGGATCATTAATCTACCATGCCTAATTCTAATTAAAGATTACTGAATATAAAAAAGTATTTTCTTTTTCATATCCTTAATCCCTATTTTGCTATTTTCTCTCATATTTTTTCTTTATATTATGAATTAGTGAATAAAATATTAATAATTTAATATATTGGTGTTTATTTTTAATAAATTAATAACTCAATCATTAATTTACCTAACAATTTAGTTCTTCTACTAATATAATATACTTTAATGTAATATATATTTATACTTCTTTCATGTCTTATATTGTGCATCATCAAATATACTTATGAGAAAATTTTATATATTAATATTAAATATTTATCATTATTTTATTGTGTATACATTTAAAAGTTCAACTTATTTTTACAATTCAAGAACTAAAAAAATCGATATATTTCATCAAATATAAAACTAAATTAATAATTTTTTTATAGAGAGGGGAATAAACTATTAGTCTACTCTTTTCCATGGCAAACGTGAAGCCCAGCCTCTATCGCCAATCACGGAGGTGTTAATTTTACATGACGCTGTCAGATCTAAACATTTGTACGGTGCACATGGTGGAAGATAAACTATGCTACATAATACATTTCTGCATTAAAAAAATGTACCAATTAACCATTTCATATAGAAATAGATTGCTCTATTACAAATTAATAATTAAATTTAATATATATCAAATTAAGTAGCTTTTCCCTCATTCAAAACTGAAACAAGGACAGCAATATGGTTAATAATAGAATATTGCTTGAGAGAGGTTCTTATTTCGAATATTGAAATTAGAAAATACTATAATAAAAAAGAATAAAATATGTCAATATTTTAATAAGAAATTTTGTAAAGTTATAAATTAAATTGAATAATATTATTTATAAAAATATAAAATGCTTGAATATTTTAGTTTATATGAAAGTGCAATTATAGAAGTCGAAATATATTGCAGGCTAGCTTTCAGATATGTGCAGCCCATGAACCTCCAATGGCGATGCATTAATGGCAGCCCATATTTTCAACCCAATTACCAAGTCAGATGGCTCGGTTAATTATGACTGAGGACAACAGAAGCTAAGTTGGGCTTGGGGAGTCATCGGAGATATTTCACTACGACTACTAAGGTCATTTCTTTAGGACTTTTTTAGTCAGAGGAATGGTACTGAAATGTCAACATCATTGGGGGAGGGGGTGGGATTTAAGCTTGGGGAAGATCAAGTAGTTTTCCAGAGTGAGTGGCTGCCAGTGTTACACGTCACTGCGTCATCTCCACCTCACTGTGAAGTGCAATCCGTAGCTCCTCTCTACACACACTCTCTCTGGGTCTCTTAATCTGCAACTGTGTTGTAGGAATGGCGACGTTGCAGTCTCTGGGATTCTCCTGGACGACATCTCACCCTGCCCCCACTCATCGTCCCCGCACTCCCTCAGGTACGCCTCGTCTCTCTGCATGTTTTGTCCGTCTCTCATGTCCGACCCATTGTAATTGTCTGCTGGTAAGGTGCCCTGCCTGGCTTGCATACTCAACATCTGTTAAGCAATCAGTGCCCCTGACCACCCTTTTTCTACTTCTTCGGTACTGGACCTACAATGCCGTTTGCTAATCTGTAATTAATGTCTATTCAGTCCAGTCATGAGATGTATCGAATCCTCTTCCCGAGGAACAAGGTACCCTAGAATCTCCTATGTGTCTATCATCTGGAAGCTTTCAGTTGCAGGGTTACTTCGCAGTTAAGATCATTTCCTGGGGCTGGTTCTGAATCTCCTGACCTATGCAATCTTAGTTGGGAAACTGGATATTCTATTCATGGACTTAAGACAGGCCTGGGTATGAAATGATAATACCCACTTTTCCTCTGGTTCTGTTATGCAGGCTTCATAGCTTCACATTTTCATCCAAGCGCTAGGTCGGCATTCCATGGACAAGCTTTGAACCTGTCACATCCACCATGGACCATTATAAAATTAAATCAGCAGAGTTCCAGACCCTTGGTGATTCAGATGGTGAAGCCAACCATTCAGTTTATTCAGGGGATGGATGAGCAGACAGTCCCTGATATCAGGTTGACCAAATCGAGGGATGGCACCAATGGGGTTGCCATATTCAGGTTCGAGCAGCCCTCCGTCTTTGACTCGTCTGGCGATGTCGGGGAAATCACGGGATTCTACATGATCGACCAGGAAGGGGTCCTGCAGTCTGTAGATGTTAATGCAAAATTTGTGAACGGGAAGCCTTCTGGGATCGAGGCAAAGTACATTATGCGAACCCCTAAGGAATGGGACCGGTTCATGAGATTCATGGAACGATACTCGAATGAGAACGGGCTGCAGTTCGTCAAGAATTGAGGCCATGCACATTCCTTTCCGGAATTCCTATTTTTCATACAATTTACTGGTTCTTCCTTCATGGATGTCTTGTCTTCTTGTTTTCTCCATTGAGAAAAACACGCAAGTTCAAATGTTTTAGATTTATTTTATCATGACTGAGCAGGTAAGAAGAGAAACACTGGAAACTGAAAGGTATATGAGTTATATTTCTTTGTCAAAACTTAGTGGGCATTACAATTTTGACTTTGACTGTGTAATACAGTTCTAGGGCCAATACGAGCACAAGTAAAACACCTGCAAATGATCCGGCATTTAAACCCCAAGAGAAGTAATTGCTCCTCCTCGACCTAGTCTTCCTCCTCTGTGCCGTGAAAATTCTGCGGTCTAAATTCAAATCTCCAAAAGACAGACTCACACCTGGATCTCCCATCTTCACTCTACCCCCGACCAAACTAGAGTTGTTTACACCCTGAATGTTGTTGCTTATGTATATGTTGATGCAGCAGTCTTGGGAATCAGAGGCTCCACTGCGGCATATCAGCATATCCGCTCCACAGTTCCTTCCCTGTAGCTTTGCATGGTCATGAACGCTCCTCCCTCCCATTTGGGTGGCTGTGCTGCTCAGTGTTGTCAGCTGGGCCTCCTCTTTGGTGCTCTCATCCAAGTGTTTGGAGTTTTCCATGATGGGTTTGTCTCCCAAGGAAATGCTCTGGACTGGTGTTTTCTCTCCCTTGAGATAAAGAGAACCATAGGCTTTGGTATTGCTCTCTATACAAGCAAAGCAACACAAGTACTTTAGGATGGTTTCTTGGGAGACACTCTCTTTTGAAAGGATTTGAAGGAATAAAAATTTGCATATTGGAATATTTAACTAAAAAGAAATCTGGGAGAATTTATATAGATTAGTAATCCTTTCAAATCCATTCACCCTTTTATTTTGAAATCTCTCCAAATGTAAACAAGGAATAACAAGTATAAATGGAGTGAATCACTATTTGATCCATTTGTTTGGAGGGAAGCCCATGGCAGAGCCTTACACCTTACACCTCGGAATCCCTTGCATCCTGACTACGCCATCCATCTGAACACCTCAATCCAATCATACCTACAAAGACTCCTTGACAACTTATATATTAATGTATCTGATCAGCTTCACCTGATTCCAAATAACAATATATTTGTCCACGCCACAAAACATCAATACCACACTCCATCCTGCTAAAATATTATTTAGACTTAAATTGTTTAAGCAGTCTTGATTACAGCCAAGAGATTTCTTTATCCGCATGTGCATCTCCATTCATGGGTCCTTTGACTTCAAGCAGAAACAGGATATGGGACTTTGGGGACAATCCACATATCATTGAAAAAGGAAATCAAGAAAAGGAAAGTTCAGGAGATCAATTAGTTCAATCCCCATAACATGAATCAGGGAGGACATGGCCTTGGCACCCAAAATCAGGTCAGTTTTATTTCCAGTTTTATTCCTAGGAAATGATGGTCTCACACAACCTGTTCGGAGAATAAATCAGCTCACAACTGGAAGAATCTCAAGGGTATGCATCCGGGTTGACCCTCTCACTCACAGTGGAGCCAAAATTTGGTCCACCTTTCCGATATGAGATGAGAAATTCAATGGGGTAGCCCTTCAGTTTATGTGGCACAATCCCAAGGTCCTTGAACGTCAAGGCTGAAAGAGAGACAAATACCCAATAGATAAGAAAACATAGAATATTGATCTTGCATACTTGGGTGTTTGAGTAATTATTCACTAACCATTGTCGGATACAACTGTATCAATGGTGAGTGCATTGATCTGATCGAGATTGAACATGCTAGGGTTGGGCAATGGGAATGGAACCTTCTTCAGTAGGACCTCCCGAGGACTAGCAATTGCCTGTAACAATATACATTAATGAATGAGCCACATGAGAATTTAGAATGGTCGAAAAGACTGCCAAAAAACAAGTATATTAGTGAAAAAGTAGAAACCAAGCAGAACTATGTAACCCGAAGAAATATATCCACACTCGGTTTAAAAGTAATTGTTGTGGCAAGACAGCTACAATTATTTGGCCACTGAGAAACAAATTTTCTAGTATGACAGAGTAGCATGATATGTCCTCAAACTGAGGGTAAAAGCTGCTTCAATTGTAAATCACATGATTCATTTAGTATGAGAAAGGCAAAAATTAAGAAACTTTAAAAAATGTATTATCACCTTGGCTATTGGAAAAGGAACCTTGACGTAACGAGGCCACTCACGAACCATATCAAACATAAGTTCCGCCTGTCACATGTGCTCGAATGTTACAGCCAAGTACATTCTCTCCAATATCCTCAAATAAAAGAAGAGAAATTACCAATTCATAAGTAGTGAGGATCTCAGGGCCTCCAAGTTCATAAACTTTACCCATGCTAGCCCCGTCATCCTTTAGTGCTGAAATAACAGCAGCAGCAACATCTAATACATAGACTGGCTGGATTCTGAAACAGAGTTTAGCAGATAAGACAGGGTTAAGTGAATTATATGATGATAGGCTTACCAATATGATAAACTTGACAGGTTAGATGCTCATAACTTGGTCATAAATTTAGAGAAAGAGTGGATTGAGATTAACAGGGGAAAATAATCAACCCATTCAATAATTGATAACATTGATTGAGACAGTTGCCTTAACAGACTTCAGAAAATTATAGTATAGCTTTTTACTACTAAATGTACCTGCAGCCCTGAAGGGGTTTAGATCAAGTCACCAACACTTCTCAATATATTTAGACATAATCCTAATTATGAGATTGATTTTTCCATAAGTTCTAGATTTCATAAACTCGCTTGCTACAACCAACAGATTCGGCAGTAGTTACAGCAGTTGCCAACCTATATGTCATAACACCTTGGTCAAGATCTGGCTTTCCATACAAATGATTTTATGTGATCATAATTTGACTTTACACCATGATTTAATATGTCTGAGGTCCATCTATTACATAGGTTTGAACTGGCTTTCATTTCTCATTTAAAAAAACTTCCAAAATACTGCCTGCAAAGAGTTGGACTAGGCTCAAATGCTCCCAATACCTAATATATGAATTCTAAAAGAAAATTTCCAAAGGCATTAAGTTAATACTGTTGGTACAAGAGCGGTTGCAAATACCAACTAAGAAAGATTATCTTTCTTCACCCTAAAGCACATACAAGAAACAAAAGTCCAGAAGAACTTCCATCTACTATATCAAACTCCATATTTTTTCTGTGCTAAATGAGTTAGCTTTACACATGCATTTAGTGCTTTTTTACTCATTATACTAAACCAACTTAAAAGATGTTTATCAAGGAAGCTAAACACATATTACACGACAAGGTTTCAATTTTCACCATCATGATCCCATTTGCATGATGCTCTTTCAACACTTGGAAATTCAAAAGATTAAACTGCCACTTTGGTGCCTAATATTTGACTCATCCAACAATTTGGTCTGAATTGTTTTTAGCCAACACATAAACTTATAGTTTTGTTATGTAGCCACCGCATTACACTAACTTTCATTTTTTTTCATTAAGAAACTCGATATGACATTCCATGTGGCATAAAAGGGTGAAAACTTGTTTTCTTAACAGTTTAATATTTGTCATTTATCTATGTGGTCAAAATACTGTATGTATATTGTTCCACAAATTCTCTAGTGAAAATATGCAAAAGAAAAATATGGATAAATTTGTATGGGAAAGAAAAATAGAATTTTTTGGTAATGCAGAACAATGATAAAAGTTAGATAATTAAAACAATACTTTTTTCATTCTATTGAGCCATATGAGATGCCACGCTGAATTTTTTTAAGGATAAAATGGAAATCAAACTTATGTTGTGGCTATTGAACAAAGGTTTATGCTGAGCCCATGTGTTGGCTAAGAAATAATTTGGACCAAACTGATGGTCGGACCAAACATTTGGGACCAAAGTGATAGTTAACTCAATTCAAAAGTAAACTGAAACTTACTTGGTAGTCCCATCACCAATAAGTGGAAGAAAGGCATATTTCTTGACAAACTGTGCCCAATTGTTAAGAATTCTGTCCTCCGTACCGATCATGACAGCAGGTCTCATCACTGTTGCCTACAAAAGAAGATAACTCTACTCAATGTATAATCTTATGTTGTCAATCAATATTACTTGTGTGTCTTAAATATTACTGTTCTTCAGAGTTTCATGTTATTTAAGCATATTTCTTGTAAAAACAGCACCTGGGAGTTTAGCTTAGTAATCAGCATCTTTAATTTTATTTTGGAATGTCAAAGGTAGGTCACACTGAATACAACATTCAGAGTAGTGTTTCGTCAGAGGAGGCTTTAAATCCACACTTACCAAAACAGCATTCACCATGATAACTTCATATCATTATTCTGACATAATCAAAATTAGCATTTCCAGTTTTAAGTTTGGTTTATTGAACATGGCAGCCCACTCTTACCTCTGGCAATTCTCCTAAAACAGATTCCTCGGAGGCAGCTTTGGCTCTGAGGAATCTAGATGGGGATGAAGAAGATGCCCCCAAGCAAGAAACTTGAATGAATCTCATAATACCACCATGTTCTTTTGCAATCTAAACCATGGACAATGTGAACATCAGCTAATGTTTTTTAACCATTTTCTATCAGATCATACCAGCTAATGAATTTTATACAAATATGGTACATAAAAAATAGATCATAAACTCAAGTGAGGAATGAAGACTAAGAAACATTAAGTGAAATCTATTGTAATTGATATCAATGCAGGTCAGCTAACAAGTAAAGCAGCAGTTCAATTTTTATCTTGGTGCAAAATTTTCTGTATGATTTTATAAAAATTGCAGACTTAAAGTTTACAAACAGAAATACATCAATGAGTAAGGGATTAAGAAAATTTAAAGATAATACTGGAGAATAATGGATGGAATACTATCACACAATTCAAGGTAATTAATATGAAGCAATCCTACAAGAAAATGTCAGCTAGGATCCAAGAAGAAATTGAATAAATTGAAAAATGACAATATTGACTGCACTATCTATAATTTCTGAATGTGGATACCAATCTCTAAGAAAAAGGATAGCGTGGAAACCAAATAACAAGTGATGTTTAATTTGTTAGAAAGGCAAACAGAATTTGAAGAAGCACCCATCCATAACAGAAATATTTTTTTCTGTAGAGCTCACAATTGCAAGTCGTTCAGCCATAGAGTGGTTCACTTCCTCAAAGCTATAATTTCTCGTTTCATACTCTCTTCCTAGAATTAAGATACATCATCATTAGGGGGTATTTCACAAAACTCACTGCTTATAAAAATAGATGGAAATAATCATGCAGTAAATTACCGATAAGATTGATAACAACATTAGCCTTAGCCATGACTGCCTTTATTGAATCTTCATCCCTTGGGTTATATTTCATTGGTACAATCTGAGGAAATAGACAATATAAAAATACCAGTTGATGAATATAGAACTAGACTACATTGAATGAGAAACAGAAAAATACACCATCAAGTAGTTGATAATTCTCAACCACTTGTCCTGCTTACCTGACCCAAATCCCCCATCAACTTGAGATGGCGATGGGAATCCTCTGAACCGCGGAATGGAACCAAAACCTGTGATCCCATTTTTGCTGAAATATGAAATTACACAGCATATATCATTATAATGAACAAAATATTCAGAAAATCAAACATTAATAAATGTGCAAAATACTACAAATATGCCAAATGTATCAAAGAACATAGCAGGAGCAGTCATATACTGAACTAACCGAGTTGCTGTACCACATATCTACCAAGAAAGCCAGTTGCACCAAACACTGTAGCAACAATTCCACTGCAAATACCACAGACGAATCAGCAACTACAGATAATAGCAAGTGACATAAAATAGTCCCCACAGTTACCTATCTGAACATAAATCCTAACAAAAGTGCAGTGATCAATTAAGTCTTCCAGAAGTTTTCTAGTAAAAACAATTATAGGTTAATACCCTAAAAGCCAAAAGATTTTCAGAAGTTGACTGCCATCTTACAAGAATTTAAAAAAAAAATTCATGAATTCAACCATAAGGAATGTTCCTGGGTACATTGTAAAAAATTATAAATAGTATGTTGCCTTTAAAAGAAAGAAGAAAAGAAAAAGAATGCAGCAAATGGACTTGATTTTTCGAATATTTTCTACACTATAGCAAGCTATAGAATGAACATTAACAACAATAGTTTATCATAGAATTCTAGCTACTTATATTTTTTCCAGAAGATGTCAAACGGCGGCATAATATCACAACATTTCAACCCAGTAAGATGCTGTTGAGACAAATCGGTTAGAATGGGGAACAACAATACCCTACAATCACATAGAGGTCAAGAAATGAGTAACCTGACGGAGGATCTCCCGCCAGTTCCCTTGCGAACAAGGTGCCCAATACCCTGCGGAGCTAGTGTGGATCCGAAACGTGGATTTTCACGCCCATTATAATCTGCAAGAACAAGGACACGGCCCCGGTTTCGCCACTAGAGAAAATCAATTTCAGATCGACCAATATGAACCAATAAGATGAGGCGTCGAACTTACACTGATTACCCAGAGGGTGAATTAATCTGAGTGAGCTGTGACCACTGGAATGGTGCCCGAACCGCCTCGAGATGGCCTGCATCGTTCCTTCAGCAACCAGAGAGAGGACAGCGCAGAAGTGTAAAGGGAGATGCAAGGAGACGAAATGGACACAAGATGAAGATGGACTGGGATTTGGGCCGAAAGGATGAATACCGGAGATGGGCCAAAATCCAGTGGAAGGCTCGCGGTTGAGGAGCCCTCACCATTTTATCCATAGTCGTGGCCTTGCACGTGCAGACCTAGCCAGATCACAGATTCCAGGAAGTCAGGTTTTTGAGGATTTTGATGCAATTAGTATTTTTTTGATCTCCTCTTTTATTATCTTCCAGTTCATGGATTTAGGTTACCAACTACTAGCAATGACTCTCCCATATATATATATATATATATATATATATATATATATATATATATACACACACATATATAGCACTTGCTTGCCGAAAGTAAAGTCCCATAGAATTGGCAACTACAATAATTTCAAGTAATCGTGCACCAATGGTAATGCTCACTATATTTTTTTTTTGCCCAAACCACTAAAATTCGTTCTACAATCATTACAAGATAATGCTAAATCCACCCTAGCCTAGTCACCCTACATATTTAACACTCTTATAATTTATTTGGCAAGTAATTCTTTCTAACTTTTGAAAAGTCTCCACTAGCAAGATAACATTGGCTTATTCTAACAAGGTTTTTTTAGTGTTCAAATGGTTAATCAATGACAATTCCATGACAATACTTGAGTACTCTCTTATCAATATAATAGAACCTATCAACCCTCGAAATAATTTCCTCAACTTCATTAATATTGTATCTCACGCTATTGGCCTCTTTTGCTACACCACCAACCTTCTATGCTTCAACTTTTCATTATTTCTCATCTCTATCTTTCAATCTCTTTTGCATTATAACTTTAAGGGACTCACTTTTAACTTTTATAGTGATAATTAAATTAGAAACTTTTAAGATTTTTATACACCTTATACGGATTCACAATTTATGCCAAATAATAATTTGTATCACTCCCAATTTTATAGTATTGAGATTATTCATAATAATAGTATTGATATAATCGATTGAATCGACTCGAATTAATAAAATATGTTATTTTTTAGAAATAGCTAGATAAATCAGAAAATCGATGTTATTAAATTTAATTTATATATAATTAAATAATAAATTAAAAAATAAATTGGGTAAAGAACTGGTTGAATTAGAGATGAACTGACCAAAAAACTGCCAAAATCGATCTAATCCGTCAGTTTATTTACCGAAAACTAGTTTATTATAGTGCAAACTGGTCGATATATATGTCGAACACACAACATGCGTACTTGTCTTCTTTACTCGACATTTGACTTGAAATTCAACTTGAATCTGATCGACAACTCGACTTATAGAAGAAAATTTCATGATTTTCGATATCGTTTTCCCAAGGAAAGTTAAATGGAAATTATGGCCTATGTGGTCCAATTCGACCCGCTATGTACATGAGGTAATGGACACTTAGTCTCCTGAGCTCCCCATATAGGAGATGACCCCTCCCTCGTCGATCGGTGATTGGAATTTTCTCTTAAAATGAGAGTGCTTAGTTTTTTGGTGACTTTACTTCCACAGCTTATAACATTTGATTCAAACCACAAACCTTGGTGATTCCGGTGACCTTAGAATTGTGTGGAAGCCAACTTTCAAACCTATCTCTCCCCGACACCGACATGCACTTTACTAACATCGGCATGATCAAATAATAATCTTGTACCCTCTACCGAAAATAGATCAAACCCTTTCCGAGCTTACCCCGACCTCCCCTGTAAACCTCGTCCCTTAAAGATAAGAAAACCGAAGGAGGAACCAGTCAACTCAAGAGAGAAAATTGAACCGATTCATGAACCTTAATCGATAGAGAAAGGGTGAGATGGGAAATTGACAAACCCTAAGTGACTCAAAGAGTCATAAAAAGCTTGGAAAAGGACCTTGGGACAAATTGGAAGAGAAAACCAGACTGATTTAGGTGAACCGGACCTGAACTGGATTGAACCATCATTTAACCAGTTGCTAAATTCATTTTTCTAGATAGCTTAAATTATTCAAATCGGGGAATTGAAGCCACCATTGGATAGAGAATGAATTTAAAATTTTTTAATTTTGAGAAAATCGGTCAAATTGGGCTTGAACCGGCCAGTTTAAGCATTGAACCCGGTTGGACCGGTCTGGTACGATTTGGAACAGTGTCGTCTTCTTCCTTAAAATAACAACATTGTTCATTCAATGTAGAAATGAACAGCACCGATGAAGGAAAAACGGCTCTGATCAGGCTGTTTCAGGGCGAGGATAAGCTTGACCAAAATGTGAAACAGTCGGGAAGGGAGTTCTCGAGCTCCCTATATAAAGGGCTCCTCTCTATTTATCCTCTTTACACCTGAAATCTCCATTATCTCTAAACTGCTCCATTTTTAGGTGAAGCTCAAACTATAACTCCGACTTGGGTAGTTTTCTCAGCCTCAGAAGGCGAGGTCGGGTTCTTTAGACTCCGGGGGAAGTCAGATACGTGACAACAACCTCCGTTTGATTTGAGGATCGCTAGAGAAGCACCGGCGAAATCAAATAGTGAAGCAGCTATGAAGGACTGAAGTTGCCTTGTTTTGGCCGAGCTGAGTTCGGCTAAATTCAACCCTCCTCCGGCTAAACCAAGCCCTCTCACACTCCCATGACCCTCACACAACCACAACAGAGTTGAAAAGTAAGGCAATTCGCCTCCCCCCTCCCGTCATTTCCGGTCGGAGTTAGAGAGAGAAACTACAAAATTTCACTGATGAAATTCCCACTCGATTTGAGGTGAATTGTAGAAATTCTTGATCCTAGTACCTCAAGAAGAGAGATACCTTTCCTGATAGAGAGCTCGGACTGCCGCACCTCCGACGGTAAGCTTTCGAAGCTTTCTCTCTCTACGCACAATTTTTCGACGAAGCTCCGTTTGAGCTCAATTCAAACCTAAATGACGCGATACAAAGCTCAATTGAATCTTATGGAAGTGTAGGAACGGATTCATACATTCAATTGGAGCAATTGACCCCGATTGAATGGCCAATTTGAAGAAATCAAATTCGGTCAGTTTAAAGGGGAGAAATTGGGGGAAAATTTTGGGGAAAAAATGAGGATTTCGTAAAATTGAGGGACCTCTTTGTAATTTCCCAAAATTGAGGGCCAATTGGGCATGAAAAAGATGTTAAGGGGCCAATTGATCGAATTTTGAAAACATTTAGGGTCAAATTGCCATTTTTAGAAAGTAGGGGCAAAATGGTAATTTTTGAAAAGTTGGGACCAAATTGGAAATTTGGAAAACTTGAGCCCCTTATACAATTTTGAGTAAAATGAGGACTCAAAAGGGAATTTTGGAAACTTTGAGACTCAAATTGGGCAAAAGTTGCTATTAGGGACCTAAAGTTAAGAATAATAAACTTTAGGGACCTAAATGCAATTTATTGATAAATTTTGAGCCTTGGTTGTTATGCCAAACCCTAAGTGATAAGGCTGCCCAAATTATGTAGGGACAAGTGTGACCGGAACGCAAGCTAGAGAAAGCTCTCATTGACTGGGAAAACCAAATGAGGACGAATACGTCACGATTATCGAGTGAGTGGGCTTATTTACATCATACCCGGTTGGGATGATGAGCATTTTAGAAACGAAAAAGCACTCATAAGTGGAATTTTGACATCATACCCGATTGGGGTGATTGGCAAACAAAGCTAAACCTACTTACCTATTGTAAGTAGAGAAAAACATACCCGGTTAGTATGTGTACATCACACCCGATTGGTGGGATGAAGTGAAAATTATATTTTGTCGGAAGTGTTCTCCCCTCATTGTGTGCCAATGCTTAAACTCTTCAAGAGACCTTCTTGACGGGAGCTAGAGCAGCTTAGATAGGCTAGAGGCCTCGATTTTTAAACTTGTGGGGCTAAATGCCCAATTTTGGAAAATCATGTGCACTAGGCCCAAGATCAGTAGGCACGAACAGAAGGTCGTAAACAAACTTGGATTAAGAAAGCCATGAAAACTCTAATGAAACTGATGTGTGATTTCACCATGGTACCAAGTCAGGACTGACAATACTTGATGGACTGGTGATAGTGCGTTTGGGCCAGGTCGATGGACCGGCCTAGACAAACAACTGTAGGTCGGGTTGAGGGTCGGGGCCATTGGACTAGTGACACTAAAGATAAATGGCTATGTGAAAACTATTGTTTTGTGCATGCACTTGAGGTACATGGCCATCAAGACGCCCAAGAGGGGTAGTGATGTGTCATAAGGGCTATTGGACGACATAGTGGAGATAAGATGTAAACCCCGCCCTTTTGAGCTAAGGAAAATCGGGAAAAGAACCGGTCAAACCGAGTGAGAAAACCGAACTGGTTCACAAACCCAATTATTAGGAAATGGGCAATTTGGAAATTTACAACTCTAGGGTGAATCAAAGGGTTGATAAAACAATGGAAAAGAACCTTAGGACAAATTGGAAGAGAAAAACCAGAATGGTTTAGATGAACTGGATCCAATTGGATTGAATCGGCTTATGAACCAAGTCGGTTCATGAACCGGAACCGATAGAGAATGGGTAAACCAAAAAATTTATGGATCCCTTGTGATCCAAAGAGATTTATAAACCTTGGGAGGGAACATTAGAACAAAGTGGGAGAGAAAAACCAGATTAGTTCGGGTGAACCAGACCCAAACCGGATTAAACCGGTTTAAGAACCAAGCCGGTTTATGAACTAGAACCGATAGAGAGATGGTAAACCGGGAAATTTATGGACCCTAAGTGACCTAAGAAGTCACAAAAGTCATGGAGATGGACTTGTTAAGGAATTGAGGATGAAAACCAAACCGGTTCAGATGAATTGGATCCGAACTGGTTTGGACCGGTTTAAACCACTATTGAACCGGATCCTAAATTTATTTTTCTAGGTGGCTTAAATAATTCAAATTTGAGATTTGAGGCAATCATTGGATAGAAAATGAATTTAGAAATTTTTATATTTGAAAAACTCAGTCAAATGAGGGGTGAATCGGTTGGTTTAAGCTTCGAACCCGTTTCAGAACAGTGTTATCTTCTTCCTTCAGATGACAACACTGTTCACTCGCCAGAAAATTGAAGCAGCTCCAGCGGAGAAGAAACGTTTCCGTTCGATACATTTTAGGCCATCAATGTCTATCATAAAGGTGCCAAACGGACGACCAATGAGTCCCCGAGCTCCCTATATAAAGTTCCCCTCTCCATTCATCCTCTCCACACCTAAAAAGTTCACTCTCTCTCAATTACTTAGTTTTCCGGTGAAGCTTGAACCAGAGCTCCAATATAGGGTCTTTTTTTAGCTAAAGAAGGTGAGGTCGGGTTCTTTAGAACCATGGAGAAGTCAGCTACAAGTCTCCCTTTGCCCCGAGGGTTGCCGAAGAAACGCTGATGTGATGAAGCAGTGAAGCAGCTCCGACGGACTGAAGCTGCCTTGTTTTGTCCGAGTTGAAATTGGCCATTTCGAGCCCTTCTCAAGCCAAACCAAGCCCTTCCAATACTTCCTCAGTCCTTCGACGACCGAATTAGGACTGAAAGGTAAGCCAATTCAGCTCCCCTCTGAAATTTCCGACCGGTGTTAGAGAGAGAATCGACAGAATTTCGATGATGAAATTCTAACTCAATTTGGCATCAATTGATGTAATTCTTGATTCTAGGATGAACCTCAAGACAAGGGCTATCTGTTCAGATTGAAAGCTCGGACCGCCATGCCCCCAACAGTGAGTAATTGAAGCTTTCTCTCTCTACAATCTGTTTTCTAACGAAGCTACGTTTGAGCTTGTTCCGACGTCAAAACTGTGATTCAATGTGCTAGTGAATCATATGAAGATGTTGGAACTCAATTTTAACTTCAATTTCAATAATTAGAAGTGTTTGATCGGTTAATTTGATGAAATCAAATTCATCTGTGTTAAGGAGTTAAAATTGGGGGAAAATTGGGGATTTTCGAAATTTGAAGGACCAAAATGCAATTTTATAAAATTGAGGGTCAATTGGGCATGATAAGAATGTTAGAGGGCTAATTGAGCAATTTTAGAATTTTTGGAGTAAAACTTACCATTTTTTAAAGGAAGGGCAAAATGGTAATTTTGGAAAAGTTGGGGGACCAAATTGGAAATTTGGGAAATTAAACCCCTTTTTTGTGAAATGGAAATTTTGTAAAAGTACATCTTATTAACAAGGAACGCTAGCAGGGACAAGCTCACATGAATACAAAGAACCGATCTAGTGGAATTAACTGCATTAACGGGTGAATGGGCTTACTAACATCATACCCGGCTGGGATGATGAGCACAATTTAAAGATTAAAAATCCCTTACCAGTTGTGAGTGGGGTTTTATATCATACCCGGTTGGGAATGATAAGTATCTCGAAATGAAAACCCACTACCAAGTGGTATTTTAAATATCATAACTTAGAGGAGTGATGTGAAAATCATGCGAAAAACTACTTTTCGGTTGTAAGTAGATCATACCTAGTTGGTATGATGAAACTTCCTTGAAGGAAGTTGAAAACCCGTTCATTGGTTATGAACGGAGATGTCCTTATACCCAGTCGGTATAATGGATCGTTAAAAACCTATTTTTGTTGGAAGTGCTCTCCCCTGACTGTGTGCCAATGTTTAAACAATTTGGGAGACTTTCTTGATGGGAGCTTGAATAGCTCTTATAGGCCGGGGGCCTCAATTTTGGAACTTGGGGGCTACTATGCCCGTTTTTTAAAATCTCGAACAGTGGGCCATAGGCCAGTGGGCACGAGTAGGAGCTCGTAAACAAACATAAGATATGTGCCATAAAACTTTAATAAATAAATTATTTGGCTATGGTACTATGATAGGACCGATATTTAGTCAACTAGTGGCAATGCGACATAACAGGTCTCCAGACCAGTCAAGACAAACAACTACAGGTTAAGTTGAAGGTCAGGGCCATTGGACTAATGACACCACAAATTACATGGCATGATAAGAAAATACTGTTTGTGCATGCACTATGATTACGGGATCATCAAGACGCCCATGAGGGGTAGTGATGCATCCTAAGGGCCCTGGATGACCTGGTGAGTATAAGGGCAGTTCGTCATACCAGGTGACTGTGCGAAATTTGGAGTAGCACTAAGCGCATGAGACCGGGGTGGGGACGAGATGAGGTCTCTGTCCTCGTACGGACATGGAGAATTGATTTCGGGATTAAGGGTCGGATGTCACGTACATCCACTCATTCTCAGGGTAGAAGTGGACGTGCTTCTATCTTGGTGGCTAGTAAAGTCGCTTCGATGCCACAAGTGGGTTCAGTGGACATGCTGGCCTGTGAATGTGTGTTTTGACCTTCATGATGAAGGATGTGTGTTGGGTGATGACACACCGTGATTAATAAGAAATGATGAAGAATCGAGATTTTTAAAGTGGAGAAAATCTAAAGGAAATTAAGGAGTCTGGCACACTCCAACTTGAAAATGTCACCCTCGGTAGGGTAAAGGTTTAAAAACCAGTATTTGAGAAAATGATATTTTAAAAGAAAATAAGGAGTTTGGCACACTCTAATTAAAGTTGTTTTGTTTATGAAAACTCACTTCCAACCCTCACTCACTGAGTTGTAGAACTCACCCCTCTCTTATATCCCTTTCAGAAAACCAAGGGGAAACCAATCTTAAAGACTTCCCTATATATGAACTATAAAATCAGGTATGTCTATTTTTTAGTTTTGTATAATGTTATTCTAGGAAAGGTACATGTTTAAAGGACTCCTTACTCCTCCTGGGTTTAAAAGAGGGGAAAACCCTTGGTAAACGGGGAAGAGTGACGGGTTGCTCATGGGGATCTGGCCAAATTAGGTCGGGGCGTGACAGTTGTCTTCTTCTTTCAGGTGACGTTAGTGTCCATTCAATGCTTGAACGGACAACGCTGGTGAAGCATAATCGTCTCCGTTCAGGCTATGTCAGGTCATGAGTGAGCTTAACCAAGATGTCAAACAGTCGGGCAGAGAGTCCCCGAGCTCCCTATATAAAGAGCTCCTCTCCATTCATCCTCCTCATACCTAAAATCTCCATTCTTTCTCAATTGCTCCATTTTCCGGTTAAGCTCGAACCAGAGCCCTGACTTGGGGCAATTTTCTTAACTTCAGGAGGCGAGGTTGGGTTCTTTAGACTCTGGGGAAGCCAGCTACGTGATAGTAACCTCCACTCAATCCAAGGACCGTCGGAGAAGCACTGACGAGATCAAATAGTGAAGCAGCTCCGAAGGACCGAAGCTACCCTGTTTCGGCCGAGTTGAAATTGGCCAAGCTCAGCCCTCCTCCGACTAAACCAAGCCCTCTCGACACTCCCATGACCTTCATACAACCTCAATTGAGGTGAAAGGTAAGCCAATTCGGCCCTCCTAAGTTGTCACGTCGCGACCTAGTTTGGTCGGATCCCCGTGAACAACCCGCCACTCTCCTGGTTTATTAAAAGGTTTCCCCTTTTATAATCTGTAAAGAGTAAGGCGTCCTTTAAACCCGCACCATTTCCTGGAATAGCATAATTAAAACTGTATGAAATTTTAAACTTTACATACCTATCTTCTTACAGGCATCTTAGTTGATGGTCTTTGAGGGTAGGCTTTCCGGAATTTCCTGAAAGGGATATAAGGGAGGGGGTGAGTACGACTACTCAGTGAATGGGTTTTCAAAGGTCTACTTTTAGCTTTTAAGAAAAACATTTATATGGAGTATGCCAGACTCCTTTCTTTTAAAAAATCCTTCATTTAAAAATTTGGGTTTTTCCATTATTTCTTAGTTACTAGTGTGTCATCACCCAACACACATCCTTCATCATGAAGGTTACACATATTCGCAAGTCAGTATCACTACTGAACCCGCTAGTGGCTTCGGAGCGACTTTTCTTGCCACCCGGATAGAAGTACGACCACTTCTACCCTGGGAATGACTGGATGTACATGACATCCGACCCACAATCCTGAAATCACTTCTTCGTGTTCATATGAGGATAGAGACCTCATCCCGTCCCCACCCTAGTCTCATGCGCTTGGTGCTACTCCAGATTTTGCTCAGATAGCTGGAATGACGAACTACCCTTATAGCCACCAGGTCGTCCAGTGCCCTTAGGACACATCACTACCCCTCATGGGCGTCTTTATGATCCCGTACTCATAGTGCATGCACAAACAATTTTTTCTCATATTGCCATGTAATATGTGGTGCCACTGGTCCAACGGCCCCGACTCTCAACTCAACCTGTATTTGTTTGTCTTGACTGGTCCGTCGACGTGTTATGTCACACTATCGCTAGTTGACTGAGCATGTCAGTCCTATCTTGGTACCATGGCCAAACAATTCACTTATTAAGTTTTATGGCACATATATCATGTTCGTTTACGAGCTCCTGCTCGTGCCAACTGGCCTTGGGCCCACGGTACGAGATTTTCAAAATCGGGCATTTAGCCCCCAAGTTCCAAAACCGAGGCCCTTGGCCTATCAGAACTATTCGAGCTCCTGTCAAGAAGGTCTCCCAAATTGTTTAAGCATTGGCACACAGTCAGGGGAGAGCACTTCCGACAAAATAGGCGTTCACTGTCCATTATTCCGACTGATATAAGGACATCTCCGTTCATAACTGATGAACGAGTTTTCAACTTCCTTCGAGGAAGTCTCATCATACCAATCGGGTATGATGTTAGTAAACACACTCACCCGTTAATGCTGTGAATTCCACTAGACTGGTTCTTGGTATTCACAGGAGCTTGTTCTTGCTGGCGTTCCCGGTACTTACAATCGATAAGTAGTTTTTCCGAAATATTTTCACATCACTTTCTCTAAGTGGTGATAATTAAAATACCAATAAACAGTGAGTTTTTATATCGAGGCACTTATCATCCCCAACCGGGTATGATATATAATTCCCACTCACAACCGGTAAGTGGTTTTTAATTTTAAGTTGTGCTTATCATCCCAACCGGGTATGATGTTAGTAAACACACTCACCCGTTAATGCTGTGAATTCCACTAGACTGGTTCTTGGTATTCACAGGAGCTTGTTCTTGCTGGCGTTCCCGGTACTTTGTGTTCCTACACAATATGAATATCTTGGTTCATTATCCTTTGGCCTAATCGCCTTCATTCATTCCAAATAAATGAGAAAGTCAAACTTTCATTTATTTATAATTAGGTTCCTAAAGTTATTTCTCTTGAACTTTAAGTCCCAAATGCCGGTTTTTTCCTCAAATTGAGTCCTGAAACTTCTAAAATTTATTATAGGAACTCAATTTATTTCATTTCACAAAAAGGGGATTAATTTCTCAAATTTACAATTTGGTCCTCCAACTTTTCCAAAATTACCATTTTGCCCTTCCTTTACAAAAATGGTAAGTTTTTCCCCAAAAATTCTAAAATTACTCGATTCATCCTCCAACATTATTTTCATGCCCAATTGGCCCTCAATTTCATAAAATTTCTTTTTAGTCATTTGAATTTCGAAAATCCCCAATTTCCCCCCAATTCCAACTTCTTAACACAGCCGAATTTGATTTCATCAAATTGACCCATCAAACGTTTCCAATTGTTGAAATTGAAGTTGAAATTGAGTTTCTACATATTCATATGATTCTTTAGAAATGTGAATCGCAAGTTTTAACGCCGGGACGAGCTCAAACGGAGCTTCGCCGGAAAATGAACTATAGAGAGAGAAAGCTTCGATTACTCACCAGTGAAGGCACAACGGTCTGAGCTTTCGATCTGAGCAGATAGGTCTCGTCCTAATGTTCATCCTAGAATCAAGAATCACATCAATTGATGTAGAATTGGATTGGAATTTTGCCATTGAAATTCGGTCGACTCTCTCTCTAGCACTAATCGAAAATTGTAAAGGGGAGCCGAATTAGCTTACCTTTCAGTCCTAATTCGGCCGTGGAAAGGATGAGGAAGTGTTGGGAGGGCTTGGTTTGGCCTGAAGAGGGCTTGAAATGGCCGATTTTAGCTTGGCCGAAATAGGGCAGCTTCGGTCTGCTGGAGTTGCTTCACTATTCCATGATGTCGGCGCTTCTCCAATGATTCTTGAATTGACTGTAGTTTTCTATCAGACAGTTGTCTTCTCCTCGGTGCTAAAGAGCCCGACCTTTGTTCAAGTCGAAGCTCTGGTTCGAGCTTCACCGGGAAATGGAGTTGTAGAAAGAGAGAAGTGTTCAGGTGTGAGGAGAATGAATGGTGATGATCTCTTTATATTGGTGTAAAAATTGTGTATTAAATGGAGAGATTTATTACACCAATTGATGCCGAAATGAGTTAGAATTTCATCATCAAATTTTCGTTGTTTCTCTCTCTAGCACCGTTAGAAATTGCAGAGGGGAGCCGAATTGGCTTACCTTTTAGTTCTAATTCAGTCATGGGAGGGCTGAGAAAGTGTTGAGAGGGCTTGGTTTGGCCTGAGGAGGGCTCAAATTGACCGATTTCAGCTCGGCTGAAACAGGGCAGCTTCGGTCGTCTATTATTGGTATTATTTTTCTTCCTAATCATACTTGGACATGCTTTAAGACATTCGAGATCCTAAGCCTCCATTCCTCAAATCTCCTTGCTCCATTCTCTCAAACCAAATCATTCCACATTTATCCAAATAAGTTGATCTATATTTATCTGAATCACACTTTAGCTCGTTTTAGCTTTTGATAGCAAAATTCTTTATCCACCCCTCTTACACTAGGGTGTCCAAATTTTCAATTTATCTTAGTAAGATCTCATTTGTTCTATGTCAAGTATGTCGAGTTTCTTTCTTGTAGTCATACGCCTTCCAACATTTTCTTACACATACATACTTGTACTCATAAGGTTCTCCCCTCCTTTGGAGCAAGTCAATTTGAACCCTTATTTCCATCCTTCCTAACCTAAGCCCCAAGCTCCTTATTCTAATTAATTCACTATATCCTTCCTTCCATAAAGTATCTTGCCCTAAGAATTCTATCATGATTACTTTGTCGGACCTTATATGTGCACTCATTCCAATAGTTACCTGATTGTGTTGGTTTACACCGACATTTTTTCTTGCTTATTCATATCACTCTTTATGGTATGCTTTATCCTTTCTATTACAAGAGTAGCATGTGTTGCCCATGATGCATACCTCCTTCGGTAGCATCGAGTCTTCCCTACTAATTGTTATTTTGATAGAGGTTTATAGCAGAACTCACTGTTGATTTACCTTGGTTCTATTTGGCAGTCTGTATCTTGTGGTCTATAGTGATTTTTCATTTATTATTTCTGACCATTTCCCTTTATGGTCATGAACCATGTATTTTCAAAGCCTAAGCCACGCTATTTGACTTATTGTTATAAAAACAATAATACATAACTATTATTTCTAATGTACAAAATGATACTTGAGTAAAAATGCCCACTTTACAACATAAGAATGTTTATCACCTTGCTACTCCAAAATAAAAGGGTGATAAAATTCTTAGTTAAGTTTTCCTGATAAATACTTGCTACAATACTTAGGTCGACTCTACATTTTCTCATGTCAAGTTGTAGACTCTTAGGCAGAATCCCTAATCTTGGTTGAGGGACTCTTAAGTGACTTCCTTATCCTTTCATGAAGTACATCTTATTAATAAGTTTTCAAAGTACAATACAACTCTCATCCAAGCCCCCATACTAGGTTTGGGTACAATAGTTGCAACAACTTCACCATGTTATAAAAGATCTTAGTTCTATATTTCAAAAGGTTTGAAATAACTTCCCTATCAAAAAGATACCTCACTTAAATCAATACAAAATTTTCTTTTACTATTGGTTCCATGACATTTTTATAGTCTTGGTTGTATCCGCACTCTGTACACAACAATGAATCTTTCTTTTTGCATCATTTGGAGATTAGGGTTCCCTTCAGATCACACTACCCCTAGAGCCCCTACTTATCACAATGCCCTTTCCTTTTTGGGGATCGCTATACTCTGGTGAGTTAGGTGCGAGTAATATTGGTGGTTTTGGTTGGGAGTTTCTTAGTGGGCAATTTCAAGCCTCGTGATATGGTTGCTCACATCCAAAACAAGTTACGACTTTTTGACTACATTCCCCATGCCACTTTTAACACTCGGGGCATGTTGATGTCTTAATCTCTTTGTTTACATCTTTCATAATGCCCAAGTCCATTTTCACTGGGTTTGGCCTAATAAGCAATTATGGGCCTTGTGCCTAAGCTTTTCACAACTGTAGCAGTTGATCGTTCTACATTATCATTAGTGGAACTTGCAGTAGTATAGGCACTAGGGTGGTGTAAGACCCATCCTTTAGCATCAAGGAAAATCAGAAAATGAACCGGTAAGATTCTCATGTGAAGAACCAAGCTAATTAATGAATAAAAAATGGTAAAGAATGGTTAATGTGGGAAATTAGGAGATCCCAAGTGACCAAAAATTCACAAAAATTATGAGGAAGAACTGGGAAGTGGAATTGAGTAGAGAACCAGACCAGTTCGAGATGAACCAGACCTGAACCATACAGAACTAAGATGAATCATAGTGAACCAGTTCAATAATTCATTTTTCTAGGTGGCTTAAAGTGTCAATTTGGGAAATTGAGGCTACCATTAGATATAAAATGTATTTAGATGAATTTAGAAAATTTTAAATTTCACAAAACTAGTCGAATCGGGTCTAAATCGACCGATTTTCAAATTCGGGACAGCGAACCTGGTCGGATCAGACCGGTCAATGATCCAACTAGTCAGTGGAGCAAATCGATCAACGGTGCCCCATCAACAGCCATGCAAACATGGACAGCCAATGGGAGGCTGCCACGTGTCTGGTCAATGGTCAGTAGGCGACACATCAGCCTACCAGGCAGACACGAGTAGCCAATGGGAGGCTGCCACATGTTCGATCAATGGGTGACGCGGTGGTTGAGTTGGACCTCCACATTAGAAAAATCGGTCAATCACAATGAGCAAGGTAGCACGCCCGCCACATCATCGTCTTCAACCTTCAACTGCTAACAAAGAGAATAGAGAAGTGAGAGAGGATGGAAAAGCTCAAGTCTCCGGTAGCTCAAAAATCTCTCCGGTCAAGTCATTGGTGGCTAAAAAATCTCTCTAGTCAGGTCACTGACGGCCGAGTCGAAGGCCAAGTCTCACGCTAGTCAATAGCCTGAACAGTTACTAAGCTCCCTATATAAAAGTATCCCTCCATTCGTACTCAGCATCCCACAATCGAGTGAAGAAGAAGAAGAGCACCACTTTTTGATGAGCAGCGAACTAGAGCTTCGACGATGGGACATTTCTCAACCTTCAAAGCCACATTCAGTGTCTTTGGAACTGGGAGGAAGTCCTCTACCTAGCCATACGCTTCTTTCAACTCGAGGACCACCGAGGAGGAGTGAGGTAGCTCAAACAGTGCTACCACCCCTCAGCCAGAAAATAACCAACCTTCTGCAACCCACTTCAAGCTTTCCCCCAGCCAATTGTGGCAAAGCTAGACCCCCTACACCCCATCTTGAGGTGCCCCGACCTTCCCCCGAGCTAAGAAGGTAAGCTTCCTCTGCCGCTCTTTGTTGGAAAATACTATTCATGGCCAAATTCTAAAAAAACTTCGACTAAGAAATTTACACTACTCAGTTCATCAATTGAGGCATGGCTTGATCTAGGGAGGATCCCCACAATGAGAGCAACACAGTGATAGCCAAAGCTTCGGTCACCAGACTCCAACTGGTATGATATTGAAGCTTTCTCTCTCTAGATTGTATTTTCCGGCGAAGCTCCATTTGAGCTCATTTTCGAGCCAAATGAAGCGGTTCATGGGTTAAAATATTGAGGGAAATGTAAGGAAGGTGATCCAGATCATGAATGGGGGCAATTAACAATGTTTTGATGACCAATTTAACAAGATTATAATTCGTGGGCCAGAGTGTAATTTTGTGAAATTTGGGAAATTTGCGGATTTTTCAAAAATTGGGGGTCGAATGGCAAATTGATGAAATTGGGGGCATTTTCATGAAATTCAATCACAATTGAGGGCTAATTGAGCAATTTGGACAAAATGAAGGAACAATTTGTAATTTTTGAGAAGTTTGGGGTTAAATTGCAATTTTGTGGAGATTAGGGACTAAATGGAAAATTTTGTAAAATTAAGGGGCCGCTGGGCAATTTTGATAAAACAAAGGACCCAAGAAGGATAATTAGAAATCCTAGGGGCTTAATTGAGACTAAGGGGAAAATAAGGACCTAAAGGTGAAAGTGCAAGTGTTAAGGACCTAATATCAATTAAAGCATATTATGAGGGTATATGAGCAAATGCCCAGAAAGATGTGGCCTCTTAGTCAAAGTGTCCTGATATGGATATTTGTGTCATGTAGGAGTAGACTACTTGAACATCGGCTCTTGGAGGCACGCCGCGAGGCCATACTCCGTCAGGATCACCTCGTCAAAATTTATCAGGTGAGTGAGAATGTTATAACATCCATTTTGATTGGAATGACGGTTCAACTTTGAAAATGATTTTCTCAAAATTAGCCTCCCCTGACGTGATGACTCTACATAAAACATTTGAGAGCTAATTCTGGGGCTTAGGCTCGGTATGCAAGTGGGCCCAAGGCTGATGAACACGGGTATGGACCCGTCCAGAACTAACATGTGATGAGTAATGCTAAAATATCCAATTAATAGGAAATTGTGTGTGATACCCACCGAGCCAAGCCTGAGTTGTTGGGCTTGTTGGGCCAAACCACTGCTCTACCGAAGCAACGTCGTTGAACCTATTGGGCCAATACGTGTGGGCCAAAGCCAAGCCAAAAAACCGTTGCACTGCAGGGCCAAAGATAATAGCTATAACTTAAAAGACTTTTAATTGTGCATGCACTATGAGAGCCATGCCATCAAGACATCTCGTATGAGGTAGTGATGGATCCCAATGACTGCTCGAGAAGCTCAGAGAGCTTCCTGTGCACTGATACTGAGGCAGTATGACGTCCAGTAGGTCGAGAAGCTCGGGGAGCTTCCTGTGCACTGATACTGAGGCAGTAAGGGAAATGAGATCTCATCCACAAAGCAAATATGATGAAGTGATCAGAGTTTGAGTGTTAGACTATTGATGTCCACTCAATCTCAGAGTAGAGGTAGCGTACCTATATTAGGGTGGACAGTAAAGGTGTTACGGTCCACAAGTGGAATGGTCGGGGACCGTTCTGCAAAAGTGTGATACCTCCTATGATAGGAGAGTAATTGATGATCATGTGCAAAACCTGATAAGGAACTGCTTATGAAATGTCAAACATTTTAAAGTGCTAAATTATACATTTCTTAAAAATAATTCTCCCACTCACTGAGTTGTTGAACTCACCCCCCTTCCTCTAAATATTTTTCAGGAAGGAATGTTACTACGCCACCCTCTTCCTCCCGAGGCCCAATCCCAGTATAATGATTTAAAATTTCTATTTTGTGTAATGTTGTCCAGGGAAACTATAAACCCTATCCTTTAAAGATAAGAAAACCCGGAAAAAAAAAACCCAGACAATTCAAAAAAGAAAATCGAGCCAATTAACGAACCCAAACCAATAAAGAAAGGGTAAAATGAGAAATTTGCAAATACCAAGTGACTCAAAGAGTTATAAAAATTATGGAAAAGAACCTTGAAACAAATGGGAAGAGAAAACTGAACCGGTCCATGGTGAACCGGACCTGAACTGAATTGAACCATACATGAACCAGATTCTAAATTAATTTTTCGTGATGGCTTAAAGTGACAAATTGGAAAATTGAAGCCACCATTGGATAGGAAATGAATTTAGAAATTTTTAGATTAGAAAAAATTGATCAAATCGGGCATCAACCGACTGATTTTTGCCATTGAAACTGGTTGGACCCGGTCTGGTTGGGAACACTGTCGTCTTCTTCCTTAGGATGACAACACTATTAATCGATTCAGAAACTTTCCTTCTATGGTGAAGGCATATTCGCGCAGAGCATTTTCAGGCAAGGATAAGCTTAACCAAAATGGAAAGTGGTCGGGCAGAGGGTCCCCGAGCACCCTATATAAAGAGGTCCTTTCCATTCATCCTCCACACATCTCAAATCTCCATTCTCTCTCAACTGCTCCATTTTCCGGTGAAGCTCAAAACAGAGCTCCAGCTTGGGCATTTTTCCTAGCCTCAAAAGGTAAGGTCGAGTCCTACAGACTTCAATGGAAAACAGCTACCTGATAGCAAACTCCCTTCCACTCGAGGACCGCTAGAGAAGCGCCGACGGTATCAAACAGTGAAGTAGCTCTGATGGACCGAAGCTGCCCTGTTTTGGTCGAGCTAAATGCGGCCAAATTCAGACCTCGTCCTATCAAACTAAGCCTCCTCAATGCCCCCATGGTCCTCACATGACCTCAATAGAGCTGAAAGGTAAGCCAATTCGACCCTCCTCCATCGTTGAAAATTGGTGTTAGAGAGAGAAAGTGTCATGCCCCGACACGGTTTGGTTGGATCCCCGTGATCAACCCGCCACTCCCTTGGTTTAAGAGGGGTTTCCCCCTTTCTTTAATCAAGAGGAGCACGACGTAATTTAACCTTGTTCATTGGAATAACATAAATCAATAAAAATGCGAGCTTAAAAATAACTTTTAAGCATACTTGAAAGAGGGTAGAATCAAGTGTTTTCCTTAGTCATTTTTTCTACTCCTAAAAAGGGATATAAAAGAGGAGTGAGTTTCTACAACCCAGTGAATGGGTGTTGAGAATAAGTTTTCATAAAAATAGCTTTTAATCGGAGTGTGTCAAACTCCTTATTTCCTTTAAAGATATTCTTTCCTCAAATTTCAGTTTTCAAAATTCTTTTCCTCATTATCCACATTAGGTATGTTTAACAATCAACACACGCCCTTCACCAGGATGAGAATCACACATTCACAGGGCAGCTTATCCACTACACCCACTTGTGGCGTCAAAGCGACTTTCGCTTCCACACTAGCTTATCCTTGCTGACATTTTGGTCCCCCGTGTTCCTACACGATTTGGACATCATTATCTATTAATATTTGACATAACAACCTTCGTTTCTCATGTATAAATGACTAGGCTCAAATTTTCTAGTTAATTGCACTTAGGTCCCTAAAGTTCATTTTTCTTGACTTTATATCCCTAATGCTATCTTTTCTCCAAATTGAGTCGCAAAACTTTCAAAAATTCATTTTGGGTACTCAATTTACTCAAAATTATTTAAGGGGCTCAAGTTTTCCAAATCTCCAATTTGGTCCCCAACTTTTAAAAAATTACCATTTTGCCTATACTTAACAAAAATGGCGATTTGACCCTAATTATTTTCAAAAATTGACCAATTGGTCCAACATCTTTTCCATGGCCAATTGGTCCTCAATTTTGGGAAATTGCAATTTGGTCATCTAAGGTTTGTGGGGGATGTTGGGGGAGCATGGTTTGGCTAAATGAGGGCGTAATTCAGCCAATTTCAGCTTGGCCGAAACAGGGCAGCATCGATCTGTCGGAGCTGCTTAACTGTTTGATTACGCTGGTAGTTCTCTAGCGATCCTTATATCGAATGGAGGTTACTATCAGATAGGTGACTTCCCCCGGAGTCTAAAGAACCCGACCTCACCTTCTGAGGTTGAGAAAACTGCCCAAGTCGGAGCTTTGGTTCGAGCTTCACCAGAAAATGGAGGAATTGGGAGAGAATGGAGTTTTTAGGTGTGAGGAGTATGAATGGAGAATGGTTCTTTATATAGGGAGCTCGGGGACTCTCCACCCATCTGTTTGGCACCTTTATGGTGCTCATTCATGGCTTGAAATGCCCTGAATGGAGGTGATTCATCTTCATCAGCGTTGTTCGTTCTTTCGGTGAATGAATAGTGTCATCATCTAAAGGAAGAAGATGACATTGTTCCAAACTGGACCGGACCGAGTTCAATGCTTAAATCGGCCAGTTTAGGAACGATTCAACCGAGTTTTTCAAAATTTCTAAATTTATCTAAAATCATAATCTATCCAATGGTGGCTTCAATTCCCCAATTTGAATATTTTAAGCCACCTAGAATAATAAATTTAGCAACCGGTTCAATGATGGTTTAAACTAGTCCAAATCGGTTTGATCCGGTTCACCTAAACCGGTCTGGTTTTCTTATCAAATTCATCCCAAAGTCCTTTTCCATGATTTTTATGACTCTTTAGGTCACTCGGGATTTGTAAATTTCCTAATTTGCCCTTTCTCTAACGGTTGAGTTTCGTGAATCAGTTAAGTTTTTCTCACTTGGGTTGATAGATTCTTTCCCCGGTTTCCTTATCTTTAAGGGACGGGGTTTATAGAAAGTGCCAAATTTCACTGATTAAATTCACCTCATTTGGACATCAATTGTAGCTATTCTTGATCCTAAAAGGAACCTTAGGACAAGAGCTACCTCCCCAAATCGAGAGCTTGGACCACCCCACCTTCGACCGTAAGCTTTCTCCCTCCACGAACAATTTTCTAGCAAAGCTCCATTTGAGCTCGTTTCAAACACAAATCATGCAATTCAAAGCTCAATTGAATCATATTTAAGTGTAGGAACTGATCCGTACCATCAATTGGGGCAATTAATCCTAATTGAATGCCCAATTTGAAAAAATCAAATTCGGTCTATATAAAGGGAAAAAATTGGGGAAAATTTATTAGGAAAATTGACGATTTTGAAAAATTGAGGGACCTCCATGCTATTTCTCAAAATTGAATGTCAATTAGTAATGCAAAAGATGATGGGGGACTAATTGGTCAATTTATGAAATATTTGGGGCCAAATTGCTATTTTTGGAAAGTAGGGGGTAAAATTGTAATTTTTGAAAAATTGGGGACCAAATTAGAAATTTAGAAAAATTGAGCCCCTTACACAATTTTGAGTAAATTAAGGATCCAAAAGGGACATTGGAAACCTTGGAACTCAATTTGGGAAAAAGTTAGCATTACGGACCTAAAGTTAAGAAAAAATGTACTTTAGGGACCTAAGTGCAATAAACTAACAATTTTAAGTTGAGTCGCTCATATGTGAGAAAACGATGGTTGTTATAACAAAACTTAATTGATAGGCATACCCAAATCAAGTAGGGACACAAGAGACGAGAATGCCAGCATGGAAAAGCTAGCGTGGACATGGAAGCTGATTAGGGACGAACGTGTCACGATCATCGGGTGAGTGGGAATTTTACGCATCATACTAGTTGGGATGATGAGCACCCGTTTTCTTGAAAGAACACTATGAGTGGGATTATTTCACATCATACCCGGTTGGAATAATGAGCACTATTTTAACGATTAAAACCTACTTATCAGTTGTAAGTAGGAATAAATGAACATCATACTCGGTTGGTATGATGAGTTTCCTTAAGGAAATGAGAAACCTACCTAACGGTTGTAAGTAGAACTATTACCACACCCGATTGGTGTGATGAGTTAAAAGGTGAAATTTAGTTAGAAGTGTTCTCCACTGACTGTGTGCCAATACTTAAAATATTTAGGAGACCTTCTTCATGGGAGCTAGAATAGCTCAGATAGGTGAGGGGCCTCGGTTTTTGAACTCATGGGCTAAATGCCCAGTTTTGGAAAACACGTGCAATGGGCCCATGGCCAGTGGGCATGGGCAGAAGCTCATAAAAAAACTTGATTAGGAAGAGCCATGAAATTTCTTAATGAAATTGATTGTGTGTTGCACCACGGTACCAAGTCAGGACCGACTGTGCTCGATGGACTAGTGGGAGTGCGTGAGGGCCAAGTCGACGGACCGACCTAGACAAACATATGCATGTCAGGTTGAGCATTGGGGTCGTTAGACTATTGGCATCAAAGATGATGGCTAATATGTGAAAACTCTTGTTTGTGCATGCACTTGTGGTACGAGGCCATCAAGACGTCGTATGGGGTAGTGATGGGTTTAAGGGCTACTGGACGACATGGTAAAGATAAGGGCAGTTCGTTGTGCCAGTTAGTCTTAAAGCTCTGTAAACTTCTTGCACATGAGACCGGAGTGGGGTCGGGATGAGGTCTCCGTCCTCATATGGATATGAAGTGGCATTCGAGTCTAAGGGTCGGACGTCTGGGACATTCACTCAGACTTAGGGTAGAAGTGGACAGGCTTCTATCTTGGTGGACGTTAAAGACGCTCTGATCCACAAGTGGGGTAAACCCCACACTTTTGAGTTAAGGAAAACCGGGAAAAGAACCGGTCAAACCGAGTAAGAAAACTGAGCCGGTTTACAAACCCAATCATTTGGGAACAAGCAATTTGGAAATTTACAACTTCCGGGTGATCCAAAGGGTTCATTAAACATTGGAAATTTACACCTATATAAAGAGGTTATCCCCATTCATTCTCCTCACACCCGAACACTTCTCTCTCTCTCTACTGCTCCATTTCCCGGTGAAGCTCGAACTAGAGTTTTGACTTGAACATTTTTCTTAACCTTGAAAGGATAGGTCGGGCTCTTTAGAACTGAGGACAAGTCAGTTATCTAATAGCAAACTCCAGTCAAACAGAGAATCGTTGGAAAAGCGTCGGAATGATGGAACATTGAAGTAGCTCCAACGGACCCAAGCTGAAATCGACCATTCCGAGCCCTCCTAAGGCTAAACCAAGCCCTCCCAACACTTTCTCAGCCCTCCCATGGCCGAATTAGGACTGAAAAGGTAAGCTAATTCGACTCACCTCTACAATTTTCAGTTGGTGCTAGAGAGAGAATCGACAGAAGAAATTCTAACTCAATTCGGCATCAATTGATGAGATTCTTGATTCTAGGATAAACCTTAGGATGAGAGCTATTTGCTCAGATTGAAAGCTCGGACCGTCGTACCCTCACCGGTGAGTAATCGAAACTTTCTCTCTCTACGGTCTATTTACCAGTGAAGCTCTGTTTGAGCTCCTTCCGGTGTTAAAACTCGCTATTCAAAATCCTATGGAATCGTATGAACATGGAGAAATTCAATTTGAATTTCAATTTCGACAATTAGAGGTGTTTGATCAGTCAATTTGATTAAATCAAATTCGGCTATGTTAAAAAGTTGGAATTGGAGGAAAAATTGAGGGAAATTGGGGGTTTTCGAAAATTTGAGGGACCGAAATGCAATTTCCTAAAATTGAGGGTCAATTGGGCATGATAAAAATGTTAGAGGGCCAATGGAGGAATTTTAGAATTTTTGGGGTGAAACTTACCATTTTTGTAAATGAAGGGCAAAACGGTAATTTTGGAAAAGTTAGGGGACCAAATTGGAAATTTGGGAAATTAATCCCCCTTTTGTGAAATGGAATAAATTGAGGTCCTATGATAAATTTTAGAAGTTTCGAGACTCAATTTGAGGAAAAACCGGCATTATGGACTTAAAGTTAAAGAGAAATAACTTTAGGGACCTAATTACAAATAAATGAAAGTTTGACTTTCTCATTCATTTGGAATGAATGAAGGCTACTAGGCCAAAGGATAATGAACTGAGATGTTCATAAAGTGTAGGAACATGAAGTACCGAAAATGCCAGCAAGGACAAGCTCGCGTGAATATAAAGAACCGGTCTAGTGGAATTCACTACATTAACGGGTGAGTGGGTTTACTAACGTCATACCCGGTTAGGATGATGAGCATAACTCAAAGTTAAAAACCACTTACCGGTTGTGAGTGAGATTTCATATCATATCCGGTTGGGAATGATAAAAACCTCGAAATGAAAACCCACTACCAAGTGGCATTTTAAACATCACAACTTAGAGGAGTGATGTGAAAATCATGTGGAAAAACTATTTACCGGTTATAAGTAGATCATACCCAGTTGGTATGATGAAATTTCCTCGAAGGAAGTTGAAAACCCATTCATCGGTTATAAGCGGAGATGTCCTTATACCCGGTCGGTATAATGGACAGTTGAAAATATAATTTTGTAAGAAGTGCTCTCCCCTAACTGTGTGCCAATACTTAAACTATTTGGGAGACCTTCTTGACGGGAGCTCGAATAGCTCTGATAGGCCGGGGGCCTCAGTTTTGGAACTTGGGGGGTTAATATGCCCGATTATGAAAATCTCGTACAGTAGGCCCAAGGCTAGTTGGCACGAGCAGAAGCTCATAAACAAAGATGAATTATATGCCATAAAACTTTAAATAAAGGAATTGTTTGGTCATGTTACCAAGATAGGACCGACATACTCAGTCAACTAGCGGCAGTGCGACATGACAGGTCAATGGACTAATCAAGACAAACAATTGCGGGTTGAGTTAAGAGTCGGGGCCGTTGGACCAGTGGCATCAAAGATTATATGGCATAATGAGAAAATATTGATTGGGCATGCACTATGAGTACGGAACCATCAAGACGCCCAAGAGGGGTAGTGATAAGTCCTAAGGGCACTGGATGACCTAGTGGGTACAAGGGCAGTTCGTCGTACCAAGTGACCGTGCGAAATTTGGAGTAGCACCAAATGCATGAGACCGGGGTGATGTCTCTGTCCTCATATGGACATGGAGAATTGATTTCGAGATTGAGGGTCACATGCCACGTACATCCACTCATTATCAGGGTAGAAGTGGACGTGCTTCTATTTAGGTGGTCGGTAAAGTCGCTCCAAAGCCACAAGTGGGTTCAATGAACGGGCTGGCCTACAAATGTGTGTTTGACCTTCATGATAAATGATGTGTGTTGGGTGATGACACACCATGATTAATAAAGAAATGGTGGCAAAAATCGAGAATTGAAATTAAAGGATTTTTTTAATGGCACACTCCAATACAAATGTTTTTCTAAAAGTTAAAAGCTTTGAAAAACCCATTCACTGAGTAGTCATACTCACCCCTCCTACATCCCTTTTCAGGAAATTCCGGAAAAGCCTATTCTTAAAGACTATCAACTAAGACGCCTGTGAGATAAGTACGTTTAATTTAAAATATTATGTAGTTTTGATTTATGTTATTCCAGGAAAAGGTGCAAGTTTAAAGGATGCCTTACTCTTTACGGTTTATAATAAGGGGAAACCCTTTAATAAATCGGGAGAGTGCGGGTTGTTCACGGGGATCCGACCAAACCGGGTCGGGGCATGATAGGGATGGTCAAGAATAATAAACGATGCCCCAAGAAGAACCGAGAAGTAGTAAAGACTACACTATAAGAAGGGAAATAGGATGTGCATCAAGGACAAGTAAATTCTAGTGATAGCTCCCTCAGACAGTTGGACAAGAAAATAGTAAGGATGAGGCAATCAACGAACTGACATTTAGAAGAACCATAGATTTAAGCCTCGGCAAAGAAGGGAGAAGTGAAAAGGCCAAAACATTTGAAAAGAAGGATGAAGGAAATCCTTAAAGAGATCAATGACCAAGATCGGATTTATAATCAAAAGCCACGAGATGGTTAAGTGAGCCTCTCGCAAGATGATCAAGATATCTTGAAATAAAGAGAATGTGACCTCTCCCTAAAAGAAATAGATGTATACTGGGATACAAGTGAGAATGAAGATAGGGTATAAAAGAAGTACACGAAAGATTTTAAGAACAAAGGTGAGCAAGAGAGGATGGCACCAAAGGATGTCATTTAAGGTTAGATGTCCTCAATGGCAAATGATAAGAGAATTCTGGAAGAAAAGAGTATAAATCCTACCGAGTAAGGAAACCCTGGAAAGACATACATGTCCCAACTAAGAGGTAATGCAACCAATAAAAGTGGAAAAGAAGATAAACTCATAAATGATATGTTGGTTGAGATGGATAGATCGAGTACAAAGGAAAAGTACTCATGAAGGCCCAAGGAGTAAGTTAAACCCAAATAACAGGTAAGTAGGAAGATAACATCAAAAGATGTCGTACGGATAAGAAAGGGGTGGACTACCCATAAAAAGGAAACAAAGGAAAGCACATCTAAGAACCCTTGGAAAAGTAAGCCCTCCAGTTAAGAAGTGATTAAAGTAAATGATTACTGACATCAAGAATGGTCGGGTTCCACGCTCAATTGATAGAGCCTAAGGAGTGGACGGCTAGGCATAATGTGGAGTACATGGAATCAGACTGATAATCGAAAGTTTCTCAAGTAAGGAATAAGGGATGAAATGGAGATTTTTAGATGAAGAAGGATTCAAGCGGGCAAATGCCCCAATATAGAAAGGGGTGTGAAGAAATGAAGAAAGAAACCTTAAAGGAATGGTAAGAAAGTTAAGCATGTGGCTCCTAAGGTGGAAATCTCTACTATGAGGGACATAGTAGAGAACAAAACCATAAGAAGGGAACTCCCCCAAACAAAGTAATCAACACATAGACCAAAAAGGGATTAACTTGGAATGAAGAATTGTCAAATGGTCATGAGTGAGTAAAAATGGATTAAGAAAAGGGAAAGTCCTTAAGGAAAGGACGCCACTAGAAATGAGGAAGGACATAAGAATGGAAGAATCTCAGTGTGACGGTAAGTCATCGGGAAACCCAATGATAGGAACCGGAAAGACCCGATAAAGAAGTTGAGAAGGGACGAATGGGTAAGGAAAACAAATACAGTTATGTAAGACATTACGTCAAAAGCAATATGGATGATGGGATAACGGTAGAGGTAGTCGAGACACACCACCAGACAAAAAGAGGGATGAAGTTATACAATCCCTGAAAGGTTATGAACAACCATTGAGAAAGTGTTCTAAAATTTTAATTGGCCAAAGACAAGCTCTAGAGCAAGTCATGCTATAACGGACATGTAATCCCAATAACTCCAGGAAAAAATATGACTCAAGTAAGTAAGAGTCAATTAGTTAAACTTGAAAGGTCAAATATTAAATTAGAGGGAGTAAAAAAGGTAAACTCCATGGTGGGAGTAAAAAAGGTAAAAGAAAAGAAATTTCTTAAGTGTGTGATTTAAAGGGGGCTAAGTGAAATAACAAAAGAAGTGTTAGCATGTCAAGCAAACCCAAGTCGACATTAAGGGAAATTAATCCCGATGTGAAATATGAGGATTAATTTTGGGGGATAAAACTACTAAAAGAAGGGGAGAGTTGTAAACCACGCCCCTTCAAGATAAGAAAACTGGGGAAAGAACCAGTCAACCCAAGAGAGAGAATCAAACCTATTCATGAACCTTAACCGATAAAAAAAAGGGTAAAAAGGGAAATTTACAAATCACAAGTGACCTAAAGAGCCATAAAAGTTGAGGAAAAGGACTTTGGAACAAATTGGAAAAGAAAACCGAACTGTTTCAAATGAACCGGACCTGAATTGGATTGAACCAGTTTGAACTATCATTGAACTGGTTACTAAATTCATTTTTCTAGGTGGCTAAAAATATTCAAATATAGGAATTGAAGCCACCATTGAAAGAGAATGAATTTAGATGAGTTTATAAATTTTTAATTTTGAAAAACTTGGTCAAATCGGGCCTGAACCGAGCAGTTTAAACATTGAACCTGGTTCGTGCCGGTTCGGTTCGGTTCGAAACAGTATAGTCTTCTTCCTTTATATGACGACACTGTTCATTCACTGAAAGAATGGACAACGATGGTGAAGATGAATTGCCTCCATTTAGGGTGTTTCAAGTCATGAATGAGTGCCATTAAGACACCAAATGATTGGGCAGAATCTCCAAGCTCCCTATATAAAGAGCTCCTCTCCATTCATCCTCCTCACACCGAAAAACTCCATTCTGTCTCAACTGCTCCATTTTTCGGTGAAGCTCGAACCAAAGCTTTGACTTGGGCAGTTTTCTCAACCTTAGAAGGTGGGGTTCTTTACATTCCAGGGGACTCAACTATCTGAAAGCAATCTTCGTTCGATCGAATGACCTCCAGAGAAGCGCTGGTGGAATCAAACAGTGAAGCAGCTCCGACAGACCAAAGCTACCCTGTTTCAGTCGAGTTGAATTCGGCCAAATTCAGCCCTCTTCTGGTGAAACTAAGCTCTCCCAACATCCCCACAGTACTCATACGACCTCAACTAAGCTGAAAGGTAAGCCAATTTGGCCATTCTCAATCATTGTAGGTTAGAGTTAGAGAGAAAAACAAAAGAATTTCACTGACAAAATTCTCCCTCGATACGAGGACAATTGTAGGAATTCTTGATCCTAGAAGATATCTCAGGAAGAGAGCTATCTGCCCAGATAGAGAGCTCAGACCACTACACCTCCGACAGAAAGCTTTCGCAGCTTTCTTTCTCTATGCACAATTTTCCGATGAAGCTCCATTTAAGCTCAATTCAGACCCAAATGACGTGGTTCAAAGCTCAATTAAATTGTATGGAAGCGTAGGAGCTGATCCATACCTTCAATTGAAGCAATTAACCCCAATTGAATGGTTAATTTGATGAAATCAAATTCAGCTAGTTTGAAAGGGGGAAATTGGGAAACTTTTTGGAAAATTTTAGGGATTTTGTAAAATTGAGAGACCATTTTACAATTTCCCAAAAATGAGGGCCAATTGGCCATTAAAAAAGATGTTGGAGGACCAATTGGTCAATTTTTTGAACATTTGGGGTGAAATTACCATTTTTGGAAAGTAGGGGCAAAATGGTAATTTTTGAAAAGTTGGGTACCAAATTAGAAATTTGGGAAACTTGAGCCCCTTATACATTTTTTTAGTAAAATGAGGACTTAAAGGTAATTTTGAAAACTTTGGGAGTCAAATTGGGCAAAGGTTTGCATTAGGGACCTACAGTTAAGAAAAATAAATTTTAGGGACCTAAATGCAATTTATCAATAAATTGTGAGTCTACGCTATTATCCCAAATCTTAACTGAAAAGGTTGTCCAATTCGTGTAGGGACAAGTGTGATCGGAACACCAACAAGAGAAGCTCACGTCAACTTGGAAAACTAACCGAGGACAAACACATCACAGTTATCGGATGAGTGGAATTATTTACATCATACCCGATTGGGATGATGAGCAACTCGGAAATGAAAAACCACTTATATATGGGATTTTAACATCACACCTAGCTAGAGTGATGTGAGAACTAAACAGAAACCAACTTACCAGTTGTAAGTAGAGAAAATCATACCCTGTTGAAATGAAGGACTTCCTTGAAGGAAGAGGAAAACCTACTTGCCAATTGTAAGCGAAGGTATCATCACACCCGGTTAGTGTGATGAATTGAAAGATAATTTTTGTCAGTAGTGTTCTCCCCTGACTACGTGCCAATGCTTAAAATTTTTTGGAAACCTTCTTAATGAGAGCTAGAACATCTCAGATAGGCTAGAGGCCTCGGTTTTGGAACTTGTGGGAAAAAATACCCGATTTTGGAAAATCACATACACTGGGCCCAAGGCTAGTTGGCACAAGTAGGAGCTCATAAACAAGCATGATAAATTAAAGCCATGAAAATTTTGAATGAATTGATTATGTGATTTCGCCATGGTACCAAGATAGGACCGACATACTCAATGGATTGGCGGCAGTGCGTCAGGGCCAGGTTGACGGACCGGCCTAGACAAACAGCTGTAGATTGAGTTGAGGGTCGAGGCCAATGGAACATTGGCACCAAAGATAATGGCTTTGTGGAAAACTATTGTTTGTGCATGCACTTAAGGTTCAGGACCATTAAGACGCCCAAGAAGGGTAGTGATGCGTCCTAAGGGCTACAAGACAACATGGTGGAGATAAGGGTAGTTTGTCATGCCAGTAGTCAGGAAAGCTCGACATAGCTTCATGCACATGAGATAGGGATGGGGTCGGGATGAGGTCTTTGTTCTCATATGGACACGAAGTTGATTTCGAGTTTGAGGGTCGGATGTCGCGAACATCCACTCAGACCGAGGGTAGAAGTGGATGGGCTTCTATCTTAGTGGCCGGTAAAGTTGCTCCAAGCCACAAGTGGGTACAGTGGATGGGCTGCCCTACGAATGTGTGATCCCTTCCTGATGAAGGGCGTGTGTTGATTGTTAAACACACCTAATGTAGAAAATGAGAAAAAAGGATTTGTTTGAAAACCAGAATTTGAGAAAACAACATTTTTAAAGGAAAATAAGGAGTTTTACACACTCCGATTAAAGATGTCTTGTTTATTAAAACTCTCTCCCAATACACCCATTCACTGAGTTGTCGAACTCACTCCCTCCCTTTACCCCTTTTCAGGTAACCAATGGAAAAAAAATCTAAAAACTTTCCTGTAGCCGAACTTGCAAGTCAAGTATAAAATATTTAATGTATTAAGTTTTTATTAATGTTATTCTAAGAAAAATACAGGTGAAAATGACTCCTTACTCCTCGCGATTTAGAGAAGGGGAAACTCTTAATAAATTGGGATAGTGGTGGGTTGCTCATGGGAATCCGACCAAACCGGGTCAGGGCATGACAGGGGCAATAGGGGAAAGGAGGTCTCGTCCCACAAAGCAAACATGATGAAGTGATAAGAGTTTGAGGGTCGGACTATTGATGTTCACTCAAACTTAGGGTAGAGGTAGTGTACCTTTATTTGGGTGGACGGTAAAGGCGCTTCGGTCCACAAGTGGAACAGTCGAGGACCGTTCTGCAAAAGTGTGATCCCTTCTATGATAGAAGGGAGGTTGATGATCATGTGCAAAACCTGAGAAGGAATTGCTTATAAAATATCAACATTTCAAAGTGCTAAATTATACATTTCCTAAAAAGAATTCTACCACTCATTGAGTTGTCGAACTCACTCCCTCCCTCTAAACATTTTTCAGGAAGGAATGTGACTACACCAAATAACAGGTTGGGTGGTTCATAGTTTGCTTATAAGTCCCCTTTCTACAAATATATTGCCTTTAATTAGTATTCTTGAATATTTCCTCTCACACATAAGTTCTTATGTTATAGACAAATGTTTTATCCGTGTTATTCTTGTTTTCCATCCATCCCAAAATGTTTCATTCCCAAAACCTCATGTTTTGAAAACATGAGCTCCAAACTAAAAGTTGTCATGCCCCATCCCGATTCACGGTCGACAGTCCCTTGCAACCCACCAATCTACTCGATGTTATAATGGTGGGTACTTTCACCAAGGTAAAATCGGAGGGACCAATACTCATAATAAAAATGATATCTCAAATTTAAGCGAAAACTTAAAATTTTCTTTCATTATCAGTGTTCCAAAAAAAATTATACAAATAATTAGGAAATATAATAACTAATAAGAAAATAATTTAAAACCTCAGTATGTGAGCTTTGAGTTCTAGCTCAAGTCGCACTCATTCTGTAGGTGATGTCCCAACTTATGCCACACGGTTCTTTGACTTTCACATGAGAGGGGGTGAGCTCACAACTCATTGAATGGGGTACTTACGTCGAGCCACTACATGGCTTAATACCTCATACTTCACTAAATGTCTATACATGGAAATTATATTTATAATTCTTATATTTGGGTAACTTTTAGTTTTTCTTGGCCCTTAACACTCGACCTCCAGGATTCACAATCAATTATGGCTTGGTAGAGCTTCCGCTCACCATTTTATCTCAATACGCAATGAATCATTCACAAGTTCCCAATGGAACGAACATAATCTCACCTTGTTCCGAACAACTCACATGATTCATGTGGATATCAAGGAAGTGTCATCTACCATTCGTATACTTTTGATACCCCCTCCGCCCATACATTCAAGTATATGTATACCCTAGTTGACCATTGCTACCACACACACAAGTATACATAGATCTTGTTGTGATCTAAAAGCACAACTTAATAACTTCTTATCCACCACTTTTAGTCTTACTATTACACCTCGACTTGACTCATGATCGACGACCCTGTGTAACTTGCCACATCCCCTTGATGATATAATGTTGGGTACCTTCACCAATGTAAAATTAGATGGATCATGGCTCAAAATAAAAAGGATACCTCAAATTTAAGTGGAAACTTGAAATTTTCTTTCATACATAGTGAACCCATTGCACAATAACCCTTGTAATACATTAACTGATAGGAAATAACTTAAAATCTTCGTACACAAACTTTGAGATTCATACCTCAAGTTGCCAATATTTTGTCGGTGACATTCTGACTTATGCCTTACAGAACTTTACTTTCACTTGTAATTATTTGGGGGAGTGGTGTGAGCTCACAACTTAGTGAATAAGGTATTGACATTAGATCACTACCTGACTTACGACTTCTAACTTCACATGAAAATCTACACATGGAGATTATATTAATGATTTCAAAAATTTTATTACTTTCATAATTTTACTCGACCCTTAGGTGTTACGCCTCGGCTCGTTTCCCGTTCAGTGGTCTCGCGCATCCCGCTACATCCCCTCGATATTATGATTGCGGGTACCTTCACTAAGGTAATACCAGGGGGTGCTGAGGCTAAGGATAAAATTACATACATTGATTTTCAGTGGAAATTAAAAAAAATTTTCAAAAATAGTGAACCAATTATTGGTAGAGCGCCTGCTCACCAATTTATCACAACTCACAATGAATCATTCACAAGTTCCCAATGTAACAAACATGATCTCACTATGTTCTAAAACACACACATGATTCTTATGGAAATCAATAATGTGTCCTCGACCATCCGTATACTCTGGCTATCCAATCTAACCACGCACTCAAGTATATGTATACTTTGGTTATCCACTACTGCCACACACATGAGTATACATGAATCATGGGGTGATCTTGAAGCACAAGTTCAATCATCCTTATCCACCATTCATTCGAACCAACTATGGGATCATTGGACGGGCACTATGATCTGAACCAATGATCCTAAGCACACAATTTTGGATGGGTACATTCATATGAACCAACTATGGGATCGTTGGACAGATACTATCATCTAAACCAACGAACTGAAGCACACAATGTTGGATAGGTACATTCATCTGAACCAATGAATCTAAGCACACAATGTAAGATCGAGAAATCCCAACTTGATAACCAAGCTAAGTTAAACTAGATAATGGGATCAAACTAGGAGGAAAAACCTGAACTAAGAGGTGAAATTGAATCAAAATGAGGAAAGGGATCGATGGAGAGGCCACAAGGAGTGAAAAGGGGTGTGATAGACACTTAAGAGTGTCTTGGAACACGAGGTCAATGATTGGGAGAAAATTAGGAGAGAACTGGTTTGGACCGGGTTCGAGTTGGGGGGAGTTATAAAACCCCATGAATTTTTAAGGGTGCAAAACAAATCCAAATGGAGTAGTTATTGAGTTCATTCAATAGGAAATTGAATGTAGAATTTTTACATATTTTTATTTTTTGAATAGTCGGCTCAGAAAGGGGTGAATCAGGCCAAAAACTACGGAATCGACAGAAAAGTTCATCGAAAATTGATTCACTACGGTGTAAACCAGTTGGCGTATGATACCAGGCACATGCACAAGCAACGCGTATGGCCACACATGCGTGTGCCATCTTCCTCACCCGACAGTTCACCCAAAATCCTCTCTTTTTACTCGATGAGTCACCTAGACAACCCAAATCCACCCCTTGGGGAAATTAATTCATTCCCAAAGCCATAGCCTATGGAATAAATAAAGGAGGCTATGGATGGATAGCCAAAGTCTAGAATACATCTATATAAAGCTTGGATGTTCTCTCATCGAAAATTGCTTAGAAAACACTTTGAAAGTGAGGTTGCTCCCAACTCCGACAACCTAACTACCAGAGAGCTTAGCTCTGCTGCCTGACCACCTCCGATGACTAGCTTGATTGTCACGCCCTGACCCGGTTTGGTCGGATCCCCGTGATCAACCCGCCACTCTCCCGGTTTATTAAAGGATTTCCCCTTATTGTAAACCGTAAAGAGTAAGGTGTCCTTTAACCTGCACCTTTTCTTGGAATAGCATAATCAAAACTGCATGAAATTTAAAACTTTACATACCTATCTTATAGGCATCTTAGTTGACGGTCTTTAAGGGTAGGCTTTCCAGGATTTCCTGAAAGGGATATAAGGGAGGGGTGAGTATGACTACTTAGTGAATGGGTTTTTAAAAGCTTTTGACTTTTAAGAAAAACATTTCTATGGAATGTGCCAGAGTCCTTTTTTTTTCAAAAATCCCTTCGTTTAAAAATTCAGGTTTTTCCACCATTTCTTAGTTACTGGTGTGTCATCACCCAACACACATCCTTCATCATGAAGGTTACACATATTCGCAAGTCAGTATTACTACTGAACCCGCTAGTGGCTTCGAAGCGACTTTTCTTGCCACCCGGATAGAAGTATGACTACTTCTACCTTGGGAATGAGTGGATGTATGCGACATCCGACCCACAATCCCGAAATCACTTCTTCATTTCCGTATGAGAACAGAGACCTCATCCTGTCCCCACCCCGGTCTCATGCGCTTGGTGCTACTTCAGATTTCGCACAGACACCTGGAACGACGAGCTGCCCTTATAGCCACCAGGTCGTCCAGTGCCCTTAGGACGCATCACTACCCCTCATGGGCATCTTGATGATCCCATACTCACAATGCTTGCACAAACAATGTTTTCTCATATTGCCATGTAATATGTGGTGCCACTAGTCCAACGGCCCCGTCTTGACTGGTTCGTCGACTTGTCATGTCGCACTGCCACTAGTTGACTGAGCATGTCAGTCCTATCTTGGTACCATGGCCAAACAATTCACTTATTAAGTTTTATGGCACATATATCATGTTCGTTTACGAGCTTCTGCTCATGCAAACTGCCCTTGGGCCCACTGTACGAGATTTTCAAAATCGGGCATTTAGCCCCCAAGTTCCAAAATCGAGGCCCCCAGCCTATCAGAGCTATTCGAGCTCCCGTCAAGAAGGTCTCCCAAATTGTTTAAGCATTGGCACATAGTTAGGGGAGAGCACTTCTAATAAAATATATATTTTTTCTATCTATTATACCGCCCGGGTATAAGGACACCTCCGTTCATAACTGATGAACGAGTTTTCAACTTCCTTTGAGGAAGTCTCATTATACCAACCAGGTATGATCTACTTACAATCGGTAAGTAGTTTTTCCGCATGATTTTTACATCACTTCCTCTAAGTAGTAATGTTTAAAATACCACTTAATAGTGGATTTTCATACTGAGGTACTTATCATTCCCAACCGGGTATGATATAAAATTTCCACTCACAACCGGTAAGTGGTTTTTAATTTTAAGTTGTGCTCATCATCCCAACCGGGTATGATGTTAGTAAACCCACTCACCCCTTAATTACGTGAATTCCACTAGACCGGTTCTTGGTATTCACGCGAACTTGTCCTTGCTAGCGTTCCCGGTACTTCGTGTTCCTACACAATGTAAATATCTTGGTTCATTATCCTTCGGCCTAATCGCCTTCATTCATTCCAAATGAATGAGAAAGTTAAACTTTCATTTATTTGCAATTAGGTCCCTAAAGTTATTTCTCTTTAACTTTAAGTCCCAAATGCCGGTTTTTCCTCAAATTGAGTCTCGAAACTTCTAAAATTTATCATAGGACCTCAATTTATTCCATTTCCCAAAAAGGGGTTTAATTTCCCAAATTTCCAATTTGGTCCTCCAACTTTTCCAAAATTACCAGTTTGCCCTTCCTTTACAAAAATGGTAAATTTTGCCCCAAAAATTTTTAAATTCCTCAATTGGTCCTCCAACATTATTTTCATGCCCAATTGACCCTCAATTTCATAAAATTTCATTTTGGTCCTTTGAATTTTGAAAATCCCTAATTTTCCCTCAATTCCAACTTCTTAACACAACCGAATTTAATTTCATCAAATTGACCCATCAAATGTTTCCAATTGTTGAAATTGAGTTTCTAGATGTTCATACGATTCTTTAGAAATGTGAATTGCAAGTTTTAACGCCGGGACGAGCTCAAACGAAGCTTCGCTAGAAAATGAACTATAGAGAGAGAGAAAGCTTCGATTACTCACTGGTGAAGGCACGACGGTCCGAGCTTTCGATCTAGGAAGATAGCTCTCGTCCTGAGGTTCATCCTAGAATCAAGAATCGCATCAATTGATGCAGAATTGGATTAGAATTTCATCATTGAAATTTGGTCGACTCTCTCTCTAGTAGAATTGGCTTACCTTTCGATCCTAATTTAGCCGTGGAAAGGCTGAGGAAGTGTTGGGAGGGCTTGAAATGGCCGATTTTAGCTTGGCTGAAATAGGGCAGCTTCGGTTCGCCGGAGCTGCTTCACTATTCCATGATGTCGGCGCTTCTCCAACGATTCTCGGATTGACTGGAGTTTTCTATTAGATAGTTGTCTTCTCCCCGGCTCTAAAAAGCTTGACCTCTCTTTCCGAGGCTAAGAAAAATGTTTAAGTCGAAACTCTAGTTCGAGCTTCACCGGGAAATGGAGCAGTAGAGAGAGGGAGAGAAGTGTTCAGGTGTGAGGAGAATGAATGGGGATGACCTCTTTATATAGGTGTAAAATCATGTATTAAATGGGAGAGATTTATTACTTCAAAGTTCTTGAATAAGCACGCTTAACTTCAAAGTTCTTATGGAATCTTGTTCACCTGAACCAATTTGGTTTTTATCTTTTATTTTGTCGTAAGTTTCTTTTCCAAGGTTTAATGAACTCTTTAGATCACCCGAGAGTTGTAAATTCCTAAATTGCCCATTTAGAAATGATTGAGTTTGTTAACCGGTTCTGAATCCTCACTTGGTTTGACCGGTTCTTTTCCCTGTTTTCCTTAGCTCAAAAGGGCGGGTTTTACATTGACACCCCTAAAATGTTGAGGATCTCAACTTTCCATCACAACCTCTCTCGACCCTCAACTATGCCTTTATAGTTGGTGAGTCTTGTACCACCAGCTTTCCATATGCTTCAACCTTGCCCAATTTGAGCAAGATTTGAGAGAGAATTAAATCATCAAAATCTCAAATCACGGGCTAAGTGGCTAAGTTGACTAAAATGCTAATTGTATGACCTACAATCCACCAATGGAGGTGATTCAAGTGGCCACATACTCTTAGATGAGTCGTCTTTCAAATCGCACCAGCCTCAACAACCGATGTGCCATATCCAGTGAGTTTTGTGCTCTGACCCGACTTTTACTCATTTGAATGCATGTTCTTAACCAAGCCTGATCGGAGTAACTCTAGTTGACCCTGACCAAACTATGTTTACAATGGCCTAGTGGGAGTCCATGGGGACCTCTCCACTTAGTTTAGTAATTTTTAGAAATACTTTAGTTATGGGTCAACAGTCGGGGGCCAAAATATAAAGATTTGAAAGTTAGGGTACCTAAATGCAATTGAGCATTTTGTGGGGTCTTTCTAAGCGGTAAAGTGAAGTTTTGGGGCTGATTGGAAAGTTTGGTGAAGGCGGGGAATTGGATTTGCCTATTGTGTAAGGTTTAGGGACCTATTTGTAATAAAAGCAAAGTTAAGGACTAAAGTGAAAAAATAGGTATTTGCATGGCCAAAAGACAACTTTTCAATATTTTAAGGACCTAAACTTAATTAAAGAATATTTAGGGACCTGTTTGAGAAATTTGGGGGTCAAATGGATCCTAAAACCCAAGACCTCAAGAAAAGTGGCAAAAATGGTAATTTTCCTAAAACTTATGGACCTTTCAACAATTTATAAGAAATAGAATTTGGAATTGTTACAATGCCTATTTGGGATCCAAATGAGGCTTAAGGGGACTTGAAGGACTCAAATAAAAGACTTGGTAAAGTTTAAGGTCCAAAGAAAGGAAATTGTAAAGTATAAAGGTAAAATGATAATTTTTCTCAAGTTAAGTACCAAATAGTAATTTGGTGAAAATGAAATTATTAGGTGGTCAATAAAGTGGGCACTTCAATAATTGCTAAGTGAAAATAGCATAAGTTTAAGCACCAGAAAACTAATCCTAGAAAAGGTTAGAATGAGGGTCGGGTTATCAATTAATAAGTCAAATAATCGAGACCCGAAAGAGCTAAACCATAAAACTATAGAAATAGTATGATAGATTGATTTGTTATTAGTTATAAGTGAAGTCGACTTTATGATTTATTAACCTGGTAGATAATGGAAGAAGTATATTAGAGAAAAAAGAGAACGAGTTTGGAGAAAAAAAAAGTCCATAGATGTTTGACGATAAGTACAATTGTAGATCAAGTATGCTATTTATTGTGCACCATATAGAATGCTTGACTTAGAACTAATATAATAAATGAAAAATAACTAATGTTATACTAATTAAATCAAATGTAAATTTTAAAAGATAATAAAAGAATCAGTAAATAACATGAGTGCCTATACAAGTAACTAGAATTTTGTTTGGCCCTGGATAATTGTTGTGAAATTGAGTAGATAGTCCAATCATAAGCCTATTACTATACTATATACTAAAATATATTAAGAAAGATATTTTACTTTAAATTAACTATTATATTATTAATATTTTATTTGTTATAATTAAATTAAATTATGAACTCTATCCTTCATTTTTTAAAAATTTTTCAATGAACTCATGATTTAAATATCAATATGAAAGATTTCATTATCGTGAATCCATCACCCTTATTCTCCCAAGTCCTCACCATCCAAGGAAAAAAAAACAGCAATTAGAAAGGAGGGAGTTGCCTGTTAAAATGGCTTTTTTTCTATTCACCATTCCTATTTGTGTCTGTCTCTTCCTTCCCTATTCCTGTCTCTGCCCCTTAAAATACAGCAAACAGCTTTCCTAAGTTAAAACCCAACCCTCTTTTCCTCTTCCTGCATCATCTTCTTTTTAGGGTTTTAGAGGATACTTTGCCTTGCCGCTCTCACTTGATTGTGATAAACAGACAGACCTTATCTCTGCAGAAACTCCCTGATCTTTATAGCCTTTATACTCATTTCGGGCTTCTTCTTCTCTCTACTGTTCATGCACTTTTAGAGATAGCTGGCGGGAGACCCAGTAACGAACTTCGTGCTGTAATGGCTTCTTACTCCGGACCGGTCTCCGCGGTGCAGGTGGGTCACGATCGGATCTCAAGTTTCCCCAGCTCGTGTCTCTTAACCCAATTTCGTCGAAGGATAATTGTGATATGCGGGCTCATTGAGTTCCTGCTTGGGCTTTCATTTCAGGTTGGTTCCTACTTCGTGGGACAGTACTATCAGGTGCTTAAGGAGCATCCTGATTTGGCACATCAGTTTTATAACGAGTCGAGCTCCATGGTTCGGATTGACGGGAATAGCAGCGAGCCTGCTTCCTCGATGCTGGTACTGCTCCTGTTCTGCTTAAATCTATAGATCTGTCGTGATTCCATCCTTTGGGCACTTTCTCTCTGTTGTTATGCTCTTTTGGAATTCTGGAGATGGTCGATTATGTCTTCTGTTCTGTATTTTTCGACTTGGTATTAGCTAGGATTTTCCCCCTCAAATCTGTGTTTAGGATTCTTTGAAAATTTACAAATTGATTTGTTTGGTTATTTTCGGGCTGCATTTATTCCCTTGATTATAGCTAATTTATCATCTAGGTTTCATTTAGTAGTTGCCTCATCAAGGAACTATATCTTGTTTCAGGTGATCGATTGGTTAAGAGTATTTCCCACTATATATGCGCACACCTGACAAATTCTCTAGATTTGTAGATAAAAAAAGGTCTTGCATGTGTTCCAAAGTAGTAACGCATCCCTATGTTATGTCTGATATTCATCTCCATTCTCTTGTGCAGCAAATCCATACGCTCCTGATGTCACTGAATTTGACCACAATTGAGGTCAAGACAATTAACTCCCTCGAGTCATGGAATGGAGGAATTGTTGTCATGGTATCGGGTTTGGTTAAAACAAAGGATTTTAGCAGCAAGAGGAAGTTTGTGCAGACCTTTTTCCTCGCCCCTCAAGAGACGGGCTACTTCGTCCTCAATGATATCTTTCAGTTCTTTGATGAGGAACCTATTTTTCAATACACTGCAGGCATTATGCCGGAAGATAAAGTCAAGACGCATTTAAATGCAACAAGTTCTATTCCTGATCCGCCAGGTATGGCTTAAGCTTGAGTCAGATGCCTTAGTAGATATACTGATAGTAATGGTGTACTGAAATTCGGTTCTTGTTGGACATATGATGTCTTTGTGAGAACTGAGAATAACCCGATAGCCATTATCAAAATTACTAGTGATGGATGAATCTGGAAAATACATTTGTGCTTATCACGTAGAAATTTAAAATTTCTTGGGCATGAACGCCTTTTGAAGATCTACAATAACATGGTTTGAGGTTACCACAAACACTTGGCAGTTTGTTAGATTGAGTTGTCTCATGTTTAGATGATTTGACCTTGGCAATTTGTTAGATTGGGTTGTCTCATGTTTAGATGATTTGACCTTGGCAGTTTCTAACTTTGAGTTGGAGGAGGCTAGGGAATATGTTAACTCAGCCAATATTGAAGACAACTCATTTGATGAATATGTTGAAGAAAACCCCCATGAAGAATATACTCATGATAATTCAGCTGACGAGTACAATATTCCTGAGCAAAACCAGTATGATGAAGTTCAGCCAGAGCACCTGCTGGAGAATGCTTATTTGGAGGGCAGATCTGTCACTGTGCATGCACTGAACACAGTGCCAGTTACCCAGGATGTGGCTGCTGAGGAGCCTGCAGAAGAAATTGTGAAGAAGACCTATGCTTCCATTGTATGTGGTTATTCTTTCTCTGTGTAATTGTTCCTTTTGTTTTTTCATCATGCACTTATTGTTGGTTGCTTTTGCCTAATCAGGATTCAGGACAAGGTAATGAATTTTACTGAAAGGATAAAATGTTGAAAATCTAAAATTTATTGGGAATTTGATAAGACATAAAGATGAAAATTGCTATTTCAGGTCTTCAGTTTAATTGGCGATTACTACTTGTTGGTTGTTGACATTTATCATGAAATATATATATTTATTTATTTATTTTTATTATATTTAAACTAGTGATAGTTATGAGATAAAGCCTTCGACAAGGAAGGGATCTGCCATTATTTTACTTGCCTATGACTGATTATAATTTGTTTATTAAGGCATTTGTACTGATCAATCAGAACAGTTTGAATTCCTCTTAGCATGTATTTGAATAAAATAATGTATTTTTTTGCAAGGTTGTGTGTTCATTCTGCAACCAGAAACAATTAAGAGTCTAGGTTCTCCATAAATTTCATCTTAAATGTCATAGCTGGCAGCTTTGTAAAGTTAAATATTGGGTATTTTCTGAAAATGTGTCGTATAGTATTATATCCATATTTAGGAGACTGGATATTTTAGCATTTTTCTGTTATAACTCATGTATACTGGGCTGAAATTATGGTTGTGCTGGAAATTGCTAGCTGCGAGTTGCCAAAGGACCGCATGTGTCAGCTGTCTCTTCTCAGCCATCTTTAAATAAGCAAGCCCCTGTGGCATCAGACTGGAGTTACAGTCAGCCTACTGCTCAACAATCAAATATTGCCGCATTTGTGGAGCCTGAACCAGCTGCAGAGGCAGCAGAAGATGGTTACATGGAAGACGAAGGTTCTTTTGTCTCTTCTAGATGCATAATTCACTCATTATTTGACATATAGTAGTATATTTGTAGTTGTTTCTTGTGGATATTGTTGCTGTATTTGATGGTCATTAGTTTTTATAGAAATAAGCATCTTGCTTTTTCTTTTTTCATCTGAAGATACTTGCCTTGCTTGTTTACCTTGAACAGTTAGATGCTTAAAATTGCTGGCAATTATTGCGCAAAAAACAATTTGCTGGAAATATCCTCATGACCATCTTCACCTAATTTATTTGCAATAATTAAAGTCTTTCTGCCCTTATAGTCTTTATGTTTTGATCTTTAAGGTTATTGTAGTGATTGGATTGATTTATGTATTTGGGATTTATGTTTTTTAACGGGCCATTGGTTGATTTCTTGGTGGATGTTTGAATGGAGGGGTTTGGAGGGGAGGGATTAGGAGGGATTGGGGAATCTATTGTTTGACAACTTTAATTAAGAATGTAGGGAAATAAGGAGGGTTTGGGAGGGATAAGATGTTTGTTATGATTTTATCCTTGATATAATTATTTAACCAAGAAATTTATGGATATATTAGTCTATTTTTTAAGTCTTTACCTCCCTTCCCCTCTATAGCACTATCCAAACAAGGGATATGTTATCCCCCCTTTCCTTCCAAATGCCATCTCTCCTTTTCCCTTCAAATCCCTTGACCTAAACATACACTTGGGCTATATTTGGGTTGAGGGGTTTAGAGTGATTTGTAGTGGAGGTGTTAGGAGGTATTAGGAGGGTAATTTTTAATAATCTGTCTTCTTATGGATAGAGGTGAAGTGAGGTGAATAATTATTAATAAAAAATTTTAAAAAATATATTTACCATTTTAATTAAATTAAATAATTTATTAGTTACTATATGTAATTAAATTATATTAAATATACTATATACTAAAAATAAATAAGAAAATAATCCATTGATAATATAAATACATAAAAAGAGAGTATTAAAGTAATTTAAACAGTAAGTGACAATTCATTCAAAATCCCCAAAAATGGAGGGATTAGGTTGTAGTGTAAATGGGAGGGGATTTGGAGGTGTTTCACCACCACTCCAAACCCCTCCGTTTTAATTTATCAAATGAGGGATTCCTCCACCCCTCCAAATCCCTCCATACCACTCAATCCAAACATAGTGTTAAGGTTGTGTATGATATATTACTCCCTTGAAAGTATGTATATCTAGGCATGGGGGCTTGCTATCTTTCTTGTTAGAGTAAGGTGTCTTCTCTATGTTTTGTAGATCTGTATCTTGAACTCTGCAGAGGAGATGTCAGAATCCTGAGGTGTTATTTTTGTTTAGAGAAATTGGTTTATCAAATTGCTTCTGCAGATTCATAATTATTTCTTTATTTTCTTCTAAATTTACAGTTTTTACATGATATCAATCTGGGGGTTTATGATAATTGAACTTGACGGGCTGGTTAGGATAACAGCACCATCCTAAAATAACTCTGGTAGAAATGGTGGAGAGATTTTTCTTATAGTTTGTGGCATGGTAGAGGAGTTTAAAAATTATTATTAATTTGGCAAGCATAAATGTTTAGGAATATGCCCTTCTATTTTATGGGAGCTGATAGATACAAAATTGTAGGTGAAAACTGGGCTTTCTCAGTTCTTTCTGTTGTGAGGTTATATCTTGCAGTGTTATTCCTTTTCCAGTCCCACATTGAACTTATGTTTGGTAGCTACTTCAGATGACTCACCATTGGAAATGACACTAGATAGTTTACATTTATTGCAAGCATATGCCAACTTTTTCTTCTTTCTGGAAGATAAGCTGACACATCTGCATATTGAATATTTGATTTTACAGGCCTATCAAAATCAGTCTATGTGAGGAATTTGCCATCAAATGTTACTGAGGGTGAAATTGCAGATGTATTCATGAGTTTTGGCAAAATAAGACCTGATGGTGTTGCAATCAAGTTGCGGAAGGTAATTTGATACATGGTTATATGGTTTTTTGTCCATTATAGGTGCTGAGTATCTCAAGGCTTTGGTATCTTTCAGGACATTGGTATTTGTTATGCTTTTGTTGAGTTTGAAGACATGATTGGAGTGCATAATGCCGTAAAGGTAATTGAATTATCATCATCTGTTGTTTGCTATGATGAAGTACTAAGTTAAATTCAATGTTAATGAACCTGGTCTAATGCAGAGAATATATTTATCATTGTTATTTGCATGTCCCTAATATTCATTATGTTATGCCTATGGTATGATGTCATGATTTGAAGCATTTGAGTTTAAATTTTGTTCTGTTGTCATTCTTTCATGCCGGAGGACCTGGTTCTCTTGTATTACTAGTCATTTTGTTATGATGTGCAAATGATTTATCAGGACTCTCTATATCCTTTATAGGTTCCTTTCCATTTCATGGAATGTAATCTCTGGTTTATGCAATTGCTAATTTCCCTATATACTGCAGTTATCCCATCTCTTATCAATTAGGAATTTCATAATCCTCCATGTGTTTTTAGTACTTTGACTATCTTTGTGGTGACAGTTGCAACAAAGTTTTTATTTGAGCATTCAGACAATTATGGCAGAATTATCTTACCTGCAACAGCAAGCTTACTGATTTTTTGTTGCACATACACAGCAACTTTAGGGAGATGCATGCCATTACCCATGACTGACTGGGGCTTAATGTTATTTGATGCAGAATTCTCCAGTACAGTTGGCCGGTAGGTCAGTCTACATTGAGGAGAGAAGGGCAAACAGTGTGGGCGCCCCTCGTGGAGGAAGTATGTGTGAATCCTGTTTCCTTTCCTTAATTTACTTTTTCCATCTTGATTCAGTTATGAGGATAATTTCCAGAAACTATACTTAGTTAAATTGCATTTAGGACATTACTTGTTGGCCAATTAGAAGTCGGTCCTACTTCCATGTGGTTGTCCCTTTGAAGCCATAAATTTTCAGTATAGAATGAATCTGCAGGGACACCTTAATGGTAGGAGTGAAGACCAGCTTTCTTCTTGATTGTTAAGGCGATCAACTCATGAATCCATAACTGGCCCCAAAAAAACATAAATCTTGAACATGCGAGAGCATTTTCACAATGTACTGAAGTAATGAATGCCAGAGATTATAGAAATCCTGTTATGCAAATCTTGGAGAAGCCAATATCATCTAGTGAAATGACACTTTAAATTTAGGTTCCGAGAATGTTTTTCCATTGTGGAAAGAGTAGTGTGAATTTTGTTAGATTGCTCAGTGCTTGAAGAACATACTCCACCTTGGGATATTTCCAATATCTATTGTGGCCCTTTCTTGAGTTGGATTCCTAGAGATAGGATTGTGATGCGCATAATTTAGCTAAACTTGCCTTGAACAATGTGGAGGAATCATTATGTATCTTGGACCCTAGATTTATTGTTAAATTCATTCTTTCCATTGTGTATTTTCTTTAGCATGGTTAGTGGGACATGCTTGGACCTTCAGCACATGGCTTGTGGGCTTTATTGACATTTTGTATATTTTCTTTGCATTGACTCTTAGGGAGGGGGAGAGGCAGAGGTATCTACCCTACAGATGGCCCACGAGGACGATTCAGTGCTCAAAGCTTAGGACGTGGGAGCAATGTTGATGGCTCTGACTACAACCGCTCAAGAGGCAATGGCTCTTACAGCCGCAGCTCTCGATAAAAAAATGGTCTGAAAATCAGAAATGCGCCAAGTGTATTATGGGTTCTTGACCAAATGGCCCTATGGGTGTGATCCATCTGCTTAGTTATTTCTATCATCTCTGCTTGTGTTTGGGTGATATCAGTGTTCAACTGAGATGTTTTGCCTTTTTTGAATCATCGTTTTTGAAATGCTGGATCAGAAGTTAAAAGGAATTTAGCTTTCTTTGCAGTTGGTTTGTGGAATGAGCTCATCTTGGATGGTTTTTAAATCTGAAACCCCAAGCTGGGTTTACGTGGTGGATTTAGATCCCCGTGTACAATAATAATAATCTTCCCTGCTGGGTGACTAATTCCCCACGAACGTGCAACCTTTAGTTTTGGTTGAAGATTCCTATCAGCAGAGATAAAAAATTGGGACCCGCCGGAGCCCATCTATTCGGGATATTCATGGGCCAGGCCCGTCTCCACCCTTCTTTGTCACTTCATTGCTTTTAAATTTTGTTTGAATTGATAAATTTGGAGAGATTGAATTGAAAATTTTTTGTATGAAAAAATATTGGATGATAGGTGAAGGGAAATTAAAAATATTAAAAAAATAAATTTATTATTTTCATTCAATATAATAATTTATTTGGTAATATATATACAATATAATAAAATATAATTTTAAATAAAAATATACAATTATATTATATGTAATAATTTAGATGTATAAAATTTTATTATATAATTAAATTATATAAAATAATTAGGTTATTATTAAAATAAAAAAATAAATTAATATTAATTATATAGTAATAGTTATTATAATAGGCAAACAACATTGTTCAATTAATTACAAAGTGTACTATATATTATTTATTCAATTATATTAGTTGAAAATAATACCACCAATATTTATTTTAAATAAATAATGATATATAATATAAATTATATTATTAAATATTTTTTATGTAATAAATAAAAGATAATAACATTTAAAATATTATTTAATATTCAATGAATAATTATATACATAATTATTCACTAAATTTGGAGGAGTTAAAATTAATATTAATCAACTAATTAAATTTAAGTATAAAAATGGTGATATAACACATTTATTATATAAATAAAAATTTTCGTTGTGAAAATGTGATACAAAAATTGAAATTTGAGAGAATAAATAAGTTTTACCAAATTAAATACTCATTTAGGCCGACTCAAAAAAAATATTTATTATTAAATATAAGTTTGGGAGTTCGGACCACACTAATACTAAGTTGTCATACTCTAGTGATGGTCAACCAATTAACTTCAACGACTTTTTATCTAACTCCAATCAAAATCTTCGACAATCAAATCCTTATTTGTAGCATTTCACTAATTTTTAAATTAAGTTCAAACAAATTCAAATAATATGTTATACACCTTCTAAGATCAACGAAATCAATTAATTATCCAAATTATCATAATAAACATCAAATCAAATCATATAAATTATAACATTAACTCGTTTTGATTAGATTTACTTCTTAAACAATAGTTGAGTTAGAGTATTATTTTATAGTTATTGAAATTATCACATAGAATGTATTTATTTTTACTTTAATTAATTTTTTTTATATTTCATTTTTACGTTCTCACTGAATAAAGCGAGTGTAAATTTTGTTGTGTACAAATTTATGTTACGCATAGTAGATACTATCTGTCTCACATCTCTATTGTAGTTGTTCTATAAGAATTCAGTAGCGTCAAGTAAGCTCGTCATCAGTGAATGCAAAGAAAAAAATAATATTGCTGATGCCACCACTCGTGCATAGGGTATCGATGTTGAGCATAAATCACGAGACTCTTAGGAGGCACAATAATCGAAGACATCCAACAATTTGAAACTAGTAAACATTTACGATGTATTGTATCTTAGAAGCTATTTTGCAGAGGTAGAAAACTCTAATAAGGCTAGCCTATTGTTTGTCATGATAATAAAAATGTTATTGCTAAAAGAATACGTGTGCATTATGACTAGAATACTTGAGTCTCCTAAAAATGATTTAAGAAAAAAATTCTTAAATTACCTGCTTAATAGAAAAATAGAGTAGGAAGAATACTTCATACTCTCCTAAAAATGATTCAAGAAAAAAACTCTTAAATTACCTGCTTAATAAAAAAATAGAGTATGAAGTACCCAAAATAAGTTGAGTAATTACTCGCTATGCCCTCGTTAATCTGAAGTTATGGCTGAAGTGTTAAGGGTGTCGAGAATTGTTGGGGCATCAAGTTAAGGGTTAACGTTGCAGGTAAAAAATGTTAAACCTAAATTCGGTTTCCCAGTTGGACTTTCACGCTACCCATCATGTACTCTCGATACTACAAGAGTAAACACATTCACCTTTTAGGATCGATAAAACTTAACGTTTAAAATAAAATTTATCATTGCAACTTTTTAAAAATATATATTTTTAATAATATAAAAAATAATTTCAATAAACAATACCGATAATATAAGTACTAAATCTTGAGAAATATGTGTACATTTAATGAATTAATCCCTTAACATCATCACATTTCTCTTACACTCCAATTTCTTAAAAGTGATATTGGAGTAGATGAGTTATGAAGCCCAATAAGTAAGATTAGCTAACATTAGAATGTATGTTAACGAATTAGTAAATACTCAAAATGTCTACCTAAGATATAAATAGTATTCTTAAAATCTTTGTTTTTAATTTGTCAAATATTAAATTTTTAGGATTTTGCATGTTATGTATTATCATATTTAGGTGTATACAATCACATGACAATTTTACCCATCATAGACATATTATTCTATAATGGAAGAATTATACAACCATAAAATAGAAATATGTTATTATTCCACTTGTGATTTGTAAAAACTTTACCAACCACCATGATACAAATATTCATCCCCAACCATAAGTTTATATGGATTAGATTACTTGTAAACCCCGTCCCTTAAAGATAAGGAAACCGGGAAAAGAACCGGTCAGCCCAAGAGAGAAAACCGAACTGGTTTATGAACCATAACCGTTAGTGAAATGGCAAATTGAAAAATTTACAAATCTCGAGTAATCCAAATAGTTATAAAATCTATGGAAAGGGATTTTGGGGCAAATTGGAAGAGAAAACCAGACCGGTTTAGGTGAACCGGATTAAACTAGTTTGAACCATCATTGAACCAGTTACTAAATTCATTTTTCTAGGTGGCTTAAAATATTCAAATTAGGGAATTTAAGCAACCATTGGATAGAGAATGAATTTAGATGAATTTAAAAAATTTTAATTTTGAAAAACTCGGTCAAATCGGGTCTGAACCTGTCGGTTTAAGCATTGAACCCGGTTCGGACTGGTACGGTCTAGTTCGGAACAATGTCCTCTTCTTCCTTCAGATGACAACATTGTTTATTTAACGAAAGAACAGACAGCGCCAACGAAGATGAATCGCCTTTGTTCAAGGTGTTTCACGCCATGAATGAGCGCCATAAAAGTGCCAAACGGTCGAGTAGAGAGTCCTCAAGCTCCCTATATAAAGAGCTCATCTCCATTCATCCTCCTCACACCTGAAAACTCCATTCTCTCTCAACTGCCCCATTTTTCGGTGAAACTTGAACTAGAGCTCCGACTTGGGCAGTTTTCTCAACCTCAAAAAAGTGAGGTCGGGTTCTTTAAACTCTGATGGAAGTCGGCTATCTGATAGCAATCTTCGTTCGATCCAAGGACCGCTGGAGAAGTGCCGACGTAATCAAACAGTGAAGCAGCTTCGGCAGACTGAAGCTGCCCTATTTCGACCGAGCTGAAATTGGCCAAATTCAGCCCTCCTCTGGCCAAACCAAGCTCTCCCAACATCCCCACAGCCCTTATACGATCATAACAGAGCTGAAAGATAAGCCAATTCAACCCTTCTCTGTCATTTCCGATCGGCGTTAGAGAGAGAAACTGTAAAACTTCAATAACGAAATTCTCCCTCAATTCAGGGTGATGATTCTTAATACTATGAGGGACCTTAGAACGAGAGCTACCTATCCAGATAGAAAGCTCGAACCACCGCACCTCCGACGATAAGCTTTCAAAGTTTTCTCTCTCAACATTAAATTTTTCGGCGAATCTTCGTTTGAGCTCAATTCAAACCCAAATGACGCAATTCAAAGCTCAACTGAATCATATGGAATTGTAGGAACATATCCATACCTTTAATTTGAGTAATTAACCCCGATTGAATTATCAATTTGATGAAATCAAATTCGACCATTTTGAAAGGGGGAAATTGAGGGAAAATTTTGGGGAAATTTGGGGATTTCGTAAAATTGAGGGACCATTTTACAATTTCTCAAAATTGAGGGCCAATTGGCTATGGAAAAGATGTTGGAGGACCAATTTGTCAATTTTTGGAACATTTGGGGTCAAATTGCCATTTTTGGAAAGTAGGGGCAAAATGGTAATTTTTTAAAAGTTGGGGACCAAATTAGAAATTTGGGAAACTTGAGCCCCTTATATAATTTTGAGTAAAATGAGGACTCAAAGGAAATTTTGGAAACTTTAGGAGTCAAATTGGGCAAAGGTTTGCATTATGGACCTAAAGCTAAGGAAAAATAAACTTTAGTAACCTAAATGTAATTTATCAATAAATTGTGAACCTAGGCTATTATGCCAAACCTTAAGTGAAAAGGCTGCCCAATTTGTGTAGGGATAAGTGTGATCAAAACGTCAGTAAGAGAAGCTCGCATCAACTTGGAAAACCAACCAAGGACGAACACGTCACGGTTAATGGGTGAGTGGGCTTATGTACATCATACTCGGTTGGGATGATGAGCAATTTAGAAAATATAAACCACTTGTAAGTGGCATTTTGACATCACACCCGATTGAAGTGATGTGCGAACTGAGCTAAAACCTACTTATCAATTGTAAGTAGAGATCATACCCAGTTAATATGATAAACTTCCTAGAAGGAAGGAAAAAATCGCTTAACGCTTTTAAGTGGAGATATCATCACACCTGGTCGGTGTGATGAAATAAAAAAATGTTGTTTTTGTCAGAAGTGTTCTACCCTGACTTGTGTGCTAGTGCTTAAACCTTTTGGAAGACCTTTTTTACGGGAGCTAAAATAGCTTAGGTAGGCCAGAGGCATTGATTTTGGAACTTGTGAGGCTAAATGCTCGATTTTGGAAAATCACGTACAGTGGGCCCAAGGCCAATTGGCACGAGTAGGAGCTCGTAAATAAACATGATATGTTAAATCATGAAAATTCTTAATAAATGGATTATGTGATTTCACCAAGACAGGACTGACATACTCAATGGACTGGCGACAGTGCGTCAGGGCCAAGTTGACGAACCAGCCAAGACAAACAGCTGTAGGTCGAGTTGAGGGTCGGGGTCGTTGGACCAGTGGCACCAAAGATAAATGGCTTTGTAGAAAAACTATTGTTTGTGCGTGCACTTGTGGTTCGGGACCATTAAGAAACCCAAGAGTGGTAGTGATGCATTCTAAGGGCTACTAGACGATATTGTGGAGATAAGGGCAGTTTTGTCATACTAGTAGTCGTTGGACTAGTGGCACCAAAGATAAATGGATTTGTAGAAAAACTATTGTTTGTGCATACACTTGTGGTTCGGGACCATTAAGAAACCTAAGAGTGGTAGTGATGCATTCTAAGGGCTACTAGACGACATTATGGAGATAAGGGCAGTTTTGTCATACTAGTAGTCAGGGAAGCTCAATGTAGCTTCATGCGCATGAGACCGGGGTGGGCTTGGGATGAGGTCTTCATCCTCATATGTACACAAAGTATTTTTGGGTATGAGGGTTGAACATCGGAGATGTTCACTTAGACTCTACGTAGAAGTTAGAGACTTCTATCAAAGTGGATGGTAAAGAAACTTCGATCCACAAGTGAGTGTAGTCGGCGTCTACATCTTGCAAATATGTGTGTACCCTTCCTGATGAAGGTCGTGTGTTGTTTGTGAAACACACCCAATATAGTAATGAGAAAAGGTTTTGAAAACCTTGGAAAGTATTTGAAAATCCTTGGATAAAGAATTGGTAAACCTTGGAAAAGAGTTTTTGAAAAAGAGATTGAAAGTTGAGGAAAAACCCTTTAAAAAGAAACTATTGCCCTTGGCACAAATTAGATGAAGTTATTTTTGAAAAATCACTCCCAACACTCACTCATTGAGTTGTAAAACTCACCCCTCATTTTTTACCCCTTTCAGGTAACCAAGGAAAAACTTAAAGACCTCCTTGTAAGACAGGTATGTTTGTTTTAAGATATTCAGTTTTGTATAATGCTATTCCAGGAAAAACAAGAAAGAATGACACCTTACTCCTCACGGTTTAAAAAGGGTGAAACCCTTTATGAACTAAAGGGAGTGGTGGGTTGCTCACAAGGATCCGATCAAACCGGGTCGAGGTGTGATATTACCCATAAGAGACCAGTTTGTATGGTCAAAATTTTCCATCACATATGCAAAGAAAGTGTCTCCTATTGAGGTACAATACCATCCAGTGACCCAAGGAAATGAAAGAATCGGTTAAATTTTTTATACAATCTCCTTTTATAGATTAAATAAATAAATCAATCAAATAGAGTTCTTTTTTTATCACTTAAAGATTTTTTTCTATTTGTTCTACATATTTCTATTTAAATATTTTTATTATTTCTTAATTTCACTATTTTTTTTTCAATTTGAATAACAAATAAGAATAATACTTATTTGAATCTGGGAAAGTTTTCATGTCAATTAGGAATACTTAATTTGTTGTAACACCCCTGAAAAACTAAAAAAAGAGGGGGTTCCTTTGATAAGAACGGGAAGAAAGAAAGCGAATCGGTATGCTAATTCGTCATCCTCAAATTTGTCCTTACCATTGAGGTACAATACCATTCATCGCGAGCCTAGTCTATACACATTGGACTCCCAATGCTCTTAACATATTAGACTAGTAGCATCTTCTCATATTCCTACCTTACTTTCCAATAGCCATATGAGATCATTACTATCTTTCATTAGGCATCTCATGATCCTAGACTTAAAAACACAAACAATAGTGTTTTAAATTCTAATTTGTTATAATGTTGTACATACAATAATCCTTATAGAGTGTGACTATTTTAATATTTGTCATTAATAATTAGGCATAATTATGTTTACAATAATCCTTTCAATAGTTTAATTATTGGAATTTAGTGTACTAGTTGGCTAATCATTTATATTATGGTTATTTACTGAACAAGACCTGTTTCCAAGTTTTTCAAAATATCATGGGATGATACTCGCTTTTCCTTTGGGGTCATGACCCATCTGTTTCAAAAACATGGCATTTGACCCACTTCATAAAATGATGGTTAAACATATTTCTGTTGACCGTGGGCTTAGCCCATTTCTCAAGTCGAGTACAAGACTAGACATTATCTTTTAGAAGATATTTCCTCAAAAAATTATCCCACATAGTTTTTCATCATTTTAAAAGATTTTCTAAACACTATTCATATTTTATAGAAATTGTGAGTAATGATCCGTCACCAATTTAATCGTACGCGATGCCAGAAATTTCACTGACTGTTATCCAAGTACGTATTTGTCCCATAGAGATTCTCATCAATTCATTCTCCTCTTGCACGGTCGAGTATGATTTATTCCTTACAAATTATAAATGAGTTTTATAAATATATTTTAGGTCAACGAATATGGTATTTAATATATTGTGCCGTAATATTTTCAAAATTATAATTTTACCCTTATACTCATTTTTAGAATTAAAGATGATGTTAGTAAAATAAGGGAATTCTAAATTCTATACCTTCCAATCCAAGCCTGATAATTAAAAACACAAATTCAATCATCATTTTTTAGCCCACGTCCGCTGGGTTTAATTTTGTAGCCTAACCAAATTTGGTTTGCTAAACTTGGTCTAGGTGTATTTTGTTCATTTGCCAATTGACCCCTTATCACATGACACAATTAACCATTTTATTTTCCATCAATCACACTTGAGCCCATAAACCTGGGGTGACACCCTCTAAAACCGTAGGGAGTCAAATGTACTTCTTATCATAGTTTCCCCTATAATGACACTATCAAAACTGTTATATCAAAATAAAATCTTAATTAAGAGAGTACCTAGGTTTGGAGGATTTGACGATTGGTTTCTAATGAGGCCTCCGTTCTTGAAAAAAAAATAAAAAGGGGAGGGGGTGAGTCTTTCAACTTAGTGAGTGGGTATCATAAGGATGACTTTGTTTGGTCTTTTTCATTTCATTTCATTCATGTTCATATTTTCTGCCTTTTTTCTCATTATTGTCGTGGGGCGTTCTATTCATAAAACTGGGTTGACACGCAACACATACCCTTTTATCAGCAAAAGGGATCACACGTTCGTAGAATAGTCTCCGACTATCCCACTTGTGAACCAGATCGCACATGTGGGACGAGACTTTTCCCCCTCCGACTTCGGTCTCATTGCACATGAAGCTTCTCGAACTTCCCGACATACTGGATGACAATCTTCACTTATGCTCCTTAGGTTGTTCAATAGCCCTTAGAACCACCACCACCCCTTACCAAGTGCATCGATGATTCCGAACTCATGGCAAACACAATCAATAGTCTTATTAGTATGTCATTATCTTTGGTGCTACTAGCCCAACAAGCCCTAACAACCTGACTTCGGCTTAGTATCTACTAACCCAACGAGTTCGGTGACTCGACTTAGACTTAATAGCTACTAACCCAACGAGTTCGACGGCCTGGGTTCAGCGTTGTAGCTAAATTTCACAACCAACTAGTTATGGTAATCTTTTAAGCCTATAGGCTTAATTTGTCCTCAGGCTGTAACCCGTGTCCATTGGCCTTGGGTCCATTGGAGCAATTTAGCTCTATCCTGGCATGATCCATGCCCTTATCAGAAATATCTCTCAAAACATTTAATCTTATTCACACGGACAGGGGGATCATTTTTTGAAAATAGTTTTAAATTTAAAATGGGGCGGTAATCAGTCTAACTGGACATGACATCAAAAAACCACTCACTCAGTATGCAGTGAGTCATCTTTCTTGGGTTGGCTTGGTGGTACTCCCGAGACGTCCCACGATTGTAGGTCAACATACTTCGTTCGTACCTACATTAGTTCGTATAGGGAACATGAAGTCCTAGGTCACTTCAGAATTTCCCAAAATTACCAATTAACCCTTAATTTCCCAAAATTTGCTAATTGGTCCCCAATTTCCTTAAAATCACCAATGGGTCATCAATTTCCTTAAATTTTCCAATTGGCCCTCTATTGCAAAAATAATTCCACAAGAGTCCTTCAATTTTTGAAAATCTCCAAATTCACTCAAAATTCTTCTTCAATTTATTCCTTTTTGCCCCGAAGTCCAATTCATAAAATTGATCCCGTAAATCCAGTTAATTTCTCCCTAGCACTAATTGCTCCCTTCATCTCTCTACGATCATTCTAGCTTTTGAATAACTTTAATTAGTCTATTTTTGAGCTTAAACGAAGTTTCGTCAGAAAGGTTTCCTAGAGAAAGAAAGCTCAGTGTTCTTATCGATGAGAGAGCAATGGTCAGAGCTCTCAATGTGGCAATAAGTGCTCTCATAGGGGGGTCCTTCTAGGATTCAATTGCGGTACAATTGCTTGTGGGAGCTTAGATAATTTGATGAGAGAAGTTCGGGGATTCTAGCTTCTGCAACTTCGAAATTCTAATGAGTCGAAGCGAAATTAGCTTACCTTGTAGATTGTAGGGAGTAAAGAATTGGTTGACAAGGGCTGGGGAGGGGTTAACCTTGCCACGAAAGGTTGGGGCGACTAGAGGGAAGCTTGGAGTATTTCGGCTTCCTCACGACTAGTGGAGTATTGGCACTATTCGAGTTTATTGGAGCTTCGATAGTGGTCCTTAGGCCAAGCTGAGGCTGCCGTCGGGTGGAGAAGTTCCTCCTGGTTCCAATGACACTGATGGGAGCTTCAGATGATGAGGAAAGACCTGATATCGGAGCTTTGGTTCACACCTCGTCGGAAAAGTGAGTACTTCTACTTTTTCACTCGCTGGTGGGATGAGGAAGGTGAGAGAAGGGGTGTTCTTTATATAGGGAGCTCGACAACTGACAAGGCTACCGATCAGCATAGGACTCAGTCCTCGTCTCGCTCGCTGACGATTAGATCGAAACATTTTCTGGGTCGCTAAAGACTGCCCCCTTCTCCCTTATCCCTTTCTATCAACTATCCACATGAGGAAGATGACAATGTGTCGCGCGTACAAGCTTCGTACGTGTGGGATTGCCACGTGGCGTTATGTGATTGGCTGACTTTGTTGATGCGACATCCTAGTCAGCCTTTGACTCACTGACCGAACATGTGGCAGCCTCCCATTGGTCGCTCGTTCCCATGTGGCTGCTGACTGTATTTCTATTAAGTGTTGACCGTGACATGTGGCGTTCTTTGATTGGATGATTTAAATATGTTAGATTTCCTACACAATGTCACTACCACGTGTTAGCCCTCTAGTTTGGTCGAGGCTGTCTCACGTGGATTTGCCACATATCAACCTCTGATTGGTCGACCCTTTCTCCGATATCTTAGTCAGATGCTAATGTGGCTCCTTTGCCACGTGTCTGCTTCCCATTGGTTAACCCAGCTAACTAGGCTTCTCCGGCATTGTTCGTTGACCGGGGACATGTGTTGCTCCCCAATTGGTCAGCGCTTCGCCACACGTCGCATGCTGATTGGTCGCGTCTGGGCGCTGACCTGGCAGTGGTCAGTTGATCGGCTAGACCATTGACCGATCCGGTCTGACCGGGTTCGGTGACCCAAGATTGAAAATCGACTGGTTTAGGACCAATTTGACCAGTTTTCTAAAATTTAAAATTTTTTAAATTCTTGTAAATTCATTTTCTATCAAATGGTGGCTTCAATTTCCCAAATTGATATTTTTATGTCACCTAGAAAAATGAATCTTCAAACCGATTCCATATGATTCATCATAGTTCAACCTAGTTCAGGTATAATTTGCCCTGTACCGGTTTGGTTCTTACACCCTATTTTATCCATGGTTCCTCCCCATTATTTTTGCATATTTATCGGTTATTTAGGATTTTTTAATTTACCGTTTTAACCCTTAGTTATCAATATTTGGTTAGGTTCAACCTCGGTTCTTACTCGAAATTTTCTAATATTCTAGTCCGACTTTCTTATTATGCGAAAACGGGGTTTACAATTTCTACACTTCTTAGAGTAGTTTTATCTCCGGAACGTTTTATATATTGAATAACTGAGAATGTTTTCCCTTATAAGAGACTCAATTTCCTGGGTATACTCTTGGACTTGATTGTTTAGTCATATAACCTTTACTATAGGTATCTTTTTATTCCTAAGATTTTTTTCTATCCGTCGATTATTTGTACGAGTTCCCCTCATAGGTTAGATTATATTCTAATTCAGGATTACTGATCTGCCGTTGCAAACAGTTCACATTTATTAAAATGATCACAAATGGTACTAATTTTTATTTTAATTAATAAATTTTAGTTTTTATCATATTTTATTTTTCACATTCTTATTTAATAAAATTTGGAGAGTGCAAAATTTATTACTTATTAAAATAATATGATTGTTTTATATTTCTTTAAATTATTAGATGCTTATTATTATTTTAATTTATAAAATTTAATTTTTCACATTATGATAAAATTTAGAGAGTTTGAAATTTATTGCTATATTTAAATACTTTATAATTATAATAAAATATATAATAAACTATATTATATATTTTAATATGTAATAATGCAAATATATAAAATGGTAGTAATTTAAATAACAAAAACAACCGTTCATACAAATTCTCCAAAAGATTAACCGTTATGTATATTTTTATTATATAATTATATTAATCTATTTATTTTATTAAATTAGTTAAATTTTTTAAAACAAAATATAAATTTATTATAGTTAAAAAATGATAAAAAAATCATTCTGTTAATAAAAAATCAGATTAAATTGAATTTATATAATTGAAAATTAAATTTTAATTAAATATTAACAATTATTTCTAAATACTAAAAACTTATTAGACGGAATTCTATTTCTGTAGAACTATAGTTGTGGGGAGGCATTATTAACGAAGAAAGAGTAATAAATTGGGGTTTCCTCCCATACATTCCTCCTCAAATCCCTAGCGGTTTGTGTTGTGTTGAGTTTGAATGAATAAGAGTTCCTTACATACGTGCACATGTATATATATATATTTCTCACCTATTTTAAGCATTTCACCCTTCCTCTTCCCTCTCAACTTGGCCAAGAGAAATACTTAGGAGGTATGGGATATTCCCTCTGGCTCTCCAAAGTTTTGCCATATAATTTCTCCAGGGAGCAGAAAACTCTTGCCACTTGCTTCATATTAGATTTCTCATTCCACCGAAGCGTATCTCCGTTTTTTCTTTGTGGTTTGGGAAATGCAATTATGGAGGGTCCTTAAATGCTTGATTTCGGCCGTTACATTCTCCCGTTGATTCGTCACCCTGTGTGCATTTGTGTTGTAAAATGGAATTTTTGCTCTTCTTGTCTCTTTATATCTAGGCAGCTTGCCCGAGCGAGCCTGTGCTGCAGGAGAGAGCAATTACGGTCCTGGAAGCTAGTTATTCAGGCTTGGTTTGCTAGAGTATCCTTTTTGTTAGGGTGGAATGATGTGTTGTTGTCGCTGATCTATGGCATGAAGAAAACGAGGATCTTGCGGTTATGATGGAGGCTGGGTCGGTTGAGTTCTCATCTCATGGCATCGGAGGAAGAAGTTAGAAATCCGATCGACGCATCTATGCTCATTTCAATATTAGTTAATATAAAATAAGTGGAGGCTATAAGAATGAGTACAAGTGAATATCAAACTTCAAAGACTATCCTATAATCTAACTATATTATCTTGTACTGTATATTTTGTTGAAAATAGACTATACCTTTGGAATAATATAATGAAATTTGTGGAAGTATAACAGAGTTGATAAGTGATGCCACCACCTATGACCTTACTGAAGATTTACATGGCCTAGATATGGATCCAACCTCTTTTGAGCCAAATGAAAATTTCATTAGTTATTTCTTTAGGGCAGGTGTTTATGCTCATCTCTATGCTCATGGCCTTCCATTTTGTTTCTGGAAGTTCATTGTTTTCTCATTGCTTCTTCACTATAAATTTTGTTTTAATGGCTTTATCTCAAGCTTCAAAATTTCCATAGGCTTCATGTCCTTTATTCTTTATAATGTTGTTGAACTTTGTATTTATTTTTGAAATTAACTATAATTCTGCACTAGGGTTGGATGAACCTTGTTCAGCTTTGCTTGAATCTGCTGAGATTTTCAATTAATATTTACTGTCGCAAAGATGGCGAGGAAGCTGTCACTCTCTATATGGACAGTTTCAACAACTTGCACTGTTCTCTCCCTTGAGAGTGTAAATCTCATAGAACCTTCTCAGTAGTCCGCAGGAAAAACACCACTGGTCTAATTTACTATTTCCTATACAAATCTTTCATGATATAGTTATCAATGATATGTCTATTGCTTATTAAGTAGCTTATGGTGTTGCAAAAGTGAAAAGCATTTTTTAGAAGGAAAAAAAGCTTCTTCAGATAATGTTTTAGAGGGGAGCTTTTTTTTAATATTTTCAATCAAATGCATCTCCTATTATTTTTTGTTTTTGAGTATATACTCAAATGTAACAGGTAGCAACAAAGATTGTCAATGAAACTTCTAGATTTTGTAATGGTTTCAGTTTGATGAATTAAAGATTTAAAAAATAGAAATTGAATGGCATGGCATGTCTTATGGGAATTCAAATGCTCTTCACATAATTGTCAGGCCTTATCCATCACTATTTTGTTTTCAGCAATAAATTGAAACTTAGGGATTTTGGAATGGTTTCAATGTGATTAATAGAAACAGGAAGCTTCACATATCCACAAGCAGTTAATCTTGACAGTTTTATTTGAATTGATTATCCTTTTTCACAGGTTTTGGCACTGGTTGCTGGTGTGTTATTGGAGAAGCAGGTGGTATTATCGTGTCCCAATCTGGTGAGCTTATCCTTTTTTCCTGCCTTAGTTATTATGGAATGGCCACCCATGGGATCTGAGGAACGGCTTCAGAGTTCCCCAGATCTGTGTGCATGTCTGCTGTGCATATGACTGTTAAATAAGGAGTTTATTTCCCAAATAAGAATGAAGAAAAGTAATTATTACCGAATTGTGATATGGTTTTCCTCTTGGGTGTGATCTGATCTTGTTACATTTATTGCAGGGTGTTTTATCAGCTACAGTGCTATCCCTTATTCCCATAATCCGTCCTTTTCAATGGCAATCTTTGTTGCTACCTGTAAGTGTAACCACAACAAGCCTTCCATTTTGTTTCTGGAAGTTCATTGTTTTCTCATTGCTTCTTCACTATAAATTTTGTTTTAATGGCTTTATCTCAAGCTTCAAAATTTCCATAGGCTTCATGTCCTTTATTCTTTATAATGTTGTTGAACTTTGTATTTATTTTTGAAATTAACTATAATTCTTCTGTGTTTGATGTCTAGTTAGTTGTGTAGTTTTCTGTTGATTTTGATGGTACAGTGTTGTTTCCTGGCTTATTTTCTTTTAATAGCCTTTTTTTTCGTGTTCATTTTGTCATTACTAATGCAGTGCAGTGTTATGGATTAGTTTGCTATTTATTAATTCTATTCCTTCTTCCTTTACTATCCCTGCCTCTAAATTGTTTGTGGAATATGCTCGAAGACATCATCATTTCTGCTTGGTATTTAGTGAAACTTTTCTTGGATAGATAATTTAGAATAAAGTTTTGTCTCTTGTGTTTAGGTTCTACCTGGGAGAATGCTTGAGTTTCTTGAAGCTCCAGTGTGAGTTTACATTTTCTTTAGAGAGGTCAATTATATGTAGTGAGGGGATAGTATCATAGTAACATATGCTCTTCTTGAGTTACTAGTTTGGGGATATGGATTTTGCAATAAAATGTTGGATAATATGATGTTAAAATTGCAACATTTTAAAATGTTTGTAATGAATGTTAAGTAGGATGGACAATGAAGTAATTGTCCCTGTTAGATTTTTATTTGGCTGGACCCTTGACTTCAAGGTCTCTTTCTGCCACCAAGAAGAGGAAGGACAAATATAAAAATAATTTCTTTTATATTCCACAGAGAGGAAGTGCATAATTTTACTATTTTCTCTTATATGGTTTTACAGGTTGGCATACAACAAAGGCCCACCGATAAGAAACTAAAAACATCCAATCTTGTTCATGTGAATGTGCTTAATGATGAGGTACTTAATCATGGCTTGTCTTTTTATTTGTCAAGAACTTAAACTAGACTTCATATGGAGATTAATGGCATCATTCAGAAATTACCTCCAAACCAATTTCATTATTATATAAATGTGATATCATATTTGTTTGGTCACAAACCCCAAGTCTCTACTTCTGTGAATTATTGAATCATTCAATAAAATTTTCACAACTTGAAGGCCTGGACCTAAAAACGGCCAACTGAATTCCTACTTTGAATTATCCGTAGCATTATTGAATGGAACCATTTGGTAACAATTAGATTATGACATAATTATAATGATGGGCGTTCCTCTTTATTATTTAAGATAGATATTATAGTCATCTGATTTTGGCCATCAAGTCTTCCAAAAAAGAAAGGCACTATGTATTGTGTATCTGGATATGGCTTGAATCCTTTGTGGATGGCATGCTCCACAAGGTCAATTATTGCATCTTTTTTTCTTTTTTCTCCCAACACAAATTACTATCTTATTCTCTATTGAACTTGCATTTCAACTTAAAATCATCTGGTCACTGAGCAAAACTAGTTGAATAATTAGACCATACTTCAATGAGGGAATTCAGTGTGAACAAGGAAATTTTATCTCTTGAATAGAGTACATTTGGAGGGTTGCTTCAGGGACCTGAATACTCTCTTTGACTGGATTTGATGTTGAATCAACAAGCTTTGTTTTATTTGAATTGTTTTGAGATTTTTCTTGGAGAGGAAGCTTTTCCTTTTATGACATTTACTCTATGGAAAAGCATCATAACTGGAAAGAAATTATTCCACGGTCCGTTGTGAAATTATTTGCTTCAACTGTTTTATCCTTTTCCATCTATCTACATCCAAACAAAATTTGCTTTACTTTCCATCTTTCAACCATTGCTATCCAAACATGGATAGCCATTTTCTCACCTTTCCTTCCTTGTCCTTTTCCTCCAGAAGTATCTAATAATTGTATAACTGATAATTTTTGTGATTTTTTTCTTGCTTCCATTCCCCAGGTGAAGATGTGTCACTTTCCAACACTACCTCGGTATAGGGAGCTCATTTCTCAACTAAGACCTATTCATGCTCAACTCTCCTGTGAGAGCTCTGTTGCAAGAAGACATCTTGTATATCGTTGCAGTGAAGTTCAGGTATATTGAAAATATCATCATTTCTCTCCACTGATTTATTTATCAAGAATTTTAATCCATGGGAATAATTAAGAAATGAAAACATTCACAAGAGACATCTGATACAACCTTTCGTTAGTTGTGTGGGGTGAAAGAGAGGATTTGGAAGTTCATTTTCATTGTTCGGTTTTGTTAACTTTGATGATTTATATTTGTACTCACATTTAAACTGTAGATACTTCCTTGAATCAAGAAAGAAATTCTAAATCTAGTAGCATTTTCTTTCATCCATTCAAATCTACTGATGTAGAAATTGGACAGTGTTTGCTCTTTCATTCTTGATTTGACTAAAATCTGGATAACTAGCCTTGATGAAAATTTCAATTTATCTCATGTGGGGATTTCTTTTATATTTCCAATTTCCCATTTTGTCTTATTTTAAGGAATCCTCTATTATTTTAACTTGTCTGTTGGTCTCTTTTGTATGTTTAATCTGCAGTCTGAAGCTTCTACTCGGTTTTTTATTGTAATGAGAAACTACTTGGAGTCACTTTGTTCAGATTTGAGATCTCATACTATAACCAGTGTACAGTCAAATAATGACAGGGTTAGTCTAAAAAGTTTGCTAATGACACCTGCAGCTATTATCATGGTTTCTGTCTTTCAACAAATAACAATGCTTGTTTACCCAAAAGGATAATAAGACTTCTGACATCATCAGGTGTCATTGCTTCTGAAGGATAGCTTTATTGATTCCTTCCCTAAACCGGACCAGGCATTTATTAAGGTGATTTGCTTCCTCTAGACTCCAAATGTTCTGTTTCATCTCACTCATGCTTTGTGTAACTTCATTCAATAAAGTAGGAATTTGATTCTAATCTACAATGCATAAGTTGAATTGGCCACCTACTCTAATTTTTCTTGATAAGAGTTTTGGAAATGAAAACTTAGAAATCTCAGGTTCCACTTATCTCCCTTAAAATGGTATGCCAATTAATGGATTATAAACCGCTTCCTTCATACCCAAACTATTCACATTCAAAAAAATGTTTTAGTTTCATCAATGTATGCTCTCTATTTGCAATTGTATTGACAACTCATGTATTAATACTAATTGGGCTCATTGTTTCTTTTTTATTTCTGGGTTTCTGCAGCTGTTTGTTGACACGCAGATGTTTAGCACTCTCTCAGACGCTCGCATGTCAACCTATGAGAGTATGCAATTATAACTTCTCACCTGACGCATGCTCTGGCTCGTCAATTGATTATATTTTGTGTTTAATTTACACGGGGTGGTTACAGATGTAGAACACATTTTAAAGGTGAAGGAAGTGGAACGGATGTCTCTTGATTTGGCATGCCACAAGAGATTTGGACAATAAGTTTGCTAATTATAGACAACAAGTAATCATCCGTGATTTATTTGGGATAATCAACGGATTATCCTGGGCATCTTTGCCCCCCCTTACTTGTAAATGATATCCAACAATTATGGTTGAATTAATTTGAGACTAGAAGTTGAAATTGTTTAAATTGGAATACAAATTTATGAAATTGAAACATTTCATTCATTCCATTTTATAAGTTAAGGCTTTCCTCTGGGGCCAAATATAAGGGTAAAATTGTATAGAGTGGATTTTAATTCATGGATATTCATTAGTCCAATAATTCCATTGGATTCAATAAAATTACACCACTAATTATAACCCATCCCTCAAGTTCAAACAAATATATCTAAAAATGTACAGAAAATCTAATGTATATGGTAAGTTTTGTATAAAAAATTTTAAAATTTGTCCAATTGATCTTCCAACATATTTATTATTTATAATTAGCTTTCAATTTTATAAAATTATACTTTATTCCCTTAAATTTTTAAAATTTTCAAATTTTCCCTCAATTTCAACCTTCTAACTCAGCTGAATTTTATTTAATCAAATTGACCGATCAAATAAGTTTAATTGTTAAAATTAAAGTTAGATTGAAATTACTATATCTTCATACGATTCAATTGCACTTTGAATCGCACGATTTGACGGCATAATGAGCTCAAATAATGTTTTACCGGAAAACTAAACTAAGAGAGAGAGAGTTTAAGCTTATCATAAGGGGCATAGTCCAAGTTTTCAATATGGGCAACTAGCTCTGATCCGGAGGTTACTTCTACAATAAATAATTGTATCAATTGATACCGAATTAAAATAGAATTTTGTAATTGAGGTTTCGCTGGTTATCTCTCTAGCACTTATTGGAAAATACAAAGGAGAGCCAAATTGGCTTACCTTTTTGCTCTAATTCAAATATAGAAGAGCTTTAGAGGTGTTGGAAGGGCTTGGTTTGGTCTAAAAAGGGCTTGAATTGGCCAATTTCAGCTCGGCCGAAACAAGGCAGCTTCGGTTCGCCGGAGCTGCTTCATTGTCTATCACACCGACGTTTTTCCGGCGACTCTCAAAGTAAATGGAGACTACAGGTGTGTAGCTGACTTCTCCCTGAATCCAAGGAACCCGACCACGTCTTCTTTGGCTCAGAAAAAACCTTATATTGGAGCTATGGTTCGAGTTTCACCGAAAAATAGAGTAGTAGATAGAGTGGAGTTTTCAGGTGTGTGGAGGATTAATGAGAAGGGACTCTTTATATAGGAAGCTCGGAGACTTCTTGGCCGTCCGATTGACGTCTTAATGGCGATCATTTATTGCCTAAAACTCCCTGGCCAGAGACTTTTCATCTTTGTCGGCGCTACTCAATTTTTCGGTGAGTGAACAGTGTTGTCATCTGAAGGAAGAAGATGACACTGTTCTGAATCGGAACATACCGGTCCGAACCAAGTTCAAAGCTTAAACCGACTGGTTCTAGCCCTATTCGACTGAGTTTTTCAAAATTAAAAATTTCTAAATTTATCTAAATTCATTCTCTATGCAATGGTGGCCTCAATCCTCAAATTTGATTTTTCTAATCCACCTAGAAAAATGAATTTAGTGTACAGTCCAATAGTGGTTCAAATCGGTCCAAACCAGTTCAATCCGGTTCGGATCCGATTCACCTGAACCGATTTGGTTTTCATCTCCAATTCATCCTAAAGTCTTTTTTCATGACTTTTGTGACTTTTTAAGTCGCACGGGATCCATAAATTTCCCGGTTTGCCCTTTCTCTATTGATTCCAGTTTATAAATCGACTCGGTTTTCTCTTTGGAAATGACCGGTTCAATCCGGTTCACCTGAACCGGTCTGGTTTTATCTTCCATATTGTCCTAAGGCCCTCTTTCAAGGTTTTTATGACCCCATTGGGTCAATTAGGAGTTGTAAATTTCTCAAATTGCCCGTTCACTTGATGGTCGAGTTTGTGAACTAATTCAGTTTTCTCACTCGGGTTGACCGATTCTTTCCTTGGTTTCCTTGTCTTTAAGGGACATGATTTACATGGGGCCATTGGACCATAGGCACCAAAGATAAATGGCTATTTGGAAAAATATTATTTGTACATGCACTTGAGATTCGTAACCATTAAGATGTCGAATAGGGGTAGTGATGCCTAAGGGCTGTTGGACGACATGGTGGTGATAATGGAAAGAGAAACTACTGTGTTTGAGTTTCTCATCATACTAGTTGGTCATGAAGTTACCGTGTTTGGACTTCACTGAGTTATTGTGTTTGAACTCCACGAGGCTACTGTGTTTGGGGTTTCCTAAATCTACTATGTTTGAGCTTCATGCGCACGAGACCGAGATATGGTCTCTGTCCTCATACGGACACGGAGTTACTTTTTGGGTTTGAGGTTCGAATGTCACAAATATCCACTCATTACTAGGGTAAAAGTGGATGGGCTTTTATTTTGGTGGCCGGTAAAGTCACTCCAATGCCACAAGTGGGTGCAGTTACGGATGTCAATAGCTCGGGTCGGAGCGGGTTTTAGCCGACCCGCGCCCGACCCGAGCTTGGGCCCAGCAAACCCGCACCCGAGCTTAAGTCTACTTGGTTGGATCCAGACTCGACCAGATCTCGAGTCTGCTAGACCCGAGACCCACCTGGACCCAAGCCTCAGGTCCAAAAGTTGATTCAAACCCGATGCTCGAGTCCATTTGGACCCGAGTCGGATCTATCTTATATTTTTTACTAAAAATAAAAAATTCTAAATTATTATAATATATAATTTTTTAAATATTTGTTTGATAATTCAATTTTTTAAATATTTATTAGCTTTAATTTACCAAATAAATTTCTATTATAAATTTCTATTAACTTTAATTTACAAATAATGAAAAAATAATTTAACAATCAAATAATTAAATTGTGAATATGAAAAAAATTAGGATACGAGAACGAAGTAAATGTTGATCTTCATTTATATATATAAAAATAAAAGGGATAATGGTGTGGGTTACATGCTTATCCATGTGGGTGGTTCCATATTAACACTATTAATTCATATGATATTTTTTTGTATAATTATTGATATATACAATTTTATTTATATATTAACACTATTTATCTTTTTAGTTAAAAATAAATTATAAATCTCTTAATCATGTTAAAATTTTAAATATTTGTTACACTTTTTTTATCAAATATTATAGTTAATTAGAGATATGACTTAATATAATATAAATTTTTTCATTGTAATTCTTTCAAGTATTTATAAATTTATTAGGGTTTAAAAAAGTAAAAATAATCTATTAGGTTCTAAGAAAGGAAAAATAAGTAATATAGTATGGCGAGAAAATATTTATAAATATATTATAGTATAAAAAATGAAAAAAATATATTAGTATTTAATAAAGAAAAAAAGAATATAATATGGCAAGAATATATTACCTGTTAAATATTAATAGAAAAAATAGAACAATTTTTAAATAACATTTTTATTTGAATTTTTAAATATTTTTTCCCTACATTTAATAAAATGACGTGTTTTAATTAAAAGAGTGAAAAAATTCAAAAGAATTGTGGACCCACCTTCGGGTCCAGCCATCGGGACCCGAGCCCATAGGAACCAGTCAATGGGACTCGAGCACGGACCCGAGCAGATCTGAGGCTCCTCGGGTCCGCTCGGATTGGGTAGGGATTCGAGGCTCGGGTTTCTGGTCCAATTGACATGCATAGGTGTAGTGGACGGGCTGCTCTGCGAATGTGTGATCCTTCATGATAAAGAGCGTGTGTTGATTGTTAAACACATCGATTGTGGATAACGAGGAAAATTGGTTTTGAATAACTGGAAATTTAAGGAAGAAATGATCTTAAAAAAATAAGGAGTTTGTCACATTCCAAATAAAAAAAGCTATTTTATAAACTCATTTTCAAATACTTATTCATTGAGTAGTCAAACTCACCCCTCTCTTTACCCCTTTCCAGGTAACTAAGGGAAAACCTATATAGACCTTCCAATAGTTGAACCTACAAGACAGGTATGTAAAGTTAATATATTTAATTTTGATTAATATTATTCCAAGAAAGATATAGGTAAAAGGACACCTTACTCCTCACGGTTTAAATAAGGGGAAAACTCCTCTTGAACTAAGGGAGTGGTGGGTTGTTCATGGGGATCCGACCAAATCGGGTTGGGAAGTGACAACACACGTCCTTCATCAGAAAGGGTACACACACATTCGCGAGATGTAGTTACGCCAACTGCACCACTTGTGAATCGGAGTGTATTTACCATCCACCCTGATAGAAGTCCCTAACTTCTACCCACAATTTGAGTGAACATCTCAGACATTCAACCCTCAGAACCAAAAATACTTTATGTCCATATGAGGACGGAGACCTCATCCTAACCCCACCCCGGTCTCATGCGCATGAAGCTACGTTGAGCTTCCTAACTGTTGGCACAACAAACTGCCCTTATCTCTACCATGTCGTCCAATAGCCCTTAGGATGCATCACTACCCCTCTTGGGCATCTTGATGGTCCTATACCTCAAGTGCATGCACAAATAATAGTTTTTCCACATAGCCATTTATCTTTGGTGCCACTAGTCCAACGGCCCCGACCCTCAACCCGACTTGCAGCTGTTTGTCTAGACTAGTCCGTCGACCTAGCTTTGATGCACTGCCATCGATCCATCGAGTATGTCGGTCCTGTCTTGGTACTATGGCAAAATCACATAACCATTTCATTAATAGTTTTCATGACTTTCATATCTCATGTTTGTTTACGAGTTGTAGCTCGTGCCCACTAGCCTTGGGCCTACTGTATGTGATTTTCCAAAATCGGGTATTTAGCCCCACAAGTTAAAAAATCGAGGCATCTGGCCTATCTGAGCTAATCTAACTCTCGTCAAGAAGGTCTCCCAAAGAGTTTAAGCATTGGCACACAATTAGGGGAGAATACTTCTGACAAAATATAATTTTCACTTCATCACACCAACCAGGTGTGATGATACCTCCGCTTACAACCGGCAAGCGGGTTTCTCATTTCTTCAAGGAAATTTATCATACCAACCAGGTATGATTCCCTCTACTTACAAGCAATAATTAGGTTTTAACTTTATTTGCCCATCACCCCAACTGGGTATGATGTCAAAAATTTCACTTACAAGTGGTTTTTCTTTTCTAAAGTGCTCATCATCCCAACCGGGTATGATGTGAATAAGCTCACTCACCTGCTAATCGTGACATGTTCGTCCTCATTTGGTTTTCTAAGTCAACACAAGCTTTCTCTTGTTGGCTTTCCGATCACACTTGTCCCTACATGATTTGGACAGTCTTTTCACTTAAGGTTTGGCATAAAAGCCTAAGCTCACAAATTATCGATATATTGCATTTAGGTTCCTAAAGTTTATTTTGCTTAACTTTAGGTCTCTAATGCCCATATTTGCCCAATTTGAGTACCAAGTTTTCCAAAATTTCCCTTTAAGTCCTCGTTTTATTCAAAATTGTGTAAGGAGCTCAAGTTTTCCAAAACTTTAATTTGGTCCCCAACTTTTCAAAAATTACCATTTTGCCCCTACTTTCCATAAATCGACCAATTGGTCCTTCAACATCTTTTCCATGGCCAATATGCCCTCAATTTTATGAAATCCCCAATTTCCCCAAATTCCCCCCTTTCAAACTGGTCGAATTTGATTTCTTCAAATTGACCATTCAATCTGGGTTAATTGCTTCAATTGGAGGTGTAAATCAATTCTTACACTTCCATACGATTCAATGGAGCTTTGAATCGCATGAATTGAGGTTGAAACGAGCTCAAACGGAGCTTTGCCAAAAAATTGTACGTAGAGAGAGCTTCGAAAGCTTACTGTCGGAGGTGCGACCATCCGAGCTCTCTATCAGGGAAGGTAGCTCTCTTTGTGAGGTGCCTTCTATGATCAAGAATTTTTACAATTGACCCCGAATCGAAAGTGAATTTTGCCAGTGAAATTTTGTGGTTTCTCTCTCTAACTTCGACCTGCAACGACTGAGTAGGGCCGAATTGGCTTACTTTTCAGCTCAATTGAGGTTGTATGAGGGCTGTGGGGATGTTGGGAGGGCTTGTTTTGGTCGAAGGATGGCTGAATTTGGCTGATTTTAGTTAAGCTAAAAGAGGGTAGCTTCGATCCTTCGGAGCTGCTTCACTGTTTGATTCCGTCGGTGCTTCTCCGAAGTCTAAAGAACCCGACCTCGTCTTCTAAGATTGAGAAAACTGCCCAAGTGGGAGCTCTGGTTCAAGATTCACTAAAAAAATGGAGTAGTTGAGAGAGAATGGAGATTTCAGGTGTGAAGAGGGTGAATGGAGAGGATCTCTTTATATAGGGAGTTGGGGGACTCTCTGCTCGACCGTTTCACATCTTGGTCAAGTTTATCCTTGCTCGAGAATGCCCTAAATGGAGACAATTCCTCTTTGTCGGTGATGTCCATTCATGCATTGAATGAGCAGTGTCATCATTTGAAGGAAGAAGACGACACTATTCCGAACCGGACTGAACCAGTCTGACCGGGTTCAATGCTTAAACCGACCGGTTCATGCCCGATTCGACCAATTTTCTAAAAATTAAAATTTTCTAAATTCATTCTCTATCCAATGGTTGCTTCAATTCCCCAATTTGAATATTTTAAGCCACCTAGAAAAATAAATTTAGTAGCCGGTTCAATGATGGTTAAAACTGGTTCCGGTCCGGTTCACCTGAACTGGTCTGGTTTTCTCTTCCAATTTATCCCAAGGTTTCTTTCCAAGGTTTCTATGACTCTTTGGATCATTCGAGATTTGAAATTTTCTCATTTTGCCCTTTCTCTATTGGTTATAGTTTGTGAACCGGCTCAGTTTTCCCTTTTGGAATGATCTATTATTTTCCCGATTTTCTTATCTACAAATGGATGGGGTTTACAATACGTCTTTGCCTTACCCGGTCTAGTTTTGGTAGAAATATCAAGTTAGTACAGGGAAGAGTGGTGGGTTGGTCACGAGGTTACAACCATTCAGGGTTGAGGCATGGCTCCATACATCATTTTCTTAGCATAGAAGTACATTCACATTCCAGTGGGATCATTCCGACTCAATATAAGTATATTTCTAATTTACTTACTCGAGCCGATATAGTTGATTGCAAATCTTCCTCGACACTTATTGTTGTCGTCTCTTGCCTATCTCTTCATAATGAAACTCATTTGGATGATTTTCGCCTTTATTGAAAAGTTATTAGATCTATTCAATATCTCACACTAACTAATTCTAATATTTTTATACAGTTAATTAGTTATATTAATTTATACACAAACCAACTAAATCTCATTACAGTTAAATGAATTCTACAATGTCTCAAAATAATATCAAGTAATGGTTTTTATTTTTAGAAGAATTCTCAGTGTGAGTTCCCTTGTTTCTCTTATACTGAGTAGATTGGTAATCTTGATAATTAATATTTTGTGTGATTTATCAATTTTTATTTACAGTAATTTGATTTAATGTAGTACTAATAAATAATATAGTTGCACATTCTAGCACTAAAATTAAATATAAAAACTTAAAAAATACTATAACTAAAATAATATAAATTTAATTTTTTATTCGAAAACTTGATTTCTTGTTTTCATATTCTCCTACTCTATAATAAATTATCTCAGAAATAATCATGTTTTTAATGCTGGTACATAAGTGGTAGATATTTTCATTAATAAAATATAATACTTTCTCCATATTTCGTTATAATTTTAATCATATACTTTTTAATTAAATGTGACTAATAATTAATTATATGTATTAATTTTTGTAAATTAAAAGTTGTATATTAATTAATTGATTAAATATTTATATATTAATTTATTTTTATATAAAAAATATTATAAATATATTAAATATAACACAATAACTAAAGTTTATCTATTTTTTAAACTACATTACACTATTGCATTAGCTAGTCGTAGCTGAATAATCATTGAGCGGAACGGTGACCAGGGCCAGTTGCGGATGTCATAACATGTTGCAACACATAGACACTGACCATTGAGCTATTTGTATGAATAAAATGAGATTAATTCAAACTTAGTATGAGGATTTTCTAGACGAAATTTTTATAAGGTGCAATGTTTAGGCTATGGGAGGGTAAGCCCAATTTGAAGTGCAACCATTAACCTCTCTTTTCCATGTACTTATTTGAGTGTAAAGTGGTACTGTGGTAGCAGTTAAGCAAGAGCGGCATGCCAAGTGTGCGAATGCCAAGCCAAATCAATCATCCTATAAAAAAAAACACAACAAACAATACGGCAATCGTCATAATGTCAACTAAAGTAAAATGTTATTTGGTGTCTTTTCACTTTTTTATTTTCTATGTACACGTATGCAATTTTGAAAAAATATTGTTCTAATATGATAAAATATATAAATATGTGTAATTATTTAGGATATATGATAATTTTTTATTCCATATTTAATAGAATATGGAACATAAAAATCAGATCGGTTAAGGTGAATCGGATCCAAGCCAAATTGAACCGATTTATGAACTGAGTCGGTTTGTGAACCAGAAATAATAGAAAGATGGCAAAATGGAAAATTTATAGATTACGAGTGACCTAAATAGTTACAAAAGTAATGAAAAAGGACTTTAGAATGAATTGTAGATGAAAACCTAACCAATTTAGGTGAACCAAACCCGAACCGGATTGAATCGGTTTGGACCGGTTTGAACTACTATTGAACTAGATGCTAAATTCATTTTTCTAGGTGGCTTAGAAAATTCAAATTTGAGAATTGAGGCCACCACTCGATAGAGAATGAATTTAGATAAATTTTAATTTTGAAAAACTCGGTCGAATCGAGCCTGAACTAGCCGGTTTAATCTTTGAACCCAGTTCGGAACAGTGTCGTCTTCTTCCTTCAGATGATAGCACTGTTCACTCACTGGAAAAATGAGCAGCACCGACGAAGGTGAAATGTCTCTAGCCACTGAGTTTCAGGCAATGAATGACCGTCATTAAGGTGCCAATTGGACAGCCAAGACGTCCCTGAGCTTCTTATATAAAGAGTCACTCCTCATTCATCCTTCTCATACCTGAAAACTCCATTCTCTCTCAACTGCTCCATTTTTCGGTGAAGATCGAACCAGAGCTCCAACTTGGGAATTTTTCTGAGCCAAAGAAGGCGAGGTCGGGTTCTTTGGATTCAGAGAGAAGTCAGTTACATGCATGTAATCTCCATTTGCACCGAGGGTTGCTGGAAAAGCGTCGGCGTGATTGAACAATGAAATAGCTCCGCCGGACCGAAGTTACCCTATTTTGGCCGAGCTAAAATCGGCCAATTTGAGCCCTTATCAGGCCAAACCAATCCCTCCCAACACCTCCACAGTTCTCCTACAACTGAATTAGAGCTGAAAGGTAAGCCAATTTGGCTTCATTCTATAAATTTCAATCGGTGCTAGAGAGATAACCGACAGAACTTCGATGACTAAATTCTCACTCAATTCAGCATCAATTGATGCAATTCTTGATATGACAAAAGCTATCTGCCTAAATTAAAAGCTCGGACCACCGCGCCCCCGATGGTAAGCTTTTGAAGTTTTCTCTCTCTAAGTCTAGTTTTCCTATAAATCTCCATTTGAGTTTATTCTAGTAATCATGTGATTAAAAGTACAATTGAATTGTATGAATCTAACTTCAATTTCAATAATTAAACTCATTTGATTGATCAATTTGATAAAATCAAATTTAGCTAAGTTAGAAGGTTGAAATTGGGGGAAATTTGGGGATTTCAAAAATTCGAGTGACTAAAGTACAATTTTAATAAATTGAGGGCCAATTGGGCATGATAAAGATGTTGGAGGACCAATTGGGCAATTTTGGAATTTTTGGGGCAAAACTTACCATTTTTGTAAAGTAGGGGCAAAATGGTAATTTTGGAAAAGTTGGGGACCAAATTGAAAATTTGGTAAACTTGAACCCCTTTTGTGATTTTGAATAAATTGATGTCCTAAGGTGAAATTTAGAAGTTTCAGGATCCAATTTGGGTAAAAATCAACATTAGGGACATAAAGTTAAAGAAAAAGAACTTAAGGGACCTAATTGAAATTAATCAAAAAGTTTAAGTAATTCATCCATTCACGATGAATGAAAGCTATTAGGTCAAGAGATAATGAACAAGAATGTTCATATCATGTAGGAACACGAAATACCGAGAATGCCAGCATGGATAAGCTTATGTGAAGACAAAAAACCGGTTAAGAGGGGATCACTGCATTATCAGGTGATTGGGATTTAATATCATACCGGTTGGGATGATAAGCACCTCATAAATGAAAACTCACTATTAAGTGGTATTTTAACCATCACACCTGAGAGGAGTGATGTGGAAATGACGTGGAAAAACCACTTACCGATTGTAAGTAGATCATACTCGGTTGGTATGATGAACTTAATAGAAGGAAGTAGAAAACCCGCTTATCAATTATAAGCAGATATGTCCTCATACCTAGTTGGTGTGATGGATAGATGAAAGGTTTATTTTGTCGGAAGTGCTCTCCGCTGACTGTGTGCCACTGCTTAAAACTTTTGGGAGACCTTCTTGATGGGAGCTCAAATAGCTCAGATAGGCCTGAGGCCTCGGTTTTGGAACTTGGGGGCTAATATGTCCGATTTTGAAAATCTCGTACAGTGGGCCCAAGGCCAGTTGACACGAGCAGAAGCTCATAAACAAATATGATTTTAAACCATGAAAACTTTAAATAAATGATATGTTTGGCCATGGTACCAAGACAGGACTGATATACTCAATGAAGTGGCGGCAGTGCGACATGACAAGTCTACGGACCAGTCGAGACAAACAGCTGTAGGTCGAGTTGAGGGTCAGAGCCGTTGGACCAGTGGCACCAAAGATTAAATGGCTTTTGAGGAAAACTTTGTTTGTGCATGCACTTGAGGTTCATGGCCATTAAGACACCCAAGAGGGGTAGTGATGCGTCCTAAGAACTGCTGGATGACATAGTGGCGATAAGGGAAAGAGAAGCTATTGGGTTTGTGTTTCTCTTCGTACCAGTTAGTTATGGAGTTCTGTGTTTGTACTACACGTAGTTTCTGTGTTTGTACTACACGTAGTTTCTGTGTTTGGACTCCACGAAACTACTGTGTTTGGGGCTTCCTAAAGCTTCTGTGTATGAGTTTCATACGCATGAGACCGGGATATGGTATCTATCCTCATACAGACACGGAGTTTTATTTACGAGATTGAGGGTCGGATGTCATGTACAACCACTCATTCTCAAGGTAGAAGTGGATGTGCTCCTATCTAGGTGGCCGATAAAGTCACTTTAACGCCACAAGTGGGTACAGTTGATGGGCTAGCTTGCAAATGTGTGTTCCCTTCATGATGAAGGCGCATGTTGGTTGATAAATACACCGGTTATAATCGAGGATTGAGTAATGGTTATGAGAATGAGATTTTAAGGATGAATTGTTTTAAAAGAAAATAGGAGTCTGGCACACTCCGATTCAAACACTCTTCCTAAAAGTTAAACTTTAAAAACTCATTCATTGAGTCGTTGAACTCACCTCCTCCCTTATATCCATTTTCAGGTAACCAAGGGAAACCTGCCCAAAGACTTCCTGTTAGTCACACCTACAAGATAGGTATGTAAGCTAAAATTTTTATTCACTTTTTATTTATATTATTTCAGGAAAGGTATAGGTTGAAAGGATAACTTACTCCTCCCAGGTTAAATAAAGGGAAAACCCTTAGTAAACCAGGAGAGTGGCGGGTTGCTCACAGGTATCCGACCAAACTCGGTCGAGGCGTGACAGGATCGGTCTGGTCTAGTTTAGAACAATGTCGTCTTCTTCCTTTAGATGACAACACTGTTCACTTGCCAAAAAATCGAGTAGAGCCGGCCAAAATGAAAAGTCTCCCACCAGGGAGTTTCAGGCAAAGAATGACCGCCATTAAGGCCTAAATCGGACGGCCAAGAAGTCCCCGATCTTTCTATATAAATAGCTCCTCCTCATTCATCCTCCTCACACTAGAAAACTCCACTCTCTCCCTACTACTCCATTTTCTAGTGAAGCTCGAACCAAAGCTCCAACTTGGGCATTTTTCTAAGCCAAAGAAGATGTGCTCGGGTTCTTTGGATTTAGGGAGAACTCAACTACACGCCTGTAGTCTCCATTTACTTTGAGGGTCGCGGAGAAACGTCGGCGTAATAGAATAGTGAAGCAGCTCTGGCGGACCAAAGCTGCCCTATTTCGGCCCAACTTAAATCGACCAATTCGAGCCCTTCTCAGCCCAAACCAAGCCATCCCAACACCTCCACAGCCCTCCTAGAATTGAGAGCCAATTGAGGATTTTGAAAATTCGAGGGACTAAAATACAATTTCATAAAATTGAGGGCCAATTGGATATGATGAAGATGTTGGAGGACCAATTGGGCAATTTTGTAAAGGAGGGGGAAAATGGTAATTTTGGAAAAAATTGAGGACCAAATTAGAAATTTGGGAAACTTGAACCCCTTTTGTGATTTTGAATAAATTGACGTCTTAAGGTGAATTTTAGAGTTTCGGGACTCAATTTGGGGGAAAGCCGGCATTAGGGACCTAAAGTTAAAGAAAAAGAACTTTAGGGACCTAATTGCAAATAAATGAAAAGATTAGTTATTTCATTCATTCAGGATGAATGAAGGGTATTAGGCCAAAGGATAATGAACAAGAATGTTCATACCATATAGGAACACGAAGTACCGGGAACACTAGCTAAGACAAGTTCACGTGAAAGCAACAAGTCGGTCAAGAGGAAATTCACCGCACTATTGGGTGAGTGGAATTTTATATCATGCACAGTTGGGATGATAAGCACCTCGAGATTTAAAACTCACTTTTAAGTGGTATTTTAACCATCACACTTGAGGGGAGTGATATGGAAATTACGCAGAAAAACTACTTACCGTTTGTAAGTAGATCATACCCGGTTGGTATTATGAAGCTTTCTCGAAGGAAGTAGAAAACCCACTTTTCGATTATAAGTCGAGATGTCCTCATACCCGGTTGGTGTAATGGATGGCTAAAAGTTCATTTAGTCGGAAGTGCTCTCCCCTGACTAGGTGCCACTGCTTAAACATTTTGGGAGACCTTCTTGACGGGAGCTCGAATAACTGATATAGGCCGGAGGCCTTGGTTTTGGAACTTGAGGGCTAATATGCCCAATTTTGAAAATCTCAAACAGTGGGCCCTAGGCTTGTCGGCACGAGCAGGAGCTCGTAAAAAAACATGATTTTAAGACATGAAAATTAAGTGAATGAATTGTTTGGCCATGGTATCAAGACAGGGCCGACATACTCGATGGACTAGCGGCAGTGCGACATGACCGTTCTATGGACTAACCGAGACAAACAGCTGCAGGTCGAGTTGAGGGTCGAGGCTGTTGGACCAATGACACCATATATTATATAGCTTATGTGGAAATTATTGATTTGTGCATGCATGGATGTTATGGGACCTTCAAGACGCCCAAGAGGGGTAGTGATGCGTCTTAGGGCTACTAGACGACATGGTGGAGAAAAGTGCAGTTAGTTGTGCCAATAGTCTTGGAAGCTCGACGTAGCTTTATGCGCATGAGACCGGGGTGGGGTCAGGATGAGGTCTATGTCCTCATACGGACATGGAGTTTTATCTACGGGATTGGGGGTTGGTTGTCGTGTACATCCACTCATTCTCAAGATAGAAGTGAACGTGCTTCTATCTAGGTGGCCGGTAAAGTCGCTCTGATGCCACAAGTGAGTATAGTGGACGGGCTGGCCTACGAATATGTGATCCCTTCATGATGAAGGGCGTGTGTTGGTTGATAAACACATCATTAATGATGAGAAATGGCTATGAAAAATCGAGATTTGATAATTAAAGGTTTTAAAGGAAAAATAAGGAGTTTGGCACACTCCAATTCAAACTATTTTTTTAAAGTCATACTTTACACACTTATTCACTAAGTTGTTGAACTCACCCCCTCCCTTATACCCCTTTCAGGTTAATTTCGGGGAAAGCCTACCCAAAGACCACAAGTTAACACACTTGTGAAGCAAGTATGATAAAGTTTAAAATTTTATGCATTTTTTATTTATGTTATTCTAGGAAAGGTGTAGGTTTAAAAAAAGACACATTACTCCTCACGGTTTAAATGAAGGGACAACCCTTAATAAACCGGGAGAGTGGCAGGTTGATCTCAGGGATCTGACCAAACCGAGTCTGGGCGTGACAGAGCAATTTAGTGGAAGCAAAAGCTCCGATTGTCGGATCCTCACCGGTGAGTAATCAAAGCTTTCTCTCTCTAGGTAAATTTTCCGGTGAGACTCCATTTGAGCTCGTTTCTAAGACAAAATGTGTGTTCCAAAGCTTGAAATAAAACAGGGGACGTGTAGAAGATGATTAGTACCATGTTAAGATGCAATTTGGAGGAATTCGGGTCGAATTGATGAAATTCAAGTTTAAGGACCAAATTATACCATGTTAGTACCATGTTAGGATGCAATTGGGAGGAATTCAATTCGAATGGATGAAATTCAAGTTTAAGGACCAAATTGTAATTTTTGGAAAGTTTGGAGACTTAAATGTAATTTTCAAAAAATTAGGGATTTTTTATGTAATGAAGATATTTATAGTGTCACTATTGGAAATTTGAAGAAATTAGGGATCCAATGAAAGATTTAATAATTTTAGGGACTTAATTGGAAATAAAATATACTTAAGGACTAAAACGTAATTAGTAGAAAGTTACAGGTTTTAAGTGTAAATACCTTATTATTTGGGACCTAATTACCCAATTTATTGTAGGAACGGATCAACTACAAGTTCGTGTAATGGAAAGGCACATCAAGCTTGGAATTCCTTAGGACGACCTAGTATCAGAATACGGGTGAGTGGGATTTCCGACATCGTACCTGGTTGGGATGGTGAGCATGTTTTCAAATTGAAAACCAGTTTTCAAAACTTATCTTTCTTGAGTGTGTGACACCGCTTAAACCTTTTGGGAGCTATTTATGAGTAGAACTAGAGTTGTTCCAGTGGGCTCAAGGCCAATAGGGACGAGATTAAACCTATACATAAATAGATAAATTATGAGTATATGAAAATCTTACATAAATGGTAAATTGTGTAACATATTACTGAGCCAATGTTAGGGTTGTCAAACTCGTTGGGCTAATAGTTACCTAGTCGAAAACGGATCATCAAATCCGTTAGGCTAGTAGTTACCTAGTCGAAGTCAAGTCAGCAAGCTCATGAGGGCTAGTAGCACCAAAGATAAAATATCTTAACTAAAAAGACTTACATTTGTGCATGATGAGATACAGAACCATCAAGGCACCCGATATAGAGTAGTGCTGGTTCTTAGGGCTGTTGGACGACATAGGGAGCATAAGAGAAGTTTGTCATCTAGTATGTTAAGAATCTTCAAGAGCTTCATGCGCATTGAGACCGAGTAAGTAGGGGGAGAGGTATCGTCCCACAATAGCGGAAATGGAGAAGATTCAGATCCGAAGGATGGGCAGTAAGGCTCACTCAGACTAATAGTACAAGGTGCGACCTCCTACCAAGGTGGCCGATAAAGGCGTTCCAGACCACAACTAGAGTATTCGAAGACTGCTCTATGAAAGTATGACGTCTTTTTTATAAAGGGCATGTGTGATCGTGTGCTAAATTAAACCCGAAAATGGTAAATGATAAAATACCCCTTTTGATAGAGGATGTGGAGTTAAACCCATAAAACTCTTAAAACAAAATGGTATTATATGTTAACAATTATTAACCTTTTCCCGTGAGAAATCACATTATCATCTACTCATTAAGTTGTAGAACTCACCCACACCCCTAAACCCTTTTTAGGAAAACTTTCCATTCAGAAAAAGTGAAGGCTAGAGTAGCAAGTTAGAATTACCACAAGAAGGTAAAAATTTTATTAAGTGGTTTTGTAAATTTTGTTATGGAAAATATGTGTTTATACGTCTTTACCTTACCTGGTCTATTTTGGTAAAAATAACAAGTTAGTACACGAAAGAGTGGCGGGTTGGTCACAAGGTTACAACCATTTCGGGTCGAGGCATGGCACCATACATCACTTTTTTGGTATAGAAGTAAATTTATATTCTGGTAGGTTCATTCCAACTCAACACTCGAGCTGGTATGGTTAATTACAAATCTTTATTGACATCTATTATTGTCATCCCTCGCCTATCCCTTCACAATAAAACTCATTTGGATGATTTTCTCCTTTATTGTAGGGTTGTTTATTCTATTCAATATCTCACACTAACATGTTTGGAATAAAAAATTATCATATATCCTAAATAATTACATATATTTATATATTTTATCATGTTAGAACAATAGTTTTTCAAAATTTCATACGTGTACATAGAAAATAAAAAAGTGTAAAGACACCGAATAACATTTTACTTTAGTTGACGTTATGACGATTGCCGTATTGTTTGTTAGGTTTTTTTTTATAGGATGATTGATTTGGCTTGGCATTCGCACACTTGGCATGCCGCTCTTGCTTAACTGCTACCACAGTACCACTTTACACTCAAATAAGTACATGGAAAAGAGAGGTTAATGGTTGCACTTCAAATTGGGCTTACCCTCCGATAGCCTGAACATTGCACCTTATAAAAATTTCGTCTAGAAAATCCTCATACTAAGTTTGAATTAATCTCATTTTATTCGTACAAATAGCTCAATGGTCAGTGTCTATGTGTTGCAACATGTTATCACATCCGCAACTGGCCCTAGTCACCGTTCCGCTCAAGGATTATTCAGCTACGACTAGCTAATGCAATAGCGTAATGTAGTTTAAAAAATAGATAAACTTTAGTTATTGTGTTATATTTAATACATTTGGAATATTTTTTATATAAAAATAAATTAATATATAAATACTTAATCAATTAATTAATATACAACTTTTAATGTACAAAAATTATTACATATAATTAATTATTAGTTTTTTTGCACAATTATAATTAAATATTAGTTACAAGATCACATTTAATTAAAAAATATTTAGTTATTATTCAAAGTAAGCTAAATGTGACTTTTCTAAACATTAAACTTAAAACGAAATATAAAAAAATGATTATAATACCGTCCCTTAGTGAATATATTTATAATTACTAGTTAGTGCCAATAAAATGAATTAAATGCCCAACAACTTTTTTCTAGAATAAATTGATAATCTATCATAATATGATTGGTACGAATATTAAAAACGTGATTATCATTAAGATAAATAACAAATAAATTATCACACCATAAATTAGGAGAATATAAAGGCGAGAAACTAAGTTCTCCAATAAGAAATTGAATTCATATTAGTTTAGTTATAATATTTCCCAAGTTTTTATATTTACTAAATTGTGCAGTTGTATTATTTATTAGTACTACAAGAAATAAATTACTGCCAAGAAAAATTGAGAAACCCGATCATCAGGATTACTAGTATAGTTAGTATCGGAGAAACAATGGAACTGAGACACTGAGAATTCTTCTAAAATTAAAATCATGACTTGATATTATTCAAGATAATACACAATGAAGTACCCACCTACCACTTTAAGGAAACCCAAGGGCACTAGATAGAGGGTAAGACATCGCCACCACATTGAGGTTCCAGACTATAGTATACAACCTCAACCAAGAAGAAATATGGGAATACCCAAATACCATAGTTAGTACTTACCAAAATTCCCTTTAATAAATATAGCTAAAAATTACAATTTGGTATCATCATAATGAAAGTTATATTTCCTACAAATATAAAATTGTGATACAAGTAGGAGAAAATACAAAGGGCGTACCCACAAAATTTCAAGGAGGAAACAAGAAAGGATGGAATCTAAGTATGTCACTTTAAAGATAGATACACTCAAGGACACTTAGAATTTTGGAAGAAAAGGGGAAGAATACTACTAAGGAAGTAAACCCTAGGGGATCATACATATCCTAACTAAGAGGTAATGGAACCAAGTGACGAGGGATAAGAAGACGAGTTTGCAAAGGAAGTGCATGTTGAGGTGAAAGAATTAAAGAAGGCATGCTAGGATGATCCAAGAAAGTAAGTTAAGCCCAAGGGAACAATTGGACAGCTTGGAACTCTCAATCTTGAAATTTTGAGCAAGAACCCTCAAGAGGAAGAATCATGCCCTAAGTAGAGGAAGAAGTGAACCTAAGGTATCCCTTTGGACTTGTGGGTAAGACATGCCTGATTATGATAAACTCCAGGAAGTGAGTAAACAACAGATAGGAAAAGACAATCCCTAAGTGCGTGATTCAAAAGGGCTTAGTGAAAGAACAACTAAGGTGTTGGCATTTCAAGCAAATCCTGAGTTAACATTAAGGGAAATTATTTCCAATGCAAAGGATGTTAATTTAGTTTTGGGGACAAAACTCATAAAAGGAGGGGAGAGTTGTAAACCCCGTCCCTTTAAAACAAGGAAATCGGGGAAAGAACTGGTCAACCCGAGTGAGAAAAACTGAACCGATTCATAAACCCGATTATTAGAGAATGAGCAATTTAGGAAATTTACAACTCTTAGGAAATTTTGGGAGAGAAAAACTAGACGGATTCAGGAGAATCAGATTTAGTTGGATTGAACCAGTTTATGAACCGAGTCGGTTCATGAACCGGAATCGATAGAGAAAGGGAAAACTGGAAATTTATCGATCCCAGGTGACCTAAGGAGCCACAAAAGTCATGAAAAGGACTATATGATGAATTGAAGATGAAAACCAAACCGATTCAGGAGAGCTGGATTGAACCAGTTTGGAATAATTTGAACCACTATTGAACTGAATGCTAAATTCATTTTTCTAGATGGCTTAAAATTTTCAAATTTTAGATTTGAGGTCACCAATGGATAGAGAATGAATTTAAAAATTTTTAATTTTGAAAAACTCAGTCGAATCTAGCATGAATCGACCGGTTTAAGCTTTGAACCCGGTTCGGACCGGTCCAGTCCGCTTTTGTCACGCCCCCACCCGGTTTGGTCGGATCCCCATGAACAACCCGCCACTCTCCCAGTTTATTGAAGGGTTTCCCCTTATTATAATCTATAAAGAGTAAGGCGTTCTTTAAACCTGCACCATTTCCTGGAATAACATGATCAAAACTTCATGAAATTTTTAACTTTACATACCTGTCTTATAGGCATCTTAGTTAATTGTCTTTCAGGGTAGGCTTTTCGGAATTTCCTGAAAGGGATATAAGGGAGGGGGAGAGTACGACTACTCAGTGAATGGGTTTTTTCTACTTTTAACTTTTAAGAAAAACATTTATATGGAGTGTGCTAGACTCCTTTATTTTCAAAAATTCCTTCATTTAAAAATTTTGGTTTTTTCCATTATTTCTTAGTTACCGGTGTGTCATCACCCAACACACATCCTTCATCATGAAGGTTACACACATTCGCAAGTCAGTATCACTACTAAACCCGCTAGTGGCTTCGGAGCGACTTTTCCTGCCACCCGGATAGAAGTACGACTACTTCTACCCTAGGAATGAGTGGATGTACGGGATATCTGACCCACAATCCCAAAATCACTTCTTCATGTCCGTATGAGAACAGAGACCTCATCCTGTCCCCACCTCGGTCTCATGCGCTTGGTGCTACTCCAGATTTTGCACAGACACCTAGAACGACGAACTGCCCTTATAGCCATCAGGTCGTCTAGTGCCCTTAGGACGCATCACTACCCCTCATGGGCGTCTTGATGATCCCGTACTCACAATGCATGCACAAACAATGTTTTCTCATATTGCCATGTAATCTGTGGTGCCACTGGTCCAACGGCCCCGACTCTCAACTCAACCCGCAGTTGTTTGTCTTGACTAGTCTGTCGACCTGTCATGTTGCACTACCACTAGTTAACTGAGCATGTCGGTCCTATCTTTGTACTATGGCGAAACAATTCACTTATAAAGTTTTATGGCACATACGTCATGTTCGTTTACAAGCTTCTGCTCATTCCAACTGGCCTTGGGCCCACTGTACGAGATTTTCAAAATCGGGCATTTTGCCCCCAAGTTCCAAAACCGAGGCCCCCGGCCTATCAGAGCTATTCAAGCTCCCGTTGAGAAGGTCTCCCAAATTGTTTAAGCATTGGAACATAGTTAGGGGAGAGCACTTCCAACAAAAATAGGTTTTTACTGTCCATCATACCGACCGGTATAAGGACATCTCCATTCATAACCGATGAACGGGTTTTCAACTTCCTTCGAGGAAGTCTCATCATACCAATTGGGTATGATCTACTTACAACCCGTAAATTATTTTTCCGCATAACTTTCACATCACTTTCTCTAAGTAGTGATGATTAAAAATACCACTAAGCAGTGGGTTTTTATACTAAGGTACTTATCATCCCCAACCGGGTATGATATAAAATTACCACTCACCCGTTAATGCCGTGAATTCTACTAGACCGGTTCTTGGTATTTCATGTTCCTCATGATATGAACATCTTGGTTCATTATCCTTCTGCCTAATCGCCTTCATTCATTCCAAATGAATGAGAAAGTCAAACTTTCATTTCTTTGCAATTAGGTCCCTAAAGTTATTTCTCTTTAACTTTAAATCCCAAATGCTGGTTTTTCCTTAAATTGAGTCCTGAAACTTCTAAAATTTATCATAGGACATCAATTTATTCCATTTCACAAAAAGGGGTTTAATTTCCCAAATTTCCAATTTGGTCCCCCAACTTTTCAAAAATTACCATTTTGCCCCAAAATTTTCAAAATTTCTCAATTGGTCCTCCAACATTATTTTCATGCCCAATTGACCCTCAATTTCATAAAATTTCATTTTGATCCTTTGAATTTCGAAAATCCATAATTTTCCCCCAATTCCAACTTCTTAACACAACCGAATTTGATTTCATCAAATTGACCCATCAAACGTTTCCAATTGTTGAAATTGAGTTTCTACATGTTCATACAATTCTTTAGAAATGTGAATCTTAAGTTTTAACGCCGGGACGAGCTCAAACGGAGCTTTGCCGAAAAATGAACTATAGAGAGAGAAAACTTCAATTACTCATCGGTGAAGGCACGGCGATCCGAGCTTTCGATCTTTGCAGATAGCTCTCGTCATGAGGTTCATCCTAGAATCAAGAATCGCATCAATTGATAGCTGTCTTCTTCCCAGTTCTAAAGAGCTCAACCTCTCCTTTCGAGGTTAAGAAAAATGTTCAAGTCAAAACTCTGGTTTGATCTTCACCGGGAAATGGAGCAGTAGAGAGAGAGAAAAGTGTTCAGGTGTGAGGAGAATAAATGGAGATAACCTCTTTATATAGGTGTAAAATCATGTATTAAATGGGAGAGATTTATTACTAGTATTAATATTGCCATAAATTATTGGTATTAATTCTAATAATTTAATTTTAGTATTAAATTATTTGTATTAATTCCAATAATTTAATTTAGATATTAAATTATTGTTATTAATTACAATAATTAAATATATATTAATTTATGGCTATTTATGATAAGGTGTACGTTCGCATAACTTCAAAGTTGTTATGGATTCTTGTTCACCTGAACCAATTTGGTTTTTCTCTTCTAACTTGTCTTAAATTTCTTTTCCAAGGTTTAATGAACCCTTTGCATCACCCGGAAATTGTAAATTTCCAAATTGCTTGTTCCCAAATGATCTGGTTTATAAACCGACTCAGTTTTCTTACTCGGGTTGACCGGTTCTTTCCTAGTTTTCCTTAACTCAAAAGTGTGGGGTTTACAAGTTTGGAATAATGTCGTCTTCTTCCTTACAGCACTGTTCACTCGCCAAAAAATCGAGCAGTGCCGACGAATCTCCAGCCAGAAAGTTTTAGGCAATAAATGATCGATATTAAGGTGCCAATTGGATGGCTAAGGAGTCCTCGAGCTTCCTATATAAAGAGCCCCTCCTCATTCATCCTCTCCACACCTAAAAACTCCTTTCTCTTTCAACTACTCCAATCGAGAGCTTCGATATAGGGTCTTTTCTAAGCTAAAGAAGGTATGGTCAGGTTCTTTGGATTCGAGGAGAAGTCAGCTACACACCTGTAGTCTCTATGTTCTTCGAGAATTGCCAGAGAAATGCCGACATGATCAAATAGTGAAGCAGCTCCAACGAACCAAAACTACCTTGTTTCGTCCGAGCTGAAATCAACCAATTCAAGCCCTTCTCAAGCCAAACCAAGCCCTTCCAACACCTCCACAATCCTCCTATAGTAGAATTAGAGTTGAAAGGCAAGCTAATTTAGCTCCCCTTTGTAAATTATGATCGGTGCTAGAGAGAGAACCAACAGAGCTTCAATGACTAAATTCTCACTCAATTAGGTATCAATTGATTAAATTCTTGATCCTAGGAGGAACCTCGGGACAAGAGCTATCTAGCAGATTCAAAGCTCGGACCGTCGCGCCCCAACGGTAAGCTTTCGAAGCTCTCTCTCTAATTTCAGTTTTTTGGCGAAGCTCCATTTGAGCTCATTCCAGCATCAAATCGTGTAATTCAAAGTGCAATTGAATCCTATGAAGGTGTACAAACTCCAATATAACTTCAATTTTAACAATTAAACTCATTTGTTTGGTCAATTTGATAAAATCAAATTTGGTTGGGTTAGAAGGTTAAAATTGGGGAAAATTTGGGGATTTCAAAAATTCGAGGGACTAAAGAATAATTTCATAAAATTGAGGGCAAATTGGGCATGATAAACATGTTTAAGGACCAATTGGGCAATTGTGGAATTTTTGGGCAAAAATTACCATTTTTATAAACTAGGGGGACCAAATTGGAAATTTGGGAAACTTGAACCCCTTTTGCGATTTAGGTTAAATTGAGATCCTAAGATGAAATTTAGAAGTTTTGGGACTCAATTTGGGGAAAATCGGCATTAGGGACCTAAAGGTAAAAAAAAAAAAAAGAACTTTAGGGACGTAATTGCAATTAAACAAAAAGTTTGAGTAGTTCATCCATTCACGATGAATGAAGACTATTAGGCCAAGAGATAATCAACCAGGATGTTCATATTGTGTAGGAATACAAAATACTGGTAACGCCAACAAGGATAAGCTCGTGTGAAGACAAAGAAACGGTCAAGAAGAGATCACTACATTATCGGGTGAGTGGGATATTTAATATCATACCCGGTTGGGATGATAAGCACCTCAGAAATGAAAACCCACTGCTAAGTGGTATTTTATTCATCACATGTGAGAAGAGTGATGTGGAAATCATACAGAAAAACTATTTACCGGTTGTAAGTAGATCATACCCGATTGGTATGATGAAACTTCTTGAAAGGAAGTGGAAAACCCGCTTATCGGTTATAAGCGGAGATGTGCTCATACTCGGTTTGGTATGATGAACAGTTGAAAAGTTTATTTTGTCATATGTGCTACCCAAATAACGATGAGTGGGATTTCTAACATCGAGTCTAATTGGACCCATGATGTGATATTACTCACATATTTAATAGTTTGGAATATTAAAATATTTTAGAATATAATTCCACTTGATTCCTTAAACCTAGCTAAAAATTATTTTGGAAAATTATATTCTCTATATGAAGATAAATCCTGTATAGAAGAATTATCATGTATTTTATTTAAAGCATGATATATTGATCCTTCCCAAGTATAGAGGGGTGAGGCCCATAGTAGAGTGAATATGGATTTAAATTATAATTTGTTAAGTGGGGCCAAGGACAGCATTTTAAAAAAATAGTGGGCCCAAAGCCATATTTTTAAAACTCGTACAGTGGGCCTAAGGCCAATGGGAATGGACTCAGTCTTATAAACAACTTTTGATTTATGAGCCTTATAAAAATATATCATAATTGATTATGTGTGTTTAAACTATTGAGTCGAAGTTAGGTTGCAGCTCGTTTGGGCTAGTGGTACAAAGTGAAATGTATTAAACAAAAGCACTATTGCATGTGTATTAATTATGTATGGAATTATAAGATGCCCGGTATGGGGTGGTGATGGTTCTATGGGCTGCTCAATTGCAAGGATGAAACATGGGAAGCTATCGTTGGTCCAGTATGTCACGGGGTTCTCAGAGTCACGTTGAACAATAGACCTAGTGAAGGGGAAATGTCTCATCCCTCTAATAGCAAATAAATTCATCGAAAATATCTAGGGTTGGGCAATAGAGCTCACATAGACTAATGATTGAGGTTGTAGCCTCACAAAACTGTGGTAGAGGTTGTAGCCTCACAAAAGTGTGGTAGAGGTTGTAGCCTCTTACCAAAGTGATCAGTAAAGATGCTATACACCACAAGTGGAATAGACTAGATGTCTATTATGCAAATGTTTGATTTTTCCATGAGGGAAATGTATGACTGATGCTTGTCGAATACAAGATCCTTTTATCGAAACTTTGAATCCCTATATGATTTAATCTTATTTTTTCAAAAAGTTACATATTACTATTTTAGAGTATGTCTTGTATTATGGACATAACGTCATGATGTCAGTTAATTCCCCTCCAAAACCCCTTTTAGGAACTAACATGTTTCCAGACACTATAAAGAGTTGAAAGGTTATAAATTTCCTTAAGGTATGCTTTACAATCAGTGCTTAATCCTGGTATGATTTTTAATGTTTATTTCCGATTGCAATTGAATAATTTTGGAAATAACTTGAGATGTTTTATTTTGAGCCTTACATCCTATCGGACTTACGATGATGAGGTGCCCATTGTTGTAAATCTGATAGGATGTGGCAGGTTGTTTATAGGTTCTACTAAGGAAAACTAGGTTGGGGCATGACAACTTAAGTGATATCAAAGCTAAATGTTGTTCGAACTTGGCTTTTGAATGTGAAAACATTTTTGAAAAATGAAGTATCGGCAAAGTACTGTGTAAGGCTTATACATGCTTATTATACAAAGAACATAATAACCTTAACCTTCAACTAGAAATACCTATATTGAAGTGAGACATAGGTCTAGGACCCTAGGATGAAAGTGATCTTAAGTAGTAGGTAACAATTGAATACCGACCAAGAATGTCGGTAAACTAAAAGTGGAAATCTTCCATGACAACAAAATTCATAACACAAATGGTACTAAGGGAGTAGTATGAAGATTTTAGGGAGAAGTCAAGAAAGCATCCTTTGGAAAGGATTGACACAACAATAAAGTGGAAATATATGAGAGAAAAACCATATTAACAACTCTTGGAAAGGAAGTCGAAGAAATTAGAAGAAAATCTCCAAACCATTACCTTAAATTTTGCACATGGAACACTCGGAAGAACGGATACCTTTTTATGTAATAAAAGAACTATGCACATAAAGGAAACCCTCAAGGACTAAAGGAATATCCCCTATTGTGTAAGGTACCAAAGGTAGAACTTCAATGTAAACAGTGGTCACATCTAACCAAGGTAAGAACCTCCAAGAAACTCAATGGAAAAGATGGGTAAAAGGAAATTTCAAAGTAAGGCCTCAAGGATATACAAGCCACTAGAGATAAAGAAAAAAAATTTAGCTAGAATGAGAATCCATAAGTAGCTAGAATTAAAGATAGGGCAAGTGTATGTTATATCCCAATGAAAAACCCGCCACTCCCTTTGGTCTATTTAGGGTTTCCCTCCGTTTTTTGAACCGTGAGGAGTAAGGCATCCTTTTTCCTGTCTTTCCTGGAATAACATTATACAAAACTAAATATTTTGAAACAAATGTACATGTCTTACAATTCCAATTTATGAGGGCCTTTAAGGTTAGTTTTCCTTGGTTTTCTAAAAGGGATAAAGGGAGGGGTGAGTTCTACAACTCAGTGAGTGAGTGTTGGGAGTGAGTTTTCAAGAAAAACAACTTCATTCAAACCATACCAAGGTTATCATTTCCTTTGAGGATTTTTCTCAAATTCTGATTTTCAAAACCTTTTTCCTTTTCTACATTAGGTGTGTTTAGCTCTTTTAGCCCATCCCCTTGCCTTAAAAGGCATTTAGCAAACAAACACATGCCCTTCATCAGGATGGGTACACACATTCAAAGGTGCAGCCCGCCCACTGCACCCATTTGTGGCTCGAAGAGTTTTTACTGTCCACCAAGATAGAAGTCCGTTCAGTTCTACCCTAGGTCTAAGTGGAATGTCCTAGACGTCCGACCAATAGACTCGAATACCACTTCATCTTTGTATGTGGACGGAGACCTCATCTTGACCGCACCCCGGTCTCATGTGCAAGAAGCTCCCAGAGCTTCATGACTAACTGGTACGATAAACTGCCCTTATCACCCCCCATGCGTCCAACAGCCCTTGGGACCCATCACTACCCCCCTAGGGCATCTTGATGGTGTCGTACCATAAATGCATGCACAAATAAGAGTTTTCCACATAAATTCAATATCTTTGGTTCCAACGGCCATGACATTCAACCCGACCTGCAGCTGTTTGTCTAGGTCGGTCCATTGACCTAGCCCTGACATACTGCCGCCAATCCATCGAACACTGTCAGTCCTAACTTGGTACTATGGAAAAATCACCCTATCAATTTCATTAGAAATTTTTATAGCTCTATAAAGTCAATTTGTGTATGAGCTCCTACTCATGCCTACTAGCCTTGGGTCCATTGCAAGCGTTTTTCCAAAAATTGGGCAATGAATTCAAAAATCGAGGCTTCTAACCTATCTGAGTTGTTTTAGCTACTGTCAAGAAAATCTTCCAAATATTTTAAGCATTGGCACACAATCAGTAGAGAACACTTTTAACAAAAATTCATTTTTCATCTCATAACACCAACTAGGTGTGGTGATATTTCTACTTACAACCGATAATTGGGTTACTCCTTTCCTCATCATACCAACCAGGTATGATGTGAAATAAATCCACTCACAAGTGGTTTTTCATTTCTAAAGTGCTCACATCCCAATTGGGTATGATATATAACTAAGCCCACTCACAGTGGCTTCCAATTTAGAAAAGGTGTTCATCATCCCAACCGGGTATGAAGTGTAATTATGCCCACTCACCTGATGATTGTGACATGTCCATCCCATGTCGGTTTCCAATTCCATACTACCTTTTCTTTGTTGGCATTCCGGTCTTTCGTGTCCCTACACGATTTGGACATTTTTATCAATTAAATTTTGGCATGAAAGCTATCATTTTCTCATGTGTGAGCAACTAGGCTCAAAATTGTTTCTTTTTATTGTACTTAGGTCCCAAAAGTTCATTTTCCTTAACTTTAGGTCTCTAATGCTAACTTTTCCTCAAATTCAATCCCAAGTCTTCCAAAATTCCCTTTGGGACTTCAGTTTACTCAAAATTGTGTAAGGGACTCAAGTTTTCCAAATTTCCAATTTGGTCCCCATTTTTTCAAAAATTACAATTTTGCCTCTTCTTTCCAAAAATGGCAATTTTACCCTAAATATTTTAAAAATTGACCAATTGGTCCCCCAACATCTTTCTCAAGGCTAATTGGCCTTCAATATTGTGAAATTTCATGAAGGTCCCTCAATTTTTTGAAATCCCCAATTTTCCCCAAAATTTTCCCCCAATTTCTCCGCTTCAAACTCACCAAATTTGATTTCTTCAAATTGGCCATTCAATCGGGGTTAATTACTCCAATTGGAGGTATGGATCAGTTCCTACACTTCTATATGATTCAATTTGCTTTGAACCACAACATTTGGGTCCGAATTGAGCTCAAACAGAGCTTAATCGAAAAACCACTCATAGAGAGAGAAAGCTTCGAAAGCTTACCGTCGGAGATGCGGTGGTCCGAGCTCTCGATCTGGGAGGTAGTTCTCATCCTGAGGTTCCTTCTATGATCAAGAATTGCTACAATTGATGTCCAATCAAGGGTGAATTTTATCATTACATTTTAGCACTTTCTCTTTCTAACTCTGACCGGCAACGATGGGGGAGAGCTAAATTGGCTTAACTTTCAGGTCTATTGAAGTTGTGTGAAGGTCATGGGGATGTTGGGAAGGCTTGGTTTGGCCAGAGAAGAGCTGAATTTAATTGAATTCAGCTTGGCCAAAATAGGGCAGCTTAGATCCATCGGAGTTGCTTCACTGTTTGATTTTGCGGGTGCTTCTCTGGCGATCCTCAGGTCGAAAGGAAGTTACTATCAGGTAGCTGACTTCCCTCAGAGTCTATAGGACCTGACCTTGCCTTCTAAAGCTATGAAAACTACCCAAGTCAGAGCTTTGGTTTGAGCTTCAATGGAAAATGGAGCACTTGAGAGAGAATGGCGATTTAAGGCATGTGGGGGATGAATGGAGAGGAGCTCTTTATAAAGGGAGCTCGGGGACTTTCTGCCCGATCACTTTCCATTTTGGTCAAGCTTATCCTTGCTCAAAAATGGCATGATCAGAGCGGTTACACCTTTGCCGAAGAAGGAAGTTTTCAGGATAAATGAATAGTGATGTCATCATGAGGAAGAAGATGACACTATTTCGAACCGGATTGGACTGGTTCGACCGGTTCAATGATGAAAATTAGGCGGTTCAAGCCCGATTCCACCGGTTTTCTCAAAATTAAAAATTTCTAAATTCATTCTCTATCAAATGGTGGCTTGAATTTCTAATTTTAATATTTTAAGACACTAAGAAAAATGAATTTAAAAACCAATTCTAGTATGGTTCAATCTAGTTCATGTTTGTTTCACCCTGAACCGGTTTGGTTTTCCCATCCAATGTTCTTCCCCATGATTTTCATGACTTTTGGGTCACTTGGGATTTTCCAATTCTCCATTTTAACCCCTCTTTGTTATTCTGGGTTCCTTAAGTGGTTCGATTTTCTCATTAAATTGACCAGTTCTTTCCCGGTTTTCCTTGATCCGAGATGATGGGTTTCACAACTCTCCCCTCATTTTAGGAGTTTTGTCCCCAAAATAAAATCAACATCCTTTGCATCAAGAATTTATATTTCCCTTGATGTCAACTTCGGGTTTGCTTGACATGCTACTACGTTGGTGGTTCCTTCACTTAGCCCTTTAAACCACGTGCTTAAGGAATTTCTTTTCCTTTCCATTATTTACTCACTCCATGGAGTGTATCTTGATTAGGTACGTTTTACCCACAAGTCCAAAGGTACATTCTTAAGTCCACTTCTTACTCTACCTAGGGTAAGACTCTTCTTTTTTAGGGTTCTTATCTGTAAACCCCGCACTTTTGAGTTAAGAAAAATTGGGAAAAGAACCGATCAAACCGAGTAACAAAACCGAGCCGGTTTACACTTGAGAACACGCAATATGGAAATTTACAACTTCCGGGTGATCTAAAGGGTTCATTAAACCTCAAAAAAGAAATTTAAGAAACTTTAGAAAATAAAAACCAAATTGGTTTAGGTGAACTAAATTTCATAAGAACTTTAAAGTTAATTGTGCTTGCTCGAGAGTAGTGTAAGGATGGGTGACCTATTGGGAAGTATGAATTATTTTTGTAACCCGAAATTTCAGTCAAAAATTTTTATGTACGTCTTACCATAAATTAATATATATTTAATTATTGTAATTAATATCAATAATTTAATATATAAATTAAATTATTGGAATTAATACCGAAATTAAATTATTGGAATTAATACCAATAATATATGATAATATTAATACTAGTAATAAATCTCGCCCATTTAATACACGGGTTTTAAGCCTATATAAAGAGGTCATCCCCATTTCATTCTCCTAACACCTGAACACTTCTCTCTCTCTCTCTCTCTCTACTGCTCCATTTCCCGGTAAAGCTCGAACTAGAGCTTCGACTTGAACAAAGTTCGGCTCTTTAGAATCAGGGAGAAGACAGCTATCTGATAGCAAACTATAGTCAATGTGAGAATCGTTGGAGAAGCGCCGACATGATGAAATAGTGAAGCAACTCCGGCGGACCGAAGCTGCCCTATTTTGGCCATGCTGAAATCAGCCATTTCAAGCCCTCCTCAGGCCAAACCAAGCCCTCCCAACACTTCCTCAGCCTTTCCACGGTCGAATTAGGACCGAAAGGTAAGCCAATTCGGCTCCCCTTTACAATTTTTGATCGGTGCTAGAGAGAGAGTCGACCGAATTTCAATGATGAAATTCTAATCCAATTCCACATCAATTGATGCAATTCTTGATTCTAGGATGAACCTCAGGACGAGACCTATCTGCCCAGATCGAAAGCTCGGACCGTCGTGCCTTCACCGGTGAGTAATCGAAGCTTTCTTTCTCTATAGTCTGTTTTCCGGCGAAGCTCTGTTTGAGCTCGTTCCGACGTTAAAATCTGCGATTCAAAGTGTCTTAGAATTGTATGAACATGCAGGAACTCAATTTCAACTCCAATTTCAATAATTAGAAGTGTTTGATCGGTCAATTTGATGAAATCAAATTCGGTAGTGTTGAAGAGTTGACATTGGGGGAAAATTTGGGGATTTTCTAAATTCAAAGGGCCAAAATATAATTTTATGAAATTGAGGGTCAATTGGGCATGAAAATAATGTTGGAGGACCAATTGAGGAATTTTGAAATTTTTGGGGCAAAACTTACCATTTTTGTAAAAGAAGGGCAAAATGGTAATTTTGGAAAAATTGGGGGACCAAATTGGAAATTTGGGAAATTAAACCCCTTTTTGGTGAAATTGAATAAATTGAGGTACCAGGATAAATTTTAAAAGTTACGGGACTCAATTTGAGGAAAAACTGACATTAGGGAGTTAAAGTTAAAGAGAAATAACTTTAGGGACCTAATTGTAAATAACTAAAAGTTTAGGTTTTCTCATTCATTGGAAATGAATGAAGGCTGTTATGCCGAGTAATAATGAACAAGGTTGTTCATATCATGTAGGAACGCGAAATACCGGGAATACCAGCAAGGACAAGCTCGCGTGAATACAAAGAACCACTCTAGTGGAATTCACGGCATTAACGGGTGAGTGGGTTTACTAACATCATACCCGGTTGGGATGATGAGCACAACTTAAAGATAAAAACCACTTACCGGTTGTGAGTGGAAATTTTATATCATACCCGGTAGGGAATGATAAGTACCTCGATATAAAAACCCACTATTTAGTGGTATTTTAATCATCACCACTTAGAGAAAGTGATGTGAAAATTATGCGAAAAAAACTACTTACCGGTTGTAAGTAGATCATACCCTGTTGGTATGATGAGACTTCCTCGAAGGAAGTTGAAAACCCGTTCATTGGTTATGAACGGAGATGTCCTTATACCGGTCGGTATAATGAACAGTAAAAACCTATTTTGTCGGAAGTGTTCTCCCCTGACTGTGTGCCAATGCTTAAACTATTTAGGAGACCTTCTTGACGGGAGCTCGAATAGCTCTTATAGGCCGGGGGCCTTGGTTTTTGAACTTGAGGGCTACAATGCCCAGATTTTTGAAAATCTTGTATAGTGGGCCCAAGGCCAATTGGCACGAGCAGGAGCTCATAAATGAACATGATGTATGTGCCATAAAACTTAATAAGTGAATTGTTTGGCCATGGTACCAAGATAGGACCGACATGCTCAGTCAACTAGCGGCAGTGCGACATGACAAGTCGACGGACCAATCAAGACAAACAACTGCAAGTTGAGTTGAGAGTCGAGGCCATTGGACTAGTGGTACCACATATTACATGGCTTGATAAGAAAACATTGTTTGTGCATGCACTATGAGTACGGGATCATCAAGACACCCATAAGGGGTAGTGATGTGTCCTAAGGGCCCTGGACGACCCAGTGAGTATAAGGGCAGATCATCGTTCCAGGTGTCTATGCGAAATTTGGAGTAACACCAAGCGCATGAGACCGGAGTGGGGACGGGATGAGGTCTCTGTCCTCATACGGACACGAAGAAGTGATTTCAGGATTGTGGATCGGCTGTCGCGTACATCCACTCATTCCTAGGGTAGAAGTAGTCGTACTTCTATCCGGGTGGCAGGAAAAGTCGCTCCGAAGCCACTAGCGGGTTCAGTAGTGACACTGACTTGCGAATGTGTGTAACCTTCATGATGAAGGATGTGTGTTGGGTGATAACACATTGGTAACTAAGAAATAATGGAAAAATCCAAATTTTTAAATGAAGAGATTTTTTTTGAAAAGAAAGGAGTCTGGCACACTCCATATAAATATTTTTCTTAAAAGTTAAAAGTAGACCTTAAAAAACCCATTCACTGAGTAGTCGTACTCACCCCCTCCCTTATATACCTTTCGGGAAATCCCGGAAAGGAAAGCCTACCTTGAAAGACCATCAACTAAGATGCCTGTAAGACAGGTATGTAAAGTTTAAAATTTCATGCAGTTTTGATTATGCTATTCCAGGAAATGGTGCAAGTTTAAAGGACGCCTTACTCTTTACGGATTATAATAAGGGGAAACCCTTTAATAAACTGTGAGAGTGACAGGTTGTTCACGGGGATCCGACCAAACCGGGTTAGGGCGTGACAACTAGAGTGGTATCAGAGCCTGTTTCCTCGAATACATAATCAAGACTATAAAATATTGTAACTAATAGGATTTATCCTAAAATTTTCAAATGGCTCATAGGAGAGAAACCAAGAAAACTAGGAATGGCTCTACTGAACACGTTATCTTCATAGGAAGACAACCCTAGAAACTTCTCAAATGCCTGAAGCATGGCAGGAATCTCAAAAGAGCAAATGAGAAAGTATCCCAGAGAATGGTGACAAGACCTATTGAGGTCACAACTCTAAGTATAAAGGAAGCCAAGCGTGAAGCCATAAAAGGGGGCATATAACCTTACATAGGAGGATGCTTATCAAGAATCTCGTAGCTCCCTTGTTATTTGGTGACCATTTTCTGTAATAGGGCTAAAATCCCCAACATACTGTACTACTCTATTAATGAAGTACTCCAAATTCCTAAAAACCCTGTCCCTCAAATGATGTGATCTTCAAGGAAGACTCCAAAAAGAAAAAAAAAACTCTCACGGTATCCAGACTTAAGGACGAGGAGCACCAAAACTAACAATTCCCAAGAAAACACCAGGAGGAACCACTTATGTTCATGTAATTACAATCATGAATGATAGGGACACTGCGTGGAGAAGTATCCAACCCTACAAAGGACAGGAATCAAGTTAACCTAGAGGGGAATAGGACACGAAGTGAAAAACTGTCCCACATCGCCAGGAGTCCGAACAACATTTTCCAAGAATAAACACCCCACAACTATAGGAAATTCGAAAGGATACCATCCCAAGAAACATGACTCCATTTGTAACCACAGATAAGAGGAAACTCTTCAAAATCTTAGTAAAGTGGTAAGAAGGAAAAATGGGTAAAGGTAGGACCTCAATAAAACCACAAACGGAACAAAGGATAGCTGAAGAGAATTCCCCCTTTAAGAAGAAAATCCAAACAATTTAGGAGCAAAGAAAGGAGTGCATCCATAAGAGAAGACAAGACGAACATTTGATAACAAATATGACGTATTGGGATTACATGAATAAATCACCTTGGAAAAAAAGCAACTATGTCAAATTGGAAGTTCGGACCAACAGGACAAGAGAAAGCAAGTCGTTACAACAAGATAGTTAGAGGGAACAAATGACACCCTAAGGAAGACCGGGAAGTATAAGGGGCTACACCATAAAAAGGTTAGTGAGATGGACGTTAAGGACAAGAGTACTCGAGAAACAACTGCCCTAAGAAACTTAGACCAAAGGAATGGTGGAGGCAAGGCGGTTAACAAACTAATACACGGGAAAACCATAATTTGAGTTCCAACAAAGAAGATAGGGGCGAAAAGGCCAAATACTCGGGAAAAGAAGGATGAAAGAAATCCTTAATAGGACTAAAGGCCAAATTAACCAAGAAAAAAAATAATAGGCAAGCCTCTCACATAATTATCAAGAAATCTTGAAACAAGGAAGATTTGAACGCTCTATAAAGAAATACACTATGAAAGTAAACTTTAGAGGGATGCATACGACTAACTACCGTTGAAGGAATTTTGATGGGCGGATGGACATAATGTGGAGTGTAAGGAACCAACCCTTAATTGGGAAATGTTTCAAAGGAAGGAAGTATCGTGATGGCCTAATGTGACCTACTTGGAGAGAGCAAGAGAACTAAACAATAATTTCAGGAGAATAGAGTAGAAAGAAGAAACGAGTAACAACGGGACGACCAAATAGAATAAACAAAACCCTAAGAAAGGCTGAGATTTAGTAAAAACTACACCCTATAAAGGACAAAGGATGGGCATGAAGGACGAGTGATACAGCTGCCCAAATGATTGGATAAAAAAAATGGAGAGAAGGAGACAGTTGAAGAACTGGTCTTCGAGAGAACCCTGGATTTAAACCACGACAAAGAAGGGATAAGTAAAAAGGCCAAAACATTAGAAAAAGAAGAATGAAGGAAAATCCTTAAAGAAATTAATGACCAAAATCGGATTTCTAGTTTAAAGTCTTGAGACGGTTAAGTGAGCTTCACGAAGGATGAACAAGAGATTTTGAAACAATAAGGATGTGAACCCTCCTTAAACGGAAATAAGTTAAAAAATTAGCATAAAAAAGATGTTGTGACAAGTATGAATGAGTGGAAAAACCATACTAAGGTAATAAAGTAAAGAATGTTCGAGAAACATTGGGAAAGTTAGTCCTCCAAATAAGATGTGGCTAAGGAGGAATAACCGCAATTGGTAAGACGGGTCATAGTCCACACGTGCATATGAAGCTTAAAGAGTGGACGACCGAGCATAGGGTGGAATGCACAGAATAAAACCAATAATCGGAAGTATCCCATCTAAGAAATAAGGGATAAAACAAAAGTTGTGGATAGAAAAGGATCCAAAGCAAACAGATGCCCTAACATAGATAAGGGTGCGAAGAAAGGGAGAAAGAACCATATAATGAATGGTAAGGAGGTTGAGCATGTAACTCCTAAGATGGAAATCTCTATTGTAAGGGACATAGTAGAGAACAAAATCGGAAGGAGGGAACCTTCCCAAGCAAAGTAATCGACACATAGATCGAAAGCAATTATTGTAGAATAAAGAATCATGAAGTGATTATAGTAAGTAAAAGTGGATTAAGGAAAAAGGAAAAACCCTTGAATAAGGAATGCCAAGGACTTAAGAAGGAAAGAATCCCAGTTTGTTGGTAAACTATTGGGAAACCAAATAATTGGCACTAGAAAGACCCAATAAAGAAGTTGGGAAAGGACGAGTGGGTAAGGAAAATTGACACAATTATGTAAGATATGTTGTCAAGATACGAATGATAATTGGGTAACAGTCAAGGTAGTTGAGGAATACTACCCGATGAAAGGAGTGATGAAATTATACAGTACCTAGAAGGCTGGAAAGTTGGAAACAACTCTAAAAGAGGTGTTGTAGGAGTCTGATGGACTGAGATAAGTTCAGAACTATGTCATATAATAAAGGACATATAAGCACCAACAATGCCGAGTAAAATGTAACTCGAGTAAGAAGGAGTTAGTTGGTAAACATAACAAGGTCAAATATAAATTTGACCGAAGTTGTAATCAATGACGGATGAAGGATGGGTTAAATTGGGATGAAAGAATAATAACACAAAAACCTGTGAAAACAACTATATAATGCTTGAAAGAACATCGATCTAGGGGTTTCAACGATGAAAAGAATAACTAGACAAAGGAACAATTGGGCACCTTGGAACTCCCAATCCTGAAATATTGAGTAAAATCCCCAAAAGGAAGAACCTTATCCTATTTAAAGGGAGATGTGAACCTAAGAATATACATTTGGATTAATGAGCCATACATGCCTCGTTATTATAACACCATGGAAGGAGTAAGCATGATAAATGAAAAGAAATTCCTTAGATAAATGATTACGGAGACTAAGAGAAAGAGCAATCAAATTGTTAGCATGTCAAGAAAATCCAAGTTGATATTAAGGAAAATTATTCCTGATGTGGAATATATTGGTTAAGTTTTGGGGACAAAACTCCTAAAAGGAGGGGAGAGCTGTAAACCCCGCACTTTTGAGTTAAGAAAAACCGGGAAAAGAACCAATCAAACCGAGTAACAAAACCAAGCCGGTTTACATTTGAGAACACGCAATATAGAAATTTACAACTCCTGGGTGATCTAAAGGGTTCCTTAAACCTTGGAAAAGAAATTTAAGAAACTTTAGAAAATAAAAACTAAATTAGTTCAAGTGAACTAGAATTCATAAGAACTTCAAAGTTAATCATGCTTGCTTAAGAGTAGTGTAAGGATGGGTGACCTCTTGGGAAGTATTAATTTTTTTCGTAACCTGAAAGTTCGGTCAAAAATTTTTATGTACGTCTTACCATAAATAACCATAAATTAATATATATTTAATTATTGTAATTAATACCAATAATTTAATACATAAATTAAATTATTGAAATTAATACCGAAATTAAATTATTGGAATTAATACCAATAATTTATGGCAATATTCATACTAGTAATAAATCTCGCCCATTTAATACACGGGTTTTAAGCCTATATAAAGAGGTCATCCCCATTTCATTCTACTCACACATGAACACTTCTCTCTCTCTCTCTCCTGCTCCATTTCCCGGTAAAGCTCGAACTAGAGCTTCGACTTGAACAAAGTTCGAGCTCTTTAGAACCGGGGAGAAGACAGCTATCTGATAGCAAACTCCAGTCAATACGAGAATCGTTGGAGAAGCGCCGACATGATGGAATAGTGAAGCAACTCCGACAAACCGAAGCTGCCCTATTTCGGCTAAGCTGAAATTAGTAGTATAAGGATGGGTGACCTCTTGGGAAGTATGAATTTTTTTCGTAACCTGAAAGTTTGGTCAAAAATTTTTATGTACGTCTTACCATAAATAACCATAAATTAATATATATTTAATTATTGTAATTAATACCAATAATTTAATACATAAATTAAATTATTGAAATTAATACCGAAATTAAATTATTGGAATTAATACCAATAATTTATGGCAATATTCATACTAGTAATAAATCTCGCCCATTTAATACACGGGTTTTAAGCCTATATAAAGAGGTCATCCCCATTTCATTCTACTCACACCTAAACACTTCTCTCTCTCTCCTGCTCCATTTCCCGGTAAAGCTCGAACTAGAGCTTCGACTTGAACAAAGTTCGAGCTCTTTAGAACCGAGGAGAAGACAGCTATCTGATAGCAAACTCCAGTCAATCCGAGAATCGTTGGAGAAGCGCCGACATGATGGAATAGTGAAGCAACTTCGACAAACCGAAGCTGCCCTATTTCGGCTAAGCTGAAATTAGTAGTGTAAGGATGGGTGACCTCTTGGGAAGTATGAATTTTTTTCGTAACCTGAAAGTTCGGTCAAAAATTTTTATGTACGTCTTACCATAAATAACCATAAATTAATATATATTTAATTATTGTAATTAATACCAATAATTTAATACATAAATTAAATTATTGAAATTAATACCGAAATTAAATTATTGGAATTAATACCAATAATTTATGGCAATATTCATACTAGTAATAAATCTCGCCCATTTAATACACGGGTTTTAAGCCTATATAAAGAGGTCATCCCCATTTCATTCTACTCACACCTGAACACTTATCTCTCTCTCCTGCTCCATTTCCCGGTAAAGCTCGAACTAGAGCTTCGACTTGAACAAAGTTCGAGCTCTTTAGAACCGGGGAGAAGACAGCTATCTGATAGCAAACTTCAGTCAATCCGAGAATCGTTGGAGAAGCGCCGACATGATGGAATAGTGAAGCAACTCCGACAAACCGAAGCTGCCCTATTTCGGCTAAGCTGAAATTAGCCATTTCAAGCCCTCCCAACACTTCTTCAGCCTTTCCACGGCCGAATTAGGACCGAAAGGTAAACCAATTCGGCTCCCCTTTACAATTTTCGATCGGTACTAGAGAGAGAGTCGACCGAATTTCAATGACAAAATTCTAATCCAATTCCGCAACAATTGATGCAATTCTTGATTCTAGGATGAACCTCAGGACGAGACCTATCTGTCCAGATCGAAAGCTCGGACCGACGTGCCTTCACCGATGAGTAATTGAAGTTTTCTCTCTCTATAGTCTATTTTCCGACAAAGCTCCGTTTGAGCTCGTTACGGCATTAAAATCTGCGATTCAAAGTTTCTTAAAATCGTATGAACATGCAGGAACTCAATTTCAACTCCAATTTCAATAATTAGAAGTGTTTGATCGGTTAATTTGATGAAATCAAATTCGGTAGTGTTGAAAAGTTGAAATTGTGGGAAATTTTGGGAATTTTCAAAATTCAAAGGGCCAAAATATAATTTTATGAAATTGATAGTCAATTAGGTATGAAAATAATGTTGAAGTACCAATTGAGGAATTTTGGGGACAAAATTTACCATATTTATATAAAAAAAAGGGCAAAATAGCAATTTTAAAAAAATTAGGGACCAAATTAAAGTTTTTCGCAAAGTGGCCGGTCTACCTTAATAGCATATTCCGCATGTTCCTTCATGATAAATTATTTTATGGTAGTACTAAATTCAGTTTCTTATCTATTGGTAGATGAAAATTTTTTCGACTCGATGGTTTCGTTGAGCAGATCATTGTGCAGAGCATCATGATGAACGCCAATTCAGGTGATGTACCTCATTTTCTTGTGCTTTCTTCCTGTTGGAAAAGAAAAAGAAAAAAACAAGCTTGGTTCTTGGCTCATTGCTTCAGACATGAGTTGATCTCTACTGTGATTGTTTAGTATTGCATATTATTTAATGATGATGTTACAAAAGGTTGATATGATCACATCAACTTTATTTGTTCATGCAATACTTTTTTAGATGCAGGTGTTGCAGAATTCATCTGTCTTTACTTTTGGCGGTTATAATGGATAAATGAGGATTCTTCTAAAGTGCAACTTTATACAAGCATTGCTGCTAGATTTTCTGGTAATGTTTGTCTTCACTTAACGGGATTTAGATTTGTTGTCTAGCGGGTTTTCTTGAATGGAATCATCTTATTTTATTGCACAGAGTTTGTATCCTCATCATTGCTCTTTGTTTTACTGGTATGAAAGCGGGGAGAGACATAGGTAGTAAGTGGATGTGATTGTATGAAACTAATAGTTAACTTGTATAATTTAGTGGTAGTGCTAGGAACATTCAAAACACGTGCTTAAATTTAATATTAACTCTAACCCCTAAATCATTTAAATTATGGTTAATTAAGTTTGAGTTAGAACCGCTAATTAAAAATGTAAAATTCTTTCAATGTCTATTTTTTATTCACATTTATAATAGACACTAATTTAAATAATCAATTTACTCACGTGGCTAAAATATATTGGAAATAATGCGGCAATGCAATCAATATACACATTAATCTTTATATTTTGGGTTTCCATTGAAAATGGAAATGGAAATTAATAATTGGCAGAAGAAAAATTAATAATCGATGTTTCTATTACATGGAGTCACTCACTCACTTCCTATAATGCTGTATGACCAGAACCGACGTGCTATTAGAGAAATTGGACGTCACTATGGCGTCTCCGATGGCTCCCAGCTCCTGGAACTCCACCAGCTCCGATAGCCCCATCTCGGCCACCGATATCCTCTTCTCCCCTTTTCCGGCGATGCAGAGATGATAGTAGTTTGCCGACATCACGTTCCTCACGATGGCCATGGTCTCATCGCCATTTTGCACCACCTCCTCCGTGTAGCTCACTGACGAGCTTCCGGCGGCCTTGTTCTTGAACTCTATGATGAACTCCTCGTCCATCATCTTTTGCCTCTCCTGATCCTCCATCAGGCTCAGGATCCCTTTCCCATCGTCATCCGGATCCTCCACGGGCGTCGGCTCCACGGCATCGTCGCTCTGCACGAACCGCACCACCGTGAGGTGGACGTTGGGCCGCCACACCATGCGCCACGCGTATGACAGGGCCTCCCGGTCGTCGGCTCCGCCTATGTAGAAGACGATCAAGCAGGTCGTGCCGTAGTTGGGCTTCCCGAGGCCGCGGTCTACTAGCAGACCCACGGTGCAGGGGGCCTTCGACATGACCTGCTGGTTCATGTTCCTGACGGCGTGGGCGTCGATCATCTCGGGCTCATCTTTGCTGTTTGCCTAATTAAGGAGAAGCAGAAAGTCAAGTTAATTTTACACTAAAAAATTAGCATAGATAGATAGATAGGCATTGAGAAGAAGATAGGTACCTGTTCGTGGAATGGAACGATAAGCAAGGCAGCTCGCTTGTCCTCTGCAATGCAGCAGATGTCGATGTGCATGGTGGCATACCGAGATATGGCGGTGAGGCAGTCGACGGAGATGAGAGAGCCGTTCTCTTTGCCCAGCGCCAACATGGACTGAACGATCTGGTGGTTCATAGAGTTCTCCTTGGTGCCAGCAGCGCTCTTACTGTGGGTATCGTGCTCGATAAGCATGGCGGCGGCGGCAGCGTGTTCCGTGAGCTCCACGAGGTGGATACCGGTGGTGTGGATCTTGGACTGGGCCGTGGAGTTGGATAGGCGGAGGAGGCTGGCGACGCCCTGGATCTGGTGCTTGGAGTGCAGGCAGGCGACGATCCGGAACGGCAACTCCGATCCGGTGCTCTGGATCGTCCTCGTCTTGTGGAGCAGCATCCGATGCTGCGGTTTGTACGTGTACTTGACGATAGGCGACACCGACATCATCATCACCAGGACCGACAGCATCATCACCCCGGATGCCTCCACCTCCACCAGCTGCAAAATTAATCGATGAAGAAAAGATAAAAGCATGCATCTTATGTTCTAAGGATTTTGCTATATCTTGAATGCTGGAGGTCAGATACACTCACGTAGAGTTCCCTGCCCAAGTTGATGGCGATCATGGCGAGCAAGCCCTTGGAGTTCATGAGGACGCCGAGGGTGAAAATCTCCTGAGGCCTCCTCATGCGCTGCGAACCAATAGAGACCAAGAAGGTGCTGATGACTTTGGCGGACCACGAGATCCCCACGAAGAGGATCACGTGCATCACTGACCTCCCCTCAGGCACCATCATCGGCAGGTTGCTCTTCAGGCCGCTGACGGTGCAGTACAGCGGTACCATGATCCACGAGGAGACCTTCTCTATCCGCTCCGATATGGTGGTGGTGAGCTGCCCGCTGGGGAGGGTGAAGCCGAACATGAACGCCCCCAGCAGCGACCCCAGGCCGAGGGAGTCGGTGATCAAAGCCGCCACGAGAACCCCGCAGAGGACGAACTGCACCTGCCTCTCCCTGTAGTCCTTCCCCTTGGAGGTGACGGAGATCAGCCACGAGAGGGCCGGCCTTGCCAGGAAGGCGCAGAACAACATGAAAGCTATGGTAGAGATGCACAGCCGGATGGTGTACTCCGGCCGGGACACCGATATGAGCACGGCCAGGAAGACCCACATGGCAATGTCGCTCAAGAAGGACGAGGCCACGGCGGATCGGCCGATGTCGGTCCGCATGAGCTTCTGCTCGGCCAGGACGCGGGTTAAGTCTGGGAGGTTCGTGGCAGTGAGAACGATGCCCCAGACGAACGCGCTCTTCAGCTTGGGGAGGATCGGTTCGTGGGGCTTCATCGGGGGCACCACCAGGAAGTAGGAGACGAAGCCGATGGCCATCGGGAGGACCATGCCAGCCATGGCCCTGATGGTGGTCTTCCGTCTGATCTTCAGCATCGGGGTCAGGTTCATCTCCATCCCCAGCTGGGACATGTAGTAGATGATGCCCAAGTTCATGAAGTTTTCAAGGACTGTAGTGCTCACGAAAGGGAAGATATTGTTCACGAACCCTGAGAAGTTCCCTAACAATGTGGGGCCAATCATAATCCCCGCCTGCAATAACACAAAAAGCCACAGGGTGAAGCGTCAATGTCATGACACCATTTGCAGTATTATTTTTTACCGATTCTTTTTTTTTTTTGTATTGTGGGATTAGTAGCTCAAAGGTATTCATGGAATGCAATTATGATCTCACAATGACTTCAGCGACCAGAGGGGACTGATTGAAGGGCTTGAGGAGGAGGTAGATGAGACCGCTTAGCCCTATCTGGGTGGCTATCTGACTGTAGAGCGTCGGCGCGGTCACCATATTCGAGTCAGGGGCCCAGTTAGAGGAGTTGTACACCTTGTCGTCAAAGCAGACCTTCATCTCCATCCGGTTCGGCGACACGATGATCTTGAAACCGAACCGATCGTTCCCGACCACCATCTTTGCAGGCAGGTCTCCTCCAGAAGGTGATGATATGTGGGCAACTGGTGCAGCAGTAGCTTCTCGGTCGGATATTGGATGGATATGAAACTTCAGCGATGTTCGTCTGGTTTTATATTATCGGTGAATGATGTTTCTGGTTTAAGAGGGGACAGAGCAACATCTAACTGCACGCTACGGGCAAGAAGGGATGAGGTTGTCCTCAGTTAAGGTGCCGTTTAATTTCTCTGTCTTCTGTTAGAGGACAGCATAACCTAAATGTCGGTGTTTTTGTTGAGACTTCTGTTTCTTTGCTTCTAGATAAGGGCGACTAAGCTGAAAGACTAGCTTTTTTTTTTGGATTACAATTGCACATTAGGAATAGGACATTAATTGTCACACTCAAATAAATAATATTATAATATTATAATATTATAATATAATTTTTATTAATAAAATTATATAATATATTATAACTACCTAAAATACTATTATAACAATATATTATAATATTTCATCCTTTTAAATCAAAAAATAAATGACTTATGAGACGAGGGATGTTCACCTCCCAAAGGATGTGATTGTCTCACAAAGGTCTACTCCCCTCTTGGAATTAGAGAAATCTCTAATAGCTTGGGAATCATTGCCTTCAATTAGTACTTGGCAATTTTGAGGAATTCATTAATTTATTTTGTTTTGATGGATTTAGCAGCAAATCAATTAGATTTGATAGATTTAGTCCCACGTAATTTAATTTAGGTATTCTTCCACTCTTTCTCATTTATTCATGTCATTACTCATTCCTTGATTTCCCTACTATAAGTAGTAACTTCGATTGATTTCACCTTGATGAATTTGAAAATAAATTGATTTGTCTTTTAATTACAAGTACATTGCTCAGTTCAATGATAATATTAGAATTCCAATGGATGAGACAGATTATCCTTTCATACTTCCTATTGATGTTCAAGGGGTAGTAAGGAACTATGTATAGGTTGGCTTCATTGGTTCCCAATGATATCTAATACAAGCTTTGATCCTTGGTGTACAACTAATGGAGAGCATGACGAGCTTTGTTCCCCATCATTGGTTTCCACTCATTCTATTCCCTTGTCCATATTTTAAACAATACCTTAAACGTCCAAAAATTCTAGTTCTTTTTCAATTTATTTGTACTAAAGGTAAAAGGTAAATAAGAATAAGTCAGTTTTTATTTTGATGTTAAATATTATATAATATATATATATATATCAAAATGATAAAATTATTTTTTTCCCTAGAATAATTAAGATTTGATTTAATTTATCCAAATGAATTAAGTCCAATATGACCTAATTTAATTTAAATTAATTTCCATATTTAATTTATTATAGAATATATCAACTAAAATTAAGTCCAATATGACCCAATCTGCTAGCACATTTACATTTCTAGGGTGATACTCTACCATAATTTAATAGTATTTCATCAATTTCAGCTATCTACTCTAGCGAAAATTTAACTCTTTTTAGTTAAGAAATACTTAAAACTCTTGTGATCAGTGTATATCCCACACTTAATCCTATAGAGGTAGTGTCGCCAAATTTTTTAAAGCAAACACTATCGCAACTAATTCTAAGTAATGGGTTGGGTAATTCCTCTCATGTAACTTATGTCACGCCCCGACCCGATTTAGTCAGATCCTCGTGAACAACTCGTCGCTCTCTTGGTTTAAGAGGGGTTTCCCCCTTATTTAATTTAAGAGTAGCAAGGCGTAATCTCAAGTTTATTCCCTGTAATATTATATATCAAATAAAATACAATCTTAAGAAAAATTAAGCATACCTAACAAAGAGTAAGGATTGATATTATCCTTAGTCATTTATCTAATTACTGAAAAGGGATAAAATGGTGGGTGAGTTTCTACAACTTAGTGAATGGGTATTTTTAAAAAAATGAAATTTTAACAAAATAGTTTGTAAATTGAAGTGTGTCAGACTCCTTATTTTCTTTTAAAATATTTCATCCTCAAATCTCAGTTTTCATAGCCATTTTTCATCATTAATCACAACTGGTGTGTTTATCAACTAACACACGCCCTTCATCATGAAGGGAACACACATTTGTAGGGCAACACGTCCACTGCATCCACTTTTGACGTCAGAGCGACTTTATCGACCACTTAAATAGAAGCACATCCACTTTTACCTTGAGAATAAGTGGATGTACGTCACATTTGACCATCAATCCTGTAAAGGAAACTTCATGTCCGTATAAGGACAGAGACCTCATCCCGACCCCACCCCGGTCTTATGCGCATTAAGCTACATCAAGCTTCCTTAACTACTCGCACGACAAACTACCCTTGTCATGCCCCGACCCGGTTTGGTCGGATCCCCGTGAACAACCCGCCACTCTCCCGGTTTATTAAAAGGTTTCCCCTTATTATAATCCGTAAAGAGTAAGGCGTCATTTAAACTTGCACCATTTCCTGGAATAGCATAATCAAAACTGCATGAAATTTTAAACTTTACATACCTGTCTTATAGGCATCTTATGTCACGCCCCGACCCAGTTTGGTCGGATCCCCGTGATCAACCCGCCACTCTCCCAATTTACTAAAAGGTTTCCCCTTATATTGTAAATCGTAAAGAGTAAGGCGTTCTTTAGACCTGCACTTTTTTCTAGAAATATCATAAATCAAAACTGCATAGTAATTTAAATTAGTTGTACCTGTCTTGCAGGCGTTTAATTGCGTAAGTCTTTTAAGCTTCGGCTTTCCGGGATTTTCTGAAAGGGGTATAAGGGAGGGGGTGACTACAACTACTCAATGAATGGGATTCAAATCTTTTAACTTTCAAGAAAAATATTTATATGGAGTGTGTCATACTCCTTTCTTTTCAAAAATCCTTTCATTTAAAAATTCAAAATTTTCCATTATTTCTTAGTTATCGGTGTGTCATCACCCAACACACATCCTTCATCATAAATATTACACATATTTGCAAGTCAGTATAACTACTGAACCCGCTAGTGGCTTCGGAGCAACTTTTCCTGCTACCCGGATAGAAGTACGACCACTTCTACCTTGGGAATGAGTGGATGTATGCGACATCCGACCCACAATCCCGAAATCGCTTCTTCGTGTCCATAAGAGGACAAAGACCTCATCATGTCCCCACCCCGGTCTCATGCTCTTTGTGCTACTCCAAATTTCGCACAGACACCTGGAACGACGATCTGCCCTTTTACACACCGGGTCGTCCAGGGTCCTTAGGACACATCACTACCCCTCATGGGCGTCTTGATGATCATGTACTCATGGTGCATGGACAAACAAAGTTTTCTTAAATTACCGTGTAATATTTGGTGCCATTTGTCCCAACAGTCCCGACCTTCAACTCAACCTGTAGCTGTTTGTCTTGACTAGTCCAAAGACCGGTCATGTCGCACTGCTACTAGTTGACTGAGTATGTCGGACATGCCTTGGTACCATAACCAAACAATTCACTTATTAAGTTTTAATGGCACACACACACACACACACACACATATATATATATATATTATGTTCTTTTACGAGCTCCTGCCCGTGTCCATTGGCTTATGGCCCACTATTCGAATTTTTCAAAAACTGGGCATTTTAGCCCTCAAGTTCCAAAACTAAGGCCCCCAACCTATAAGAGCTATTCGAGCTCCCGTCAAAAAGGTCTTCCAAATAGTTTAAGCAATTGCACACAATCAGGGGAGAACACTTCTGACAAAATAGGTTTTCACTGTCCATTATACCAACCGGTATAAGGACATCTCCATTCATAATCGATGAACGGGTTTTCAACTTTCTTCGAGGAAGTCTCATCATACCAACCGGGTATGATCTACTTACAACCGGTAAGTAGTTTTTTTCGCAAAATTTTCAAATCACTTTCTCTAAGTGGTGATGATTAAAATACCACTAAACAGTGGGTTTTTATACTGAGACACTTATCATCCCCAACCGGGTATGATATATAATCCCACTCACCCGATAGTGCAGTGAAATTCCACTTAGTCGGGTTCTGTCCTTAGCAAGCTAGACCTCGACTGGCGTTCCCGATGTCTCATTCTCCTACACGAGATGAACATAATTGTTCATTATTCTTTGGTCTAATAGCCCTCATTCGTTCCAAATGAATGAGAAAACCCAACTTTACATATATTTGCAATTAGGTCCCTAAAGTTAATTTTCTTTAAGTTCCTATTACCGGGTTTTTCCTAAATTCGAGTCCCGAAACCTTTAAAATTTATCTTAGGACCTCAAATTATTTGATTTCACACAAAGGGGTTTAATTTCCCAAATTTCCAATATGGTCCTTCAATTTTTCCAAAATTACCATTTTGCCCCTTCTTTAGAAAAATGGTAAATTTTTGCCCCAAAAATTCTAAAATTTATCAATTGGCCCTCTAATATTCGTATCATGACCAATTGACCCTCAAATTTAGAAAATTACATTTTGGTCCTTCAAATTTCCAAAAATCCCCAATTTCCCCAACTTTTTTTTCCCAATTTCAACTTTTCAACACTACTAAATTTGATTTCATCAAATTGACCAATCAAACACCTCAAATTGTTGAAATTGGAGTTGAAATTGAGTTCCTACATGTTCATACGATTCTAAGGAACTTTGAATCACAGATTTTAACGCTAGAACGAGCTCAAACGGAGATTCGTCGAAAAATAGACTGTAGAGAGAAAAAGCTTTGATTTCTCACTTGTGAGGGCACGGTAGTGGAGCTTTTCAATCTGGGCAAGTAGCTCTCCTCCAAAGGTTCTTCCTAGGATCAAGAATGACATCAATTGATGTTGAATTGGATTAGAATTTCTTTATTGAAATTCAACCGACTCTCTCTCTAACAACGATCTGAAATTGAAAAGGGGAACTAAATTGGCTTACCTTTCAATCCTAATTCGGCTGAGGAAGGACTGAGGAGGTGTTGGGAGGGCTTGGTTTGGTTTTAGGAAGGCTCGAAATGGCCGATTTCAGCTTAGCCGAAATAGGGCAGTTTCAGTCCGCCGGAGCTGCTTCACTGTTCGATCATGCAGACGCTTCTCTAGCAATTCTCGGATTGACTGGAGTTTGCTATTAGATAGCTGTCTTCTCTCCGGTTCTAAAGAGTCCGACCTCTCTTTCTGAGGTTAAGAAAATGTTCAAGTCAAAGCTCTGGTTCGAGCTTCACCAAGAAATGGAGCAGGAGAGAGAGAGAAGTGTTCAGGTGTGAGGAGAATGAATGGGGATTACCTCTTTATATTGGTGTAAAATCGTGTATTAAATGGGAGAGATTTATTACTAGTATTAATATTGCCATAAATTATTGGTATTAATTTCAATATTAAATTATTTGTATTAATTTCAATATTAAATTATTTGTATTAATTTCAATATTAAATTATTTGTATTAATTTCAATAATAAATTATTTGTATTAATTTCAATAATTTAATTTAGGTATTAAATTATTGGTATTAATTATATTAATTAAATATGTATTAATTTATGCCTATTTATGATAAGGCGTACGTTTGTATAAAAATTTTTGACCGAAATTTCGGGTTACAAAAAAATCATACTTCCCAGGAGGTCACCCATCCTCACACTACTCTCGGGCAAGCACGCTTATCTTCAAAGTTCTTATGGAATCTTATTCACCTAAACCAATTTGGTTTTTTTATTTTAATTTGTCTTAAGTTTCTTTTCCAAGATTTAATAAACCCTTTGGATCATTCGAAAATTGTAAATTTCTAAATTGCTTATTCCCAAATGATCGGGTTTGTAAACCGGCTTGATTTTCTTACTCCGTTTGACCGGTTCTTTTCTCGGTTTTCCTTAACTCAAAAATGCGGGTTTTACATCTTAGTTGATTGTCTTTCAAGGTAGGCTTACAAGGATTTCCTGAAAAAGATATAAGGGAGGGGTGAGTACGACTACTCAGTGAGTGGGTTTTTAAAATCTTTTGACTTTTAAGAAAAATATTTATATGGAGTGTGCCAGACTCTTTTCAAAAATCCTTTCATTTAAAAATTTGGGTTTTTCCACCATTTCTTATTTACCACGGTGTGTCATCACCCAACACACATCTTTCATCATGAAGGTTACACACATTCGCAAGTCAGTATCACTACTAAACCCGCTAGTGGCTTCGAAGCGACTTTTCCTGCCACCCGGATAGAAGTACGACCACTTCTACCCTGGGAATGAGTGAATGTACGTGACATCCGACCCACAATCCCGAAATCACTTCTTTGTGTTCGTATGAGGACAGAGATCTCATCCTGTCCCCACCCCGGTCTCATGCGCTTGGTGCTACTCCAGATTTCGCACATACACCTGGAACGACAAACTGCCCTTATAGCCACCAGGTCGTCCAGTGCCCTTAGGACACATCACTACCCCTCATGGGCGTCTTGATGATCCTGTACTCACAGTGCATGCACAAACAATATTTTCTTATATTGCCATGTAATCTGTGGTGCCACTAGTCCAACGGCCTCAAATTTGGTCCCCCAATTTTTCCCAAATTACCATTTTGCCCTTCTTTTACAAAAATGGTAAGTTTTGCCCCAAAAATTCTAAAATTCCTCTATTGGTCCTCCAACATTATTTTCATGCCCAATTGACCCTCAATTTCATAAAATTGTATTTTGGCCCTTTGAATTTTGCAAATCCCCAAATTTTCCCCTAATTTCAACTCTTCAACACTAGCGAATTTGATTTCATCAAATTGATCGATCAGATAGCTGTCTTCTCCCCGGTTCTAAAGAGCCCGACCTTTGTTCAAGTCGAAGCTCTGGTTCGAGATTTACCGAGAAATGGAGCAGTAGAGAGAAAGAGAAGTGTTCAGGTGTGAGGAGAATGAAATGTAGATGAGCTCTTTATATAAGCGTAAAACCTGTGTATTAAATTGGCGAGATTTATTACTATTATTAATATTGCCATAAATTATTGGTATTAATTCTAATAATTTAATTTTGATATTAATTCCAATAATTTAATTTCAGTATTAAATTATTTGTATTAATTCTAATAATTTAATTTTGATATTAATTCTAATAATTTAATTTCAGTATTAAATTATTTGTATTAATTCAAATAATTTAATTTACGTATTAAATTATTGCTATTAATTACAATAATTAAATATATATTAATTTATGGTTAAATATATATTAATTTATGGTTAAATATATATTAATTTATGGTTAAATATATATTAATTTATGGTTATTTATGATAAGGAGTATATAAAAATTTTTGACCGAAATTTCGGGTTATAAAAAAATTCATAATTCCCAGGATGTCACCCATCCTCACACTACTCCCGGGCAAACATGCTTAACTTCAAAATTCTTATGGAATCTTATTCACCTAAACCAATTTGGTTTTTATCTTTTAAATTTGTTTAAATTTCTTTTCTATGGTTTAATGAACCCTTTAGATCACCCGGAAATTGTAAATTTTCATATTGCGTGTTTTCAAATGTAAACCGGCTCAGTTTTCTTGTTGACTGGTTTTTTTTTCCGGTTTTCCTTAACTCAAAAGTGCGGGGTTTACAACCCTTATCTCCACCATGTCGTCCAGTAGCCTATAGGGCATCACTACTACTTTTGGGTGTCTTGAAGATCTCGTACCTCAGTGCATACACAAAACAATAGTTTTCCACATAAGCCATTTAATCTGTGGTGCTACTAGTCCAACAGCCCCAACCCTCAACTCGACCTATAACTATTTGTCTCGACTGGTCCGTCGACCTTTCATGTCGCACTGCCGCTAGTCCATCGAGTATGTCGGACATATCTTAGTATCATGGCCAAACATATCATTCATTTAAAGTTTTCATGGCTTAAACTCATGTTTGTTTACAAGCTCCTGCTCGTACCAACTGGCCTTGGACCCATTGAATGGGATTTTCAAAATCGGGCATATTAGCCCCCAAGTTCCAAAAACCAAGGCATCTAGCCTATATGAGCTATTCGAGCTCCCGTTAAGAAGGTATCCCAAAAAGTTTAAGCAATGGCACACAGTTAGGGGAGAGCACTTCCAATAAAAATAATATTTTGATCGTCCATCATACCAACCGGGTGTGAGGACATCTTCGTTTATAATTGATGAACGATTTTTCTACTTCATTCCAAGAATTTAATCATACCAACCGGGTATAATATACTTACAACTGTTAATTAATTTTTCCGCGTAATTTTCACATCACTCCATTCAGGTGTGATGTTTAAAATTTTCACTTATTAGTGGGTTTTCTTTTCAAAAGTGGTTATCATCCCAACTGAATATGATGTAAAATCTCACTCAACCGTGAGTGTAGTGAATCCTTCTTAATCGTCTTTCGTCTCCTCGTTAGCTTTATCTCAGCTGGTGATCCCGATATTTCGTGTTTTTACACGATATAAATATACTTGTTTATTATCTTTTGAATTGATAGCCTTTATTCATTATAAATGAATAAAATACACAAATTTTCAAATATTTACAATTAGGTACCTAAAGTTCATTTTTCTTTAACTTTAGGTCCCTAATATCGATTTTTCCCTAATTTGAGTCCCGAATCTTCAAAATTTTACTTTGATACCCCGATTTATTCAAAATTTCATAAACGGGTTCAAGTTTCCCAAATGCCCAATTTAGTCCCCAATTTTTCCAAAATTACCATTTTACCCCTATTTTACAAAAATGGTAAATTTCACCCCAAAATTCTAAAAATTGACCAATTAGTCCTCCAAAATCTTTATTATGCTCAATTGGCCCTTAATTTTACAAAAGTGCACTTTAGTCCCTCAAATTTTTTAAATCTCCAAAATTTCCCCCAATTTCAACTTTTCAACTTGGTCGAATTTAATTTTATCAAATTGGCCAATCAAATGAGTTTAATTGTTGAAATTGAAGTTATATTTAAGTTACTACACCTTTATACAATTTAATTTCACTTTAAATTGTACGATTTGACGCTGAAATAAGTTTAAACAGAGATTTGCCAAAAAACTTAACGTTAATAGAGAAAGTTTTGAATGATTATTGTCGGGGAACGGCGGTTCGAGCTTTATTTAATTTCTTCTATAATCAATAATCAACTCAATTTATATCAAATTGAGGGAAATTTTGGTTAGTAAATATCGGTTTACAAACCCAATCATTAGATAATAGGCAAATTAGGAATTTACAACACGAGTTATCCAAATGGTTATAAAAACCTTAGAAAAGGTTATTAGAACAATTTGGGAGTGAAAACTAACCGATTCAGATAAATCGAATTCGAATTAAATTGAACCAATTTTAACCACTATTAAACTAGATACTAAATTTATTTTTATAGATAAATTAGAAAATTTAAATTAAATAATTGAGTACACCATTAAATAAAAAATTAATTTTTAAATTTTTAATTTTAAAAAACTCATTTAAATCAAGTATAAACCAGACAGTTTAAGCATTAAATCCGATTCGAACCGGCCCGATCTAGTTCATAAACTGACCTATCCTGAGATCTGTTTTGAGGAATTGGATTGCCTCCCAAGGGCTATCAAGAAATACTCCAATAAAATTCGAAGCAATCTATGGCCAATTCCATCTGCGCCTAATGGAGTTCAGATTTATGATCACATTTTTTCCTCGACAATAAAAGGAAGCCTCCGCACCAGCAAATGACCAGTTTACTAAGCTGCTGTCAGGCATAAATCAAGAAAAAGAACACCTTTCCAAAAGTTCAGATGTTTCTCCTCTGATTGGAACAAGCAAAGCAACAGGAATTGTCTTAGCATATCGTTATCATCATATAGCTCTTAGTGAAAGGCAAACAGACACCCATCTACACCAACCTGATGCAGACCACACAAAGATGAGACTAGGAAACATGTCCTTAATGCATAGTAAGCACACATCGAAGGCAGCCTCCTTCATGCATCAGATCAAAAGCCTTGTTGATCTCTCCAAGAGTAAGATTGTGGGTGATGTACTCATCAACCTTAATTTCCTGAATTATAGACAGGAAGATTGCAAATGCGTTAGCCTGACTTCCAATACAAGAAATGACAGGTGCATCAAATATAATTTCCAAATTTCTGAAAGTGGATATTATCAGTACCCATGTTTTTTCCCTTTATTTTGTTTTATTTCAGATAAAATTACCTTCTTCATATATTTGTCAACAAGCCATGGCACTTGTGAGCGACTCTTGAAACCACCAAAAGCAGTTCCTTTCCAAACACGACCAGTCACAAGCTGAAATGGGCGGGTGCTGATCTCCTGCCCTGATGCAGCTACACCGACAATCACTGATGTTCCCCATCCCTGCAATTTCAATCACCAATCATTCACAACACACATGTATGTACATTCATCTGAGCTCCATTCCTTCTGCAACGATCGGTCATCTCTACAAGAATATTTTGACAAAATTTTGCCAGATATATCCAGGGTAATTACTACATCTATGATTTGTGCCTTGATATTTGAGTTACAAAAAGAATATCAATACTGATTTGAAAAAAAATCCAAATGTAGGCCACAATTAAGTGAATACTATGGAGAAATCATAATGTTTTGTGGAAATATTATTTTCCTAAAGCCAAAACCCTAATTAGACACTACTTGAAGAACAACTCACCTTGTGACAGCATTCCAAAGCAGCCCTCATCACAGAGACATTTCCAATACATTCAAAGCTATAGTCAACTCCACCATCAGTCTGATCAACAATAACCTGTTGAATTGGTTTTTCATGATCTTTTGGGTTGATAAATTCAGTTACTCCAAAGTCTTTTGCTGCAAAAATAAGATCCAAATGTTTACATAAGAATATTTCACAAATAAGAAAAATATAAGAATGGACAAATGGTTGAAAAACTTGACTCAATGACCAACAACAGACCATCTCCAGAGGTCCTCAGAAAATATCTCTGTGTAGCATCAAAACATGAAAATATAGCTTTCAAAGAAATTCACAAGAAGATCAAGGGGATTTATGTAAGAGAATTAAGGTGATTGTGTTATAAACATTGTTTAGGCTTGAAATGCTAACAAACACTTCTTAGATGTGTGCGGCAATCATTTAGAAAGTGAAGGTTGTGGTTTCCATGAAGGTTTGGTATAGATTGATGTGTGTTCACAAATAGAAGACCAAATAAGAGTTGGCAGCAAGCAGGGAAAACTACTCTGAAAAAGCCTGACAATAAGAAACATCAAAATCCATGGACAAAATTTGCAAGACCTCGGGAATACCAGATGAGTATATGCACATTAATGACAATAGATACTGGCAGAATTTTTTACCTCTTTTGAACTTATTGTTGTCAATATCAATGCCAATTATACGTGAGGCACCAGCTGCTTTAGCACCTTCTGCAACCTGTTTTAGTTAAAAACAATTCCATCAACAGCAAAATAATCATATACATACCCATATGAAGAGTAACTACTTGAAATGCAAGTAACACACAGCTAGTCCAACAGTTCCAAGACCAAAGACAGCTACAATAGACCCTGGTTCTACTTTTGCTGTATTCCACACCGCTCCCAAACCTACAAAGACAACAAATACAATGTTTTCATCAAGGTCAAAAAACAAAGACTGTGATACTTTATGCCATTGGTGTATATATTCCACATCCACGTCCTATGTGTGAAAATAGGGTTGTGGAGGCAATACTATGTTGTGTAATCGATGATTTAAATTGAACAATAAGTAGTACTGGAAGGGCACTAATTTGAAATCATGATGGAAACATTTCCACTAAGCTCCAATGGATATTGGTGAGCATAAATCGTCACCTGTCGGTACACCACAGCCAAGAAGGCATACTTTCTCAAGAGGAGCACTAGGGTCTATCTTGGCGACACTGACATCATGCACAACCGAGTATTGGCTAAATGTCGAGGTTCCCATGAAATGATAAATGGGCTTTCCATTTATGGAGAAACGGGTCTTGCGATCATTCATCATGATTCCGACACCGGTTGCAGCCCGGACTTTTCCACAGAGGTTAGTCTTTCCTGATTTGCAGAACTTGCACTCACGGCATTCTGCTTGGTAACAGGGAATTACATGATCCCCTGGTTTCACTTCAGAGACACCTTCACCAACACTCTCCACAATACTGTATCAAAAACATCATGTATCATCCTCAGCAATTTTTTTTCAGGGAATTCACCTCATCTCCAAAGATGACAAAGGAAAGTTTACAATACCCAGCAGCCTCATGACCAAGAATGCAGGGGAAGAGTCCTTCCGGATCCTACCAGCACATAATTAAACATAAATTTCAGAATAGAAATGTAAATCAAGAGAAGCCAATCAGTTTCAAACATCAAACCATGACGTAATAGCGTATACAAAAGACAAATCAAACATGCACATCGGACAATACAGTAATATATCTACCAGATACACAGGAAATGCTTGAAATGCGCATCACTGAGAAGTGCAAATCATCTACGGCAAGGATGTTGTTAATACCATAACAAGGTATGGACTAAATAAATAAAATCAATGTCAGTGAAAGTACCTTGCCGCTCCACGTGTAAGCGTCGGTGTGGCACAGAGCAGTGAATAGAATCTTGATTCTGACCTCACCAGCCTGGGGCGGAGCCACCTGCACATCCTCTATGACCAGAGGCTTGTTCGGCTCGTAGGCAACGGCGGCTTAGATGTACCAATACCAAGTCAATCCAATCAGAACAATAGGGTTTCAATATAATCCACTGCGATATTAATAAATAAAATGCATATACTAACATTGGGAAGAATAATAAAGTAAAACTATAATGGAGTACCTTTGCAGGTGATAACCTGGCCTTCGGTGGAAGCCATTGACGGAATAGGAGAGAGCTCGGAGAGAGTATCTGTGGAGAAGTAGTGCTGCTTTGAAGATGGAGATTATTTTAGCACCATATATTTCCCCAAAAATGGTAACCCTATATCTTAAAATTACTCGGTATCCCTAAAAAAATTATATATTTTATCCGTTTATATAATACCATTTTTAATTTTATAAATTTTGTAGTCAATTATTTTATAGAATTTAATATTTTAAATTTTTTAATAATATTAAAAATCATATCTATCCCACTTTTTCATAAAATCATATTATATTAAATTATTACATAATATAATTAATTCACTCATAATATTTCCATTCTTTTTTGTTTAAGAAGTTGTTCTTCTTAATTTATTTTAATTTTTAATGATTTATTTCTTCAATTTCAGGTATACCTAATACTTTGATATATCTACTCAATTTAGGCAAATTAATGATTTAAGTGATAATTAGATTATTGGGCATTTTAGGTCCAACACACAAATTGCAAATATTTTGATAAATAAATTATAATTTTAGCAGATATATATAAATTAATATGATGTGAACTAATAAGATGTGTAAATACAATTGACTAATAATCAACTTTCATAAACACAATTAAACCAATGCAACTTGTACTAACTATAAATAAATCTTCTGTACAAAAATATAAATTATCAATTAAATTATTTAGTCACCTTTTTTTCATATGAGGAGATCGGTTACCCCTCACCTATTATCTTGTGCAAATACCTATCTGCCGGACTATTGTAACCCACACATCTCATTCCAACCCATTTACATGGAACATTTCCTAAATCACATGCTCAGTCATATACATACAGTGGCCTCCATTTCCCTCCACCTATTGAAACAATTAAAGATTCAATTTTGCCTTTCCATATTTGAATTACTTGTCTGTTAAAAAAGTGTTAAAAACTCAATTTGTCTAAAAAATTCGGTGAATATTATAATCTATTGTTATAATAATATTTTAATTAATCATTATATATAATATAATTTTATTAATTAAATTTATATTTTAATATTATTTTTTAAAATTTTATAAATAAGTGTATATCTTATATAATTTATTCATTTACTTATCAATTAATCATTGTTACGTGATTTAATATATCTATTTATTAATATCTCTTTCCTAATATATCTCATATTTAAATTTAATACGTTATCAAATGGAGTTTGATTAGATTACTTATTGACAATGGAATATAAAAGGATTTTCTATTATACATCGGAAATCAAATATGTTTTATATTTCAATATATTTTTAACTTGAATAGTAAATTTAAGTAGTAAATTTGTTTTAATAACTTATTTTGTATCACAATTATTAAATAAAATTTACACTAATACCATGCTGAATTTAAAATAGGAGATAAATGAGGATAAAAAATGTTTAGCTATATGTGATAAACCATGTACTTAAAACACAATTATACAGCATATTGATCGGTAAAGTCAAGTAATTATATAAATGACGTCTATTTATAAAATTCGAAAAATATAAAATAGGAATAAATAATATCAAAATATTATAATATAACATTAATATTATATCCTATAATAAGTAAGTAAAATACTATTATAATATTATAATATTTTTACTCGAAAATAAATTTATATAAAATGTTTATGTTGAAAAAACTGTAAACTAACTATTGCCAACACAAAACTAAGCAATAAAAAATCTTTTATATTCTAGATTTTTAATATTTGAGTAATAAAATTATGGGAATAACTTTTTTTCCCCACAAAATCATTTGAATAAACTTATAATATTAGGAGATAAATCATAACTACGTTACTTTATTTACAAATAATTCAAGAAATTAAATAATAAAAATGTGAATTTATAAGATTGCAATAACATAAAAGTAGAAATAGATAATATTAACTAATAACATTAATTTATAAATACTAACTCTTTAATCTCATGGATAACTTGTATTGAATTACATAATATTATATTGAGGCAAACAGCACATAATGAAACTTTTATTTTCAAATAAAAGAGAACACTCTTAATTTGAAAAGGATTTTAATTAAAAAATAAGGTCGGATTAGTAAAGTTATGTAATGATACAATATATAGTACGTTTTCTGATTTTATTTAGCTAGTTTAACCATTTATTTAATGGATACTTAGACTTTTTACATCCATAATAGACTCCTGATTTATACATATAAGTATATTAACATAATTAATATATTTTTTATTTGAGAAAATAAAATGAGGCTCTCACTATCAACCGTGCTGGAAGGCCCGTGAGCATCGTGTCTCCACCTTATCCACGAAATCCATATTTGGACGAGGGGAAGTTTGGAAGTTTTTGGCAGTAAGGGTTGCGGATGGATATGAAATTATTTTTTAACAAATAAAAAAATATATAATTAAAACATATAATACATATTTATAATACAAATTCATTTCATCATTCATATTTTATATTAATAAATGTAAGAATTGTATACTTAATAAAATTTGTCAATATTTATTATGATAAAAATTTGTTTAAATAATATCGTGATATTTTATATATATATATATTAATTTTTTTTAAATTATAAGTTAAATATTTGATATAATATAAATAGTTACATGCAATTATATATTAGGTAGATACATATATTCATATAAAATATTTTAAAATACTATTTAAAAATTTATACTATGATAATATTTATCACAATAGTAAAATTTATTGTAGGGTAAACATATTTAAGAACTTATCTAATCATTAAATCTGCCATGCTAAAAAAGATGGACGTAACAGAGTAATTAGGTTGACAGCTGGAGCGTGTAACTTATAAATCACGTGTTTGACGTGACAACTGCAGACGAGTCACGATAGAGGAATTTCAATCTTTCCAATGCGCGTCTCCCTCCCTCTCCTATTTGCATATGCCCACAAAATCATACTCTTTGAAACAATAAGAGAATCTCAACTCCATCTAACTGGAAGCTTTTTACCTTCAATTTCATCCAATAATCGTCATTGAATCTCTGAAGTGAGGTGCCAATTCTTTAAAATGGATGGGATGCTCGGATTGGACCGTTCTCTCTCCCCTAGTAGTGGGTAATGGGAGAGCAATACCAAACGAAACGCATGTCCCTGTTTTATCGGAGTTGTCATATCGGAATCTTATTATCTTTTTGGTCCGGTTCATCTCCCCTCCCTCGGTTGGGTCCGTTGCCGAATATTTGAGGACATGGAATCACAAAAACCAAATGAAATCTAAAAAAGGTGGGAAACTATAAGCTATAAGCTATGTAATCACTCTGGCATCTCCTACTCTAGCATCTAATGAGAGTCACATCACAAGCTTATCAGGAGAGTGGTGACGGGTAAGATATTTATTTATTATACGATTTAATATATTAATTTATTAGAAAAATTACTTATTTTTTAACTATTTATTATTTATTACTGATTTATATATAAATATAATAAGATAATAATATAAAATAATATACAATTTCATATGTTTTTAGTATACTATTTCTTTTTATTATATTTCTCTTTTAAATTTATTTATTTACTTTTACAGCATTTTTCCAAATTTAAACATAAATAATACACTTTAAAGTAATCATCCATCACTACTACGGTATTTATACAGTCTACTATTGATTAATTTTAAAAAATATTTACGTATTAAAACTAATATTTTACGTGTGATATTAATATTTTCGTCATTCTCTACAAAAATAAGTTAATTTACTGCAATAATATTTCCTACTTCACTACTAACATTACCTATCAAGTTAAATTATACTAATTACTATATTTGGAAAAATAATATAATAAATTTGTTATAAGCATATTTGTTATTTTGATAAAAAGATAGTAGTATCTTTTAACTCAAATTAACAAAGAAAAAGTTATTAAGCTTGAAATAATCAATACGGAATATAAAGTATAGAATATGTGGAATAAATTCAATTTAACAACTATAATTACTTTTTTATCTACTAAGATAAATTTACAGATAATTAGAGTTGTTACCTTTGTAGACACCTAAATCCAGCTTAAAATTTTGTACAGCTCCCAAACTCGTGTTCAAAAAAATATTTTTTATCAATAATGGAGGGAGATGAAGAAGTGAGAACATCTTATGGCATTTTATTTGATAATTATTTCCAACTTAGCTAACTCTAGAACTAAATCATTAAATAAATGACAAATTATTTGATGGTTTAGATAGGGAATGGGAAGCTCTTACTCTTGCAATATCACATGTTCTCGAACCGATTACTCTTGATTCGCTGAATGCCCTTCTCCTTACCTAGTATACTCGACTAGTTAAAAAATATGGTACTGACTGCAACTCCAGTAGTGCACCGCTCTTTGGCCTACTTAGAGATTTTTTTTCTAAGTCTGCTTCTCCCACTACTACCTTCTCCAATCACAGAACACGGGGACTCCTTCTAACTTCACCCCGTCCTCATTTCAGTGATCTTAGAAACCATAATCGTAGAGGAGCACGCAATGGAAGAACTCATAGAGGCTTACGAAAACCTAATTGAAATCAATGGTAGAGTAATTCAGTAAAACCCGTACAAAAATAAAAACTAACTTATTCTTATTTACCTTTTGCCTTTAATCCAAATAAATTGAAAAAGAACTAGAATTTTTGGACATTTAAGGTATTGTTTAAAATATGGACAAGGGAATAGAATGAGTGGAAGCCAATGATGGGGAACAAAGCTCGTCATGCTCTCCATTAGTTGTACACCAAGGATCAAAGCTTGTATTAGATATCATTGGGAACCAATGAAGCCAACCTATACATAGTTCCTTACTACCCCTTGAACATCAATAGGAAGTATGAAAGGATAATCTGTCTCATCCATTGGAATTCTAATATTATCATTGAACTGAGCAATGTACTTGTAATTAAAAGACAAATCAATTTATTTTCAAATTCATCAAGGTGAAATCAATCGAAGTTACTACTTATAGTAGGGAAATCAAGGAATGAGTAATGACATGAATAAATGAGAAAGAGTGGAAGAATACCTAAATTAAATTACGTGGGACTAAATCTATCAAATCTAATTGATTTGCTGCTAAATCCATCAAAACAAAATAAATTAATGAATTCCTCAAAATTGCCAAGTACTAATTGAAGGCAATGATTCCCAAGCTATTAGAGATTTCTCTAATTCCAAGAGGGGAGTAGACCTTTGTGAGACAATCACATCCTTTGGGAGGTGAACATCCCTCGTCTCATAAGTCATTTATTTTTTGATTTAAAAGGATGAAATATTATAATATATTGTTATAATAGTATTTTAGGTAGTTATAATATATTATATAATTTTATTAATAAAAATTATATTATAATATTATAATATTATAATATTATTTATTTGAGTGTGACAATTAATGTCCTATTCCTAATGTGCAATTGTAATCCAAAAAAAAAAGCTAGTCTTTCAGCTTAGTCGCCCTTATCTAGAAGCAAAGAAACAGAAGTCTCAACAAAAACACCGACATTTAGGTTATGCTGTCCTCTAACAGAAGACAGAGAAATTAAACGGCACCTTAACTGAGGACAACCTCATCCCTTCTTGCCCGTAGCGTGCAGTTAGATGTTGCTCTGTCCCCTCTTAAACCAGAAACATCATTCACCGATAATATAAAACCAGACGAACATCGCTGAAGTTTCATATCCATCCAATATCCGACCGAGAAGCTACTGCTGCACCAGTTGCCCACATATCATCACCTTCTGGAGGAGACCTGCCTGCAAAGATGGTGGTCGGGAACGATCGGTTCGGTTTCAAGATCATCGTGTCGCCGAACCGGATGGAGATGAAGGTCTGCTTTGACGACAAGGTGTACAACTCCTCTAACTGGGCCCCTGACTCGAATATGGTGACCGCGCCGACGCTCTACAGTCAGATAGCCACCCAGATAGGGCTAAGCGGTCTCATCTACCTCCTCCTCAAGCCCTTCAATCAGTCCCCTCTGGTCGCTGAAGTCATTGTGAGATCATAATTGCATTCCATGAATACCTTTGAGCTACTAATCCCACAATACAAAAAAAAAAAAGAATCGGTAAAAAATAATACTGCAAATGGTGTCATGACATTGACGCTTCACCCTGTGGCTTTTTGTGTTATTGCAGGCGGGGATTATGATTGGCCCCACATTGTTAGGGAACTTCTCAGGGTTCGTGAACAATATCTTCCCTTTCGTGAGCACTACAGTCCTTGAAAACTTCATGAACTTGGGCATCATCTACTACATGTCCCAGCTGGGGATGGAGATGAACCTGACCCCGATGCTGAAGATCAGACGGAAGACCACCATCAGGGCCATGGCTGGCATGGTCCTCCCGATGGCCATCGGCTTCGTCTCCTACTTCCTGGTGGTGCCCCCGATGAAGCCCCACGAACCGATCCTCCCCAAGCTGAAGAGCGCGTTCGTCTGGGGCATCGTTCTCACTGCCACGAACCTCCCAGACTTAACCCGCGTCCTGGCCGAGCAGAAGCTCATGCGGACCGACATCGGCCGATCCGCCGTGGCCTCGTCCTTCTTGAGCGACATTGCCATGTGGGTCTTCCTGGCCGTGCTCATATCGGTGTCCCGGCCGGAGTACACCATCCGGCTGTGCATCTCTACCATAGCTTTCATGTTGTTCTGCGCCTTCCTGGCAAGGCCGGCCCTCTCGTGGCTGATCTCCGTCACCTCCAAGGGGAAGGACTACAGGGAGAGGCAGGTGCAGTTCGTCCTCTGCGGGGTTCTCGTGGCGGCTTTGATCACCGACTCCCTCGGCCTGGGGTCGCTGCTGGGGGCGTTCATGTTCGGCTTCACCCTCCCCAGCGGGCAGCTCACCACCACCATATCGGAGCGGATAGAGAAGGTCTCCTCGTGGATCATGGTACCGCTGTACTGCACCGTCAGCGGCCTGAAGAGCAACCTGCCGATGATGGTGCCTGAGGGGAGGTCAGTGATGCACGTGATCCTCTTCGTGGGGATCTCGTGGTCCGCCAAAGTCATCAGCACCTTCTTGGTCTCTATTGGTTCGCAGCGCATGAGGAGGCCTCAGGAGATTTTCACCCTCGGCGTCCTCATGAACTCCAAGGGCTTGCTCGCCATGATCGCCATCAACTTGGGCAGGGAACTCTACGTGAGTGTATCTGACCTCCAGCATTCAAGATATAGCAAAATCCTTAGAACATAAGATGCATGCTTTTATCTTTTCTTCATCGATTAATTTTGCAGCTGGTGGAGGTGGAGGCATCCGGGGTGATGATGCTGTCGGTCCTGGTGATGATGATGTCGGTGTCGCCTATCGTCAAGTACACGTACAAACCGCAGCATCGGATGCTGCTCCACAAGACGAGGACGATCCAGAGCACCGGATCGGAGTTGCCGTTCCGGATCGTCGCCTGCCTGCACTCCAAGCACCAGATCCAGGGCGTCGCCAGCCTCCTCCGCCTATCCAACTCCACGGCCCAGTCCAAGATCCACACCACCGGTATCCACCTCGTGGAGCTCACGGAACACGCTGCCGCCGCCGCCATGCTTATCGAGCACGATACCCACAGTAAGAGCGCTGCTGGCACCAAGGAGAACTCTATGAACCACCAGATCGTTCAGTCCATGTTGGCGCTGGGCAAAGAGAACGGCTCTCTCATCTCCGTCGACTGCCTCACCGCCATATCTCGGTATGCCACCATGCACATCGACATCTGCTGCATTGCAGAGGACAAGCGAGCTGCCTTGCTTATCGTTCCATTCCACGAACAGGTACCTATCTTCTTCTCAATGCCTATCTATCTATCTATGCTAATTTTTTAGTGTAAAATTAACTTGACTTTCTGCTTCTCCTTAATTAGGCAAACAGCAAAGATGAGCCCGAGATGATCGACGCCCACGCCGTCAGGAACATGAACCAGCAGGTCATGTCGAAGGCCCCCTGCACCGTGGGTCTGCTAGTAGACCGCGGCCTCGGGAAGCCCAACTACGGCACGACCTGCTTGATCGTCTTCTACATAGGCGGAGCCGACGACCGGGAGGCCCTGTCATACGCGTGGCGCATGGTGTGGCGGCCCAACGTCCACCTCACGGTGGTGCGGTTCGTGCAGAGCGACGATGCCGTGGAGCCGACGCCCGTGGAGGATCCGGATGACGATGGGAAAGGGATCCTGAGCCTGATGGAGGATCAGGAGAGGCAAAAGATGATGGACGAGGAGTTCATCATAGAGTTCAAGAACAAGGCCGCCGGAAGCTCGTCAGTGAGCTACACGGAGGAGGTGGTGCAAAATGGCGATGAGACCATGGCCATCGTGAGGAACGTGATGTCGGCAAACTACTATCATCTCTGCATCGCCGGAAAAGGGGAGAAGAGGATATCGGTGGCCGAGATGGGGCTATCGGAGCTGGTGGAGTTCCAGGAGCTGGGAGCCATCGGAGACGCCATAGTGACGTCCAATTTCTCTAATAGCACGTCGGTTCTGGTCATACAGCATTATAGGAAGTGAGTGAGTGACTCCATGTAATAGAAACATCGATTATTAATTTTTCTTCTGCCAATTATTAATTTCCATTTCCATTTTCAATGGAAACCCAAAATATAAAGATTAATGTGTATATTGATTGCATTGCCGCATTATTTCCAATATATTTTAGCCACGTGAGTAAATTGATTATTTAAATTAGTGTCTATTATAAATGTGAATAAAAAATAGACATTGAAAGAATTTTACATTTTTAATTAGCGGTTCTAACTCAAACTTAATTAACCATAATTTAAATGATTTAGGGGTTAGAGTTAATATTAAATTTAAGCACGTGTTTTGAATGTTCCTAGCACTACCACTAAATTATACAAGTTAACTATTAGTTTCATACAATCACATCCACTTACTACCTATGTCTCTCCCCGCTTTCATACCAGTAAAACAAAGAGCAATGATGAGGATACAAACTCTGTGCAATAAAATAAGATGATTCCATTCAAGAAAACCCGCTAGACAACAAATCTAAATCCCGTTAAGTGAAGACAAACATTACCAGAAAATCTAGCAGCAATGCTTGTATAAAGTTGCACTTTAGAAGAATCCTCATTTATCCATTATAACCGCCAAAAGTAAAGACAGATGAATTCTGCAACACCTGCATCTAAAAAAGTATTGCATGAACAAATAAAGTTGATGTGATCATATCAACCTTTTGTAACATCATCATTAAATAATATGCAATACTAAACAATCACAGTAGAGATCAACTCATGTCTGAAGCAATGAGCCAAGAACCAAGCTTGTTTTTTTCTTTTTCTTTTCCAACAGGAAGAAAGCACAAGAAAATGAGGTACATCACCTGAATTGGCGTTCATCATGATGCTCTGCACAATGATCTGCTCAACGAAACCATCGAGTCGAAAAAATTTTCATCTACCAATAGATAAGAAACTGAATTTAGTACTACCATAAAATAATTTATCATGAAGGAACATGCGGAATATGCTATTAAGGTAGACCGGCCACTTTGCGAAAAACTTTAATTTGGTCCCTAATTTTTTTAAAATTGCTATTTTGCCCTTTTTTTTATATAAATATGGTAAATTTTGTCCCCAAAATTCCTCAATTGGTACTTCAACATTATTTTCATACCTAATTGACTATCAATTTCATAAAATTATATTTTGGCCCTTTGAATTTTGAAAATTCCCAAAATTTCCCACAATTTCAACTTTTCAACACTACCGAATTTGATTTCATCAAATTAACCGATCAAACACTTCTAATTATTGAAATTGGAGTTGAAATTGAGTTCCTGCATGTTCATACGATTTTAAGAAACTTTGAATCGCAGATTTTAATGCCGTAACGAGCTCAAACGGAGCTTTGTCGGAAAATAGACTATAGAGAGAGAAAACTTCAATTACTCATCGGTGAAGGCACGTCGGTCCGAGCTTTCGATCTGGACAGATAGGTCTCGTCCTGAGGTTCATCCTAGAATCAAGAATTGCATCAATTGTTGCGGAATTGGATTAGAATTTTGTCATTGAAATTCGGTCGACTCTCTCTCTAGTACCGATCGAAAATTGTAAAGGGGAGCCGAATTGGTTTACCTTTCGGTCCTAATTCGGCCGTGGAAAGGCTGAAGAAGTGTTGGGAGGGCTTGAAATGGCTAATTTCAGCTTAGCCGAAATAGGGCAGCTTCGGTTTGTCGGAGTTGCTTCACTATTCCATCATGTCGGCGCTTCTCCAACGATTCTCGGATTGACTGAAGTTTGCTATCAGATAGCTGTCTTCTCCCCGGTTCTAAAGAGCTCGAACTTTGTTCAAGTCGAAGCTCTAGTTCGAGCTTTACCGGGAAATGGAGCAGGAGAGAGAGATAAGTGTTCAGGTGTGAGTAGAATGAAATGGGGATGACCTCTTTATATAGGCTTAAAACCCGTGTATTAAATGGGCGAGATTTATTACTAGTATGAATATTGCCATAAATTATTGGTATTAATTCCAATAATTTAATTTCGGTATTAATTTCAATAATTTAATTTATGTATTAAATTATTGGTATTAATTACAATAATTAAATATATATTAATTTATGGTTATTTATGGTAAGACGTACATAAAAATTTTTGACCGAACTTTCAGGTTACGAAAAAAATTCATACTTCCCAAGAGGTCACCCATCCTTACACTACTAATTTCAGCTTAGCCGAAATAGGGCAGCTTCGGTTTGTCGAAGTTGCTTCACTATTCCATCATGTCGGCGCTTCTCCAACGATTCTCGGATTGACTGGAGTTTGCTATCAGATAGCTGTCTTCTCCTCGGTTCTAAAGAGCTCGAACTTTGTTCAAGTCGAAGCTCTAGTTCGAGCTTTACCGGGAAATGGAGCAGGAGAGAGAGAGAAGTGTTTAGGTGTGAGTAGAATGAAATGGGGATGACCTCTTTATATAGGCTTAAAACCCGTGTATTAAATGGGCGAGATTTATTACTAGTATGAATATTGCCATAAATTATTGGTATTAATTCCAATAATTTAATTTCGGTATTAATTTCAATAATTTAATTTATGTATTAAATTATTGGTATTAATTACAATAATTAAATATATATTAATTTATGGTTATTTATGGTAAGACGTACATAAAAATTTTTGACCAAACTTTCAGGTTACGAAAAAAATTCATACTTCCCAAGAGGTCACCCATCCTTATACTACTAATTTCAGCTTAGCCGAAATAGGGCAGCTTCGGTTTGTCGGAGTTGCTTCACTATTCCATCATGTCGGCGCTTCTCCAACGATTCTCGGATTGACTGGAGTTTGCTATCAGATAGCTGTCTTCTCCCCGGTTCTAAAGAGCTCGAACTTTGTTCAAGTCGAAGCTCTAGTTCGAGCTTTACCGGGAAATGGAGCAGGAGAGAGAGAGAGAGAAGTGTTCATGTGTGAGTAGAATGAAATGGGGATGACCTCTTTATATAGGCTTAAAACCCGTGTATTAAATGGGCGAGATTTATTACTAGTATGAATATTGCCATAAATTATTGGTATTAATTCCAATAATTTAATTTCGGTATTAATTTCAATAATTTAATTTATGTATTAAATTATTGGTATTAATTACAATAATTAAATATATATTAATTTATGGTTATTTATGGTAAGACGTACATAAAAATTTTTGACCGAACTTTCAGGTTACGAAAAAAATTAATACTTCCCAAGAGGTCACCCATCCTTACACTACTCTTAAGCAAGCATGATTAACTTTGAAGTTCTTATGAATTCTAGTTCACTTGAACTAATTTAGTTTTTATTTTCTAAAGTTTCTTAAATTTCTTTTCCAAGGTTTAAGGAACCCTTTAGATCACCCAGGAGTTGTAAATTTCTATATTGCGTGTTCTCAAATGTAAACCGGCTTGGTTTTGTTACTCGGTTTGATTGGTTCTTTTCCCGGTTTTTCTTAACTCAAAAGTGCGGGGTTTACAGCTCTCCCCTCCTTTTAGGAGTTTTGTCCCCAAAACTTAACCAATATATTCCACATCAGGAATAATTTTCCTTAATATCAACTTGGATTTTCTTGACATGCTAACAATTTGATTGCTCTTTCTCTTAGTCTCCGTAATCATTTATCTAAGGAATTTCTTTTCATTTATCATGCTTACTCCTTCCATGGTGTTATAATAACGAGGCATGTATGGCTCATTAATCCAAATGTATATTCTTAGGTTCACATCTCCCTTTAAATAGGATAAGGTTCTTCCTTTTGGGGATTTTACTCAATATTTCAGGATTGGGAGTTCCAAGGTGCCCAATTGTTCCTTTGTCTAGTTATTCTTTTCATCGTTGAAACCCCTAGATCGATGTTCTTTCAAGCATTATATAGTTGTTTTCACAGGTTTTTGTGTTATTATTCTTTCATCCCAATTTAACCCATCCTTCATCCGTCATTGATTACAACTTCGGTCAAATTTATATTTGACCTTGTTATGTTTACCAACTAACTCCTTCTTACTCGAGTTACATTTTACTCGGCATTGTTGGTGCTTATATGTCCTTTATTATATGACATAGTTCTGAACTTATCTCAGTCCATCAGACTCCTACAACACCTCTTTTAGAGTTGTTTCCAACTTTCCAGCCTTCTAGGTACTGTATAATTTCATCACTCCTTTCATCGGGTAGTATTCCTCAACTACCTTGACTGTTACCCAATTATCATTCGTATCTTGACAACATATCTTACATAATTGTGTCAATTTTCCTTACCCACTCGTCCTTTCCCAACTTCTTTATTGGGTCTTTCTAGTGCCAATTATTTGGTTTCCCAATAGTTTACCAACAAACTGGGATTCTTTCCTTCTTAAGTCCTTGGCATTCCTTATTCAAGGGTTTTTCCTTTTTCCTTAATCCACTTTTACTTACTATAATCACTTCATGATTCTTTATTCTACAATAATTGCTTTCGATCTATGTGTCGATTACTTTGCTTGGGAAGGTTCCCTCCTTCCGATTTTGTTCTCTACTATGTCCCTTACAATAGAGATTTCCATCTTAGGAGTTACATGCTCAACCTCCTTACCATTCATTATATGGTTCTTTCTCCCTTTCTTCGCACCCTTATCTATGTTAGGGCATCTGTTTGCTTTGGATCCTTTTCTATCCACAACTTTTGTTTTATCCCTTATTTCTTAGATGGGATACTTCCGATTATTGGTTTTATTCTGTGCATTCCACCCTATGCTCGGTCGTCCACTCTTTAAGCTTCATATGCACGTGTGGACTATGACCCGTCTTACCAATTGCGGTTATTCCTCCTTAGCCACATCTTATTTGGAGGACTAACTTTCCCAATGTTTCTCGAACATTCTTTACTTTATTACCTTAGTATGGTTTTTCCACTCATTCATACTTGTCACAACATCTTTTTTATGCTAATTTTTTAACTTATTTCCGTTTAAGGAGGGTTCACATCCTTATTGTTTCAAAATCTCTTGTTCATCCTTCGTGAAGCTCACTTAACCGTCTCAAGACTTTAAACTAGAAATCCGATTTTGGTCATTAATTTCTTTAAGGATTTTCCTTCATTCTTCTTTTTCTAATGTTTTGGCCTTTTTACTTATCCCTTCTTTGTCGTGGTTTAAATCCAGGGTTCTCTCGAAGACCAGTTCTTCAACTGTCTCCTTCTCTCCATTTTTTTTATCCAATCATTTGGGCAGCTGTATCACTCGTCCTTCATGCCCATCCTTTGTCCTTTATAGGGTGTAGTTTTTACTAAATCTCAGCCTTTCTTAGGGTTTTGTTTATTCTATTTGGTCGTCCCGTTGTTACTCGTTTCTTCTTTCTACTCTATTCTCCTGAAATTATTGTTTAGTTCTCTTGCTCTCTCCAAGTAGGTCACATTAGGCCATCACGATACTTCCTTCCTTTGAAACATTTCCCAATTAAGGGTTGGTTCCTTACACTCCACATTATGTCCATCCGCCCATCAAAATTCCTTCAACGGTAGTTAGTCGTATGCATCCCTCTAAAGTTTACTTTCATAGTGTATTTCTTTATAGAGCGTTCAAATCTTCCTTGTTTCAAGATTTCTTGATAATTATGTGAGAGTCTTGCCTATTATTTTTTTTCTTGGTTAATTTGGCCTTTAGTCCTATTAAGGATTTCTTTCATCCTTCTTTTCCCGAGTATTTGGCCTTTTCGCCCCTATCTTCTTTGTTGGAACTCAAATTATGGTTTTCCCGTGTATTAGTTTGTTAACCGCCTTGCCTCCACCATTCCTTTGGTCTAAGTTTCTTAGGGCAGTTGTTTCTCGAGTACTCTTGTCCTTAACGTCCATCTCACTAACCTTTTTATGGTGTAGCCCCTTATACTTCCCGGTCTTCCTTAGGGTGTCATTTGTTCCCTCTAACTATCTTGTTGTAACGACTTGCTTTCTCTTGTCCTGTTGGTCCGAACTTCCAATTTGACATAGTTGCTTTTTTTCCAAGGTGATTTATTCATGTAATCCCAATACGTCATATTTGTTATCAAATGTTCGTCTTGTCTTCTCTTATGGATGCACTCCTTTCTTTGCTCCTAAATTGTTTGGATTTTCTTCTTAAAGGGGGAATTCTCTTCAGCTATCCTTTGTTCCGTTTGTGGTTTTATTGAGGTCCTACCTTTACCCATTTTTCCTTCTTACCACTTTACTAAGATTTTGAAGAGTTTCCTCTTATCTGTGGTTACAAATGGAGTCATGTTTCTTGGGATGGTATCCTTTCGAATTTCCTATAGTTGTGGGGTGTTTATTCTTGGAAAATGTTGTTCGGACTCCTGGCGATGTGGGACAGTTTTTCACTTCGTGTCCTATTCCCCTCTAGGTTAACTTGATTCCTGTCCTTTGTAGGGTTGGATACTTCTCCACGCAGTGTCCCTATTATTCATGATTGTAATTACATGAACATAAGTGGTTCCTCCTGGTGTTTTCTTGGGAATTGTTAGTTTTGGTGCTCCTCGTCCTTAAGTCTGGATACCGTGAGAGTTTTTTTTTTCTTTTTGGAGTCTTCCTTGAAGATCACATCATTTGAGGGACAGGGTTTTTAGGAATTTGGAGTACTTCATTAATAGAGTAGTACAGTATGTTGGGGATTTTAGCCCTATTACAGAAAATGGTCACCAAATAACAAGGGAGCTACGAGATTCTTGATAAGCATCCTCCTATGTAAGGTTATATGCCCCCTTTTATGGCTTCACGCTTGGCTTCCTTTATACTTAGAGTTGTGACCTCAATAGGTCTTGTCACCATTCTCTGGGATACTTTCTCATTTGCTCTTTTGAGATTCCTGCCATGCTTCAGGCATTTGAGAAGTTTCTAGGGTTGTCTTCCTATGAAGATAACGTGTTCAGTAGAGCCATTCCTAGTTTTCTTGGTTTCTCTCCTATGAGCCATTTGAAAATTTTAGGATAAATCCTATTAGTTACAATATTTTATAGTCTTGATTATGTATTCGAGGAAACAGGCTCTGATACCACTCTAGTTGTCACGCCCTAACCCGGTTTGGTCGGATCCCCGTGAACAACCTGTCACTCTCACAGTTTATTAAAGGGTTTCCCCTTATTATAATCCGTAAAGAGTAAGGCGTCCTTTAAACTTGCACCATTTCCTGGAATAGCATAATCAAAACTGCATGAAATTTTAAACTTTACATACCTGTCTTACAGGCATCTTAGTTGATGGTCTTTCAAGGTAGGCTTTCCTTTCCGGGATTTCCCGAAAGGTATATAAGGGAGGGGGTGAGTACGACTACTCAGTGAATGGGTTTTTTAAGGTCTACTTTTAACTTTTAAGAAAAATATTTATATGGAGTGTGCCCGACTCCTTTCTTTTCAAAAAAAATCTCTTCATTTAAAAATTTGGATTTTTCCATTATTTCTTAGTTACCAATGTGTCATCACCCAACACACATCCTTCATCATGAAGGTTACACACATTCGCAAGTCAGTGTCACTACTGAACCCGCTAGTGGCTTCGGAGCGACTTTTCCTGCCACCCGGATAGAAGTACGACTACTTCTACCCTAGGAATGAGTGGATGTACGCGACAGCCGATCCACAATCCTGAAATCACTTCTTCGTGTCCGTATGAGGACAGAGACCTCATCCCGTCCCCACTCCGGTCTCATGCGCTTGGTGAGAGCACTTCTGACTAAATGAACTTTTATCCATCTATTACACCAACCGGGTATGAGGACATCTCGACTTATGATCGAAAAGTGGGTTTTCTACTTCGTTCGAGAAAGTTTCATCATACCAACCGGGTATGATCTACTTACAAATGGTAAGTAGTTTTTCTGTGTAATTTCCACATCACTTCCCTCAAGTTTGATGGTTAAAATACCACTTAAAAGTGAGTTTTAAATCTCGAGGTGCTTATCATCCCAACCGGGCATGATATAAAATTCCACTCACCGGATAGTGCAATGAATTTCCTCTTGAGCGACTTGTTGCTTTCACGTGAACTTGTCTTAGCTGGCGTTCCCAGTACTTCGTGTTCCTACACGGTATGAACATTCTTGTTCATTATCCTTTGGCCTAATACCCTTCATTCATCCCGAATGAATGAAATAACTAAACTTTTCATTTATTTGCAATTAGGTCCCTAAAGTTCTTTTTCTTTAACTTTAGGTCCCTAATGCCGGCTTTCCCCCAAATTGAGTCCCGAAACTCTGAAATTCACCTTAAGACGTCAATTTATTCAAAATCACAAAGGGGTTCAAGTTTCCCAAATTTCCAATTTGGTCCTCAATTTTTTCCAAAATTACCATTTTTCCCCTCCTTTACAAAATTGCCCAATTGGTCCTCCAACATCTTTATTATATCCAATTGGCCCTCAATTTTATGAAATTGCATTTTAGTCCCTCGAATTTTCAAAATCCCCAATTTTTTCCTTAATTTCAACTCTCCAACATAGGCGAATTTAATTTTATCAAATTGACCGATCAAATGAGTTTAATTGTTGAGATGGAAGTTAAATTGGAGTTCCTACATCTTCATACAATTCAATTGCACTTTGAATCGCATGATTTGATGCTGGCGTGAGCTCAAACGGAGCTTCACCGGAAAACTAAATGTAGGGAGAGAAAGCTTTGGAAGCTTACTGCCAGAGGTGCGATGGTCTGAGCTTTAAATTTGGGCCGAAAGCTCTTGTCCTAAGGTTTCTCCTACGATCAAGAATTGCGTCAATTGATGCTGAATAGAATCTTAATTTAGTCATCGAAAGTTTGTCAATTCTCTCTCTAGCATCGATAGGAATTTATAGAGGGGAGCCAAATTGGCTTACCTTTCCACTCTAATTCTGCTCTAGGAGGGCTGTGGAGGTGTTGGGATGGCTTGGTTTGGGCTGAGAAGGGCTCGAATTGGTCGATTTAAGTTGAGCCAAAATAGTGCAGCTACGGTCCGCTGGAGCTGCTTCACTATTCTATCACGCCGACATTTCTTCGCGACCCTTAGAGTAAATGGAGACTACAGACGTGTAGCTGAGTTCTCCCTAAATCCAAAGAACCCGACCACACCTTCTTTGGCTCAGAAAAATGCCCAAGTCGGAGCTTTGGTTCAAGCTTCACCGGAAAATGGAGTAGTTGGGTGAGAGTGAAGTTTTCTGGTGTGAGGAGGATGAATGAGGAGGAGCTATTTATATAGAAAGACCGGAGACTTTTTGGCCGTCCGATTTGGGTCTTAATAGCGGTCATTCTTTGCCTGAACTCCCTAGTGGGAGACTTTTCATCTTGGCCAGCTTTACTCGATTTTTTGGAGAGTGAACAGTGCTATCATCTAAAGGAAGAAGACGACATTGTTCTAAACCAGACCGGACCGGTCTTGTCACGCCTCGACTGAGTTTGGTCGGATACCCATGAGCAACCCGCCACTCTCCTGGTTTACTAAGGGTTTTCCCTTTATTTAACCCGGGAGGAGTAAGTCGTCCTTTCAACCTATACCTTTCCTGAAATAATATAAATGAAAACTGCATAAGAATTTTAGCTTACATACCTGTCTTGCAGGTGTGAATAACAAGAAGTCTTTGGGCAGGTTTCCCTTGGTTACCTGAAAATGGATATAAGGGAGGGGGTGAGTTCAACGACTCAATGAATGGGTTTTTAAAGTTTAACTTTTAGGAAGAGTATTTGAATCGAAGTGTGCCAGACTCCTATTTTCTTTTAAAACAATTCATCCTTAAAATCTTGTTCTCATAGCCATTACTCAATCCTCAATTATAACCGGTGTGATTATCAACCAACACACGCCCTTGATCTTGAAGGGAACACACATTCGCAAGCTAGCCCATCAACTGTACCCACTTGTGGCGTTGTAGTGACTTTATCGGCCACCTAGATAGGAGCACATCCACTTCTACCTTGAGAAGGAGTGGTTGTACATGACATCCGACCCTCAATCCCGTAAATAAAACTTCGTGTCTGTATGAGGACAGAGACCATATCTCGGTCTCATGCGTATGAAACTCATACACAGAAGCTTTAGGAAGCCCCAAACACAGTAGTTTCGTGGAGTCCAAACACAGAAACTCAGTGGAGTACAAACACAAAACTCCATGACTAACTGGTACGAAGAGAAACACAAACCCAATAGCTTCTCTTTCCCTTATCACCACCATGTCATCCAGCAGTTCTTAGGACGCATCACTACCCCTCTTGGGTATCTTAATGGCCCCGACCTCAAGTGCATGCACAAACAAAGTTTTCCTTAAAAGCCATTTAATCTTTGGTGCCACTGGTCCAACGGCCCCGACCCTCAACTCAACCTACAGCTGTTTATCTCGATTGGTCTGTAGACTTGTCATGTCGCACTGCCGCCACTTCATCGAGTATATCAGCCCTCTCTTGGTACCATGGCCAAACATATCATTTATTTAAAGTTTTCATGGCTTAAAATCATATTTGTTTACAAGCTTTTGCTCGTGTCAATTGGCCTTGGGCCCACTATACGAGATTTTCAAAATCGTGTATATTAGCCCCCAAGTTCCAAAACCGAGGCCTCACGCCTATCTGAGCTATTTGAGCTCCCATCAAGAAGGTCTCCCAAAAGTTTTAAGCAGTGGCACACAATCAAGGGAGAGCACTTCCGACAAAATAAACCTTTCATCTATTCATCACACCAACTAGGTATGAGGACATATCTGCTTATAATTGATAAGCGGGTTTTCTACTTCCTTCTAGGAAATTAATCATACCAACCGGGTATGATCTACTTACAATCGGTAAATGGTTTTTCCATGTCATTTCCACATCACTCCTCTCAGGTGTGATGGTTAAAATACCACTTAATAGTGAGTTTTCATTTATGAGGTCCTTATCATCTCAACCCGTATGATATTAAATCCCAATCACCTAATAATGCAGTGATCTCCTCTTAATCGGTTCTTTGTCTTCACGTGAGCTTATCCATACTGGCATTCTCGGCATTTCGTGTTCCTACATGATATGAACATCCTTGTTCATTATCTCTTGGCCTAATAGCCTTCATTCATCGTGAATGGATAAATTACTCAAACTTTTTGATTAATTTTAATTAGGTCCCTAAAGTTCTTTTTCTTTAACTTTATGTCCCTAATGTTGATTTTTGCCCAAATTGGGTCCTGAAACTTCTAAATTTCACCTTAGGACATCAATTTATTCAAAATCACAAAAGGGTTCAAGTTTACCAAATTTTCAATTTGGTTCCCAATTTTTCCAAAATTACCATTTTGCCCCTACTTTACAAAAATGGTAAGTTTTGCCCCAAAAATTCCAAAATTGCCCAATTGGTCCTCCAACATCTTTATCATGCCCAATTGTCCCTCAATTTATTAAAATTGCACTTTAGTCACTTGAATTTTTGAAATCCCCAAATTTCCCCCAATTTCAACCTTCTAACTTAGCGAAATTTGATTTTATCAAATTGATCGATCAAATAAGTTTAATTGTTGAAATTGAAGTTAGATTGGAGTTCTTACATCATACAATTCAATTACACTTTGAATCACATGATTTGATACTAAAATAAACTCAAATGGAGCTTCGTAGGAAAACTTGACTTAGAGAGAGAAAGCTTCGAAAGCTTACCATCAGGGGCGTGACGGTTCGGGCTTTTAATTTGGGCAGATAGCTCTTGTCTTGAGGTTTCTCCTAGGATCAAGAATTACATCAATTGATGCCAAATTGAATGAGAATTTAGTCATCGAAGTTCTGTCGGTTATCTCTCTAGCACCGATTGGAATTTATAGAGGGGAGCCAAATTAGCTTACCTTTCAGCTCTAATTCAGCTGTAGGAGGACTGTGGAGGTGTTGGGAGGGATTAGTTTAGCCTGAGAAGGGCTCGAATTGGCTGATTTTAGCTCGGCCAAAATAGGGCAACTTCGGTCCAGCGGAGCTGCTTCCTAAAGGGACGTGATTTACAAGTCTGAATTGGGTTCAATGCTTAAACGGGTTGGTTTAGTCCATATTCGACCTATTTTTTCAAAATTAAAAATTTCTAAATTCATTCTCTATCCAATGGTGGCCTAAATTCTCAAATTTGAATTTTCTAAACCACGTAGAAAAATGAATTTTGCATCCGGTTCACTAATGGTTCAAATTGGTCTAAACCAGTTCGGATCCGGTTCACCTGAAACGGTTTGGTTTTTATCTCCAATTCATCCTAATGTCTATAAATTTCTCGGTTTACCCTTTCTTTATCTGTTCTGGTTTATAAACCAGCTTGGTTTTCTCTTTGGAATTGACAAGTTATGTCACACACCGACCCGGTTTGGTCGGATCCCCATGATCAACCCGCCACTCTCCCGGTTCATTAAAGGGTTTCCCCTTATTGTAAACTGTAAAGAGTAAGGTGTCCTTTAACCTGCGCATTTTTTCTAGAATAGAATAATCAAAACTGTATGAAATTTAAAACTTTACGTACCCGTCTTATAGGCATCTTAGTTGACGGTCTTTAAGGGTAGGCTTTTTGGGATTTCCTGAAAGGGATATAAGGGAGGGGGTGAGTACGACTACTCAGTGAATGGGATTCAAATCTTTTGAATTTAAAAAAATATATATTTATATGGAGTGTGCTAGACTCCTTTCTTTTTAAAAATGCCTTCAAAAAAAAATATTCAGGTTTTTCGATCATTTCTTAATTACCGTTGTGTCATCACCCAACACACATGCTTCATCATGAAGGTTTCACACATTCGCAAGTCAATATCACTACTGAACCCGCTAGTGGCTTCGGAGCGACTTTTCCTACCACCCGGATAGAAGTACGACCACTTCTACCCTGGGAATGAATGGATGTACGCGACATCCGACCCACAATCCCGAAATCACTTTTTCATGTCTGTATGAGGACAGAGACCTCATCCCGTCCCCACCCCGGTCTCATGCGCTTGGTGCTACTCCAAATTTTGCATAGACACCTGGAACGACGATCTGCCCTTATACTCACCGGGTCGTCCAAAGCCCTTAGGACACATCACTACCCCTCATGGGCATCTTGATGATCCCGTACTCATAGTGCATGCACAATCAATGTTTTCTTATCAAGCCATGTAATATGTGGTGCCACTGGTCCAACGGTCCCGACTCTCAACTCAACCTGCAGTTGTTTGTCTTGACTAGTCTGTCGACCTGTCATGTCACATTACCGCTAGTTGACTGAGCATGTCGGTCCTATCTTGGTACCATGGCCAAACAATTCACTTATTAAGTTTTATGGCACATATATCATGTTCGTTTACGAGCTCCTGCTCGTGCCAACTGGCCTTGGGCCCACTGTACGAGATTTTCAAAACATTGGGCATTCTAGCCCTCAAGTTCCAAAATCGAGGCCCCCGACCTATAAGAGCTATTTGAGCTCCCATCAAGAAGGTCTCCCAAATAGTTTAAGCATTGGCACACAGTCAGGGGAGAACACTTCCGACAAAATAGGTTTTTACTGTCCATTATACCAACCGGTATAAGGACATCTCTATTCATAACCGATGAACGGGTTTTTAGCTTCCTTCGAGGAAGTCTCATCATACCAACCGGGTATGATCTACTTACAACCGGTAAGTAGTTTTTTTCGGATAATTTTCACATCACTTTGTCTATGTGGTGATGATTAAAATACCACTAAACAGTGGGTTTTTATATCGATGTACTTATCATCCCCTACCGGGTATGATATAAAATTTCCACTCACAACCGATAAGTGGTTTTTATCTTTAAGTTGTGCTCATCATCCCAACCGGGTATGATGTTAGTAAACCCACTCACCCGTTAATGCCGTGAATTCCACTAGACTAGTTCTTGGTATTCACGCAAGCTTGTCCTTGCTGGCGTTCCCGGTACTTCATGTTCCTACACGATATGAACATCTTGGTTCATTATCCTTCGGCCTAATCACCTTCATTCATTCCAAATGAATGAGAAAGTCAAACTTTCATTTATTTGCAATTAGATCCCTAAAGTTATTTCTCTTTAACTTAAAGTCTCAAATGCCGGTTTTTTCGTCAAATTGAGTTCCGAAACTTCTAAAATTTATCATAGGACCTTATTTATTCCATTTCACAAAAAGGGGATTAATTTCTCAAATTTCCAATTTGGTCCTCCAACTTTTCCAAAATTACCATTTTGCCCTTCCTTTACAAAAATGGTAAGTTTTGCCCAAAAAATTCTAAAATTTCTCTATTCATACTCTAACATTATTTTCATGCCCAATTGGCCATCAATTTCATATAATTTCATTTTAATACTTTGAATTTTGAAAATCCTCAATTTCCCCCCAATTCAAACTTCTTAACACAGCCAAATTTGATTTCATCAAATTGACACATCAAATGTTTCCAATTGTTGAAATTGAGTTTCTACATGTTCATACGATTCTTAGAAATGTGAATCGCAAGTTTTAACGCCGGGATGAAATCAAACGGAGCTTCGCTGGAAAATGAACTATAGAGAGAGAAAGTTTCGATTACTCACCGGTGAAGGCACGACAGTCCGAGCTTTCAATCTGGGTAGATAGCTCTCGTTCTGAGGTTTATCCTAGAATCAAGAATCGTATCAATTGATGTGGAATTGGATTAGAATTTCGTTAGTGAAATTTTGTTGACTCTCTCTCTAGCACCGATTGAAAATTGTAAAGGGGAACCGAATTGGCTTACCTTTCGGTCCTAATTTAGCCGTGGAAAGGATCAGGAAGTGTTGGGAAGGCTTGGTTTGGCCTGAGGAGGGCTTGAAATGGCCGATTTTAGCTTGGCCGAAATAGGGTAGCTTCGGTCCGCGGAGCTGCTTCACTATTCCATCATGCCGGCGCTTCTACAACTATTCTCGGATTGACTGGAATTTGCTATCAGATAACTGTTTTCTGCTCGGTTCTAAAGAGCCTGACCTTTGTTCAAGTCGAAGCTCTGGTTCGAGCTTCATCAGGAAATGGAGCAGGAGTATGAATGAATGGGGATGACCTCTTTATATAGGTGTAAAAATCGTGTATTAAATGAGAGAGATTTATTACTAGTATTAATGTTGCCATAAATTATTGATATTAATTCTAAGAATTTAATTTTGGTATTAAATTATTTGTATTAATTCCAATAATTTAATTTAGGTATTAAATTATTAGTATTAATTACAATAATTAAATATATATTAATTTATGGCTATTTATGATAAGGGTACGTTCGCATAAAAAGTTTTGACTGAAATTTCAGGTTACAAAAAAAAAAATCATACTTACCAAGAGGTCATCCATCCTCACACTACTCTTGAGCAAGCACGCTTAACTTTAGAGTTCTCATAGATTTTCATTCACCTGAACCAATTTGGTTTTTCTGTTCTAATTTATGTTAAGTTTCTTTTCGAAGGTTTAATAAACCCTTTGGATCACTTGGAAGTTGTAAATTTCCAAATTGCTTGTTCACAAATGATCGGGTTTGTAAACCATCTCGGTTTTCTTACTCGGTTTGACCAGTTTTTTTCCCGATTTTTCTTAACTCAAAAGTGTGGGGTTTACAAGTTATTTCCGTGATTTTCTTATTATCAAAGGATGGGGTTTACAACTCTCCCCTCCTTTTAGGGGTTTTGTCCCCAAAACAATTATATGTAAAATAATTAAGGGTAACAATTCCTCATCACACTTTCGGTTTCCCATGTCTCTTCCTGCATGGGTCTGTTGTACCAAAGAACCTTAACCATAGGAATCCTCTTATTCCTTAAGTTCTTATCCCTCCGATTGATGATTCGTATTGGTTCCATTTGATAGGTTAGCTTCTCTTCTAGCTCTAGTGGGGGTTGGTCCAATACATGGCTAGGATTAGGCTTATACTTCCAAAGCAAAGAGATATGGAATACATTGTGTATTCTCTACGGGTCTGGAGGTAGTTCCAATTTATAGGCCACCGGTCCTATCCTTGAAATGATGGAATATGAGCCAATATACTTTAGTTTCAATTTTCCCCTTTGTTGAAACCTAAGTATTCCCCTCCATGGGGACACCTTGAGAAATACTTGATCTCCCACCTCAAACTCCAAATCTTTCATTCGATGATTTGCATAACTCTTTTGCCTGTCCTGTGCAGTCTTAAGGTGACTCTTGATTAGTTTTATTTTCTTCGTTGCATCCTCGATTAGTTCTGCCCTTTCTAGCTTTCTTTCCCCCACTTCTTCCCAAAATAGAGGGGTACGACATGGTCGTCCATAAAGGGCTTCACAGGGAGCCATCTGAATACTGACCTAATAGCTATTATTATAAGCAAATTCCATTAGGTACATGTATTCTTCCCAGCCTTTATTCATGGTGAGTACATACGCTCTTAACATATCCTTCAAGGTTTGAATGGTTCGCTAAGATTGCCCATCGGTCTGAGGATGAAACGCCATACTCATGTGGAGCTTGGTTCCTATGGCACTTTGTAAGCTTGGCCAGAACCTTAAAGTAAATCTTGGATCTCTGTCTGATACTATACTCATCGGAACGCCATGGAGTCTTACTATCTCCCTCATGTATAAAATGACCAGCTGTTCCACTATATCCGTCACTCTTATAGGAAGAAAATGAGCTGATTTGGTCAATCTATCCATGATGACCCAAATTGCATCTCAACCCTTTATTGTCACAGGTAGTCCTATGACAAAATCCATGGTGATGTGCTTTCATTTCCATTCTAGAATTGGTAAGGGTTACAACAGTTCAGATAGTTTCTGATGCTCTTTTTTTATCTGTTGACAGGATAAGCATCGGACTACATATTCCGCAATGTCCCTCTTCATTCATTTCCACCAATATCCTTATTTGAGGGTGCGGTACATCTTGGTACTGCCTGGATGCATTGCATACACCGAATCATGTGCCTCTTCCAGAATTAACCTCTTCAATTTTTTAATTTGAGGTACACATACTCTACCCTTGTAGGTCAGCACTCCATCACTTCGTAGGTCATAGTCTGGTTTCATTTCTCTATTAACCGGATCTAGATAGGATTGAAGCTCCTTATCTGCTTTTTATTGAGTCACTACTACGTTAGCCACCAAGCATCTTTCCCACTTGTCCATCTTTCGGTTCACCTCTATCCTTCCCAATTGTTGCAACAAGGGTATGTAACTCGTCTTTACTTGAGCCGCCTCAGTTTAGTACTTGCGACTTAAGGTATCTGCTACCACATTTGCCTTTTCGGGGTGATATTCTATCACAAGGTGATAGTCCTTAACCAATTCCAGCTATCCCTTCTGGCGGAGATTTAACTACTTCTAAGTTAGGAAGTACTTAAAACTCTTGTGATCTGTGTATATCCTACACTTAACTTCGTAAAGGTACTGTCGCAAAATCTTTAGGGCAAACACTATCACAGCTAATTCCAGATCATGAGTTTGGAAGTTTCTTTCATGTACCTTAAGTTGTCGCGAGGCATAAGCTATATAACCTTTCTTTGTTGCATCAATACACATTCAAGTCCTTGTCCTGATGCATCACTATAGATGGTGTACTCTCCCACATTAGGTCAGGTAGGGAGAGTACCAGTGCGGTTATCAATCGAGTCTTTAACTCCAAGAAAGACTTCTCACAGCTTTCATCTCGCTTATAATCAACTCCTTTCCTGGTGAGCTGAGTTAGAAGAGCTGCTATCTTAGAAAAGTCTTGTACGAACCGTCTGTATTACCCTTTTAGACCTAAGAAACTCTATATCTCTGAAGGATTTCTTGGAGCCTTCCAGTCTGATATGGCTTCCACCTTGGCTGGATCTACTTTGACTCCATCCTTGGACACTATATGTCCTAAGAATCCTACGTCCTAAAGCCAGAACTCACATTTGGAGAATTTTGCCTATAAATGGTTTTCCTTCAATATATCTCCATGGTGATTGCCAAATGTTCTTCATGTTCCAACCTAGTTCGTGAGTATATAAGGATGTCGTCTATAAACACTTTCATGAACCTGTCCAAGTTTGGTTAGAACATACGGTTCATCAAATCCATGAAGGCTACAAAGGCATTCGTTAATCCGAATGATATCACTCTGAATTCATAATGTCCATATCGGGATCGGAATGATTTTCTGGGAATGTCCTCCTCTCGAATTTTGAGTTGATGATAGACCGATCGAAGGTCTATTTTGGAGAAGTTCGCTGCTTCTTTTAATTGATCGAACATGTCATCAATTCGCGGAAGTGGGTATGTGTTCTTGATGGTGACCTAATTCAACTTTCTATAGTCTAAACACAGTCTCATGCTTCCATCCTTTTTCCTTACGAATAGGACGGGTGCACCCCACAGAGACTGGCTAGGACATATTTTCCTTCTCCAATAATTCATCCAATTGCTTCTTCAACTTCTTCAGTTCCACCGAAGCCATACGATATGGGGCTTGGGATATAGGGTTTGTTCCTGTGATTATTTCTATTGTGAATTCCACTTGTCGACTTGGAGGTAATCTAGGTAGCTCTTTTGGGAATACTTTTGGATAGTGCCTACAACCTTTGTTGACGAATGTCTTCAATTCTCTTCTCTTCTCTTCCGACTCTTTTTTGACGACCATTGCCAGGAAAATCGTACAACCTTTCTGTATCATCTTTTGGGCTTTCAGATGAGACACCATTTGTACTTCGCTTTTCCTTCGATCTACTTGGAACTTTAATCCATTCGTCTTAGGAGTGTGGAAGGTCACCGTCTTCTTTCCACAGTGCATCCTAGCCTGATGGTTACTTAAACAATCCATCCCAAGGATTACTTCAACCTCCTTCAAGGGTAATGAAATCAAGTCGGCTTCAAGTTTGATTCCTCCAATCTTTATCTCACATCCTTTTAATTGCTTATTCCAGTTTAATCCTTCTCCTAAAGGTGTGAGGAAGTTGAAACTTTATTCTAGTGGAGTAAGTTTTAGGGGTACACTTGAAATCAACTCCTCCTTGATGAAGGATCTCTCAACTCCTGAGTCGAAGAGGGCATAGACTTGTCCCCATAATTGTATATATCCTGATTGAAGAAACGTGTATTTTAGAGGAAAGCTTTTCTTTATTGAATAAAATATTTTAGTTTACAAGATTCTCTTGAACTAGTTTGGAGGGTTTTGGGATGTACCCGTTACAGTGCTAGGGTCTCTTCTAGCCTCTTCATAGGTAAGTTTGTATAGCATAGTTGGTACTCGTGCAGTAGCATCTGGCCTGGGGTTCATAGGGTTTCCTTGAGGTGGTCCAAGGGTATTCCTCTGTTTGTTATCCCTGAGTGTGGGGCAGTCCTTTGCAAAGTGCTCTACTTGTCCGCATGCAAAGCAGGTCAAGCATGCTCCCTCATGGTTCCTTTGACACCTTGGACATCGAGGGTTTTCTTAAGGTAAGGTGGGGACTACTCTCTGGAGAGGTGGTGGCATGTCCTTTCTCCTTTGAAATGCCATTCTATTTCCCCATTTGAACCATTATGCTCCTTTTGTCTTCCTTGACGGTTTTAACCATTATCCTCCTTCCGGGTCGTCTGCTCCATTCGACGGCATCGGGTCTGCACTAGTCGCTCACACTCATGAGCCATACTGATTACTGCTGCCAGGTTTGTGGGGCATCCTAGTACTCCCATACGGTCTCGAATCTCCATATTGAGACCATCCACGAATCTTTGACATATGTTTGCCGGCCTAGCTAGATTAGGAGCAAAGGGTCTTAACTCGTTGAATTTTGTTTCGTACTCCGATATGGAGTTAAGCCCTTGCCAAAGCCGGATGAACTCTTACTTCTTCTCATTTATCAAATGAGGCTCTAGGTACTCTTCTGAGTACCTCTCCTCAAATTGTTCCCAAGTGGGGATGGTGGTGTGCAGGTTTCGGACATTGTCCCACCATCATTTGACTCTTCCCTCGAGTAAGAATTTTGTCAGGATCACCATATCCTCTGGTGGTATCCTGACGATTCCCATCAGCTTCTCAATATTTGCCAACCAATCCATGGCGGCACCGACATCTTTTTCTCCAAGGAAGGGTTTACACCCCAATTGACGGAGAGTCTTGAGGTTTCTGGGAATGTCTACTGGAGGGTGATGGTTAATAGGGGGAGGATGGGATTGCACTTCCTCTAGTTCAATTCGAGAATTAGTGCTTGCCTTAGGGACGAAGTTAGGTTGCCCAAATACACGAGTGAACTCCCTGTACAACCACTAGTGCTCTGTGCTAAGTCCATGAGGAGTTGTCTGGGCTTCTCTAGGAGTTTCCACAGGTAGGGGTGGTTGGGCAATGTTTGAGATTGTAGCCCTAGTTCTCTTGGTTCCTTTTTTCGGAGCCATTCAGAAAATTTTAAGATAAATACTATTAGTTACTATATTTTCTAGTCTTGATTATGTATTCGAGGAAACATGCTCTAATACCACTCAAGTTGTCACGCCCCGACCCGGTTCGGTCAGATCCCCGTGATCAACTTGCCACTCTCCCAGTTTATTAAGGGTTGTCCCTTGATTTAAACCATGAGTAGTAAGGTATCTTTTTTTAAACCTGCACATTTCATGGAATAACATAAATCAAAATTGCATAAAATTATAAACTTTATCATACCTGCCCCACATGTGTGTTAACTTGTGGTCTTTGGGTAGGCTTTCCCTAGGATTTACCTAAAAGGGGTATAAGGAAGGGGGTGAGTTCAAAGACTCAGTGAATGGGTGTTTAAAGTATAACTTTAAAAAATAGTTTGAATTGGAGTGTGTTAGACTCCTTATTTTTTTCTTTAAAACCTTTAATTCTCAAACTGTCACAACGGTGTATTTATCAACCAAATCACGCCCTTCATCATAAAGGGATCACACATTCGCAGGCCAGCCCATCCACTATACCCACTTGTGGCGTTGGAGTGACTTTACTAGCCACCTAGATAGAAGCACGTCAACTTCTACCCTGAGAATAAGTGGATGTATGCGACATCCGACCCTCAATCCCGTAGATAAAACTCCGTATCCGTATGAGGACATAGATCTCATCCCGACCCCACCCCGATCTCATACGCATGAAGCTATGTCGAGCTTCCAAGATTGCTGGCACGACTAACTGCCCTTATCTCCACCATGTCGTCCAGTAGCCCTAGGATGCATCACTACCTCTCTTGGGCATCTTGAAGGTCCTGTAATATTAGTGCATGCACAAATCCATACTTTTCCACATAAGCCATATAATATGTGGTGCCACTGGTCCAAAGGCCCTGACACTCAACTTGACTTGCAGTTGTTTGTCACAACTGGTCCGTAGACCTATCATGTCGCACTACCGCCAGTCCATCGAGTATGTCAGTCCTGTCTCGGTACCATGGCCAAACAATTCTTTCACTTAAGTTTGAATGGCTTAAAATCATGTTTGTTTACGAGATACTGCTCGTGCCGACTAGCTAGGGCCCACTGTTTGAGATTTTCAAAATCGGGCATATTAGCCCTCAAGTTCCACTTCTGAGGCCTCCTACCAATATGAGCTATTCGAGCTACCATCAAGAAAGTCTCCCAAAATATTTAAACAGTGGCACCCAGTCAGGGGAGAGCACTTCCGACAAAATAAACCTTCCATTTGTCCATCACACCAACCGGGTATGAGGACATGTCCGCTTATAACTGATAAGTGGGTTTTCTACTTCCTTCTATGAAGTTTCATCATACTAACCGAGTATGATCTACTTACAACCGGTAAGTAGTTTTTCGACGTAATTTTCACTTCACTCCTCTCAGGTGTGATGGTTAAAATACCACTTAGAAGTGGGTTTTAAATCTCGAGTTGCTTATCATCCTAACCAGGTATGATATAAAAACCCACTCACCCGATAGTGCAGCGAATTTCCTCTTGACAAACTTGTTGCCTTCACACGAACTTGTTTTAGCTGGCGTTCCCGGTACTTCATGTTCCTACACATTATGAACATCATTTGTTCATTATCCTTTAGCCTAATAGCCTTCATTCACACCGAATTAATGAAATAATCAATCTTTTCATTTATTTGCAATTAGGTCACTAAAGTTCTTTTTCTTTAACTTTAGGTCCCTAATGCCGATTTTCCCCCAAATTGAGTCCCAAAACTCTAAAATTCACCTTAGCACCTCAATTTATTCAAATTCAGAAAAAGGGGTTTAAGTTTCCTAAATTTCCAATTTGGTCCTCAATTTTTCCAAAATTACCATTTTGCCCCTCCTTTACAAAAAATAGTAAGTTTTACCCAAAAATTGCCCAATTGGTCTTCCAACATCTTTATCATGCCCAATTGGCTCTTAATTTTATGAAATTGTATTTTAGTCCCTCGAATTTTCCAAATCCTCAAAATTTCCTCCAATTTTAGCTCTCCAACACAACCGAATTTGATTTCATCAAATTGACCAATCAAATGAGTTTAATTGTTGAAATTGAAGTTAAATTGGAGTTACTACATCTTCATACGATTCAATTGCACTTTGAATCACACGATTTGATGCTAGAATGACCTCAAACGGAGTTTTGCCGAAAAACTAAACGTACAGAGAGAAAGCTTCGAAAGCTTACTGTCGGAGGTGCGGTTGTCCGAGCTTTCAATCTGGGCAGATAGCTCTTGTCCTGAGGTTACTCCTAGGATAAAAAAATTGCATTAATTGATGCCAAATTGAATGAGAATTTTGTCATGGAATGTCTATCAGTTCTCTCTCTAGCACCAATTGGAATTTATAGAGTGGAGCCAAATTGGCTTACCTTTCCGCTCTAATTCAGCTTGAGGAGGGCTGTGGAGGTGTTGGGAGGGCTTGGTTTGGCCTGAGAAGGGCTTTAATTGGCTGATTTCACCTCAGCTGAAATAGGGCAGCCTCGGTCTGTCGAAGCTGCTTCATTGTTCTATTATGCCAGCGTTTCTTCGATGACCCTCAGAGAAAATGGAGACTACAAGTGTGTAGCTGACTTCTCCCCGAATCCAAAGAACCCATCCATGCCTTCTTTGGCTCAAAAAAATGCCCAACTCGGAGCTCTGGTTCGAGCTTCACTAGAAAATGGAGCAGTAGGGAGAGAGTGGAGTTTTTAGGTGTGATGAGGATGAATGAGGAGGAGCTCTTTATATAGGAAGCTCGGGGACTTCTTGGCCATCCAATTGGTGCCTTAATGGCGGTCAGTCATTACCTGAAACTCTCTGGCAGGAGACTTTTCATCTTCACTAGTGCTACTCGATTTTTCAGCGAGTGAACAGTGCTATCATCTGAAGGAAGAAGATGACACTATTCCGAATCGGACTGTACCAATCCGAACCTGGTTCAAAGCTTAAACTCGCTGGTTTAGGCCCAATTCGATCGAATTTTTCAAAATTAAAAATTTCTAAATTTATCTAAATTTATTATTTATCTAATAGTGGCCTAAATTCTCAAATTTGAATTTTCTAAACCACCTAGAAAAATAAATTTGGAATCTGGTTTAATAGTGGTTCAAATTGGTCCAAATCGGTTCAAACCGGTTCTAATCCGGTTCACATGAACTGGTTTGGTTTTCATCTCCAATTAATCCAAAGTCCTTTTTCATGATTTTCATGACTATTTAGGTCACTCGAAATCCATAAATTTTCTAGTTTGCCTTTTCTCTATCGGTTCCAGTTTGTAAACTGGCTGGGTTTTCTCTTTGGAATCGACTGATTCTTTCTCTAGTTTTCTTATTATCAAAGGACAGGGTTTACATGCTCTCTTTCTAGATTAAACTGTGTCTCAATTGATGACCTGAGCAGCACGAATTACTTACTTTATTTTTCGGACAAAACACACTATAAATATTGAATTCCGATGAAGGGGACTTACCTAGATGGTTCAAGGAATGTCGAGACTCCTTTAGGTAAGATCTGGAGGGCTTGGTTTGGTCATGGTTAGCCCAAGGATAGCTCTAATTGAGCTCAACCAACTCTAGTCACCAACTACCGAGGGAGCGAGGTTACTATGTGAGCTTGTCGATGTTTCTCATATGATTCTCGAGCTAAAGGGAGGTTGTAGCAAAGTAGAGAACTTTTTCCTAGTTCCAAGGAACCCAAATTTGCCTTTGGAGGTTGGGGAAAATGCCCAAATTAGAGCTTTGGTTCGTGATTCGTCGAAAAGTGGAGCACTTCTTCTTTTTCAATCGTTTAAGTGATAAGGAGTACTAATGGGGAGAATCTCTTTATATAAGAAGCTCGGCAACTGATAGGGCTACTCCGTCGGGCCTGACTCGACCCTAATCTCACCCGTCCTTAGTCAGATTAAATGACATTTTGGGTCGCCGGAGATCGAGCAGTTCGCTCAGTCTCTCTCTCTACTAGCATTCCAAGGAAAAAAATGAAAATGTGTTGCACGTGTGAGCTTCGCACGTGCGAGCTGCCACATGGCACGTTGTGATTGGTTAACTTTACTGACACGACTTTCCACTCAACATTCGAGTCACCATTAGACCCATTGACCAACCACGTGGTGGGCTCCCATTGGTCCTTTATTCCAACATGGCCACTGACTGTCCTCAACTAGCCGTTTGAATGTGACATGTGGCGCTATCTGATTGACTGATTTAAATAAATTGGATTTCCCTTCTAGCGTACTATGTCATTGCCATGTATCAACCTCTAATTGGTTGAAATTGTCCGACGTGACTCTACCACGTGTTGACCTGTTATTGGTTGATCATTTCTCTGATGTCCTACTCGACCGCTGACGTGTCATCCTTGCCATCTGTCAGCTCCTCATTGGTGAGTATGGCCGATGAGACTTCTTCTCATTTGACTGTTGATTGAGTACATGTGTCGCTCTCCTATTGGTCGGTCGTCGATTTGACTGTTAACTGGGTCACTCTCCTATTGAGTACATGAAGTGGATTTGACTGTTAACCGGGTACACTTGTTACGTTCTAATTGGTCAAAGCTTCGAGGTGCTAATCGAGCGGCTGAATGGACGCGCTTTGCCGTGAGTCGCTCGTTGATTGGTCGCGCGTTACTCACTGGTCACTGACCTGGCAAACCATCTTTGACTGGTTGAATCATTGACCAGTTCGATCATACCAAGTTCGGCGACCCAAAATCGAAAATTGACCGGTTCTGACAAGTTTTCTAAAATCTAAAATTTTCTAAATTTGTCTAAATTTATTCTATATTTAATAGTGAATTCAATTTATTAAATTCACATATTTAAGTGAACTAGAAAAATACATATTTGAACCCGTTTTTCATGATTCATGTTCGGTTCACAATACTTGCTATGTAACTAGTAAAATAAATTAAGCTTTCTCCCCCAACTTCCAAAAATAACTACCAAATCCATGATCAAGAAAACTGTTCCCAGTAAGTGAATTTGAGGAAACTAGCAGTAGTGGCTAGGCTTACTTAGCCTCGGGCCATGAATGTAAATTCATAATGGACTATTAGACAACTTTATTAAGAATAATAAGTGGGATATTATATTGCTAATGGAAACAAAAAAATAAGTTCAAAAAGGTCTGCATAAAAAAGTTTAAATACGTCCAAGTTATTTTTATCACTCGGAAGAAAGAAATGAGAATAATTAGAACTATGGTGGAAGTCGAACAGAATAGAGATCATTTATCATACTAATTTTACAATAGGAAAGGGACTATCTATGTTAGTCTGCCTGTTTTCTGAAACTATTTATCTTTGGTATCAAATGGTATCAAACTATTTTACAATAGGAAAGGTTCCTAATTTTACAATAGGAAAGTGCTAAGGATTATAGAGTGAATCATATTCTTCTGTTATTTAGTTTTCGTGGATGCAATAGAATTAATCTGAGAAATTTTCCTTATGAGTACGCTGTTTAAGTAATTTATGCGCACTTACCTCTGCTGATTTTACAGATTGTTAAGAATTGGGAAGCAAAAAAAGTCCTGGATTCCAAGAGAGAAAATAGTTGAGGTGCTTGGTCATTAATTTCATTTGGTGTTCTCTGAAATATGTCATGATATTTGAGAAGGATATTTGACAACATCACTGACTTTCATGATGTAGGTCTTGGATAGCGCTGATCAGCTAAAGGCCTGGTTAAATGAGAAGGAGAATGAGCAGAAGTGAGTTGTTCCTATTCTCTCCATATTTGTATAGCATATGGTTTTCCCAGCATTTTTTTTATAGGGCAAGTCAACTACATTCTAGAAACAGGATTTTACCATATTGGCTATTTATGTACCCATGGCATATACATCCAATAATTTCCAAGGTAGTCGCTTTCCCAAACTGTCTAGATTCAGTGTCAGATTGTCAGAGTAATTGGGTGGCTTAGGAAGGTTATCATATTACGTTTGGATGTGTGCAACAGGTAATCAAGTTGATGAGTAAGAATGAACAATACCTTGCTAATGATAAAACATCAGAATGCGTCTGCGTGCATTTCTTCTAAGCTTCTACATTCTTCTGCACTTTTATTCTCATATTTCCAAAAACTTGTAAGAAGACAGACAGGCCTGCCATGCCTTTGACTCTCTTCTCCATGCAGCTCTCTTATCATTACCTCTCCCTGTCTTCTTAGTCTTTCCACTCTACTTCCTCCCTTATTTCTCTGTACTCTGCATCTCTTGCTATCTATCTGTACTTCATCATCTTTTCCATTTTCCTCATTTCTTTCACGGTCCCATTGTAAGGTGGGAGTTGGAAAGCTGATGTGTGAACTTAGCAAAGCCAGAAACATGCGACTTTTTTTAATGATACATGCAAGACTTTTATAATAATTGTGATGGATTGTCTGAAAATTTTAAATGAGTATAGGACTTCTTAGTATCTATTCTGTAAACTTCAATTGAGTATAAAATGATTATTCTAGATTTTTACAAAGTACTCTCTAGTTGACACTTAAGGTGAGATGTTTACATCTTAGGCTACAAGCTGTGAAGCATATGAGGTTGGATAAAAGTTATACGATTACTGTATATTGTTGATTTTCATCAAGTTTAATTGCTTTGTTGGTGTTATGGCCACCTTTTTGTTTTTTTGGATGTTGGTTATATTTTTGTTCAGTGTGCTGTTGCTAGTGGAGGATTATTCTAATTAATCTCCGTGATCATATACCATTTTTAATGGTTGCAGATGTTCCACTGTATCATCTTATATGGACTCTGATCATCGCGTAACTATGTTAAGGGCACAAGCTTGATAAACTCCTTTTAGTCATAGTTAGCTGCTTTTGTATTGAAATTTAGGGAATTTTTATTGGGATTGATCTGTGTATTGGGGGGTTTTTATGATCTTGGCCCCAATGATCTTGGCTATCCAACACTTAGGTTTTAGGTTCTAAATCTCATAATTTCTTCTCACAGCTACCTTATTAGCCTTACTCTGTATTTATTAGTAGAAAAAGCTTAACACTCCATTGTAGGTAAGTTATTTTGGCCATAGATGTGGAAATGATGGGAATGATGCATATATTTGCACTCTCTGAAATTTAAAAATAAAATTATTTTCAAGTTGGAGGAGAAAATGATTTTCAAAATTTATATGGAGGCATTTATTAATGGATAGAAGACTAAATTACATGATGTTGAATCAAAAGCTAGTAACTATAGATCAATTAGAGTATCAAAACGTGATTCAAAATAAATTTAATTTCTCAAACTATACAAGGCCATATTTTAAATATATAGATGACTAGTAGCATTTAACCTCAAGTAATAAATGACGTTGAGACTCCTTTTCTCTTTTCCACGTCCAATTTGATGCCATATATAGATCAATGATTTATGTGCACCATGCATGGATTCCAACAAGAAATTAGATGGGTGCTTGTGATTGGAGTCTGAATCTCCACCTCAAAACAATTGAACCCTTGCATGACTATTTAATGTTTTATACAAGATATGTGCATCATATCATTTTATATGTATATTGATGGACATATATCTTATATTGAGAAACTTCATCTCATTTTATCTATTATATCATGCCAATAATTATAATCACACATAAATAATTCTTAATGCTTATTTACACTATCAAACTAATATCTTTTAATGTAACTAATCTATCATGAGCATATCATCTACCTTCTACTTGGCGTACCACCATTGGCTCCACCTATTATATACAATACAACAAACACTTAATACCACTATGAGCACCTTTACATCAAGTATAATAAATAGACATTTTTGTCCTATTGTAACTTTGTATTTTGTATACCTTGTATGAATTAACACCCAATATACAATAAAAGCAAGTAAGTGAATTACGCCACAATACTTTGAGTTATTCCTTTCATGGTATTAGAGCCTCTTCAACTCTACAACTATTGATACTCTCTTCGGGGTTGTGAAAATTTCACAACTTTCCTCTCCTCAACTCTTGATTCATTACTAGTCAATACAATGTCTCCAAGCTCACTTGCTATCTCATTACTTGTATCACTACCAACTCTACTAACCAAACTTGATAATACTAATTTTTACCAGTGAAAGAACAACATTACTCACCTTCTTCAGGGTTATCGACTTCTCGGTTATGCAAATGGGTCACTACCTTCTCCACCACCTCTTCTATTCCATTAAAATGACAATGGAGAAGAATTTGAAATGTCCAATCCTGACTTTGAACTATCGGACGTCTATGACAAATTTTGCTTGGTAGTCATTCTCGCCTCTCTCACCACTGAGGTGAACTTACAGGTTATTGAAGTTGTGACTGTAGCTAAGGCCTAGACACAACTTGACACATTTTTTAGCTCACAGGTGCGTGCTCAACAAGGCATCCTAGATCAACAATGGATAGACTTCAAGAAAGTCGACAACCCCATGGCCATCTATTTGTCCTCAATCGCCTCCCTTGCCACAAGATTTGTCCAAATCGGCTACCCCAAGACTCCTAGTTAAATCAAAAATAAAATTCTTGCAGGACTCGACTATGATTGGGAATCATTCACCTTGGGACTTTCGGGCACTCTTGACTCTATGACTATTTACTTTATAAAGGCGCTTCTCCTTGCTCATGAAGTCCGTTAGACCTTCCTCTACGGTGCAACTTTTGGTGCCCCTCTTTCAGGTCTTATTGATGGCGTTCTGTTGAAATAGTATAAGTTATTTAAGGTAATTATGATATAATCTTGGATATTAAGATTATATCATATATTCTATTTAAGGTAGTTAATAAATAGACATGTATATATATTAAGTTAGGGTTTGGAGAAAATAAAAAGGGGGTTTTTCAATTTCTCATCCCCAATGCCTCTCTATCAATATATTCGTTTTCCCTTACTCGAATTCAGTTTTATAACATGGTATCAGAGCTAAGGTTTTCTTCTATTTTTAAGGTTTTTTGATTTGAAGGCTCAAGACACGGCATAACTGAATTGTCGTAGAAGATGGAGAAAACGGATGCAGCATTAACAGGAAGGGAGTTGAAGGAAATTTTAGAAGGTATGACCAAATTGCTTATAGGAAGAGAAAATGTATTGTCTCAACATAACAATACTCTCAATCGAGATTTGAAGTTGGAATTACTCCCAATAGAGCAGAGACTTGAAGGAACGAAAAACTATTTGAGTTGGTCGAGAAAGATGAGACTCATACTAGAGTCAAAATATTTGGAAGATTACATTGACAACTCGTATGAAGAACCCACTAATACTACCAGCACATCATGGAAGGTGTGGAGGGCGACTAATTCTCTGGTGGTTGCATGGATAATAGGATCACTTTCTCCTTCTATCGCGGGGTTGGTAGAAGGTATTAATAAAGCATCTGATATATGGAAGATTTTGGCTACTCAATTCTCTGGTATTGGGAATATGATGACTGTGATTGAGATTGAAGATAAATTGGATGCACTAAAGCAGGGGGAGCGAAGCATAATAGAATACAGTACTGAGCTGAAAAGGTTATGGTCCGAACTTGATTATTATGATCCATTAATTACATCTGATCCTTCAGATACAGCTTCTATTAGAGCATGGATGGAGCGACGACGTGTGATTCACCTCCTGAGGGGACTAAATCTAGAATATGAAAACAAGAGAGCAATGATATGTCATCAGTCTCCAATTCCTCCGATGGAAGATGTTATTGCTGCACTAATTAATGAGGAGTCAAGACAAAAGGTTATGAACACTTCTAAGATATCAGCAATACCAGTTCGCTCTACTCTAGCAAAACCGATTATTGACAACCGACAATGCTATAATTGTGGGAAGAATGGACATATTAGCTGGAATTGTTCCTCGACACGTATTCCTGCATGGGGTGGAACAAGTCATAGCATCAGAGGACGTGGAGCCCGAGGTCAAGCTCGAGGTTATGGACGATTTGGGGGACAAACCTATCGTGCTAAAGGTGTTGACATTTCAAACAACGACATGTGTTATGCTAATGCTGACTCAGGTATTATTACACATGCATTTTCTTCTAAACCATCTTTCACAGAATGGATTATTGATTCAGGCGCATCTAGACATGTGACAGGAACATCAGTAGAGTTTATTACATATACTGGTTCTCCACCTTTTTCCCATAATAGAGTTCAAACTGCTGATGGCACATTTCAACCGGTTATGGGATTCGGCTCGATTAAATGCACTTCATCAATTACATAATCATCAGTTCTACATGTCCCATCATTTCCAGTTAATCTATTATCAGTTAGTGCAATTAGTGATCAATTGAACTGTCAAGTAATCTTTGATCGAGATTCATGTGTCATTCAGGAAAGGAATACCAAGAGAATAATTGGGATTGGACGGAGGCTTGATGGATTGTGGTATCTTATGAGAGATGAGTCTAGCACAGCTTTAACCACTACCTTGTCTGAACGAGCAATGAATGAAGTCATATTGGAGCATCGTCGTCTTGGTCATCTATCGTTTGAGAATCTTAAGAGGGTAAGGCCTGACTTGATGAATAATGTAGAACGTAGCAAGCTTGTATGTGATGCTTGTGAGTTTGGAAAACATACAAGAACACGTTATTCTCCTACTGGTTTAAGAAGTATTTCACCATTTTTGTTGATACATTCTGATGTTTGGGGACCATGTCCAGTTACTTCGATTGGCGGATTCAGATGGTTTATTACATTTATTGATTGTTACTCAAGGATGACATGGGTATATTTGATGAAAAATAAATCTGAGACACTGGTTTGCTTTAAAGATTTTTTAGCTTTGGTGCAGACACAATATAATGCCAAAGTGAGTACTCTCCGTACAGATAATGGTACTGAATATGTTAATAGAGAATTCTCATCGTATTTATCTACAAAGGGGATTCTGCATCAGACCACATGTCCAGATACACCAGAACAGAATGGAGTGGCAGAACGGAAGAATCGACACTTGTTAGAGGTAGCTCGCACACTTCTATTTACAATGAATGTTCCAAAATATCTATGGAGTGAAGCAGTATTGACGGCAACATATTTAATTAACCGGATGCCTTCTCAGATATTAAACTTTCAATCTCCTTGTGAACTTTTGATGGGACGTAATATATATGCAATCCGTCCTCGTGTATTTGGTTGCGTATGTTTTGTGAGAGATCATCGTCCCACAGTAACTAAACTTGATCCACGTGCATTGAAGTGTATTTATGTGGGCTATTCTAGCACTCAGAAAGGTTACAAGTGCTGGTGTCCAAGCGAGAGAAGACTTTTTGTGAGTATGGATGTAACATTTCGTGAGAATGAACCCTTTTATGGTGAATCAACAACGTCATCCACAGTGCTAGATGATTTGATTGAAGCACAACATGGAAATGAAGAGAGAATTAGTGATAATAAAGAAGATGATGTCATTGTAGGTATAATCCCATGTCCTAAGAGATTGAGTAGCAATGAAGGAGGGACCAATGAACCAGAATTGAAGGTTTATAGTAGAAGGAACAAGAGTTGTGCTCAGGGGGAGGAAGATAAAGAAGATGATGGAGAGCAACAAGAACAGATACTTATACCACACTCATTGCCCACATATGTCCCAGATACCCATCAATCTTCTGACGATTCCTTATCATCACCGGATGTCCCAGATACCCATCAATCTTCTGACGATTCCTCATCATCACCAAATGTCCTAGATACCCATCAATCTCCTGACGATTCCTCGTCATCACCAGATGGTAATGAATCTCTGCCCATTGCTATTCGTAAAGAATCTAGAGCTAATGCAGGAAAACCTCCAATTAGATATGGTTATGAATATGATATATCTAATTATGTCTCATATGAATCTATCCCATCTACATACCAGACCTTTATTGTATCATTACAGTTAGTGCACATACCAAGAAATTGGCAAGAGGCTAAAAATGATCCAAAGTGGCTTGCAGCGATGCATGAGGAGATGCGTGCATTAGAGAAAAATAAGACATGGGAACTGGCATTACTTCCAAGCGGAAAAAAGGTTGTTGGATGCAAATGGGTATTCACTGTTAAGCAAAATGCTGAAGGAAAGGTTGAAAGGTATAAAGCAAGATTGGTAGCAAAAGGCTACAGCCAGACGTATGGAATAGATTATGATGAGACATTTGCACCAGTTGCTAAAATGAGTACCGTCAGAATACTTATATCATGTGCTGCCAACTATGGATGGAAATTACATCAATTAGATGTAAAGAATGCATTTTTGCATGGAGACTTACAAGAAGAGGTATATATGGAAATTCCACCTGGATTTGATACAATGAAGACCACTGGGAGGGTATGTAAACTTAAGAAGTCTTTGTATGGACTTAAGCAATCACCAAGAGCTTGGTTTGACCGATTTCGACATGCAATAGTTAGAATGGGATATCAACAATGCAATGGAGATCACACAGTTTTCTATCGACACTCAAATAGTCAAGTTGCTATCCTTGCAGTGTATGTAGATGATATTATTATAACTGGAGATGATAGCGATGAGATAATACGACTAAAGCAAAGATTGAGCAAAGAATTTGAAGTGAAAGATTTGGGTGCACTTAAGTATTTTCTTGGTATTGAGATAGTCAGGTCTAGGACAGGCATAGTGCTTTCTCAGAGAAAATATCTATTGGATCTACTTACTGAAACAAGGATGTTGGGTTGTCGAACTGCTGCTACTCCAATTGAACCAAATCATAAGCTATGTGCTCAGTCAGGGGACCCAGTGGATAAAGAACAATACCAAAGAATTGTGGGACGACTTATCTACTTGTGTCACACACGACCGGATATAACATATGCGGTTAGTATTGTAAGTAGATATATGCATGATCCTAGGACAGAACATTGGGAGGCAGTTATGCGAATATTGAGATATTTAAAGAGTAGCCCGGGAAAAGGCCTTTGGTTCAAGTCTCAAGGTCATACTAAAGTTGAAGGATTTTGTGACTCTGATTGGGCTAGTTGTGTAGATGATAGAAGATCGACATCAGGTTATTGCGTGTTTGTTGGAGGTAATCTTGTATCTTGGAGAAGTAAGAAACAGGAGGTGGTCGCAAGATCAACGGCAGAGGCAGAATACAGAGCTATGACTCAAGGCATATGTGAGATAATATGGATAAAGAACTTATTGATGGAGTTATGTTTATTCAGGAAAGAACCCATTAAGTTATGGTGTGATAATAAATCAGCGATCAGCATTGCTAACAATCCAGTTCAACATGATAGAACCAAACATATTGAAATTGATCGATTCTTCATCAAAGAGAAACTTGAGAGCAAGATCGTGGAGCTACACTACATGAAGACTGGCGAACAATTAGCAGATTGTTTAACTAAAGGATTAGGATCTAAAGAGTGGATTAATATTTGTAACAAGATGGGAATGATAGATATTTATCGCCCATCTTGAGGGGGAGTGTTGAAATAGTATAAGTTATTTAAGGTAATTATGATATAATCTTGGATATTAAGATTATATCATATATTCTATTTAAGGTAGTTAATAAATAGACATGTATATATATTAAGTTAGGGTTTGGAGAAAATAAAAAGGGGGTTTTTCAATTTCTCATCCCCAATGCCTCTCTATCAATATATTCGTTTTCCCTTACTCGAATTCAGTTTTATAACACGTTCAAACCTCCAGTATCCCGATTGCTGCTGTCTCTCAGCACAGGAAAGGTTCGCTCCCTCGTCAGTTGAACGGATGCCTCATGCCAAGCATCGATCGAAACCCTCCTTTCTCCCCCTTTCCTTCAGAGCGTTGGGGTGGCTCTTCTGATAATACTTCTGCATGTTATGATCAAGCAATGCATTGTGGTCCTGTTAAGGTTATTATCAAATCCTCCTTCAGGGCTAAATATTTCTCTCAATTGTTTGGTTTGGATTGTAAGAACACTTTCACTACTGTTATTAACCCTGTCACTATTCGTGTCATTCTCTCTTTGGTTGTTTCCTTTGGTTGAACCCTTCGTCAGTTGGACATTAATAATTTATTTTTACATGGTTATCTCGATGAGAAAGTTTACATGGCTCAACCTCCTGGCTTCATTGACCCCGTTACACCTCACCATGCATGTCATCTCTATCGCTCCTTATAGGGCCTCAAGCAAACTCTTTGTGCATGGTTATTTTGTATTTACACTTTTCTCTCTCAACTGGAATTTCAAGGTCCTATTGATACATCCTTTTTCATTTATTGCACTAAGGATTTTGTGATCTTTTTACAAGTTTATGTTGATGATATTATTCTCACTAGCCCATGCACCTCTTCCTCGAATCCTCTCTGCTCTTCATCATGAGTTATCTATTAAGGATTTTGGTCCTCTTCACCATTTTATGGGTATTGAGATCTCTTTTCATCCTCACAACGTCTATCTCAGTCTAAAAAATATATTTGAGATCACCTTTCCAAGGGCGTTATGACCTTTTGTCAGCCCATTTCCACCTAGCTCTCGTCTCTCGCTCTCTACAGGAGATCCTTTTGCTGATCCTCATCAATATCATGAGATTGCTTATTCCCTTTAGTATCTGACTCTCACTCGACCAGATCTTGCATATATAGTTAATCAGGTTTGCCAGTTTATGCACCATCCCACCACTGCTCATTGGATTGTTGTTAAGCGTATCATCCGCTATCTTCAAGGCACTCGACATTATACACTATCTATATGGTGCGTTTCTCCCACCACTTTACATTGCTTCTCTGATGTTGATTGGGTCGGCAACCTTGATGATCGTCATTCTATCATTGGTTTTTCCATCTTTTTGGGGGCAAAATCTCATCTCTTGGAGCTCCAAGAAGCAACGGATTATTGCTCGCTCTAGTACTTAAGTCGAATATAAGAGTCTTGCTAATGGTACTACCGAGACTATTTAGATTCAATCTCTTCTTTAGGACCTTGACCTTACCCTCTCGCGCCCTCCCACTCTCTGGTGTGTCGATCTCTCTATCATCTATTTCACTGTCAATCCTATTTTTTACGTACACCAAACATATTACAATTGACTATCATTTTGTTCAGAAACGTGTTAGTCAGTGCTTACTTCATATTTGCTCTGTCGGTACTAATAATCAATTGGTTGATCTTCTCACTAAAAGTTTACATTCTAGTCACTTTGCCCTGTTATAAATTAACACCACAGTATATAATGAAAGCAAGCAAGTGAATTACACTACAATACATCTCTTATTCCTTTCATACACAACCTAACATATAATATCAAAATTCATTCAACTTCTAATATGAATATTATTACTATCACTACCTGAAAAATCGTTAATTTATCAAGAATTATATATGAACATTCACATTTAAAAAAGTATTTGGATCACTAATATCATGTGTAAACCTAAAATTTTGGATATAAGCATTACTTAATATAATTGTAGGTTCTCAATCTCAATTCAATTTAAACATATAATGTTTATTTGAAATAAAAAATCTATATCATTCATATATTAGACAAATTATCAATCGTATTAAACTGTCCCTTTATGATGTCGGTCCTTAACCTGAACTGTTTTTTCCTCACCATATTTTCTGCATGTGAGATATATTTTTTCCTTTAACCCTTCTCCTTATGTCGAAGAGGCACATACCCTAAACTCGGGAGAAGGAAAGCTAGTCCGTTTGACTCTTCCAAATTGAAATTATACCATTTTCCAATTTTGGCTCTCCCAAATTAACCTTCCAAAAATTTTAGTTTCTTTTTTGGGAAATTACTTCCGATTTTGATCCGTTCTGATTTCCAATTCCCTACTCGATTCTTGATTTAACGATGTCTAATTCTACCGTTGGGTCCAATTGATATCTAATTTTACGGTTGGGATAATACTCATGTTATGAATAAAGTTCAAAAGATTCAATACTAAAAATAAATAATTCAAATGGAGAATGGATGGAGAGGAGAAACAGATACAATAGGATTCCGAGAGGTATATTCAAAATGAAGGGTATATACAAAGAAGAGTTATCATTAAGAGTTAAAAAAATTGTGGTCGCCTAGGATATAAATGCAAAATTATGTAGACTGATAACAAAAGAGGAAATTCAACAAGTTGCATAATTAAACTATGGACAAAAGGGTTGCACTGTCCAAAGGTTTCAATGGTACTTTCTTTCATATTTACTAGAATATGATCAGGTTTGACATTGTTAATTGTGTGCTTGAGTTCTTTTTGTATAAGACACGTTATGGAGCCTTTCAATGAGACATGCATAATTCTCATTCCTAAGGTCCTTGTCTTTGTCTTAGATGATATATCTCAGTACGATCCAATCTTTTTGTGCAATTTCTATTACAAAAGCATATCTTATGTATTAGTCAATGTCTAAAGCCCATTATGTCCTTCATCAATTCGTGTTAAGTTGAACTCTTCGTAATAACATAGGAATACTTATTAGTTAATGAGTGCTTCCACTTTTTGGAAGGAAAAAACCAAACAGAAGAGAGAGATATGTGTGAAATAAAAATAGATATATCCAACTATAGAATAGAATGGTCCTTCCTTGAGAATCTCCTCATTTAGATGAGTTTTGTCTCCCCTCCCCCTCTCTAAAATGAGAAAAATTGCCCAACCATTTCTCCCTTATTTTTCGTTAAATATGCTATTTTTTGTGGATGCGACTAGGAGTAAAGTGGAAAAACTAAAAGAATTATTGCAGGTATATTATAGCGCATTTGGACAAAGGATAAGCTTACTAAATCGACCATCTATTTTAGCAAAAATATAGGGATCACCATGAAGGATTGGGTAAAGGCTCAACTGTAAATCCCAGTGGGGACTAGGGAGGACAAATACTTGAGTATGCCCATTTTTTTAGGGAGAAGCAGGCAGAGGGTACTAAACTTCCTAAAGGAGCATGTACAAAGAAAGTTGCAAGGGTGGACAACCCAACTTTTATCTCAGGGAGGCAACGAGATTTTAATTAATTCTATTATAAATATCATTCCCACATATTCTATGATAAGTTTCATGTTTTCAAAGGGTTAGTGTAAAGAGATTAACTCGCTTATGTTGGAATGGAGCAAGAGAATGCACGAAGATGCACTAGGTAAAATGGGTTAAACTAACAAAGTTAAAATCTAGGGTGGTTAGGCTTCAAAGATCCACATTATTTTAACAAAGCCCTCATAATGAAGTGTGCATGACAAAGTTAAATTGTATTGAGAATCATATGACCAATATAGAAAGGGATGTTATTTTGAATATACATGTATAAGCTGCTAGTGCTAAAGATATGATAGTCTTGCCATGAGTAGCTTCTGGTATAAATACATAATCAATGTATGTTGGTATATTGACTGTTAAATTTGTGTATATTTTTCCTGTTAAATAGAGATAGCTCAATAGGGAGGTAGGATGAATCCTCCTCTATTACTAAGCTGCTTTGGGATAAAATATGGAATGCTAAATGTGTGCCAAAAGTTTGTCATTTTTATGGAGAATAAGATGAAACGCCTTGACCGTAAATGACAATCTTGTTGCTAGGATTACTAATAGGTTTGATGCTTGCCCTTTTTATGATGACAGGGAAAAAATGGAGCATATGTGATGCCATGGATGTTCATAGTTTGGTTTGTTATATGCTCTCTAAATGCTAATATTGCTCAAGTTAACTAATTCTCTAGTTGGCTAGAAAATTTGATATATGGTGCAAGATTCATTGGAAAGAGTGCATGAATATGCTAACCAAGATTCGAGCCACGTATTGATACATTTCAAAGGAAAGAAATGGATGCATGCATGATGGGGTACGACCTAACCCAACCCAATAGAAGCAGAAGCACCGGAGAGAGGTCTTATAATATTGAGTAATATTGAGTGAGAGGTCTTATAATGTTTAGTGAAATGACCTAGGAGGGACTCAACCCATCCAATCCTCACACAACCCAATAGGGTAGAAACAAACTTAGAAAATGTGGAGATCCTCAAACAACACGATTAAAATTAAATATGATAAGGCATTTAATCTCCTTACAAGGATAGCAGAAGGTCTTAGCCAGGATGAGACTTGCAGTTTTTCTAGTGGATAAAGCTAAGGAAGTGTGATATTCTTCCCCAGATAGGTTAGTACTAGCACTCATACAAGGAGAGTTACTATTACATGTAATCTATAGAGACCTCATCGTTAAAACCAACTCAGCTGTGATGGCGACAACATTTAAAAGACCTTAATCTAATTGTTAGTGACAATATGTAGTCATGGCAACAACATTTAAAAGACGTCAATCTAAGTGTTAGTAACAGCATGTAGTCATTTCGTTGAAATTGTTTGTAAAAAATTTTATGGTTAACTTTCAAGTAATATATTTACTATTGTAACTAATTATTTATTATATTTCATTAAAAAAGATAAAAATACTTTGGGACAACCTTGGGAAAATACATTTATAAATTACATTCTAATCAATTAATCATTCATTTTATCCACCTATCTCAAGTTCTAAAAAATATATTTTATTTTTCATTTTTATAAGGAAAAAGCTATCATTCTATTTCACTAGTATGAATCATAAAAATTAAAAGTTTTCATTTTATCATGTATGTCATGCCCCAATTCAGTTTGGTCGGATTCTCGTGATCAACCCACCACTCTCTCGGCTTACTAAAGGCTACCACTTATTTTATAATCCGTGAGAAGTAAGGCATTTTTTAAACTTGCACATTTCTTGTAATAACATTAATTAAAATTGCATGAAATTTAAACTTTCCATATTTGTCTTGAGGTGTAGTTAACTGGAAGTCCTTGACTAGATTTTTCCTTGGTTACCTGAAAGTGGTATAAATAAGGGGTGAGTTTGACAACTTAGTGAATAGAGGTTTAAGACTTGATTTTTTAAAAAGAATAGTTTGAATTGAAGTGTGCCAGATTCCTTAATTTCTTTAAAATATCTCTTTCTTGAAATCTTGGTTTTTCATAACCATTTCTTATTAACCATGGTATGTCATCACCCAACACACATTCTTTATCATGAAGGTCAAACACACATTCGCAAGCACCTACTTGTGGTGTCGGAGCGACTTTATCAGCCACCTATATAGAAGCACATTCACTTCTACCCTAAAAATGAGTGGATGTACGTGACATCCGACTCTCAATTCTGTCAATAAAACTGTATCCGTATGAGGACAGAGACCATATCCCGATCTCGTGCGCATGAAACTCAAACACAGAAACTTCAGGAAGCCCCAAACACAGTGGTTTCCTGGAGTCCAAACACAAAAACTCTGTGGAGTACAAACATAAAACTCCATAATTAACTTGTATGACAAGAAACACAAACCCAGTAGCTTCTCTTTCCCTTATCGCCATCATGTCATCCAACAGCCCTTATGACACATTACTACCCCACTTGGGCTTCTTAATGGTCACGAACCTCAAGTGCATGCACAAACAAGATTTTCCTCAAAAGCCATTTAATTTTTGGTGCCACTGATCCAATGGCCCCAACTCTCAACTCGACCTGCAACTGTTTGTCTTGACTAGTCCATTGACCTGTCATGTCGCACGGCCGCCAGTTCATCAAGTATGTCGGTCCTATCTTGGTACCATGGCCAAACATATCATTTATTTAAAGTTTTTATGGCTTAAACTCATGTTTGTTTACGAGCTCCTGCTCGTGCCAGCTGGTCTTGGGCTCACTGTACGAGATTTCAAAATTGGCCATATTAGCCCTCAAGTTCCAAAACCGAAGCCTCCGACCTATATGAGCTATTCGAGCTCCTATCAAGAAGGTCTCCCAAAATGTTTACGCAGTGGTACACAGTCAGAGGAGAGCACTTCCGACAAAATGAACTTTTAGCCGTCCATCAAACAAATCGGGTATGAGGACATCTCTACTTATAACCGATAAACGGGTTTTCTACTTTTTTACAGGAAGTTTCATCATACCAATCGGGTATAAGCTACTTACAACCAATAAATAGTTTTTTCGCATGATTTTCACATCACTACTCTCAGGTGTGATGGTTAAAATACCACTTAGCAGTAGGTTTTCATTTCCGAGGTGCTTATCATCCCAACCGGGTATGATATTAAATATCTCACTCACAACCGATAAGTGATTTTTAGCTTAATTTGCTCATCACCCCCAATCGAGTATGATGTTAAAAGTCCCACTCACCCAATAATGTAGTGAATTTCCTTTTAGCTGACATGTTGCCTTCACACGGATTTGTCTTAGCTGGCGTTCCCGGTACTTCGTGTTCTTACACGATATGAACATTCTTGTTCATTATCATTTGGCCTAAAAGCCTTCATTTATCCCAAATGAATTAGAAAACTAAACTTTTTATTTATTTGCAATTAGGCCCCTAAAGTTATTTTTCTTTAACTTTAAATCCCTAATGCCGGTTTTTCCTCAAATTGAGTCTCGTAACTTTTAAAATTCACCTTGGGACCTCAATTTATTCAAATTCACAAAAAGGGGTTCAATTTCCCAAATTTCTAATTTGGTTCTCAATTTTTTTTAAATTACCATTATGCCCCTACTTTACAAAAATAGTAAGTTTTACCCCAAAAATTCTAAAAATTGTCCAATTGGTCCTCTAACATCTTTATCATGCCTAATTGGCCCTCAAATTTATGAAATTGCACTTTTGTCCCTCAAATTTTTGAAATCCCCAAATTGCCCCCAATTTTTCCCTTAATTTCAACCTTCTAACTTAGCCGAATTTGATTTCATCAAATTGACCAATCAAATGAGTTTAATTATTAAAATTGTAGTTAGATTGGAGTTCCTACACATTCATACGATTCAATTGTACTTTGAATTGCACGATTTGATGCCAGAATGAGCTCAAACGGAGTTTTACCGAAAAACTGGACTTATAGAAAGCTTCGAAAGCTTACAATTAGGGACACGACGGTCCGAGTTTTCAATTTGGGCAAATAGCTCTTGTTCTGAGGTTTCTCCTAGGATCAAGAATTGCATCAATTGATGCAGAATTGAGTAAGAATTTAGTCATTGAAGTTCTATCAGTTCTCTCTCTAGCACCGATCTAAATTTATAGAGAGAAGCCAAATTGGCTTACCTTTATGCTCTAATTCAAATGTAGGAGGGTTGTGGAGGTGTTGGGAGGACTTGGTTTGGCATGAGTAGGGCTCAAATTGGCCGATTTCAGCTCGGCCGAAACAGGGCAGCTTCAATCCGTCGGAGCTGTTGCACTGTTTGATCACGTTGGCGCTTCTCCGATAACCCTCGGAGCAAATGGAGACTACAAGCGTATAGCTAACTTCTCCCCAAATCCAAAGAACCCGACCATGCCTTTTTTGGCTTAGAAAAAACCCTATATCGGAGCTTTGATTCGAGCTTCGCTAGAAATTGGAGCAATTGAGAGAGAATGGAGTTTTCAGGTGTGTAGAGGATGAATGAGGAGGGGTTCTTTATATATGAAGCTTGGGGACTTTCTTGGCTGTCCAATTGGCACCTTAATGATGGTAATTTATTGCGTGAAACTCCCTTGTCGGAGACTTTCCAGATTCATTGGCGCTACTCGGCTGTCATTTGAAGGAAGACGACGACACTGTTCTGAACCGAACCGAATTGGTCTAAACTGAGTTTAAAGCTTAAATTGACTGGTTCAAGCCCGATTCAACCGAGTTTTTCAAAATTAAAAATTTCTAAATTCATTATCTATCAAATGGTGGATTCAATTCTCAAATTTGAATTTTTTAAACCGCCTATAAAATTGAATTTAGCATCCGGTTAAATAGTGGTTCAAACCAGTTTGATTTTCATCCCCACCATTCTAAATTTCTTTTTCATTACTTATATAAGACTATTTTATGTCACTTGTTATTTATAAATTTCTCGATTTGTCATCTCTCTGTCAATTCCGGTTCATAAACCGGTTTAATTCGATTCAGATCCGGTTCACCTGAATTAGTTTGATTTTTTTTCTAATTTGTACTAATGTTCTTTTCCAAAGTTTATTAATCTTTTTTTTGTCAATAGTTATTTGTAAATTCTCTAATTTACCTGTTTTCCTATTATTAATTTATAAATTAATTTAATTTTTACTTTTAACTGATTTTTTTCCAATTTTCCTTAATTTAAAAAAGGGGAATATACAATTTAACTTGTAAAACCAACAATAATTTACCCTTTAATTATTAGGATATGATAACATGTTCCACCTAATTATTAGGCTTCCTACCACTTTCATTAATTCTCTCCAATTCTATCATTTTGATATTTAGGTTTATAAATTTTACATTTTAATCTATAATTTCTAAATTTATTTTTTTACATTTAGGTTTATAAACTTTATAATGTATACAATATAGTACCTAACATTCTCATAAATTCTTTAAACTTTTCATACGTACAATATTATCTTAAAATTCTCCTAATTCCATTTTACCCAAAAATTCTCAATTCATTTCCATTTTTACTCCTGCACATCAACCCCCAACTTATAAGCAGTTTATGGTAGAAAATGCAAAGTTTAAACAGATTTATCCAATCGTGTAATTCCGATAATGAATATTTCACAAGTAAAAATGGCAAAAATCCCGACCCTACACAGTACTATAATATATATATATATGTATGTATGTATATGATGAGAATTTCTACATTTGCTCTGTTCCCCCGAGTTCCAGAATCTAGAGAATGGCCTTCGCCGCCGCAGTCGTTGGCCATCACCACCACCACCAAGTTTCTGATTCCGATTCGGATTCTGAGCATGGTGACGGATCCAATCCCCTCCGCCACGTTGACCTATCTTCCTACATCTGCAGGCCGTACTTTGATTTCACTGGCCAATCGACCGCCACTGCCGCTGACCTATCGAAGGTCCAGTCCTTCCTCACTTCCTCCGCTTCCGGCGCCTTGTCTTGCCTCATTTGCCTCGAACGGATCAGGATATCTGATCCCACCTGGTCATGCTCTGCCCTATGCTTCTCCGTCTTCCACCTTGTCTGCATCCAGTCCTGGGCTCGGCAGGCCTCTGATCTCGCTGCGGCGCGCGCCGCCACCCGGTTGTCCATTTCTCAGGCTACAGCCTCCGAATCCGCCACGTGGCACTGTCCCAAGTGCCGCTCCGAGTACCCGAAACCTCAGATCCCCAAATCCTACCTCTGCTTCTGCGGCAAGCTCGAGAATCCCAGGCCCGATCCGTGGATACTCCCCCATTCCTGTGGGGAAATCTGTGACCGGCCGTTGAGAAACAAATGCGGTCATAAATGCCTCTTGTTATGCCACCCTGGGCCATGCCCCCCATGTCCAAAGGTTGTCCAGTCTACTTGCTTCTGTGGTTCCATCACTGAATCTCGCCGATGTGCCGTGAAGAACTTCGCCTGTTCAGGAACCTGCTCGAAGATCCTCCATTGCGGGGTTCATCATTGTATCGAGAATTGCCATGATGGTGTCTGCCCTCCTTGCCGAAAGCGCGGGATCTACAAATGCCAATGCAGGAAAACTGAGGAGGATCGAGAATGTTGCGAGAGGATATTTCGATGTGAGGAGCCCTGTAACAAGCTTCTTGACTGTGGGAAACATGAATGCAGTAGAGGTTGCCACTCAGGGGAATGTGGGAGCTGCCCGTTGAAGGGGAAGAGGAGCTGCCCCTGTGGGAAGAGGGTGTATGAAGGGATGGCCTGTGATGTTGCTGTTCCCCTGTGTGGTGGGACCTGTGATAAGCTGCTAAGTTGTGGGTACCACCGGTGCCATGAACGCTGCCACCGCGGACCATGCATTGAGACATGTAGGCTTGTGGTTACCAAGTCATGCAGATGCGGGAGTCTGAGGAAAGAGGTAAAAAGTACGGTTCTTTTGAGTTACTTTGGCAGTCACAGTGGTAGACATATGATGAAGTTATACATGGTTATACATTCCTTCTTTAAGCAATGTATTTATCCTTGAGCAAGCACATGAAAAGGGGAACTTCTCTTGTATCTCTAGCTTATTTGATTTGTATCATGAGGTTCCCAGCAATTAAATTTGAGAACCTCCTCAACTAAAACAATCAAAATTGTTAATATATTGGTAGAAAAGATTATTTTTTATATTTGGAAATCATATCTATGAACTTTGACTAAATTACTGAATTGAGTGTTTACTTGTCTAGGATTTGCCACTGAACTAAGCACATCTATAATTGACATCTGATGGTTCACACTTTCTTTTATTCCAAAATGGTCTTTTCAACTGAACCTAGTATAGGTGCCTTGCTATCAAGATCTTACATGTGAAAGGAAGTGCATGAGATTGCGAGATTGTGGGCGGCATGCTTGCAAACGGCGGTGCTGTGATGGAGATTGCCCACCCTGCTCAGAGGTTTGATATTTTGGCTGCTTTGTAGATCCCATGATATTTCATCTTTTTGATTAATTGTAGTTGGTTTACATAATCTGTGAGAATGCAGGTATGTGACAGAAAGTTGAGATGCAGGAATCATAAATGCCCTTCCCCATGTCACAGGTACTTGATATTTGCATACTTAGTATGCTTTCTTCTATTCAAGAGATTTTTAAGGCAAAAACCATAACTAACATTTTTCCCCTAGTGTTTTGAAAGATAATGAAAATAGTTCTTAAAATATAAGTTCCATTTAGTAACTTTCATTAAATCCATACAATTTTTTTGCAAAAGGTGTTAAAAATACTTGGTGTGAATAAGGTTATATATACATTATTACAGATCAGTAGTAATAACCTCACAAACAAGAAAAGAATGTGCATGGAACAAAAGAGGCAGAAAATTCTGAAAGCTCTAAAATGAAACTATATTTTATCAATTCTAGTGCATCACCTGATTGAGAGGTTTGTAGGGATTTGAAGGGGAGGGGATTGGAGGGTAGGTTAAGTGAAGGCTCCCAAATGGATGGATGGTTTGGATGGGGGTTATTAATGAAAATTTTAAAAGACAAATTTACTCTTTTTAATTAAACTCAATAATTTATTAAGTAATATAATATATATATATATATATAATTAAATTATATGTACTATATGCTAAAATGGAACATTAATCTTAAATTAAAAAATATATATTTACATTATATATGATAAATTATATGTATCACATTTTATTATATAATCAAACTATATAACATAATTCAGTTATTATTACCATAAAAAATGAATTAATATTAATTATATAATAATAGTTATATATAAATATTATATAATTATAATAAGAAAAATAATATATATAATTAATTATATCATTTAATTTATATAAGATTAAAATAAATTAAAATAAAAAATAAATAAAGAATATCATAAATAGACTCATTTAAATAAAAAAAATGACAACCCCTCCAAATCTCCAAAAGTTGAGGGATTGTGTTTTTAGGATTTGTTTGGCTTGAGTGGTTAATAGAAATTTGAAGAGGAGGGATTTAAAGGGATTTGGAGGGGAGGCAAAGTGAATGGTTTGCAGATGATACAAACCATATCAAATTTTGGATGGAGGGGAGAGTTTGTTAATGAAACATTAAAAAGATGAATTTACTATTTTTAATTAAATTAAATAATTTATTAAGTATAAATTAAATTATATGTAGGGTATAATAAAATATAATTTAAAATAAAAAGTATAATTATATTATATATGATAAATTATATGTATCAAATTTTATTATATAATCAAATTATTTAACATTATTGAATTATTGTTACAATAAAAATGAATTAATATTAATTATATAATAATTAGTTATATATAAATAGTTTATAATTATAAAAATAAAAATAATATATATAATAAATTATATTATATATACAGCATATCATTTTTATGTATAATATTTTAATTATATATTATAATAAATTGTGGGATTTGATGGGTTCTTCAACCCCTACACTTTATTTTACCAAAAAAGTGATTCCTCAAATCTTCCCCCTCCGAATCCCTCCAAACCCCTTAATTCGAACATAGTGTTAGGCTTATATTTATATCAAAGTACAAACAATTATCCTAAATGTGGTGCTTACATTTCTAAAACAGCTCTAACAAAGTTAACAGAGATATCTACAATCTATAACTTCCTAACTGTACAAGCACTAACACTTGGGCAGAAATACAGCCATCCCTTAACTCCCATCCAGTTCAATGAGCTCCCTAACCTCCAGATCTTCATTCATGATATACATCCAGCTAATTAGGGGAATCTACTCAATTTTATGAAAAGTATTTCAGTTTAGATTTTGCATTATGGTGGTGTGAAAAGGAGAATGGAAGTTAGATATTACATCAAAATGTCTTGGTTTGGCACTTCATGATTTGAACTAATTTCTTCTTTCAGAGGTGCATGTGCTCCTTGCCCGGTGATGGTGTCAATTTCGTGTGCATGTGGTGAGACAAAGTTTGAGGTAAGAGCTTCAAGCTCTGCAATGAGAGAGTTATAAGACGAGTGATAGAAGTTATTAGGTTGCCTCAGTTTTTTTGGCCAAAAGCTGACCTCAAACTTCAATCTCTGAATATTGACTAAGATGCATGAATTTATTGATCTTTTTGTTTTTAATCCATTTGAACATAAATTTGTTTCATCTTCTATCATTTTGATTCACTTAATCTATAATAGAATATTGAATAAATGAGAGTAGGCCATACAAAATATAATAGGGAACACACTTTTACTCTTTACAAGCTCATTGTGGCTACATCTACTTGATAGGAAAAATCTTAGTAGGCTCAGTATGATATCTGCTTCTGTTCATTTTTTGTGCTGCTTGTACATTTTGTGATTTCATATTGTTTCTAATAATACCAATTGTTGGAAAAAAGTGTGTTTATCATCTTATTACGGAGGAAATAAGTTTACCAAACTGATAATTTGAGTGTTTTTCAGGTGCCATGTGGGACTGAGATGGACCAAAAACCTCCTAGATGTCGTAAACCATGCACTATTCCTTATTTGTGTCACCATGCACCTCAATTAAAGGTATTGCTGCTGTGGCTTGACATTTCAGGAAATATTGAATAACTTAAATTCTTTTTCTGGAACTTGTTTGATGGAGAACTTTGATAATGTTATAATTGAAACATGTCAATGTCTCGGGCAATAATTTATGTAGTGTTTATTAAGGCAATCTGTGTTCTGTTTATGATACAGCCACACAAGTGTCATTACGGAGCTTGCCCTCAATGTAAGCTACTCTGTGTTGAAGAGTACCAATGTGGTCATAAGTGTAAACTGAGGTTTGTGCAGACTTTCTGCCACAGTTTTAAGTGATTCTTGCGGATAATTTACCCATTTATACAGTTCTTTCTTTTTCAATTATTTCTCTTCTGATCCTCTTCTGTAGGTGTCATGGCCCCAAGCCCCCTCCTAATCCAGAATTTAATATTAGACCCAAGAAGAAGAAGTCCAATCGTCCAATTGAATATACATCAGGCTCTCCTTGCCCACCTTGTTCAGAGCTTGTAATTAGATCATGTGTGGGTCAGCATGAAGGAGCTGAGAGGACGGTTTGTTCCACCTTTCAGCTCACATTATATTGTCCTTTTTTCTCTAGATGTCTTTTTCTCAGCTGGCTTATGACAGCTGATGTATCAATCCCGTGTTGCATTTGTGATTCAGATGGTCTGCTCGGACAACATTTCATTTTCCTGTGACAACTTGTGTGGAAATCCTTTGTCTTGTGGTAATCATTATTGCACAAAAATATGCCATCCCTTGAAAGGGGGATCATTGGACAGTTCATCTTGTGAAGAATGTTATCTTCATTGTGAAAAGGTTTGCTATCTTGTACCTTTTTCACTCTGCTTGTGATGTTATCACTGTTCTGAATAGGAATGATGAGGTTGCTTCTGTTTCCTGTGGAATGGTTACATAGTAATCCATTTCATGTAGAAATTTTCATCTTTTACTATTTCCATTTTATTGTGGAAGCTCAGTCAAGAAAAATAATTATTTTTAGGGGTAAAGGGAACATTTTCACAATATTTTAAGAAAATATTTGGTCTGAACTTTTCCATTCTTGAAATAAATTTACCCTCGTTTCAACTGTCCATGGAGATTCTAATCCTCCTCTTGCCTTGGTTTTCCATTTCTTCTGCATTTATTAACTCGGTACTTATCTGTTCGTGAGGAAAACAATTTCCATTATCTATGGGACTGTTGATGAAATGTTTAATCATGACTGTTTTATATCATATGTTTTTCAGAAGAGGAAACCTGAATGTCAACATTCATGTCCTCTCCGCTGTCATCCTGGTGACTGCCCACCTTGCAAAGTTCTCGTGAAGCGATCTTGTCATTGTGGTTCAATGGTTCATGTCTTCGAATGCATATACTACAACACCTTATCTGGGGATGAGCAAATGGCTTGTCGATCTTGTGGTGGGCCCTGCCACAGGTTTGACTTTTACCCTAAAATAAGTTGTGTTAGAAAAAATACAGGTAGAACTTTATTATGATTTATTTTGAATTTTGGTAAGTCTTGCATCTTGAATTTGAAAGGAAGGTTTTCCTTTTAAGGTGACTTTATCTGATATATTTAGCATCTGGTACTATGAAGGAAATTGCCGTATTGCACGCATCTTTGTCCTGAAATTTGTCATCCTGGTCAATGCCCTAAGCCTGAAAAGTGTTCCAAGAAGGTATATATAAATGTAATATGTAAGGTCTTTTCAACTTAGCTATTTAGTACCTCCTAATTACCTCTTGCTGTCTGTATCCTGCAAGGTAACTGTTCGTTGCTCTTGTAACATGCTAAAGAAAGAGTGGATATGTCAAGAAGTTCAAGCAGCTTATTGGGCTACTGGTACTGATCCTAAAGTTGTATCCAAGAGTCACTTTGGGCACAAACTTCTTCCTTGCAATTCTGAATGTAGAAATAAAATAAAAGTTGTTGAATCAGAACTACATCCTCGGAAATCTGTTAATGCTCCAGAGGTAACTCATTTCCTTCTGCTATATATGGATTTTTCCTCTGGGCAGACTATTTTTTTCCTAGAATCAGTTAACGTTAACACAATTATTTTCCAGGAAAAAGAACCTGTTACCGGAAATACTGCATCAAAGCGTAGAAGGCGACGTGAGAAGGTGCAAGAACATCACAGTTCTATGAAACTCCAGGTAAATATTTTTGTTAAACTGCATACAGATCACTTTGATAGTGAACTGATTGAGGTGATACTCCATCCATTTTACATTCAATCACCTCTGTCCTAGTGCTTGACTTTGCAATCAAAACAGAAATTTTCAAGTTACCCTGTCTTGTGTTTGGTTAGCATATGAGATTTAATGGTAAATCACAAATTATTTAGATGTTAGGGGCATTTAAACAACACCAATTAAAAAAATAACTATGCAGTTGTTTTCTTACACCTTTTGAAGCTAACTTCTTTTGATTCTTGCAGAAAATGATTGCCTCTGTCAAGTGGCTTTTTTTATGTGCATTACTGGCTATGGCTTTTTGTGTGGCTACATACTACGGCTATAAGGGTCTGTTGAGGCTTTCCGATTGGATGAATGAAGTCGACAAGCAGAGAATGAGAAGACCTCCGCGATTCTAAATCTCTCTAGTGGATTATTGAAGTTTTGACCGGTTGATTCATTCCAGAGTTTCAAATTTACCTCCAAGGGTGTGCTAATGGAAATGTGAAGTACAAGTGAGTTTTAGCGGTCTATCAGTGTTCAAGGAGATAGGAATTTCTTTAGTCAATATAGAGTAAATCATCTAAAAACGGGGTTGAATTCTGAAATAATTTGTTTGTTCATCTACAATATAATATAACGTTATATTTTGTCATTTTATTAAGAAATTTTATAACATCACAAAATATGATTAAATGCTAATTTTAGCTAGTGTCTAATCATAATTCATGAAAATGATCTCGTTATAAGGCTTTTTTTCCGGATAAATCTTCTAGGTGATGCACTCAACCATTGAGCTAAAGGGTTATTGTTCCACATTCTTGGGACCCAGCCCGACCTCATCGGAGACAATCCCATTGCCGCATCTAGTTGTTAGCTCATCGTCCATGTTCAGAGTCGCTATCGTGTCATTTACAGGCTTGTCAATGCGATCTACGTCCTCAGGATCAGAATTGCCGATCAGGACAGCTTCGTTGACGTCCTTAAATACATCCATATAGTTAACTCGTGCAGCATTGTGGTGGCCCCTGTTGACGTCCTTAAATACATCCATATAGTTAACTCGTGCAGCATTGTGGTGGCCCCTTGTAGGGAGTAGACGTCACCCAGGAGAAACTTGCTTGCAAGTACCTCGAGGTCTACATGGCCATTGACATCGCCCTGCTTAGATTTAGCTCCTAGACCTTGACATCACCCTGCTTAGATTTAGCTTCAACACCGAGGCTAAGGTCCGCCATGCCGATAGCTGACCTATCTTGGAACCGCATTCCTTATATAATATCACCGGAATCATTCTCCATCACCCGCTTTGAGATACCTCCTGATACTATTGTCACTGGTGATGAGGTTGCTGTCACCATTACCCTGCTACGTCTGTTGAGCAGGAAGACTCCAAGGCCAAGGACGATGCTGTAGCACATATGGTATTTCATGGAATAGGGGCAATATTATTTAGAACGGTACTTGGAATCCACTAGCATTACAAAACCAGGTCTCATGCCGCTGAGCTGACAATAAGTACTATAACACCAGACATTGTGATGGGTATATACCAATAGCAAGAATGATGGCAAAACATAGAGCGATATTGAACTTCATGTACATGGAAATGAAGGATACTGACCAGCATGATAATATCGGTTGCTCTCTAGAAGGGTTAGTTCGACAAGTAAAGATAGGCCCAAGCTGCTGGAACAAAACTTGCTGGGGAGAATGCATTAAAAGGGTATGATGTAGGAGGTTTTACACAAGTATTGAGAACGAGTAGCTCGGATTTTGGCAATGGGCCAAGTACATTCACATATTTGAGGATGAACAAGAGGTTGTTCGAGTGGGAATATGGTGGGATAGAGTTGAGAATGAGCAGGCTACCCTAGGGGAATATATTTTGTATGGGATTCTAAGGTCCTAGTGGGCCATTAAAAAGAAAGTGAGCCGAAAGCCATGTTTTAGAAATCTCATGAAAGTGGGCCAAAGGTCGATAGACACGAGCGTGTACCCGTCCATAATGAACATGTGATGAATGATACTAAAATATTTGAATAATGGGAACTTGCGTGATACCAATCGAGCCAAACCGAGTTGCCGAGCTTGTTGTGTCGAACCACTGCTCTGTAAAAGTTAGGTCGTCGAACCTGTTGGGCCAGTATGCGTAGTGGGGCCGAACCCAAGCTGATAGACCGTTGTGCGAGAGGGCCAAAGATAATGGCTATAACTCAAAAAGCTTGTTGATTGTGCATGCACCGCTATGTTCGGGCCATCATAACACCTGATATGAGATGGTGATGGAGCCTAAGGACGGTGGACGACCCAATGAGCATAAGGGCAGTTTTGTCGTTAAGTAGGTCGTGAAGTTGATGAGCTTCCTACGCACAGAGACTGAGGCATTAGGGGGAATGAAGTCTCGTCCCATTGAGCGGATATGGTGGAGAAACTTGAATTTAGGGTTGGACTATTAATTTCCGCACAAACTCCAGGTATAAGCAGTATCCCTCTATCAAGGTGGATGATAAAGGCGTTTCGGTCCATAAGTGGCACAATTGATTACCGTACTACGAATATATAATCACTCATATGATAGGAGGGTGGTTGATTGTGTATACTAAACTTAAAACATAAGGTAAAATGATAACTTTATTCTGGTGAAAGAAACGAAATTTAAATTTGTCAAATACAAGTCATTTATTTAGTATCAACACAAATTTATCCATGGTGATTCATATTTTACCTAAACTTTCTTGAAACCTTATTTAGATTATGAGCTAAATCGTAGACGTGAAGTAACGATGTCAGCGAAGCCCTCTCACTGAGTTGTCGAACTAATTCCCCTCCAATCATCCCTTTTAGGTAAAGCCAATGAAGAAGGACACCTGTTGATGGAAAGATAAATTCAAACCAAAAGTATGTTTTATATTCAGTATATAGTTCCGGTATATGATTTTTGAAGTTAAATTTTTAAAAGTCAATTTATTAGATTGGAAAATATTTTAGTATATTTTATTTTGAGCGTTAAAACCGGTTGATTTTATAATGATTAAACGTCAATTATTGTAAAATCGAAAAGATACGACGGTTGTCTATAGATCCGATCGAGAAAAATCGGATCTTAATATGATAATTACTTTGTCAACCAATTCCTAGTGTAAGAGATCCATGATGGTGTGTGGCGTGCGTATTAACAGTTACATGAATAGAGTTATACTTAGCTAAGAAGCTTACGTGCTTAGGCTAATCCTAATCAACATTGGAATAATATTGAATCAAACATATTAGGCAATGTCACTTGTACAAGTTTATTCAAGTTAAAGCTCCTCCCAAAGTGTTGCACCTAATGGTGGCACCATAACCATTTTCCATGTGCGGAATCCATGGTATAGGCCCAACCTTGCCTATGGCTTCCAATGACCACTTCTTCATGTTGGTGGTCATTAGAGTACACCACAAACTACATTATTATAGAGATTATAATTGTAGCCATAACAACAATGACATTGACCAACTTCATGAAATGGGGATCTTAGCTTGATACTAAGTTCTGGCTACTATCAATCACTTATAATGCTAAAAACTTGAATAATCTGACCCATAATGGACCTCTCACGGAAGGAAAGGGGCCATTAAGAGGAGTCCAAAACACTCGTGGGTTGGAAAGATTCTAGTCGGCCTCACTTTGGAGTAGCCAACCGGGTTGAACTTATATTTTATCATTATTTGATATCAAATTAATAAATTTGTGATTATGAACATTATCACATCGATTTTCATTAATAATATTACCATGAATTTGGTGATTTGTAATATGTAATATTTTTTGAAATAATGTGTTTGAAATTTTTTGTATAATTATATATTATAATTTAAAATATGAATTATAATTCAATCTCAATAACAAGCACCAAAAAAATAAAATTACGAAATTTCATGAATAACTAAATAAAGTAATAAGAATGGATTCTCATTCTTTTTGGGAGTTTGTGCTCCAAAATTTGATCTCATAGGCATAACTGCATTTTACTCAAATAAAAAATTTCCCTAAGCACTAATATTTTTTTAATTGAATCCATTAGTACATAACTTAAAATTACAGGGAAAAAACAAATAAATAACCTATGTAAAATATGTAGAATATTTAATAGTAAAGTTATAGGATAAATGTCTCCTGTAGTCCAAAATCTTTTTCAAAATATATAATTTTAATACAAAATATTTTAAAATATAATAATGCCATATACACTATTAAAAAGGTATAATAATACAGGTAGGCATTATTAAATATATATAATGACTAATGTTGTACTAAAATAATTATTAACATTAAAAAATTTAAAAAGAAGGGGAGGGTGGTCGGGCAAAGCGGTATCCATGATATCGTGGTGGAATGGATGGCTAGGAAGCCTAGGGGAGAGGGGTTAGCAGTAGGCCGAACTTGAGACCCAAGCTTCCTACAATTGGATTACGAGTCGAATTTGAGTCCAATGAACTCAAGATTATATCGAGTTAGGGTCCATTTAATCTCAAACTTGGACCCAATATTTGTTATTAGTAGAATATCGGATTGAGATATTCTTATTCAATGACACCTTTAAAAAAATCTATAAGAGCTAGTTCAAGTGTATTTTTCCTTTCTCATAAAGATTATACTGTTTAAAACGGGTCAAGTGATACCACGTAAGTATTATTTGATTCAATGAGATACCCACACATAATTGAGAAGCGCAGGTTGAGATGTGTGTGTTCATACATCGTAACTTTTAAATTAACTCTTAAATTATGTTATTGTATTAGAGTAATAATAGGATGTGTGATATTTTGTAAAGTTATTCTATTGCACCTTTCCCTTTTTTGTGCACGGATACCTACCTGCACACATAATATTAACCTCTAGCTTGCGCACCATAGTTTTGTATTCCTCAAATGACTGATAAAGAGAAGAGGATAAGGGAGGGGATGATGTCTATGGCAACTCGGAAAAAGCTCTGATCCGGTCGTCGACGAGCAAGGCGAGGGTCGAGTCTTATGCCGAGAGGTAGCCCGAATAGTTGTCGAGTTCCCTATATAAAAATCACCACTCCCATCGCATTTCTCATCCCATCAGTCATCGAATAACCTAAAGAGGTCCATTTTCCGGCGATAAATAGACCTGTTGTGAAACCAGTTATCTCGGATCAAGGAAAACTGGAAAAAAACCAATAAGTTTAATGAGAAAATCGAACCACTTAAGGATGCGATAATGATAGAAGGGTTAAAATAAAGAATTAGAAGATTATAAGTGACCTAAAAGTCATAAAAATCATGGAGAAGAACTATTATGTAAATTGGATGGGAAAACCGGACCAGTTCAGGGTGAATCAGACATGAAATGGATTGAACCAGTTTAAACCATACATGAACCGACCTTTAAATTCATTTTTATTTGTAGCTTAAAAATCTCAATTTGGAAAATTGAGGCAACCATTAGATAAAAAATGAATTTAGATTAATTTATAAATTTTTAATTTTGAGAAAATCGGTCGAATCGAGCCTGAACTGATCAATTTTTGCCATTGAACCCAGTCAAATCGGTACGGTTTGGTTCAGAACAGTGTTGTCTTCTTCCTTGGGATTACAACACTATTCATATGGCAGAAAAACTTTAATTCTCTGGCGAACGAATATTCCCTCCAATTTGGGCATTTTTCGAAATATGGAAACTGGTAGGGCAAAGTGTACTTAAGCTCCCTATATAAGTAGCTCCCCTCTATTCATACTCCACACACCTCAAATTGCCATTCTCTCTCAAGTGCTCCATTTTCCGGTGAATCTCAAATCAAAACTCCAACTTGGGCACTTTTCTTAGCCTTAGGAGGAAAGGTCGAGTCCTAAACACTTCGGGGAAGTCAGCTACCTGACAGCAATCTCCCTTTGACCCGAGTACTGCTAGAGAAGTGCCGGCGGAATCAAACAGTGAAGTAGCTTTGACGGACCGAAGTTGTCCTATTTTAGCCGAGCTTAATTCGGCCAAATTCAGACCTCCTCCGACCAAACCAAGCCTCCCCAACGTCCCCACAGCCCTCACACGACCTCCACAGAGGTGAAAGGTAAGTCAATTTGGCCCTGCTCCATCGATTGGTGTTAGAGAGAGAAAATATCGAATTTTACTGACAAAATTCACCCTAATATGGACTTCAATTGTAACAATTCTTGATACTAGAAGGAAACTAAGGACAAGAGCAATCTCCCCAGATTGAGAGCTCGGACCACCGCACCTCCGACGGTAAACTTTCAAATCTTTCTCTCTCTACGAATAGTTTTCTAGTGAAGCTCCGTTTGAGCTTATTTTGAACCCAAATGCTGCGATTCAAAGCTCAATTGAATTGTATGGAAGTGTAGAAACTGATCCATACCATCAATTGGAGCAATTGACCCCGATTGAATGGTTAATTTGAAGAAATCAAATATGATCAATATTTCTCAAACTTGAAAAATTAAGGGACCTGTATGCAATTTCTCAAACTTGAAGGCCAATTGGCAATGATAAAGATGATAGGGGACCAATTGGTCAATTTTTGAAACATTTGGGGACAAATTGCTATTTTTGGAAAGTAGGGGCAAAATCGTAATTTTTGAAAAAAATGGGAATCAAATTGGAAATTTGGAAAACTTGAGCCCTTACACAATTTTGAGTAAATTAAGGATCCAAATAGGATATTGGATTCCTTTGGATTTAATTTGAAGGAAAACTTAGCATTAGGGACCTAAAGTCAAGAAAAATAAACTTTAGGGACCAAAGTGCAATAAATAAAAAATTTAGGCCTAATCGCTCATACGTGAGAAAATGAAAGCTTTTATGTCAAACCTTTGTAGATAATGATACCCAAATTGTGTTAGAACATGTGAGAACAGAACACCAATAAGAAAAAGCTAGCGTGGACTTATAAGCTAACTAGGGACAAATATGTCACAATCAACGGGTGAGTGAGATTATTTAAAGTTATACCTGATTGGGATGGTGAGCACTGTTTTTAACGGATAAAACCTACTTATAAATTGTAAGTAGGAATAAGTAAACATCATACCCGGTTGGTATGATGAGTTTACTTGAGTAAATGTGAAAATCGCCTACTGGTTATAAGTGGGTCAATCATCACACTCGATTAGTGTGGTGAGATAAAAATATGATTTTTGTCAGAAGTGTTATACTCTAAATGTCTGGTAACTGCTTAAAAATACCCTTAGGCTATTTTTGGATGGGGGGTTTAGAGGGATTTTGTAAACCTCGTCCTTTGATAATGAGAAAATCGGGGAAAGAACCGGTTAGTTTCAAATTTTAAAATCGAATCGATCTACAAGCTCGATTATTAGGAAACGGGAAAATTGAGAATTTACAACTCCCATGTGACTCAAAATGGTTCATAAATCTTGGAAAAGAACCTTAGGACAAATTGGGGAAGAAAAATTGGATCGGTTCAAGTGAACAGGGTACGAACCGGATAGAACCGGCTTATAAACCGAGTCGACTCATGAACCGGAATTGATAGAGAGAGGGTAGACCAGAAAATTTAGGGATCCCAAGTGACCCAAAGAGTCCCAAAAGTTATGGAAATTGACTTGAGAAGGAATTGGAGATGAAAACTAAATCAGTTCAGGTGAACCAGATCTGAACCGGTTTGAATCACTATTGAACCAGATTCTAAATTTATTTTTCTAGGTGGCTTAAAGAATTCAAATTTGAGATTTGAGGCCACCATTGGATAGAAAATAAATTTAGAAATTTTTATATTTGAAAAATTCGGTCAAATGGGGAGTGAACTGACTGGTTTAATCTTTGAACCTAGTTCAGATCGGTTTGGTCCGGTTCGGAACAATGTCGTCTTCTTCCTTCAGATGACAGCATTGTTCACTCGCTGGAAAATCGTGTAGTGCCGGCGAAGCTGAAAAGTCTCCGGCTAGGGAGTTTCAAACAATGAATGACCGCCATTAAGGCACCAATCGGATGCCCAAGAAGTCCTTGAGCTTCCTAAATAAAGAGCCACTCCCCATTCATTCTCTCCACACCTGAAAAGCTCACTCTCTATCAGCTACTTAGTTTTTCGGTGAAGCTCGAACCAGAGCTCCGATATAGGGTCATTTCTTAGCCAAAGAAGGTGAGGTCGGGTCCTTAGAATCGGGGAGAAGTCAGCTACACGGTGGTGACATCCACTCGTTTCGAAAGTCATCGTAGAAACATCGACGTGATCGAACAGTGAAGCAACTCCGACGGACCGAAGCTGCCCTATTTTGGCTGAGCTGAAATCGACCAATTTGAGCCCTCCTCAGGCCAAACCAAACCCTCCCAACACTTTCTCAGCCCTCCCACGACCGAATTAGGATCGAAAGCCAATTCGTCTCCCACTACAATTTTTTATCAGTGTTAGAGAAAGAGTCAGCCGAATTTTAATGACAAAATTCTAATCCAATTCGATATCAATTAATTTCATTCTTGATCCTAGAAAGAACCTCATGAGGAGAACTATCTACCCAGATAGAAAGCTTAGACCACCGTGTCCTTACCGGTGAGCAATTGAAGCTTTCTCTCTCTACAGTATATTTTTCAGCGAAGCTCTGTTTGAGCTCGTTCCCGCGTTAAAACTTGTGATTCAAAGTGTTGGAGAATCGTATGAACATGTAGAAACTCAATTTCAACAATTGCAAGTGTTTGATCGGTCAATTTGATGAAATAAAATTCGGTTGTGTTAGAAAGTTGAAATTGGGAAAAATTTGGGAATTTTTGAAAATTCGAAGGACCGAGATGTGATTTTATAAAATTGAGGGTCAATTGGGCATGATAAGAATGTTAGAGGGCTAATTGAGGAATTTTAGAATTTTTGGGGTGAAACTTACCATTTTTGTAAATGAATGGCAAAATGGTAATTTTGGAAAAATTAGGGGACCAAATTGGAAATATGAGAAATTAAATCCCTTTTTGTGAATTTGAATAAATTGAGATCCTAAGATAAATTTTAAAAGTTTTGGGACTCAATTTGAGGAAAAATCGGCATTATGTATTTAAAGTTAAAGAAAAATAACTTTAGGGACCTAATTATAAATAAATAGGAAGTTTGATTTTCTCATTCATTTGGAATGAATGAAGGCTATTAGGCCAAGAAATAATGAATAAATATGTTCATATCGTGTAGGAATACGAAGTACCAGGAATGCCAAAAAGGACAGGCTCGCATGAACACAAATACTCGGTCAAGTGAAATTCACTACATTAACGGGTGAGTGGGATTTTATATCATACTCGATTAGGAATGATAAGTACCTCGAAATAAAAACCCACTATTTAGTGGTATTTTAAACATCACAACTTAGAGAAGTGATGTAAAAATCACGCGGAAAAACTAATTATCGATTGTAAGTAGATCATACCCAGTTAATATGATGAAACTTACTCGAAAGAAGTGGAAAACTCGTTCATCGGTTATAAGCGGAGATGTCCTCATACTCGGTTGGTATGATGGAAAGTTGAAAATATATTTTTGTCGGAAGTGCTCTCCCTTGACTGTGTGCCAATGCTTAATGATTTGGGAGACCTTCTTGACGGAAGCTCAAATAGCTCTTATAGGCCGGGGGGGCTCGGTTTTGGAACTTAGGGGCCATTATACCCGGTTTTAAAAATCTCGAACAAGTGGGCCATAGGCCAGTGGGCACGAGTAGAGCTCGTAAACAAACATGAGATATGTGTCATAAAACTTTAATAAATGAATTGTTTGGCCATGGTATCAAGACAAGATTGATATATTCAGTCAATTGGTGGCAGTGCAACTCGATAGGTCTCCGGACCAGTTAAGACAAACAGCTGTAGGTTGAGTTGAAGGTCGAGGCCGTTGGACTAGTGGCACCACAAATTATATAGCATGATAAGAAGATATTGATTGTGCATGCACTGTGATTACGAGACCATCAAAATGCCCAAGAGGGGGTAGTGATGTTTCCTAAGAGCCCTGTACGACTGAGTGAGTATAAGGGCAGTTATTCGTACCAGGTGACCGTGCAAAATTTGGAGTAGCAGCTTACCTGAGCCCAGTGTGAGGACGGGATGAGATCTCTGTTCTCATATAGATACAAAAAATTGATTTTGGGATTGAGGGTCAGACGTCACTTACATTCATTTATTTTTAAGATAGAAGTGGACGTGCTTCTATCTAATTAGTCAGTAAAGTTGCTCTGATGTCACAAATAGGTTCAGTGAACGTACTATCCTGTCAATGTATGTTGACATTCATGATGAAATACGTGTGTTGGGTGATAACACATAGTGATTAATAAAAAATGGTGGTAAAAACCGAGATTTGAAATGAAAGTATTTTTGAAAGAAAAGAGTCTGACACTCTTCAATACAAATCTTTTTCCTCAAAATTAATTTTCGAAAACCCTTTCACTAAATTATAGAAACTCACCTATTTTTTCTATCCATTTTTCAGGAAAAAAGATAATAATTAAGAATAACAACTAGACTTACCCTCTATTAGATATGCTTAATTTTTTTTTAAGTGTGCATTTTATTTGATATGTCTTTTTAGGAAATAAGATTGAAATTACGCCCGGTTAATATCGAGTTAAAAAAAGAGAAAACTTCTATTTAAACAAGAGAGCGATGGGTTGTTACAGAGTATACAAATAAACTGGGTTAGTGCGTGATAAATTTGGAGGTAAATAAGTGTTCGAATGGTAATTTAAGTGATAAATTTGAATATATTAAAATTTTTTAATAATATATCATTTGGATAGATATTAAGTAAGTTGAAAATTTATTAATTAAAAAATTAGAAATATAAATTTACTATTTTAATAAAATTAAATAATTTATTAGTTATTATATATAATTAAATTATATTAAATAAATTTTATATAATATTTGTATTATATATCTATTAAAGTTTTTGTACCATCAGTTAATTTTTTAAAAAGTTTATATTAAATTATAAACTTAATAAAATATTTTATATAATTAATGAAAAACAAATAATATTAATATTTAAAAAATCGGGATTAGATTGCTGTTGATGCCAAATATTTGCACTAAAATGAACTTAAATAATTGTTATGAAAGCATCATCCGCATATATGTAGGAATCCAGCTGTAGATTAATGGGCCTTAATCAAAGTTTGATGCTCGATTTGTGTGCGAGTCTCACAAATGGGATTGGGGCCCTGAAATCTCTCATCCGATGCAGTGGAGAGATGAGGCAGTGAAAGGTGGTTGAGAAATGATGGCAGATTGCGTTTCTCTCTCTTCTCTCCGAATATCCTTCCACCCTTCCGGCATCTCCCGCTCTGTCCCCTCCGTTGGTCTCTCTTCTGTTGCTCAAATATCCTCGGAATATCCTTCCACGCTTCCGACTGAGCACCTTCTTCTTCTCACACTCTTTCTGCACCCTTCGCGCTCTGAGACCCCGCCAATGAAGGATGGCTCCTTCATATCCTGTTGCGCTCTGCAGCTGCAACACTAATACCCTCTTCCCCCTCAGCTTCAACTCTTCTCTTCTTTGGCCATCTTCCGTCCCTCCCCCTCCCCCTCCTCACTCCAGCAGCCCCCACCTCGTCCATAGGTGTCCTTTTTCTTTCTCCCTCTCCAAGAATCCACGCCTTCATCCGTCCAGCTGCTCCACCCGCGTCTCCATCGCCCCTGTCGAGTACGCGCCTCCTGCTCCGGAATTCGACTTCGTCCCTGACCTCACCCGACTCGTAGCTCTCCGGTCGCTCCTTTCCTCCGCGAGTTCCCTCGGGGAGAAGCACCGAGTGATCAATGCTGACCCCCGGGTGAAGCAGTTCTTCCACAAGAGAGCGTCAAGGTCTCTTGGCTTGGACTCCTACGAGCTGTTCCTCCTGAAATGCTTGGTGGCAGCCGGGCAGGAGCACGTGCTGGGCACGTGGGAGAGAGAGGTGGAGTCCACTCGGAGCTCCATGAAGACCGCGCTCTATGCTCTGGTGGAGATGATCGAGAGAATGGACCTCAATGGCGGCGAGGTTGCGCAGAAGAGGAAATTCAGTCGGAGCTTGGAGGAAGAGGAGGCTGAGGACTTGAAGAAGCTACTAAAAATGCTGCGGGAGATCGAGGAATTTTATGATTGCATCGGAGGGATCATAGGGTCAGCTCCTGATTCTTTCAATTTCTTCCCAGTAAAACTTGAATTTTGCATTCATTGTAGTTGCAATGCCATTCAATTCATAACTTTCCAAACTTTGTTTGGCCTAATCTCTCTTATGTGATCAGATTCTTGAATTTGCTTAGTAAACGTTAGAAGGATGAGAACTATATTTTATTCGGTTCTTCTTTCTTGATTAAATCCATTCCACTACTGTTCTGTCTACTTTGATGATTTTAATAGGATGGTGTATTGCTGCAGTTATCAGATAGTGGTTCTTGAGCGACTCAATGAATTAACATTAGATGCACAGTCTGCTCAATGGCCTCAGCACAGAGTAACTTCTGTTGATTCTCAGTTTTCTGTAATTCATCCTCCAACTGGGATTGACCTATCTCGTGACACTGAATATGCACATCAAGCTGCATTATGGGGAATTGAGGTTTACAGCAAGTGGAATCTCTGGTTAATTTTACACTTTTTTTGTTTTGTTATGCTGGTTTAACTTAAATCAACTGGGAGGCCTTGTTCTTATTCCTTTTAGGGTTTACCGAACCTTGGTGAAATCTATCCACTTGGGGGCTCGGGGGACAGGCTTGGTTTGGTAGATCCTGACACTGGTGAGTGTTTGCCGGCTGCAATGCTTCCTTATTGTGGACAGACTTTATTGGAGAGTCTTATTAGAGATCTACAGGTAGAGTTCTCTGTTATCCTTCATGTGAATGCTGATGATGAACTTAGATGAATGAGCAGCATTGAGAATGTAATTGCGCTAAAATTATAGCCTTGTCTCAATGAAATTCTTATTCACCTTCAGCCTGCTGTCTCTAGGCTCGTGAGTACTTACACTACAAGCTATATGGAAGACAGTGCATCACTCCTGTTGCGATTATGACGAGCTCAGCCAAGAAAAATCATGAAAGGATCACATCTCTCTGCAAGAAAGTTGAATGGTTTGGAAGAGGTCAATCAAGCTTCCGACTTTTTGAGCAGGTATTACAAGGAAAGTAGGCAGATGCTGTTGCTTCTTGTAGATATTTCTTTTCTTTTGTCTCAACAAGATGAAGCTTCTAACTCATGTAAAACATATGCTGCAGCCTCTTGTTCCAGTTGTTTGTGCAGAAGATGGACAATGGATAGTCCAGAAACCATGCATGCCTGTATGCAAGCCTGGTGGTCATGGTGTCTTATGGAAACTTGCTTATGATAAAGGAGTATTTGGATGGTTTTATGATCACGGAAGGAGAGGTGCAACTGTCAGACAAGTCAGGTTGTGTTTTATTAGCAAATACACTTGTACGGACTGTTGAACTGGTTTTTTTATACCTAAATATATTAGATGGTCATTGGAAAATATGGTATTTAATGAATCACTTTCTTGTCTTCCAGTAATGTTGTTGCTGCCACTGATGTAACACTCTTGGCATTGTCAGGGATTGGTTTAAAATACAGAAAGGTAACGTTTATTTTATGTTGCTTTCATATTTTCTCTTGCCCTCTCTCTTCATGCCTTGGTGTATTATGCTGTTGTGATAGCTAATCTGTTTATTCATTCATTGAAAATGCATGTCATGTTTAATACGTAGACAAGTAAAAATATAAAAATTATTATGTGATACTCTGCTCTTTTCTGCATCTCAGATAGCCATTTTTTCGGTTAAAGTAAGTTTCTCTGTGTTTTGCTTCTTTCAAAAAGATGTAGTATGTTTCCTAGGATAATGCAGTTAATGGCAATTGGTTTTTGCTTCTCCTATAATGGACCGTTTCACTTGTCACTGATTTGAGAAATGATGATGTATTTTTCTCATGGCTTGAATGAGTGAATTACTAAAGAGAATGACTATTCAATGTGTTCCTAAACAGAAATTGGGATTTGCATCATGTAAGAGAAACTCAGGTGCAACAGAAGGAATCAATGTTCTTCTTGAAAAGAATAATTCTGATGGAAAGTGGTCATATGGCTTGACATGCATAGAATATACAGAATTTGGGAAGTTTGGTATTTCTGGTGCATCTGTTTCTCAGAACAGGTATGGTGTCCCTTATGCTCAGAACATTTTAACTCTGTTTGGATTTTATTGAGAAGCATTCTTTGAAAATTTGTGAAACCTCTTCTGCACATCTCATTAGTATGACATCCTGAATTTATGTTTCTGGAAATGTTTCTATGTCGTGTTTTTTTTCCCTGAAATTTACTCCTATGCTTCTATTGATTTTCTGCATTTTTCATATGTACGTCTTGTTGCTCATCATAAATTTCTTCCACACATTATTCCTGCTATGGTCCTGTCATAACTTCAATATCCATTGATTATTTCTCATTCTTTCTCCTTTACTGATTTTTTGAGCCAACTTTCCCCTTTTACTGTTTATGTTATAATATATATTGACTATACTAATTTCATGTTTTTTGTTTAGTCTACAAGCAGACTTCCCCGCAAATACAAATATTCTTTATGTAGATCTGCCATCTGTGGAGATGGTTGCATCAAGCACAGATGGAAGCAGTTTGCCTGGCATGGTGCTAAATACGAATAAGTCTGTAGTGTATATGGATCAATATGGAGATAGGCATAGGTATGGAATTTCATCAAGAGCATTATTTTCCTGTTTATGGATTGTTTATGGTAAAACTTTTGCTTTGCGCTTATCTCTTATTTATGAGTTGTCTTCAATAAGATACCAATGCTAATCATTTCCTTTCTTGTCTTGTGGAGAAACTTGTTTTTACCTATTCGTGAAGCTCTAAATTTCTCATGAAATCCAACTCATTTAGGAATCATTTGATAAAACCTATTCCATTCTTTTGTGAGGTCTTTCCACTATCTTGCCTCTCTGTTATTTACTTGTCAGCTCATTTTTTCTTATGGTTTTAATTACTATTCCACAGTTGGAACAATTCAATTTATTCTCAGTGATTCATCTTAAGTGGGAATTTTAGCAAAGTATTTTAATCAGTAGAATCTATGACTTCGTCCAGTAAAACAGAGCTTATATGAGTTGAAACTGAAACAGACACTGATGCTGAAACTAAAGTTGATTTTACGAGCTGAAACTTATAAGCTTATTTTTAAAGGTGTTCGGTATAACGTAGATTATCAATATTTATTATATGTGTAAAATTACCAACATAATAGTTTGATTTAATTTCATCTTTTTTTATCTAGAAATGTATTGATTCTTTTGTCAAACATGAAATGGAAGAATATTTTTTTTGCACATAAATGAAATGCTTATATTAGATCAAGGAGGAAATACCTCAAGCACAAAACCAGTCTCAAAACCTCCTACATTTAGTAGGCTCATTTCATTTTCAATCAAATGAACTAAAAAAGCAGGTACAGTAATTAATAAGCTACTTGAACCATGCCCATCCCTGCCTTTACAAGCTAGTGCATTGTAATATATTTATGATTTGAAGTTTGTACAGTATAATTGTGAAAAAAATTAAATGAATGCAATTATACAAAAGATAAGAAGGAATGTTGAGAAAAAAAAAAGAGAAGGAATGTTGAGAAAAAAAAAAGAAGGAACCGAAAACTTGGAGAAGATGAAGAGAGGGCAAAAATGTAAAGAATCTTGGATAAGCTCTATATGTTTCAATAAGCATGGGGGTAAGAGCTTTGTTTTACAAAATTTCAACTCTGATAAGTTTTGATAAGCTCTGTTGCTGAACAATAGTTCAAAAGCTTTTTTTTTTTTTTAAATAAGCTCCCGTAAGCTCGAAATAAGTTATGCCGAATAGATCATATATCGTTTGAATGTATTTCTGATCCTATTGCTGTTGCTATAATTGTAAATCTCCACTTACTTTCTCCAAATACCTTTTAACATTTGCATGTGTGTTAGGAGATGTGTTGTGCCACCATCCACAGAAATGCTCAATGGTAATGCTATTTCGAGTCCCTAACCTTTTATCTATAACAGTGTGACAGGTGGAAGGCTAGAATGCACGATGCAAAATATTGCAGATAAATTCGCTAACATGTATGATTCTCAATGTCACAATGCTATTGAAGGTACCTTTCTTTTATAATGTAGACTTCAATGATTGATGTCCTGGTGCTTGCTGTACAAACAAAAAATTTCTAATGTGGAAACCTTTGGCTGCATGCATCATCAGAAGATGAGTTATACACGTTTCTGGTGTACAATGAAAGAAGAAAGGTCACATCATCTGCTAAGAGAAAAAGAAAATCCTCGGACAAGTCATTGCACCAGGTATATTTTATCATTTCTATCGCAACTGCAAGCTTTGGCCCTTCCTTCTTCTTACACATCAATTTATTAACATTGATGCTTACATCTTGCTTCTCATTCTCTAATGCTTTTCATTGAATGTTTTGAAAATTTAATGGTTGTTTAGGTTCTGTGACTGAGACTAAATCTGATCAGTGAAGTACAGTTTCACGGCCAAAATTATTGAAGCTATTGTATTAAAGAGAAAAAAAAAGATTACTGTGATTGGATATGGACAACCTCATAATATTTTGGCATCTTCCCATTCTTCTGATCATGAACCAGTTATTTGGAATAATTTTTATCTGAGCTACAACGAATTACATTGGCTCTATAAAAATCATTCAATTGGTAAAAAATAATCAACTGGGAAGCCAACTTAAGCCCTTTGTTATATGATACCTGAATTCCACAGAAGATCCTTCCGTAATTCAGTTATTGTGCTCCATACAGTACAAGATCTACGTTTGCTTAGTTGCTGTTAAAAGCAACCTATCAATGAATAAAGACTGGTTTCCTTTCCATCTGTATATTTTAAGCTAGACAAAATGATGGAAAACAAACTTTGCACCTTGTATTTTGTTAAAAGATGCTTCAGGTTCTTATTCTTACTACAATAATACTGTTATTATATTATCTTGCAGACTCCCGAGGGTTCTTTGCTGGATATAATTCGAAATGCCCATGATATACTTTCTCCATGCAATATTAATCTTCCTGAGGTAGAGCAAGAGATATCCCATCCTGAATCACTTCCAATTTCATTTTATAGCAGTGCTCCAATTTCAACCCTTGTAGATATCCATCTCTGCACAAGTATTTCCCTTTGTCTTTTTGTGAATGTCTACAAGTGTTGGTAAAGATTCTATTTGCTAATCATTAATATATTCCAGATTGAAGGAAATGACAAGTATCTTCACTCTCCTCCTCCATTTCTCGTTCTTTTGCACCCTGCTCTAGGCCCGCTTTGGGAGGTTACAAGACAAAAGGTAAAATTTGGGCTATTCCTTATAGTTTTATGATCAATCTAACATGATTGTCATGGAGTATTGTCTATCTTATATAGTTCCACCTTTTGTTGGCAAGAGTAGTTTTTTGCTGGAGTTTTTCTTTCCTGCCATATTGAACGTACTAGCTAGAATATGATACCCATATAGGTATCCAGCTTATGGTACGTGTGGCATTTTATGTCAGATGTGCATCGCTATTTCAGAATGTAATTTTGTTTTTATGATTTATCTCATGATTAAACATAAAATAGCAATGATAATATTATCATCTGTACAGTTTTCTGGAGGATCAATTGGCAAAGGCTCCGAGTTAAAAATAGACGTTGCAGAGTTTTTGTGGAGTGATGTTGAGGTGGGAAAGTTTGGGTATTGACCTTGGATTTTTTTCATAAAGGGCTTGTCGCATGTTAAGTTCTAACCATATTGGATCTTTCTATTCCAGCTTAATGGAAGCCTTGTAATTGAAGCCAGTAACTCTATGGGCTCAACCAGAAAGAACGGAAATGGTGAGCCAATAATAATATATGGCCTCAGGTAATTATTCTTCCTGCTTGTGTATACAATTTTTGCATTGCATGTGTGGAAAAGCTTTCTTCTAAATGAACCAGTATGCTAGGTGCGGGAGGTGCAAGTTGCAGAATGTCAAGGTCTTGAACAATGGGATTGACTGGAAATTTAAAGGCAACGTTTACTGGAAACATGATGTAAGGCGATTGGAAATGTTAAAGGTCAAACTATATGGAAATGCAGAATTTGAAGCCAGAGATGTGACTATTCAGGTATATTTGATATATAAGCAATATAACATTAGTTGCATATAAGCATAATAATGTGCTCTCAGAAAGTTAAATAAATTTAAAGCATTCAATAGAAGTGGTCTCAGAATACTGAGTACGGCGGACTGAAATTACTCAATGCCCAATCTCTATTGGAAATTGAAATCCCTTTTAAGATTCTTATATGTTTGCAAATAGTTCAGACCAGTGGGAAATTGGGGCTAGGCTTCAATCTTATTTCAAAGATGATATTGTTGATCTTCTGTTTTTTTCCATAGGGAAATCACATATTCGAAGTACCAGATGGTCACAAGTTAATAATCACTCCAGGGCTTTCAGGTTAGTATCTTTCAAGGGATCAGATATTATCTTTAATGGTTCTCATTATTTACATAAACATCACATGAAAAATGATATCTTTCTTGATGTATGCTTGCGCCATGTACCAGTTTAACTCCACATTTTAATATTATATTGATCTGAGAATACGAACTCCATTTGCTCCAAGCATGGCTGTTATTACTGACACATTGTCATTTTCTCCATCTTGAATATAGGCTTTAATGCCCACCTTCGCCCAATTGCATCAAATATGGTTGATATTGGAAGCTGGCACTGGGATTACAAGATAATTGGTACACGCATTCAGTTGGAATTAGTGGAATAATTAAAACAGCATTTTTCTCTCACCAGCAGTCGTGTGAATCATGGTTCACAGATAGCTCAGTCGTTGGTTCAACAGAAGTTTAACCATGTTCTCCATTAGAATCCTTATAGAATTACTCATATTGCCTTGTATCTGTCTTCTATGTAACATGAAAAATGTACCTTTGACAGTTGAAATAATAAAATTTGTAAATGTTGGAAATCTTCCACTGTCATATCTTGGGAGATATTATGGTTCCAACTTCTAATCCAAGCTTTGGTTCGCCCTAGAATGTCAAAAGTGTGGAGCATTTCTTCGGGAGGGAGGGCATTTCTTTGGGAGCGAGGGAGATGGTGCTAAATTAGAGAGTAAATTTTTTTAAAAAATAGGATATATAAAATGCATATGTAATATATAATATTGTTTATCTTATATATATATATATGATTTTCTTATTCATATTATACCATACATATATATTATATAATTAAATTTTATTTACAATATATATTAAATAATATAATTATAGATTGATAAATAAAATATGCATATCTTATGTTTATAATACCTTTTTATTTTATATAATATTTTATTTATATTATAAAAATTTTATCATGATAAAATTTTTAGTTATATTTATTCATAAAATTTATTGTATATGGTGACATTTTTAAGTATGTGATTTTTATAATGTGTTAATCAATATCATATATTTATTAATGTATATATAATTGAAATGAGTTCTATCATTAAAACTTTATAATATAATCAAATAATATATTAGTCCAAAAAATATGAGATAAAGGAATTCAATCTCTCCACTTAAAATCCCTCTTAAGCGCTCCTAATCCTTCCATTTAAACATCCAAGATTATCTTCTATAAAAGAAATATTCTAATTTCAGAAAAAAAAAAAGGCTAGGTGCATTTTTCATTTTACTGCATGTGTTCACACTTTCAAATCATGTCAAGGCACTTAGATGTGGCTCTCTACTATTACGTTGGAGTGATACCCGTTTTCATATCAAAATGTCCTCTCCAGCGTATGTGTAAACCTAGAACGGTCCCAAAACTTTGTTGGAAAGTCAGGCAACCATTGTCTTGTCTCAATTTATTTGTTGGCGTGGTTGTTCTATTAAACTACACGAGGTATAGGTGGTTTTTCCATCATTTTGGATCGTAATTTAGCATGTTCCCTAATATTTGGATCGTAACTTTGAATTGTCTTTCCGTTTGGGGATAAATGACAATTCTCTTATTCGACTTTGTCATAAGCGACCTCTACAGACTCGACCACAATCTAGAAGTAAACATTGGATTTCAGTCCGATACGATGGATTCTAGTACTCCGTGCAAGAGTACAATCTCAACTATGTTCAACTTGGCTAATCTTTCCACCAAGTATGTCAGCCTTATTGGTAGGAAATGGGTGACCCTTGTAAGTCAATCCACGATAACTCGTATCGTGTCATGCCCTTTAACATATGGGGGAAATCTTGTCATGAAGTCGATTGTGATATTTTACCATTTCCATTCAGGAATAGGAAGCAGTTGAAAGAGTCTTGCTAGTCTCTGATGATAGGTTGAAGGAGTCTTGCTAGTTTCTGATTCTCGACCTTTATCTATTGATAGGACAAACACCTGAAAACATACTTCGCGATCTCTTTTTTCATCCATAACCACCACTAACCTTCTTTCAGGGTTATGTATGTCTTGGTGTTGTGAGGGTGCATCGTGTATATAAAGTTGTGTGCCTCCTTGAGTATAACGTTCTTTAATCCTGCATTATTTGGCACCACTACCCGACCTTTAAATGTTAGCAACTCATCTACTCTTATGCAGAAGTCCGTGGTAGTAGCCTATACGATGTTGTCAACGTATCTCTTTAACCCCGGTTAATCTTTTGCTTTACTTGGATCTGGTCCACCAATGTAGGTCGGATCGTTACATTTGCTACAAGCATGGGGTTTCCTCATCTGTGTCTAAGGAGATTTGTATCTACTTCATCTGTTTAGTACAGGCAAGTACACTAACCTTATGTAAGTCACACTCACCTCGTGCTTATGGCTTAGGGCATCAGCTACGACATTTACTTTTCCCGAATGATACTCGATAATTAAGTCATAATCCTTTATTAGCTCAATACAATACATCGCATCTACCTTAGGTTTATTTCCTTTTGCGTCATGACGTACTTGAGTATTTTATGATTAGTGAAGATCTAACATGTAATCCCATATAGATAATGATTGCATATTTTGAGGGCGAGTGCGATGGCTGCCAATTCCAGGTCATAAGTCAGATAATTGCACTCATGCTTCTTTAGCTGCCTTAATGCATATGAGATCACATTTTCTCGTTGAATTAGCACACACCCTAGTCTATGTTCTTATGTGTAGACTCCGTTATCTCAAAATAAGAAGCCGAAAATGAGAAGCAAATTTTTTTTAGAGAAAATCTAAATTCAAAGTGAATCGGAATTGGTAAATAGAGGCCAAAACAGGAAATTGAAAATTTTTAAGTGTTTAATGAAGATCCAAAAATGATAAAAATAGATTATGAACCAAATTGGAAGTGATAACCGGACTGGTTTATGATGAACCGAACTTGAACCAGGATGAACCAAGAAAATTCGGTTCAAAGATTCATTTTTTAGTTAACTTAAAAATATCAATTTGGGAAATTGAAATCATCAATGTGTAAAAAAATGAATTTATAAATTTTTAATTTTTAGAAAATTGGTTGAATCAGGCTTGAACAAGTCAATTTTTTATTTCGGGTCACCAAATTCGGTCTAGTCGAACTGGTCAATGGACCGCATGTTAGGTCAGCGCACGCAACTAAACAATGCACGACACGTGGCGAAACACACCTAGTCAGCCGCTCAGTCAGCGTCTCGAAGCGCTAACCAATCAGAGAGTGACACGTGTCCTCATTCAACGGTCAGACGAAAAAAATTCATGTCACCAAAGACTGACCAATGGGAGAGCAACACGTTTTCTCAATCAATGGTCAACTGAAGAGAAGCATCGTCAGTAGGGCTGGCCAATGAGGAGCTGATACGTGGAAAAAATGCCACATCAGCAGCCAGATATGATGTCGGAGAACGGTCGACCAATCGGAAGTTGACACGTGGAAAAGTCACATCGGATGGCAACAACCAATCAGAAACTGTCACATGGTAATGGCATAGTGTGTCAGGTGCAAAAACTGATGAATTTAAATCAAATAATCAGAGGACGCCACGTGTCACGATCAACTGATGGTCAAATTTGGTCAGCGACCATGTTTGAACAAGTGACCAATGGGAGGTCACCACGTGGCCAGTCAACAGATGACTCAGACTTTAAGTAAGATACCGTGTCAGAAAAGCTAGCCAATCACATAGCGCCACATGGCATTTCGAATGCGGGAAGCTCGCACGCACGCATTGTGTCATCTTCTTCCTCAAACTTCTGAACGGTAGAGGAGGAAAAAGGTCACCATTACTCTAGCGGCCAATAAATCTCCTGACAAGGGAGTAAATCGGAGAGTTAATGGTCGGTCGATTAGGAATGAAAGTTCCTGACCTCCCTATAAAAAAGCTCCCTTCCATTCATCCTCTCCATCCCTCGAAAGCTCGAAAAAGATGAACTACTCCAGTTTCCGACCATCCCTGAACAAAAGCTCTGACATCGACCCTTTTTTTTTTTACCTCTGAATGCGAATCTGGATTCCCTAGAACTGAGAGGAAGTACTCTACCTTGCTGCATATTCCTTTCAGATCGAGGATCACTGGAGAAACGTCGGTGAGCTTGCACAATATAGTTGCTCCTACGGTCGACTTTGAGCATAAATTTTCGAGCTGAATTCCCTCCACCTCTATCACACCCCAACCCGGTTTGGTCGAGGTTCTGTGATCAACCCACCACTCTCCCGAACCTCGAAGAGGGGTTCCTCTAGGAAATCAAAGAGAGTTAGGCGTTGTACCTATCATATTTTCCCTAGATAATATTAAACAAAACTGAAACTTGGGATCTTTATACCTGGGATAAATTCTCAGGAGGAAGAGGCTAATGTAGTCACGTTCCTTCCTGAAAATGTTTAGAGGGAGGGGGTGAGTTTGACAACCTAGTGAGTGTGAGAAATTTTTTAGGAAATGTTCACTTTAACACTTCCAAATGTTTGATGTTTCACAAGCAGTTCCTTCTCTAATTTTTCTTCACACGATCATCAACTGCCCTCCTATCATAGGAGGGATCACACGTTTGTAGAATGGTCCCCGACCATTCCACTTGTGGACCGGAGCACCTTTACCGTCCACCCTGATAGAGGTGCTATAAACCCTGCTCTTTGGAGTTAAGGAAAATTGGGAAAAGAACCGATCAAACCAAATGAGAAAACCGAACTGGTTCACAAACCCGATCATCATAGAAATGGGCAATTTGGGAAATTTACAACTCTTGAGTGACCCAAAGGGTTCATAAAACCTTGGAAAAGAACCTTAGAACAAATTGGAAGAGAAAAACCAGATCGGTTCAGATGAACCGGATCCAAACTGGATTAAACCGATTTATGAATCGAGGTAGTTTATGAACCGAAACCGATAGAGAGAGGGCAAACCGGGAAATTTATGGACCCTGAGTGACCTAAAGAGTCACAAAAGTCATGAAAAAGGACTTTTGGATGAATGGGGGATGAAAACCAAACCGGTTCAGGTTAAATAGACCCAAATCAAATTGAACCAGTTTGAACCACTATTGAATCAGATGCTAAATTCATTTTTCTAGGTAGCTTAGAAAATTCAAATTTGAGATTCGAGGCCACCATTGGATAGAGAATGAATTTTGATGAATTTTAAAAAAATTATTTTGAAAAACACGGTCGAATCAGGCCTAAATCGGTCGGTTTAAACTTTGAACCTGGTTCGGACCGGTCCGGTTCGGAACAATGTCATCTTCTTCCTTCATGTGACAGCATTGTTCACTCGCCGAAAAATCGAGCAGTGCCAACGAAGACAAAAATTTTCTAGCCAGGGAGTTTCATGCAATGAATGACCACCATTAAGGCGCCAATCGGACGACCAAGAAGCCTCGAGCTTCCTATATAAAGAGCCCATCTTCATTCATCCTTCTCGCACCTAAAAACTCCACTCTCTCCCTACTACTCCATCTTCCGATGAAGCTCAAACCAGAGCTCCGACTTGTGCATTTTTATGAGCCAAAGAAGGGGTGGTTGGGTTCTTTAGATTTGGGGAGAAGTCAGCTACACGCCTGTAGTCTTCATTTGCTTCGAGGATCACTGGAGAAACACCGACGTGATTGAACAGTGAAGCAACTCCGGCAAACCGAAGCTGCCCTATTTCAGCTGAGCTAAAATCAACCAATTCGAGCCCTTCTCAGGCCAAACCAAGCCCTCCTAATACCTCCACAGTCCTCCTACAGTTGAATTAGAGCTGAAAGTTAAGCCAATTTGGCTCCCCTTTATAAATTCAAATTAGTGCTAGAGAGAGAACCCGCAGAACTTCAATGACTAAATTCTCACTCAATTTGGCATCAATTGATGCAATTCTTGATCCTAGGAGGAACCACAGTACAAAAGCTATATGCCCAGATTGAAAGCTTGGACCACCGCTGTAAACCTCGCACTTTTGAGTTAAGGAAAATCGGGAAAAGAACCGGCAAAATCGAATAAGAAAATCGAGCCAGTCTACATTTGGGAATAAGCAATATGGAAATTTACAACTTTCGGGTAATCCAAAGGGTACATTAAACCTTGGAAAAGAAACTTAAGACAAACTAAAAAACAAAAACCAAATTGGTTTAGGTGAACTAGATTCCATAATAATTTTAAAGTTAAGTGTGTTTGCCCGAGAGTAGTGTGAGGATGGGTGACCTCCTAGGAAGTATGATTTTTTTGTAACCCGAAATTTCGGTCAAATATTTTTATGGGAATGTACGCTTACCATAAATAGCCATAAATTAATATATATTTAATTATTGTAATTAATACCAATAATTTAATACCCAAATTAAATTATTAGAATTAATACAAATAATTTAATACCCTATATAAAGAGGTCATCCCCATTCATTCTCCTCACACCTGAACACTTCTCCCCTTCTCTCTACTGCTCCATTTCCCGGTGAAGCCCGAACCATAGTTTCGACTTAAACATTTTTCTTAGCCTCGGAAGAAGAGGTCAAGCTCTTTAGAACCGGGGAGAAGTCAGCTATCGGATAGCAAACTCCAGTCAATCCGAGAATCACTAGAGAAGCGCCGACATGATGGAACAGTGAAGCAGCTCTGGCAGACCGAAGCTGCCCTATTTCGGCGAAGCTAAAATTGGCCATTTTGAGCCCTTCTCAGACCAAACCAAGCCCTCCCAACACTTCCTTAGCACTCCCACGGTCGAATTAGTACTGAAAAGTAAGCTAGTTCGACTCCCCTCTGTAATTTTTGACTAGTGCTAGAGAGAGAACCGATGAAATTTCAATGATGAAATTCTAACTCAATTCGGCATCAATTGATGCGATTCTTAATTCTAAGATGATCCTTAAGATAAGAGCTATCTGCCCAGATCGAAAGCTCGGACCGCCATGCCCTCACCGGTGAGAAATCGAAGCTTTCTCTCTCTATAGTTTGTTTTCTGGTAAAGCTCCGTTTGAGCTCGTTCGGCGTTAAAATCTGCGATTCAAAGTTTTTTAGAATCGTATGAACATGCAGAAACTCAATTTCAACTCCAATTTCAATAATTAGAAGTGTTTGATCAGTCAATTTGATGAAATCAAATTCGGTAGTATTGAAGAGTTGAAATTGGGGGAAATTTTGGGGATTTTCGAAATTCAAAGGGCCAAAATGCAATTTTATGAAATTGAGGGCCAATTGGGCATGAAAATAATGTTGGAGGACCAATTGAGGAATTTTGGAATTTTTGGGCAAAACTTACCATTTTTGTAAAAGAAGGGCAAAATGGTAATTTTGGAAAAATTGGGGGACCAAATTGGAAATTTGGGAAATTAAACCCCTTTTTGGTGAAATTGAATAAATTGAGGTCCCGGGATAAATTTTAAAAGTTACGGGACTCAATTTGAGGAAAAACCGATATTAGGGACTTAAAGTTAAAGAGAAATAACTTTAGGGATCTAATTGTAAATAACTAAAAGTTTGGGTTTTCTCATTCATTGGAAATGAATGAAGGTTGTTATGCCAAGTAATAATGAACAAGGTTGTTCATATCGTGTAGGAACATGAAATACCGGGAACACCAGCAAGGACAATCTCACGTGAATACAAAGAACCGGTCTAGTGGAATTCATGGCATTAACGGGTGAGTGGGTTTACTCACATCATACCCGGTTGGGATGATGAGCACAACTTAATTAAAAAACACTTACCGGTTGTGAGTGAGTTTACTAACATTATACCTGGTTGGGATGATTAGCACAAATTAAAATTAAAAACCACTTATCGGTTGTGAGTGGAAATTTTATATCATACCAGGTTGGGCAATAATAAGTACCTCGGTATGAAAACCCACTATTAAGTGGTATTTTAAACATCACTACTTAGAGGAAGTGATGTGAAAATCATGTGGAAAAACTACTTACCAATTGTAAGTAGATCATACCCGGTTGGTATGATGAGACTTCCCCGAAGGAAGTTGAAAACCCGTTCATCGGTTATGAACGGAGGTGTCCTTATACCCGGGCGGTATAATGGATAGAGAAAACATATGTTTTGTCGGAAGTGCTCTCCCGTGACTGTGTGTCAATGCTTAAACAATTTGGGAGACCTTCTCGACGGGAGCTCGAATAGCTCTGATAGGTCGGGGGCCTCGGTTTTGGAACTTGGGGGGCTAAATGCCCGATTTTAAAAATCTCGTACAGTGGCCCAAGACCAGTTGGCATGAGCTGGAGCTCATAAACGAACATGATATATGTGCCATAAAACTTAATAAGTGAATTGTTTGGCCATGGTACCAAGATAGGACCGACATGTTCAGTCAACTAGCGGCAGTGCGACATGACAGGTCGACGGACCAGTCAAGACAAACAACTGCGGGTTGAGTTGAGAGTCGGGGCCGTTGGACCAGTTGCAAATAAATGAAAAGTTTGGTTTCCTCATTCATTTGAGATGAATGAAGGATATTAGGCCAAAGGATAATGAACAATGATTTTTATATCGTGTAGGAAAATTAAGTACCGGGAATGACAGCTAAGACAAGTTCGCATAAAGGCAACAAGCCAGCCAAGAGGAAATTCACTACACTATTGGGTGAGTGGGATATATATGATACCCGGTTGGGATGATAAGCTCCTCATAATTTAAAACCCACTGCTAAGTGATACTTTAAACATCACACTTGAGAGTAGTGATGTGAAAATCACGCGAAAAAACTACTTACCGGTTGTAAGTAAATCATACCCAGTTGGTATGATAAAACTTTCTCGAATGAAGCGGAAAACCCACTTATCGGTTATAAACGAAGACGTCTTCATACCCAGTTGGTATGATAGACAAATGTAAGGTTTATTTTGTCGGAAGTGCTTTCCCCTGACTGTGTGCCATTGCTTAAAATTTTTGGGAGACCTTCTTAACGGGAGCTCGAATAGCTCATATAGGTTGGAGGCCTCGGTTTTGGAACTTGGGGGCTAATATGCCCGATTTTAAAAATCTTGAACAGTAGGCCCTAGGCCAGTTGGCACGAGCAAGAGCTCATAAACAAACATGATTATTAAGCCATGAAAACTTAAGTAAATGAGTTGTTTGGCCATGGTACAGAGATAGGACCGACATACTCAATGGACTAGTAGTAGTGCGACATGACAGGTCTTCGGACTAATCAAGACAAATAGCTGCATGTTGAGTTGAGGGTCGAGGCCATTGGACTAGTGGCACCACAAATTATATGGCTTATGTGAAAAACTGTTGATTTGTGCATGCACTGTATTATGGGACCTTCAAGTCACCCAAGAGAGGTAGTGATGCATCCGAGGGCTCTAGACGACCTGGTGGAAATAAGGGCAGTTAATCATACCAGAAGTCTAGCGAAGCTCGATGTAGCTTCATTGCGCATGAGACCGGGGTGGGGATGGGATGAGGTCTCTATCCTCATATGGACACAGAGTATTTTTGTTCTAAGGGTAGGACGTTAGAGACGTTCACTCAAACTTCAGGTAGAAGTCAGAGACTTCTATTAGGGTGGATGGTAAAAATGCTCCGATCCACAAGTGGGTGCAGTCGGCGTAACTACATCTCACGAATGTGTATGATCCCTTCATGATGAAGGGTGTGTGTTGTATGTTAAACACACCAAATATGGAAATGAGAAAGAGTTTATGAAAACCGTGGAAAAGATTTGAGAATCCTTGGAAATGAATTGGGAAAACTTGGAAAAAGGTTTTGATAAATTGAAATTTGATGAAAAGCATTTTTATGAAATAAGGAGTCTAACACATTCTGATTAAAGAAATTGATTTTTGTGAAAACTCTCACCCAACACCCATTTAGTGAGTTGTCAAACTCACCCCACCCTTTACCCCTTTTTTAGGAAACCAAGGGAAAACCAACCTTAAAGATTTATCGATAGTCAAACCTTAAGGCAGGTATGTAAAATTTATATTCAATTTTGATTAATGTCATTACAAGAAAGGTATAGGTAAGAAGGATACCTTACTCCTCATGGTTTATAAAGAAGGGGCAACCCTTAGTAAACTCGGAGAGTGACAGGTTGATCACGGGGATCCAACCAAACCGGGTCGGAGCGTGATAGGTGCAGTGCCTATACCCGGGTTTGAGTAGACATCAATAGTCTGACCCTCAAACACTGATCACTTCATCATCTTCAATTTGTGGGACGAGACCTCCTTTTTCCCCTACTGCCTTGGTTTCAGTGCGCAGGAAGCTCCTCGAGCTTCTCGACCTACTAGACACCAAACCACCCTTATGCACCTTGGGTCATCCAACAGTACTTAGGAAACATCACTATCTCATACCAGGTGTCCTAATGGCTCAAATCACAAAGTGCATGCACAATCAAGAATCTTTTTAAGTTATAGCCATTATCTTTGGCCCTCCAGCGTAACGGTATGTTGGCTTGGCTTCGGCCCACGCATACTAGTCCAACAGGTTCGACAACCTAGTTTTGACAGAGTAGTAGTTTGGCCCAACAAGCTCAACAACTCAGACTTGGCTCGGCGTGTATCACACACAATTTCCTATTAATTGGATCTTTTAGCATTACTAATCATATGCTAATTTTGGACGGGTCCATACCTGTGTCCATCAGCCTTGGGCCCACTTGCATACCGAGCCTAAGCCCAGAATTAGCTCCCAAATATTTTAAACAAGGTCACCTAGTCAGAGGAGGCTAATTCAATAGAAAAATTATTTTTTCAAATTAACCGTCATTCCAACTGTAATGGACGTTATAGCAGTTCCCACTCACTCGATAATCTCAGCGGGGTCGTCCTAGTAGAGTCTGGCTTTGTGGTGTTCTTTCGAAAGCCGGTGCTTGAGGCTCCTACATGGCACGAATATCCATATTAGGATGTTGGACTAAGGGACAGCATCTTTTTTGGCATTTGCATATACGCTCTCATATTTTTCCTTAATTGTAATTTGGTCCCTAAGGTTTATGCTTTTACCTTTAGGTCCTTATTTGCTCCTTAATTTTAATTAAACCCCTAGGATTTCCAATTATCCTTCCTGGGTCCTTAGTTTTATTAAAATCACCCATTGGCCCCTCAATTTCCCAAGATTTCCATTTAGTCCATAATTTTCCCAAAATTACAATTTGACCCCAAACTTCTCAAACTTTGCAAATTGGTCCTACATTTTATCCAAATTGTCCCTCAATTGGGAGGGAATTTCATGAAAATGCCCTCAATTTTATGAATTTTCCATTCGAGCCCCAATTTTTGAAAATCCCCAATTTGTCCAAATTTCTCAAAATTTGCACTTTGGCCTCTAAATTTCAATCTCGTCAAATTGACCACCAAAAGTGGTTAATAGTCCTCATTCATGATCTGGATCACTTTTTTATGTTTTCTTCATCATTTTAAGCCTTAAATCACTTCATTTGGCTCGCAAGTGAGCTCAAACTAAGCTTCACTAGAAAATATAGTCTAAAGAGAGAAAGCTTCGATATTTTACTGGTGAGGGTCCACTGACCGAAGCTTTGGCTACCACTGCGTTGCTCTCGTCATGGTGATCCTCCCTGGATTAAACCATGCCTCAATTGATTCCCTAAATAGTGTGAATTTCAATGTTCATGTTTTTGCATATGGCCGTGAATAGTATTTTCTAGTGAAGGGCAGCGGAGGAAGCTTACCTTCTTAGCTTAAGGGAAGGTCGGGACACCTCCGGGTGGGATGTAGGGGGTCTGGCTTGGCCGCAATTTGCTAGGGGAGAGCTTGAAGTGGTTGCACGGGGTTGGGCAGTTTTCTGGCCAAGGAGTGGCAGTACTGTTCGAGCTTCTTCATTCCTCCTCGGTGGCTCTCAAGCTAAACGGAGGATAGGGCTAAGTAGAGGACTTCCTCCCGATTCCAAAGACACTGAATGTGGCTTCGGAGGTTGAGAAAAGTCCCGTCGTTCGCACTCTTCTTTGTTGCTCATCGGAAACTTGCATTGTCACGCCCCTACTCGATTTGGTCAGATCCCCGTGATCAACCCGCCACTCTCCCAGTTTATTAAAGGGTTTCCTCTTATTATAGACTGTAATGAGTAAGGCATCCTTTAGACCATTTCTTTCTAACCACAGTGTATTATCACCCAACACACATCCTTCATCATGAAGGTTAAACACACATTCGCAGGTCAGTACGTCCACTGAACCCACTTATGGCTTCGGAGCGACTTTACCGGCCACCTAGATAGAAGTGCGTCCACTTCTACCCTAAGAATGAGTGGATGTTCAGGACATTCGACCCTCATTCCCAGAATAAATTCTTTGTGTTTGTTATGAGGACAGAGACCTCATCCCATCCCCACCTCGGTCTCATGCGCTTAGTGCTACTCCAAATTTCGCACGATCACCTAGTACGACGAACTGCCCTTATACTCACCAGGTCGTCCAGTGCCCATAGGATGCATCACTACCCCTCTTGGGTGTCTTGATGGTCTTGTACTTATAGTGCATGCACAAACAATGTTTTCTTACCAAGCCATATAATTTGTAGTGCCACTGGCCCAACGGGCCCGACTCTCAACTCAATCTGTAGTTGTTTATCTTGACTGGTCCGTCGACCTGTCATGTCGTACTGCCGCTAGTTGACTGAATATGTTGGTCCTATCTTGGTACCATGGCCAAACAATTCCTTTATTTAAAGTTTTATGGCATATAATTCATGTTTGTTTACAAGCTTCTACTCGTGCCAACTGACCTTGAGCCCACTGTACGAGATTTTCAAAATCGGGCATATTAAAGCCCAAGATCCAAAAACGAGGCCCCCGGCCTATAAGAGCTATTCAAGCTCCCATCAAGAAGGTCTCCCAAATAGTTTAAGCATTGGTACACAGTTAGGGGAGAGCACTTCCGACAAAAATTATATTTTCAACTGTCCATTATATTGACTTGGTATAAGGACATCTCCGCTCATAACCGATGAACGGGTTTTCAACTTCCTTCGAGGAAGTTTCATCATACCAACTAGGTATGATCTACTTACAACCTGTAAATAGTTTTTTTCGTAAGGTTTTCACATCACTACTCTAAGTTCTGATGTTTAAAATACCACATAATAGTTTGTTTTCATTAGGATATGCTTATCATCCCCAACCGAGTATGATATAAAATCCCACTCACAACCAGTAAGTGGTTTTTAACTTTAAGATGTGCTCATCATCCCAACCGGGTATTACATTAGTAACCACACTCACCCGTTAATATCGTGAATTTCACTAGACCAGATCTTTGTATTCACACGAGCTTGTCCATGCTGGCGTTCCTGGTACTTCATGTTCCTACACGATATGAACATCTCAGTTCATTATCCTTTGGCTTAATAGCTTTCATTCATTCCAAATGAATGAGAAAGTCAAACTTTCATTTATTTGTAATTAGGTCCCTAAAGTTATTTCTCCTAAACTTTAAGTCCCTAATGCCTGTTTTTCCTCAAATTGAGTCCCCAAACTTTTAAAATTTATCAAAGGACCTCAATTTACTCCATTTTACAAAAAGGGGTTTAAATTTCCAATTTTCCAATTTGGTCCCCCAACTTTTCCAAAATTACCATTTTGCCCTTCCTTTTCAAAAATGGTTTTTTACACCAAAAATTCTAAAATTTCTCAATTGGACCTCATTTTATCATGCCCAATTGACCTTCAATTTTAGGAAATTGCATTTCGGTCCTTCGAATCTTTGAAAATCCACAATTCCTACTTAACACAAACGAATTTAATTTTATCAAATTGACCGATCAAACATTTCCAATTGTTGAAATTGAGTTTATACATGTTCATACAATTCTTTAGCAATGTGAATTGCAAGTTTTAACGCCGGGACGAGCTCAAACGGAGCTTCGCCGAAAAATGAACTATAGAGAGAGAAAGCATCGATTACTCACTAGTGAAGGCACGACGGTCCGAGCTTTCGATCTGGGTAGATAGCTCTTGTCCTAAGGTTCATCCTATAATCAAGAATCACATCAATTGATGCCAAATTGAGTTAGAATTTCATCATTTAAATTTTGTCGGTTCTCTCTCTAACACCGACCGAAAATTGTAGAGTCGAATTGACTTACCTTTCAATCCTAATTCTGCCGTGGGAGGGCTGAAAAAGTGTTGGGAGGGCTTGGTTTGGTCTGAGGAGGGCTCGAAATGGCCGATTTCAGCTTGGCCCAAATAGGGCAGCTTCGGTCCGTCGAAGCTGCTTCACTGTTCCATCATGCCGGCGCTTCTCTAGTGATTCTCGGATTGACTGAAGTTTGCTATCAGATAGCTATCTTCTCCCCGGTTCTAAAGAGCCCGACCTCTCCTTCCGAGGTTAAGAAAAATATTCAAGTCGTAGCTCTGGTTTGAGCTTCACCGGGAAATGGAGCAGTAGAGAGAGAAGTGTTCAAGTGTGAGGAGAATGAATGGGGATAACCTCTTTATATAGGTGTAAAATCGTGTATTAAATGGGAGAGATTTATTACTACTATTAATATTACCATAAATTATTGGTATTAATTCCAATAATTTAATTTTGGTATTAAATTATTTGTATTAATTCAAATAATTTAATTTAGGATATCACCCATCCTCACACTACTCTCGGGCAAGCACGCTTAACTTCAAAGTTCTTATGGAATCTCATTCACCTGAACCAATTTGGTTTTTCTCTTCTAATTTGTCTTAAGTTTCTTTTCCAAGGTTTAATGAACCCTTTGGATCACTCGGAAGTTGTAAATTTCCAAATTGCTTGTTTCCAAATAATCGGGTTTGTAAACCAGCTCGATTTTCTTACTCGGTTTGACCGGTTCTTTCCTGGTTTTCCTTAACTCAAAAGTGCGAGGTTTACATGCACACTTTTTCTTCTTCTTCACTCGATTGTAGGATGCTGAGAATGAATGGAGGAGTACTCTTTATATAGGGAGCTCGACAACTGTTCAGGCTACCGGCCGGTGTGAAACTCGGTCGCTGGCGACCTGATTGGAGAGTTTTTCGAGTCGCTGGAGACTCCAGCTTTTTCAGCCTCTCTCTCTCTCCTCCATTCTCTCTATCAGTGGCTAAAGGTTGAAGACGATGACATGGTGAACGTGCCACGTGGCACACTGTGATTGGCTAGTTTTTCTAACGTGGAGGTCTAGCTCGGCCGTCGCATTAGTCGTTGAACTGTTAACCAGACACACGGCAGCCTCTCATTGGCTGCTCGTGTTTGAGTGGCATGCTGATGGGTCGCTCGCTAACCATTGGTCAGACACGTGGCAGCCTCCCATTGGTTGTCCATGTCTGTGTGGCTACTGACGGGACGTTGTTGACTGTTGACCTATCTGTTCTATTGACTAGTTGGACCATTGATCAATTTGGTTTGTTGACCGATTGGACCGTTGACTAGTCTGGTCGACCGGGTTCGTTGTTCCAAATTCAAAAATCGGTCGATTTGGATACAATTCGACCAGTTTTTTAAAATTTAAAATTTTGTAAATTTGTCTAAATTAATTTTTTTATCTAATGGTGACCTCAATTTCTCAAATTGACATTTTTAATTCGCCTAGAAAAATTAATTATTAAACCGATTCACTATGGTTCATCCTGATTCAGTCTGGTTCACCATGAATCAGTCTGGTTCTCTTCTCAATTCCACTTCCCAGTTCTTCCTCACAATTTTTGTAAATTTTTTTGTCAATTGGGATCTTCCAATTTCCCACGTTAACCCTTCTTTACCATTTTTCGTTCATTAATTAGCTTGGTTCTTCACATGTAAATCTTTACTAGTTCTTTTTCCAGTTTTCCTTGGTCCAAAGGATGGGTTTTACAACCTCAAACCTCCTAAGGCCAGACCGACCCTTCCACGACTCTCCACAACTGAGTCTAGTCCTCCTTGAGCCTACGAGGTAAGCAGTTATCGCCACCTTCGCAAGAATAGTGAAATGTTAGAGAGAGAAACTACTCAAACTTTGTTGATCGAATTCTCCATGTTTAGGGCACCAATTGAGATGAATCTTGACCCTAGAAGGATCCTCTCTACGAGAGTTACCTCCCCAAATCAAGAGCTCCCGCAACCGCATGCTTAACGGTAAGAATTTGAATATTTCTCTCTCTATAAATATTTTTCGGGGAAGCTCTGTTTGAGCTTGTTTCTAGAACAATTTGAATGATTCAAAGTCCAAAATGATTGTGGAGAGATAGGGGAGATGATTAGCAGCAAGATTGGAGGAAATTAATCGAGTTCAATCAGTCAATTTAATGAAATAAGATTTTGGAGGTCAAAGTGCAATTTTTGAGAAATTGGATGATTTGGGGATTTTTGTGCAATTGACATAAATTGAGGGTCGATTGAGATTTAAAGGAAATTGGAGACTTAATTTTAATTACAATTAAAAGTGAATAAATACTTTATTTGTAATTCTAAATAATTAGGGATAAAATTGCAAATAAAGTAAGTTTTGGAAATGATGAAAAATAATTTGGAGTTTATTTGTCAAGAAAATAAATTTAGGGACTTATATGCAATTAAAGAAAACATAAGGAGCTAAAAGTAATTATCAGATAATTTATGAATCAGTTATTCGTGAGCATATAGGTGTGAAAAGAAGGCTTTACCTACAACTGGGAATCCAACCCGAGGAATCTGAATTTTTTTGTGATGAATAAGTCATGAATCTTGGGTGAGTGAAATTTTTGAAATCGGTATCACTTGGACCTATTATGCGCATACTCAGGATCATGCTTTATTTTAAAATTAAATTTCTAAAAATATAATCTATTGATTATGTAAAACTACTTAAACTTTTTGGGATTATATTTTTGAATAAAGAATAAAATATGTTATTAGTACAACCCATAAATGGTGCATGGATAAACTTCAAAAGTTATGGTCTAGTCCGACTGTTGATGTAGAAAATGGGTGAGGCCCATGGTCAACAATGGTGGGCTAGATTTAGTTATGTGCAAGTAGGCCAAAGGGCAGGGTTTTGGAAAGTAAAGTGGGCCCAATGCCATATTTTGAAAACTCATAGAAGTGAGTCCAATACCAATGGAAATAGGTTCAGTCCCATAAATAAGTTTTGATTTAAGAGCTTGTTAAAAATTATCACATTTTTATAATGCTTGTTGAAGCTACTATGTCACGCCCCGACCCGGTTTGGTCGGATCCCCATGATCAACCCGCCACTCTCCCGGTATATTAAAGGGTTTCCCATTATTGTAAACCGTAAAGAGTAAGGCATCCTTTAACATGCACCTTTTTCCTGGAATAGCATAATTAAAACTGCATGAAATTTAAAACTTTACATACCTGTCTTACAGGCATCTTAGTTGACGGTCTTTAAGGGGAGGCTTTCCGGGATTTCCTGAAAGGGATATAAGGGAGGGGGTGAGTACGACTACTCAGTGAATGGGTTTTTAAAAGCTTTTAACTTTTAAGAAAAACATTTATATGGAGTGTGCCAGACTCATTTGTTTTCAAAAATCCCTTCATTTAAAAATTTGGGTTTTTCCATTATTTCTTAGTTACCGATGTGTTATCACCCAACACACATCCTTCATCATAAAGGTTACACACATTCGCAAGTCAGTATCACTACTGAACCCGCTAGTGGCTTTGGAGCGACTTTTCCTGCCACCTGGATAGAAGTACGACCACTTCTACCCTGGGAATGAATGCATGTACGCGACATCCGACCCACAATCCCGAAATCACTTCTTCATGTTCGTATGAGGATAGAGACCTCATCCCGTCCCCACCTCGGTCTCATGCGCTTGGTGCTACTCCAAATTTCGCACAAACACCTGGAACGACGATCTGCCCTTATACTCACCGGGTCGTCCAAGGCCCTTAGGACACATCACTACCCCTCATGGGCGTCTTGATGATCCTGTAATCATAGTGCATGCACAAACAATGTTTTCTTATATTGCCATGTAATCTATGGTGCCACTAGTCCAACGGCCCCGACTCTCAACTCAACCCACAACTGTTTGTCTTTACTAGTCCATCGACCTGTCATGCCGCACTGGCGCTAGTTGACTGAGCATGTCGGTCCTATCTTGGTACCATGGACAAACAATTCATTTATTAAGTTTTATGGCACATATATCATGTTCGTTTACGAGCTCCTGCTCATGCCAACTGGCCTTGGGCCCACTGTACGAGATTTTCAAAATCGGGCATTCAGCCTCCAAGTTCCAAAACCAAGGCCCCTGGCCTATCAGAGCTATTCGAGCTCTCGTCGAGAAGGTCTCCCAAATAGTTTAAGCATTGGCACACAGTTAGGGGAGAACACTTCTGACAAAATATGTTTTCACTATCCATTATACCAACCGGTATAAGGACATCTCCGTTCATAACCAATGAACGGGTTTTCAACTTCCTTCGAGAAAGTCCCATCATACCAACCGGGTATGATCTACTTACAACCGGTAAATAGTTCTTTTCGCATAATTTTCACATCACTTTCTCTAAGTGGTGATGATTAAAATACCACTAAACAATGGGTTTTTATACCGAGGTACTTATCATCCCCTACCGGGTATGATATAAAGTTTCTACTCACAACCGGTAAGTGGTTTTTAAATTATAAGGTGTGCTCATCATCCCAACCGGGTATGATGTTAGTAAACCCACTCACAACCGGTAAATGGTTTTTAACTTTAATTTGTGCTCATCATCCCAACCAGTATGACATTAGTAAACCCACTCACAACTGGTAAGTGGTTTTTAACTTTAATTTATGCTCATCATCCCAACCGAGTATGACGTTAGTAAACCCACTCACAACCGGTAAGTAGTTTTTAACTTTAATTTGTGCTCATCATCCCAACCGGGTATGACGTTAGTAAACCCACTCACCTGTTAATGCCGTGAATTACACTAGACTGGTTCTTTGTATTTACGCGTGTTTGTCCTTGCTGGCGTTCCCGGTATTTCGCGTTCCTACACGATATGAACATCTTGGTTCATTATCATTCGGCCTAATCGCCTTCATTCATTCCAAATGAATGAGAAAGTCAAACTTTCATTTATTTGCAATTAGGTCCCTAAAGTTATTTCTCTTTAACTTTAAGTCCCAAATGCCAGTTTTTCCTCAAATTGAGTCTCGAAACTTCTAAAATTCATCATAGGACCTCAATTTATTCCATTTCACAAAAAGGTGTTTAATTTCCCAAATTTCCAATTTGGTCCCCCAATTTTTCTAAAATTACCATTTTGCCCTTCCTTTACAAAAATGGTAAATTTTGCCCCAAATTTTTCAAAATTCCTCAATTAGTCCTCCAACATTATTTTCATGCCCAATTGACCCTCAACTTCATAAAATTTCATTTTGATCCTTTGAATTTCGAAAATCCCCAATTTTCCCCCAATTCGAACTTCTTAACATAGCCGAATTTGATTTTACCAAATTGACCCATCAAACGTTTCCAATTGTTGAAATTGAAGTTGAATTTGAGTTTCTACATGTTCATATGATTCTTTAGAAATGTGAATCGCAAGTTTTAACGCCGGGACGAGCTCAAACGGAGCTTCGCCGGAAAATGAACTATAGAGAAAGAAAGCTTCGATTACTCACCGATGAAGGCACGGCGGTCCGATCTTTCGATCTGAGCAGATAGCTCTCATCCTGAGGTTCATCCTAGAATCAAGAATCGCATCAATTGATGCGGAATTAGATTAGAATTTCGTCATTGAAATTCGGTCGATCCTCTCTCTAGCACCGATCGAAAATTGCAAAGGGGAGCTGAATTGGCTTACCTTTCGGTTCTAATTCGGCCGTGGAAAGGCTAAGGAAGTGTTGGGAGGATTTGGTTTGGCCTGAGGAGGGCTTGAAATGGCCGATTTCAGCTTGGTCGAAATAGGGTAGCTTCAGTCCACCGGAGTTGCTTCACTATTCCATCATGTCGGCGCTTCTCGGATTGACTGGAGTTTGCTATCATATAGTTGTCTTCTTCCCGGTTCTAAAGAGCCTGACCTCTCCTTTCGAGGTTAAGAATGAAATGGGGATGACCTCTTTATATAGGCGTAAAACCCGTGTATTAAATGGGCGAGATTTATTACTACTATTAATATTGTCATAAATTATTGGTATTAATTCCAATAATTTAATTTTGCTATTAAATTATTTGTATTAATTCCAATAATTTAATTTATGTATTAAATTATTAGTATTAATTACAATAATTAAATATATATTAATTTATGGTTATTTATGATAAGGCGTACATACAAATTTTTGACCGAAATTTCGGGTTACAAAAAAATTTATACTTCCCAGGAGGTCACCCATCCTTACACTACTCTTGGGCAAGCAAGCTTAACTTTAAAGTTCTTATGGAATCTAGTTCACCTGAACCATTTTGGTTTTTATTTTTTAATTTGTCTTAAGTTTCTTTTCCAAGGTTTAATGAACCCTTTAGATCACCCGAGAGTTGTAAATTCCCAACTTGCCTGTTCAGAAATAATCAGGTTTGTGAACCGGTTCTGAATCCTCACTTGGTTTGACCAGTTCTTTTCATGGTTTTCCTTAGCTTAAAAGGGCGGGTTTTACATACTATGTCGAAACCAGGACGCAGCCTATTGGCCTAGTAGCGTAAAGATAAAGGTTTTCAATTAAAAAACTCTTGTATGTGATTGTAATCATGCGAAACCAAAGAGATGTCTAACACGGGGTAATGTTGGTTTTAAGGACTCTTGGATAACAAGGCACAAGGGCAGTTATGCTATTCCAGTATGTCGTGAATCTTAAGGAGCTTTGTGCGCATTGAGACCGAGGAAGAAGGGGGTAGAGGTCTCGTCGCTCAATATCGGATAAAAGAAGCCATGAGGTCTGGGGGTTGGACAATGGTGCTCACACAAATAATGTGGTGAAGGTTTGTGGTCTCTTAATAAAGTAGATAGTAAAGTCGCTCAGGGCCACGTGGAATAGATCGAGGTTATTGCCTTTGAGGTTCTATTTTGCGACCGTTTGATCCATTTATAGATAAAGGGTGTTTGTGTGTTTATATGGTACAAACCACAGTAGGTCTATCATAAATAAATTATAAAAAAAATTCCAAATGGGAAGAAACCTACCTTGAAATTGTAGGAACAAGCCGTAAAACTTAACTGAGAATCTTTTTCTAAAAAATAAGACAAGTTATAACTTGTTTATCAGATTATATAAATCCTTTTTTACTAAAGAAAAGAAAAAGTTCTTCCCGGGTAGGAAATACCTTATTTTGGCTTGCACAAGTGCTTAGTATGTGTGTATATATATATATGTGGATGTGTTCCTACAAATAATATACATGCATCATTATACTATATACAACTATTTGGAGTTGATTTATATCGGTATATTTTATACCACTCCATAATTACAGTTTTATCCTTAATGCAAGGTTCACTCGATTTATGCACAATCGAACCCATTTACACTATCATTGACTTTATCTCATTTAAATAATAAAGTTTTCCAAAATTTATCAAAATGTTCACTAGTTTATTATTATCCAAAACTCACTTTACATTTGCAAAATTATCATTTTACAACTTTTTATGCAAAAATTATCATTTTATCATCCGATTTACATAAATGACCATTTTGTCCACCGTTTGTTCAAAATAATCATTTTACCCTCCATTAGGTAAGAATAATCATTTTTACTTTGAGCAAAAATTATCATGGTGCCCTTAATTTACTAAAATTATGATTATACTCCTAAACTTTAGAAAACCACATTTGTCATATCCATTTGTCTTATCCATTTGTCTTAAAATCAACTACTAGTCACTTAGGAATCCCTTAGAGACTATTTCCACAAATTTTCTCGTATTTTCAAATCAAGCATAAACTTTTCAAATCTTGTAATTTAATTCTTGAACTTTGAAAATCATCCCAAACTATTTCAAATTTCACATATTCTTCTCAAATACTTCCATTAACCTCCTAAGTATTTGTAGGAGGAGTTGTGGATCATACCCCAGTTGAATTTGGTCATTTTTCAAAAGTGAATGAAACAGATATATCAGTGGTATAATAAAAAATTATCACTGGTGAGGGTACCACTGATGGTCTGTGAGTAGAAGAAATGAAATTAAGGATCAAGTGATTATGTGATGGTGGTCGATCAAGTGGTCACCTCTTTATACAAATTTTGGCATTGAAAAGTTGCGATTGGAAGTTACAAAACAAGCTCGCCGGAGGAAATCGACACGTGGTGGTCGAAAGTTGCCTTGCTATAGTCTCGACCAAGGCTAGTGGGGGTATATAATAGGAAAGAGATTCTTTTGGCACTAGTGCTGACCAAAGGTGGCCGAATTCGACCTTGAAAGGGCGGTGGCAACCTGTGGGTTTTTGGTTCTCAAAACATATTTGAAAATATGACCATCGTGCGATATTTTTTTACCACTTTTGAGTCAAGACCCAACTACAGAACTCAAAATAAGTCCTTTAATGACATTTTGATATAAAAATCACCTCATTTAGTGGTCGTGTAAGGGAGAATTTTGAGATCGATCACTAAGTGGTCAAGAGTGTGTTCGGTAACGAGTTCTTCGACTTGGAGTGAAAATTTTGATTAGTTGAGCAAGAAATAACTCTGAGTGCAAAAAAAGTAAAACATAACTCAACTAATCTTATAGCGAAAGAGTACGGGAGTTGTTAGTTCAACCATACTTTTTATTTAATTTAATTTGATAAAAAAATTGAATTAATTTTCATGATTCTAATCCAAGTGTTTTGGCGGCGTGTATAGGCCGGAGTCAACTTCCATTGGGGAGCGCCGCCTTATTATGACCAGGGTTAGGTCAAATTTGGATTTGGTTGACCCGACTTAGATCCATTAACCTAACATGTTGACTTTTTTAAATTAAATTACCTATTTTCCATTATTGAGTCCCCTAGTAATAATGATTGTTTCTGTGTTGCAAACTTCTTCTATTGGTCTCTATCTACACATTGAAGTTAATTAAATCTCTCTCTCTTAGAATTTTATGAATGGAAGGAGCACCAGAAAAACCTCGGTCTGCCTCATGGTCTGCTTCTAGGACCGCCAAGCAAAACCCTAAGAGGAAGTTAATGGCTTAGATCTAGATGGTAACAATCGTGAGAATTTTGGAGAAAATCATCCATTTCCGGTGCCTTTAATCTCAAGGTCATAGCATAACTGGAAAAATAGATCCTGTTTACCACCTCCTCAACCACTCTTATTGCAAAGGCGGAGCCATTCTTAAGTTCCTTATTAATTTAAACAAAAAACATACGATTCTGATTGGTTTGAACTAATTTTTCTACAAATTTTAATTTCTCGCTCAGTAAACTAATTATTAATTTAATCGGATCTCGATTATTGATTTGAATTCCCATTTTCAGTTCAATCTCAATTTTTTATTCGTGTTTACTTCAAATTTAGGTTCTAATTTTTATTCTCATTTGTAGTTACTATTCTCAGTTCAAATTTATTATTCAATTCAATATTTTTAAATTTACACTTAATAAATCATTTTGTTAGTAGTAAATAGAAATATCAATTAATTGAGTAACTCAAAATATTTCTCTAATAAAATTAATAAAAAAAGTTAGAAAATTTATTTGAAATCTCAATGGACAGTAAAATGTTCAAAATTTCTTATTAAAGGATTGTTTGAATGCTCTTGCACTTAACTCTAATTTATTTCGATGCGATAATACTTAAAATTTTTATAATAATTTTGAAATTTTTGAATATTTTACCACATTGTCGGTGACTTATGAATGTATGGTTTAAAGGTTGTGATAGGTAGATATAGATAGTCTTGTTATTGATAATTTTGCAATGTGGTGGTCCAAATATTTAGATAGTGCAGGAAAGTGTAATGCATCAAGATAACACGTGAATGTCAATGTCATGCTTGCTAAAATAACCAATTATTGCTGGGTTTGAAAGATGACACAAAACTCTCTATAGGCTAAATGTTTGGGAAACCTCAAGCCCACAAAAGTACAAAGCAGCCAGCCAATTTCAACTTGTGAGGTCGTCCTCCAACTAATAGGGAGCAATTATTGCCTAAGCTATGAAAGGGACCAATAGGGTTATTGAACATAACAGCGATGATTTCTATCACCCTACAGTTGTAGGAATGGTTTAAAGAGAAAGTTATAGAACCTTTGGATTGTAAGTGGATGTCCTTTTGAGAAAATGCTTCCTAATAGAGAAGACCACCAGCAAAAGTACACAGGCTGAGCAAGAAATGTGAGCAATCAAAAGTCCTTGAAGAGAAAATGTAAGCCCGAACAGGAGTCGAAGGTCTATTCAAAGACCTCGATTTTCACCTATAAGCATCTCTTCAAAGACCTGGAAGATGGGGATGGGCTAATTCCACTCTAGTGTATGTATGTTTTAAAAGACGAGAAGACTAGATGGGTCGTCGAAAACGAGGTGCGACCGCCGGAGAGGCTACTGAGGTCATTGTAAGGGTTCATGACCTTATAGAGATTGATGGTTATTTTACCCATATCCTATTTGACGTAGGCAACATGTTCGAGGAAATGTAGCAATGTGCTGACTGCTGACCACCCTTCCTATCACTGGAAAAATCTAATTCTGCTGATAAGGATGGCCAAAACAAATCTGGCCGATAGTAATTTTTCCGTTGTATTTCTGACCGTTGATCAGGTGTCGTAAGCTGACGTGTACTGCTAATTAGGAAGCTGTTATGAGAATGGGATCCACCATTCCCGAATTAAATGGTTATTTACCTTGCATCCTCTCCGTGGATAGTGGATCTCTCCTCTCTCTTTCCCTCTCCCCTGCTCCTCCCTTTTTCTTTCTGTGGCTTGCTTGGTCAGTGGAAACGGACTCTTAACTCGAAGGGAGCGAGCTCGCTGCTGCCGCTTCTCTCTGCCTACCAGCGAAGCTCCATCATCCCCATCACGGAGTTAAAGGGATGGGCGATTACACGAATGAAATGATGGACCTCAAAACCCTAACCAACTGCGCCCAGGAGAAGAAAGGGGTGCTCGCGAAAATTAGGGTAAAGTAGCCTCTCTATAGCTGCTTTTAACTCTTTCCTTCTTCAACAGTTGAAATTCGAAACCACTGAAAATTATATGTTGTTTATTTTTTTTATCTGAACTGCTGCCGTGTCCTGATTTAGCTGAGGTTGTTGCCGTTTTAAGTTTTTCTTATTTTTGGAAAAAAATGAGCAATGATCCTGCTTCCCATTGTTAAATTTCCTTCCTTTTTTTTGCACAATGTTAAATTGCCTTCCTTATTACTGAATTTGGACACTTACACTGTATTTGCTGCAACTTTTTTTTAAATATATGGGCTCTCATGAGTGGTTCTCTGTAATCCTTGAAATATTTTTGCATCTGATATGTGGATGATAAGCATAATAATATAGCTAGTTTTGATTTTCCGGTGATAAGCAGTATCGTGGATTAGTTTCATTATAGTGTCAAGCCAAGCCTATTGAGTAATGTGCTGCAGTTGAGTCAAGACGCTAAACGTTTAGCCGTCAAGACAGGGAAATGTGTTCAAAGAACAAAGAGTACATTTAGCCGTCAGGACTGCAGATTTTATGGATAATAAGAACTTTTGTGCTTTTTCTTCTTTCGATATTTTGTTTGGTTCTTGTAGCATTTTTCTTCTTGAACTTATTTTTTACTGTTAGGCTGAACCAAGGGTAAATATTTTTGAGGAAATTGTGGAGGAAAACAGAGCTGTTGAAAGTAAAGATTTACCTCCAGTTCTGCTAGGAAGCTGTAATGAACGTACAAGACAGCTTCACTCTTCTCCTTCAGGTTCTTCCCAAATTTAGCTTGGTTTTTTCAACAATAATTTTGGACCTTTTTTCATCATTTAATGACTGCTTGAATCTTTTTAGTTGACTGGGTTTTGTACGTCATAAAGATTACCGCCCTTTGTCTTATATGCTTTACATTTTTCATGCAGGGAGGCTGCTGACTGCTCTAGTATGTGAATATTTAGATTGGGCTCAGCTTAATCACACTTTGAAAGTATACCAGCCGGAATGTAATTTGGTAATAAAGTAATTTCATGTGTTTTTCTTTCCTGTATTATTGCGCTTAAATAATATGTTTGGTCAATCATGTCCCATATCCATGTGATATTTGATAATCCTTATATCTCATTACAGCAAAAAGATTACTGGAAATCTGAATTGAAGGAATTTGGCAGCAAGAATAGATATGATCTGAACCAGAATGGAGATAGGTCCCCTTTGTTGTTGGCTGTTATCGAAGGGTTTATGAAATATGAGGTGAGATCTATTATCTTCCTGCATATGCAAGCGAGTATCCATCTTTTTTCTTCCTATCAACCAAGGCCAATCTTCTCTATATGTGCATTGAGCAATTTCGTTTCCCAATTTGGAATTCTCAATTACAGTTTCTGAAACCTTTATATATTTTGTTCTAAAATGTCCTATATACTTCTTATAACTATGTTATTTTCTCAATGTTAAGGTACTACAAAAAGTTTATAAACTCATCCTTGGAATCTGAAATAATGGGATGTCCTTTAATCATACTCTCTGTTGTTGGAATTTTCTGACACTATGCGCTGTGATTTCATTTTGTGAATCTACTCAATGCTCTTTGAATGTGTTTTCCCTACAATTATTATATATCTGATCAGAATATGATTATGAGTATCTATGTTCATTATATTATAATGACTGTTTTCTGTATTGCAAACTTCTTCTATTGGTCTCTATCTGCACATAGAAGTTAATTAAATCTCTCTCTCTCTCTCTTAGAATTTTATGAATGGAAGGAGCACCGGAAAGACCTTCTGGAGGTCTGCCTCATGGTCTGCTTCTAGGACCGCCCAGCAAAACCCTCATGATGCAGAGGAAGTTAATGGCTCAGATCCAGATGGTAACAATCATGAGAATTTTGTGGGAAATCATCCATTTCCAGTGCCTTTAATCCCACGGTCACAGCATAACTGGAAGAATAGATCTTGTTTACGACCTCCTCAGCCACTCTCAATTGCACGGCGGAGCCTTGATGACTGGCCAAAGGCTGGGTCTGATGACTTGGGTGAGTGGTCTCAGCCTCCTACACCAAGTGGGAACAATAGAGGCGGGGAGAGGCTTAAGCTTGATATATCTGCAATCCAGAGGAACCCTGATAAAAATGGAGGCTTGGTGAAGCGAGAAAAGATTGCTTTCTTTGATAAGGAGTGTTCCAAGGTGGCTGAACATATTTATCTTGGTGGAGATGCTGTGGCCAAAGATAGGGATATTCTGAAGCAGAATGGGATCACTCATGTCTTGAATTGTGTTGGGTTTGTTTGCCCTGAATATTTCAGGGCAGATTTTATGTACATGACCTTATGGTTGCAGGATAGTCCAACAGAGGATATCACCAGTATCTTATATGATGTATTTGATTATTTTGAGGATGTGAGGGAGAAACATGGAAGGGTTTTTGTGCACTGTTGTCAGGGGGTTTCAAGGTCAACTTCCTTGGTGATTGCATATCTAATGTGGAGGGAGGGTCAAAGTTTTGATGATGCATTTCAGTTTGTGAAGGCTGCAAGAGGGATTGCAGATCCGAACATGGGTTTTGCTTGCCAGCTGATGCAGTGTCAAAAAAGGGTTCATGCTTTCCCATTGAGTCCGAGCTCACTGTTGAGGATGTACAGGATTGCTCCACATTCGCCCTATGATCCCCTGCATCTAGTTCCAAAATTGTTGGTTGATCCTTCCCCATCAGCCCTGGACTCTAGATGGGCATTTATTGTGCAGGTTCCTTCTTCTTTATATGTCTGGATTGGTAAGGCTTGTGAAGCCATTATGGAAAGAGATGCTCGGGGAGCTGTTTTTCAGATTGTAAGGTATGAGAGAGTACAAGGGCCGGTGGTAATGGTCAAGGAAGGAGAGGAGCCTTCATATTTTTGGGATGTGTTTTCTGACTTGCTGCCACAGATGAATAAATTTGGCAATGGTATGGCAATCAAGGAGCAAAGAACGTGGAAAATTGGTGAAAGAAGGGTAGACTCCTATGATGTCGATTTTGAGATACTTCATAAAGCTATTCATGGTGGTGTAGTTCCTCCTTTTGCAGTGTCAGAGAATGAGCATGAAACCCAGCTTCCTTCTAGAGAGAGCAATTGGAGCTTGCTTAGGTGCAAATTTGCCCCCTGTAATGTGAAGGAGTTTGTCTCAGTTCCAAAGTTAACACTCTCCAGGGTCTATTCTGACTCCATGATGGTTGTGCATTCCCCTAGCTCTTCCCCAGTTTCATCAACTTCCTCATCTTCCTCCCTTGCTTATCTCTCTCCTGATTCTGTTTCTTCCGATTCAACCAGCAACTCAAAGTGCCTTTCCGAGTCAGCCTGGAATTCTCCTTCAGCTGCTTCATGCTCTCTTCCAGTGTCTTCTACCCTCTCTAACTTCTGTAGTCTGTCACTTAACAAATATAAAACAATTTCCCAATCAACATCTAAGAATTCTGAGTATATTGATATCAATTTTTCTTCACGGACACAACCTTAGTCAGATTCTTTACCTATTAGGAAACTTTTGCTTTCACTTGCATAACATGAGGCAATGCACTCAGGGCTGTGAAGATACCAGTATGGACTAATGATATGAAGTTAGCAGGAATTTGCCCAAGTGTTCTTGCCTTCAAGGAAGATAGTAGTAGGCTGAATGAAATCTGATTTTTTTTCCTGCTAGTGATTTGGCTGTACATTGATATCAAGGTAAATCTAAGAATAGCCATTAAAATAGAGCTTCAGATATGACCTGAGATTGCAAGTTGGAGGAGCTTGCCCCTGCTTCACTGCTAGGTTGGATGTCTGAAAGTGTTTCTTAGTGTAAAGGACAATTATTGTGAGTTGTATAATGCTCTCCTGGTTTAGTAAACAATTGTTCTATCTCAGGCAGTGAACTACTTTTGCCATGTTGTCTCTGGGAACTGATCTGGGCAAGAATCTTGGTATATTTGTATATTTGTGGATAGGAAGACCTTGTATAGGAACATAGATGATCTGGAGGTGAGTGAATAGGAACAAGTCATTCTATGATTTTCTCTACTGGGTGAATCACCCAAGATAGACAAGCATTAAGGTATGCAATTTAAAGGTCTGATTTAATTTTCCCTGCTTCCTTTTGAAAATTGTAATAGCTTAATGCAGTTTGTATAGGTCTGCTTAGAATTCTGGTTCCCTCATCCTAGATATGTGCTACTGCAGTAATTCATTATATTTTTCCCGTGGAAACTGTGATGGTTGTTTAGTAAGCAGACTTGACAATGAGCAAAAGAAGCTTTTTAATAGCCACTCTTCTTGACATCATGAAATCATCCTTCATTACGGGTAATTAGGGAATTCTCATTCTATAATACTAAATTGTTACACTAAAAATGAAATCATAGCCTAGCAACTATTATAGTATAGTGAAGTAAATATGCTCTTCTAATTCTATTCTGATTCAGTTGCATCCATTTTATGATTAGCTGCTGCATTAAATATTTGATCCTTGCCGTTCTAGCACCAATTCCAACTATTATAATATTATTAAACCGATATTTTAATAATAATGAACTAATTTAGTACATTTGAAATGTGGTTTAGTCAATGTAACTAAATATGCTAAAATACAACCATTATGTATTTTTTAAATATAGTCCATGTTTGAAACCATCTTTTTTGTCATAAAATTTTGATTTGGATATTACTATTTGTCTTCACCATAAAAATATTTATTTTATAGTGTAACTATATTAAAATATCTCATGATAAAAAAAATTAATTTTATAGAGTAAATTGAATCGGTTCAATTAGAGAGAGAATGACAAGAGCAAAAGTGAGAGAATATACCAACTATTCATCGACATTTCTCTTTATTTTGTAACTATGCAAAGACTATAATATAAAGTGAGGGATAGCCGTACAGAGATAATAAACTCCCCCACAACTCCCCCATTTTCCTCTTTACATCTCTAAATAGACCTGAAAATTAACTTTCATAATTAAGATAAAAGTAAAGAGGGAGAAAATGATAAAAAGAGAGCTGCAGAGAAAGAGTGCACCAGAGATAGAAGTGAGAAGAGAAATGGAGAGGAGGGAGGGAGGGAGAGTGTGAGAGCATGAGAGAGTAATAGTGTGAGATATAGAGAAATGGATAGAGAGAGATGTGGGTGGGAGTGGTCACAAGAGAGAATTATTTAAGGGACATATATGCCTTGCTTGACTGATCACCACAATACCTAATTTGTCTTTTTCTTAATCCAGAAAGAACTTCCTTACAGGCACAAATAAGCCAAACTTGAGGATGCAGATGGGGCATGGGCATGGAAGTCATGGTGTAAATGCTCATATATATATATAGAGAGAGGAGAGAACTGAAAAGTTGAGTTGCAAGATGATCCTGTTAGGGCACCAAAATGTCATAAACTGAGATAAGAATCTCAGCAGTAAGATGATAAGCCAGTCAAGGGAGTCGAATCTGAAGGATCTCCTGCGAGAGGATTGGCAAGAATGTCATGGGCTGCATTTTCTCAACTCCTATGATGAAATGAGAAACATAATATAGGAATGAGGGAAGGAGGGAAGGAGGGAAGGAGGGTGGGGTGAAGTACCTCGACAAACTTCAACTTGAAGTCCAGACTAGCCAATCTCTGGGTCAATTCGAACTCATCTCTTAGAAATTCCCATATTTGAGCATACTTGGCATTCTTCCATGCAATGTCCGACCTGCAAATATTCAAGAAACAAAATCTTATAAAGACAGCAACATTCCGCTTTGAATAGGATGAGCAAAGCAATTTTATTATATCATCAGATCTTCACTAAAAAGCAAATTTCTCATTCGCAGGACTGAGTTCTTGAGGCAGCAGTTGCCAGATTACCGTTCAAAGAGCCCAAGTTTTAGAATCACATCACCAAGATTAGAATTTGCCTTTCCCACTAGCTGGAGAAGTTTTTTCCTTTCCATCTCAAATGTTCCTGTTTTTTCCATCCTGCAATTTATGTCAGTAAATTCTACAACCATACCATCAATCTGAGAATATTGGCAGCAGCACAAGCACAGGCATTGTTAAATATTCAAACTTTTTGGGCAAGTGTGATATTTGCTTTTATAATAGGAGCTTCCTTTGTAAAATTTATTCAAGACCCACCTGGCGAACATAGTAACCGAGCGCAATACTTTGACCAAGAACACTGCCAATTGTGAGTATTTTATCAGTGTTTAGGTATTGCAACATAATGTCCTGACCTCACTCACAGTAGCCACTACAGATTCTTTCACCGCTTCACCCACCTCATCCTTAAAGATCCATCATAAGTTCTTCGACCCCTACTTCTCAAGATGCATATATTCGTCTTCTTTGAATCCAGCACATTCCTTAGAGTGGAATGAGCCCGTCTTCGACTCCCAGGTGGTTGGAGAGGTTGATATCAACAAAAACGAACTGGAGGATGTTACAATGCCCTCGATTCAGTATCTTATCGATTGCTTCTCTTGTATTACTGGACAAAAAAACCATTGATTGTTAATCACCAAAAATTATATTAGTCATATCAAAGCAATGCATTAAGTGATCCGTTTTGATTTCGGAGTAAGGTAACAATTTCTCTCCCACAGGGTAATCAGACCTTATTCCACAGTATTTACATTAGATTCCTCTTTCTTCATCCAAAAGAAATCAAATGCATCAAGCAATGCTCCTTCCTTATCTCGGGGAGGAAACCTGCAGAATGTGCTTCCACAATCTTCAGGTACCCATCCACCTCATGTTCAAGGACGTTAAATAGGACAATTGAGCCATACCGAAACTCCTGAAAATAGACAGGACCCGTTCAGAAAAATAGATTAATTCTACAAACACTCAAGATTAGAGTAAGCAACCTAATTACATCACGTTCTCAGTGTTCTCTTGAATCCTAAGGTTTGACTCTTAAGTTATATAGCCCATTTAGAGTGGAAATTCATATGCAAAAGACAAGTGTTCTTCCAAAGTAAAACACAACTTCCTCGCAAAAAACTGACAAGGCATTCCTAAGAGCTTCCCCTAATATCAAAATTGTTACTCTAATACTATCCCCATAAATTCTATTCAAACTTAATATCACTCTCCCATGATAACTATACAAACACTCCTTCCATTCATTTGTAAAACTTGACTGAGTGGGCAAAAGCAACTAGGAACTTGAGAACTTACGTTGCTGTATGAAAGATTCCCGAACTTGAGAAGCACATAATTTATCATGCCTGAAGTCGGTGGGATAAAATTGGGTTTATTATGCTCCACTAGACCCTTCAAGTCCACATGAAAACAGGAAGAAAACAACATGGTAAGAACTTGGAACTTTCGCATGAATGCTAATTAATCCCAAATAACCTATAAAAGAGCGTTCCAATTTCAAGAAAGGTAAAAATGCTCAATTCAACTAGAAATATGGAATGTACTCTTCATCAAACCCGAAGAGAACATACACGACCGATGGCCAAGAAATGTAAAGAAAAGGTAAAACCTTGTGGAGAAAAATAAAGCCGGAACATGAATCGAGCGCATTATAACATCCTCGAGTTCGTTTTTGTTAACATCAACCTCTCCAACCACCTCAGAGCCGGAGACTGACTCATTCCACTTTGCTGGATTCAAAGAAGACGAATATATGCATATAGAGAAGAAGGGGCCGAAGGACTTATGATTGATCTTCAAGGATGAGATGGGTGAAGCGGTGAATGAAGTGGTGCAGAACCTCCCAGAATGTTACGAACCGACCTTGGACGAGGGGCTCGCTTAATTTGAGAAGTGGTGCAGCCTGAAAGGGAGTCACTGGGAAAGAGGAGGAGGAAGAAGAGGCTTATAGTTGTGATGGAATGGCAGTGGATGCTGATAGAGACCTAGTGTGAGTCCTCACATAAGAAGTGTGTGTCCTCATGTAGGAAGTTGAATAAATTAATATTTTCTATCTCAAGTCTAAGCTCTCTTCTAATCCCAATTTTAAACTTAATCCTTCAAAATCTTATTGGAACTCAAGTGTTTGGAGTATTTTGATAATACCTCCAAATTCATACCTTAAAGGTACCAGTTAATGAAATATTGAAAAAAAATTAATTTAATATTTTTAATTAAATTTAATATTTTATTAAGTAATATTATATTGATTTATTTATATATAATTAAATTATTAATAAAATGTGTCATGAAAATTTAGATAATAAAAATATATAATTATACTATATATAATAAATTATATGTATCACAATTTATTATGTAATTAAATTATATAAAATAATTAATTTATTGTTAAAATAATAAGATACATTAATATTATTTGTATTATAATAATAATAAATTAAATCTCAAATCATTATATTTTATTTTTATAACTAAGAAATAATTCAAAATCAGAAAAACTCTCTTTTTCAAATCTCATCAAATTACTCAATAAAAAATAATAATGTTAGTGAACCAATTTAAATGAATTATCACTAACCTATTTTTCAAGAAAAATCAATGGTTTTAATAAGAACTTAGTACCGTAATAAATAAAGTAGTTATGGAAAAAATATTAAATAAAGAAGATTGTTCAATTTTCCTCTACAATAAAAAAAAATTTAAAAAAATCACGCCCTTGTTAAACGGTAACTAAGAGTTCATGTGTTTGACAACTTGATGCTCACTTAATCAAAGAATCTTTGAATGAAATGAAATGGGTAAACATGGGATCACAATACAGCTCACTCACTTCAAAGATCAAGATTATAGATATATATTTTATTTTTTTATTCCACACTCACAAAAAAAGATTATAAAAAATAATATTAGAAGAAATGATAATTTACATAACAATATTAATGGTAAGAGTGAAGTTAAAATAATGGTAAACATTAAAAAAACCCTAAACATTATAAAAAAATAAAATGTGATGTAAGCTATTATTTTATTATATATATATATTATATATGGTTGGAAATGAGCTCTTTCATTACAATACTAAATTAATAAATAGTATCTCTAATTATATTAAAAATGAGTGTATTGAAAAATAAGAATATAATTTTAATAAATTTTATATTTTATAACGATATTTTGAATTCTATGAATGAAATTATAAATAATTTACAAAAAAAAGTTCAAACTGAATTGAGAGAATCTATTCAACTTAAATTAACTTGTCAGCCCTATCTAATTGTTTCAACATAATACTATTAAATATTTATGGTTTCCAAGGAAAGTTGGAGACTCTATGGTCACTAGTCGTGTCGCGTACATACCTGGTTAAGTGTGTATGTGACACGTAACAGCCCATTACAACTTCCATAAACGTGTGCCATAATCCACCCTGGTGAAGGAAAGCCCTTTCTAATCAATGAACTTTCAGTATGTAACATGATCGTCGAAGGAAAATGAAAAGGATGGAAATAATATATCATTGTTCCATCTAATATAACTCTATTAAGAAGATACTATAAAAGGAATAAAAGTTTATTTATTACAACTATTTTTCTTTTTATCCCTCAAAATATAAATTTAAGAATAAATTATTTTATATAAATGGACTATTTTATCGTGGCTTTATTCGGTTAAGGCACCAAATTCGCCTGTATGACATAAACCGCTTTCTTGATAATTATATATATCTGTTACGGTCCAGCCGTTCATCTACGGTTGGACTTCCGTAGGTAAGCTCCAGAGTGTCGGTCAAATGCTGACATGGAATGATCAATAGTGCGGAAGCAGTTATCCAGAGGGGGGACTCGACATTTTCTAAAATAATGTATTTACCCTCGTATTGTATTCTTTTCCCTTCTCTCTATTTGGCGCATGCCGGTCAGTGTCGGAATAGGGCTCTGAACTCGGAGGGAACGAGCAGCTCGCTACTTCTCCGGTTCTCCCTGCCTACCGGCGAAGCTTCGTCTTCCAAGCCAGCACAAGATAGAAGGGATGGACGATTACACGAGAGAAATGATGGACCTCAAAACCCTAATCACTCGCACACTCGAGAAGAAAGGGGTCCTCGCTAAAATCAGGGTAAAGTAGCCTCTCCTTTGCTGCTTTGGCTCTTTTCCTGATTAAACAGTTGAAATTCGAGACCACCGAATATTCGAACCTTCTTAGTTTTTTTAGCTTAGTGCTGCATTTGCAGATTTAGCTGAGCATAGATCGCGCGTGATTGACAGCTTTCTTGATCTCTTTTAGGTTTTTCTTGATTATTTGGCTGCAAATTGATGCATTGATCTCGCTTTTCATGGTTGAATCAGGTTCCTTGTGACCGGATTTGGATTCTTAAGCAGTTGTAGTGATACATATGGACTCTCATAACTTGGATCCTACGGTTTTAATCCTTGAAAGAATAGTGGCAATCTATGATCTGTGGCTGATGAGCATGATAATGGAGCTAGTTTTGATGTGTGGTGATAAGCATTATTCTTGAGCTAGTTTTTTATAGTATATTATCTTGAAATATACTGATTAATGTGCCCAGAGTTGCAGTTCCGTAATGACTCGAGAAATGTTAAAAAAAGGAGCACATTTATCAACAAGTCTGTTTATTTTCTTGCTAATAAAGAATTCATTAGATATTATGTTGATTCTTTCGGCATGAGTCCCAAACTATTGTTTCTATTTTCCTCTCAAATTTATCAATTTTATTGCTAGGCGGAACTGAGGGCAAGTGTGTTTGAGGCAATTGAAGAGGAGGACAGAGTTGTTGAAAGCGAAGGTTTACCTCCAGCTCTGCTAGGTAGCTGTAATGAACGTGCAAGACAGCTTCACACTTCTCCTTCAGGTCCTTAAATTCAGCTTGATTTTGTCAATAATGATTAGAAATATTCTGAACAAGTAAATTGGCTGGTTTTTATGCGTCCATAAAATTTACTGGTTTGCATGTTTTTTATGCATTTTTAATGCAGGGAGGCTGCTGACTGCTCTAGTGTGTGAATACTTAGATTGGGCTCAGCTTAATCACACTTTGAAAGTGTATCAACCAGAATGCAATTTGGTAATAAAGTAATTTATGTGGGGTGTATTTCATTTAACAATTATATTTGAACAAACATGAGCCATATCCAATGACACATGGAAATCCTTCTATCTTATTGCAGCAAAAGGATTCCTGGAAATCTGAGTTAAAGGAATTTAGCAGCAAGAATGGATATGATCTGAACCGGAATGGAGATAATGCCCCTTTGTTGTTGGATGTTCTTGAAGGGTTTCTGAAATATGAGGTGAGATCTATTCTCTCCTTGGATATGCAAGCGTGTACTTGTCCTTTTCTTCCTATCAACCAAACCTAAACTTCTTTGTTATATATATATTGACTATTTAGGTTTCATAATTTTCAAATCTCAATTACAGTTTCTAAAACATCTAGATTCTTTCACTTTATCTATTAAGTAAGTCTTCTATCTTAATGTGTGCTATTTACTTTTTATAACTATGCTATTTTGTCTATGTGAAGGTATAATAAAAAGCTTATAAACTTATTCTTGGAGTCTGAAATATTAAGACAGTGTTTAATCGTATTTTTCAATGTTGGAACTTTCTTCTTACTCAACCCTTTCAACTTTTAGTTTTATCCTGCAACGATCATGTAAATATCTTATCAGAATATGGTTATTAGTACTCAAAGGAACCGTTTGTTTGTGTTACAAACTTCTTCAATCTATTATTTTTTTAATCTGCATGCAGTATAGCTAATTAACTCTGTCTCTATTTTAGAATTTGACCAAAGGAAGGAGCACTGGAAGGAGAATGACCAATCCTGAAGAGCCTCACTCTAGTTTAGAGTCTCGAAATGTTAGGAGGCCTCCATCATCATCTGTGGCCGGTGGCTTACCTCCACTGGGACGGTATAGAAATTGCCATAAGCATCTCTTGTATCTCTGCTTATATCTTACTACTATTTTCCCTATACTTATTTTGCTGTATTGTTTGAAATATATGCCTAATGTACTTGCTCGTATTGTAGGTCTGTTCCATCTTCCCACGCATCCGGTGAGATGAAACTAACCTTGTGTATTTTTTTAGCTTTCTGCTGATGTGTTTGGCTATTGGGTTGTTCTTTTCTTCTCTAAATGTCTTTTATATTTAAAATTGTTTATAGATCGGAGAGCTGGGTCGTCTATGTCTGGTTATCAAAAAGATGATTATAATTGGAGATATGACAGAGATGAGCTCCCTGATGATATTAAGCGAGCCTCAGTTGCTTTAGAGAATCTTCAACTAGATCGGAAAGCTAGAAATCTTACTACATCATGGCGGTTCGTCTTTAATGCCCACTTAGATTATTTTAATAGTAACAATAGTGCCTCCCAAGAGATGCCTTTGACTATAGAAAGTCTGGGTGCACCATGCCTGGTCCGAGTAGTTAGAATGGTGGAAAGGAAAGACCCTGGGGTTGTTATACCTTTGTTTTTTGGAAAGTGTGGTACCCCTGGTTTCTTAAATTATCATGTTTTCTGGAAATAACTAGAGTGCATGAATAACCAGAGGAAATCAATTGATGGATTTAGCTTTAATCAACATGAACTTTGAATTAAAAGACAACGGAGAATTCAATACTCCTAGAAAAGTTTCTTTTACCTATTGGAATTGTCTTAATGATTTAACTTCTGTGTTTAGGTATCCTCTCCCTTTGTATTCTAATTGTGCAGTTTTTTGTCAATTCTCATAGAAACCTCGGTCTTTCATGGCTTCATTTGTCATCAGTTAAGAAAATGGTCGCTGTACTCATCTCTATTGTGGTGTCCCACAGACATGCTGGTGATGGAACCTCTGAGGATGGAAGGATGGAGGGGTGATGACAAGGGGGCCGGATCGTATTCACTCATCGGGATGATCTGTTAAAGTATCTATTTTTATGTCTGTACTGGAAGTTATTTATCAGAACGAGAAATGGAAACTGTCATAGAGCTTATGTATTCTGTGATCCCGATTTTAGCCATTCTCGGAGTTCCTTTTTTTCATTTCTGGTTGCTTCTTGACATTCTCACTGAAAAAAATGCGGTGCCTGTGCATTTCCTATCACCAGACTTCCTTTTGTGCACTATGTTGCTCGCTGAATTTCTGAAGAAGGCGTATACTTTGCGGCTGCTTCAGAGTTCTGTCTGGAGTTACCATGAGATTGAGGTACTGTCTCCTCACCTGAATGAACGAGTATCAATAATATCTGAAATTATGATAGTTTTCGTAATTTTTCATAAAAAAGTTATGTAGTCATGAATATCGAGACATTGCGCCCTTACTATAAGAATTCAGTCAGATTAAATGTCAAATATTTTAAAATGTTTCTTTTTTACCAAATATTTGTAAAAATAGACTTGTTTAGGTGACTTTTTTAGTGACTATTATTTTTTGTTATTATTTATAAACAAATTTAAAATTAAATTAATATAGTATATTATTTATCTTTCAATAAAAATACATGAATAAATTTAAAATATTATATATTATATATATTCTATAAAACCATTTCACATTATTCTTAGCATTTACAAAATATTTTTATATTATTTAAAATTAATATAAAATCGATTAAAATTATTGTGAATCGGTACAAAAATCTAATTACACTAATGAAAATATAATTGGTTGGGCCCATCGTGGCCCAAATTTGGGACCACTCTAGTCGAACGTCGTCGACCCTTCCCCCTTGACATAGTTTATTGCTGGCAGATCCATCCCTTCTTATTCATTGGTCCATCTATTCTTTGTTTATTTTGGAGTTACTAACGCCTCAATTCGTCTCTGATCCGTAGAGATGGAGATCGATCCACCGCAATCGAACGGAAGCCCTCCGCCGGCCGGAAACGCTGCCGCTGCGGCGATCACCTCTGCTGCAGCTACGGCTGCACCTGCCGCGTCCAAGATGACTCAACTGACCGAATCTCTGAAGCTGGAGCACCACTTCCTCAGAGTTCCGTTAGAGCACTACAAGAAGTTGATCCGCGCCAACCAACGCGTTGTGGAGAAGGAGCTGTCCGCCGTCATGTCCGGCGTCTGCGAGGTCGCCGATTCAGCAGACATATCGCGCGATGAAGCAGTTAATCGCCTCCATTCGCTTGTGTCCAGGCTGCACGGTCTCAAGCGGAAGGTATGGTCAATTTTCTTTTAGTCACATAATGATATTTCTCGATGAGTTATGATTCGCGGTCCCGCTCATTTTCTTGATGAAATTAGGGGTTCTTTGATGTGAGCTTTGCTTGATTCACCAATCTTACGATGGATGAAAATAACATAGTATATTTGGATATGTCATTTGATGGTTGTGAGTGCAAATTTGTGTTTATAGGATCGACGAATTAGTATCACTTAGCTAGATGATTCTTTCACGTAGCCTGTCCAATCTTATTTGTTTGATTTTGCTCCATATGGAAAAAGATTGCTGATACACACATTTCGGGGTTCTGGGATGAAATTTTGACTTTGTTTCTTGCCATCCTTTTCTTTTTTTTTTCTTTGTGACTGGATGTTTCTTGGAAACTAATCAAAGCAGAGAATGTGGAAACTCCATGGATGATGGAGATGGCATTCTATGCACTAGAATTGACGGCAGAAACTGTACAACGTTCTCAATAAAAATAGAAAATGGCTTACACATGATGCTCTACACATTCTGGATAGGTGCTTTTGGTATCAATTGGTGATCTGTTCAGTTTATTTATTAGGTTAAGTTCTCCACTGATATCTTTTGTGCTTTCTTTCCTATTTGTATGTTCAACCAGTTGGAGGAGGGAAGTTGGACTGAACACTTGCAAGCACAAAGATGCCGTGCTCGAATAGATCACTTGGAATCAGCAGACCCGGATAACTTATCAGAGTGGAACAATACTCGATTGAAGCGGATTCTTGTAGATTACATGTTGCGAATGTCCTATTATGATACTGCGGAGAAACTTGCAGGAAGCAGTAACATAATGGTACTCACCTATCATTGTTTCTTGTGTAGTCTTACCCTTCTAGTGATGGGTGGTTGTTTGATGGGATTTTGGAATAGGACCTTGTTGATTTGGACATATTTAAAGACTCAAGAAGAGTTATTGAGGCCCTTCAAAACAAAGAAGTGGGCCCAGCACTTGCTTGGTGTTCTGAAAACAAATCAAGATTGAAGAAGTCCAAGGTAGACTGCTCATTTTCTGTCTTATAATATACACTTCCCTCTACTATACTTTCTATTAAAGCAATGATATTTGCATGCTCTAAGTTTCACGTTTTGAATCCTTGATATTTCTTTTGATTATTCCTTTAACTGTTACTACTTTTCAGGCATGCGTAAAAGAATTCTCCCCCTGTAATATATGCTGTCCTAGTGTTTTCTTTTTCAGTTCTTGCTCAAGTATTTATGGGAGAAAAATAAACATATGCTTTGAAAGTGCATGAAATGAAAATGTAAGTTTATGGGCCTCATGGTCCCATGTCTCAGTCTACTACAACTTAACGAGGAAACAATTGTTATTTGGAAATGTTGATCGATAATGGCAAATTGTGATTATGAATTAATATAATTCACAGATTTTCAGTTCTCTAAAGTTATGGTTAGAGTTATGTAGAATTTGGAGCTGCCTGCTCTCTGAAGTTCCTTTAGTGTTCTTGATCCTATTCCTGGGTATTTGTTGGCTACCTTGATTTTTACCTGTCTTGCATTGAATGCTTTGATCTGTGCAAAAAAAATCTTATCCTCCTAGACTTTAAACTTTGCACTCAACCTCTCAATCTAATGATTTTTCCAGAGCATATTCGAATTTCAGTTGAGACTTCAAGAATTTATAGAGTTGGTCAGATCAGAAAGTAATATGCAAGCTATTGCATATGCTCGTAAGTACCTGGCACCATGGGGAGCAACACATATGAAGGAACTACAACGGGTTATGGCCACATTGGCATTCAAGAGTAGTACTGAATGTGCAACTTATAAGGTGATCTTTTCTGTTTGGCTTATGAATACCTTGATCACAGATGCAGCTCTCCACTTCTTTGTAAATATTATTTAGCACTTCATCTTATTTCACCTTTTATAAGGTTTATAATTGGGCATCTTATATTGCTAGTCTATTGCCTGCTTCTAAAATATTTCCATCTTCAGTATGATTGCCAATATGCTGATCTGAGTTGAAGCTAAGTAATCAATTTTGTATTCAGGTTTTATTCGAACCAGTGCAGTGGGATTTTCTTGTGGACCAATTTAAACAGGAATTCTGCAAACTATATGGCATGCCACTGGAGCCTTTGTTAAATATATATTTGCAAGCTGGCTTATCTGCTCTGAAAACACCGTATCCAGCACTATTTATCCATACCTTTATTGTTGCATATGTGTGTTTAATCTTAAGGACTTAAATATCTAGAAAGAGGAACCGTAGTTTTTAATGGTTGTATGATGAATATGAAAAAGGAAATAAAAGATCACAGTATACAGTACCAATGTATTTGCCCACTGATTTTACTTCCATCTGGTGGCAAGGATAGTATGACCTGTTAAAATTGGTTGCATGTCTTTCCACTTCTGTGGGGATGCATATTGTTCTTTGGTACACTGACATACCATATATGTATATTGATTTTGGTTATGTTGGGCTATATCTTTGGTAAGACAATATTTGAATCACATAAAAATTGCGTGAGGTAGATAGCATTATAAGCATTATGAAATACACTTCATTAAGTTTCTGAATTTGTTTTAGTATGGTGACTTCTGTCCAAGTACTCGTTTTGCCCTTCACCCACAGTAGATACTGTTATGAGGATGATTGCACCAAGGAGGACCCACTCTCACAAGAAAGCTTTAGAAAGCTTGCCATGCCCTTGCCTTACTCAAAGCAGCATCACTCGAAGCTTGTATGCTACATAACAAAGGAGCTAATGGATGCAGGGAATCCTCCCATGGTGCTACCCAATGGTTATGTCTACAGTACCAAGGTATCATTGCAACACATTAAGGTTACATTTAGGTACCAGAGAGTTATTGTTGACTAATGAGAGCTTTGCTTTACAGGCACTTGAAGAGATGTCTAGGAAAAATGATGGTAGAATCACATGCCCTCGAACGGGTATGGTGTGCAACTACACAGATTTGGTCAAAGCATATATCTCTTAACTTGTTGTAACTTTCATTACCTGCAGTCTTGCCTGCCTCTCAGTGTACATAATAAACATACCTCGTGTGTTCCTTTCTAGTTTCTTTATCAATTCGTACGCAGACTTATTTGAGATGGCACTTTTAGTAAAAGCAACTATAAATAATCTCTGGTGCTTATGGATGGCAGCGGCCTCCGGTGGGTCCGGTGTCAAGAAAGTTATACAAGTAGATCATATAAATTGTTCAAACAAAGACGGGTTATAAATTGATTCTATCAGTAGGAAGTTCCTAAAGGGATAGTATGCATGAAAGCAAGGGGGGCAATTGCAATATGAACTTGCATAACATCTTTGAATGCGACTTGATCCTCTAAAATGGTGCGCCTGTGTAGCCACGTTATGATATTATAAGGGTTAGTAGATAATCTTTACTATTTTAGGTTCAGTCTAAAAAATCTCATTTTAACTATGTTATAACTTGATTGACTGAAGGATTACATTAAAAAAGAGAGAGAAGGGCATAAATCATGTGAGGCAGTGACAAAAGTTTATCCATATGGTTTTAAATGATTAAAGTGTAGGTCTTGGAATAATTAGTTACCGTAATAAAGAGGAAAAAAGTGAGAAAGTGAAACAAAAAAAAAGCGAAAATTCATTATATTGAAGTCATTAGTATCAAGTTGCATGTGAAAAATCAAATAGCAAGGCCTAAAACAAAATGAAAAAGGTGATCCACAAGGAAAAACAAGATAAAATCAGTCTAGTCATTTGGGACCTCCATGTTGTATAGTAATTTTGCTTTTATGTGCTTATACACAATAGAGAATTGTATTGTCCCTATTAATAAGGAAAAAATATATTTTGATCCTTCAGTTTTCCATCTATATATAATGATCATAATGAAATGTGCTATGTATTGGACTTATTCAAAATAAGAAAGTAAAAAATCATTTTAGAGTTTATTTTTATCACGGTTTTAACTACTATGATTTCCGCAAATACATCATTCGTGATGTAGTCCGATCGATATTTTCTTCAAACTTTCTTACTTGCTACAATTATGTCCAAGGACTACTCAAATTTTTGCATATCCAACTCGCAGTCTCCCTATTATGTGCAACACCACTTATATGTTCCTATTCATGTAACCATATAAAAGAATCTCCAATACCCTTCATATGGGAGAGTATATAACACTAATCTTGGATAATAACAATTTAAACTTATAAGAAATTTTGTAAATATACATAGTTATATGACGTTCGAATATGATAAGCTTAACTAATAATACATTTACCTTATCTTTTACAAAATAATAATCAAGTTTAATAGACGATAAATTATATTTAATCCACAATACACCACAAGTCCAAATAAACAAGTCAAACTAGAATTACTAAAATATTACAAGAAATGAGTTCACTCAAGTTAAAAGACACAAGTTCTAATGAAAATTATCAAGAGAAACAATCCCTAATAGATATTAACAAGTCAATAGACACAAGTTACAACGGGTATTAATAAGAGAAAGACCTATTAAGATACTTTTAGATTTTTTTTCATATTCTATTTAGATATTATTTAATGTATTATATCTAAATGCTTCATTAAACTTATATAAATCTATTAGATTGTACACATTAATGAAGTATTACAACTATATTTACCTATATTGTCCATCTCCCCTTATTTTGTTCTTTATAGTATCAGAACCTTATTGAGAAAAACTTATGAAATACGATCATATGGGGTTGGGTGCCATCATCCGACCCTTAATCTATTCGTTTTCATTATTTATATAATTTTTTAACTTGGGATCTATCTCATTTTATCGTTTTTGTTGTAATCTCAAGAAACGAAATTCTAATTTTTTTTAGAAAATTTCAATTTAGTTCAATATTTTTCTATTAAAATTTTGAGAATATCTCACTTCTTTTCTTTAAATAGTGTAAATACTCTTCTTTTTTTAAATAATTATTCAATTTAGCCTAAATTTAGTCAAATATTAGATTATTTTTTTAATTTTTCAATGAATTTATTATTTTATATTAATAGTGTACTCCTTATTCTAGCATATATCTTTCTCATTTAAAAAATTTATGATATTTAATATTTATATCCTAATTATGATGTCTCTATTAAAATTTAACTAATTTTTTTCCATACCTCCACAAAAATGGTTTATCCACATATATATATATATAATTTATTTAGCTATGTAAGTCATTTTTCACATTTGCCTCCTTCTACCTTCAATGAATTTCTTTATCTTTTTTTGGATATATTAAATAATGCATTAATTATTCAATTATCTTATTTATATCTAATATCAAGTTTTGTTCCTACACTTAGTTTGAGGGAGTAATAGATAATAAATTAGACACCATAAGTTAAAAGACACAATCTCCAACATGCATTACTAAAAGACCCAATAGGTATTACTAAGAGAACACAAGACACGAGTACGCACAAGTCAAGAGACACAAGTCCTAATAGACATTATCAAGTCATAATCTTACTAGAACTACAAGATATAAATCCACACAAGTCAAGAGATATAAACCAACTGGCATTACCAAGAGACATAAAACTATTCAGATATTGCTAGATCTCCCCAGATTCTATTTATATATTATTAGATTTTATTCATATCATTTTAATGTATTGTATCTATTCATGTAAATGCTTCATTAAACCTATATAAACCCATTAGATTGTACACATTAAATAAAATATTATAACCATATTTACATATATTGTTTATTTCCCCTTCTTTTGTTATTTAAAGTTATATAGTGTTTGTTCATTTGTGATAGATAATATGAATATCTACTTGATTGTCACAAAATATTAATGCTAGAGAGATAAAACTTACACTAATATTTATAAGTAACTAATGTATCCAAATTATCTCAAAGTAACTAAGATATAGTATGATAATCAACTCATATTGTAGATCTTGCTAATATTGATTTTTAGCCTTGTAGAATATTAATAAAAACCCAAGAAATAGATAAAATTCACTAGTTAAGTGTCTTGTATCTCAACAAGCCACCTAATCTGTATCCACAAAAGCATTAAGCTTTAGTTCAAATGAGGAAGAAAGAAGTATTTATTGACCTACAATACCCTTCATTCATATACCATAACACTCTAATTGCACTATTAAATTGACGTTCTCTAGGACATGAGACATATTGAGACAAACGATGATCCTCAGAAGAAATATCTAGTCTAGTAATAATTACATAAATCAATTTACCCACTATCTTTCACTCATCCTCAAACCTACCAAACTTATCATTTGAGTTTGTTGATGTACTAATTGACTTACACCCTAAAAGACATACAACCTTTAATATATCCAAAACATACTTCCTCTAACTAATGTATATTCCTGTAGGATTTTGAGCAATCTCTATGCCTAAGAAGTACTTAGGTTTACCAAGACAACAAGTAACGAGGTGGAATAATTTGGAAGTTGACTACAATACTAATAAATGATATGGACATAGTAACAAATGTCTTTGGGCTAAGTTATAGTAAATGGTTCACCAAAAGAAGAATAGGCAATGATGAATAAATTGCCCAAAGTTATTGGATGTGAATGAAGTAGAAAATACCAAATGTGAACACCATGATTAGGATCATGCGATATAGGCATCACTTGAGGAATCGAATGGATTTATGTGGCACCATGACAATAAATTGTCGAGATGTGAGGACGTTTTCCTTTATAACCCAAGAGAAGTATGGATGAATTATGTTATAGGGAGAACGAGGTAACGAACAAGTCTTATGAAATCTTGAGCATTAAGACAAAAAGTGAGTAAGGAATGATTGACAACTCTAGGCATGAGACATGTGTAATCATAAATTGGGATTTGTTAAAGCAAGTGTCGTTATTGGACAATGATTTGAAGGTCATTAAGGAAATCTCACTTTGGAGTGAGACAACAAACGACGTCTAGGAATAATCGACCATGACATGAGGTACGGTTAACCAAAAGTAAATGTGATATATTAAGGTTAGTATGATGGGATGCCTACAAAGCCTCTGTGTTGGGCCAAGCGCCCAAAGTAGTAACAGTTTATGTGAGTAAGTTGCAAGGTTATCCAAATGCCCCAAATATTAGTATTATCCAATGATATTCATAGATACTACGATATCATCAATGAGATATGATACACATAACTGAGAGGTGACCTGTAATCCAGGATGATTGGATAGAACCTTTGATGATAAGGACTATAGGAGTCTTATAGGGAATGGAATAATGTTCTAGAAAGACGTATTGAAAAAGGTTACCCCTAGCTTGAGTTAAATGATGAGGGCTAAGTTGAATAAAGAGATTAGACAAAAAGAGATTACATAGTCATAAGAATGTAACAAAGGACAATAAGAATACCTAATGGTATTACGAATGTGAGAATTAGAGAAAATGGAGAGATCATGTAAACCCCGTTCTCTCAAAATAACAAGATGAAAATGAGAACCAGAAAATTTCGAGAGAAAACCGAGGTTCAAAGTGAATCGAAATTGGTAAAGAGAAGCCAAAACGGGAAATTAGAAAATACCAAGTGTTTAATAAAGATCCAAAAATGATGAAAATTGATCATAAATCAAATTGGATGTGAGAACCGAACCTGTAAACCCCGTCCTTTGATAATAAGAAAATCATGGAAAGAACCGGTCATTTCCAATTAGAAAACCGAGTCGGTCTACAAACCTGAACTAATAGAGAAAGGGCAAAATGGGAAATTTATGGATCACGAGTGACCCAAACAATCCCAAAAGTCATGGAAAACGACTTAAGGATGAATTGGAGATTAAAGCCAAATCAGTTCAGGTGAACTAGATCCGAACCAGATTGAACTGGTTTGTACTGGTTTGAACCACTATTGAACTGGATGCAAAATTCATTTTTTTAGGTAGCTTGAATAATTCAAATTTGAGATTTGAGGCCACCATTTGATAGAAAATGAATTTATAAATTTTTATATTTGAAAAATTCGATCGAATTGGGGGTGAACCGGCCGGTTTAATCTTTGAACCTAGTTTGTACCAGTACGGTCCGATTTGGAATAGTGTCGTCTTCTTCCTTCAGATGACAACACTGTTCACTCATCGAAAAATTGGGTAGCACTGACAAAGCTAAAAAGTCTCTGGTGAGGAAGTTTCAAGTAATGAATGACCGCTATTAAGGCACCAATTGGACAACCAAAAAGCCCCCAAGCTTCCTATATAAAAAGTCCCGCCTCATTCATCTTCTCCACACCTAAAAACTTTATTCTCTCTACGCTACTCCAATTTCCGACGAATCTCGAAGCAGAGCTTCGATATAGGGTATTTTCTAAGCCAAAAAAGGCATGGTGGGATTCTTTAGAACTGGGGAGAAGTCAACTACACACGTGTAGTCTCCATTTGCTCCGAGCGTTGCCGGAGGAACGTCGGTGTGATCGAACAGTGAAGCAGCTTCGGTGGACCGAAGCTGCCCTGTTTCGGTCGAGTTGAAATCAACCAATTTGAGCTCTTCTCATGCCAAATCAAGCCCTCCCAACACCTCCACAACCCTCCTATAGCTGAATTAGAGCTAAAAGGTAAGCCAATTCAACTCCCTTCTATAATTTTCGACCGGTGCTAGAGAGAGAATAGGTAGAACTTCGATGATGAAATTCTCACTCAATTCAACATCAATTGATGCAATTCTTAATTCTATGAGGAACCTTAGGACATGAGCTATCTGCCCAGATCGAAAGTTCGGACTATCGCGCCCCCGACGGTAAACTTTCGAAACTTTCTCTCTCTAAGTCCAATTTTTCGGCGAAGCTCTGTTTGAGCTCATTCCAACACCAAATCGTGCATTTCAAAGTGCAATTGAATTGTATGAAGGTGTAGGAACTCCAATTTAACTTCAATTTCTACAATTAAACTTATTTGATTGGTCAATTTGATGAAATCAAATTTGGCAGAGTTAGAAGGTTGAAATTGGGGGAAATTTTGGGAAATTTTGAGAATTTAAAAAATTAGACGGACTAAAGTGCAATCTCATAAAATTGAGGACCAATTGGGAATGATAAAGATGATGGAGGACCAATTGGGCAATTTTTGGAATTTTTGGGGCAAGACTTACCATTTTTGTAAAGTAGGGGCAAAATGGTAATTTTGGAAAAGTTGAGGGACCAAATTGGAAATTTGAGAAATTAAACCCCTTTTTGTGAATTTGAATAAATTAAGGTCCTAAGATAAATTTTAAAAGTTTTGGGACTCAATTTGAGGAAAAACCGGCATTAGGGACTTAAAGTTAAAGAAAAATAACTTTAGGGACCTAATTGCAAATAAATGAAAAGTTTAGTTTTTTCATTCATTTGGGATGAATGAGGGCTGTTAGGCCAAAAAATAATGAATAAGAATGTTCATATCATGTAAGAACATGAAATATCAAGAACGATAGCTAAGGCGAGTTCGAATAAGGACAACAAGCTGGATAAGAGGAATTTCACTATATTAATGGGTGAGTGAGATTTTTATATTATACCCGCTTGGGATGATAAGCATCTCAAAAATGAAAACCCACTATTAAGTGGTATTTTAAACATCACACGTAAGAGGAGTGATGTGAAAATCACCCGAAAAAACTATTTATTAGTGTAAGTAGATCATACCCGGTTGGTATGATGAAACTTACTCGAAGGAAGTGGAAAACCCATTCATCAGTTATGAGCGGAGATGTCCTCATATTCAGTTGGTATGATGGACAGTTGAAAAGTATTTTGTCGGAAGTGCTCTCCCTTGACTGTGTGCCACTGCTTAAACATTTTGGGAGACATTCTTGACGGGAGCTCGAATAGCTATGTTAGGCCGGAGGCCTCAGTTTTGGAACTTGGGAGCTGATATGCCCAATTTTGAAAATCTCGAACAGTGGACCCTAGGCCGGTTGGCACGAGGAGGAGCTCGTAAACAAACATAATTTATATGCCATGAAAACTTAAGTAAATGAATTGTTTGGCCATGATACCAAGACAAGACCGATATACTTAGTCAACTAGCAGTAGTGCGACATGACAAGTCTTAAGACTAGTAAAGACAAATAACTGCATGTTGAGTTGATGGTCGAGGCCGTTGGACTAGTGGCACCACAGATTATATGGAATTATGTGAAAAATGTTGATTGTGCATGCATTGTGTTTATGAGACCTTTAAGATGCCCAAGAGGGGAAGTGATGCGTCCCAGGGCTCTGGATGACCTAGTTGATATAAGGGCAGTTAGTCGTACTAGAAGTCTTGTGAAGCTCGGAGTAGCTTCAAGCGCATGAGACCGGGGTGGGGACAGGATGAGGTCTCTATCCTCATACGGACATGGAGATTTTTTTTATGGGATTGAGGTTCAGATGTCGTGAACATCCGCTCATTCTTAGTGTAGAAGTGGACGTGCTTCTATCTAGGTGGCCGGTAAAGTCGCTCCGACACCACAAGTGGGTTCAGTGGATGGGCTAGCTTGCGATTGTGTGTTTTACCTTCATGATGAAGGATGTGTGTTGGGTGATGATACACCGTGGTTAATAAGAAATTGTGATAAAAACTAGAATTTGAAATGAAAGGTTTTTAAAAGAGAATAAGGAGTCTGACACACTCCGAATCAAACATTTTTCCTAAAAAATAAAATTTGAAAACCCATTCACTAAGTCATTGTACTCACCCCCTTTATATCCCTTTGAGGTAACCTTGGAAAGCCTACCCCAAAGATAACCAGTTAATAATGATCAGTTTAAAATTTTATACAGTTTTGATTTATGTTATTCCAGGAAAAGTGTAGGTTTAAAGGACACCTTACTCTTCATGGTTTATAAACAAGGGGCAACCCTTAGTAAACTGGAAGAGTGGCGGGTTGATCAGGGGGATCCAACCAAACCGGATCGTGGCATGACAACTTGAGTGGTATCAGAGATTGTTTTCTCGAATTCATAATCAATACAAGAAAATATAGTAACTAATATGATTGATTTTAAAATTTACAGAATGACTCCAAAGAAAGGAACCAAGAGAATTAGGGCTACAATTTCAAACACTGCCCAACCACCCCTACCACTAGAAACTCCTAGAGAAGCCCAGACAACTCCTCCTAGACTCAACAGGGAGCACCGAAGATTGTACGAGTAGTTCACTTGTGTATTTGGGCAACCTAACCTTGTCCCTGAGGTAGGCCCTAATTCTCGAGTTGAACTGGAGGAAGTACAATCCCGTCCTTCCCTTGTTAACCATCCCACTCCAATGGACATTTCTAGAAACCTCAAGACTCTCCAACAACAAGGATGTATACCTATCCTCGGAGAAAAGGATGCTGGAGCCGCCATGGATTGGCTGGCAAACATTAAGAAGCTGATGGGAATCATCAGGATACCACCAAAGGATATAGTGATCCTGATAGAATTCTTTCTGGAAGGAAGCGCTAAAGGGTGGTGGGATAATGTCTGAAACTTGCATATCACCATCCCCACTTGGGAACAGTTCGAGGAGAGGTACTTAGAAGAGTACTTGGTGCCCCATCTGATAAACGAGAAGAAGTAAGAGTTCATTCAGCTTCGACAAGGGCTTAACTCCATATCGGAGTATGAGATAAAATTCAACGAGTTAAGACCCTTTGCTCCTGACCTAGCTGGGCCAGCAGACATATGCTAGAGGTTCATGGACGGTCTCAATATGGACATTCGAGACCGTATGGGAGTATTGGGATGCCCCACAAACCTTGCAGTCGTAATCAGTATGGCTCACAAGTGTGAGTGACTGGTGCAGACTCAACATCGTCGAATGGAGTAGACGACCCGTAAGGAGGATAAGGGCCCAAACCGTCAGGGAGGACTAAAGGAACATAACGATCCAAAATGGGGAAATAGAATGACATTCCAAAGGAGAAGGGACATGTCACCACCTCCCTCCAGAGTAGTCCCCACCTTACCTCAAGGAAATCATCGCTGTCCAAAGTGTCAAAAGAACCATGAGGGAGCATGCTTTACCTACTTTGCATGTGGGCAAGTGGGATACTTTGCAAATGATTGCCCCACTCTTAGGTAGCATAGGTAGAGGAACACTCTTCGACCACCTCAAGGGAATCCCAAGAACCTTAGGCTAGACGCTACAGCATGAGTACCAACTAAGGTATACAACCTCATCCAAGAAGAGGCTAGAAGAGACCCTAGTACTGTAGCGGGGTATATCCCAAAACCTTCCAAATTAGTTCAAGAGAGTCATGTAAACTGAAGATCTTTTGATTTAATAAAGAAAACTTTCTTCTAAACTATACGTTTCTTCAATCAGGATATATACAACTATGTGAATAACAAGTCTATGTCCTCTTTGACTCCAGATGTCATGTCCCGACCCGGTTTGGTTGGATCCCTGTGATCAACCCACCACTCTTCCGATTTACCAAAGGGTTTTCCCTTTTATTATAAACCGTAAAGAGTAAGGCGTTCTTTAGACTTGCACCTTTTTCTAGGAATATCATAAATCAAAACTGTATAGTAATCTAATTTAATCGTACCTGTCTTGCAAGCGTTTAATTGCACAAGTCTTTTAAGGTTCGGCTTTTCGAGACTTCCTAAAAGGGGTATAAGGGAGGGGTGAGTACAACTACTCAGTGAATGGGATTCAAATCTTTTGACTTTAAAAAGAACATTTATATGGAGTGTGCCAGACTCCTTTCTTTTCAAAAATCCCTAAATTTAAAAATTTGGGTTTTTCCACCATTTCCTAGTTACCGATGTATAATCATCCAACACACATCCTTCATCATGAAGGTTACACATATTCGCAAGTCAGTATCACTACTGAATTCGCTAGTGGCTTTGGAGTGACTTTTCCTGCCACCCGGATAGAAGTACGACCACTTCTACCCTAGGAATGAGTGGATGTACGTGACATCCGATCCACAATCCCAAAATCACTTATTCGTGTCCATATGAGGACAGAGACCTCATCCTATCCCCACTCCAATCTCATGCACTTGGTGCTACTCCAAATTTTGCACAGACACTTGGAACGACGAACTTCCCTTATAGCCACCAGGTCGTCTAGTGCGCTTAGGACGCATCACTACCCCTCATGGGCATCTTGATGATCCTGTACTCACAGTACATGTACAAACAATTTTTTCTCATATTGCCATGTAATCTATGGTGCCACTAGTCCAACGGCCCCGACTCTCAACTCAACTCGCAGTTATTTGTCTTGACTGGTCCGTCGACCTGTCATGTCGCATTGCCGCTAGTTGACTGAGCATGTCGGTCCTATCTTGGTTCCATGGCCAAACAATTCACTTATTAAGTTTTATGGCACATATATATTATGTTCATTTACGAGCTCCTACTCGTGCCAACTAGCCTTGAGCCCACTGTATGAGATTTTCAAAATCGGGCATTTAGCTCCCAAGTTCCAAAACCGAGGCGCCTAACCTATCAGAGCTATTTGAGCTCTCATCGAGAAGGTCTCCCAAATTGTTTAAGTATTGGCACACAGTCTGGGGAGAGCACCTCCGACAAAACGTATGTTTTCTCTATCCATTATACCGCTCGGGTATAAGGACACCTCCGTTCATAACCGATGAATGGGTTTTCAACTTCCTTCGAGGAAGTCTCATCATACAAACTGGGTATGATCTACTTACAATCGGTAAGTAGTTTTTCCGCATGATTTTCACATCACTTCCTTTAAGTTGTGATGTTTAAAATACCACTTAATAGTGGGTTTTCATACCGAGGTACTTATCATCCCCAACCAAGTATGATATAAAATTCTCACTCACAACTGGTAAGTGATTTTTATCTTTAAGTTGTGTTCATCATCCCAACCGGGTATGATGTTAGTAAACCCACTCACCCGTTAATGTCGTGAATTCCACTAGACCGGTTCTTTGTATTCACACGAGCTTGTCCTTGGTATCGTTCCTAGTACTTTGTGTTCCTACATGATATGAACATCTCGGTTCATTATCCTTCGACCTAATAGTTCTTCATTCATTCCAAATGAATGAGAAAGTCAAACTTCCATTTATTTGCAATTAAGTCCCCAAAATTATTTCTCTTTAACTTTAAGTCCCTAATGACTATTTTTCCTCAAATTGAGTCCCGAAACTTCTAAAATTTATCATAGGACCTCAATTTATTCCATTCCACAAAAAGGGGATTAATTTCCCAAATTTCCAATTTGGTTCTTCAATTTTTCCAAAATTACCATTTTGCCCTTCCTTTACAAAAATGGTAAGTTTTGCCCAAAAAAATTCCAAAATTCCTCAATTGGTCCTCTAAAAATATTTTCATGCCCAATTGACCCTCAATTTCATAAAATTACATTTTGGTCCTTTGAATTTCAAAAATTCCCAATTTTCCCCAATTTTTTTCCAATTTCAACTCTTCAACACCGACGAATTTGATTTTATCAAATTGACCGATCAAACACCTCTAATTGTTGAAATTGGAGTTGAAATTGAGTTCCTACATGTTCATACGATTCTAAGGAACTTTGAATCGCAGATTTTAATGTTGGAACGAGCTCAAATGGTGCTTCGCCGGAAAATAGATTGTAAAGAGAGAAAGATTCGATTTCTCACCGGTGAGGACACGGCGGTCCGAGCTTTCGATCTGGGCAGATAGCTCTCATCTTGAGGTTTTTACTAGAATCAAGAATCGTATCAATTGATGCTGAATTGAGTTAGAATTTCATCATTGAAATTCTGCCGGTTCTCTCTCTAGCACCGGCCGGAAATTGAAGAGGGGAGCTTAATTGGCTTACCTTTCAGTCCTAATTTGGCCGTGGGAGGGTTGAGGAAGTGTTGGGAAGGCTTGGTTTAGCCTGAGGAGGGCTCAAAATGGTTCATTTCAACTCAGCCGAAATAGGGTAGCTTCAGTCCGCCGGAGTTGCTTCACTGTTTCATCACGCCGGCGTCTCGCCGGCGACCTTCGTAGTGAACGGAGACTACAAATGTGTAGTTGACTTCTCCCCAGTTCTAAAGAACCCAACCTCACCTTGTTTGGCCTTGAAAAGACCCCATGTCGGAGCTCTAGTTTGAGCTTTGCCAGAAAATAGAGCAGTTGAGAGAGAATGGAGTTTTCAGGTGTGGAGAGGATGAATGAGGAGGGGCTCTTTAAATAGGGAGCTTGGAGACCCATTGGCCATCCACTTGGCACCGTTATTACTAACATTGAAGACCTGAAACACTCTGAACAGAAGAGTTTCTTCTTCACCAGCATTTCTTCAATTTTTCGGTGAGTGAACAGTGCTGTCATCCTGAGGAAGAAGATGACACTGCTCTGAATCGTACCGGACCGATCCGAACCGGGTTCATAGCTTAAACCGGCTGGTTCACCCCCCCCCCCCCCATTCGATCAAGTTTTTCAAATCTAAAAATTTCTAAATTCATCTAAACTCATTCTCTATCCAATGGTGGCCTCAAATCTCTAATTTGAATTACTTAAGCCACCTAGAAAAATGAATTTAGGATTCAGTTCAATAGTGGTTCAAATCGGTTCGGATCCGGTTCACCTGAACTAGTTTGGTTTTCATCCCCAATTCCTTCACAAGCCCATTTCCTTGTCTTTTGTGATTCCTTGGGTCACTTAGGGTCCATAAAATTCTTGGTTTACCATCTATTTATCGATTTCGGTTCATAAATCGACTCGGGTCCGGTTCAATTCGAACCTGTTTGGTTTTTCTCTCCCACTTTGTTCTTAGGTTCTTTTCCAAGGTTTATGAATTTTTTTGGTGTACAATGGAGTTAAATTCCTTTGTTTTGCCTGATCTCTATCGGTTCCAGTTCATGAACCGACTTAGTTCAGAAACCAGTTCAATCCTGTTGGACCCGATTCATCCAAACCGGTCTAATTTTCCTCTTCCAATTCGTCCTAAGGTTCTTTTCCATAGTATTTTGAACTCTTTGGATCACTTGGGAGTTGTAAATTCCTAAATTTCCCATTCACAATTATCGGGTTTGTGAACCAGTTCAATTTTCTCACTTGGTTTGACCGGTTCTCTTCCCGGTTTTCCTTAGCTCAAAAGGCGGGATTTACACTAGAGTTGAGAGATTCTTCATCAAGGAAGAGTTGGTTTCAAGAGTACCCCTAGAGCTCACTCCACTAGAACAAAGTCTTAATATCCTTACACCTTTAGAAGAAGGTTTAAACATGAATAAACAATTAAAGGGATGTGAGATAAAGATTGGAGGAATCAAACTTGAAGCTGACTTGATCCCATTACCCTTAAAAGAGTTGAAGTAATCCTGGGGATGGATTGGCTTGAGTAACCATCAGGTGAGGATGGATTGTGGAAAGAAGACGGTAACCTTCCACACTCCCAAGACGAAGGGATTAAAGTTCCAGGGAGATAGAAGGAAAGTGAAGTACAAATGGTGTCCCATCTGAAAGCCTAAAAGATGATACATAAAGGCTGTACAGCTTTCCTGGCCATGGTCGTTAATGAAAAATCTAAAGAAAAGAGACTGGAAGACATTCTAGTAGTTAGACACTACCTAGAGGTATTTCCAAAAGGGCTACCCAGACTACCTCCAAGTCGGCAAGTGGAGTTCACCATAGAAATAATCCTAGGAACAAACCCCATATCCCAAGCCCCATATCGTATGGCTCCGACAAAGTTGAAAGAATTGAAGGAACAATTGGATGAATTATTGAAGAAGGATTTCATACGTCCAAGTCAGTCTCCGTGGGGTGCTCCTGTCCTATTCGTAAAGAAAAAGGACGGACGTATGAGACTGTGCATAGACTACAAAAAGTTGAAACAGGTCACCATAAAAAATCGATACCCACTTCCAAGGATAGACAATCTATTCGATGAATTAAAAGGAGCAACTTACTTCTCCAAAATAGATCTTCGGTTGGGCTATCATCAACTTAGGATTCGAGAAGAGGACATCCCTAATATGTAATTCTGATCTAGATATGGACATTATGAGTTTAGAGTGATGCTGTTCGGATTGACGAATGCCCCTGCAACTTTTATGGACCTAATGAACCGTATGTTCCAACCCTATTTGGATAGGTTCGTGATAGTATTTATAGATGACATCCTTATATACTCATGAACCAAGTTGGAACACGAAGAGCATTTGGCAATCACCTTGGAAATATTAAAGGAAAATCAATTATATGCAAAATTCTCCAAGTGTGAGTTTGACTGCAGGAGGTGGGATTCTTAGGGTATATCATATCCAAAGATGGAGTTAAAGTAGATCCAACTAAGGTGGAAGCCATATCAGATTGGAGGGCTCCAAGGAATCCTATAGAAATAAGAAGTTTCTTAGGTCTGGCAGGATACTATAGACAGTTCGTGCAAGACTTTTCTAAGATAGCAACCCCTCTAACTCGGCTCAGCAGGAAAGGAGTTGAGTATAAGTGAGATGAAAGCTGTGAGAAGTCTTTTTTGGAGTAGAAGACTCGATTGAAAACCGCACCAGTACTCTCCTTACCTGACCCTAATGCAGGAGAGTACACCATCTATAGTGAAGCATCTGGACAAGGCTCAGATGTGTCTTGATGCAACAAGCGAATGCTATCACTTATGCCTCATGACAACTGAAGGTACACGAAAGAAACTACCCAACTCACGATCTGGAATTAGCTGTAATAGTGTTTTCCTTAAAGATATGGCGACACTACCTTTACGGGGTTAAGTGTAGGATATACACAGATCACAAGAGTTTTAAGTACTTCCTAACTTAGAAAGAGTTGATTCTTTGTTAGAGGAGATGGCTAGACTTGGTTAAGGTTGGAACACGAAGAGCATTTGGCAATCACCTTGGAAATATTAAAGGAAATTCAATTATATGCAAAATTCTCCAAGTGTGAGTTTGGCTACAGGAGGTGGGATTCTTAGGGTATATCGTATCCAAAGATGGAGTTAAAGTAGATCCAGCCAAGGTGGAAGTCATATTAGATTGGAGGGCTACAAGGAATTCTATAGAAATAAGAAGTTTCTTAGGTTTGGCAGGATACTATAGAGAGTTCGTGCAAGACTTTTCTAAGATAGCAACCCCTCTAACTCGACTCAGCAGGAAAGGAGTTGAATATAAGTGGGGTGAAAGCTGTGAGAAGTCTTTTCTGGAGTAGAAGACTTGATTGACAACCACACTGGTACTCTCCTTACCTGACCCTAATGCAGGAGAGTACACCATCTATAGTGAAGCATCCGGACAAGGCTCAGATGTGTCTTGATGCAACAAGGGAATGATATCACTTATGCCTCACGACAACTGAAGGTACACGAAAGAAACTACCCAACTCACGATCTGGAATTAGCTGCAATAGTGTTTTCTTTAAAGATATGGCGACACTACACAGATCACAAGAGTTTTAAGTACTTCCTAACTTAGAAAGAGTTGAATCTTTGTTAGAGGAGATAGCTAGACTTGGTTAAGGATTATGACCTTGTGATAGAATATCACCCTGAAAAGGTAAATGTGGTAGCAGATGCTTTGAGTCGCAAGTACCAAACTGAGGCGACACAAGTAAAGACAAATTACATACCCTTGTTGCAACAATTGGGAAGAATGGAGGTGGACCTGAAAATTGACAAGCGGGAAGGGTGCCTGGTGGCTAATATGGTAGTAAGACCTAGTCTCACTAAGCAGATCTAGGCTCAACAAAAAGCAGATAAGGAACTTCAACCCTATCTGGATCCGGTTAATAGTGAAACTAAACCGGACTACAACTTGTGCAGTGACGGGGTGCTAACCTACAAGGGTAGGGTATGTATGCCTCAAAGTAAGCAACTAAAGAGATTAATTGTAGAGAAGGTACACGATTTGATGTATGCTATGCATCCGGGCAGTGCCAAAATGTACCGCACCCTCAAACAAGAATATTGGTGGAAAGGTATGAAGGAGACATTGCGGAATATGTAGCCCGATGCTTGTCCTGTCAGTAGATAAAAGCGAAGCATCAGAAACCGTCAGGACTGCTACAACCTTTACCAATTTCGGAGTGGAAATGAGAGCACATCACCATGGACCTTGTCACGGGACTACCAGTGACAAGAAAGGGTCGAGATGTGATTTGGGTCATCATGGATAGATTGACCAAATCAGCTCATTTCCTTCCTATAAGAGTGACGGAAACAGTGGAACAATTGGTTGTTTTATACATAAGGGAAATTGTAAGACTCCATGGTGTTCTAGTGAGTATAGTATCAGATAGAGATCTGAGATTTAATTCAAGGTTCTGGCCAAGTTTACAAAGTACCATGGGAACCAAGATTCACATGAGCATGGCATTTCATCCTCAAACAGATGGGCAGTCTAAGTGAACCATCCAAACTTTGGAAGACATGCTAAGAGTGTGCGTACTCACCATGAACAAAAGGTGGGAAGAATACTTGTGCCTGATGGAATTTGCTTAGATGGCTCCCTATGAAGCCCTTTATGGACGACATTGTCGTACCTCTCTATTTTAGGAAGAAGTGGGGGAAAGAAAGTTAGAAAGGGTAGAGTTAATTGAGGAAGCCACAAAGAAGATAAAACTAATCATAAGTCGCCTTAAGACCGCACAGGACATGCAAAAGAATTATGCAGACAATTGAAGGAAAGATCTGGAGTTTGAGGTGAGAGATAAAGTATTCCTCAAAGTGTCCCCATGGAGGGGAATACTTAGGTTTCAGCAAAGAGGGAAGTTGAAACCAAGGTTGGTCCATATCCTATCATTCAAAGGATAGGACCGGTGGCCTATAAATTGGAACTACCCCTAAACCTACAGAGAATACACGATATATTCCACATCTATGTGCTTCAAAAATATCAGTTTGATCCTAGTCATGTCTTGGACCGACCTCCATTGGTGCTGGAAGAGAACTTGACCTATCAGACATAACTGGTACAAATTATCGACTGGAGGGACAAGAATTTAAGGAATAAGAAGATTCATATGCTCAAGGTTCTGTGGTAGAATAAACCCGTGCAGGAAGAGACATGGGAAACCAAAAGTGTGATTAGGGATAGTTACCCTCAATTATTTAGTATGTAGCTATTTTGGGGACAAAACCCCTAAAAGGAGGGGAGAGTGGTAAACCCCGTCCTTTGATAATAAGAAAAATGGGGAAAGAACCGGTCATTTCCAATTTGAAAACCGAGTCGGTCTACAAACCAGAACTGATAGAGAAAGGGAAAACCGAGAAATTTATGGATCCCGAGTCCAAAGAGTCCCAAAAGTCATGGAAAAGGACTAAAGGATGAATTGGAGATGAAAACCAAATCGGTTCAGGTGAACCGAATTGAACCAGTTTGTACCGGTTTGAACCACTATTGAACCTCATGCTAAATTCATTTTTTTAGGTGGCTTAAAGAATTCAAATTTGAGATTTGAGGCCACCATTGGATAGAAAATGAATTTAAAAATTTTTAGATTTGAAAAATTCGGTCGAATTAGGGGTGAACCAGCCGGTTTAAGCTTTGAACCCAGTTCGGACCCGTCCGGTCCGGTTCGAAATAGTGTCGTCTTATTCCTTGAGATGACAACACTGTTCACTCGTCAGAAAATCACGCAATGCCGTGAAACTGAAAAGTCTCCTGCCAGGGAGTTTCAGATAATGAATGATTGCCATTAAAGTGTCAATCGAATGACCAAGAAGTCCCTGAGCTTCCTATATAAAGAGCCCCTCCTCATTCATCCTTTCCACACCTAAAAACTCCATTCTCTCTCAGCTTCTCTAATTTTTGGTGAAACTCGAACCAGAGCTCTAATATAGGGTCTTTTTTGAGCCAAAGAAGGCATGGTCGGATTCTTTAGAACTGGGGAGAAGTCAACTACACGCATGTAGTCTCTATTTGCTCAGAGGGTCGCTGGAGGAATGCTGGCATGATCGAACAGTGAAGCAGCTCCGGCAGACCGAAGCTGTCCTATTTTGGCTGAGCTGAAATCGGACAATTCGAGCCCTTCTCATGCCAAACAGAGCCCTCCCAACACCTACACAGCCCTCTTAAAACTAAATTTGAGATGAAAGGTAAGCCAATTCGGCTCCCCTGTGTAATTTTTGACTGGTGCTAGAGAGAGAACCGGCGAAACTTCAATGATGAAATTCTCACTCAATTTGACATCAATTGATGCAATTCTTGATTCTATGAGGAACCTTAGGACACGAGCTATCTATCTAGATCGAAAGCTCGGACCGCCGCGCCCTCGACGGTAAGCTTTCGAAGCTTTCTCTCTCTAAGTACAATTTTCCCACGAAGCTTCGTTTAAGCTCATCCAGCACCAAATCATGCGATTCAAAGTGCAATTGAATCGTATGAAGGTGTAGGAACTCCAATTTAACTTCAATTTCAACAATTAAACTCATTTGATTGGTCAATTTGGTGAAATCAAATTCGGTAGAGTTAGAAGGTTGAAATTGGGGGAAAATTTGGGGAAATTTGATAATTTCAAAAATTAGAGGGACTAAAGTGGAATTTCATAAAATTGAGGACCAACTAGGAATGATAAAAATGATGGAGGACCAATTGGGCAATTTTTGGAATTTTTGGGGCAAAACTTACCTTTTTTTATAAAGTAGGGGCAAAATGGTAATTTTGGAAAAGTTAGGGGACCAAATTGGAAATTTAGGAAATTAAACCCCTTTTTGTGAATTTGAATAAATTGAGGTTCTAAGATAAAATTTAAAAGTTTCGAGACTCAATTTGAGGAAAAACCGGCATTAGGGACTTCAAGTTAAAGAAAAATAACTTTAGCTAACTAATTGCAAATAAAAAGTTTGGTTTTCTCATTCACTTGGGATGAATTAGGGCTGTTAGGCCAAAAAATAATGAACAAGAACATTCATATCATGTAGGAACACGAAGTATCAAGAACGCCAACTTAGACGAGTTCGAGTGAGGACAACAATCCGACTAAGAGGAATTTCACTACATTAACTAAATTTTGCTAGCGTTGTTGTTTTCTTTCAAAGAAAGTTTTTCTCATGTTCCGGTATTTAAAACCTTTTTCCTCATTTCCTCATTAGGTGTATTTTACAGACAACACATGCCCTTCATCAGGAAGGAAACACACATACGCATGTGCAACCCATCCACTGCACCCACTTGTGGCTCAGAGCATCTTTATCGGCTACCAAGATAGAAGCCCATCCACTTCTATCCTGGGTCTTAGTGGATGTTCGCGACATTTGACCCTCAGACCCGAATATCACTCCATGTCTGTATGAGAACAGAGACATCATCCTGACCCCACCCAGGTCTCATGTGCAAGAAGCTACATCGAGCTTCCCAACCATGTTGTCCAGTAGCCTTTAGGATGCATCACTACTTGTCTTGGGCATCTTGATGGTCCTGTACCTAAAGTGCATGCACAAAACAATAGATTTTCATATCATAGGCATTATCTTTGGTGCCACTAGTCCAACATTCCCAACTCTTGACCCGACCTGCAGTTGTTTGTCGGTCCGTCGGCCTAGCCTTGACGCATTGTCGTCTGTCCATTGAGTATTATTGGTCCTGACTCGGTACCATGGTGAAATCACACAACCTTTCATTAAGAATTTCCATGGCTGTTATAACTCATGTTAGTTTATGAGCTCTTGCTCGTACCCATTGGCCTTGGGCTCACTACATGTGATTTTCCAAAACCGGGCATCTAGCCCCACAAGTTCAAAAACCGAGGCCTCTAGCTTATCTCAACTATTCTAGCTACCCTCAAGAAAGTCTCGAAAAGAGTTTAAGTATTGACACATAGCCAGGGGAGAACACTTTCGATAAAATACAATTTTCACTTCATCCCACAAATCGGGTATGATGATAGCTCCGCTTACAATCGGCAAGCGGGTTTCTCCTTCCATCAAGGAAGTCCATCATACCAACTGGGTGTGATGTCAAAATTCCACTTACAAGTGGTTTTTCATTTCTAAAGTGCTCATCATCCTAACCGGGTATGATGTAAATATGCCCACTCACCCGATAACCATGACGTGTTTGTCCTCGATTGGTTTTCCAAGTCGACGTGAGCTTTTCTCTTGCTTGCGTCCCGATCACACTTATCCCTACACGATTTGGGCAGCCTTATCACTTACGGTTTGGCATAAAAGCCCAGGCTCACAAATTACTGATAAATTACATTTAGGTCCCTAAAGTTTATTTTTCTTAACTTTAGGCCCCCAATGCCAACTTTTGCCCAATTTGAGACCCAAGGTTTCCAAAATTCCCTTTGAGTCCTCATTTTACTCAAAATTGTATGGGGGGTTCAAGTTTTCCAAATTTCCAATTTGGTCCCCAACTTTTCAAAAATTACCATTTTGCCTCTACTTTCCAAAAATGGCAATTTGACACCAATTGTTTAAAAAATTGACCAATTGGTCCTCCAACATCTTTTTCATGGCCAATTGGTCCTCAATTTTGGGAAATTGCAAAGAGGTCCCTCAATTTTATGAAATCCCCAAATTTCCCCCCAATTTCCCCTTTCAAATTGACCGAATTTGATTTATTCAAATTAATCATTCAATCGGGGTTAATTGCTTCAATTGGAGTGTAAATTAGTTCCTACACTTCCTTACGATTCAATTGAACTTTGAATAGCATGAATTGAGGCTGAAACGAGCTCAAACAGAGCTTCGTCGGAAAACTGTGTGTGTAGAGAGAAAGATTCGAAAACTTACCGGTGGAGGTGCGGCGGTCCGAGCTCTCTATCTGGGCAGGTAGCTCTTGTCCTTAGGTTACTCCTAGGATCAAGAACCGCTATAATTCACATCAAATCGAGGGAGAATTATGTCAGTTAAATTTCAAAGTTTCTCTCTTTAACACTAACCAAAAATGACAGAGAGTGGCCGGATTGGCTTACCTTTCAAGTTTGTTGCGGTTGTGTGAGGGTCGTGAGGTATCGAGAGCACTTCGTTTGGTTGGAGGAGGGCTGAATTTGGCTAATTTCAGCTTGGCCAAAACAAGACAACTTCGGTCCTTTGGAGTTGCTTCGCTGTTTGATTCTGCCGGTACTTCCCTGACGGACCTTGGATCGAACAAAGGTTGCTATCAAGTAGCTGACTTCCCCCGGAGTCTAAAGAACCTGACCTTACCTTCTGAGGCTAAGAAAACTGACCAAGTCGGAGCTCTGGTTTGAACTTCACCAAAAAGTGTAGTAGTTGAGAGAGAATGAAGTTTTTAGGTGTGAGAAGGACGAATGGAGATGAGCTCTTATATAGGGAGCTCGGGGACTCTTTGCCCGACCGTTTCACATCTTGGTCAAACTTATCCTTGCCCTAAAATGACCTAAATAGAGCCATATTTCCTTCGCTGATGCTGTCTGTTTCTCCATTAATTAACAGTATTGTCATTTGAAGGAAGAAGACGACATTGTTCCGAACCGGACCGGTTTGACTGGGTTCAATGTTTAAACTGGTCGGTTCATGTCTGATTCGACAGATTTTCTCAAAATTAAAAATTTCTAAATTAATCTAAATTTATTCTCTATCTAATGGTGACTTCAATTCCCTAATTTAAATATTTTAAGCCACCTAGAGAAGTGAATTTAGCAACCAGTTCAATGATGGTTCAAACCAGTTCATGTCCGATTCACTTGAACCGATCTGGTTTTCTATTCCGATTTGTCCCGAGGTCCTTTTCCATCACTTTTATGACTCTTTGAGTCACTTGGGGTTTGTCAATTTCCCATTTTACCCCTTCTCTATCGGTTAAGGTTCATGAACCAGCTCGGTTCTCTCTCTTGGATTGACGGGTTCTTTTCTTGGTTTTTTTTTATCTTTTAAGGACGGGGTTTACACCAGTATTGAGGAACTGGTGAAAAAGTACGACTTAGAGCCTTGTTGTAGTTTGGGGAGAGGGCCCTTGAAGGGTTGGGTTATCAGTGTCCTTGATGTGTTGTTTGTGGTTTGGGGAGAAGGCCCTTGAAGGGTCAGGCTTCCGATGTCCTTGATGTGCTATTAGTGACCGAGTTCTGACATAAACCGTGAGACTCGAGTTTAGGGTCGGATGGCCGAATTGCATGATATGGTGAGACGACCCATGACAAGTCAGACTCTCAATTTGATGTTTATCATGAGCTTGGGGAGTCGACCTGAGAGGGTCATGCCCCAAGTATATCCATGTTTTACATGTTGGTTGATGCATAGTTGCATATGTGCAAAATGAGAGGGGTTGGGAATGTGCTGCACCGAGCACCCGGTAACGCAGTGTCGATATCACTGTTATAACAAATGGTCATGAGCGCCACAATTATGACTCAAAGTCATGTGTGTTTTCATTACTATAACTATCACGACCCGGTTTGGTTGGATCCCCGTGATCAACCCACCACTCTCCCGGTTTATTAAAGGATTTCCCCTTACTGTAAACCGTAAAGAGTAAGGTGTCCTTTAACCTGCATCTTTTCCTGGAATAGTATAATCAAAACTGCATGAAATTTAAAACTTTACATATTGTCTTACAGGCATCTTAGTTGACGGTCTTTAAGGGGAGGCTTTTCGAGATTTCCTAAAAGGGATATAAGGGAGGGGGTGAGTACGACTACTCAGTGAACGAGTTTTTAAAGGTCTACTTTTAACTTTTAAGAAAAATATTTATATGGAGTGTACTAGAGTCCTTTCTTTTCAAAAATCCCTTTATTTAAAAATTTGGGTTTTTCCATTATTTCTTAGTTACCGGTGTGTCATCACCCAACTCACATCCTTCATCATGAAGGTTACACACATTCGCAAGTCAGTATCACTACTGAACCCGCTAGTGGCTTCGGAGCGACTTTTCCTGCCACCCGGATAGAAGTACGACCACTTCTACCTTGGGAATGAGTGGATGTACGCGACATCCGACCCACAATCCTGAAATCACTTCTTCGTGTCCGTATGAGGACAGAGACCTCATCCTGTCCCCACCCCGGTCTCATGCGCTTGGTGCTACTTCAAATTTCACACAGACACCTGGAATGACGATCTGCCCTTATACTCATCGGGTCGTCCAGGGCCCTTAGAACACATCATTACCCCTCATGGGCGTCTTGATGATCTCGTACTCATAGTGCATGCACAAACAATGTTTTCTTATCAAGCCATGTGATATGTGGTGACATTGGTCCAACGGCCCCGACTCTCAACTCAACCCGCAATTCTTTGTCTTGACTAGTCCGTTGACCTGTCATGTCACACTATCGCTAGTTGACTGAGCATGTTGGTCTTATCTTGGTATCATGACCAAACAATTCACTTATTAAGTTTTATGGCACATATATCATGTTCGTTTACAAGCTCCTCCTTGTGCTAACTAGCCTTGGGCCCACTATACGAGATTTTCAAAAACTTGGGCATTCTAGCCCGCAAGTTCCAAAATCGAGGCCCCCAACCTATAAGAGCTATTCGAGCTCCCGTCAAGAAGGTCTCCCAATGAGTTTAAGCATTGGCATACAGTCAGGGGAGAACACTTCCGACAAAATAGGTTTTTACTGTCCATTATACCAACCAGTATAAGGACACTTCCGTTCATAACCGATGAACGGGTTTTCAACTTCCTTCGAGAAAGTCTCATAATACCAACTGGGTATGATCTACTTACAACCGGTAAGTAGTTTTTCCGCATAATTTTCACATCACTTTCTCTAGGTGGTGATGATTAAAATACCACTAAATAGTGGGTTTTTACACTAAGATACTTATCATTCCCTACTGGGTATGATATAAAATTTCCACTCACAACCGGTAAGTGGTTTTATCTTTAAGTTGTGCTCATCATCCCAACCGGGTATGATGTTAGTAAACCCACTCACAACCGGTAAGTGGTTTTAAAATTTTATGTTGTGCTCATCATCCCAACCGGGTATGATGTTAGTAAACCCACTCACTCATTAATGCCGTGAATTCCACTAAACCGGTTCTTTGTATTCACGCGAGCTTGTCCTTGCTGGCATTCCCGGTATTTCGCGTTCCGGTGAGGGCATGGCGGTCCGAGCTTTCGATCTAGGCATATAGCTCTCATCTTGAGGATCATCCTATAATCAAGAATCGCATCAATTGATACCGAATTGAGTTAGAATTTCATCATTGAAATTCTGTCGGTTCTCTCTCTAGCACCGGCCGGAAATTGCAGAGGGGAGTCGAATTGGCTTACCTTTCAGTCCTAATTCGGCCGTGGGAGGGCTGAGGAAGTGTTGGGAGGGCTTGGTTTGGTCTGAGGAGGGCTCAAAATGGCCGATTTCAGCTTCGTCGAAATAGGGCAGCTTCGGTCCCACGGAGCTGCTTCACTGTTCCATCATGTCAGCGCTTCTCTAGTGATTCTCGGATTGACTGGAGTTTGCTATCCAATAGCTGACTTCTCCCCGGTTCTAAAGAGCTCGACCTCTCCTTCCGAGGCTAAGAAAAATGTTTAAGTCGAAACTCTAGTTCAAGCATCACGGGAAATGGAGTAGTAGAGAGAGGGAGAGAAGTGTTCAGGTGTGAGGAGAATGAATGGGGATGACCCGTTTATATAGGTGTAAAACGAGGTCACCCATCCTCACACTACTCTTGGGCAAGCACGCTTAACTTTAAAGTTTTTATAGAATCTAGTTCACCTGAATCAATTTGGTTTTTGTTTTCTAGTTTGTCTTAAGTTTCTTTTCCAAGGTTTAATGAACCCTTTGGATCACCTGAATGTTGTCAATTTCCATATTGCTTATTCCCAAATGTAAACCGGCTCGATTTTCTTATTCGGTTTAACCGGTTCTTTTCCTAGTTTTCCTTAACTCAAAAGTGTGAGGTTTACAATAACGGTATATATACCCATGATTATGAAAATGGGCACCATCAGCATGCCCGAAGGGGTAGTAACGATGTCACGCCCTGACCCGGTTTGGTCGGATCCCCGTGAGCAACCCACTACTCTCCCAGTTTATTTAGGGTTTTCCCCTTCTTTAAACCATGAGGAGTAAGGTGTCCTTTAAACATGTACCTTTCCTGGAATAACATTAATCGAAACTACATGAAATTTTAAACTTACATACATGTCTTGCAGCTATAGCTAACTGGAGGTCTTTAAGGTAGGCTTTTCCCTTGGTTACTTGAAAAGGGGTATAAGGGAGGGGGGTGAGTTCAACGACTCAGTGAATGGGTGTTTACATCTTGACTTTCAGAAAAATAGTTTGAATTAGAGTGTGTTAGACTCCTTATTTTCTTAAAACTATTTTCTCAATTTCTCGGTTCTTAAAACCAATATTCTTCATTAACCATAGTTAGTGTGTTTAACATTCAACACACGCTATTTATCATGAAGGAATCACACATTCGTAGGGCAGCACATCCACTACACCTACTTGTGGATGTAGATAGAAGCCCGTCCACTTCTACCCTAAGAATGAGTGGATGTACATGGCATCCGACCCTCAATCCTATTAAGAAACTCTATGTTTGAATGAGGACAGAGACCTCATCCCGACCCCACCCCAATCTCATGCGCATGAAGCTACATCGAGCTTCCCTAATTACTGGCACGACAAACTACCCTTATCTCCACCATGTCATCCAATAGCCCCTAGAACGCATCACTACCCTTCTCAGGTGTCTTAAAGGTCATGTACCTCAGTGCATGCACAAAACAATAATTTTCCTCATAAGCCATTTAATCTTTGGTGCCACTAGTCCAATGGCCCCGACTCTCAACTCGACCTCCAGTTGTTTGTCTCGACTAGTCCGTCGACCTGTCTTGTCGCACTACCGCCAGTCCATTGAGTATGTTGGTCCTGCCTTGGTACCATGGCCAAACACATCATTCATTTAAAATTTTCATGGCTTAAACTCATGTTTTTTATGAGTTCCTGCTTATGTCAACTGGCCTTGGGCTCACTGTATGAGATTTTCAAAATCGGGCATATTAGCCCCCAAGTTCCAAAACTGAGACCTCCAGCCTATCTGAGCAATTCGAGCTCCCGTCAAGAATGTAAACCCCGTCCTTTAGTAATGAGAAAATCGGGGAAAGAACCGGTCAAATTGAATCTTTAAACCAAATTGGTCTAAAAACCCGATTGTTAAGGGACGAGCAAATTTGAAAATTTCTAACTCCCATGTGACTCAAAAAGGTTCATAAACTTGGGCAAAAGAACCCTAGGACAGAATGAGGAAGAAAGACCAAAGTAGTTCAATAGAACCAAGTCTGAACCGGATAGAACTGGTTTATGAACCGAGTTGATTCATTGAACCGGAACCGATAGAGAATGGGTAAAGCAAGATGCTTATGGATCCCTTGTGATTCAAAGAGGTTTATAATCCTTGGAAAGGAACCTTAGAACACCGTGAGAGAGAAAAACTAGATCGGTTCAGGTGAACTGAACCCGAACCGGATTAAACCGGTTTAAGAACTGAGCCAGTTTATGAACCAAAATCGATTAAGAGATGGTAAACTAGGAATTTTATGGACCCTAAGTGACCCAAGGAGTCACAAAAGACATGGAAATGGACTTGTGAAGGAATTCGGGATGAAAACCAAACTGGTTTAGGTGAACCGGATCAAAACCAGTTTGAACCACTATTGAACCGGATCCTAAATTCATTTTTCTAGGTGGCTTAAATAATTCAAATATGAGATTTGAAGCCACCATTGGATTGAAAATGAATTTAGAAATTTTTAGATTTGAAAAACTCGGTCTAATGAGGGGTGAACCGGCTAGTTTAAACTTTAAACCCGATTTGGATCGGTTCGGTCCGGTTCAGAACAGTGTCATCTTCTTCCTCAGAATGACAACAATGTTCACTCGCTGGAAAATTGAAGCAACACCGGCGAAAAAGAAATGTTTCCATTCGGTACGTTTCAGGTCTTTAATGCCTTTCACAAAGGTGCCAAACGGACGGCCAATGGGTCCCCGAGCTCCCTATATAAAGAGCCCCTCTCCATTTGTCATCTCCACACCTAAAAAACTCACTCTCTCTCAGTTGCTTAGTATTCTAGCAAAGCTCGAACCAGAGCTCCGATATAGGGTCAATTCTGAGCCAAAGAAGGTGAGGTCGGGTTCATTAGAACTACAGGGAAGTCAGCTACACGGTGGTGACATCCATTTGTTCCGAGAGTTACCGGAGAAGCACTGGCATGATCGAACAGTGAAGCGGCTTCGATGGGCCGTAGCTGCCCTATTTTAGAATTTTTGGGGCAAAATTTACCATTTTTGTAAAGGAAGGACAAAATTGTAATTTTGGGAAAATTGAGGGACCAAATTGAAAATTTGGGAAATAAAACCCCTTTTCACGAAATTTAATAAATTAAGGTCCCAAGATAAATTTTAAAAGTTTCAAGACTCAATTTGAGGAAAAACCCGGCAATAGGTACTTAAAGTTGAAGAAAAATAACTTTAAGGATCTAATTGTAAATATATATAAAGTTAGGTTTTCTCATTCATTGGAATGAATGAGGGCTATTAGGCCAAAGAATAATGAACAACTATGTTCATTTTGTGTAGGAGAATGAGACATCGAGAACGCCAGTTGAGGTCCAATGTGCAAGGGACGAAACTCGACTAAGTGGAATTTCACTACACGATTGGGTGAGTGGGATTTTAGATAATACCCGATTGGGGATGATAAGCACATCGAAATGAAAACCCACTACTATGTGGTATTTTAAACATCACGACTTAGAGTTGCGATGTGAAAACCATGCAGAAAAACTACTTATCGGTTGTAAGTAGATCATACCTGGTTGGTATGATGAAACTTCCTCGAAGGAAGTTGAAAACCCATTAATCGGTTATGAACGAAGAGGTCCTTGTATAGGATCGATATAATGGACAGTGAAAACATATTTTGTCGAAAGTGTTCTCCCCTAATTGTGTGCCAATGCTTAAATAATTTGGGAGACCTTCTCGACGGGAGCTCGAATAGCTCTTATAGGTCGGGGGCCTCGGTTTTGGATCTTGGGCGCTAATATGCCCGATTTTTTAAAATCTCGAACAGTGAGCCATAGGCCAATGGGCACGAGCAGGAGCTCATAAACGAACATAATATATGTGCCATAAAACTTTAATAAATAAATTGTATGGTCATGGTACCAAGGTTGGTCCGACATTCTTAATGACAATGGCATATTAAGAAAACATTGTTGGACTAATGATACCATAGATTACATGGCACCACAGATTACATTGTCAACACAAACAACTGCAAGTTGAGTTGAAAGTCGGGACCGTTGGACTAATGACACCACAGATTACATGGCATATTAAGAAAATATTGTTTGTGCATAAACTATGAGTACGGGATCATCAAGACGCCCATGAGGGGTAGTGATGCGTCTTAAGGGCCTTGGACGACCCGTGAGTATAAGGGCAGTTCATCATTCCAGGTGACCGTGCGAAATTTGAAGTAGCACCAAGCGCATGAGACCGGGGTGGGGACGGGATGAGGTCTCTATCCTCATACGGACACGAAGAATTCATTCCAAAATGAGGGTCGAATGTCGCGAACATCCACTCATTCTCAAGGTAGAAGTGGACGTACTTCTATCCGGGTGGCCGGTAAAGTCGTTCTGAAGCCACAAGTGGGTTCAGTGGACGTATTGACCTGCAAATGTGTGTAACCTTCATGATGAATAATGTGTGTTGGGTGATGATACACCGTGATAATAAGAAATGGTGGAAAAGCCCAAATTTTTAAATGAAGAGATATTTGAAAAGTGAGAATTCTGGCACACTCCAATACAAATATTTTTCTTAAAAGTTAAAAGTAGAAAACCCATTTATCGATCAACTTTTAAGTCTGGTCCTTATAGGTGTGATGTTTAAAATTCCACATAGTGGTGGGTTTTCATTTCCGATGTGCTTATAATTCCAACCAGGTATGATATAAAAATCTCATTCACACGTTAATGTAGTTAATTCCTCTTAACCGACTTTTTACCTTCACGCGAGCTTGTCTTGGCTGGCGTTCCCGGTACTTCATGTTCCTACACGATATTAACATTTTTTTTCATTATTCTTTGGCCTAATAGCATTCATTCATCCCAAATGGATAAAATACCCTAACTTTTTAATTATTTACAATTAGGTCCCTAAAGTTCTTTTTCTTTAACTTTAGGTCACTAATGCAAATTTTCTCCCAAATTGAGTCCTAGAACTTCAAAATTTTACTTTGGGACCTCAATTTATTCAAAATTATAAAAAGGGGTTTAATTTTTTCAAATTCCCAATTTGGTCCCCAACTTTTCTAAAATTACCATTTGTCCATACTTTACAAAAATAGTAAAATTAACCCCATAATTCCAAAACTTGACCAATTGGTCCTCCAACATCTTTTTCATGCCCAATTGGCCCTCAATTTTAGGAAATTTCACTTTAGTCCCTCAAAATTTTAAAATCCCCAAATTTCCCCTAATTTTAACCTTTAAACCTGACTAGATTTGATTTTATCGAATTGACCTATCAATCAATGTTAATTGTTGAAATTGAAGGTGGATTTGAGTTTCTACACATCCATACGATTCAATTGCACTTTGAATTTCATGAATTGACGCTAGAAAAAGCTCAAACGGAGCTTCGCTGGAAAACCAAATGTAGAGAGAGAAAGCTTCGAAAGCTTACCCTCGAGAGTGTGGCGGTCCGAGCTTTCGATCTGGACAGATAGCTCTTGTCCTAAGGTTCCTCCTAGGATCAATAATCATATCAATTCATGTCAAATTGATTGAGAATTTAGTTAGTGAAGTTTCATCGGTTCTCTCTCTAACACTGATCGAAATTTACAGAGGTGAGCCAAATTGGCTTACCTTTTCACTCTAATTCAGCTGTATGAGGGTTGTGGAAGTGTTGGAAGGGTTTGATTTGGCATGAGAAGGGCTCGAATTGGTTGTTTTCAGCTCGGCCGAAACAGGGCAACTTCGGTCCATCGGAGCTGCTTAACTGTTTTATCACGTCGGCGTTTCTTTGACAATCCTCGAAGCAAATGGAGACTACAGTTGTGTAACTGACTTCTATCCAAATCTAAAATACCTGACCACACCTTCTTTGGCTCAGAAAAATACCTAAGTCGGAGTTTTGATTCGAACTTCACCGACAAATGGAGCAGTAGGGAGAGAGTGGCGTTTTTAGGTGTGAGTAGGATGAATGAGAATGGGCTATTTATATAGGAAGCTTAGGAACTTATTGGTCGTCCGATTGGCACCTTTATGGCGATTATTCATTGCCTGAAACTTCCTGGTCGGAGACTTTTCATTTTCGCTGATTCAGCTCGATTTTTTGGTGAGTGAATAGAGATATCATCTGAAGGAAGAAGACGACATTATTATGAACTGGACCGGACCGGTCCGAAACGAGTTCAACTCTTAAACCGGTCGGCTCAGGCCTGATTCGATCAAGTTTTTCAAAATTAAAAATTTATAAATCTATCTAAATTCATTCTCTATCCAATGGTGGCTTCAATTCTACAATTTGAATTTTCTAAGCCATCTAGAAAAATAAATTTAACATCTGGTTCAATAGTGGTTTAAACCGGTTCAATTCGGTTCGGATCTAGTTCACCTGAACCGGTCTGGTTTTCTTTCCCAAATTGTCCTAAAGTCCCTTTCCAAGGTTTTTATGACTCTTTGGGTCACTCGGAGTTGTAAATTTCCCAATTTGCCTGTTCTCTAGTGGTTGGAGTTCGTGAATCGGTTCGGTTTTCTCAATTGGGTTAACCGGTTCTTTTCCTAGTTTTCCTTAACTCCAAAGGGTGGGGTTTACAAATGATGCCTAGGGTAAGACTGGAAGTGGAGAAAGGAGGGTGTAAGTAATACTTCTAGATCGTTTGGGTTCCATGTATACCTTTGTGCGTGGCAGCATGGGACAACCAAGGTATATGTATACTTGCATGTGTGGTAGTAGGGGATAGCCAGTGCAAACTCTGTCCCTTTTGAGATAAAGAACTAAACTGGGGGAAAACCCTAAATACTTCCGAAAGAAAATCGGGTGTCAATTAGAACCAAAAAGGGGATAAAATAAAGGTTTAAGACGAAGATTTCGACATCCCAAGTAGTCAATAAATCATAAGAGTCATGAAGGAGAAACATGAAGTTGATAAGATGTGAAAACCATATTGGTTCAAGGTGAACTTGATTGAACCAGAGTGAATTTGGTTGAAACGTGAAGAAACGGTTCAAAGATGCATTTTTTCTAGGTGGCTTAAAAATGCCAAATTGGAAAATTGAAACCACCATTAGATAGAGAATGAATTTAGACAAATTTAGAAATTTTTAATTTTAAGAAAACCGGTCAAATCGAGCTTGAACCGACTAATTTACGATTTCGAGTCACCGGACCCGGTCGAATTGGTAAATAGACCGCTGCTAGGTCATTGCACAGTCAGCAGGCGTGGCCAATAAGCGCGTGACGCATGACAAAGTATGCCCAGTCAGCCCCTCAATCAGCGCCTGAAAGGGCTAATCAATCAAAGCGTGAAGCATGTCCCTGGTCAATGATCAAAGGAGGAAAATTCACCTCAGTGACAACCGACTAATAGGAGAGTGAAACATGTCCCGGTCAATGGTTAAGGTCAGACAAGCCCCGTCAACGAAAGCCAACCAATGGGGAGTTGACACGTGGAAAAAGTGCCACGTCAACATCTGATTGGGACGTCTAGGAACGACCGACCAATTAGAGGTCGACACATAGCGGTGCCACGTCGGATGGCCTCAACCAATTAGAAGCTAACACATGGCATTGACACTATGCGTCAAGAGGAAAATCTAATGCATTTTAAAATAGCCAATCATAGGGTGCTACGTGTCACAATCAATGGTTAACTGAGACTGATCAACAGTAAGAAGGGGAAGCCAATGGGAGGCTGCCACATGTCCGGTCAACAAGTCAAAGGCTGACTAGGTTGCTGATGGGGATGCTATTTCAGCAAAACCAACTAATCACGACATGCCACATGGCAACCCAACATGTGCGAAGCATGCACATGCACCACAATATCATCTTCCTCAGATGGCTGACAGTGAGAAGAGGATAATGAAGAGGGAGAAAGTCTTTGACGACTCAGAAAAAGTTTTGATTCGGTAGCTGGCGAGAGAGGCGGGGGCCGAGTCTTATGCCAGCAAGTAGCCCGAACAGTTATCGAGCTCCCTATATAAAGAGCACCCCTCCCCTCACATTCCCCATCCCAACAACCATTGAAGAACTTGAGGAGTTCCATTTTCCGGTGAGACGTACACCAGAGCTCCGACAAGGACCCTTTTTCCAATCTTAGAAGGCGCATTTAGGCTTTGTGGAACCGAGAAGAAGTCTCCTACCTTGCCCTCACCTCCTTTTAGACCAAGGATCATCGGAGAAGCATTGGGAAGTCGACATAGTACCGTCACCTCGACGACCCTGGAATGACCGAAAAGCTCGAGCTGAATTCTGGCCACCTCCGACCTTAGGTGACCGATCCAAGCTTCTCCCAGCTCCCCACGACTAACCTCCACCTCCATGAACTCTCGAGGTAAGTCAATTTTGCCCCATTTCACCAAAACAATGAAGTTGCAGAAAATGACACGCTAAGCTTCTCCCTTCAAATTCTCTATGCTCAGGCAGCCAATTGACCAAGGTTCATCCTGGGACATTCCCCTCGACAAGCATTAGTCACCCTTGCCCAAAGCTTGGACCACTGTCCCCTCGCCTGTAAGAAAATCAAGCTCTCTCTTTAGAAAACTTTTCCGATTAAACTTCGTTTGAGCTCATTTCTGAGCCAAATAAAGTGTTTCAAAGCTTGAAATGATGAGGGAAACATGGAGAAGGTGGTTTCAATGATGAATGGGAGCAATTTCCCACGTTTGAGTAGTCAATTTACAAGTTTTTGGGGTCAAATTGTAATTATGGGGAAAATTGATAATTTTGGAAAAATTGGGGGCCGAATTAAAATTTAAGAAAAATTGAGGGATTTTTATGAAATTAACTCCAAATTGAGGTCCAATTGGCCAATTTGACGAAGTTGGGGACCAATTGGCAAATTTGAAAGTTTAAGGATTAAATGATAATTTTAGAAAAATTGAGGGCCAATTGGTAATTTTGGAAAAAATTAAGTACCCTTGAGGGAAAATGGGAACCTCGGGACTTAATTGAAAAAACAAAATTTGAACGTTCGAGAGGCCTTCATGCTGAAACTTCCCTCATGAGCATATTCGAACCCTGTAAGGACAGATTAAACCGGAACATGTGCGAGAAGACACGACCAGGACTAGAAGTATGGCTAGAACAAACTAGCCTCATTATCGAGTGAGTGGGTTTAGCATCACGCTTGGTTGGGCTGATGATTACAATATTCCCTAATTAAAAAGGGGTTTTTCAGGACTGCCCTTCCCTAACTGATTGAACAAGCTTACAACTTTTGCGAGACTGTCCTGATATTGCATGAGACATGCAAAGGTCGGATAATATCGTTCGAGTGGGCCAAGGCCAATGGGCACAAGTGTAGGCCCGTAGCAAGATGAGTTGGATGTGCTTGAAAAACTCTCATAAGAATCGGTGAATTATGTGTGTATTGGTTACAGCGCCGAAGTCAGATAGACGAACTCGTTGGATTAGTAGCTGCTGAGCCGAAGCTTTGCCATCGAACTCATTGGACCAGTAGTTATGAGTTTGAAGCTGAGTTGCCGAGTCCATTGGGCCAGTAACACCAAAGATGATGGTCATAATAAATGAAAACTGTTGATTTTTGTATGCATGAGATGTGGAGCCATCTAGATGTCCGGTATAGGGTAGTGGTGGTTTTAAGGGCTACTAGATGACTCATGAAGCATAAGGGCGGTTCGTCGTCCGTTATAGACTCTATTGTGGAGGTTATCGGAAAACTGAGTATTCTCACTTTTAGAGAGAATTTTGGCCATCGATCAGCGAGAGTGGGGCCGAACCTTATATGATCAGCTTGGGTGACCAATGATATATCACCCCATATGCATAGCTGGTCGGGTGGGACCTCATAGATCCCACTTTTTGTTTAATTCTTCTCGAGGGCAATATGCCAAAAATCATTTTTAAATTGGATCATTTTCGCGTTCTGGTCGGGTACTCAAGTTTAAGTTAGGTGAGGGAGATGACCACAAACACGTATGCGCTCAACGTAACATGCCACTCAGTTAGCACTCTAGCACGGATTGTTAACCAAATATATTTTTTCAAAAATTGTTTATCAAATTTCATATAAATTATGCTAAAAACATCCATTTTATTAATTATATAGTTCATTATAAAAATATGGAATTTTATCGCTTCAAACTGGTTTGATTGGTTTTAACTGGTTCACCTCCAATTCGACGAGTTCTTGACTTAATTTATTTTTCTAAAAATTATTTATCCAATTTCATATTAATTGGATTCAAGAGTCACCATTTTCTAATTTATATAATTCTCTCTAAAATCGAAGATTTTAGTCCCAAGCCAGCGAACTAGTTTTCAATAGAATTTTTTCCTAATTCTTTATTTCCAATCAATGAGAGTTCTTGGAGACTTATTCAAAAAGTTATTTATCGACTAAATTCATGGCTCGATTTCCGAAATTATGGTATTATAATTACTGATCTTTCTAGTAAATTTTATTATTGATTGAACCAATTTTAGTTATTTTTTGGTCTATTCACCTCTAATTCAATATTTTATTCACTCAATTTATTTTTATAAAATATTTTTAATCTATTTTCTACCTTCTAGAATAAAAAATTTTCATTTTTTAAACTATTTGAAAAAATTGTGTAGTTTTTTATACTAATCCTTAGCTATCCATCAAATAGATAATTTGGGAGTAATTTAAGTCAATTTACTAAATATATAAAATTTTGATGTGAATTTATTCTTAACCCAACTTAATTTCAAATTATAGTTTGGTTTTCTAAATCCCATTAATCTCATTTTTTGAAAACATGTTTTACAATTGTTGTAAGTTCATCAACTAAGTGTTGGATACAGTTATTTTTTGAAATTAGAAAGTTATTTAGAAATTTTTTTAATGTAAATCATTAATATGAATAATTAAAGAATATAATTGTATTTCGAATGAAAAATTAATTAAAAAAATTTCTAATATAAGCCATTCAAATTAATAGCTCGAGAAATAGTTTTCTAAAAAATAAATGTTTTTAAGAAAAAATTATTTGTGTGAATGTTTGAATGATTATGTATATTTTATTATCAATAAAATCGAATTTTTAAATATTTAATTTTAGTGTACTCATTTATTGAGTAATTCACTCATCCCAAACATTTCAAGTGAGCTAAAAATTTAGACATTGATTCAAATGTCGGTATAATATCAAAAAAATAAAATAAGTTAGCGTAGAATGGTTATTTGAACATAATATATTAATATATAAAATAAAATTTTCATGTATATATTTTAAAATATTGAGATATTTGTGATTTTAAAATTTAAGTATGAATGCTTTTAATACTTTTTCAATATAATAAAGTAGTGTACCAGTACAATTGTAATAATGAAAATGTTGGCGGGTTTTATGTATGCCCAATCCCATATGGTACCTTAAAAGTTGGGATAATCATATTATACACCCCATAATTAAGAGTTTGTTACATTTTAATCTAATTTACACAATCTCATTCTATACATTAGGCCACGTCATCGATCTGGCAGTCAAATTTATAAAAGGATATTCACCGTTGGATATAAGTCAACGATGAATAAAGATTAAGGACCACTTCCACGCGGATTGTCACCCGAGGAAAGCCTTTTGTCTACGACGATAAATAGCTGGGAGCTCAAAATTGTTCTCATATTACAGTTTTTCATCGTCTTAGATCTACGGTTCAAATTTCCAGGTTTGTCTCATTCCTTCTGTATATTTGTTCCTATTCCATCTTTGGGTTTCTTGAAAATTTTGAAGCATTTCGAATATTTTCTCAAGCGATTATGGATTTATGGATAAGCTTAGTGAATAAACTCTGTTTTATTGGATTTTTTTCCAGTGGTTGAAAATGTCCGGACGCGGAAAGGGAGGCAAGGGGCTTGGAAAGGGAGGAGCCAAGCGTCACCGGAAGGTCCTACGGGACAATATTCAGGGAATCACTAAGCCTGCTATCCGCCGGCTTGCCCGTAGGGGAGGAGTGAAGCGTATCAGCGGGCTCATCTACGAGGAGACGCGGGGGATTTTGAAGATCTTCCTTGAGAATGTCATCAGAGATGCTGTCACCTACACTGAGCATGCCCGCCGTAAGACGGTGACCGCCATGGATGTCGTTTACGCACTAAAGAGGCAGGGCAGAACTTTGTACGGCTTTGGCGGTTAGGGTTTGGAAAACTAGTCTTGCTGTCAAAAAAGGAAAAAAAAAAAAGGGTTCCACGGGGTAAGCTAACTGTTGCTTTTAGGTTGCCTTTTCTGTTAAAAAAAGGTCTTCCTGTAAGCTACTAAAATGATTGAATCACTGAAGGTTGATCTTTTGATTGCCCTCATTATTTGAATGTCTCTCATTTTCAGTAGCTGGCATACTCGACCAGCCCATACCATATAAATTCATAGGATTTGGGTTGAACATATAATTAAATTATTATAATAATAAATGTATTAATATATAATAATAGTTCTATATAAATATTATATATAATAATTTTATGTCTGAATTGAAGGGTTTGTTAGATTTTTTTTCCTAAGAAAGGTTTGATAGATATGAAAATTAAGAAATAACTTATTTAACAAAATAAAGCGTAGAGATTGAATGGGGGAATTAACTCAACTTTGGTGAGTTTGTCACTTTTAAAATATTTTAATAATACGTTTTTATATATTTATATTATTTATTTAATTTTATTATTATATATTTTATATATTAATAAATCTGAGCATCAACTCACTCGTCTCTCCCACCTTCTCCTAATGCTCGGCAGTGCTTCTTGATATCCAAGGTAGATATCAAGAAGCACTGCCGAGCCGACTTTGGCATTAGACGGTGGAGATATCTTTTTTTCGATGGATGTCCCGACCAAGATTACAGTAAATTATATAGTTACACTCCAATGCAGTTTTTCAATCATATTTAAAAGTATCACATTACATCAACGGTAATAATAAAAATTGTCATTATAATCTTTACAAAAATATATATTTTATGAAATATAGAAAATAGTTTAATAAACAATATCGACAATATAATCCTGAGTTTTTATATAAAGCATATCTTTAATTAATTAATTATAATTTTCCTTAATATTTTTACACTTACTATTCAGTTTACTAAAATAAATATTAGAAAGAGTGAGTTATAAAGTACAGTAAATAAATATTAGAAAGAGTGAGTTATAAAGTACAGTGAATAAAATGATGTAAGACCAGGATTTCATATTTATTAATCCACACAGTAAAAAATATCTATAAGAAATATTGTATTACCGTGTAAAAATAAGTTTATTAGGTTTACTTGTAGATTTTATAAATCTTTACTTTATCAAACTTCTCAGCATTTGATTAGGTTATCAAAACTAAATGTGAAGCTTTTAAAAATTGAGATGACAACATATAAGTTTGTGTTGATCAAATTTACCAACACAAATGTATCCATTCGATTATGGAAGTATCACACTTTAACGTCTTAATTCAGTTATAGTTGGAATTATGTGATCAATCTGTTACCATTTTTTGTTCTAAATTAGTATTTTTACTAAATAGGAACTCCGTGACTAATCTATCACCATTCCCCGTGCTAAATTAATATTTCTACTAAATAAACCGGGGAAGGTAAAAGCATATAAGTACACATGTTTTCCAAAACAAAATTAACAAAATAACTAAATAAGGTTTTTCATGTTCAATGTACCTCTAACTTGCTCCCCTATTTGTTGCTTTTCTTGAAGTGGGGTTTTACCTTAAAAAAATGGTTTAGGGAAGTGGGTGAGTTCTACAACTCAATTAGCGGATGTTAGGGTAACTTATCGTAAAAAATATATATATAATTACTATCATTTTTACGGGTTTTGTGGGTTTAACTTCTCATTAGAAAAATATTTCAACACTTTTCCTTACTCGAGTTTGGTTTAGCATACTATCACACCCGTCCTTTATCAAAAAGGGTTCACACATTCGCAGAGTAGTCTCCGACTGCTCCACTTGTGAACCAAAGCATGTTTACCGTCCACCTTGATAGAAGTCCATTACTTCTACCCTGAGTCTGAGTGGGCATCAATTACTTGACCGGAATAATACTCCATGTCCACGATGTGGGACGAGACCTCTCCCCCTCCGACCTTGGTCTCAATGCGCATAAAGCTACTCCAAGCTTCGAGACTTTCCGGACGACTAAACTTCCCTTATTCACCATGTGTCGTCCAACAGCCTTTAAAACTAACACTACCCCATGTCAGGCACCTCGATGGTTCTGTATTTTAGCATGCACAAATAAAAGTTTTTAATTTTAAACATTTATCTTTTGTGCCACCAACCCAATGAATTTGATGACCCTACTTCGGCTCGGTAACTACCAGTCCAACGAGTTCGACGAGCCAGCTTTGGCTCTTTAGTTACTATCCCAACGAGTTCTATGATCCAGATTCGGTTAGGTGGCTTTATCACACAACTTAACCATTTTTGGTAAATTTTCATAATGTTTATGGATCAAGATTTTATCTACGAGTTTAAGCCTGTTCCCATAGGCCTTGAGCCCACTTCATGAGTTTTTCCAAAACTGGACCTTGGGCCCTATTAGTTTCAAAATCAATGACTCAGGCCCACTAGAGCAATTTCAGCTTTTATAAAAAAACGTCTCCTAAAAAGTTTAAGCAGGTTCATGCAATCAGGGGAGACCATTAGTGGAAAACCATTTTTAAAATTGAAAAGGTGCTCATCACCCCAACCGGATAGGATGTTGGAAATCCCACTCACCCAATAATAGTGATGTTTTCACCCCGGTGAGATTTTGATCCGTGATGTGTTCTGCTGCACCGGTACTCGAACAACCAGCTCCTACATGGTTCGAGTATCCACATCAGGACACGTGTAACCAACTAGAGTATGACCGATCAACAAACTGCCTACTAGGTCAGCGCCTCGTCTGCACATGTGACCAACTAGCACGCGACATGTGGCGAAGTGCGCCCCCTCAACCGCTAGGTCAGCGTCTGAAAACGTTGATAAATCAGAGTGTGATACATGTTCTTAATCAACGATTAGATGAAGAAAATCCACTTTATCAAGGACTAGCCAATAGAAGCGTAACACATGACCTCAATCAACGGTCAACTGATGAAAATCCTGTCATCAGGGTTGACCAATGAGAGGCTGACACATGAAAAAGAGGAC